>OX422209.1:329524429-330796429 GCA_949130495.1 Sambucus nigra
AACATCTCCCTGGTCCTCCTCCAGTTATTGAAGACGAAGATGAAGACGAAGCTGCATCTGAAGAATCTTCAATGATTGTGGGTGATCAAATCCTTGCTCCTCAACCCAACCAAACATCTGCTGAGGAGATTTCATCTTTGCCTGCTCCTCTTGAACAAATCCCAACTCCAACCGATCAAATCAGTGTTCCCACCGAGCAACCAAGCTCCTCGTCCCAGCCTCCCGAGAAAGTCTTAGGAGAGAAGGAAAAGGTGTGAAGTTGTTCGGTACTATCTTTCTGTTTTTCTCATTACTTGTACTTTGTATCTCATATCTTTGTAACTTTGCCTTATGATCTAATAAAATCTCCTCTTTTTGTTCCTCTACATTGTTGATGCTCTGTTTGCTTTTCTTTATTAACTCTTGCCTTCTCCTTTTTATTAGTTTATGGCTAGAATGGAACTGATATCTGCCCATGATACAAAGCTGATGCAACAATGCCATGAATATTATAAAGCTGGTCATACAGACCTAAGTGTATCAGAGATTGCCGACATCCTTGGCCATGATGCCTCAGAGCAAGCAGTTGAGGCTTACCGGTACCTGAAGCATTTACTTGATCGATCGGTGGCCAATAATGTGGAATACTACGAATTGATTGAGGAACTTCATTGTACTTTAGAAGATCTTCAGAATCAACACAATGAATCAACTGCCTTGTTGCACGAAGATTATGAAAATAGATATCAACAGCTTTCTTCTGAAACAGGCCATAAAAAGATCATTGCTGGATGCGATGTCAGGGAGAGAACCCTAAAAGGTGAAGTTGAGGCCTGCAGACAGATCGCCGAGCTGCTGGAACAAGAGAACAACAATTTGCAGAAAAAGTTGGCACAGTATGAGTCTGCAGCTTCATCCTCCACTGCCTTGGTACCGGTCACTGATGAAGGATTCTCATTCTTAGAAGTTGAAAACGCCAAATTAAGGCAAGAATTGGATACTTTAAGAAAGTCTGGTGTTTCTGCTACTGCTCGGGGACGAGGAAGAGGTTCTCGTGGGCGAGGAAGAGCTGCCCAGGATGTTAACGAGGAACAAAGCACTTCAGTTGCTCGGGGAGGATCAAGAACTCCTCGTAGTATTGAAGAAGCTCGTACTCTGTCAACATTGGAAACTCAAGCGTACCAGTTGAACGCAAAAGATCGGGCTTTGTTTGAGATGTCCAAGAAAATCCTGACTTTGGAAGATCAACTTACTGCAACGAAGTCAGCTTTACATACCAAGGGCCTTTTCACCAAAAACCTTCATGAACAATTGGATAGATTAACCTTCCAATTCCATAAACAGCCCAGGGAATTTTGGAATGCAGGCTATAATGAGGCCCTTTATCATTTGGATGCTCGCATTGAAAATGCCAATAATTAAGGTTATAAACAAGGTTGGCTGAATGCTTTATGTGTATTAAAGCTCGACCAAGGATATTTTTTGTGGTACTACTACGAGCCTGGAGTGCTTGACTTGCCTGTGCCACCTTTCAAGTTGGACATGGAATGGATACCAGCTCGCGCCATTCCTCGGGGCTTGATTGCGAATTATCTTGGTGACTATAACCTTCATTCTCAAATTGACGTATCTCGTCCCGAGCATCTCTTGGATACTCCTTCAGTAATGAATGTCAGAATATTGAAGGACTTGAATTTTATTAATTCTGCTCAGACATTAAATGATCCTCCTGCTGGCGAGGAACCTGTATCGAAGGCTGAAGGGAAAAAACCAATAGAATAGGATTTTCAATGTAATAGTTAGCACATATATGTAACTTGTAATTTATTTTAATGAAAGACTTTCATTTTCTGTTTGCAAATCTGTATTGCTATTCTTTTGTACTTGTCTAACACTTTTACATTTGTGCATATGTATCTGTTAAAAAGATAACAATATTGTATTGTTCATCAACCAACTTAGTAATAAAAATTGCAAGTATCAATGTTGCTCAATCACTTAGTAATAAAGTAATGAGTATAAAATGTTTAAAATGTTTCCAACCAACCAAGGTTGTTAAGTTGTGTTTGTCGACCAACTACAGTTGATGGATTTTTATCCCCGACCAACCATACTTGGTAAATTTTTTCATAAAATGTGTTCGACCAACCAAGGTCGATAATTTATCCTCGTCGACCAACTACAATTAGTTGGGTGTTGATCACCGACCAACTATACTTGGTTCAGTTTGGAATTTTTTGTATTTTCTGGAATGATTTTACCTTCCGACCAATATAAGTTGGCATATTTTGTTTCTTAACCAGCCAAAATTGGCATTTTTAAGAATGTTGTTCTTGCCCTTTTACCAACCGGAGTAGGTCATGGGTTTGAACTATCGGGTTCTTTCGAACTATCTTGTCCACAAGCTTTTTTACCAACCGAAGTTGGTTAAGCAAGTGTACGCCTCCTAACCAAAGGAGTATAATTTGTTCTCGCTATTTTACCAACCGAAGTTGATCACGCTCGAACTATCAGGTTCTTTCAAACTATCTTGTCCACAAGCTCTTTTACCAACCGGAGTTGATCACGCAAGTGTATGCCTCCTAACCAAAGGAGTATAATTTGTTCTCGCTATTTTACAAACCGAAGTTGATCACGCTCGAACTATCAGGTTCTTTCGAACTATCTTGTCCACAAGCTCTTTTACCAACCGGAGTTGATCACGCAAGTGTACACCTCCTAACCAAAGGAGTATAATTTGTTCTCGCCCTTTTACCAACCGGAGTTGGTCGTGGGTCTGAACTATCGTCTTCTTTTTGCTGTTGAACAGCGAAGTGTACAACACTAGTATTCCCCGAAAAACTTTCAAACAAAAGAGAGAAAAAATTGTGAAACATCATCGTTTTATTCATGTTGATGGAATTGCTGTACATTTTACATTACTGATAATACTTGCGAAGGTGTTCATCATTCCAAGCATTCTTGAATTCCTCTCATTCTAGAGTTTCTATTCGGTAAGTTCCTGGTCGAACAACTTCTGTAACTCGGTAAGGTCCATGCCAGTTTGCTTCCAATTTATTGTGCTTCTGAATGACCTTCTTTAGCACATAATCTCCTTCTTTTAAATCGCATTTCTTCACCCTCTTGTTGTAAAATAGAGTTGTTCGTTGTTGATAAGCAGCATTCCTAATGGCTGCCTCTTCTCTAACCTCCTCGAGCATATCCAAATCCAGTCTTCTCATCAAGTCACTGACTGGGGAATTGAAATTCAGCACTCTGTGTGTTGGTAGACCCAACTCGGCAGGTATTACAGCCTCACTTCCAAATGCCAGCATATATGGTGATTCTCCAGTCGCTGCTCGACGAGTTATTCGGTAAGCCCACAATACTGATTGTAGCTCATTAATCCAGTTAGCTTTAGCTTCACTTAGCCTCTTCTTCAAACCATTTAGTAGTGTTCTGTTCGTTACCTCTGTCTGCCCATTGCTTTGAGGATGACCTGGTGCTGAATGGGTCTTCAGGATGTTTGATTGTTGACAATAGGCAGCAAACTCCTCGTTGTCGAATTGTGTTCCATGGTCTATGATGAAGGCATGAGGAAGACCATATCGACAGATGATATTCTTCCAAACAAACTGGTATACCTTCTCGTACGTCATATCGATAAGGGGTTCAGCTTCTACCCATTTAGTAAAATAATCTACTGCGACGACGAGGTACTTAAATCTTCCTCGGGTGGTTGGCAGTGGTCCAACCAAATCAACTCCCCACATGGAAAATGGTCAAGGGGAAGTTATGGGTGTCAATAATGCTTGTGGAGTTCATCGGATGGAGGAAAAATGTTGACACTTGTCACATTTCTTAGCATAGGCTATACAATCAGCCCTCATCGTCGGCCAGTAGTATCCCTGAGTCATAACCCTTTACAAAAGTGTTTGACCTGCTACATGAGCTCCACAGGACCCTTCATGGATTTCTTCAATTAATTCTTTCACCTCGGAAGGATGTACACATCTTTGCAAACCTGCCATAATTCCTCGTCTATACAAAATACCATTAATTAGTACATACCGAGCAGCTTTATACTTCAATTTCTTGGCAGCGAGCTTATCTTCCGGTAATTCTCCTTCTTCAATATATGCCCTGAAGGGATCCATCCAAGATGGTCCTAGATCAAGGGTGATAATGTTCATTGTCAGGTTTTCATCTATGCTCTGACTTTCTAGTACTTCAATTGGTATTTTTCTTCGCAGCTCGGTACGAGTAGCTGATGCTAGTCGGGCCAGTGCATCTTCTCGTGCATTCTCTATTCTTGGTATTCTGATTAACTTAATCGCATCAAATTCTACCAATAACTCCATTACCTTGGCATGATACTTGACCATTAATTCTCCTTTAACTGCATATGCTCCCATCATTTGATTCACAATTAATTGAGAATCACTGAATACCATCACTTGTTTCACTTCCATAATCTTTGCTAAATTAAGACCTGCTATCATGGCCTCATACTCAGCCTCATTATTGGAGGCTTTGAATTGGAATCGTAAGGCATATTCCATGTCAATCTCGTCTGGGGTGTTCAAAACAATTCCTGCCCCACAACCTGTTGTGCAAGATGAGCCATCTACATATAATCTCCATATGGGTAACCCATCTTCAAATTCCTTATCTGATAGAGTTCCTCGGTGAAATATTTGTTTCTTCCTTTCATCCTCCCCTGGCACTTTTCGCTCCTTGTCGACCATCTCTTCTCGCTCTTTTACCAACCGGAGCTGGTCTGAGTTCGAAGTTGATGATCCTTCTACATCCACAAGTTCTTTTACCAACCGGGGTTGGTCTGAGCTTGTGTTTGTTGATCCTGTAACATCCACAGGTTGATCAGCGAGTAATTTTTGCTCCTCGGGGATATCAGGATAAGTAAATTCTGCTATAAAATCTGCTACAGCCTGCCCTTTTAGTGATGATCTGGGTTCATACACAATATCATATTCACCGAGCTCTATTGCCCAATACATTAGTCTCCCTGATTTCTCTGGTTTATGAAGGGCTTGTCGTAACGGCATGTCGGTATACACGACGATGGTATGGGCCTGGAAATATGGCCTCATTCTTCTACTTTCTTCAATTAATGCCAACGCCAATTTTTCCAACTTTGGGTACCTGATTTCTGCACCTCGGAAAGCCTTACTTGTGTAATAAATTGGCTTCTGGACTCCATTCTCCAATCTGATCAGTGCTGAGCTGACTGCATTCTCTGATACTGCCAGATATAAGTACAACTTTTCGCCCATCACTGGTCTGGACAGCAATGGAGGTGTTCTCAGATATTTGTTCAAGTCTTGAAAGGCTTTTTCACATTCATCATTCCACTAGAAAGTTTTTCGGAGTGTTTTAAAGAATGGAAGGCACCTATCAGTTGCTCGAGATACAAATCTATTGAGCGCTGCAACTCGTCCTGTAAGACTCTGTACCTCTTTTTTCGTCGTTGGAGATCGCAACCCTAAAAGAGCTTTGATCTTTTCTGGATTTGCCTCAATGCCTCGCTGGTTGACGATGTATCCGAGGAACATCCCTTCTCGTACTCCAAATGTACACTTCGTCGGGTTGAGCTTCATTTGGTATTTATCCAGTTGATCAAAGGTCTGAGCTAAGTCAACTAGATGATCAGCAGCTTTCTTGCTCTTTGTCAGCATATCATCGACATAGACTTCCATGTTGCAACTGATTTGTTCGGTGAAAACCTTGTTCATCAACCGCTGGTATGTCGCTCCTGCATTTTTCAAACCAAAAGGCATAACATTATAGCAATAAGTTCCCCTAGGGGTAATAAAAGAAGTACTTTCCCTGTCTTCAGGTTTCATTTTGATCTGGTTGTAGCCGGAGTAAGCATCCATGAAGCTGAGCAGCTCGTGTCCCGAGGTGGCATCCACTAATTGATCAATTCTGGGCAATGGAAAATGATCCTTTGGGCATGCCTTTTTAAGATCGGTGAAATCAACACACATTCTCCATTTATTATTTTTCTTTTTTACCATCACCACGTTTGCCAACCAGTCTGGATACTTCACGTCTTCAATGAATTGGGCTTTTTGGAGCTTCTCGACCTCCTCTTGTATAGCCTGATTCTTCTCGGGGCTAAATACCCTTCTTCTCTGCTTTACAGGCTTGATCTCCTTATTCACATTGAGCTCATGACATAAGAAGTTCGGGTCTATTACTGGCATGTCTTCATGACTCCACGCAAAAGTTTTCTTCCTGTTTCTCAAGAAAGTTATCAACTCCTGTTTTACTGAAGCATCCAATGTTGAACCTATCTGGGTTACTCGTTCAGGGTGCTCATCGTCCAGAATAACATTCTCTGTAGATTCCACCACCTGTCCTTTTACAAGTTTGGATTCATCTCGTGGATCCAGTGTTTAAATTTTTGTACCTTCATCCACCTGGTAGGTAGTAGTCTTTTTTCTTGAATCTTCAAGCTCCTCTTGCTCGACAGATGAATAATAGCATTCCCGAGCTACTTTCTGATCACCTTTCACAACTCCTACTCTAAAATTTGTTGGGAATTTTAAGCATTGATGTACTGTACATGGAACTGCTTCGAACTTCTTCAAACCAACTCTTCCCATGATGATGTTGTAGGCTGACTGCACATTCTTATCCATCACAAAGAAGCGTATTCTCTCTGTTCAACAAGCAGGCCAAGTTCCAATGAATATGTCCAACTTGATCGTCCCAAGTGGAAAAACTTTCTCTCCAGCAAAACCCAAAAGAGGTCTGTATAAGGTTCCAATTGAGATAATTTTAAATTCAAGCTGTCAAAGCATGAATAGTACATGATGTCTGCTGAACTACCATTGTCTACCAGCACCCTTGAAATCACTACTTCTTTCATCCTCATTTTGATCACCAAAGGGTCGTCGTGAGGGTAAAGAACACCTGCCAGGTCGTTTTTTGAAAAGCCAATGACCAGCTTCTCTTTGTTTACCTTCCTCGAACGATCCTCCTCGGCTAAATTTATTCGCTGAATGTACGAGCAAGCTTATGCCTCTCCGAGGTAAGCTTTTCTTGCTGCAGTAAGGTCTCCTCCTCCTGCATCTCCTCCTGTAATAACATTACAATCAAATGCCCCAAAACGTATGGAAAATACCTCTCGTTCTGGTTGCCTTGGTTTCTTGGGAAGATCGGGGTCATCCTCGGCATCATCTTCATGTTCTCTCTTCTTTTTCTCCTCTGCTCGATGAGGAGATCTAGATCTCTCTCTAGTTCGATCATTATTTCTTCTTTCACCTCCCCGATCAACATACTTTGCTAGCTTTCTTCTTCGGATGAGTGTTTCAATCTCGTTCTGAAGAGCTATGCAATTCTTAGTCATATGGCCATGATCCTTGTGGAACTCGCAATATTTATCCCCGTTCCTCGCATCGGGGTCAGACCTCAGTTTCTTCGGCCACTTTACCTCCTCGCTATTCTTGATTTCTTCCAAGACATGATTAATACCCATTTTCAAGGGAGTATAATTATCGTATTTCTTCAGGACTTCCCATGACGACTTATTATTTCTGGAACGCTTATCACCGCCATTGCCCTTATGCTCTTTATTCTTAGACTTGTCGACTTCCACCTTGGTGTCTTTATCCATATTCTTTTTTGCAGCCATAGCCTCCTCGGCATTCATGATTTTGGCCGCTTTTGCCATCAACTCTGACATAGTTTTAGGTGGATCTTTCGCCAAAGTGTAATACAACTTATTAGGCAACAAACCACTCATCAAGGCGGTGATTGCTGTCTTTCCTCATAATCTATGACTTCCAGTTTCTCGTTATTGAAACGAGTTATGTAATCTCTAGTGATTTCACCAGATTTTTGTCTAACACTTAACAAGTGTGCTACTCTTTTTACTGGCTTTGCTCCAAAATAGAAATTGCCGATGAACAACTCGGCCAATTGAAAGAAAGTTGAAATCTTACCCCGAGGAAGATTGTTGTACCATATCTGGGCAGATCCGGTAAGAGTTCCCGAGAATGCCCTACATCTCATCTCGTCGGGGACAGCATAGATGTCGGCAGCAGCTTGATATTGCTCTATATGAAGAACAGGATCTATCTTTCCATTGTATTTGGGGGTCACTACAGGGGCTTTAAATTTTGACGGTGTTGGAAAATTTACAATGGCCTGGACAAAAGGTGTCCCTTGAACAAAAGTTCGTTGTAGGGGATTCTTCGCCTTAGCCATTGCTCCCAATCTATCTTCCAACTGCTGAAGAGATCCTTTCCACGCTTCATTTCCT
Organism: Sambucus nigra; assembly: GCA_949130495.1. Taxonomy (NCBI): domain Eukaryota; kingdom Viridiplantae; phylum Streptophyta; class Magnoliopsida; order Dipsacales; family Adoxaceae; genus Sambucus; species Sambucus nigra. The sequence continues at coordinate 329,532,678 of OX422209.1, forward strand.
TCCTCGGGCCTATTGGTTCGAGCAATTGATCGTTCTGAAGTAGCCTCTTGGGATCTATCTTGACGAGCAACTGGTCGTGACTGTGCTGATCCTTCTCTTAGATCTGATGGTTGTCGAAAACTTCTCGACATGGTCTTAAGGGGACTCCTATTCCTCCTAGGGCCTAATCGGCTAAAAGGAGAGGCCCTACTTAGCCTTTCCAATGCGCTGGCCCTTTCTGGGGAAAGGGTGACGCGTTGCTCAGTATCTGTAACCCGTATTGACTAAGTTTGCCCAGGTTGATAAGAGAAATCATTAGATTCCTCATTACGATATGATTCAGTACGCCTAGATCGTGAAGAAAGTAAATAAGTTTGCCTCTGACCACTTCGCTGTCCTGAACGTGCAGGTGCACTGCCATGAAGGGTTTGTATGAGTTTCCTCATTGTGTCTTGCATGGCGGTTTGTCCTTGAGCCAGATTTGTCATAATTCCGGCTAGATCTGGAGGTACAGAGGGATTTGGAGGATTTCCAGCATTTCCAGCGTTTCGATTGCTAGATTCTGGATTATCCGCCATTGACGATGAATGATTTTTGGTGAAAAACGATAATAACAAATCGTTCCCACAGACGGCGCCAATCTGTTGATGTAAAAAACTAGATTACTCTAATTATTTAATCACAGATAAATAAATAAGACAAAATATTTTAAAGTGGTTCAGCCTTATATGAATGGCCTACATCCACTATTATGTTATTGCTGAGTGTTTGGGAATTCTCGATTACAAGTGCTATCAAGAAATTCTGGTCCCCCTTTGAATGAGGGTGATACAAGGTATTTATAGCCCTTTAGGTTGTACCTGAAAGGGTGTTACATTAAATGATACACATATGAAAGGGTAATTCATTTAATGTTCTTCAAACGTGCGCGTCAAGATGATAAGCATTCAATGAATAGTTGAACTGTTGATTATCTGGCAATTAATGCTGTGGTCGAGGTGCAGCTCGAACCGCCTTAGTTGCTCGTCGTCCAAGAGTTCCTCGGAGCATTGGAGTTCCTCGGAAGGTAAGAGTACCTCGGAGGGTTGTTCCTCGGAGTATACTTGTTGCTCGGAGTGAGTATGTTGGTCGGGGAAACAATCTTCCTCGTTGCTATTGTGCCACGTAGATTGACACGTGTCTTCTTATTATTCGTCAACATCAGCATACTAATTTTGGTATCAACATTAAGTTTAGCCCTTAATTAGTTATCATGGAACTAAACCCAATTACAATCTAAGACTACTGGTATTCCTAAATATTCCTTAATATGTTTAAAATAAAAGTCCGTGATTAAATCCCTAACATCTCCCAAAATTTTTAAAAAAGGGGGAAAGGAAACAAACTCTGGGCAGCCAAATCGATACGGCCTGGTCTGAATCGATTCTCTCGTACAGGTATGGAAAATCTACATATGTGTTTCTTACGGGGTTCTTTCAATTTTAACCTCAAATCCTCAATTTAATCATCCCAAACTCCCAATCAATCATACTAAATATTGTACTAACATAATTACACGAGTTCTAATGTGTAAGAATCATAAAATCATCATGGGGCATCGATTTCTTGGATTAATTCATGAATATTTCTTCAGAACCCTAGTTCCTCAAATTGTATAAAAAAACACCATAATTCTCAGGTTTAATCCATGATTTCTAACACTTAGGTTATAATTTTATTTTTCCAATGATTCCAGAAATTTATCTACATGCAAAACCTACCCATAATCATGATATGAAATATCAATTATTCATGGTTATTTCTTTCAATCTAAACTACCATGGATAATATATGCACTAAATCTTTTCTAGATAAAACACTTGCCTTTAATATAAATTCTGATTCTTTCAAGAAGATGGTATCGAGGCAATGCTCTCTTTTCGATCTACGTAACGATGGTTTCGGTGGTGCAATTGGTGCAGTAATGGTGGTAATGGTTCTCCTTCCCCCTATAATGGCTTCTATGAATATGGTAACTTCTAACCCTTGAAGATGAAACTTCTAATCTGATATAAGTCTCTAAAATTCGTGGGTTTAACTCCCTAAAAATACAAATGACTAAATTACCCCTCTGGGGTGCCTGTATGGCCTAAAAGTTCCCCTGGACCCAAATTAAACCCCCCGGGTAAACTTTTCTGACTATTTCGACCCTTCCGGACACTTTGGCGAACTCAAAATGACCATTCAGATGACTTAGAAATAAATTATCTTTTTATTACATAAAATTGAGTCCTGACATGACTGACATGCGCGTCCCGACTTAATTACTGAAACTGTCATATTTTCCACTCACCACAATTTTAATAAATTCATAATCACATATTACTTTATTCACTCAGTAATATTCAATATGGTTCACATCAATAAATAAGAACCCTCGTCTCGCTAGTTAATATTTATTTAAATCCGAATTAATTTTAAGCAAATTTCTCAGAATTAATTCAATTAATCCCACAATAAAAAATCAATAAAATTACGGGGTATTACATAACCCCGATTAAGTCCTTTTGATTTCAATTTAGATTGATTGTCCTTTGAATCATCACTATCCTAACTTTTCTTGCGATGATATGTCACACCCCGCCTAATTCTGGCGTCGGCCGCCACCAAAACTAAGCCGGGCGTGAACTAAATAAATACCATTCTTAGCATGAGACAGATATAAGACATAACTAAATCAGTCCATAAGATAATAATTGGTCAATCTCAAATGATCACAAATAACTAAGCGATAAAAGATCCATCACATGCTAACTACAAAAATCCAATCTCCAATAATGATTAAATAAAATCTGAAATAATCCCAAAATAAATTCTCTAAACAACTTTGGAACCGAATGGCTCAATAAAACTCAAATGAAGTCTCATAATACGACTGGAAAAGAAAGTCTAACTAAACTATGCCATAAAGTAAATAACTCCAGCTGCACCTCCAATGATAACACCGATAAACTTATACAGCTTCTCCAAATTCTAATCCGGAAAAAGATTAGTCAACGCATGGGTAAGAGCCAAAGCCCCGAGCAAGAATACACACTACTCCCCTCAAATAGGATCCTTGAATCCAGACAGTAGCATTATAAGCAATAAATATCACAATAGAATATTTTAAATTAAACGGGATAATTAAACGCGATAGATATAAATCACTAACTACCCGCATAAATCCCCATTTATAAAGGCACACCAATATGATTTTAATTTCCCAAGTCCCACGATGTTAATTTCATTAAATTAACCAGCTTTTATTATATCCTCATTTTATTATGGTGGTCCTCCCGCCTCGGGTGATTTCTCCACCAAAAATACACATCCCCTCGTCAAAACGTCGGCTGGCCCGTTTAAACTGTCGGCCCTCGCTGATTGACGAGGTTCCACACACGACACGACATAAAACGTCGGCTGACCCGTTTAAACTGTCTTCCCTCGCTGATTATGTCGCCAATATATTTTAATACCCGTCTTATTATCTTAGGTATTAGTTCTCAATTTCTCAATTTATAAACACCCCACCCTTTAATCGATGTGAGATCCTCAAAATGCCCCTCAGTCCCATACCTAAGGGTCCCCAAGTTATCAATACGTCCTAATCTATGTATAGGAGGATTTTCTAACATAAATCATAACCTAGTCTCATACCTAGACTAGCGTAACGATGATAAAGTAATAAAAATCATCCCACCCCAAGGTGATAAAAACGCAATAATCTTCCCTCACTAGTCCCATTCCTAGAAGGCATTCTAAAATATAGGGGGAGCAAAAATACCCAACAACCCATCGTCACAAGGAAATATAATAATACCAAAAAGTCACACAACCACGCATGATTAATCAACGTATAAAACTACGCATGATAGTCCAATTCAATTAAATCTTTAATTTAATTATCACAACGTCAACAATACCCAAATAATCTCATTTAATTATTTTAAATTAAATATACCAATTTTTCATCATATATACATCAAAAACCAAATTTCATTATCTCTACATGTATTACAAGAGTTATACGCACCCAAAAATTATTTATTTTAAAACTAGGGTTTTTCTATATGTAACCTACACCAATAAAACCCAAAATCACTCATCAATCCTACGTACCCAAAGGGTTATGAATATTATTCAGATTAAAAGATTTTATAAAAACAGCCCCATAATTAGTATTCACTTTTTCTAATTAAGTTACTAATTATTTTTAAGAAAACATGTAATTAAGTGTTTAGGTGACACTTAAAACGCATAATACTAAAGGAAAAGAATAGAGTATTCATGCCTGAATAAAAGTTGGTTTAGAAATCTGATCTTGAATGTGTATTCCTCTCAAAAATTTGACAAAGATTCGTTCTTGACGCGTCTTGAGAAAATCCGGTTAATCTTGACAAAACTTGAGTTGAAAGTTATGTAGAATGGGGCTAGGATTTTGAGGTTGAAGAAGATGAAGAAGATGAGAGGATTCTGATTTTTGAGAAGGCTAAAGTGTGTTTTAAAAGATCTAAACTCGTCACTTTATGTTTATATACCAAAAATAATTAGAGTCCTAATCAAATACAAATACTTGAAAACATCATTACGGACGATCGGACCATTAGAATCGCTTGAAATTTTACTATGTAATAGCGAACGGTGAGACAGGACTTCTGACAAAAATTCAGCTTGATCGGAAGGTCGGATTTCTAAAAATATTATTTTTACTAGAGAGTTTTATGTTCCGAGGACTCTTAGAGAGTTTTATGTTTTGAGGACTCTTTTAAATAATTAAAACTCCATTTTAATTTCGATTTCGAAATCGTTTGAAAATTTATTTTTCAAATATAAAAATCAACACTTTAAATTATAAAATTTATATAATCCAAAATTTCATTTTTCTCCGATTTCCAAAATTAATTTAAAAATTCCCATTTAAAAAAAATCCGGGTTGTTACACTTCCCCAATAACAATGGAATTTCGCCCTCGAAATTCGCGGAATACATAACTCTCAAAAATCAGGCCAACAATCTCCAAAATAATTTCGTCTCCAAATTAATTTCCTCACATCTAATCTAGATGCCTAACGCAAAACGATTCTCTAAAAATTTCTATCTCCAAATTCGCGCCCCAAAAACGCAATAGACCCAAAACCCAAGACCCGAGGGTTGTCGTATACCTAAGCTCTGATACCATTCTGTCACACCCCACCTAATTCTGGCATCGGCCACCACCAAAACTAAGCCGGGCGTGAACTAAATAAGTACCATTCTTAGCATGAGACAGATATGAGACATAACTAAATCAGTCCATAAGATAAATAATTGGTCAATCTCAAATGATCACAAATAACTAAGCGATAAAAGATCCATCACATGCTAACTACAAAAATCCAATCTTCAATAATGATTAAATAAAATCTGAAATAATCCCAAAATAAATCCTCTAAACAACTTTGGAACCGAATGGCCCAATAAAACTCAAATGAAGTCTCATAATACGACAGGAAAAGAAAGTCTAACTAAACTATGCCATAAAGTAAATAACTTTAGCTGCACCTCCAATGATAAACTCCGAGAAACTTATACATCTTCTCCAAATTCTAAACCTGAAAAAGATTAGTCAACGCATGGGTCAGAGCCAAAGCCCCGAGCAAGAATACACACTACTCTCCTCAAATAGGATCCTTGAATCCAGACAGTAGCATTATACGCAATAAATATCACAATAGAATATTTTAAATTAAACGTGATAGATATAAATCACTAACTACCCGCATAAATACCCATTTATAAAGACACACCAATATGATGTTAATTTCCCAAGTCCCACGATGTTAATTTCATTAAATTAACCAGCTTTTATTATATCCTCATTTTATTATGGCGGTCCTCCCGCCTCGGGTGATTTCTCCACCAAAAATACACATCCCCTCGTCAAAACGTCGGCTGGCCCGTTTAAACTGTCGGCCCTCGCTGATTGACGAGGTTCCACACACGACACGACATAAAATGCCGACTGGCCCGTTTAAACTGTCGGTCCTCGCTGATTATGTCGCCAATATATTTTAATACCCGTCTTATTATCTTAGGTATTAGTTCTCAATTTCTCAATTTATAAACACCCCACCCTTTAATCGATGTGAGATCCTCAAAATGCCCCTTAGTCCCATACCTAAGGGTCCCCAAGTTATCAATACGTCATAATCTATGTATAGGAGGATTTTCTAACATAAATCATAACCTAGTCTCATACCTAGACTAGCGTAACGATGATAAAGTAATAAAAATTATCCCACCCCCAAGGTGATAAAAACGCAATAATCTTCCCTCACTAGTCCCATTCCTAGAAGGCATTCTAAAATATAGGGGGAGCAAAAATACCCAACAACCCATCGTCACAAGGAAATATAATAATACCAAAAAGTCACACAACCACGCATGATTAATCAACGTATAAAACTACGCATGATAGTCCAATTTAATTAAATCTTTAATTTAATTATCACAACGTCAACAATACCCAAATAATCTCATTTAATTATTTTAAATTAAATATACCAATTTTTCATCATATATACATCAAAAACCAGATTTCATTATCTCTACATGTATTACAAGAGTTATATGCGCCCAAAAATTATTTATTTTAAAACTAGGGTTTTTCTATATGTAACCTACACCAATAAAACCCAAAATCACTCATCAATCCTACGTACCCAAAGGGTTATGAATATTATTCAGATTAAAAGATTTTATAAAAACAACCCCATAATTAGTATTCACTTTTTCTAATTAAGTTACTAATTATTTTTAAGAAAACATGTAATTAAGTGTTTAGGCGACACTTAAAACGCATAATACTAAAGGAAAAGAATAAAGTATTCATGCCTGAATAAAAGTTGGTTTAGAAATCTGATCTTGAATGTGTATTCCACTCAAAAATTTGACAAAGATTCGTTCTTGACGCGTCTTGAGAAAATCCGGTTAATCTTGACAAAACTTGAGTTGAAAGTTATGTAGAATGGGGCTAGGATTTTGAGGTTGAAGAAGATGAAGAAGATGATAGGATTCTGATTTTTGAGAAGGATAAAGTGTGTTTTAAAAGATCTAAACTCTTCACTTTATGTTTATATACCAAAAATAATTAGAGTCCTAATCAAATACAAATACTTGAAAACATCATTACGGACGATCGGACCATTAGAATCGCTTGAAATTTTACTATGTAATAGAGAACGGCGAGACAGGACTGCTGACAAAAATTCAGCTTGATCGGATGGTCGGATATTTAAAAATATTATTATTACTAGAGAGTTTTATGTTCCGATGACTCTTAGAGAGTTTTATGTTTTGAGGACTCTTCTAAATAATTAAAACTCCATTTTAATTTCGATTTCGAAATCGTTTGAAAATTTATTTTTCAAATATAAAAATCAACACTTTAAATTATAAAATTTATAAAATCCAAAATTTCATTTTTCACCGATTTCCAAAATTAATTTAAAAATTCCCATTTAAAAAAAATCTGGGTTGTTACATGATACTGCTTAGCTTTGATAGTGGCAAAAACAAAATTGTGTGTCACTTCCTAATGTCCTGTGACTTTAATGATCCCTTGGTTGCTAAAGAACTTGAGTTTCTGATTAAGTAAAGATAACACAACTCTCATGGTGGGGATCCAACCTCTTGTTAGGATGACATTATAAGGTAACTCCATATGAATCATATTAAACTCAATTGCATGATTAACATGTTCGTCCTTGACTAGTAACTGGATATTCCCCAATGGAATTTCCCCATCTTCATTGAAATCGATCAGATGATTAATGTTGGTGTCCAAATCCAAGATATTGTACCCAAGTTTGAGCAATAAGTTAATGTGCATGATCTCTAAATAACTCCCTTGATCAATTAGTATCCTCTTGATGTCGAAATTCTCCACCTGGAGAGTAAGGAGAAAAGAATATTTATGGGGTAGATTAATGCCAATTAGATCCTCTTCAGTTAACATGATTGGCCGATTAAGATCAATGTCTTTATAATCATTCTTGGAAAGGATTAGCTTGAAAACTTTTCCATGGAAAGCTTCTTGTACGTAAGTTGGGATCTTTACCCTTTCCCTCATCTTCTTTCTTATGCATTGTAACAGGTGGGTGTAATCATGTATGGGCACAATCATTTCAGATGGTTGAATCTCGTTGTCTTCATCCATCTTTTGTACAACATTAACCCGTGTTGAGCACATTGTCTTGGTTGTATCAATGAATTTTTCATGGTGACCATCCTGTATAAGATCCCCCAAGTTCTTATTAAACATCTTGCAATTCTCTGTTAGGTAACCATGGTCTTAGTGATGTGTACACCTGAGATTGGCGTCTTTATCATTTGGGTTGCTGGCCATCTTAGGCGGATTCTCAAAGAATGAGTTATTTATTTTCAAAGAAGATACTTACACAGGTGGGCTCATTAAAGAAAATGTATACTTCTTTATAGGCACGCTTGTCAGTATATTTATTGGATCGTCCTTTAAAGGTTTCCTTTGCCCCATTCTCAGTAGAGGTTGAATGATTTCCTCCCTTGGATCCCTTATTCAAATTCTTCTTCTCAGAATACTTGGAAGACTTATCTTCTAGAACGTCAATATCTAGGAGCTCATTTAAAACATTGGCATTTTTTTATGTGGGACATGAGGTCGAAAATAAACTATGTTTGTTTCTTGGTTAGGGACTAGTAAAGTCTTTCAACCATACAAGATCGAACTTAGGGTACGAGATTGCCAACTGTTTATTGTAATTATCGATTTCATTGAATAACTTATAGTATCGCTGAGCATACTTCCTAAAGGACTCCCCTTTCTTCAGTTTGAGGATGATTAAGGAATCAACTTCCTTTACTAACTTTCTGCTAGTGATTAAGTGAGTTATGACCTCCTCGGCTAATAATCTAAAGGAATATATTGACCTAGGGGAAAGTTACTTAATCCACCTAAGGCTAATGTCTCCTACAGTTGAGGTGAAGACACGAAATATGAGGGCTCCATAATGGATCGACAACGACATGGATTTCTTGTAGTGTCTACTATGATGTGCTAGATATATTTTTTCGTCATAAGTAGTGATATATGAAATGTAAATTTTCTTCTGGGGCTTTGATATCTCTATATCAATGGTGAACGAGACATCAATCCATGACCCAATGCTCTATTGGCAGGATCATTTGGAGTGTGAGACAAATTAGGTTTTAATCTCCTTTCTAATTCCTATTTAATGAATTCTTGAATATTTTCATTATCGACTTTCTTTGATGGAGGCTTAGTCTTGGTTTCACTATTATATTGTTTGGATTCTTCTAGCCTAACGGGAGATGGACCGCGTCTATCGGTATGGTGAGCTAAGGTTTAATCTGTAGGGGGTGATTAGATCATGTCATAAGTAGACTCCTTGATCTTGAATTTCTATCATTAAGGTTGGCTTATTGCGTATGGGGGACCAAACCCCTCTTATTCTATAATGCTCAAAGTTATGGGAACTAAACCCACATTCCTTAGACTACTCAATTAGATACCTCCTCAACCAAGATATTTTTTTGTCTCTTTCGTTCAATTATTCTTCATAAAGGTGGACTAGATGTGATGTTTCCTTCCCTGTGGGGGTTTCTTCGAGGAATGTAATGCTATCGGCTACAAGACATTAGTAACATGCGTCCATTTGACCTCTTTTCACCAGGAGGTGGAGGTTACCTTGAAGGAGTTTATTCCCTCCTTAAAGCTCATACCTTAGACTGGTTGTACTCCCATCATGTATATAAGAAGATTGTTGAGTATTTATTTGAACATAGTTCGGTATTCTTTAGTGGCAGGGATTCAAACCTTTTTCCATAAACGATACAAAATTGTATGGGATGTCAATCCTATAATAATTGTGATATTACAATATGACCTCATTATCTAAGTTCAATACAAAAAAGACACACAAGTTAATGTTATTCAACTGGTCCGCATGTCAACGTCCATGGGGAAAGGAGGAGAGAGCTTTATTAATGGAGAAAAGATAGGATAACTTGTAGTGCTAAGAATGCTAACTGAGAGTTCAAGTTATGGGAATAAGGGTATGTTAAACAGTTCCCCAAGTCATCGAGGTCATTGTTATTTATAGACACAAGTCCCCTATTAGGCCTGTCAATGGATCGGATTTTATCCGAATCCGAATCCGAATCCGATCCATTTAACTGGATATGGATCACGCCTATAATCCTATTATCCGATTACCCGTTTATTAGACGGAGAGGATTTGGATTCATATAGTCCAATCCGTTATAATCCGATCCGATTAATATTTTTAATATATATATATATATATATATATATATATATATATTATATAATATATTTTTAATTAATATATTGTATTTAATAATAATTTAAACATTTATTATAATAGTTCTTTATTTCATTATCTATTTTTTTGGAACATTTGCAAAATAAATTTATAAAATAAGAGTTGAAAATAAAAATATTGCAAATCAAGTTTAACATAAATGGATAATCGGATAATTGGATCGGATTCGAATCCGTTCAATATAAATGGATATGGATTTGGATTTTCCTGATTTGATCCGATTAATAAACGGATCGGATCCGAATCCATTTAACATAAACGGATATGGATTTGGATTTACCTGATCCGGTCCGAATCCGATCCATTTACAGGCCTATCCCCTATAACTCTAAGTCTTTTCCACAGTGATCAGTTATTAACTTTGATCTTATTTGTGAGGTAGTGGAATAACATTAGGTCTATATCCATCCACTCTAGTCTCCATCTTCCATCATTCTCCTTTAGCGGGTCACTGACAACTACACCCCCTTAATTCCTCAATGCCATGCGGCATGTTTATCTATTAGTCCCTCAATTTTTTTTTTAAATAAACATTTTTACTCGTATTGTCACGTAGATAATTTTTATATATAAATTCATTAAATTTAACATATTGTTAATATAGTTTGTATATTTGAACTTTGTGTTAGTTAAAGGTCAACATACACACATTATTTTCCGAGTTATGATTCATTCTTTTATATGAAGGTGTTATAACTAATAAATATAATTTCTTCGAAGAAATGTAATTAATAATTTTGAATAAGTATTCCTACACTACCATGTTAATCTAGGGTGTATTGGTTACGTTACTTTTTTTCGATATTTAATCTTGGTTCCTTTGATATGTACATAATTTTTGTCACATCCCCAATAGATCTCAACTCGGCCAAGGGCAACCCTGGAAAATCATAAAGGGAAACAGACAGGGGATGACACGGTAGAAGCCCAACCACAAGTGGCCTCGTACTCGACCACTACTCAGATATATGATAATACTAGTGATAAATAGAGGAAGATGTAGGCTAGGGTCCGTTATATTCTAGATATTATTTGGGGTGTTAGGAGGACGATCTGCAAGAAATAGAAGACGATGATTAGTACAGATATTTAGAGAAAAGAAAAAATTTATATATATAGAAAATATGGAGAACTTACATAACTCGTCCAGGGGGTCAACCCTAGACCTGACGACTCAAGAAAGGAAGGTTCATTAATTATTTAAACTCGAGTAGACCCCCGTCTTTCCCCTGGCATCTCAAGAAGTCCATCCTCATCCTATCATCAACACTGAGGCCGAGGTCCAACTTGGCAGACATGGAAGGATTGGCCGAAATACGAGGAACCGTTGGCTCAGTGTCATCACGAGCAGTGTCGGTCCAGAACTCCCAAGACCTAGAGATGAAGAAGTACCTAGGCTTGCAGTGATGGTTCGAGGTTTAGTTAATATAAATAATTTTCTTATCGAGCTTTCTTGCCCCCAAATGGTAATAGCCCTGGCGGACCCTAGTTGATGAGACATTGTAGCAGGCATTGAAGATGTTAACTGGTGGGTCATCTTCGTATTTCAACTTAGAGATAGATATGAAGCCAAGTATAATCCTCCAAAAGTTTGGTGTCGGCTAAGAAGGAGCAAGCCCCATACTACCCAAGATGGCTCACACTGAAGGGTAAAAATGAAGGCAAAATCCAACCCTAAACGTCTGGTCATAGACGAAAATTTCACCCTATCTATCGTCAAAGGCTCGCTCTCCCTCATCCGGATCTCTCCTGGTGATATCTGACTTAATGTCGTAAATATGCCTCTAAAAAAGAATGAAAAACTCTCTAATGTTGGAGGGAAAATTTTGGGCATAAGAATCATCACGTGATTACCCGACCTTGGAATCAGAGTCATCAATGGGAACCTCAGAGGTCAGGGCCCCACTTGGGAACCTTTTGTGGAATTATCCCTTGGTCATGGAAGATAAGGGAACGACCATACAAAGTGTTGACATAGTTACCCTTAGTCACTCAGAGACTAAGTGGCAGAAGGCTTTGTGTGGACTCAACTGCATCAGACTTAGCCAAACGAGATGAGAGGACATGGAGAACCTCCTCAAAAGAGTCAATTAGTGAGGAAAGTCGAAAAGAATAGGGACTATAGCCCTCATAACATGAGGAAAGTGATCCAGCATCTCGTTCAAACTAACCTTAACTATTAGAGGAGGGATAATAGATAAGGGGATTGGGAAGATTACACGTGAATAAACCTCACCGGAGAAAATGATTTGAATTACGCCGGTAAGAATCAGAGTGGGAAAATAAGGAGAAAAAAATTACCTTATCCAACACCAAGTCACTGTGCCACCACTAATTCTCCTAACTAGCCCTAAAACCACCTAAATATAAAAAAGCGGTTACTTTGAGCGTTTAACACAAGATTAAGCTATTGAAGTAACTCCAAACAATTTTCAAGGAAACGCTTTTCTTTAAATCAAATCGGTTTAATCACAAGATGTGTTTAATAAAACATGCACAAGATCTATTTAAGATTTTGTTAACAGGTTTAGTAAAATAGTTTAAAACAATTAAACTCAGCACAACCACGAGAATGAGATGAGGAGATGTAGAAAGATTAAGTACAAGAGATTTTTAACGTGGTAAAACCTCATCCAACTGAGGAAACATCCACGGTGACTTCTAAGTCACAAACAAAAAATCCACTGAAACAAAATTATCAAGTTACAAACTATATAACACACATGTACACAAAACAGTCCCATCTAAGTTTAGAAATGTACCCACTGGCTTTACTCCTAAATTCTCTACTGTCTTGATTGTTGATGTAGCTTTCCCAGTTTGCAAACTTCTTTACTTTGTTCCAGTCTTTACGTCGACTCTTATTGATTTAAGATCTTATAACCAACACTTTTGTGTTGTATTGTGTCAAGTGTTTGTGATAGTGCTCTAACACATGCATGAACACACACACACTTATTTTATACAAATAGTCCTAATGAATTACAAATCAAATCTATATGATGTGATTTTCAGTATCTCTCTTCTTAGGAAATAAAAGAACTTTGTTTGACCTTTTGACCAATCCTGGAATCCAAGGTTACCTTGATCGTAAGACTGCCAAGGTCATATCTAATTTCAGAGGGTTTTGAAATTAGAAACCACCAATTGTGATTCCAACTAGGTCAAAAGTCTTGTTTTAAAAGAACTAGAAACAGAAAATAATTTGTTAATTCTAGAGTTGAAAAACATTTGTAGAAAATAAATCAACAAACTGATTTCTCAGGATAAGAAACTAAAAATGCAGATATACGTGTAATATAACATAAAATGACCAGATCTATAATTTCTATAGACAAGAAATACAGATCTAACCTAAAATGTTTAAGTTAGACAGGAGATCTTAAACTCAAGAGGATAAAACTTTATCAAAGACTTCAAACCCCTAACAACAACACTCTCAAACACAAGGAAGGTGTTTGGTAAAACTGATTTAGGATAAGGAAATTAGGGTTTGAATACATGTTAGGGTTTCTCTCTCTCTCTCTCTCTCTCTCTCTCTCTCTCTCTCTCTTTTTCTCTTTTCTCTCACTTCTCTCTCTTCTGTCTTCTCTCTCTAGTTAGTTGAAGTGGCAAAAAGTTCTTAGAGGCAAAGGCTAAGCCTCCTTTTATACTGAGGGGCGAAGATTCGAGAAGGCTATGCAAAATCAAGGGATGAGATTTGGTCTTTCCAAATTGACTTTGATCCAACGGTGAAATAAAAGCGGTGGATAAAACAATCTCTGATTGCCTTAAAAGGGTTTCAATACAATTGACCTCAAACGCATGCAGAGAATTGATAACATCAATCCAAGGGCTGATAAAGGACAACGGTTATGTGAATTCAAAGAAACACAAATCACGCCGGTATATGGATGACAGGTGTAAGGCTGAGATCAAGGCTGACACGCGTGTTCCGAAATAATTACAAGAGCACCCTGAAGTATTTAGCGCTTTCGGTTCCTACCCAAATAAACTTTCAGGTTTGAAACCATAAAACCAGAAATAGCAGAATGACCCCAAAACTTTTATAATGCAAATTTTTTTATGAAAAAAATTATTTAAAAAATCCCAAAAATTATTAAATCCAATTTAAAGGGGATTTAACTCACACACAACCAAATAAGGCAATATGAGAACAATTTATGCAATCCTAAAGTGTGTGGGTGATTGTGAATATACCTTTAATCAATCAATCAAGAGGAATGAAAAGTAGTGTCTGAGGCTTTTTGGAGTCTAGGGAATGGGACTCTAATTTTGTCACTATTTCCAAACTAGATGAGCACTTATACAATGTAGACTCAAGTGAGTCAAGAGTATAAGGTGCTTCAATCTCCCCCTTTGAAATTATGAGATAAAATATCCTTTGAGTCATCTAGGACTCGTAGGGCTACATAAATAAATAAGGAAAAACCTATTCCTATACAAGAATTATATCTACCCATTTCCTAGAAACAGAAAATTACATAACTTAACTAATTACAAACCAATACCCTAATAACATCAACGGTACAAATTCCTGCAAAGAATATTACGATCAAGCTTATTAGAATTATGTACAAAAAAATTGAACTCATAAGTCTCAAATTACTCCCCCATTTTGTCTCAAATGGACAAAGGGAATAAAAACTGAAGTCATAGGAGTTCATTCAGCACAAACCATTCCTATCGATTTATGCAAAGAAATAAATCTATTATAATCCAAAGGTTTGGTAAACATATCAGCGAGTTACAAATCAGTAGAAAGATAATTTATTTCTAATTCCTTAGTCTCAACTAATTCGCGTATAAAGTGATGTCTTATTTTCATATGTTTTGTTCGTGAGTGTTGAACAGGATTTTTAGAGATATTGATCGCGCTTTGATCATCACAATATAGATGTAATTGATCTTCTTGAATACCATAATCACTTAGCATTTGCTTAAGCCAAAGTAATTGGGCACAGCAACTTCCAGCGGCTATGTATTCAGATTCCGCTGTGGATAAATAAGTGCAATTTTGCTTCTTACTACTCCATCCTACCAAATTATTACCCATATAGTAACACGCTCCTGATGTTCTCTTACTATCATCAGTACACCCTACCCAGTCGGCATCAGTGTATCCAATTATGGTACTAGAAGTATCATTGGTGTGCCAAAGTCCTAGGTTTAGAGTGCCTTTTACGTACTTAATGATTCTTTTAACACACACTAAATTGATCTCTTTAGGATTGTTTTGATGACGTGAACATATGCAAACAGCGTACATAATATCAGGACGTGAAGTAGTAAGGTATGGTAAGGTTCCTATCATACTACGATATAGAGTAGGATCTATGGATTTACCATTCTCATCCTTATAGAGTTTTACCGTAGTACTCATGGGAGTTTTAGAATCTTTGGCACGTTTAAGACCGAATTTTTTTTACAATCTCTAAAGCATATTTAGATTGTGAAACAAATAAGCCTTCTGAATTCTGTTTGACTTGAAGACCCAAGAAAAATTGTAACTCCCCCATAAGAGACATTTGAAATTCTTTATGCATAATTGCAGAAAAAAGATTTGACTTTTGAGGGAGAAGTGGATCCAAAAATGATATCGTCTACATAAACTTGAGCTATAATAATATGTTTATCAAAATGTTTAACAAAAAAGGTTTGATCATTTCCACCTCTCTTAAAACCTTTGTCTAAGCGAAAGTTGGAAAGGCGCTCATACCAGGCTATTGGAGCTTGTTTTAAGCCATATAAAGCCTTCTTAAGACGATAAACATGATTTGGATATTATGTGCCAATAAACCCTTTTAGTTGTTCAACATAGGTCTCTTCAGTCAATATTCCATTCAGAAATGCAAATTTGACATCCATTTGGTAAAGTGTAAAATGCAAGTAAGAAGCTATTGCAAAGAGAAGATGAACAGATTCTAAGTGAGTAACAGGGGCAAAAGTCTCGTTAAAATCAATTCCTTCAATTTGAGAGTATCCTTGTGAAACTAATCTGCCTTTATTTCTAATGATTAGACCACTTTCATAAGATTTATTTTTAAAGATCCAACGTGTGCCAATAACCTTTTTATGATCATGCTTAGGTAGAAGATACCAAACATCATGAATGACAAATTGAAGAAGTTCTTCCTGTATTACAGAAATCCAATGAGGATCATTCAGTGCCTCATTTACATTCTTTGGTTCCACAAGGGAAACAAAACATGCATAATGAGCATAGTTTCTTAATTGAGATCTTGTACGCACAGGTTCAGTAGGGTTACCAATAACGTTATCTATGGGATTATCTTTAGAAACCTAGTTAGGTACTTCAGGTGTCTCAATTGGTAAAGAAACTTCAATTTTTGGAGAGTCATTTTCTAAAATAATTTCAGACTCTTCCATAATAGTTGGTTCTCCAGTCTTACTTTCAACAGTTGTGTCACTCACAATAATGTTTATGGATTCCATTATGATCTTAGTGCGAAGATTATAAACACGATATGCTCTACTGTCACGAGAGTATCCTAAGAAGATAGCTTTATCTCCACGAGTCTCAGATTTGGATAGGTGTTCTCTGTCTTTGCAGACATAACAAGTACTACCAAAGGTTTTAAGGTATTTAAGATTGGGCTTTTTCCAATACCATAGTTCGGAAGGAGTTTGCTTAGAATTCTTCCTAAGATAGACCATATTGATGATGTGACACGCAGTTATAATAGATTCTACCCAAAAGTATTTAGGCAGGCACTTGACATGAATCATAACACGTGCCATCTCTTGAAGAGTACGATTCTTGCGCTCAGCAACTCCATTTTATTGGGGAGTTTGGGGAGCACTAAATTCATGTTTGTAACCATTATAGTCATAATACTCTATAATATCGGTGTCTATGAATTCACCACCTCTATCACTATGAATTATATTTACCTGAGTGCCCTTCCCATTTTTAATCCAAAGTAAAATTTTCAAAAAAGTTTGGAAAGTATCAAACTTGTGTTTTAAGAAGGCTACCCATGTAAATCTAGTGAAGTCATCAACCATAACAAGACTGTAACTATGTCCACGGACACTAATAGTTTGAGAAGGACCCATTAGGTCCATATGGATTAGCTCCAAGGGTTTAGAAGTTAGGATGTCTTTAACTTTCTTATGAGGTGCCTTAACAATTTTTCCTTCCTGACATGATCCATAGACAATATTAGAGATAGGTTTGTTCTTTGGAATTCTTTTAACTATTTCTTATGAAGACGATCTACTAAGGTTATCGTAATTTATGTGACCCATCCTGTTATGCCATATTTCATTGTCATCCATTCTGGCAATGTTACAGACCTCAGTGACAGTCTGAACAGTGTAACAATTGTCAGGTGTCCGGAGTCCTATAAGAATGCACTCACCTTTTTCATTTAAAATTTTGCAATTATTCTTTGAAAAGGTAACAGTGTGATTTGAGTCACAAAATTGCAAGATACTAAGTAGATTAGCCTTAAGACCTTTTACTAGAAGAATATTTTCAAGTATAGGTAATCCTTTTTCTTGGAGTGTTCCTTTACCAATGATTTGAGATAACACACCATCACCAAAAATAACATTTCCTCCAGCAAAGCTGGTTTTGTTTAAAAGTTTTGTATCATCACCAGTTATGTGTTTTAAACACACTGAGTCTAAATACCATCCAGAAGGAGTGTGTTCAGCTTTTAAAGCAGTAATCACAATGTTAAACTTCATCTGGGGCAATAGCTCATCTTTTCTAACCCAAATATCTCTTGCTTTCATTTTGTGCTTATTTGCTCTCATTTGATAAAATTTGCGAGCATTAGATTTTTGTTGAAAAATATTTTGCGCATGATTTTGTATTTAATGGAAGATGTGAGCATTTGGTTTAGAAACGTTCTTAGTCGTCCTTCTTGGAAATTTTCTTTTAGGTTTGGTCTTTCTCTTTCTATAGTTAGAGTTTTTGTCTGGTTGTCTAGGCAGGATATAATTGTTACGGTTTCTCCTAGAATAGTTAAAGTTCTGGTATAGAGGAGTATTACAGACAGGTATTACTAAGTGTTTAGAATAGGATCCTTCAAAAGAGTGACCATCTATGTCACAGTAGGAGCAATATAAATTTCTTGGCGAGGGTATCTCCTTAGGAAAGTCTCTAAACATAGGTTTCATGGAATTTTGATTTTGAACCTTGTTCCTAGGGAGAACAGTTTGAAAGTATGAATCACTCTTACTAATCTAAGGGAAGATGTATTTAGCCTTGTATGGAATTTCACACTTAGAATTACTTGATTCCCCAATATCAAACTTCAGTTGATTTTTATCAGACTCATTTTTTAGGGAATGAAAATTCGGGCAAGTTTTTATAGGTCTTTTGCCTCCTGACACAAACTTAATTGATTCAAAGTTTTTAGTTTGTGTCTTCAATTTTGGGCAAAACCCTATTCCAGTTCGATCATCATAATTGGTTTTTGAATCAACAACAAAACCATCAAAATAGTTGGACTTATTTTCAAATTTTGTAAATTTTTTGAAAACAGTTGTTGTCTTTTCTTTAAATTGCTCCAATTCTAATAATGTCCCTTTATATTTTTTCTCCAGAGTTTCATTTGTTTAAATCAAATTTTTCAATTTTTGATAAAAAAGTTTGACTTCATTTTCATGAGTTAGACATTGGGTAGTATACTCTTCAGCGTTAAGTTTAACCATCAGGTTTAGGTCTTCTAGTTTCCTAGTGATATCTTTCATAGTCTTTTCTAGTCTAATGCTTTTCTTGAGAGTCTTAACATAAAGTGTGTGAATATCAGGGAGGTCTTCAGTGTCAGAATCACTAAGTGTAGTGTGTGAAGTGACCCCTAAGGATTCAATTTTAGAACTCACACACACATTGACATCGTCATTATCGCTTTCCCTTTGACTCACACACCCCGTAGTAAAACTAGCATTGTTTAAAAAAATTAAAGCATCTAAACCAGTAGCAGCATGATTCATAACAACAGAAGTAGAGCTATTATCATCATTCCCATATATAGGAAAAGGCATATCATCATTATAGATTATCTTGGCATAGAAAGACATGCAAGGAACAAAAACATCAGATGACTCAGGTTCCTCATTATCAGAATCACTTGAATCATCCCATGTCTTGCAAATGTTGGCCCTAGTATGTTTATTGATATTGTTCAAGTTAACTCTACAGTCTTGTGCTATGTGACCCAATTTACAACATCTATAACATTCAGTATTCTTATAATCTTTGTTAGGTCTCGTATGATTGTCCTTTTCATGTTTTTCTTGACCTTTCTCATGAGGTTTATGATTAAACTGTGTTGGATAATTTGGCTTGCCTTGTCTAGTTGGCATTTTATATCTAAAATTGACAATTCTCTTAGACTATTTTGACATCAAGGCAATTTGATTATCCAAACTATCTATATCGCATTCATCATCAGAGTTATCATTAGGAATGTTGAGATCAGGTTTTATCAGCTTAAAGAGAAACTCAAATTGGAACTAGTCTGCTTCCTATGGGACTATGTTAATTGTTTCTTAAATTCTAGTTCCATTTCCATAGTTCTCAGTTTACTACTGAGTAATTCAGGAGTGAGATTTTGATCACTCATTACCTCAATAGCATATCTTTTGTTATCAAATTTATGTGGCAATGATCTTAGAATTTTAGAAACTATTTCATGTCTATCATAATTTATTCCATTAGCATGCAATTTGGTCACAATGTCAGTCAATTTCATGTAAAAATCATCAAAAGATTCAGAGTCTGACATTATTAGAGAGTTATACTGATGGATAAGCATCTGTGTTTTAGCAGCCTTAACTCTAGTGTCACCTTCATGTACAGTAACTAGTGTATCCCTAGCTTCCTTAGAAGTTGCACAAGATGAGATCCTTTTGAACTCATGTTCATTTATAAACATAAAATGGCATTATTTCCTTTCTTATTGTTTCGAGAAACTTGCTTCTCTTCTTGAGTAAATTCACTTAATACTTTCTTAATCCTCTCATTACTTCCTTCAGTGGCTAGTTTTGTAGGATAAGTATATCCATTTTCAACAATATCCCAGACATCATCTCCTAAGGTTCCTTATATAAAAGAAATCATCCTTACTTTCCAGTAAGCAAAGTTGTTTCCATCAAAGAGAGGAGGTCTGGTCAAGTTACCAAATCTTTCATTTTTCTCGTCCATAGTTTGATTTTAAGAAAATTATTTCAGAAACACAAGATCTTTTGAAAAGAAATTTTCCAAGCCCTGATACCAATTGAGCAGGCTATTATTTAGGGCGTTTAACACAATATTAAACTATTTAAGTAACTCCGAACTGTTTTTTGAGGAAACTCTTTTCTTTAAATCAAATCAGTTTAATCACAAGATGTGTTTAATAAAACATGCACGAGATTTATTTAAGATTTTGTTAACAGGTTTAGTAAAATAGTTTAAAACAATTAAACTCAGCACAACCACAAGAATGAGATGAGGAGATGTAGAAAGATTAAGTACAAGAGATTTTTAACGTGGTAAAACCTCACCCAACTGAGGAAACATCCACGGTGACTTCTAAGTCACAAACCAAAAATCCACTAAAACAAAATTCTCAACTTACAAACTACATAACATACATGCACACAAAATAATCCTATCTAAGTTTTGAAATGTACGCAATCACTTTACTTCTAACTTCTCTGCAGTTCTGATTGTTGATGTGGCTTTCCCAGTTTGCTAACTTCTCTACTTTGTTCCAGTCTTTACGTCGACTCTTATTGATTCAAGATCTTATAACCAACACTTTTGTGTTGTAGTGTGTCAAGTGTTTGTGATAGTGGTCTAACACATGCATGAATGCACACACATTTATTTTATACAAACAGTCCTAATGAATTACAAATCAGATCTACATGCTGTGATTTTAAGTATCTCTCTTCTTAGGAAACAAAAGAATTTTGTTTGACCTTTTGATCAATCCCGGAATCCAAGGTTACCTTGCTCGTAAGACTGGCAAGGTCACATCCAATTTCAGAGGGTTTTGAAAATGATTTTGAAATTGAAAACCACCAATTGCGATTCCAACTAGGTCAAAAGTCTTGTTCCAAAAGAACTAAAAACAGAAAATAATTTGTTGATTCTAGAGTTGAAAAACATTTACAGAAAATAAATCAACAAACTGATTTCTCAAGATGAGAAACTAAAAATGTCGATCTACATTTAATATAAAATAAAATGACCAGATCTATAATTTCTATAAACAAGAAATACATATCTAACCTAAAATGTTTAAGTTGGACTCAAGATCTTAAACTCAAGAGGATAAAATTTTATCAACGACCTTCAAACCCCTACCAAAAACACTCGCAAACACAAGGAAGGTGTTTGGTAAAACTGATTTAGGATAAGGAAGATTAGGTTTTGAATACAGGTTAGGGTTTCTCTCTCTCTCTCTCTTTTCTCTCTTCTCTCTCTTCTCTATTCTCTCTCCTCTCTCTGGTTAAACGAAGTGGAAAAAAGTTCTCGGAGGCAAAGGCTAAGCCTCCTTTTATACTGAGGGGCGAATATTCAAGAAAGCTATGAAAAATCAAGGGCTAAGATTTGGTCTTGCCAAATTGGCTTTGATCCAACGGTGAAATAAAAGATGTGGATAAAACAGTCTCTGATTGGCTTAAAAGGGTTTCACAAGGATTGACCTCAAACGCATGCAGAGCGTTGATAACATCAATCCAAGGGTTGATAAAGGACAACAGTTATGTGCCTTCAAAGAAACACAAATCACACCGGTATATGGATGATAGGTGTAGGGCTGATATCAAGGCTCACACGTGTGTTCCAAAATAATTACAAGAGCACACTGAAGTCTTTAGCCCTTTTGGATCCTACCCAAAACAACTTTCAAGTTTGAAACCATAAAACCAGAAGTAGCAGAATGACCCCAAAACTTTTATAATCCAAATTTTTTTATGAAAAAATGTCTAAAAAATCCCAAAAATTATTAAGACCAATTTACAAGGGATTTAACTCACACGCAACCAAATAAGGCAATATGTGAACAATGTATGCAATCCTACAGTGTGTGAGTGATTGTGAATATACCTTAAATCAATCAATCAAAAGGAATGAAGAGTAGTGTCTGAGGCTTTTTAGATTCTAGGGAATGGGACTCTAATTTTGTTAATATTTCCAAACTAGATGAGCACTTATATAATGTAGACTTAAGTGAGTCAAGAGTATAAGGTGCTTCAAAATCAACCGCCACAAATATGCAAATGTGACCGAAAAAGAAGAAAATAAGCAATAAAGGTAATCATTGGAAGAAAACTCAGACAAAGGGGACTACAATGTTACCTGAATGAAGAATATGACCGGGAAAGCTTGAGAAGCACACTAAAATGCTTGGAAATATAGAGAGAAAAAATAGCAAAGGTTGGTTGGAACTCTAGGGAGCGAAGGTGAGAATTTTGGAGAAGAAATAGAAAATGTTTGGATTTTTCATATTTAAATGAAGTAATGATTAAACATAATTATCCATTAGCCAAATCATTACTTGGCATAACTTGCTAAGGCACAACTTACTAGGCCTGCCACCATATCGTGGAAAGCATGCCAACCCACATACCTATTGACAGATGTCTAGTTCAGAGGACTTCACCTAGTGACATTGAAATAACATATGATCAATCATCCAAACTGGTTTATAGCTTGCACAACCTCAGATGATGAGGAGACACTCTCATAAGGGACAACCCGCTATACCCCTCAGACTTCCACTCACATTGAAGACTAAGGGCCAGGGGTGATTGATGTACACAAGTTTAGTCTCATCCCCAATAGGTTCTTAACTCGAACAAGAATAACCCTGGCAGGTCATCAAAGGAAACATTTATGGGACGACTCGGCAGAAGCCCAAACACAAGTTGCCTCGTCCTCAATCACTGCTCAGATATATGACAACACCTGTTATTTCAGCTCTTTTGCATACCTCCTCGTCCTCATCCATGAGCATGGGGTTCGAGGATCATATGAAGACTCGGAATTAATACAACACTCAGATGGATATCACTTCTAAAGACTAAGGTGATGACTCGGCTAGGCCTAGTCTATGATGGCCGACCCTTGACACCTAGCAGAATGCACATCGATTCAGTGAATCACCATCCCATGTGGATAAACCATTATAACTAGATGTTCATGTGCATATGAGGGAATATTTAATTAACATGGCATATATGTGTCAGGGATAGGTGTCTGATTCTAATTGGTTGCCTCATCCTGTGCATGCTTATTATATCCTTGGGGGTACAATGTGCACCCCAAGGGCTATAAATACCTATCACTTTCTTCTTTGAGAAGGATTAAAATTCTAAACCCTAACACAAACCTTATTAAACTCATATTAGAGAGAGAACGTTCTAGAGAATTATACCTTGATCCATTATAGCATCATTATTTAGTATAAAAACACACAAACACCTGCACAGTGAAGTAGGCAAATGGTTGAACCACTTATATGATCATGTCCATCATCTTCCTCTAATATCCTTCTATATTTACTTTAATACTCTTATCTAAATTACTGTAGATTACTAGCTTCAGCTCATTATAATTTTAAGTGGTGATATCTCACGTATCATCATTTTGGCACCATTTGTCGAAAATGAGGTTTCTTCTCATTCCTCTCAGTTCTAGCTTAGCTCATACTTGAATCATTAGTGGTCATATAACTCCACCTTGTTTACATTTGTATCAACATTGAAAGAGTTTTGGTTGGGACCTTATATCTTCCTTTTATCTCATTTATTTCATCTACACTCTCACTGAATAGGTGGCTTCCAATCTGCCTCTCGGCGTTAGCCCAAGTTCCAGTTAGGCACCACCTCAATCTGAAATGGCTAACGTGGGGGCGGTGGCGTTATGCTCGCTGGTGGACAGCCAACAAAATATGCAAGAACAATTTATAGATTTGATCCAAACCATAATGTCCAGGAGTCCAGGCATAGTAGCAAAGATCATCACTTCGGACGCTATGGAAGTTATGGATATGAAGACGGGACCCAGCCCCACAAAAGCAGGCACGATTCCACCAGAGGTGGAGAGATATGACGGACCCTAGGCAACTTCACCTAGGAAAACAAGTGCAAGAGGGTCCAGATGATCAGGATTATGATGAGGATAATTGCTGGAAACCATATGATATTTCTAGCAATATAGTTTGCCTAACACTAGTTAGCAGGGAAAATAGTGCAAGGCCAACACGAGAATGTCGACCCATAGCCTTTGATAGACTTAGTAAAGGTTCAACTTTTAATCATCAAGAATGAGTGGGAGACCTACGAGATTGACTCTCCCGTTCACACAACAATGCCTCCTCTTTAGGGAGTGGAGGATGTGGTGATCGTCGGCCTCAGCCAAGCTAAGAGGGAAAACAAAGGGAAGTGAACAAGTATCAGAGGAATGCTTGATGAGAGAAAGTTCTTGATCCAGCTGATAAATATGGCAGAGGGGACAATGTAGTGTCAATAGAGAAGCCATAAAATAGTTCAATTTAGAGGTTGAAGGATAAGATCGTGATCCATTAAAAATTTGAGACCTAATCTACAGGGGCTATGTTGAAGGATCTCCCTTCGTAGCTAAGATAGTAAACTTTCCCACTCCAGCTAAGTTCAATCCTCCTACTTTAACTCCAAAATATGATGGAATGAACTTGATACACCACATTGAGATGTATCAATCAATAGCTGATATTTACTCTGTCTCAGATGAGATAAGATGCCAAGCTTTCTCCGGCACACTTACAAGCGCAGCTCACATGTGGTATACATCTATGAATAAGAACTCCATCAAAAAAATGAAATTATTAGCTAAGAGATTAATACAAAACGTTTTCTTCGATATGAAGCCACTAAAGAAACTCGTCTCTTGTATATAAAATAAGGGGAAAATGAGACACTGAGAGGATATATCTCTTAATTCAACAACGAGAAACTTGAAGTGGATACTACGAGGAAGATAATATTATGATAACCCTCATAATTGGGTTGTAAAAAGGCAAGCTTATCTGAAAGTTGGCCAAGGATCATCTTAAATCAATGGCTGAACTTCTGCCAATGGCTGGAAGAGCCATGACATTGAGGCGGCCATGGCAGCCAAAAGAGAAGACGAGAAAGAGGCAAGTGGGGGAAAGTCCCAAGAGGTGAAAGGAAAAAATGGGAAGAAAAGGTCAACCAACGATAAGTTTTACAGTTATACCCCATTGACAGTAAGTCCAAACCTAACCTTGAATGAAATCAAAGATAACAAATCTCTCAGGTGGTCGAAAAAGTCCCGACCATAAGGTACATGTCATAGAAACAAAGTCGGCACCCAAATGGATGGACATGAACTCGGATGCATCAGAGCTAAAGTTGGGGAAGCTGAAGAAAGTAGACATAGATACCTTGTTAGTAAGCTTATCATGAATAGATTGTAAGGGAATCTTGCCCCCTCCCCATAACGACCCTTTGTTCATCAGCATTAGGGTCCATGGATACGATGTGTCACGAATACTGGTGGATGGTGGTAGCTCATTCGATGTCATGTTTTGGGATTGTTTCAAAGGATTAATGCTCAGTAAGAAGAGGCTTGTTACATATCGTCAACCAATGATAGGTTTTAATAGAGAGAAGGTACACCCACTAGGGGTGCTTTAAATGGATGTCTGTATGAGTACCTGGCCGAGGTGCCTGACGAAGAAAGTATATTTTTTTATTATGGACGAGAACGTATTCTCGGCCTATAATATCATCCTTGGTAGAGTATCACTCAAATAATTTGAGGCGATTCCCTCCACTGTTCACTAAATGGTAAAATTCTTGACTCCTTATAGGGTAGGGGAGGTCCAAGGTAACCAGGTAAAAGAGAGAGTATGTTACTTCAATTTGGCAAAACAAAATGAGACTCCCAACCTCCTACAATATTGACACTCTTGACCCAAGGAACAAGAGGAAGTTAAAGAATGGTGAGGCCATAGAGGAGGTATAATCCATCTTCCTCAATGAGGATGAGCCTAAAAAAACCATCCAAATCATCTCATCTTTGAAGAAAGAGGTGAAAGAAAAGTTAATAGAGGTGTTGAGGAAGAGACAAAATATCTTCGCATGGAGCCATGGGGATATGTCGGGGATTGACACCAAAGTTATCTATCATCGGCTAAACATTAATTAGGATACTAAGACAGTGAAGAAGAGGAGGAGGACCTACGCCAAAGATATCTACGAGGTTATCAATGATGAGGTCAAAAATATCCAATCACTCAAGTTTATTCACGAAGTGTACTTACCAGATTTGCTGTCTAATGTTGTGATTATACCAAAAGCCAATGGGAAATGGAAAATGTGTGTAAACTTCATGGATTTAAAGAAGTCATGCCCAAAAGATACATTCCCTTTACGCCGTATAAACTAATGGTAGATGCCATGACTGGGGGCGAACTGATAAGCTTCATGGATGCTTATTCGGGATACAATCAGATCTTTATGCATGAGAACGATGCCGATAAGACTTCTTTTATCACTGATAAAGGAACCTACTACTGTAATGGCATGCCATTCAAACTTAAGAACTTAGGAGAAGCCTATAAAAGGTTGATCAGTAAAATGTTCAAAGATCGTACAGGTTAAATTATAGAGCTTTATGTTGATGATATACTGGCAAAGAGCCTTAAGGTCGAGGATCACGTCGCCAACCTTGAGAGGAAGTTTGACACCATGGATAACTATAAGGTGAACTTGAATCGAATAAAGTGTTTGTTCAGTGTCAGCGCTGAAAAGTTCCTCAACTTTATAGTCAATCAAAGCAGGATTAAGGCAGACCCAGAAAAAATTAAGGCATTGATAGATATGAAGACACCAAAGACTATAAAGGACGTGTAGAGGTTGACAAGAAGAGTTTATTCTCTCAACCACTTTGTCTCCAGGGGCACAGATAAGTGTTTTTCTTTCTTTAAGATATTGAGAAAAACATTTGTCTAGGGTGAGGAATGTGATAAATCTTTTCAAGAATTGAAAACTTATTTGGGTTCCCCGATGATGCTATCTCAGGCAATTTAGGGGGAGAAATTGTTTTTTATATTTGGTAGTATCTAAGTTATCCATCAGTGGTGAAGTTGTATGAGATGATGAGGGTGTTCAAAAGCCTATATACTTCAACAACAAGGCTCTTCAAAGGGCCGAGCTAAAATATCTGAGGATAGAAAAACTAACATATACTCCGATCCATGCCTTTAAAGAATGAAGCCCTATTTCCAAGCTCATACTATAGTGGTACTCATTGATACTCCTTTGAGGAAAGTCATTCATAAACCTGAGAAATCAGGTAGGCTGATGGCTTGGTCAATTGAGATAGGATAGTTTGACGTCATGTATTAGTCGAGGACTGGGATTAAAAGGTAGGCATTAGCTGATTTTATGGAAGAATTAACCTAGGCTGATGCCGATGTTAGAGAAAATGAGGCTATAGTATTGCCTAAAAGGGAAATCCTGGGTCTGATGTTGGCTGATGAAACAAGAGCCAACCCTATTGAAAAAGATGTTTTGTTCAAAAAAGGGATAGTGAGTGAGGGTCCTTTCTGAGAAGAAAACTTAGTCTAAGTTTTTTATGGATGGCTCCTCTCGCGAAATTGGTAGTGGGGCAGGACTAAAAATGGGATAGTGAGTGAGGATCCTTTCTGAGTACGAGGCTTTGTTGGCTGGACTGTCCTTGGCCAAAGTATTGAACGTCGACCACGTGATAGTGCACAGTGACTCTTAGCTAGTGGTGAACCAAATCCTGGGTATCTACAAGGCTAAATATGAGAAAATGACCAAGTATTTGGAAAGGGTGAAAAATGTTTTGGCTAAATAAAGAGAGTCCCTTGGTTTGAGAATAGATGAACCAATGTGTTGGCGAGGTTAGCCTCAGCCACAAGAATAGAAATTAGACGTACCATTCCTGTAGAGGATTTTGCATAGACCCATCATTGAAGAAGATGATGTTGGAGTAAAAAATTTCTTGTACTTGAACTTGGGAGACTTATGCATGGATCCTTTGATGACATATATCAGATATGGAAAACTTCCTGGCACCAAAGCCGAGAGAAAGAAACTCTGATATCGGGTGGCAAAGTTCACTATTTTAAGAGAATTGCTCTACAAAAAAGGTTTCCTGCTGCCTCTCCTTAGAGGCGTCCATCCTACAGAGGTTGACTATGTCCTATATGACATCCATAAAGGATCATGTGAAAACCACATTGGAGGAAGATCGCTCGCGAAGAGGATTATAACACAGATATATTGGTGGTTGACCCTGGCTAGGCATACGGTCGACCATGTATAAAATACGATAAGTGTCAGTAGTATGTGAGTATTCCCCACATGCCTCATCAGTCACTCTCATCCATTACCTCCCCATAGTCATTCCTAGTTTGGGGAATTGACCTTGTTGGCCCACTTCCAAAAGCACTAGGTTGATACCAGTATCTGATTATGGCCATTGATTACTTTTATAAATGGATAGAAGTTGAAGTCATGATCATCATCACTGAAGTAAAAACGTTTAAGTTCATTGGGAAAAATATCATTTTCAGGTATAACCTACCCAACACACTCATTTCAGATAATGGAAAAAAGTTCAAGAATAAATCCATGGAAGCATATTATAAAAGAAAGAGAATAAAGCAATTCTATTATGCACCTGACCGAGTTCAGTGGAAATTACTTTATTCTTTATTATTAGACTCAGACTTGGAAGCATATTATAATTTCAGTGAACTCGGCCTTCCCAGTCATAGAGTCCAGACTTACAATCCTCATTTTAATAATAAAGAAAGAAGTCTTGACCTGGACCTAGTATAATAAAGACGAGAGGATGCTAAGGTCAGACAGGCGACATATCAAAAGAGGACAGTTGGATTCTATAATAAGAGTGTCAAAGTAAGGCCGATTGTTGTAGGGGATTTGGTGTTGAATTTTTTTTTGGCAGAGGTCGAATAAACTACATCCAAATTAGCACAACCCCTATTTGAAGAGATATTATCAGTTGGTCCGAGTGTCATTTGTGTGCCATCCTCTTTATGTACATAAATTGCTTGTATTTGGAATATTGTGAAGTAATGAATGAAAAAGTGCAAGTGTTTCCTCATATCTTAATGATCAATTATTCAATGTGTGGTTTGAATTGCTCTAGGATAAAGAACATCATTATTATGAAGAACTATCTTTGACTCACTCTCGGTGATACGAGAAACCATGGAAGACTCATCCCGTCCATGGACTCTCAATAACACCAAGAGGGGGAATAGTATGACAACATTGCTGAGGTGGTGAAAAACACAAAGAAAATGATAACGTTATTTTATTATGGTTATAAAAACATCATTAATTTTGTGATTTCGAGTTAAAACTCTCTCAGCAAAGAAGAGAGTGTAAGAAAAGACGAGACTCATCCATACACTCCCAAAAATGATAAGAAGGGACTTGTGATTAACATCATTAATTTGGTGATTTCAAATTAAAACTCTCTCGATGAAGACAAGAGTGTATGAAGAGACGATACTCCTCCATACACTCCAAAAAATGATGAGAGGGGACTTACGATTAACATCATTAATATGGTTATTTCAAGTTATAATCTCACAGTGAAGACGAGAGTGCATGAATAAACGAGACTAATCCATACACTCCTAAAAACAATGAGAGGGGCTTTCTTATTAACATCATTAATTCGGTGACTTTAAAGTTAAAACAATTTAAGTATGGATATGAAAACATCACAGTGCAATGAATTAAATGTCGTCCTCACAATCTAAGAGTCTATGAAAGAGAACTTATGGTTAAAGTCACGCGTATGGTAAATATATCATCTGCAATTTGACGTAGGACTTGGAAAAAATTTGATGATCTTCATTCATGAGAATAATAATCACATAAGTACAAGGAGGAAAATGTTACAGATGAAGAGTTACAAAAATGTTCAAAAAACTAAAATACACGAGTAAGAAGGTATAGGTCACAGGAGACCACCCTAAGAACTCGACCCATTGATGATGGCTACATATCTAGCTCTCGTCCCGATAGCCCCATCTCTAGATCCAGTCCCGTCATCCTTATCAATAATTTAAATTGGGCTCTCAGTTTTGGTCGCTACTTTAACCTCATCCAATGTTATCTGAAGTACGGGATTTGACAAGTTAAGGGCCTCCAGGTCTAGATGAGTAGAGGAGACAACCTTGGGGAATTTCAAAATATCCCATCGACGGGCCATTTTTACACCTCTTTCAAAGTACTAGAAATTAAAGTCGCTGAACTCCTCCAAGTTCTTGTAGGACTCCAAGGCCTCTTCTTTGGCCTTCCTGACAGCCTCAGAAGAAGTGGACATGTGTTTGGTCAGCAAAGCAACCAGGGCATTATCCTTATCCTTCTTTAGAGTCTTTAAAGCATCGTCATGCTCCTTCTTCAAATCGACGAGGTATTTTATAGTAGGATTTCATGGACCTCACCTTATCCTTCAGGTCCCTCTCAACCTCTTACACCTAGGGGAGCTTCTTGACCATCCACTCTGTGGTGCGAGAAAAGGCACACATGAACTACAAAAAGACAAATGATGAAAGTTAGTACAAGACAAACTAGAATTTGGACAAAATCAAAAAATAAAGAAGAAAGTAAAATCAACTGGGATGATACCTGAGCCATGTGGTGAAGTCCAAAATCAAAGACCCGAGCCACCTCCATCGATTCAAGAAAGCGCCTGTCAGAATCTGAAGAAAAGGAAACAACGGTTGACTTAGATCTGATGCCACTTGTAATTAGGGAGTTAAAACTCGCCTTGAGATGGGAGAGACAAGTCACTATGGAAGCTTCGTTGGAGGCCTGGTAGCCACAAATGGCCTCTAATCTTGTATTTAGGACCTTGGCATCGTCTCCCTTTGGTGGGGGAGGTTTCCCCCATCTGCTGGCTCCTTTCTCTTTTTCCTGAACTTTCCATGGCTCGGTCCTCTATTGGTGATTTTGTTGCTAGCAGCATTAACGGGTTGCTTGCTACCCTTTCGGATCAAAGCCTCTTTAAGGCTAGGGTCCGTTATATTGTAGATATTATTTGGGGTGTTAGGAGGATGACTTGCAATAAGTAGAAGACGATGATTACGACATATATTCAAAGAAAAGAAAATAGTTATATAAATAAAAAAATATGGAGAACTTACATAACTCGTCGAATGGGTCAACCCCCAGACCTGACGACTTAAGAAAGGAAGGCATCATTAATTCTTCAAACTTGATCAGACCCCCATCCTTCCCCTAGCATCTCAAGAATTCCACCCCCGTCCTATTTTCAACACTGAGGCCGAGGTCCAACTTAGAAGACATGGAAGGTGGCCCAAATACGAGGAACCGTTGGCTCAGTGTCATCACGAGCAGCGTCAACCGTGAACTCCCAAGACCTAGAGATGAAGAAGTACTTTGGCTTCTAGTGATGGTTCGAGGTTTGGCTCATATAAATAATTTTTTATTAATATTTCTTGCCCCAAAATGGTAATAATCATGATGGACCCTAGTTGATGAAACATTGTAACAGGCTTTGAAGATGCCAACTGATGGGTCGTCTTCGTATTTTAACTTAGAGAGAGAGATGAAGTCAAGTAGAATCCTCCAAAAGTTTGGTGCCGACTAAGCAGGATCAAACTCCATATTGTCTAAGATGGATCGTACTGAAGGGGAAAAAGGAAGGCAAAAGCCAGACCCTAAACATCTGGTCATAAATGATAATTTCACCCTGTCGATCGTCAAAGTCTCTCTCGCCCTCATCCGGGACTCTCATGGTGATATTTGACTAAATGTTGTACATGTTCCTCTAAATAAGAAAGTAAACTCTCTAATGCTGGAGGGAAAATTTTGGGCATAAGAAACATCATGTGATTCCCTGCCTCGGAATCAGAGTCAGCAATGGGAACATCAGCAGCTAAGTCCCCACTTTGGAACCTTTTGTGGAATTATCCTTCGGTCATGGAAGATAATGGAATTTCCATACGAGGTGTTACCACAGTTACCCTCAGCTTCTCATAGGCAAAGAGGCAAAAGAGTGGTGGCTTTATGAGGACTCAGCTGCATCAGACTCAGCCAAAAGAGATGAGGGGACACGGAGAGCCTCCTCAAAAGAGTCAGCTAGTGAGGAAAGTCAAAAAGAAGAGGGACTATAGCCCTCAGAAGATGAGGATGGGTGATCAAATATCTATTTCCCACTAACCTTAACTATTAGAGGATCGATAATAGCTAAGGGGATTGGGAAGATTGGACGTGAATAAACCTCACCGGAGAAAATGATCAGAATTAAGCTAGTAAGAATCAGAGTGGAAAAATAAGGAGGCAAAAAATTACCCTAACCAACACCAAGTCATTGTGCCACCACTAAATCTCCAAACTATTCCTAAAATACCTAAACAAAGCGCCAAAAATATTCAAATATGACCAGAAAAGAAGAAAACAAGAAATAAGGGCAATCAATGGAAGAAAACCGAGACAAAGGGGACTAGAATATTACATGAATGAAGAAGAAGACCGGGAAAGCTAGAGAAGCACGCTGAAATGCTTGGAAATGTAGAGAGAAAAAAGAGCAAAGGTTGGCAGGAACTCTAGGGAGCGAAGGTGAGAAGTTTGGAGAAGAAAGAGAAAATATTTGGTTTTTTCATATTTAAACCAAGTAATGATTAAACGCGATTATCCAAGAACCAAATCATTACTTGGCTTAACTTTCTAGGGCATAACTTATTAGGCATGTCTCCCTATCTTGGCAGGCACGCCAACCTTCATACCTATTGACAGATGTCTAATTCAAAGCACTCCACCCAATGACATTGAAATGACATATACACAATCATCCAAACTAGTTTATAGCCAACACAGCCTCAGATGATGAGGAGACACTCTCATAAGGAATAACACGTTATACCCCTCGAACTTCCACTCACATTGAAAACTAAGGGCTAGGCATGATTGATGTACACAAGTGTGGTCTCATCCCCAATAGGTTCTCAAATCGTCCAAGGATGACCCTGGTAGATCATCAAAGGCAACAGACATGGGATGAATCGGCAGAAGCCCAAACACAAGTGGCCTCATCCTCGACCACTACTCAGATATATGACAACACTAGCTATTTCAGCACTCTTACATACCTTTTATGCCTGATCCATGATCATGGGGGTCGAGGCTTATATGCATACTCAGACTCAACTTAACACTCTGATGGATATCCCTTCAACAGACTGACCTGACTACTCGGATCGGCCTAGTCTATGACGGCCGACCCTTGACACCTTACAGAACACACGTGGATTCAGTGAGTCACCATCCCATATGGACAAACCATTATAACAAGATCTTCATGATTACATGAGGGAATATTTAATAATAATGACATATATTTTCCAGGTAGAGGTGGCTGATTCAAATTGGTTGCCTCATCCTATGAATGCTTATTACATGCTTGGATGGTATAATGTGAACCCCAAGGGCTATAGACCTATCACCTTCTTCCTTAAGGGGGATCAAAATACTAAACCATATACCAAGCTCTTTCAAACTTATCTTAGAAAGAGAAAGTGCTAGACAATTGTACTTTGAGCCATTAGAGATCCATTGTATAATATAAAAACACAAACACTTGTACAGTGGAGTAGGCCAATGGTTAAACTACTTATATGATTGTGTCCATCCTCTTCCCCTCATCTCCTTCTATATTTACTTTATTGCTCTTATCTCCATTATTGTATATTACTAGCTTGAGTTCATTAGAAGTTTAAATGGTGATATCTTAGATATCATCACTTTATGATAGATGTTTATTGTCATCAATAGAATTGAAACACTATTTTTCAATGTTTAACATCTATATTTCTTAAAATTCAAGTTTTCTGTAATTTAGAAGTTTTTAAGTTCTTTCCAATTCCGAAATGTTTTTATAATTACCAAAATTTTATATAAGTATAATATCTTTAATTTCTAAAGTTTTAATTTATCCCTATAATATTTTTAATTAATTATTTAAAATATTTTCATAATTGATATAATAATGCAAATAAATAAATAAAAATACTTTTTAAACACTTTAGATAATTGCAAATAATTTCATAAAGGGTCAAAATTTTAAATTTCGTAAGAAAATATCATAACCAGTACATGATAAAATTAACATAGTAATGTAAGAATCCATATTTAAATTTACATATTAAATTATATTTTTCTTTCAAAAGTATCTATTTGTTAATTATAACATGTTAGCATAAAAAATTGAATCAAATCTGGTATGTATTATGACCTTTAACTAACATTAATACTAAAAATACAAAGTGTATCACCATGTCATATTTAATATATATATATATATATATATATATAAGACAACACTATGATGTCATCAGTATGATTTTTTTTTGCACTTCCTATTTTACCTTTATAATTTTTGGTTTCCCCCTCTTTTGACACACTCTAATTTCTTTCCTCATTTTTTTCAAAATTCAAAACCAAGGGCAAAAGAGTAAATTGCCACAATCCAAAATCTCTCTCATCAGTTCCCCCTACGGCAATACATGTTTCTCCCAATTTTCTCTTTTGTTTACCCAAATTTCTCTAGAGATTTACGGAGTAACACCCACTCTCACAAACCTCCCACTCCTATCTCCAATCACCTTCTCACCTCTAACCCCCGATCCTCTCTATTTCACTTAATCAGTGCTCCCATGTCAAGGTTATGGTTCGTATTTTTTTAGATCTCATGTAACTCTCTGTCACCATATGCTTCCAGGTTGAGATTTCTTGGTTCAAAATTAGGGTTTTGTTTCTCGATGCATTTTTGCTATTCATCTCTCACCCAAGACGATGGCACACATAAAGAAAAAAAGAGTTTTTGTTCTGTTTTTTTTTATGAAGTTTTTTTTTTTACTTTTCTATTGTATATGTATGTCTTTTTTGTCAATTTTCATTTTGTTTTTCACAACGCCCCTTCCCAAAAGCAAGATCTTCTTTGACCGTTTTCAGCTCCCGAAGAAGAAGAAGCTTTGCTTGCTTTTGCAGACATTTCCATTGCAACGTCGTGAGATGCCTTCGACTGAATTTCTAAATCACTCTGCATATTGGTCTGCATATTGTGTTATTTCAGTCTTCATATTTCAGTCCAATGTCGGGGTAGGTTTTCTCTTCCTCCTTTAAATCATTCTATGCATCTTAATATTTTATTGTTATAATTTTATTTGATGTTTCTTTTTTCGTTTTAACGCTGTCTCTTTTCATTTCCTTTACTTTTTGCAATTTTTTAGGTTGTTATGCAAACGCTTCAGTTCCTTTTTTTGCAATTTTTTTGTTTATTTTGCAAACTGAAGACAGATGCAAGCTTATTTGAGATTCCAAACTATCAGGTCTTTTAACATTGTGTATTACTGAGTATTTTACCATCAACCCATGCATGTCTTCCCTATCCCCATGCCCTTCTTTCTTCACATAAACTTATGGCTATCACTTCCCAGGTGAGTATAGAGTGTGGCTATCAGAGGTGATGGGGTGGACTTAGAGCATGAGGACGAGGGTATTGGCTTTGTTCATAATAAAGAGGTAGGTTATTTTTTTAAACAGTTGGGGTGCGTGTATCGACACTGACTCTATTTTGGGTTGAGACCAAATGCGTATGTTCATAGAGACGAGACGATGGTGGGAATGACTAAATAATGACATTGAGTTTATTTTTATTTTTATTTTTTTCTTGTTAGTTTTTTAAAGTAAGTTGCATGTATCAACACACAACGACTGTGTGTGTTTGTTTCGTTGCGGTGTATTTTGTTATTTTGGGTTTTGAGTAAAATGGGCATGTGAAGAAAAAAGTTTGTGTTATTTTTGTTTTGTCAAAAATTCGTTGATTTGACTAAAATGAGTTGTGGTCGTTGGTGTTAGTTTAACATTTTGCTAAAAATCTGTTGATTTGGGTTATGCAAGCTGTTTAGTTTATTTTTTTAAAAAGCTTTTGTGCATGCTAGCTTATGTTACCTTAGACATCTTTATTAATTTCTTCAAGTTGTTTGGCAGTGACGGATCTGAGTTGCTCACTCTTGCTGAGTCAGTGACTTGATCCAAGTTATGCCCATTCATAATAGAATGGGTGTTGTTAGTAACTTCACATGCTTCTTGGGTAAAGTGTTACTGAATTAGTTGATGACGGTGGTGGATAACTTGGTTATTAGGAGTATTGAATCATTGATTGAACGGTTCTTCATAGTTGTTTAATTATAGAAGATTTCTACCTTTTCTAATAGATATTGCACAAAATGATTCAGGTAATTCATTGTTCTTAACTATCAATTTCAATGATTTAGAAAATATGGATGGTGATATTGCATCCATGTTTGCTGTAAACTCACTTTGATGTGTTTTTTCTCTGTAGGTATTTCCAAAATTGAGATGGTTAAAATGGGTCTTAGCTACAAAGTTCATAATTCAATTCATGTTAACCCAATTTGTTGACAGCCGAGGATTATCATTGTGCTGGTAAACATGATGGAAATGTTCCACATTCTGATGATAGACAAATAGAGCCATCTGCTAATGTAGGGATTCAAGAATTTGGTTCTCAATTGCCTCTCAAGGTTGATCATATAGATATGAGACCTAATGTGTCCCAGACTGAAAGGGATCTTTGAATTGCATAATGTGGAACTGGCAAGTCATAAGGTTGATGAAACTGTACTTGATCTGATTGTAGATTGTGATCAGATGACATAATTTGGTTCTTGGCAGGTATTAATTAGAGTTTCATTATTGTCGCCCTCCATCTCCAAAACTTCCATTTGTAGGTAATCTCTCCTACACGCATAAACAACCACATATTAGAAGACTTTTGGGTTATCTTAAATTTTAATTTTGTTTTCAAGTAAATTTTATTTGTCGATTCACATTGGGATTTGTTACCTTTTTATGTTAAGATCCAATTTCTTTGCACCAGATCTAATAATAGTGTGGCTATAGTAAGAACCATCAACATTTTCTCATTGCGAATTAGAGTTGTATTAATTGCGGATTTCAACTAATTATTTTTTCTAAGGAGATGAATTTTTTTGAGGTTTTGAAAAAATCACCAAGTTTTTGTTAGAAAATAATAAATAGTGTGGATTTTAAAAAATCATTGAGTTTCCTCGAGTAAACTAAATTGATTTTAAATGGAACTTAGTCGTGATCACAGTTGGCCTCTTTCTAAGCCGCAATCACACCTCCACCACACTCTTAACAACCACAATTATACCTTCTCCATTTCCTCATGTCATCGATTTTTTTGTCCTTTTTTGACTGTGTGTCTTACTATTTTCCACTGGAATATTGTACTAATTTTAAATTTATTTTATGCTATTGATTTTGGTTTCTCTTAATTTTTTCAGGATATTGGCTAAATAGAGTGGGAGAACAGAGATACATATGGGAGTTGATTTTCAAATTTCTTCACACTATTAAATCATCTCCACCGAGCTTGGCTACAATTTTTTTTCTATTTTGAAAATTTGGTACAAAAGGGTTGTATGCCCTGCCTCCTACACACATAAGCACACACACACATTATACTTTTATGTATGTTCTTACAGAACTATTCGTTAAGCAAATAAACTTTCATTGAGTTGAGAACTATTAGAGTTGGATGAAATTTTCTGGAATGTATAACTTTGAGTAGAAGGTTAGCAAATGAAGTTTGGTGAAGAGTTAAAAACTTCATTGAAGAGTTTACAATTATTCCCATATATATACATATATATATGTATGTATGTATGTTTCAGTGATTAGTTAGTGAATCAGATTAGTTAGTGCCCATGTGCAAAACAAAGACAACATCACGGCTCCTATGTCATTATTGCTTCCCTTGAGTCAACTGTTACCCCATCACAAACTCTCCCATGGCGCTGCCTCCCTTCAACTGCCTCCTATTCTACTGCTCACACTGCCACCTCCGTCTATCCCAGTGACTCTAAGGTTAATTCTCTCCCCTTTATTTCATTTTTTGGGGGTATATATACACTAATATTTCACACTATATACTTTTAGTGCTTCAAAATAAAGTTCTTAATCTTAATTACCTATTTCCCTATCAATTATATATAGGGTAAACCTTCAAAACTGATCCCTAAATACCATTTCCTCTATGTTATTGCTTTAGGTCAGCACTGATATCAATGACTTCTCTTCATTAGAGAGCCTTTACATTTTACTCAATGTTTACCAATTGTTTATGTGTCCCTCAAATACTAAATTTCGTCTAAAAATCGAGCCAGAATTGACTGATTTATTATGTTAAAACCAGTATTAGTTAGAAAACATATGTTATGTATTGACAAACATAACATATTTGTAAACGTATTCACTATTTTCCCCATCTTGCTTTTACTTGGTAAAGCATTGATGAACATATTTGTACCTTCTTTAATTTACAATAGTTTTCCTGTTTTAATACATTGCAGGATATTCAAAGCATTACATATTGCTGCAAATAAGCATTACACCAGGGAGAATTTTATGGATTACACTACAGATAAGATATATATCTATCCATTTCCAACCGGTATCCCATATGTTTCACTTGCTGCTGATTGATCTTGATATTGTATATAGCTTGCATTTTGCATTTGGAAACTGGTTCCCTGGCTCAAAACCACTATTGGCTCAAAAACCACTACCGATTTTGCAATATAGAGGTATAATTTCCTCTTTTTCCTAGCACTTCCTCAAAGAATGTATTTTATTTTTCTTTGGATAAAAATTTAGTATATGTTCCCATCATCTTTACAATCTCATTTACTATATTGGTGAACCAATGCCCCTTTGGTTCAGTAAACTTTTTTTTCAATTGTAAATTTATTTTTAGGTGAACTGTGTACATATAATTATTTTTAGTTTTAGTATATAGTGTAGGGAATATTATAGGCTATACAAAAATGTGTATCCAAAGTATAACCAAGTATATAATTCTTTGTTTCATAAAGTCCATGTCTTATTTTTATTGAGTATCCATACTCAAACCCAAAAAATCTCACTTTTATTAGCTTATCACATATTGTTCAATTTTCTCGCTTTCATTGTCTACATGTATTGTAGTCTCTATTTTGAAGTAATTTTTATATGCCTTGGAATCCAAAAAGTGTTGTGAACATAGTTTTGCTAATAATGTGTATGGGTGTTATATGGGTATTAATTATAATTGGATGACAAGGCATGGGCTAAAAATAAACCCGATGACCAAGTATTGTATGAACTCTGTTTGGAACTTGTGTACATAAACTGTTTGAATTAGGCAAATAATAATCAGTTTCCAAGAAATTCATCAACCCTAAAAGCTCAATGTCTCCATGGAAGAATAAGTGTTATAGCGTTATAATGCAATAATATGTTAGATAATTCAATTCATTTACTGACTTTGGCGTTATACTAGACTTCTACTTAACAGATATTACTACTAAACTCTTGGATAACATTGTTTAGAATTTTGTATGTTTTGAGGAATATGTGTTTACTGTATGTGCATAATAGAATATGTGTTTACTGTGTTCAATTCATTTATTATATTCCTCACAACATATAACGCAGTATATATTTTTGGACACAACATATGAGTAAATGAATACAAGTATATGCATATTATGAGTAAATGAATTGAATACAAGTATACGCAGAATATGTTGGATAACAAAGTTTAGAGTTTTGTAGAATACAGTAAATGAATTGAATTATCCAACATATATTACTACTGAACTGCGTTGTAACGCTATAACGTAAGAATAAGCATTATAGCGCTATGAAAACTTCTACTAAACACATTACTACGAAAATTATGTTGATGGATAAATTTTTTGATGTTATGAATCTCTCAATGTCTCATGGGAAGAATAACCGTTGTAACGGAAGCGTTTTAGGGAATGCAAAGCTTTAGAAGACCATATGAGAGAACACTCAAAGAAGATAAAAATCGTCGATGTTTCTCCCGATGTTTTTGTTTCTCCCGAGGTGGAATTCTTATTAAGCCCATATGTAGTTTTGATGGTTGCGATGTAGCTTACGCAACGAGAATTCCATAACCAAAGCGCAATTCCTTACATGACCACCATTTTAAACATTACTATCAAGTCATATTAAACCTGAAGTGGTTGTTATCTGACTAGAGTTTTATTTTGTTGATCAATTGACAGTGACATACCTGGCAACCATAACTTTGAGCTTTTGAAAAAATTGGTACACGTGACTGTCTTTTTGTTGATCCGGCTAGAGATGTAATCAATTTTTGTACTTTATGCTCAACATTTTCTGTTAGTTTAAATCGATCATATTTATCCTTCAAGAATGTGGTTTTACTCAACTAAGTTAAAATTCTGATTTATACAGCTTGCTTAAGATTTGGAACATAAATAAATGCATCGACATGGTTGGTGCTTCAATTGCCAAGGTGCTGGTTGGTTTAAGGTTTCAAAGAAGACCCATATCCAAGATACATCTCTGGGTACCCTTACTCGTTCAGTCCAAACCACTGATGTTGATTCACGAACTTCCAACTACCTGCCTGATATCTCAGTCCAAACCACAGGAAGATATCTCTGGGTACCTTTACTTCTATCGTTACATATATAGGAACAATTTGAAATCGGAATCTCAAAGGCAGCATTTGCGCAGTGCCTCCGTCGTGAACGTGAGCATATTGAACGTGAAACTACGCCGACGATGTTTAAACATATATTGGGGTTTAAATTGGCTATTTATTAATGAAGACAATGGTAACTCTGATTTAAATGGTTGTTTATATGATTTTAATTCCAGGCCAAATGAGATTTTTTTTCACTATTTGAATCAGGTCATCATCCATTACTCTATTGTAGACGATACAACAAAATGAGGTACGAGTACAAGCTTTTAGCAGCAAGTTTGTTTCTCAAATTAGACATGCTGGTAAGTTATTATTATTTTAGTTGGATGATCCCAGAATCACTAGGTCAACCCTTCATCTCTGAGTAAGTTTCTTTCTATTATGCACTTTGTTCTTCGTTTCTAATTTTATGAGTATTAAATATAGAAGTACAGCAGTGGGAAGGATTAAACTGATTTTGATGGATACTGTTTGCTTTTTTTAACATGTCCACTCTATATGCATATATATTTTTTGGATATAAAGATTCATTAACTTTTACTATTTATGCACATGGATTTATTGTATATAGGTTCAAGAAGTAAGAAGATATTCGATGTGGCATTGAAAGCATTAAAGAGGATAGATTGGGAAGGAAATTGCAGAAGTCCTGAAGAAAAAATTAGTACGATGGCTACATATGAATACTATATGCATACATATCAGGCTTCTTTGTGTCCAAGACCATGCTGCTGATAGACCAACCATATCTGTTATCAGATGGTTCTCATAATTTCTTAGCCTAATTAGTTGAATTTAAATAATGCGGTGTGGTGTGTATGTGTTTTTTTTATTGCATATAGTGTATAAAATTGGGTGGGTGACTGTGAGGTAACCCTCTTATTTTAGAACAGTGAGCCCTAATTGGATTTTTTTTTAAATTGTATGTCTACTGTTTATACAAAACAATTTGTAAAAGTGTTGCCTTTTAAGAGCATGAACAATTGTAATTTATGATGATGATGAGTGAATTGTCCCATAAACAAAGGAAATTCTACCCATTTTTTTTAATTTTTAGGTTTTGTACATAACTTTTTTTTATAAAATATTGTTAAATAGGTGATGAATGAGTCACTATTTTCATTGTTGATGTGCTTTTTATACCTTAAACATGTGGACAATTCTATAAACAATTGGAGATCTGCCCATTTTATTTAGTTTATACAAGGTCCATGAATGTATTTATTTGGTTGTTGAAGTGTTTTTTATACCTTAAACAGGTGGATAGTCCTATAAATAAAGGAGATTCTTGCCAAATATTTTTAAAATTCTAACTTATTGTATTGTAAATCAATCGAGTATGTGTGTATGTATGTATGTATGTATGTATGTATGTATGTATGTATGTATTAAACACGTTGAATAGTTACATAAACATATGATATATAAAGGATATATAAAGGACTTACAGGCAATGAAAAGGAAATTACTGGAAGGAAAGCTCATGTGGCTGAATCCAAAGCTCTCCCTCAAAAGCCCAAAGAGGTACACTCGGTAGTTATTGAGTCGAAGAAGGTAAATTGAACAAAAGTTGATATTAATACCTTGATTGTTGGATTCTTGAGGTTGGATTTTAAAGGGATGTTATCTCCACATGATGACCCTTTGTTGATCACCACCTTGGTACATGGGTATGAAGTCCTAAGGATATTGGTCGATGGTGGCAGCTCGGCCGATGTGATAGTCTGGGATTATTACAAGGGCCTGGGGTTGAGCAAGAAGAGACTGATCCCATATCACCAACCTATCATTGGTTTCAGTGGAGAGAAGGTACAACCTTTGGGAATCTATGAGATAGAGTTCAAAATGGGAAACTACTTGTCGAAGTGCCTCACAAAGAAGGTCAAGTTTTTTTATTATAAACTAGAATGTCTACTCTGTCTATAATATAATTTTGGGATGAGTATCCCTCAAGGAATTTGAGGACATGTCCTCAAAAGTTCACCAAATGATAAAATTCTCGACTCCTTATGGAATAGGGAAGTTCAGGGTGACC
Organism: Sambucus nigra; assembly: GCA_949130495.1. Lineage (NCBI taxonomy): Eukaryota > Viridiplantae > Streptophyta > Magnoliopsida > Dipsacales > Adoxaceae > Sambucus > Sambucus nigra. Next base: position 329,575,738 of record OX422209.1, read on the forward strand.
AAGTTAAGGCACATGAGTGTTATTTCAACTCGGTTGAAGAGAGAGAGTCTAATAAGAGGGCCACTAAAACTTATAACACTGATACTCTAGACCCCAGAGATGAGACCAAACTGAAAAAGGGCAAAGCTACCAAGGTGGTAGGATCCATATTCCTCAATGAGGACAAGCCAAAAAAATCGTCCAAGTCGGTAAGGCCATAAAGAAAAATATTAAAGAGGGGTTGATTAAATTGCTAAGGAAGAGGCAAAGAATTTTTTCTTGGAGTCATGAGGATATATCTGGCATTGATCCTAAGGTCTTTTCCATAAGCTCAATGTGGCTCAGGATGCAAAGTTGTTCAGACAAATAAGGAGAGTTTACTCTAGAAAGAAGTACGATGTTATCTGAGATGGAGTGAAGAAGTTGGAGAAATTTAACTTCATAAAGGAAATTATCTACCTAGAATGGTTATCAAATGTTGTCATCATCCCTAAGCCAAACAATAAGTGGAGAAAGTGAGTGGATTTCACAAACTTGAACAAGGCATGCCCTAAAGACAACTTTCCCATATCGAGGATAGAAAAGATGTGTAAGGACACAAATTTCAAATTGAGTCCTTTGTAGTTTTGGCTCAATTCTCCACAAAAACGTTTGAGTCATAAGATAGAGTTCATTGATCATCCTTCAAGCCTATGACGTGTTTGTTGAAGACATAGCGGCCAAGAGTATACATCTTCATCAAATTGCCGAGTTTAATGTGGCTCGTTTCTCCGTCATCAACTTGGTTCCATTGCTCCTAAGGTATGAATGCATTTTAATATATATATATATATATATATATATATATATATATATATATATATATATATAGGAGCTTGGAACAATTTATATTGGGTGTATGTTTATTTAAAACTGTTGTTTAATTTCAGAAAGGTGTTATTAAAACTTTAATATAAAGTATATAAAGTTTCTATGCTAAAAATAGAATTTTTCAATCTTTCTGAAAGTTCGTTCGAAGTGTCATTCGAACGAGTTTGCTAACGAGTTCCCAGTTTGACCTCTGTAACTTCATTCGAAATGTCATTCGAATGAGATGGATGTTCGAACGAGATTTCTAACGAGTTCATTTTTAAAGACACTGGAACTTCGTTAGAATGTCATTAGAAGTCCGTTCGAACGAGACTTCGTTTGAACAATAAATCTTGTTCGAACGAGATTTGGCGGGAACAGTTAAATGGAAGTTTCTGATAGTTTTCACCCACTTTCCCATTATATTTTCCCACTAACTTTTGGCTGATTATCTAAGTGTGGGAATCAACTTTGGAAAGTGAACTTTTTCATACACATCTATCTCCAAGATAGAGTTTGAAAGCAAAAGAGAGAGAAAAAGTTCATGTTTTAAAGTGTCTATTTTTTCAAAGAAAAATTCATTTAGACTTTAGTTTTCACCCATATTGTTTTATCCAAGCTTCCAAATATATATAGATTGCTAGGAGGTTTGGCACCGATTTTTCATCTCTACCGTTTGAAGAGACATTTGGGGTTGCTTCTAAATCCCACAAAGAAGAAGAGGTTTGTGTTGATTTACCCACTTGGAGAAAGGCTCCTTGTTCGGATGACGGTGACCATATAAAGTCCGATCGGTGGACTCCGAGATCGAAGTGGAGCTCCATGGTTATTCGCTAGGCAGAGGTTGATACAAGAAGATGCGTCGGGGCTTGAGAGGGATCGAGTCGAGTGTTGTAAGTCATCTTTCTTGTATTTGTAAATTCCTTACTTAGTGGATTTGAGGCTAGGGCCATCCGAGATTTTTTTCCCATTGTGGGGTTTTCCTCGTACATCGTGGCGTAGTGATTTATTATTTATTTTATCTTGCTATACTCACCTAGAACGCATGCTTAGGTAATTCGAGATAAAATTTGGTTTTAATCACTACATGTTTAATTTGGTGCTAAATTAATTTTGGGTAATGTGTAATTAATTCAAGTCATTAATTTAATATGTTAACATTTGGTTTGGCCTAATTTGATTAAATGTAAAATATAACTTAGGCAAATTTCTAGGACTTGGGTTAATTATAATGGTTTAAGTGAAATTTGAATTTTGTGTGTGTTTAAATTTAATTTCACGTGGTTTAATTTTAATTTGAGAAAAATTAAAATTGGTTAAGTTGTTTTCATTTGAACCGTCATCTTATCGCTTCCGCATCTGTCTATAAAAGGAAATTATCACTTCTCGTGAAGTAGAAAAAAAATTTATTTAAAATTAGGGGCCTACTACTTTTCAAATTGGTATCAGAACCAAAAACGATAAACTACATCGTTAAGATCTTTTAAATATTTTTTACTAAAATGAAATTTTCCCCATTTTCTAAATTTCCTATTTTCTATGGTTCTAATTACGTGTATTATAAAGCGCAAATAAAATCGGCACTTAAATCTATCGAGGAGAGGGTTTGGTTATCGGTAGTTAACGGGTGGTCACGACCAACTCATTTATTAGATAATGAACGTGTTCCCAAACCGACCGATAGATGGAGTGAGAATGAGTTTAAACTTTTAAATTTTAATTCCCGTGGTTGAAATGCCTTGTTTAGCATTGTCACACCGGATGAATTCTGACGCATTATGACATGTGACACCGCTAAAGAAGCGTGAGATATTTTGCAACTCACTCATGAGGGTACAAGTGTCGTTAAATCTTCGAAACTCCAAAACCTCACCACTCAGTTTGAAACCATCAAAATGGATAAAAAAGAAACTTTTGATGAATTCTATGCTAGACTTTCAGATATTGGTAATTCATCTTTTAACTTAGGAGAGAAAATACCCGACAATCGAGTAGTAAAGAAAATTTTAAGGTCCCTACCCGATAAATTTATTCCAAAAGTGACCGTATTAAATTCTTTACCAACTTTAGCCTCTACGAAATTAGAAGAGCTTGTAGGTGATTTAAAAACCTATAAACTGGACATGTTTCCCTCTAAAACTGAAAAGAAAATTGAAAAGGGCATTGTTTTAAAAGCCTGAAAAGAGGAAAAACAAGTAGTAGAGAGCGAGAGTGATAGTGACTCGGAAGATATAGCCTTGTTTGCTAGGAAATTTAGAAAGTTTCTTAAAATTAACAAAGATAAATTTAAAAATGACTTTAAGAAATTTGAAACTTCCAAGCATGACAAAGCCGAGAGGATCCCTAAAACTATTAATGAAAATTTAAATAGGGACAAGTCAAATAGGTGTTTTGGTTGTGAGTGTTATGGCCATAGGGCTTCTGAGTGCCCCACTAATCTAAGGGGAGAGGGTAAGCGACCCATTTCATATAATGAAACCCTTAGTTATAGTGATAAGGAAGAGGGACCCGATTCCCCCACTAAGGCCAACTTTGTGGCTTTTATGGCTAGTCGTGTGAGCACCGATAGTGAATCTTCTCATGAAGATAATCAAACGCATGATCCTTCCAAGGTCATTGTTTATGATTCCCTTGTTTTTTATGGTTGTGATAGTGAAGAAGAGAGAGAGAGAGTGAAAATGAAGAAGAGGTTAATGTGAGTGAACTTCAAAATGCTTTTCAAGAACTATATGAAGAATCAATCAAATTAAAAAGAGCAAATTTGAAGTTAGAAGCAATTTTAAGAGAGCGTGTCAAGGTCGTTGATGATAGTGTGTTGGTAGAAAACCTTAAGACACAACTCTTCGAGAGAAGCTAGAATATATAGAAGGCGAGAGAGATAGCCTTAGAGGTTTCATGGAATCCTTGAAAAAGGATCTTCTCGAGTTTGAAGAGAGAAATGGTTTGTTAGAGTCTAGAATTTTACAACTAGAAGAATAATTAACAGACTCTAGTAACGTCAAAGTTGATTTGGAGTGTCGTTCAGAAAAATTAGATAAACTATTAGGAATGGTCCAAATTAAAAATGACACTTATGGTTTAGGCTTCGATACTTGTAGTGAATCAACTCATAAAGCCAAAACCAATGTTTTAGGAGAATTCACTAAGAAAGCTTTTAGAAATCACTCCTTAGGTAAATCTTTTCGCCGTGAGTTTAGGTGTTCACATTGTGGTCGAAAAGGTCATCTTAGGAGATTTTGTTTCGATCTTAAAAGAGGTCCTAAAAAATCCCAACGTAAGGCAACCAAGGTAGCCAAGATTCCTACACCCCGAGATAGTCACTCTTCATTAGTTTGGGTTAGGATATCCGACTTGGTAGCTTTACAAGATAGGGTATTTGATTCTCATTTACTTTCACATGCTTCCTCCCTTGCAAAATCTTAAGGTTGAATGTGTTAGTTTTATTTGCATACTTTAGCTTTTGTACTTCATGCTATATTCGCATGCTAAATGTATGCTTGTTTAATAATTTTGTAGTCTATGCTCCATGCTTAATCAAATGCTAGAATTATGATTTTTGTTTATCTTTTGTATTATATTTCCTTCATTTTGTTTGCATTAAATGAAAAATACAAAGATATTTTTGTTTATCATTTAGGTTTTTATCTCTTGGTAATTTAAGCTTAATGAAAAACTTCAAATGATTTTTTTTTGTCTTTTGAGTATATATTTTTATTTTTGGTTAAAAAAATTTCAAAAACTCAAAAAGATTTTTTGTGTATGTATTTTAGTTTGACACACTTTATGTGGCATACACTTGTGTTAGAATTCCATCTTTTACGCTTCCATGTGGCTAGAACTTTTGGTTTAGATTGTCAATACTTATTATGTTCTTTACCATGCTTACATGGAGTAGTTGGATTTTATGTTGATTTAAATGAATTCTATTTTTATATGTCTCAACTCACACATGCATGAGGTCATTTGAAATTTTAACTTCATATGTATATTTGAGCTTTGTGAGGTGTTCTTCTACCAATATTGTCATCTACATATTTGTAACCTAGGAGGACTAGTGCATGTCAAAATCCTTTGCATGTGAGATTTGTGAGAAATAAAAAAATGATAAATATAAATGTGCACGGGGAAGTACTTCGAAAGGATTTAGTATCCTTTGTGAATAGTAAGCCATCGTTTGTTTGGACCTAAAAGAAATACGTGGTCTAAGGCCTAAAAGAAAATATGGCATTAAAAGAAAAAATAATTGCCAAGGCCTATGTTTAGTTGATTTATTCATTCAATAGAATAGTATATATGATTATTGAGGAAGTTTGGATGATATATCAACAGTTTGCACAATGTCTGTTTACCCTAGTTGAGTTTTCAATGTCATGACTCTATTGGTTTGTAGAATCATCAACATGCTAGGCTTGTATGCATTGTGTATGTTTGTTCATTGAGTTCCATTTATATTATCACACGAGGTTACGTTCAAATGTGATGAAGTTTGCAATCAATTGAGAACTTCGTGAACATGTTTTAAGTGATTGGTTCTAAATTTAATCGTTACTAGTTCACACCCTAATACTTCCGTTTCCATATAACACATTTTTGCTATACGAGCGTGAAAAGCTTATCTTATTTTGTGTCATTTGTGTGTTTATATCTACATATGTGTACTTGAGTCTATTAGGTATATATTATGTATACATATATTTGATATTTTGTTTTGTCTTTGCCTTACTTTCTAGTCCATGCATGCCTTAATTTATAATTAGTATTTATCTTGTTGCATTCTTTGTTGATATCACATGCTTAATACTTTATGTATCTCATTGGTATCATTTTCTTGCATCCTAGTTGGTATCCGTTATCATTTGTTGGATTAGTTATGCTTTTGTTGCCCATATGCTTTAATGTTCTCATCTCTTTTGCACATTTGCATGTTTAACTTGTTATCCCATTTTATGTATCCCTTGTTTAGTTTAAGGGTAATATGCTTTAATTGGGGGAGATAAGTTAATTTTTTATTCTTTAGCCTTTGTTTATTCCTGAACAAAAAAGGGGAGAATGATAGGGGGAGAAATTGTATTTATTCCTATTATAATCGTATCTTAGTTTGGGGGAGATTTATCTTTGGGGGAGACGTCTTTCTAAGTTGATCATAGTTGATAAAGGGAGAGAATTAATTTAGGGAAGTGTAATTATTTAATTGTCTTTAATATTTTGATATTCACTATGCGTTTAATGTGTTTGCTTAAGTGTGCAGGAATTATATTCTAAGTGACAGCTTTCACCGGCAAAGATTTTAATCCTTGGGTTGTTTGAGTAAAGAATTGTAATTTTATTTTGGGTGGGACTTTTTTACATTCTAGTAGAGCTTGACGGCCCTTTAGGATTTTTTGTTTGGTTTTTGTCCCGGAATAGCCAAAGGAGGAGATTTGTAAGGACACAAATTTCAAATTGAGTCCTTATAGTTTTGGCACAATTCCGGACAAAAACGTCTGAGTCATAGGATAGAGTTAATTGATCATCCTTCAAGCCTATAACGTGTTTGTTGAAGACGTAGCGGCCAGGAGTATAAAGCTTCATCAAATTTTTGAGTTTAATGTGCCTCGTTTCTACGTCATCAACTTGGTTCCTAAGGTATGAATGCATTTTAATATATATATAGGAGCATGGAACAATTTATATTGGGTGTATGTTTATTTAAAACTGTTGTTTAATTTCATAAAGGTGTTATTAAAACTTTAATATAAAGTATATAAAGTTTCTGGGATAAAAATAGAAGTTTTCAAACTTTCTAAAAGTTCGTTCGAAGTGTCGTTCGAACGAGTTTTTCATTCGAACCAAATGTCGTTCGAACGAGTTTGCCAACGAGTTCCTAGTTTGACCTTTGTAACTTCGTTCGAAATGTCGTTCGAACGAGATGGATGTTCGAACAAGATTTCCAACGAGATTTCTAACTAGTTCATTTTTAAAGACACTAGAACTTCGTTAGAAGTCCGTTCGAACGAGACTTCGTTCGAACGACAAATCTCGTTCGAACGAGATTTGGCGGGAACAGTTAAATGGCAGTTTTGACAGTTTTCACCAACTTTCCCATTATATTTCCCCACTAACTTTTGACTGATTATCTAAGTGCGGGAATCAACTTTGGAAAGTGAACTTTTTCATACACATCTATCTCCAAGAGAGAGTTTGAGAGCAAAAGATAAAGGGAAAAAGTTCATGTTTTAAAGTGTCTATTTTTTCAAAGAAAAATTCATTTACACTTTAGTTTTCACCCATATTTTTTTATCCAAGATTCCATTTATATATACGTTGCTCGGAGGTTTGGCACCGATTTTTCATCTCTACCGTTTGAAGAGACATTTGGGTTGGCTTCTAAATCCCACAAAGAAAAAGAGGTTTGCGTTGATTTACCCACTTGGAGAAAGGCTCCTTGTTCGGGTCATGGTGAACCTATAAAGTCCGATCGGTGGACTCCGAGATCGCGGTGGAGCTCCGTGGTTATTCGTTAGGCAGAGGTTGATACAAGAAGACGCGTCGGGCTTGAGAGGGATCGAGTTGAGTGTTGTAAGTCATCTTGCTTGTATTTGTAAATTTCGTACTTAGTGGATTTGAGGCTAGGGCCGTCCGAGGATTTTTTTCTGTTGTGGGTTTTTCCTCGTACATCGCGGCGTAGTGATTTATTGTTTATTTTATCTTTCTATAATCACCTAGAATGCATGCTTAGGTAATTCGAGATAAAATTTGGTTTTAAATACTACATGTTTAATTTGGTGCTAAATTAATTTTGGCTAATGTGTAATTAATTCAAGTCATTAATTTAATGTGTTAAAATTTGGTTTGGCCTAATTTGATTAAATGGAAAATATGACTTAGGCAAATTTCTAGGACTTGGGGTTAATTATAATGGTTTAAGTGAAATTTGAATTGTGTGTGTGTTTAAATTTAATTTCACGTGGTTTAATTTTAATTTGAGAAAAATTAAAATTGGTCAAGTTGTTTTCATTTGAACCGTCATCTTATCGCTTCTGCATCTGTCTATAAAAGGAAATTATCACTTCTTGTGAAGTAGAAAAGACTTTTATTTAAAATTGGGGGCCTACTACTTTTCAAGATGGTTGATGCCATGGCCGACCATGAATTGATGAGTTTCATGGATTCCTATTCAAGCAACAATCAGATATTCATGGACCCGATCGATACTAAGAAGACGTCGTTCATTAGCGACAAAGTGACCTATTATTATAAGGTCATGCATTTCGACATGAAGAAATCCGAGGTGACATGACAAAGGTTCGTCAATAAGATGTTTGAGACCAAATAGGGAAATCCATGGAAGTATATGCCGACGACGTGTTAACAAAGAGCCACAAGGCTGTCACTCATAGGGCCGACCTTGAGTGAACTTTTGATACCATGGATGAGTACCGAATGAAACTTAAACCCTCCAAGTGTGTTTTCTTCATGGGGCAGGTAAGTTTTTAGGTTTTATTATGAACCAACGGGGGATTGAGGCCAACCCCGAGAAAATTAAAGCTCTAATGGAGATGAAGACTCCAAAATCCATAAAAAATGTTTAGAGGTTGACTGGACGTGTAACAAAGTTGAACAGGTTCATATCCAGAGCTGCTGATAAGTGTCTCCCATTTTTCAAGGTGTTGAGGAAAGTCTTTGAGTGGAATGAAGAGTGTGAGAGAGCCTTCTAAGAGTTAAAGGCTTATCTCAGCTTGTCACTTTTGTTATCTCGGTCTGTTCAAGGTGAAAGGTCATATTTGTATCTGGTTGTGTTAGAGTCAGCCATCAGTACTGTAATCGTCAGAGACGAGGATGGTGTGCAAAAGTTAGTGTACTTCAATAGTAAAGCCCTCCAGGGGGAGAATAGAGATATCCTAAGATGGAGAAGCTGACCTAAACTTTAATTCATGCCTCGAGAAAAATGAAACCGTATTCTTAGATGCACACTATGGTCATCCTCACCGACTCTCCTCTCAGATAAGTCATCTATAAACTCGATAAATCGGGTAGGTTGATGGCCTGGTTAATAGAGTTGGGAGAATTTGAAATTATCAATCAGACGATAACATCCATCAAAGGGCAGGCTTTGACAAATTTTTTTGTCGAGTTCACTTGGGACGAGGCTGACAGTGCAGAGTTGACAAACCCAACACTAGAGCCAGATAAAGTAAGCGAAAGCACGACTGAAGCCGAGACAAGCACAACAAGAGGTAGAGTGACTAAAAATGAAGAACAAATATATTTTTTCAAATATGGGACCCTGTAAGAGGGTACTTTATCAAAGAATGTACAATTTGGAATTTATTTGTTGACGACTCTTCGTGCAAAGAAGGAAGTGGAGCAGGCTTGATCGTGTTGGCCCCAAATGGGACAGATATCGAATATGCTGTGAGATTCAGTTTTAAGGATTTTAACAACGAGTCTGAGAATGAGGCTCTTCTGGAAGGACTTTCCCTTGCCAGAGCGTTAATTGTTGGCCAACTCTTGGTTCATAGTGATTCCAGACTGGTAGTGAATCAGATATTGGGAGCATATGAGGCCAAGGATGATAGAATGGGTAAGTACCTAGTACCATCGCTAAAAAATCTCAAGGAGGTGAACCTAAAAATAATCCCTCGACTAGACAACAGCCGAGCCGATGCCTTAGCGAGATTAGCCTCCGTCACCAGGACAGATATCAGAAGGTCGGTGCCAGTGGAGATCCTACAACGACCGACCATTGAAAAAGAGGATAGCATAGTAGAATGTTGTTTAGACTTGAACCTGAGACCTTCATGGATGGACCCCATCATTCGATATATCAGAGGCGGGAAGCTACCCGATTCAAAAACTGAGAGGAGAAAATCGAGATACAAAGCAACGAAGTTCTCCATTATATGAGACGTCCTATACAAGAAGGGATTCCTCCACGACGTGTCCAACCGATTTAGGTGGAGTATCTCTTGAAGGATGTGCATGAAGGGTCTTGCTCAAGCCACACAGGAGGAAGATCATTGGAAAATAGAATTGTCACCCAGGAGTATTGGTGGACGACATTGGCCAAAGATGCAGCTCGTTACGTGAAGAAATATAACAATTGCCAAAGATTCGCTAGCATCCCTCATCAACATCACCAATGTCTGACTTCTATCACTTCCCCCTGGCCATTTGCAGTATGGGAGATTGACTTGGTAGGATCGTTGCCAAGGGTTGTAAGTAGTAACCGATATTTAATAGTGGATATCGACTATTTTTCTAAGTGGGTAGAGGACTGAGGCAATGATCACCATAACAGAGAATAAGACCTTCCAATTTATTTGGAAGATTATTATTTGTGCATATGGCCTACCTAGAACTTCGATATCTGATAAGCACCCAAAATTTTACAATTTATACCCCAAATAGACGTGCTTTTGTTGCTAATTCTCGACAATATGGATCTTATGTGCTTAATTGTTCAATATGCAGGTTTAATTGCAGTTGCGGTGTCAAAAGCTATATTTTCAGGCAATTTGCAGTTAAAATGGAGCTAATTCCCTCCCCCGTAACTTTACCCGAGCCTAAACTTAGCCTAAACCTACCCCAAACCATGTGTGTGTTTTGTTTGTCCCTTTTTAATATTTTTTTAGATTTTTAGTTTGTGTCATTTTATTTTAGATTTATTTAGTATTTTCTAGGTTTTATTCTATTTTATAAATATAATTTTATTTTATTTTGATTTTACTAGTTTTTAGTTTTAGTTTTGTTTTATTAGGATTATAATTTTTACGATTTCATGTATTTTTAGTTTTATTAGATTTTGCATTTTCTTTTTAGGATTTTAATTTTAAGTTTTATTAGATTTTATTTTTATTTTTATTTTTTAATTTTATTTCTTTTTAGTTTCAATTTTTATTTGAATCATTGTTTTATTTTAGAATAGGATTTTATTTTTTAGGTTTTTATTTTATTTTATTAATTTTATTTTTTTTATTATTAGTTTTAATTTTTTTTAGGAGTCCAAATTAAACTCACACACACCCTAAACCTACACACTACCAAACACACCCACACCCCTAACAATCCTACACCTCACCACATCCTATCATCTTCACCCCCATCTTCAACCTAACACCCACCCACTCTCTCACATCTAAAATCCCTCCATCACCACCACCTGTAAAACCTTAACCCAAACTCACATCACCTACCAGCAGCCCCCTCTCATCACAACCTCCAAGCAAAACAGACCTATCTCCGGAGACTCTCCGTCGCGACCTCACCACTCGTCGGCGCACCCTTCAAACCGAGCAGCACCTGCCCCGACGGCGCTGTTTCACCCCCTAACCCGGCACTGACCCACTGCCGCCGAACGAGCCACGAAGCTCCGACGACCGTGTCCCGTCCCCCTCGCACACATCTGGCGACGACTCCCTCTAGCCACCTCTAAAACCTTAACCCAAACTCAACCACCACCACCAGCCCCCTCTCATCATAGCTTCTAATCTCCGATCTGGCGCGGACACGCCCCTCTCCGGCGACCCAAACCCAATCCGGTCTCTCTCTCTCTCCTCGATCCACTTTCAACCATACCCACATCCAACAATCAAAACCCAAACCCATTTCAAACCCCATAATCATTTACCTCACTCCCATTCAATCCAAGTCCCAAAACCCATTTTCATATAAGCCAAAATCGTCTCCTGCTTTCAAGCCAAGACCAAATAAAGACAACCAAAACCAAGACAACTAAATTCCCCATGTGCCAATAAACCCTTTTTAACCCTTTTACCCAAATACCACCCAACTACCTATTTTACTCAATTCCCAAAATACCCCTTAGCCCCATGTGTGCAATGCATCTACTATAAAAGAAGACTCAAGACACCATTTGGAGGATCATCATCAAATAGAGAGAGAAAATTCTAGAGAAAAGTAGAGAGTTAGGTTAGAATAAATTAGGTAGAAATATTTGTAAATAGTTTTATTTTATTCTTTTTATCTTTGTTATATATTTGTGAGATTAAATATTGTAAGAGAGTTAATTGATTGGATATTTTAATTTCATATCACTTGGATGATCAATTAGAGGGATTGCAAGCTTCAATTTCGAAAAGTAGAGTTCAACATTTTCAAAGAGATTTGGTTTACTTGTTCTATTCCCTTCTAGTTTATTTTAGTAGCCTTGATTATTAATTTGTCATATTTAATATCATGTTAGGCTAAATCTCCTTTCAAGGGGTGGGGTAAAACCCTTATTTGATATTGCTTTATTTTAATTAGTTTAATTATTTTAAAAGTCCCTTTGAATGTTAATTTTGATCATTCACCCTTAAATTTACACTTCGAGAGATGGTAAATGATTTTCGAGAGAAAATCGAAATTCTAATTATAATACCTATTTTAGATTCGAACTAGAGATAGGGGTTTCTTATGTGGGGTATTATAACTTGAATTTCAACTCTAAAATTATTTTCTTAGATTTACATGAATTTTAATCGATCGATTCTAGCGGGTGATTAATTAAAAAGAGTGTAGATCTATTTTTTTAGAGTTGTGTTAACCTTAATTTTCTAAAAGATTAATATTATAAGTACACTTGTAATGAGAGTTGGTTTGTAATTTTAATATTAATTTGGGAGAATTCAAATAATTAAATTAATTAATTAGAGTAGCTAAAATTTGTGGTGTAATCCCATTCCTTGATTGTTCTCACAATTATTTACCTCACTTTATCTTTTATTTTAGTGTTAGACTTTGTTTTCATTTTAGTCACTTTCTACTTAGTTATTTTCATCTTAATTTAGTTTAGTTTTTAACCTCACCTCACCCTATTGTTTTAATATTCAAAAAGCTAAAAAAAGAATTAGAAAAGTGAAAAGCACAAAAAGAAAATAAAAAGTGAATTACAATTGAATTTGTCTCTAGCTTACTCCCTAGGAAGTCGATTGATACCCTTACTTACCTCTACACTTGAGTTTGTTATATATTTGTAGGTATTTGAGATTTCGACTAACTTGGCTTTCAATAACAACGACATATAAAAGTCAAGTTATCAAATGGCGTCATTGCCGGGGAGATAAAAAGTCAAGTTATCAAATGGCACCATTGCCGGGGAGATAAAAAGTCAAGTTATCAAATGGCACCATTGCTAGGGAGCTGAAATGTAGAAAAATTCTAGTTATCAAATGGCGTCATTGCCATTCTTGGGAGCGTGAAGCACTCGGAGCGGATTAAATTTTGTAGTTCATTTATCTCCTATATTTTGTTGCATTTTAGTACCATTTTTCTTTATTTTAGAAGGCTTGTATTAGGGTTTTCATCAGTGCTTGTATTGCGGTGCATAGAGACACCTTTATTTTATTTTTCCTTTTAAATATGGTAATAATTAAAGACAAGCGTGATAGGGAAACCGGACAAGGTAGAGAGAGGGCGTCCAAAGGCGAGGATTTAGAAGTCTCTCTACCTTGGGTCGGTAGGACTCCCGGGGATGACTGAGATTAGCGTAATCTCCCCCCGGTCTGCTCAAAATATTCGGCACCCCACGGCCTAAAAACCGTGGGAGGTATATTTGTCAAACTCTCTCGCCTTTCCTGTTAGCGAGTCAATTCTTTTGTGTGCACTTGTGTGCTCTTGTGTGATTTTATTCTCTCATTTATTTCTTTGAATGGTGTGATGAATTAAATTACTAAGACCTACACCCGGTCACTCACGAGAAGGGATTTCATCACCCGACTCACTCGCTTACCATTGTGTGCTACCCTAGCCATCACTAAATTTAAAATCAATTAACTAGGTAGCCCACTAGGAGAATATTTTTGCAAAGGCGATCACTCAGATTTCCATGATTTCTATCTTCCACGGACTTAATTAAAATTTGACTACCCCTTTCACCTAAAATTTGAAGATAAAAATTGGCTATGTGCTAGTTAGAAAAATTTCTTAACTTATGTGTGGGTCCAATTCATTTTTCGGTAGTCGAATTTTAATGAGTTCGTCCATTCAAAGAGTCTATATTTTTCCCCACCTTTTCTTCCAAAAAATCCAAAAATATTTTTTCCCCACCTTTTCTTCCAAAAAAATCCAAAAATATTTTCTTCTATTATTCTCCACAAAAAATCCAAACATATTTTCTTTCTTTATTTTTATAGAAAAATCCAAAAATATTTTCTTTCTTTCCTTTTTAGAAAAATCCAAAAATATTTTAATTTCTTTTGAAAAAATTCAAAAAAATATTTCTCTCCACATGGCCGAAGAACGTCGTTTACGGGACTACTTTGGTTATTTTCCATTGTCACGGGACACGTGTGAGAGTGATCGTGAGCTGTCTCTTTATGATATCCTTAGTGGTTTCACCTCTCTCACGAGTACCGTTGGTATTCTTAACCCATCCATGCATGCACCTCCTATTCCATCACCCTCGGTGTCAAGTGTCGCCGTGTCTCCTCCTTTGTTGTGCACCCACTGTTATTATGTCGATCACATGTCCCATGAGTGCCCTTACATTCCATATCCATCTGAACCCACCATGGAACATGTGTATCCATATGACACTGTTTCGGAACTCACCTCGGCCTATTCTCCCTATATACCCAATCCCGAGTTGTGTGAGTACCCGAGCTATTCGTGGAGGCTTGATCACCCTTCCACGCAATACGAATCCCAACCCGATGTTGTGGATCCTCACACATTCCAACAGTCGTCATGGAAACCTTGTGCACTCAGTCATGATCAGTTTCCTCACTACGCACCCCATGCGCATCAACCAATTGTCCATCACGAAAGCGATGCTTTCGTGTATGATGCACTTGGCCCCACCCCACACACTTCATATGAGTATTCTCCATATAGTCCCGATTATAGTGAGTTGTGTCCACCTCAACCACCACCACCACCCGCCACTCCACCACCACTATCATCCACATCCTCTCTCGAAACCCTCTTGCAAAAGTTCATACTTGAGCAAGAGCAAGCCACTCAAACTCAAGCTCTCCAAAGGCTTGAACAACGGTTAAATGAATTAGAGTGTGCGAGAGAGTCGGACATGCATCCACCCATCGTTGCAACCGAGTGTGATGATGATGTGTCCTCTTATGACACAAATTTCGAGTGTGACCAACCCTACCACCCAAAGAATCTCGAAGTTGAGACCATTCCATGGTCCGGTTCCCAAGTCGACAATTGTGTTGACTTACCTTTCGATAGTGAGGCTGATTAAATCCCACCAAGTCCACCGGAACCCACACTTGTGGTTCCCACTCACTTTCCTGTCATATCTAAAGCTATGCCCGAGTCTACACCTATCGCCCCTACCTCTTGTGTTCCCGAGGAACCCATTTATCCTAGGTTTGCTCTGGCTACGAGTGTTCACCATTTTCCCGAGATAGAATCCTTGATAGCTCCTAACTATCCGGATATGGATGATGTACCACCATGCATGGATCCGTTTGAGCCTCATATTTCTAGTGATCCCTCTATCTCTGAGATTGGTTCCTTGTCTTACCCACCCACCCCATTTATCGATGCTACTCTTATGGAGAAGTTGACAACTCCATCTTTAGAAATCACACTCCCTTGTGAGTATTCATTTACTCCTCCCAATGAGTGTGTGTCTCCCACTCTTGAGTTGGATCATGTTCCTCCACCATTTATCCCATCCGATACATCATTTGTCCCACCCGACCCACCCTTTATCTTTTTCACCCCACCACCTGGTTTGGATCTTGATTTTGCACATTTCAGGCTTCCATCTACATCTTTAGATCCTCACCTGAAACCATCCCCCACCCACAAGAGTATTTGTGGTGCTACTCTCCACCGTGACACCGAGCTTGTTCCTCCATGCACACCACTCTCTTGTGGTGTTGATTTTTCCCATCGACAGCTCCCTGGCGTGTCACGGCTCGACCATTACCATCGCCTATTTATAGAACGGTCGTGTCCTTTTTATGAGGCCTTTCCCATTACAATTTCCCCACCATATTTCCTTCCTCACCAACTTGAGAACCATGCTTATAGGGCCCTAGTTGCCCTCACCTTTAAGCTCAACAAAGCCCGTGATCGGCGCCTATTCACCCTCACCTTTACCTTAGTACCCACCCGCCCATGGTCCACCGATGCTTTGCATCATGTGATGCACTTTGCCATATAAGTGCATTGACCCGTTTTAGCCTCTATCCAACAAGACTGACGCTTCAGTCTTGTTTGGGGGTGATTCTCATCACCCATTCTTCTGTCGCCCTGCGCTTTCATAGATCTTATCCTTAGGGTGAGAATGGTTCAGTCTGGCTGAAGACATTAAACTTAGCGCTATCGGGAGGCAGTCCGCGTTTCTTGTACTAGTCTCATCCTGTTTGGGGGTGGTGTTTCACATCACCCTATGCTTTACCATGTTATGGACTTGTACAATTTTGTATCTTCTCCTTTTTTCACATTTATTCTTGTCTTCATCTGTCCACTTCATTAGCGGTTCATTCTGGTAATCTCTTTCCTACCTTATGCTCTCAATTTTAAAAATCATTTTACTTAACATCGACGACGATGTTCCTTTTTGTCAGGGGGTGGGGAACTTTATCAAAATCGTACCTCTTTTGAAAAATTTTGAGTTGTGAACCTGATTTTTAAAATTCCGTGCAGTTTCTTTCATCTCAATCAATGATGTGAATTTTCAATCATCCATCTTTCTAAGTCTAGGAATCAAGCTAGAGAATATTTTTTCTAAATAGCTTATGTAATACGTAACAAGGCATGTTGCACCATGAATTTCTAGACTCAACAAAATTTGCACACTTATCACATCACTGCGATTTAGAGTTGAGGAGTACTACAATTCTAAAGAGGACCTTAAGGATCACTAGTAGAGACTTTAGCCCGTGAGATTTGTGCCTTTCACCTTTTTGAGTGTTTACGCAATCTCCGAGTCACAAGTTGATTCAACTTCCTTTGGGTCTGCACTTAAATCGTTATATGATCTCATTATTCTTCATTTTTGGCTTGATCACTGAGAATGACATCTTTTTCGAGTTGTAAGAAACGCGTGTCTTGAAATTTGTCCTGAATACTAGGATTTTCATCCATACACCTACCACTTTTCCCCATATCATATTTTCATTCATTTCACCCATTACTTTCCCATATTTCATATACATTCCTCACACCATCCATTTATCATTCCACTCATCTATCATCATTTTTTAGAAAAAGAGTGTGATTTCAAATGTAAATGTCTTCATTGTTTGTTTGAAAAAAAAGAGAAAAAAAAAGAAAAGAAAAAAAAATATAAAAATAGAAAAAGAAAAAAAATAGAGAAAAAAAAGAGAAAAGAAAGGAAAAGGAGAGTTTGTAGTTAGTTATTTTGAAATAAAGACATTTGTGCCTAAACTGTATACACTCTTCTCACATATCCATCCATCTTTTATGCATCCTTCATCCTTCATATCGCTATCACCATCCCATCTTATCCGTCATAACATATCATTCCCATCTTTTTTTCCCGTCACCCATATACATCCATATTTCTCCTAGGTGTTCGGGCAAATGAAAGTCAACGTGGTGAATAACTCGATGTTCTCACTATAGTGATTAGCATTCTTTCATGAGATCGTTTTTCTTTCTAATTGTTCGTTCTTTCTTATGTGTATGTGAGACGTTTGAACTTCCATACATTTACTCACCTCCTCACACACAAAAGCAATACACTAACCCTAATCTCGAGAGTTCTTTTGAGAGAGTTATATCCGTGAGATTTTGAAGTTGAAGCGTTGATTCCGACGAGGTAATCTAGGAATTACTCTTATGATGCTCGACCCGATTTGACTGATTCACACCACACACGTTGAGTTCAAGGAAGGATGTGCCTTGAGTATTTACTTAGCTAAATATTTTTACATATTCTAGCTTGTACTTTTGAAAATATTTCTCATGTGATGGATTGTGCGACTATTCTATGTCTAATAAGAGATTGACTGCCCTTTTGCAAATAAAAAATTTTGTGTGTATATTCCCTGCAAACCCTCACGAGGCACAACTCGTCCAGTAGGGCAACTTATAGGTTTAAAGGCTTGTTGCACATGCTAAGTGCAATCGCAAGTGCCCGTGAAAGTGGTACACTTTTGGTTTCTTATCTTTCTCTTTCTCTCTATCTTATTGCTCAAGGACTAGCAACGCTCTGTTTGGGGGTGGTGTGCTAATCACCCAAAACTGTACAATTTATACCCCAAATAGACGTGCTTTTGTTGCTAATTCTCGACAATATGGGTCTTATGTGCTTAATTGTTCAATATGCATGTTTAATTGCCGTTGCGGTGTCAAAAGTTATATTTCCAGGCAATTTGCAATTAAAATGGAGCTAATTCCCTCCCCTGTAACTTTACCCGAGCCTAAACCTAGCCTAAACCTACCCCAAACCATGTGTGTGTTTTATTTGTCCCTTTTTAATATTTTTTTAGATTTTTTGTTTGTGTCATTTTATTTTAGATTTATTTAGCATTTTCTAGGTTTTATTTTATTTTATTAATATAATTTTATTTTATTTTGATTCTATTAGTTTCTAGTTTTAGTTTTATTTTATTAGGATTAGAATTTTTAGGATTTCATGTATTTTTAGTTTTATTAGAATTTGCATTTTCTTTTTAGGATTTTAATTTTAAATTTTATTAGATTTTATTTTTATTTTTATTTTTTAATTTTATTTCTTTTTAGTTTCAATTTTTATTTGAATCTTTATTTTATTTTAGAATAGGATTTTACTTTTTAGGTTTTTATTTTATTTTATTAATTTTATTTTTTTATTACTAGTTTTAATTTTTTTTAGGTGTCAAAATTAAACTCACACACACCCTAAAACCTACACACTACCAAACACACCCACACCCCTAACAATCCTACACCTCACCACATCCTATCATCCTCTCCCCCATCTTCAACCCAACAACCACTCACTCTCTCTCTCCTCTCAAATCCCTCCATAACCACCACCTCTAAAACATTAACCCAAACTCACCTCACCCACCAGCAGCCCCCTCTCATCACAACCTCCAAGCAAAATAAACCTATCTCCGGCGACTCTCCGTCGCGACCTCACCACTCGCCCGCGCACCCTTCAACCTGAGCAGCACCTGCCCTAGCGGCGATGTTTCACCCCTAACCCGGCACTGACTCGCTACCCTCGGACAAGCCACAGAGCTCCGACGACCGTGTCCCGTCCCCCTCGCACACATCCGGCGACGACTCCCTCTAGCCACCACTAAAACCTTAACCCAAACTCAACCATCACCACCAGCCCCCTCTCATCACAGCTTCCAAGCTCCGATCCGGCTCGGACACGCCCCTCTCCGACGACCCAAACCCAATTCGGTCTCTCTCTCTCTCCTCGGTCCACTTTCAGCCATACCCACATCCAACAATGAAAATCCAAACCCAGTTCAAACCCCATACTCATTTACCTCAATCCCATTCAATCCAAGTCCCAAAACCCACTTCATATAAGCCAAAATCGTCTCCTGCTTTCAAGCCAAGACCAAATAAAGACAACCAAAACCAAGCCAACTAAATTCCCCATGTGCCAATAAACCCTTTTTAACCCTTTTACCTAAATACCCCCCAACTACCTATTTTACTCAATACCCAAAATACCCTTTAGCCCCATGTGTGCCATGCATCTACTATAAAAGAAGACTCAAGACACCATTTGGAGGATCATCATCAAATAGAGAGAGAAAATTTTAGAGAAAAGTAGAGAGTTAGGTTAGAATAAATTAGGTAGAAATATTTGTAAATAGTTTTATTTTATTCTTTTTATCTTTGTTAGATATTTGTGAGATTAAATATGGTAAGAGAGTTAATTGATTGGATATTTTAATTTCATATCACTTGGATGATCAATTAGAGGGATTGCATGCTTCAATTTCGAAGAGTTGAGTTCAACATTGTCAAAGAAATTTGGTTTGCTTGTTCTATTCCTTTCTAGTTTATTTTAGTAGCCTTGATTATTAATTTGTCATGTTTAATATCATGTTAGGCTAAATCCCCTTTTAAAGGATGGGGTAAAACCCTTATTTGATGTTATTTTATTTTAATTAGTTTAATTACTTGAAAAGTCCCTTTGAATGTTAATTTTGATCCCTCACTCTTAAATTTACGTCTTGAGATAGGGTAAATGATTTTCGAGAAAAAATCGAAATTCTAATTATAATACCCATTTTAGATTCGAAGTAGAGATATGGGTTTCTTAAGTGGGGTATTATAACTTGAATTTCAACTCTAAAATTATTTTCTTAGATTTACATGAATTTTAATCGATCGATCCTAGCGGGTGATTAATTAAAAAGAGTGTAGATCTATTTTTCTAGAGTTGTGGGGTGTTAAACTTAATTTTCTAACAGATTACTATTATAACTACACTTGCAACGAGAGTTGGTTTGTAATTTTAATATTAATTTGGGAGAATTCAAATAATTAAATTAATTAATTAGAATAGCTAAAATTTGTGGTGTAATCTCATTCCTTGATTGTTCTCACAATTATTTACCTCACTTTATCTTTTATTTTAGTGTTAGACTTTGTTTTCATTTTAGTCACTTTCTAGTTAGTTATTTTCATCTTAATTTAGTTTTGGTTTAAAACCTCACCTCACCCTATTGTTTTAATATTGAAAAAGCTAAAAAAATTTAGAAAAGTGAAAAAGCACAAAAAGAAAATGAAAAGTGAATTACAATTTAATTTGTCTCAAGCTTACTCCCTATGAAGTGGATTGATACTCTTACTTACCTCTACACTTGAGTTTGTTATATATTTGTAGGTATTTGAGGTTTTGACTAACTTGGCTTTCAACAACAACGACATACAAAAGTCAAGTTATCAATCTCAGACAGTGGGAAGTAGTTTAAGAAATATCCTTGGAGAAGTACTGTGAGAGGGTCGGATTAAGACGTTCTTTTCAACTCCTAGACGATATTAGGCCAATGGTCAAACTGAGGTGACGAATAGAACAATCCTTAATGGTATCAAAAAACAATTAGAAGATGCCAAAGGATCATGGACTGAAGAAGTGCACGTCGTCCTATGGGCCTATAGGACGACAAAAAGAACGCCAACGGGAGAGAGCCCGTTCATGCTTGCCTATGGTTCAAAGGTCATGGTGTCAACAGAGATCGGTCTTCTAACTCACAGAGTCCAGACATATGACCCAGGGGAGAACACTACAGAGCGTAGATTGGACCTAGACCTAATAGAAGAAATAAGAGAGGATATTAAGGTTAGGCAATTTGCCTATCAACAAAGAACAATAAAATTCTACAATAAAAGAATGAAGGCCCGATCATTGGCAGTAGGAGACTTAGTACTGAAGAAGACTTGTCAAAAATCCAACAAACCCCATCTTAACTAGAATGGTCCCTATCGGGTGACAGAGGAGGTGGTTCCAAGAATATATCGGCTTGAGAACTTAGAACGAGAGCCATTTTCCAAACCCTAGAATGCCGACCATCTGAAAAAGTATTATCAGTAGGATTTTGTATGAATTTATTCAATCAATGTAACATTGTATGAAAGGAAAAGTTATGAATGAAAAATTTCCCAATAGGTATCCCCTATTTTGGTGTATGATTAATTCAAATTATATGTATCAGTTCATCCTAAGCTATGGAACATCATTCGTGGTGAAGTAGCTTTACCTTACTCTCGGTGACATGACGGTCCGGACGGGGCTAACCTTGTCCATGGACTCTCAATAACACCGAAAGGGGGGAACAATATCTTAACATCATTAATTTGGTGCAACACTCTCTCGATCGAGACGACAGTGTACGGACGAGGTAGCTCTCGTCCATACATTCTCAAAATGACTAGAGGGGACTTGTGATAAAACACCATAATTTGGTGAATTTAAATTCAAAAATCATTTTATTGTGATTTATCTTAACATCATTAACTTGGTGGAACACTCTCTCGGGCGAGACAATGGTGTATGGACGAGGTAGCTCTCGTCCATACACTCTCAAAATGACGATATTAGACTTGTGATATAAACCATAATTTGGTGAATTCAAATTCAAAAATCACTTTATAGTAGTTTATCTTAACATCATTAATTTGGTATAACACACTCTTGGCCGAGACGGCAGTGTATGGACTAGGTAGCTCTCGCCCATACAATCACAAAACGATGAGAGGGGACTTGTGATATAACACCATAATTTGGTTAATTCAAATTAAAAAATTACTTTATTGTGGTTTATCTTAATATCATTAACTTGGTCGAACATTCTCTCGACCGAGATAACAGTGTATGGATGAGGCATACACTCTCAAAACGGTGAGAGGGGACTTGTGATATAACACCATAATTTGGTGAATTGAAATTTAAAAGTCATTTTATTATGGTTTATCTTAATATCATTAACTTGGTGGAACACTTTCTCGGCTGAGACGACAGTGCATGGACGAGGTAGCTCTCGTCCACACACTCTCAAAACGACGAGAGTGGACTTGTGATATAACACTAGAATTTGGTGATTTCAAATTAAAAAATCACTTTATTGATAATATTTATCTCGCCTAAGGACGGGACGATGTGTGAAAAGAAAATTGTTAACTGGTGATCTCAAGATTATAAGCCATTTAATTTGGTTACTTGTTAAAACATCAGAAGCATTCAGAATTGCAAACGGATAAGGAAAAGCCCAAATACGAGATAAAACTTCATTCACGCAATTATGGCAGTAAGCTTTGTATAAAAACGAAGTACAAAAACTTAGTTCAAATTCAAATTGAGGATAATGATTTAAGTGTTCACAAAAGCTATTACAAAGGGTATCGACCACAGGCAGCCACCCTACTGAGTCGGCTCAACCGACGTTCGACCTCTCAGTACCGTCCCCAACTGCAGGAGTCGTCTAAGTATTGGCATTGTCAATTTTGATAGGGAGGTCGGCAAGAACCCCTTCTCCCTTGGCTGGAGCCATGGACTTAACATACGACAAAGCCTCAGTGAAGAGAGGGTCCCCAATATCTTGGGCCTCCAATGTTGGGCGGATAGACGAGATGACGTCAGAAAATTTGAGGACGACCCATATGCAAGCCGTCTTATTACCCATTTCGAGGTATTCCAAGCCGAATCCATCTTAAGAACAACTTGCAGTGAAGAGAGGGTCCCCAATATCTGGTGCCTCCAATGTTCACTTTGTTCGAAATTTAGTCACCTCTAAATAGCTTGAAGTTTGTTATATTCCATCTAAAGAACAACATGCAGATATTTTCACCAAAGCTGTCACTCTTCCCAAGTTTCACTTCCTATGCAACAAGCTTACTTTGGCTAAATCCATGTATAGCTTTGGGGGTGGGGGATGTTAAGCACATTAGTGATGCTAGTAAGTAGTTAGGAGTTAGTTAGGTTGTTATCTTCTCAGTTAATTAGGTTGTTAGTTTTCTCTCTTTTTATACATGTAGTTTAGCTCCTTCTTGCGTATACTTTATCTTCTATAAATAAATAGTTGTTTGTATTGCCCTCACATCTTGAGTCGAAAATAAGAATTCAATTCATCTTTTCTCATTTCTTTGGTATCTCAAGTATAACCAACCAAATTAACACATTAAATAATGTACTGAACTTTGTTTAGAATTGTCCTATCAAAATGTTTATAATAAAGATTTAAAGTTCAAATTGTAATAAAAAACATTGTGGGACTAGTTTTTGGTGAACTTTTATAGTACAAAATCTTGGTGGACGAGGACAGCCAAAATAAGGGTCCTACACGGCTTACTTTGACCAACAGAAACAGTGAGAGTAACGTTTTTAATTAACTCCTCTAACATGTAGAAGTCAGTAATATTGGGATTGAGTGCTAGGAACTAAAACAAAGTTACATTAACGACAATGAGGTTAAACCCAATCTTGAAAACCAAATAGATGAGTGTTTACAAATGTAAAAATGGTTCTTTTTACTGCCTGAGTAGTCAAACTACCGAGCCGTTCGCCGACCGCAGCGCGGTCGTCTCCATAGCCTATGCAAATTTCAAGTTTCAAGGTATTGTTTAATCCCATTTATGTTATACAATTCTTTTCGTACATCTCCATAATTAAATCTTTCTCTTGCTTTTTCTTCACGCAATTTATCTCCATCCCATAAATATCATTTAACAACTTCACTATCACTATGTACGTAAATAATGCAAATATAAAAGTCCCACACACGCCCTCTTTTGCATTCACAAGCAAACATCTCTTTCCATCCAACTCCTGCCAGTACTTTTTCTTCTCTCTCAACACATCTCAAAACAATAAACATTACACACAGAGAGAGAAGAACAAGAAGGGAAATATGAACAATTTTGATTCTCAAAGACAGGACCCATTGAAGAGAAGGTGGCAGGAGAAGATACTCTCGTCCACTACAAGCTCTTCAAATTTCTACAACAACAGAGTGATCACCAGTGAGAGTAATCCATCACCGTCATCCATCATGGTGGCTAAGGCTATACCTAATCTTCTCAAGAGATTTCCTGCTGGTGGGTTTGATGATGATGATTTGGTGTCTACAGTGGTACCAGCTGTGACAGTAGTGTTAGAGGGCCGTTCCATCTGCCAACGGATTAGCCTTCATAAGCATGCAAGCTACCAAAGCCTTGCTAAGGCCCTCAGGCAAATGTTTGTTGATGCTGTTATACCTTCAGATAAGGAAGTTGATTTGTCAAACGCTATACCAGGTCATCTCATTGCTTATGAAGACATGGAAAATGATCTTCTTCTCGTTGGTGACCTTAACTGGAAGTAAGTTACTGTGCATGCATAGATATATGTGTAAAGTTTTATTTAAATTTTTTTTCTATAAAATGGTTGTTGTTTAATTGATGCATGGTTTTGTGTGATATGAAGGGATTTTGTGAGGGTCGCTAAGAGAATTCGAATACTGCCTTCGAAGGTAAATTCAAAGAGGGGAAGAGGAGGACGGGTTTGAGTATGTTGATGCTTGAGATTTTTGTTGATGATGGTATATTAGTCAAAGAAGTTAACGTGTGAAGATTGAGGCCGAACTGTTTTCAGTGACTGGAACTTGAAACAGTGTGCATGAAGCATATGTAACTTAAATACGAGGTCCATCTTTCCGTTTATGAATAAATGGCCGTATTTTGCGGATATCTTGTTTAAGGCAAATTACTTGTGTACAATATAATCACGGTAGTAAGTCCATTGAAACAATTCCCATACGGAAAGGATATCCAAATCACACAATTCAACGCGTCTACATTAAAATGACTGTTTATTCATTGACTAAAATACAATTGTTTTGGTAATCAAAATTCACACACATCACTAGAGAATCTTTTGCTTTGATTGTAAACCCATATCGTGATAATTGTCTGAATAATATCAAATAATAGAATATAGAATTTTTTTGATGAATGAACGAAAGAAAAAGTATATAAAATGTAAGGCTAATTTATTATGTAACACGAAGCCACATTAACATATACAAATAAGTTTGTACCTATACTAGCATTTTTAAAAATTGTATGTTTATTGCATTTGGATTTCCATCTTAATCCAGATATGTTTTTTCTTCCTTTTGATTTTGGAGTAGAATAGGATAAAAGAGTTATCATATGGGATAAGAGTTTTCATCTTTTTCGCAAGGATAGTTTCCTGTACGATTTATTTATTAATTTATTTAATTTTAAAATTAAATTAATTTGGAATGAATTATTTAATTAAATATCAGTGTCCAACTTAATATAATTCACACAAGAATTTAGATTTGATAAGGGTTCATTTGGAGAAGTTATTAGAAATTTAAGAATAATGATGGTGGATTAGTTTTCATTATAAAGTTAATATTATGGATGGTAGAATTCGTGTCTTGTGAGAAAATTGAGTCCTCTCTTCTAATGTAGTAGATTATATTTCATTAAAAATCTACACCTAAAACAACAAAATAAAGTTACAAGGCAAGAGGGCGAAATTCAAATATTCCAAAGTACTATTTTTTGTCAAGGTGATAAAGATTATGCTTGAGAAATTATTAAGAGACAACACACCTGTCTATCTCAATTTGACCATGTTCCATAAAGATTTTGCCATATTTTTTGGATCTAGAATCTAAATCCATTTTGAAACTTTTTGCTTCCTTCAACTCAAGTGACAATTTCTCGTAATCACCTTTAAAACTTGTTTTGTATCTCAATTTAATTTTTATAATTTTCGAACAAATAAGCTCAACATTCGATTTTTTTTTCAAAACACTTGCATTGTTTTCGAGCGTAAATTTTTCAATGTCTTTAAAAGACTATTCTATCTCAAGATGTCAAGTTTTGAGTTTTGAAAATAATTGGATGTTTCTCCTTCATTTTGAAAGACTTGACATAACTCATCAAATAATTAACTCAATTGTTCTTCACCACTTTCACAAGAAGAATTTGAAATGGCTATGAGAATCTATGCTGCACTATATAGAGTATCATAATTTAAATTATTATGTGCATGACCCTCAACAAGTTCAACAATACTCATATTTATTTTCTTTAAGTGAGAAACAATCTTTAAGTGAGAAACACTTTTCCTCTTATCACAAGCATTATCTTGAATCTCATTAAGTTTGGCCATAAATGCAATGACATCTGCACTCTCGCCGCTTCATGAATCAAACGAGGATTCACTCTTCGAACCACTCAAATTCGCTTTATATGCTTTTTTTCTTCTTCTTAGAGCACTATCATTTTCATTCCTCTTCAAGTATATGGGAACCTATTAATGTGATTTCCAACTCCTCTACATTTATATCACTTGTCTTCATCTCTCATCTTTTATCTCCTTGAGGAACTCTTATCATCATAGCCTTTATACTCGTATATCAATGATCTTGATTTTCTAGGATCAAGATTATTTTCGCTATCAATTTGTTATTATTTTTGTATTACTTGATAAACATTTTTACATTTAAACCCATATCCCCATAAATATTAGCACTGGTCTTATTTTTTCTTCCACTCACCTCAACTCTCTAACTAGACTCAACTTTGAAAACAAAATGTGCTCGCATTTTTACTTTCCAATGACCATAAAAGGATCTGTCAAAGTGGTGGAATCACCAACTCTTAAACCGTCCATATCAACAAATTAGAGAATGAAAAATATGCAAAGATCTCACACGAAACATATCTAATACCTTTATTTACAAAACACCCAAATTCTAAACTCAATAATCTACAATATCACATAGGTGCCTTTTAAGAGAAACTCGCTCTAATACCAATTGCACGAGCACTCATTTATGATCTATGAAATACCTCAAATATCATAAGGAGTAAATAGGACATCTTACAAAAATGTCCTAAATTTTTGACAATTCAAAAAATAGAGAACCAATTTTATGAGAGCAGGTAGAAAATACAATGTAATCTTTAAACATCGATTGAACAAGTGTTAAATGAGTTTAAACAGTATAAAAATATTTAAATCACTAATTTTCAATTCACACTCTAAAGGCAAGATATAAACCACATATGAGTGATTAACAAGACTTGAGCCTTTAATAGTCCAATTCAATTACTAATTATTAAAGCAATCATAGATCTAGAAGTGAAAGTGTGATTTGAAATTTAATCTACAAAAACATCAACAAACAATCATATTACACCAAATATAAGAGAAAAAGTGCCATCTAGGTACAGAAAACCTTCGATGTCTCTCTCTCTCTCTCTCTCTCTCTCTATATATATATATATATATATATATATATATATATATATATATATATATATATATATATATATATATATATATTCATCTCTCTCTCAATTTGAAAAGACATATAATTTACAATAGTAAGAAGGTACCTCTCACTTGTCCCTCAGAAGTAGTTACCTATAAAAATGTCAAATTTTCCCATTCAAAATGAGAAACAACATTAAATATCCACTAATTTAGTGAGGAAGTCGTATACTCCTTCGAGTCATTGTATATTGAGATGATTTCCCTAATAAACTACTCAACTTGAATAGATTGAGTGTAGATCTGTTTCTCGATTGAATTAAGATGTATATGTGAATTATCTCGAAGATTTTATGAATGTGAAAAAGAAATTCACTCAATAAGCTATCTCAAAGTATAGATCGAGTATGCATGTAGCTAAAAATACTAAAATGTAGTAAAACTAGTGAAGTTGTAAAAGCGACTCTGAAAAGATTGTCAAATACGAATTGGTCTCTTAATTGTATTTTCCATTATTCGATCTTTTTTAATTTTATAACCAAAGTGAGTGTTTATAGGATAACTCAAAAAAATTGGGTCGATTATGCACACGGAATAAACTTATGGGTGAGGAAGATTGTAAATTTCATTGTTTATTATCTTGCATTGTGGATATATATGCCACTTTAATACTGTGTCCGATTTAGTGTCGTGTGCATGCAAATGTAGGGAACGCTATTTTCAAATCGTGTGAAGGTTCTAATGATTAAATACGCTTTTTCTTTTAAAAAAGTTACAACACAGAGAATATTTTGTAATTTTAGAAGTTAAAAAAGATTTTCAAAAAACGTGCGTGTGTGAAAAGCTTAAATATCAAAATATCACAATTTTCAAAAAGGATATCAAAGAGCACCTAGGTCAAAATCAAAGTAGATTTGTTGGATCTTCTGAATTCGACGGTTGTGAAGGTCTAACCAACGGGATCAAGTCTCTCACCTACGAAGTCTATATGAAAATACGTTATGTGTGTCTTTATGTAAGAATATTTTGACATGAGATTAGTCAACTATCCAAATAAACATTCGTTTAAAATTAATTATAATATATATTCAATCTCCCCCTTATATATTCCATCACTACACCAAAACTGTCGGCTTGTCACGATCATTGATCGTGATAAGTCCAACTTGTCAAGATCAATGACCGTGACAAGTATGGGGGTGACAACTTTTGTTATCACAGACTTGTCAAGGTCAAAGACCATGACAAGTTCATTAAACTTGTCACGGTCCTATCACGATCTTTGACCTTGACAAGTTTTGTCACGATCAAAAATCATGACAAAACAAAAAAATTATCACGGTCAAAGATCGTGACAAGTCCGTGACAAGTTTCTTTGTCACGAACTTATCACGATTTTTTACCGTGACAATTCTAGGAGTAATTTTAAAAAACTGTTGGGCAGTATGGCCACTAACACTGCCCAGCAGTATATTTGTACCTGTTATAACAATATAGTACCTGTTCAAACATCATATATATCCAAATAAAATATAAATCATTTACCAAATCAAGGAATTTATAATCCATAACCAAATAAAGTAGAAATGCAAATATCCATCATATCCAAACCAAATTGTACCAAAATCAAAAGAATATAAATACAATCCAATTTTCAAAATCAAAAGAGATAGAAATAATGTCAATCTTGAGTAGGTCGGAGGAGGAAGGAAGGCCACCCAACATATGAATTTACCCCTCCCCAATATGTTGAACGCCGCATTGTTCACGTAACCACACTGGTGAGTTCTCATTTCCCTCCATTAAATGCGTGATGCGCACTCTTGACTCAATGTCTTGGAGGGGACGTCCATGAACTGGCATAGCCGAGCCGAAGCTCGGATCCCTCAACCCCCTTGCTATCGGTGGGACACAATATATGTCAAGTAGATGCACGCTCGACCAACCGAGTGTTGACATAAGCCGCTCGATGGGGGTCCCGATTGGAAATGGATCATCATATGGCACTGAGTTCATGTGTATTGGAGATGGAGCAATGTCTTCAACATCGACATCCTCCTCCTCCTCCTCTCTACCACCTTATCCTTCCCCTTGCTCTTTCCCTTGTCCTTACCCAACTTATGCTTCACCAAGGCGTACATATCTAAGACTGTCGGCTCTAACCTTGATATCTTATCCTCATGGTAGTCCACCTTATGGACCAACCCGCTGTTGCTCGTCTCCATGCCGATGATCCTAGACTTCTCCACTTGCGAGTTCACCCCCTAGTCCTCCCCTTGTGATCCAAACCGATCACTTGATTGAGTGAGTCTGTAGACAAAGATGCTTTATCGGCATCAGATTACGATCCATGCACTTTCTTAATCTTTGCCTGAAAAACTAAAAAGTAAACGATTAGTCAATTAAGTAAATAAAAAAATTATAACATAATTGAAAAAATTATTCATTTATAACTTACAGTGGTGGCTACGACGCTCGAGGCCACCTCCTTGCCCTTCCCTTTTTTTATCTGCATTTCCACATAGGCATCAAGCCTATGTGGCCTACCCCCAGGGCCACTCCCCGTCTCTTGAAATAAAATAATACAGAATTAGTAAGTAATGCAAATTAATGCTAAATCATAATAACTAAAATTAAAAATTTACCATCATGTGCTTCTCCTCGACGTAAGAGGTCCACGCTGGAGTAGTGCACATCCAACTTTTTCACCCGATTCCCCCTCCCCTATTGGTGAGAAGCCAATTTCTGCTCATTGGTCTCATTGTCGATAAATTTCTGCCATTGTGCCAACGAGATTGGCTCCTTAGGGAGGACGATACCACGGAGTCCCAAAGTGGACTCCCGGGTCTTTCCAAAGTACCGTACCCTTAAATTCTTCTTCCACGTCTTATATTGATCCCTTAATTGCTCCAATGTTGGGTCGCAGAGATATGCGGGCAAGACGAATTGTCCTGTCAAATAAATACAAACCATCATGTAAGTAATTATTACAATTATAAATATAAATATTAAATATTCAACCTATAGCTCCCCCCAGATGTTCAACTTGAGGTCAATAGGGACGACCCTCCAATCAGTGTAACCCCAGCCAACAATCGTCTTCAACAACTCTAGCTAATAATGTCGTCTTATTCTCGACGACGGCCCCTAATTTGCCCCATTTGGGGGGCCTACTATTTGAGGAGTCCTCATCGCCTCCGTTACCGCATCCTGATGAAGTCATCTTCTACAAAAATTGTTATCATTAGTACAAAGATGTATATGAAATTTGAATTAATGCTCAAATTCGATAATAACAATACATACCAATACCAATACCTGCTAATATTAATTTATACCAATTTCAATTTATACCAATACCAATACCAATATCAATTTATATCAATACTAATATCAATTTATACCAATACCAATACCAATACCAATTTATACCAATTTCAATTTATACTAATGCCAATATCAATACCAATACCAATTTATACAACTTCAATTTATTGCAATAGCAATAGCAATACCAATTTATACTAATTTAAATTTATACCAATACCAATTTATACCAATTTCAATTTATACCAGTACCTGCTTAGCATTAAAATGATATTTGTGATTAAATTGATGAAAAATCTAATTAACATTAAGTTGTAGTCCGATAATAATTGAGCAAAATAACGATACAGCCACTGGTCATTACAAATAATTTGAGTACTTATTACAAATCAAAAAAATATTTCAGATTTGGGTTATCATAAAAAATGGATTGATATTCGGTAGGTGCAGCCAAGACATCGACACTACTGTTTAAATGCTTTGGCACATGTAGGACGATTGACCATGACTCGTTGTTGATATACTCTAAGTAAAACACTTGTTTGACCTTTTGAACATAACAAACAAACGGCTCATCGGTCACGTGTTCATTGCTCTTCAACTTGGACAAGTCAACCATGATCAAATTGGTGCCAGGATCAACTTTACAAGAATTTGTATCCTCAACTCTTGCCTAATCAC
The DNA here is from genome assembly GCA_949130495.1 of Sambucus nigra. Classification (NCBI taxonomy): domain Eukaryota; kingdom Viridiplantae; phylum Streptophyta; class Magnoliopsida; order Dipsacales; family Adoxaceae; genus Sambucus; species Sambucus nigra. The sequence goes on from OX422209.1 coordinate 329,607,242, forward strand.
AGTAAAATACAACCTCTTCGAAGTTTACATAGTCCAATTCAAATATATTTCGAATTACACCATATTAAGTCATTCCAGCTTCAACGAGATTTTTATCTTTCGCGCTCACTCGAAAAAAAGTAAGAGCCTTATATGAAATGCCAAAGTTCTGTATATTTGTATTTTTCTCGTACACCCTTGCACTGAATACGTAACCGTTAAATCGACACTTTTTGTACTCTTGTTCCATGAACAAGGGTCCAGTGGCTAGACGAGAAAGCCTTGATGTCGCATCACCTGTTTTTAATAGTTGAGAATATTAATAAATTAATTAGGTCAGTTGTAAAGCTTTCTTGTGATGTGACATTTGATAACAATCTATATTAATTATAATTACCTCGTGTGACAACCACAGCCTAAACTCGTTGTCTTATTGTGCCATTATTTTTCGTCTTTTATTATTCGCACAAGATTCATATTTTCTGCATAGATTGTGACGAAAGTATTAAAAAATTAAAAATGCAAAAATTAAAATAATTTAAAAGTTAAAATAATTTAAACTTACTTTTTACATTCTTCGACATCTTCATGTGTGTCAAGAAGATAACGAGCTACTTGTTCATGTTGCAAACTCATTAATTTCACTCGTTTTCCCATCACATGGCCACCCTCATCGATGAACTCATCATTGTCATCCACGCTAGTCGAGTCAGAAATATATTCCCGAGTGTAAATTGATGACTCCACGGTGATGTATTCATCTGCAATTGATCCTTCAATTTATCATGTATTCTTGACGTAATCTTTGAAAAATTTCATCAATCTTTTAAACGGATACATCCATCGATATCTTACTGGGCTGCAAAGAAGTGCCTCATTGCATAGGTGTACCAACAAGTGAACACTTATGTCAAAGAATTATGGGGGAAAGTACTTCTCCAAGACACAAACTTCTTCATTGACCGCCAATTTTACGGCCACTATATGATCTTGATTGACTACCTTCTCACATAAATGTGAGAAGTAGATACTAATTTGCATAATAGCCTTTCGTAAATCCTTGTGCTTGGAGAAACAATGCTTAAACAATAGAGGAACTAATTGCATGATCACATGCCAATCGTGTGACTTACACTTATGTAAATCATGGGTAGCATAATTCACAATCCTTTTCAAGTTGGATGAAAAATTAGATATTACTTTCAAATTATATATTGTTTCTAAAAGCACCTTCATTTACTCACTTGTCAAAGTAAATGCACCAGGGGAATTATTGTTACTCCCCTACTATCTTCTTTCAACCATAGTTGTGGATTAAGTTTCAACGCTTTAAGGTCTTTTCATGTGTTTTCTCCATCCTTCGAATGACCCCCCCAAGGCATGTGACCACAATATGTTCAGCGATGTTCTTCTCTACATGCATCACATCCAATACATAGCGCATCGGGTTATTCTTCTAATAAGGAAAGTCAAATAAAATTGAACCCATAGACCATGTATTTCTTGTCTCAGTTTTATTTCCAGTTGGGGTCTTCTTATGCTTGACATTATTAAATTTAGGATTCTTACCTGGCATATTAGGGCCACAATTAGAAGATTTACTTTTAACTTCTGAGCCTGAAAGTATTATGGGTCGTATCCCATGTTTGGCCCCGCCTGGTAAAAAAATGAAACCTTTCTCAAATCTAAAACCATGAGGAGGGTAAAAACCTCCTATGGAAATGGTATACATTTTTTGAGCTAGTGGGGAGACAAAGAGATTCACTCTCTTCTCCATAAATAGGACACCCCATATAACCATATACTACACAACTGAATTATGTCCCATAAACTGAAAAATCATAAATTTCCCACATCAACATAGCTTTCAGCGTAAACTCTTCTTTTATAAAAGAGTTAAATGCTTGCACACCATCTTCCCACAACTCATTTAATTCTTCTATCAAAGGATCCAGGTAGACATCGATGTCCTCACTTGGTGCCTTTGGCCCAGGGATCAATAAAGACACCATCGAAAAATCAGGTCTCATACATTGTGAAGGAGGGAGGTTTAGTGGGGCTAGGATCACTGACCATACACTCTGATTAGCGCTTAGATTTCCAAATGGATTGAAACCATATGTTGATATTGCCAAACGAATGTTATGTTATTCTCGAGAAAAATCAGGATACTCAAAATCCATCCTCTTCCAAACTATAGAATCAATAGGGTGGTGCATGAGATTTTCTCGTGCTTCTTCCCTAGCATGCCAAGTCATTGCCTCCTCTATCCATGGTACTGTACAAAACCACTTTAATTTAGGCCCAATGGGAAAACATTTCAACACTTTTTGAGGCACTTTTGAGTTTGCGCCTTCTTTGTCAATAGATTGGACATATCTAGGTTCATCGCATACCGGAAACCAATCAAAATTTTCATACTCCTTTCGGTATATTAAGAAGTCATACAGACAATCATGAATTTATTTATACTTTATTTACAAACCTTTCAAACTATTTTTCATAGTAGGATAGTTGTTTGGAAGCATATTCTGCTTGGGTAGCAAGCCCTTCACCCAATTTAAAATTCCTGTGACGCTGGTGCCAAACAAACCATATTAAGTCTTCAAATTATGAAAACCAACCATGGCATGTAAAGTTGTTTGATCTTTCTCACAACCAGAGTATACCGGTTGGCTTGCCTTAAATTTTAAACTTTGCTAGTCATCGTCAAGGTTTATCGCGATATCTTCATGAGTACCTGAACCATGTACATAGCCAATAACCTCATTCTCTTCCACTTCATGAACTCCATGCGCGTCATCAAATAAATCCTCTAGCATATTATAATCTACATTGTCATCCTCCCTATGACACCCCGCCTAATTAAACATCGGGTGATCAGGCCTTTATTAAATTAAAACAGGTTTCTCAATGGTTCATTCTTAGCATCAATGTCGAAAGCTTTTTAATTACTAATCCCCTAAGTAAAAATTAGACCGGTGCCAAATTTTTATCTTTCTTAAAACAGATAAATCAACCGTGCGTAACAAAGTATAAAAATAACCATGTACTATAACCCAATCAACAAAGTGTGAGTACAAAAGAATAAGAGTAATACTGAATAAACCATCGTCTAGAATCCCAAAATAATAGTAGAACAACTACTAGTCTGAAACTAAACATCTGAGACTGATACCGGACCACAAGTCCATAAAAAGAATAGTGTGAGATCCTGCACTAGATCCGAATGAGAGATATCTTCTAATCAAAATCCTGTAAGCATCCACTGTGCTACAGCTTCGACTCCCTAGAAGGAAATCATCATCCATGGCGTCCCTGTGGCTGGACACCTAAAAGGTTTTGAAAATATTTTATAGCAAGAGTTAGTACTCAAAATATTTTGAAAATATTTAACAAGGATTTATCACAATATAAAATGCGGTTATTGATTACACTTGTTAGGTTCTCGTACACTCTCTTGAGTTTACTCACCCCTCATCTTTTGTGCACATCTAACATTCTACACTTAGCCTACCTAGCCATATCTTCCAAGCTATCTAGGACTAAGTAATCATCTGAACTTATCTATACTTAAGTTCTCGTATCGCCCACACACTACATCCATTTCATTAACATCTCGCGAAGGTTAATTAATACTCAAGTAACATTTCACATATGTTATGTTTCAAAACTACTCATTTAGTTTTACTACTAAATTTCGACAATTATCACGATTTCTATCTTCCCACTTTTGTAATTAAGTTTCACTACTTAAATTACTAAATAGATATTCTCTATCTAATGTTACGTTTCGTAATTAAGTTTCACTACTTAACTTACCAGTTCGGTATGTATCTTTAAATACATAATATATATCAATCTACTAATACACAGAAGTAGAATATCATCAACTATATATTTCACACACAATATATACTAAATATCAGTCATTACTATTTTGTCTTTTTCACACACGTAAAGGACTCTTGGTTCGGCATTTTACATCGACCCCAAACATATAATAACCCTATGTTAGTTCGGAATATCTAATCGACCCTAACATAGTTAATTTAGGTGTACTTCTCTCGACCTAAAAGATCATATAATTCATTAGGTACACGCCCGACCTATTAATTATGTTCATACAATATTCGCTTTACGCTTTATCTCATTAATCGCATTTATTTGAGTATTCACACAACTCTAAGGGTCCTAGTTACCCCTCACATATAATTTCAGTAGTTATTACTTACCCTACTAGTCTATTACTTGAATTGACTTTACCTCGCCTCGTAACTCAATCCCGAGTTTCCACGATACTCTACTAAATCGGATTATTCTCGTCGGTCCATAATCCAAGTCCTACACCCAATGGCCTTATCGGACCTCGACAATATACCTACTGGTCTTATTCTCACTCCCATATAAGTATAGTATAAATCCTAGGATTCCCATTCATTCTCGAAAATCAAAGAAACCTTAAACACGGAAAATTTGGGAAAAACAGCTTACGTCGATCGATCGACTACTGGGTTCGATCGATCGATCTACGTAGTCGATCGATAGATCGAATAGGGACATACGCAATTCATCTTCTTCGTTAACCTCTTCCTCCATTAAACAATCTACAAACTTCATTATAGTCCACCAAACTTCGACCCAATGATCTTAATGTGTTTCCACATATACTAGGACAATTTTTAACGTCTCAAATACATCAAAACCTCAGTTCATTTAAAGAAATATTGAAATAAACCCAGAATTTCTTAGAACACTAGTTATGGTGTTCTTCCCATATATTCATTCAAAACCCAGATTTTATTCCGAAGTAATCATCAAGTCTACTCTGAATATTAATCCTCTACATATGTTAAATCATTCTATATGCAATTCCTATCCCAACATGTATAAATATCATTATTCTCTTATCAAGATATTGATTTAACAAAACCATTACACATGGGTATTATAACTTTATAATTTTTGCGATAAGCAACTTGCCTTGATAGAGGGAATCTGATTTCGTGGAGTTGATGATGGATTGATGCTTCTCTTCTTCAATCCTTCATCCTATGGCTCCTAGGGTGCAAGATCCAAACCCAACCTTCTCAAAAGCATCTTTTAAGCCTTGAAAATGGTTTTATCCTTCTCTCTAATGGTATTGGTGTTTACATGGGTTTTCTAACCCTAACCCCTCTTTCATACGGCTGATAAAGGCTCTCAAATTCGTAGGTCTCCATACCCTCTCATGTTAAAAGACCAAAACGGTCCCGAATGGTCTCGGTTTAGTCTAAAATTACCCCGAGACTCAACTAGTACCCCCGGGTATACTATTTTGACTAATTTGACCCTTCCGGACTCATCTGTGACCTCTAAATTATCATTTGAGTCACTTAAAAATATTACTCGTTCTCACCCCAACACGGTCTACACGCGTTAAATAACTATTTACCACTCGCACTAAGTAAATATAATGAGGCAATATAAATCGGTATCTATCTCTCGATTAATATTCCATAATTACAATTTTTAATAAATCTCATTAAATTACTCCTCTTACATAATTTAAATGAAGTCGTATTTTCTCATTTAATTTTCCAATTTAATTAAATAGAATATTCAAAAATACGGGGTATTACATACTTCCCCCCTTACAAAGGAATTTCATCCTCGAAATTAGGATAAGACTGGTATTAAGACTAAGGACCGTAAACATCACTGCATCCTCTAATACCCAAAATCAAGTCATATCATCCTAACGGTCGCCCCAAGTACATGTCTTGCTTCATTATAAACTCTTATCGCATGTTACCCATGCCGCATATATCATAATTAAGTCTCACTACTTAATTTCTCCATATATCTTTCCCAATCTAACGTTAACTCTTGAAATGAAGTTTCTCCTTACTTAATTTTCCCTTTTGATGTCTATCTCTATATATAACATCTATGTGTCTACCATCACTCATAAGTATAATATTATAAGGTATATATTTTACACACAATATATACTATAACATAAATTGGTCCGGTGAAATCATCTGCCCCAATAATCCTATCATTTACATTGGTCCGAAAATCCCTCGACCCCAAGGTAAATGTAATGCATATGTTGGTTCAGACCTTCCGTCGATACCAAATTTATCATCGATTTGGTTCGGAAAATCATCGACCCCAAATTAGTCCGGAACATCATCGATCCCAATACAGAATTTAAGCATACTTATTATCGCACATAAGTAGGAAATCACAAGGTATATATATCTTACACATAACATATACAATCAACACTTATTTTATAATCACCCCCCTTTTATAACACTTTTGGGGTTATTGGCTCGGAATCCCACCTCGATCACCAATAGTGATTTGTTATATTGTCTCGGAATCACACTTCGAGCACAATATAAGTATGTATATCTCATTGCACATGAGTAAACAATTTGTGAGTCATATATTTCACACTTCATATATTCTAAAATGTCATACCTTAATAGAATGTCCTCACATCACGCGTTAATAACTAAGAGTTTGGAATTTCTCCTCGAACCACACCTCAAAGTACATGTATTGTTCGTAATAGGTACCCACGAACCTAATCCTTATGTGCAGTCCATATAGGCACTCACACTACCTATAAATATGCTCATATAGGTATACATTCAACCTATGAATTGATTAGTGGGCTTCTCCAAAATTCCACTATCGTAAGGGCGTATCATCATTCTTTCTCACTAACATTGAGTCGTAGGTGACACAATATACTCAAAATAAAACCTTATCTCTATTCCTCCCTGACCATCTCTCACAGGGTGGAATTTTAGGATTTCATCCTGATTCACAACCATGTAGAGCGGCACCGTGCACTTGTGCACTCTTCCTATTCAACTACATACTAATACATCCCGGTCACCCCATTCCGCTACCCCAACGAAATGTTGGCTTAAATATGATGTTCACAGCCCATCAATAATTTATAAGTATGTCTCCTCATTTCATCACTGGAAACGTAGTTTCACTACCACATTCCGTTTGCTCATTTCGAGTCCATCTTTATCTATTAACTAGTGGTGCATCTGGAGATAATCTCACTATGTCTCTTCCTCAACACCGCTTCCCACTTCGTCATCTTTCCTCAAGTGGTACTCTATTCCCCTTTCTCTTCGGGTATATTATACTTTACAATCCGTGCACTCTTCGTAATTGGTGCAATTTTAGGGTTGGATACTTTATAAGAATCAACATTTTAGTAACGCATAAGTCACTCTCATCACTCAGTTAAGTAGCACCCTGCATTACTTCTTCACAACAGTTAGGCCTCCTAAATCAAGAGATAACTTTTGAACGGCTTCCCATCGAATTTTATCCCATAGGGTGTGTTGGCTCTCTCAGCAGATATAAGCCTGGATCATCGTCTATCTCCCGTGATGTTCAATCCATTTCATCGATACGAATTGCTTCATAACTTCCCCACCGGCGCACTTATCAAACATAATTTTTCTGCATCCCTCTATTTCGGATGACTAAGAAGGCAAATTGACTATGGCGCCCATACACCATTTTCTCTGTGCAAATTTGCAAAAACATTGCAAACATCGCACTCGTAACATGTTTTTCCTCAACTCTAGCCTTGTCTTCACGGCGTGACTATAATTTTGCTGGTATTCTAAATCCCCTATAGACTAAGAATCAAATTCTTGCCCACGAAGTCCCACATATCCCTTCGTGGTGAAATAATCCTTTCAGTGTTTCTCCACATCACTACCGGTTCCACTGATGCCCTAGTATCTAACAACGTCTCTTCTCCTGACGTGCATAAAAATTTAGTCGCATCCCCTTTCGTAATCGAACTTAAACAAGGGACTTCTCCCTATGCATTCTTACTGAGCATTATTGGAACAACACATAGTCGAGATACTCAAATTCCATTCCTCGACAATATTTGTGACCATACTCCAATATCTCTAAAGGATTCAAGTGACACTACACTTATACTATCACTAAGTCCTTAGCACTAATCATAAAAACGGAGCTCGATCTCTCCGCTCAGCGGTCATATGATATACCTTGAATCACATCATTAAAGTCCCTATACACCGTGATCAATCATTATGAGACATCCATAATTTCTGAAGTCTCCAACATACTAATGAATAATGCGAGCTCGACCCTCTTTCAGGTGAGGCATCATCAAATACCTCATTCACCTGAGGCTCAAATGCACTGGTGGTTCCAATGGTTCCCGGACATAATACGCTTATCCTTACAGAAATGAAAAACTTATCGGAGTTATTATTCCCTTAAATAACTTTGGACAAGATCAACACTCATGGTATTACGTCCCACATAAGACATCTTTTCATAAATCCCCTTATTCCAGGCCACACCGACTGGTTTAGGGTATTCCTCTTATCGGACTTGGCAGCCTTTATTTTCAACACTATCATCATGGTTCCCTTAGTTTCGCTGACCAAGGAACGCACTATTAGACTTAACAGTCCCCTCTTAGGATCAAATCAATGAATCCCTTAGTGGTTTTCCGCTTATGGCTTGCACTAACCCCATTACATTCAGTCTTACTCTTTGACTAAATCCTCAAACTCTTTTAGCTCCGCCCACCTAGGAGCATTTACCTCAACCTTGTAAGAAGCACCATACTTCCTTCATACACATAAGTCATCCAAGAAGAGTTTTACCAAAATTACGAATGACAACTCGAGAGTCCATTCTCTCAAGGGCTCTTTTGCCCTTGTACCTATCTCATCGGGTACAAGTTCACTTCATTAGATAAATTTCTTTCTCATAGTTGGCTCTACCAGGCTTTCACGTGATGCGTTCAGAAATTTCCATTCACTTCTCTTATGAACCATCATTGGAGAAATTTGCGGTTAAACTATACGTAAGGTCCCTCTATTTGTATACTGACCCTCGGTCCGGATGTGGTGACTGGTATTCCAACCACGCTACCTCTATAAAAAGAAATTTACTCAAATTTTCACTCCTGAGTATTTATACTCTATCCTAAATGCCAAAACCTCTGTACATTCTACTTCCACTGGTTAACATGCACAGTCGTCGTTTTATCAAATTTTGTCCACGGGTCGTTCTCTTCCAAGATCTTTCAGACCTTCTCCAATTATCACTGCGTTGGGCGGGTTTAGATTAGCCTCACCCTTTGCCTTCACGGTAACTAGAAAAATGTTTGATATGACCCAACAGTTCTTGCAGCATCTACTTCCATTACACACTAGGAGTGACCTCGACAACGGTCATCTCTCCTATGATTACCATCCTCAAACACCCCATGCTTCATGCCGAGCTCCTCCCTCCTGCAGTCCTTCCAACGCCAATAATGGTCCTACCGCCATGTTCGACGTACCATGCCCAATCGAACTCGTATATATAACACTACATTTACTAAATAGCAGGAGAACGTAAACTACGTACGTAAAGGAGTACAATAATCCTAAGATAGGGCTTTATATCAATCAACGATAAGCTGAAGACGTAGTAAGCCTTACAGATCATATGGACACTAGAACCAGATGCTCTGATACCATCTGTGACACCCCGCCTAATTAAACATCGGGTGATCAGGCCTTTATTAAATAAAAACAGGTTTCTCAAATGGTTCATTCTTAGCATCACTGTCGAAAGCTTTTTAATTACTAATCCACTACGTAAAAATTAGACCGATGTTAAATTTTTATATTTCTTAAAATAGATAAATCAACCATGCGGAACGAAGTATAAAAATAACCATGTACTATAACCCAATCAACAAAGTGTGAGTACAAAAGAATAAGAGTAATACCGAATAAACCATCAGCTAGAATCCCAAAATAATAGTAGAACAACTACTAGTTTGAAACTAAACATCTGAGACTGATACCGGACCACAAGTCCATACAAAGAATAATGTGAGATCCTGCACTAGATCTGAATGAGAGATATCGTCTAATCAAAATCCTGTAAGCATCCACTGTGCTACAGCTTCGACTCCCTGGAAGGAAATCATCATACATGGCGTCCCTGTGGCTGGACACCTAAAAGGTTTTAAAAATATTTTATAGCAAGAGTTAGTACACAAAACATTTTGAAAATATTTAACAAGCATCTATCATAATATAAAATGTGGTTATTGATTACACATGTTAGGTTCTCGTACACTCTCTTGAGTTTACTCACCCCTCATCTTTTGTGCACGTCTAACGTTCTACACTTAGCCTACCTAGCCATATCTTCCAAGCTATCTAGGACTAAGTAATCATCTGAACGTATCTATACTTAAGTTCTCGTATCGCCCACACAGTTCATCCATTTCATTAACATCTCGCGAAGGTTAATTAATACTCAAGTAACATTTCACCTATGTTATGTTTCAAAACTTCTCAGTTAGTTTTACTACTAAATTCGACAATTATCACAATTTCTATCTTCCCACTTTTGTAATTAAGTTTCACTACTTAAATTACTAAATAGATATTCTCTATCTAACGTTACGTTTCGTAATTAAGTTTCACTACTTAACTTACCAGTTCGGTATGTATCTTTAAATACATAATATATATCAATCTACTAATACACAAAAGTAGAATATCATCAACTATATATTTCACACACAATATATACTAAATATCAGTCATTACTATTTTATCTTTTTCACACACGTAAAGGACTCTTGGTTCGAAATGATTCATCGACCCCAAGAATTTGTTCGGAATAATACATCGACCCCAATTATGTATATATACAAATTCTGGCTCGGACTCTTTCATCACGCCACCAATTCAAAGGTTTGGTTCGGCATTTTACATCGACCCCAAACATATAATAACCCTATGTTAGTTCGGAATATCTCATCGACCCTAACATAGTTAATTTAGGTATACTTCTCTCGACCTAAAAGATCATATAATTCATTAGGTACACGCCCGACCTATTAATTATGTTCGTACATAATATTTTAATCTCTTATATCTATCGCACAATATTCGCTTTACTATTTATCTCAATAATCGCATTTAGTTGAGTATTCACACAACTCTAAGGGTCCTAGTTACCCCTCACATATAATTTCAATAGTTATTACTTACCCTACTGGTCTATTACTTGAATTGACTTTACCTCACCTCGTAACTCAATCTCGAGTTTCCCCGATACTCTACTAAATCGGATTATTCTTATCGGTCCATAATCCAAGTCCTACACCCAATGGCCTTATCGGACCTCGACAATATACCTACTGGTCTTATTATCACTCTCATATAAGTATAATATAAATCCTAGGATACCCATTCATTCCCGGAAATCAAAGAAACCTTAAACACGGAAAATTCAAGAAAAATAGCTTACATCGATCAATCGACTACTAGGTTCGATCGATCGAATAGGGACAGACGCAATTCATCTTCTTCGTTAACCTCTTCCTCCATTAACAGATCTCCAAACTTCATTATAGTCCACCAAACTTCGACCCAATGATCCTAATGTGTTTCCACATATACTGGGACAATTTTTAACGTCTCAAATACATCAAAACCTTAGTTCATTTAAAGAAATATTGAATTAAACCCAGAATTTCTTAAAACCCTAGTTATGGTGTTCTTCCTATATATTCATTCAAAACCCAGATTTTATTCCGAAATAATCATTAAGTCTACTGTGAATGTTAATCCTTTACATATGTTAAATCATTCTACATGCGATTCCTATCCCAACATGTATAAATATCATTATTCTCTTATCAAGATATTGATTTAACAAAACTATTACACATGGGTATTATAACTTTATAATTTTTGCAATAAACAACTTGCCTTGATAGAGGGAATCTGATTTCGTGGAGTTGATGATGGATTTATGCTTCTCTTCTTCAATATTTCCTCCTATGGCTCCTAGGGTGCAAGATCCAAACCCAACCTTCTCAAAAGCATCTTTTAAGCCTTGAAAATGGTTTTCTCCTTCTCTCTAATGTTATTGGTGTTTACATGGGTTTTCTAACCTTAACCCCTCTTTCATACGGCTGATAAAAGGCTCTCAAATTCGTAGGTCTCCATACCCTCTCATGTTAAAAGACCAAAACGCCCCCGAATGGTCTCAGTTTAGTCTAAAATTAACCCGAAACTCAACTAGTACCCCCGGGTATACTATTTTGACTAATTTGACCCTTCCGGACTCATCTGTGGTCGCTAAATTATCATTTGAGTCACTTAAAAATATTACTCGTTCTCACCCCAATACGGTCTACACGCGTTAAGTAACTATTTACCACTCGCACTAAGTAAATATAGTGAGGCAATATAAATCGGTATCTATCTCTCGATTAATATTGAATAATTACAATTTTTAATAAATCTCATTAAATTACTCCTCTTACGTAATTTAAATTAAGCCGTATTTTCTCATTTAATTTTCCAATTTAATTAAATAGAATATTCAGAAATACGGGGTATTACACTCCCCTTGTACATCTGTCCTACTTGTTGAAGGTTGTTGTGAAGGTTGCTCGGGGACAAAAGGAACTTTCGTTTACCTGTGAAAAAACAAACTTCGATAAATATCTTGCATACTCGATCTTAACAAATGTAGTTCAACTATTTTCCACTCAAACACCTTACCATTCTTACACCTAGCACACGGACATGAAAACTCTTTATTATCATGGCATCTCTTTGCGTATTTCACAAATTAATTAGCACCTCTGCGAAACGCATCTCCTAATCTATTTGTCTTACCCATCCGTTCTTTGTATTTAATATATCCCATCACAACTACTACAAAAAATCACCTATTATTGGTAAAATAACACAAAAAAAAGTGTGAATATTTAGTTCCCATTAGCATAAACACCTATTGAATGTATACGCATAACAACTACATGGCTAGGTTCGATGGGTAAATTTATTCATGCATTCAAATTCAAATTCGATGTCAATTTTAATTTGAAATTGAAATTAAAATTTAATGTGTAATATTAATTCCTATTTCCTCCATCTCCTCAAAAGGGAGAGTGGTCCTATCCCATTCAAGACCGCATATTTATGTAATATACTTAACAGCTCATGCACATTGTTCCATTTTGAGGAAAATTCGGCAGCATATCCCCATAGTTCTCCAAGTACACGACATAGATTCGCAAGTGTGAGTGTTATTTCAATTTATCAATTCAAATAACACTTAACATCTCATCATCTAGTATGTACCCAGAGAACATTAAGATATGACTGCAGAACTTCCTCCAAAAGTAATAACTTTAAGCCACTAAGAATATTATTATACAGAAACTATGCAGTCCCAAACTGTCCAAACGGGACAATTCGAGAGATCTCATTACAGGGGTAATGACTCTCGAACAAATTTATGGGCTATTGAAGGCGTACGCATAAGAACCAGAAGGCTAGTATCTATGCGCACTATATGTAATTTCAAGTATGTTTCATTTAATTATTATAAGTCTGTGGTCGTACAACTCCCGAACGGGTCGTGACACAAAGTAATTTTAGAAAAAAGTTAAAAACACCCCCCCCCCCCCATTTGGAAAATAATCCAGTGGTCGGGCCAATTCCAAAATTAAACAATATAATTATTTAAAGATTTATTAGTGTGAATTAATAAATTAAGGATTTTAAAAAATTAAACAACCAACTTCCATATCCAACCACATCCGTCCAATATAATCCAACAACAACAACAAACCAATAAATGTGTATCCCATACTCCTTCTAATTCATCTACTCAATTAATTCATTTCCGTCAACATAAGAAATTAAATACATATGACTAATTAGCTTCAATCCCTAAATAATAACACCCACTCAACATTAATAATTTCTAACCAATTTCAAACATAAATAAGAACACACAAATAATATTTGAAAATTAAGACTATAATTATTTAAGGATTTATTAGTGTGAATTAATAAACTAAGCCTCCTGCCCCTTCCGCCCCCTACCCCCTACCACTCCACCCCTACGCCCCCTCCCATACACACGCACACAGTTCCCACACCCTCTCCCCTCCTCACTGCCCACCCCCACCCCTTACCGCCCCTACCCCCTACGCCCCACACACATGCACACACACACACACACACGCACACACTTCCCCCCTCCCCCCCCCCCCCCACACCCACCCACCTGCACACATCATTCTATATACACATCTACACACACATATACACATATACAAACACCTATACACATATGCACACACATATACACAAATAATGGAAAGAGAGAGGGAGAGAAAAATGTACCTTAGAGAGAGAGAGAGAGAGAGAGAGAGAGAGAGAGAGAGAGAGAGAGCAACCGTGCGAGAGAGGGAAAAAAAAGGAGGGAATGGAAACGGTGGGAAAAAAAGAAAGTGTAAGATTTTTTTACTAGGAAAGTTGTCACAGACCTATCACAGTCTTTGACCATGACAACTTCAACAAGTTGTCAAGGCCATTGACCGTGATAAGTCCATGACAACTTCTATTGTCACGGACTTGTCACGGTCAATGATCGTGACAACTTGTTGTTACGGCCTTATCACGTTCATTGACCGTGACAAAATATGGGTATTTTTTGTCATGGTTGAGAACGCGTGACTATGTGATAATTGATTAACTTCTCAACTTTCTAATATAGCACACTTATTTAATTTCAACCCCTAATCATGCATCTAAAGTGCGTGTGTGTGTCAAACCATAAATAAAGCATGTGACACAAAAAATATGCTGAGACACAGATTTCAGGAAAAAACCCCTTTCGGGTAAAACCTTTATTTCACTATGAATATACAAGCCGCAACTTACAATTACATAGAGAAATCTGCAATGGATTAACGCGTAGCCAACCCACAAAGACACGCAGTCTTCAACTCAGCAAGAGAATACACACAGCACCCTCCAAGGACTCGCAACCCAAACAACGAAGAAAGAACCGCAGCTCTCCTTAATGACACTCAGCCATAAAACTTTGTAGAGACTCCCTCAGCAATGACACGCAGCCCTCAGTTGCAAAGATCTCTCCACAAAGATGAACAATAACAAAGTTTGTATTCTAGGGTTCCAAAGATTCACAAAAGTAATTGGGATTTTTGTGTGTGAATCAAAAAGATGTTTGGCACATCAAAAATTGAAGTCTTGTTGTGTTTGTACTCTTAAAAACGTTTTCTCAAAGACTTAAAGAAATACACCACCGAAATAGGTATATATATAGGAAAAATAAGTTGGTGGAAAAACAACTCACGGAACTGTTCGAGTTTATCCCAAGCGAACCGGTCCGTCTTGGAGGCGGATCGGTCCGACCTCGGATCGGTTCTTTTAAAATTTGCCTTCTTCGGTTTGCAATCAGTCCGTGGTCTACTGGACAAAGAAAGGCGGATCAGTCCGGTTGAGGGGCGGACCGGTCCGGTGGTGGATCGGTCCGGTATAGAGGCGGATCGGTCCGGCTTTCCCAGAAAGATAAAAAACTTTTAAAAGCTTCATTTTGATTGAAAAAAATTACTTCTTATTTTTATAAAAAACATTTTATAAAAATTTCCCAGTACTAAATATGAACTTTAAGGAATGTAAAAACAAAATTTTACCAAGTTCATTCTCGCAGAGGCTATGATGTTGAAGACGCTTTGATATTCGGATCCGTTGATGTAGGTGTGATCTTGAGTTTCTTCAACGGTGTAACAGCGTACGACATACAAATTGATAATGGACCAAAAATGTCCTTGCAAATCTCCCCCTATGTCTATGCCGGTACATACATAAAAAATATCCGAATTATCAACTTATGACCTATACAAATCTACCCTCCCATGAACCCTAAAGATGGAAAGATACAAATGTTTAAATCTTCATCGTTTGTTCTTCAATCTTCAACAATCATCAAATCTCAAAGCTTTTCTCATCAGGGTGTGCAACATATTGATCTTCAATCTTTATACCTACACACATGAGACAAATCAAATACCACGTGACATATCGAGTTTGAAATGAGATAAACATGGATACCAATACATGATAAAAACATAAGATACATCTCAAGATACATGATAAAAACATAAGCTACATCTCAAGAACTCCCCCAAAATTCAAACTCCAATATGATAATTCTTTCTCCCCTTATTTATGATGTCCCAAATAGACGAATGAGAAGAATGAATCAAATAAGAAAAATCGGGGTGTCACGGTATACAAATCAAGGCATCAAACAATATGGTAAACGAACTCTTGCAAGGAGATGCTTAAACAAATCTACACAAACTATTTTTGATTTTTCAAATTTTTCGTACAAAGATAGGATACCAATTTGATCAAATATGATACAAAAATCACACCATGGATTTAAACTCAAACAACCAAGTCATGAAAAATGGAATGAATGGGTGTGAACACAATCGATAGGTAAATCAACTCAATCAATCATATGTGCACGATGCATATGTGTACCCCTAACGAATGAGCATCAAAGGAATCCTTAGGTGTAAAAGTTTGTTGAATTTAAATGACATCGTCTTATGCAAATCAACAAATCAAAGTCAAAGTGATTTCCACACCAATAACGTCCAAAATTATTTAGCGCATTATCAATCATTTCAAGGACGTGCAAACCCGTTTTAAATTCTCCAACCAAACTCCCTCATATATATTTTTTTTAGAGGTAATCTAAATTCTCAAACTTTGGAGAATTGGTGCAAAAAAACTAAATGGCCCATAATTGGCATGAATTTCTTTTTAATGCCTTTAAATATTTTTGGGCTCTTTTCAAACCTCTTTGGACCTCGGATAATAAAATTCCTCCATTTTTTAGGTCCAATTTAACGGTGGCTTTTGCGCAAAGGATAGATAATTACCTTTCGCAGCCCCTCCCCGTTATCAAACAAATCACACAAACTCACAGAACGGTTTTTATATGCACAATTTCCTTATCAAATTTATCGCGCTTGGTTCGTTTTAAGGACAGGATTGAAGTGAAAACACCCAACCAACATGTGATAAGACAAGCACAATAATCAAACAAATCCGTGCATGTGTGCAATAAAGGAAACATGAGTCAAACATGTAGGAAGTAACACTTAATTACATCTTAATGACTCCAAACATTATAAAGCACATGGATGAATTGACATATTGTCTCATAACACTATCAAACAGTCACATGAAAATAATGGAATGATGTTGTGACTTGGTCATCCTAAGTGTTCATCCATAAACGGTGCAAAAAACAAAAATCTTTTTGGATTTTTCGAAAAAATTTCAAAACAAAAAATATATACACAAATGATACATACTAGCAATAGGCAAACAATGACATCATGAAAACCACCCTATGCTAGTAAATAAGTCAAACCTCAATCATTAGGTGCGGAGGGGTTTTCCAAAGGTGGTGACAACTTATGAAAAACCTCCATCAATTCTTGTGAAGTTTTGACTAAAAACTTAACTTGCTCACCTAAATGTGCAAACTCTCTCATGTAGTCTCCGGGAGCATGTAAAGTATCATGTGTGGGTGCATGTGTGCCAGAAACACGTGTAGAAGCAAAACGTGACACATACCCCAACCTAAAACAAAATTCCCTAAGGTGCCCTCTCCTCTTGTAATGTGAGCAAACATAAATAGGCCTAGGAACACCTCTCTCAAAAACTCTAGGACGCACTTTCCTAATAGGAATGGGACGCCTAGGTGGGTTAGGGTGAGACACATGTGAAACTGTCACTAAAGTGGGAACCGCCTCGGGTGCTAATTGGGAAGAAGAAGCACCGTCATGACTTATTCCTAACTTCTCACCTTAACCCTTAAGAACCACCTTTTCAACCTTCTTAGGTGTGTTCTCAAACTTGACTTTGACCACCCTGGCACGTTCGAGGTCACTCTCGAGTTGGGATACACGTGTCGTCAGACTAGACAACGTGTCGGTAAAATCACACTTTTCCTTTCTCAAAACCTCCTTCTCTTTCTCCAAATCTAAAACCCGAAGACCTAAATCCCTATTATACTTCTTTGTTTTCAAGGTCTCGGTGTACAAATCTCTAAAAGCGTTTTGGGAAAGATCTCAAAATCTTTTTAACGACACGCGTGTTATCAATCACCTCACCCAAATTAAAACATGTGTTAACAATGTCTGACAAACGAGCATAAAAATCATCAAAGCATTCAGACTCAGACATGGTGATCATTTCAAATTGGGTGGCCAAATTTTGTAATTTTGACTCTTTAACCGCGTTCGTACCCTCATGTGTCAATTTCAAAACATGCCAAGCCTCTTTAGACGTGGTGCACGTCATAATTCGGCGAAACTCATCAGGAGAGACAGCTCCAGAAATAGCACTCAGACCACGGGAATTAAAATTGGACAATTTATAATCATCTTCAGTCCAGGCTGACACGGGTTTAAAAGTGGTGATGTTATTAACAGTGACCGTGGGAGGAGTCCAACCATTTTCGCAAAGCAACCAAACACGCTCGTCAATAGATTTTAAAATTGATTTCATACGAGCTTTCCAGTAGGCATAATTAGACCCGTCAAAAATAGGCATCTGATTATATAAGTGCTCCATAGGAAAAATTGCGATTTTTCACAAAACTGATTTTAAAAAAAAATCAATATCACACAATTTTGCGGAAAATAGGAATACGCAATAAATTAGCGCAACCCGCTCTGATACCAATTTGAGAACGCGTGACTATATGATAATTGATTAACTTCTCAACTTTCTAATATATCACACTTATTTAATTTCAGCCCCTAATCATGCATCTAAAGTGCGTGTGTGTGTCAAACCATAAATAAAGCATGTGACACAAAAAATATGCTGAGACACAGATTTCAGGAAAAAACCCCTTTCGGGTAAAACCTTTATTTCACTATGAATATACAAGCCGCAACTTACAATTACATAGAGAAATCTGCAATGGATTAACGCGCAGCCAACCCACAAAGACACGCAGTCTTCAACTCAGCAAGAGAATACACACAGCACCCTCCAAGGACTCGCAGCCCAAACAACGAAGAAAGAACCGCAGCTCTCCTTAATGACACTCAACCATAAAACTTTGTAGAGACTCCCTCAGCAATGACACGCAGCCCTCGGTTGCAAAGATCTCTCCACAAAGATGAACAATAACAAAGTTTGTGTTCTAGGGTTCCAAAAGATTCACAAAAGTAATTGGGATTTTTGTGTGTGAATCAAAAAGATGTTTGGCACATCAAAAATTGAAGTCTTGTTGTGTTTGTACTCTTAAAAAAGTTTTCTCAAAGACTTAAAGAAATACACCACCGAAATAGGTATATATATAGGAAAAATAAGTTGGTGGAAAAACAACTCACGGAACTGTTCGAGTTTATCCCAGGCGGACCGGTCCGTCTTGGAGGCGGATCGGTCCGACCTCGGATCGGTTCTTTTAAAATTTGCCTTCTTCGGTTCTCAATCGGTCCGTGGTCTACTGGACAAAGCACGGCGGATCGGTCCGGTTGAGGGGCGGACCGGTCCGGTGGTGGATCGGTCCGGTATAGAGGCGGATCGGTCCGGCTTTCCCAGAAAGATAAAAAACTTTTAAAAGCTTCATTTTGATTGAAAAAACTTACTTCTTATTTTTATAAAAAACCTTTTATAAAAATTTCCCAGTACTAAATATGAACTTTAAGGAACGTAAAAACAAAATTTTACCAAGTTCATTCTCGCAGAGGCTATGATGTTGAAGACGCTTTGATATTCGGATCCGTTGATGTAGGTGTGATCTTGAGTTTCTTCAACGGTATAACGGCGTACGACATACAAATTGATAATGGACCAAAAATGTCCTTACAATGGTCAATGACCGTAACAAGGCTGATCGGCTCAAAGGTGATAATTTGGCCTATTTGGTGTAGTGCATGGGAAAACCCCCAAAACTTTAAAAAAAATCGTGGTTATGATTATCATACAAACCTAAGATAAGATGATATAGAGTGTAAGAAAACCACAACACCATATATATCCAAAATACTAACACAATGCAAAAGGCGAGTCTGAGTCTGGGTCGAGTCTTAAATTCATCAAGTCAATACCTATAGAAAGTGAACAATACCAAACGATCACATTTGTATGACAATAATAAAAACATTACCCTTGCTTAGGAATTCTTTCACAAATTAGATATCAATATGTATAAGCATGGGAAATATGATAAATGAAATATACTAAATCGTATAATATGTCAAAGACATCTTTCTCCTTACGTGACACAATTGTAATTTCCCCATTTTGAAAAAATTTCACCTCATAAAGGTATATCCCCAAAAATAATTATCAATGGTATTTGAAATATGTCCCTATCATAGAAGTTTCTCTCTTCCTTTTTGACATAAAAAAGTCAAAGCAAGGTAGAAACCAAAGATAGATAATGAGTATAGTATAGATAGCATGGTATAGAACAAAATCACAATAATCTCAAGAAAGAAGAGATAAAGATTCAAGAAATAAGCATCAAAATATGTGATAAAAACCAATGCATAATCATGAAGTGCACCGGTTAAACATGTGAATAGGGGAAATATTATATACATGGGATAAAATGAACAATATCAATAGATTTTTCAACAAATATACACCACTACTCTCCAAAATAAAAAAATCAAGTCCTTCAAAAGATCTAAAACAATTGAGAATCAAAATAAGTAGCCTTATTATCTAAACCATTATCAAAATCATAAAAAAGTATCATAATTTCATCATTTGAATAATCCTCGTCTTCAACATCCACTAGATAATCAATGGGAAATATAGGTGGAATAATTGGTACGAAAATAGGTGGATCATCTCCATGCATCGGTGGTGCACAAATGTGCTTAAGGATATACGTAATGTCGCGTTGGATGGATGTATGACAATTTCTGGTTGTCTCCTTTATGTCGACTAACCTCCTCGTGATAGAATCTTATGTCGTTCTTACAAAAGCAAAATGAGCCTCCATAAAATCTAGTGAAGATTTATAAACATGCGATCTGGTAAGAGTGAGAGTGGGAGAAGGAGTAAGAATAAGATCTAGTTGTGGTTATGCAGGGGAATCTCCATGTTAGGTGGTTGTATCATTAACTCGATTTATCATTACTAGTGGAGGAGCAAGTGGTATCTGTTTTGCCTGACCCTCAAAATGACAAATTGATGTACTCGTGATAGGTTCAATAATGTTGGGAAATATGTCACTCTGAAATTGGGGAATACCAAGAAAATAAAGGTATTCCACGATCGTGCGCCCAACTAACAAAGCATCACAATATTCATCCATTGTAGGAGACCGAATAATCTCTAAGATAAGTGCGGGAAGATCTATAAAATGAAATCATAGCATGCATGAATCTACCTATCTCATAGGGAATATCCTGAGTCCTATGTGCTGAAAATATACACTAGATGACTACAAAATGGAAAAGAGAATAGGATGGACGTGGATTATGTTGGCTTAATAGACTCCTTACCCACTATAAACATCTACCACCAAGACATGTAAAAGGATAATAATGAGTCATGCCAAGCTTAGATAATGGAATAAAGTCTTAACAATCCTATCTCTATAATAGAAGATAGTTATAAAGTATCTCAATAATAAATATACTCTATGTACCTCAAACAAAAGAAGACAGAGTCAGGGGATCAATTATTTGTATGGTAAGGTTTGTGAAGAACATGTGGCCATGGATATGTTTGTCACACCGAAACGAAAAAATAATTAAGAATCAAACATGTCTTGAATGCGCTCTATACGAAACAATCCCTCATAGGGTCTATTCATATGAGTAAAATAGATGTCACACTTTGTTTGGATAGAACGAGAAATTAATAACTCTTATAAAGGTTGAACCTCATAGTTAAGGCGAATAGTAGAATGATCAACTACATATTGTTGTGCTAAAGGATTAAATGGGGAAACACGATTAGTGCACTGACATGTATGTCTTATTTCAGTGGTGGAAGACTCCCTTGGCCACCACGAATAGGCCCTCTTTTTTCTTGTCTTGCCATATTGGACAAAACATCCACCAAAAGAGATTGAAACTAAAAAAAGACCTAACAAAATCTAAATCAACACACTAAATAACTAAAAGCGTGTAATGTAAAGTGATTACCCAAAAATCATTCATAAAAAAAACAAGTAAAAGGAGGTGATGAAATGATAAATCAAGTGCACTAAGATATGCAAATATCCTAAGAATGAATCAAACGGTCATAATGTGCATGATCAGACACTAAAGAAATATCCATGGACTCAAATCTACACAATAAATGATAATAAAGGTTAAAGAAATTGAGTACTTGATAAAAATCTTAGCAAAGTCCCCAAAGCAAAAACCTCGATTTTGAATATCATAATCTCCAAATCTGAATACCAAATGATTATTAAAGCTTGAATCAAGGATGAAAGTATATTTGAGAATGAAAATTTTAATCAGTCTTCAAGGCCACTCCTATATTAATTTATTAGAACTTATGGATCAATAGACACATGGGAAAATTTGAAAATTTTACATTATTCATCAATAGAATGAGTAAGAACATCTAAAAAGGTATATCTATGTGCAATATGAGTCCTAAAATTTTCAAGCATATTTCGGTGCATTGGTTTCTCCCTTATTGAGTAATCCAGGTTGCAGTGGAGGAGGTGGTGTGTTAAGAAACCATCTAGGAAATCTAATTCGGTTCTTCTATAAGGCTTTAAGAGAGAATTTCAGAATAGAGGCAGAGGCTTCTTATATTTACCATGGTTTGTACTACTATCAAGATCTTAAGGATTATGGGTTGATCATTGTATCAGACTCCAAGATTCTCATTGATTTTTTTCATAAATAAGTTGTTTATCCTTGGAGAATTAAATGGTTTGTGGATCAAACTATCTTTATAGCTTCCCATCTCCAATGTCAATTCATCCACATTCATAGAGAGGCAAATATGGCTGCAGATTTCTTGTCCAAGATATGAAGTGTGCATAATCAATCATTGATGTCCCATCACCTGGACCATTTGACTAAGCATTTTAAGGGTATTTTGAGATTATATAAGTTTCGATATCCTTATATTAGCCTAGTCTCTTGATGGAGTTTTTCTTTCTTTTTGTAGAGTTGTTATTTATTGTTTTTTCCATATTCTTCAAATATGTTTGTAAGCCATTTGTGAGGGCTATTCTCACTTGTATATATCAATGAAAATCTCTATTCATATAAAAAATAAAAGATTTTATGATCACGCCAGGCGTTTTCATCTATCGTTGATCTGCTCGAATCCACCTAATATCCAACCATCTTTCCTTATAACTTTTACACTCCTGCTAAATTTAAAAACTTCCACTCTATAACACCCCACATATTTTGGCATTAGAGGTGGTGAATCCATGTTGTTGACCTACATTGGGCATTATAATTAAATACCATTCTTAGCATGTAACATAAATATGAGAGATTAAAAACTTTTTTCCACAAGATATAATTTGAAATAATCTAATGAATAAAAGCATCCACCATAATAAAAAAATCTGACACCATTCTAAACTCTAATATAAAACTCAACTCCAAATAATAATAACACTCAAATGAATAATCCAACTACTACAATCTCTAAACTAAAAATAATAAATAATTGTGTAGTCGAATAACCCATGAAAATACTCAAGTGAATGTCTCATAATAAGTATCACTGAAAGGAAAACTAAACTATTAATGAAACAAAAAAAAATGGCCGCGAGTCCTCAATCTCCAAATACTATTCAACTACCCCGTAACCTAACTTGAAATGTTACTCAATAGCGATGGGTCAGAGCCATCCGTAAAAATACCAACTACTCCTCTTAAATAGGATATGTGAATCTAGTCATAAGCATTATAAAAGAGAGATATCACAATAGAATATTTTTAAAATAATATTTGATATAATAAGATGCGAGTAAAGTAAACCGATACTAACTAAACATATAAACCAAGCCACCTCACTACCCAAGTCTAATTATATGTATTTCAATATTTAATTACATTTTAATTCTTAATCCTAATTTAATTTTCAATTATTTAATTATTTTATTAGTACGACGCCACTATAGCTAGTCAACCTTTCTATTGGTCCATCACATATGTCTGGCTTGATTAAACATCTCAACGCATCACACCCACACTCATCACTATAGTCAGTCAGCTTAATTTCGTTAGCCATGCACATACTCATGATGTTTCACCCACAAAACATCACTCTATCTAGTCAACCCAACTTTGTTAGCTCTCCACATAGTCGTGACTCCAATACGCACCCACGTCACTATAGCTAGTCGAAGAAATTTTCATTAGCCCTGCACATACTCATGATGGAAATCCTTTTTTATTATCATTTGTCATTTTAGGTATTAATTGTAGTTTCTTAGTCACGTTCTCTCTATTTTCAATTAGCCCTACCCATTATTCGGGCATCACAACTAAGACCATCCATAGTCTCATACCTAGAGATCACTAGACCATAAGTATTACCTAGTCTTTCACCTAGGAAGAATACTAAAATTAAAGTCACAACCTAGTATCGTAACTTGGATAACGGAATAATGTAATGGCGTACTAGCTAGCCCTGCGTAGAAAAAAACGCACTCGTATAAGCACATACTGGCTAGTTACACACTTAAAAAGTGCCCACAATAACAAAGTCTACCAACTAGTCTCATACCTAATAAGCAACCTACAACACAAGGATGAAAGTACAATTACTCCCCAAAATTCCAATGTTCCTATAGTGTCGAATTATTAACATGAGTAATCTCTACGTAATTATATTTTTAATTTATCATTACAATCTTTCAATTTATCTATACCAATCCAATTACATCTATTTAATCATGTAATAATCGATATATATAAAATACCGATACAAGTTGTCAATTTCTAAAATTGCAATACGAACGACATTTTATCAATCCAACGTGTTATTCAATTCAAATATACGTAATAACAACGTTTTGTAATAAATAAATTCATTTTATAATATAAACCTTAGTATTTTAATTTTACCAGTTAAAACTTTATTCGAATTACATACTTTAAATTTTAACACGCGATTCGTCCCAATCATCCACAATTACACAAGACAACTAATCTAAGCATGTAATGTTTCAAATCTTAAATCATATTTTCAGATTTAATAAAAAAATAGGTCCATAATTAGGTTCTCACTTTTTCTTATTAAATTTGCTAATTATTTTAAGAAAACGTGTGTAATTAAGGTTTAGGTGACATTTAAATCAAACAATACTTAAGGAGAAGAATAGTGATATTATTTCTTGAAAAATAAGTTTCTTAAAAATTCCAAATACACGCTGCGTTCGTTTCGCGAAAATGAGCAAGTTTCATACTTGGACCGTCTTGAAAATATGTAGTTTAAAACTACCAAAATAAGGTTGAAGTTTTGGTTTAATTTAGCTCTAGGGTTAAGAAATAAGGGTTGGGTATTTTTCTTTTAATTTGGGGAAATAGGGTGTCTGTAACGATAAGAGGTGCATGTGTGTTAACTTTTGAAATCCAATATCTATTTTATAGAAAATAAAAAAAAAGTCCCGGGAATATTAGAAACCTATGATGAAACAAACACTTTAAATAAATTAATAACCAACTATCTTAGATCCATAATCATGGAGCATATGTTAATTCCAAGACAAGGGCCCAGCTGCCTTTTGTAAAAAAAATCCATGTGTCTAGACCCCAATTAAGTAGAGAAGGGAAAGAAATATTAAAAATAAAATAAAAACAAAACAACTCAATCCCAAGGATATGGGAGGCTACCATTGCATAAAGAAAAGGGGGAGGGGAAGGCTAGCTTCAGCGCCCTTCTCTTCTTCTCTCTCATGATATATATATATATATATATTCTTTTAACAATGGTCTTATCCAGATTCATAATAAAAACTAATTAGTGATTTAAAATTCAAAATTAAACCTGGCGTAAAATAAAAATATAAAATTACCCAATTGACCCTTACGTCCAAACTAGATTACCAAAATGCTTAATATTTAAATAGATATAAAAATATTAATTTAACACCTTAAAATTTTGCCGATTCAAATTTATTCAAATCTGTTTAATTTACACCAATTCTAATTAATCCAGCATTTTTAATTAAAAAACTAATTTTAATCAGTTAGTTTGTCTATAAAAAAATGGAGTATTACACATTCTTTCAAACCCTAGCTTGTTACCTAAACTTAACCAATTTTCCCCTTTTCCCTCCATCCTTATTCCAAACTAGGATACATCCAAATAAATTCTATAGAATTTCAATAAAATTCCAAATATATCACAATAAATCATACTGAAATAATTTTTATAAATACAGGGTATTACAATATGGGGTTTATATCATTCACAACATAAATGTAAATAAAAATGATAGTAAATAAAAACCATCTATTACATAAGAATAATAATTAACAATAGAATAACTAAACAAAAAATAAATCTTCCATAAAAACTGAATCCACTAATACAAGTTTCCAAAATACAAAAGTCTCCAATTGAAATGTAAATGAATCTCCTAAATACAAATACTACTAGAATAACGAGTGAAATAATATCAAAACTTACACTAAGGATGATGAAATGGATATCTGATAATCGGTAACTCTAATTGCTCAGCCTAACTCTAACTACTCAATCCTACTGCTCTTGTATAACAGTAATAATACCTAGGACAAAAGGTTTTATACATTTGGATTAACTACCTAAATTACAAGAAACATCAATTTGTTTAAAAATATTAAAATACAACCCATTTACGCCATATGCTGCCACCCGCTAACAATATTGCATGCATACATCACCTCTCCTCTATCCTGATACAGTTCTAACTAAACATACCCAGTCCAGGTCAAGATCCATAACACTAAGGCTAATAATCCTCATAAGTACTATATTAAATACTAACTAACAGTCTAGTGCCTCACCATCTCCCAGCTCTAAACTTTACTAAGCTTCGTGCATCGCACCTCTCGAAAGTGAGATCCAAACAAGTAACCCCCCAGTACACCAATGATTATCTTAGATGGTGGCAAAGATTCATTATCCCGAGGCTCAAAAATAGCATCCACATAAATCAATCAACTATAACAAGTAAGTTATGAAATTAGACTTTACGTGTGGGACATCTCACAAGAAAAATCTAAACAAGGAACCCCTGATACATTTTTGTCTGGCTGGCTCGTTCGTTGGAGACAATGGTACGAGACTCCCCAGGCAAAAACCGCCGATATCAAATATATGTATACCCGCATAAACATACATATAAAACGTTGGCCAGACAATTCAATCATTTTGAACTAACCACAACAAAGAGTATTAACCCAATTCATAAAATCTATCTTCAAACCGATAGGCCATGTTCACCAAATTCATACCATCCATCATCTCAATAGATAGATAAAAAATAACAATATCTAGTGATCGAGAGATATTATGACTCAGGCCTCACATAGTCTATGCCAAGAGTGTCATTACTCTTATAAAATCCACCGCTAAGGATATACCAAAGCCACACATTATTAACCATTCATTACCCAATATGACTAACCCACTCCTGGTGTATTTTAACATTTCACTAGTTAGTTACACCTCCATTAATCACGTTTTACATAAACCAATGTAATTCCAAATTATCCTTCTAGTTATAACCAATTCCCAAGTAAACCACTATGCTTATACAAATATATATATATTAAATATCCATAACCACCGTAGCCCACGATACTCTACATTGAACTACCCACAACCCAAACCATAGGTACTTAGTATTTATTTACTATCCCCGCGTCTTGATTAAATAACTAAATATACAACTATATATATATATATATATATATATATATATATATATATATATATAAACTAAACTCATAGTCTAATAACATCCCCAATATATCTAGGGATACAAATATAATTCATAGCAGAAGGTACTACACTCTAATGCACTAATAACATATGAACTATCCCACCTCAATCTTGCGGTCTCTTCGAGTAATTAAACCCACACCATGTATAATACTCACAAATATGCATATCATAGTTCCCACATAATATAACATGTACGATAATGTACCCATGCACATATAAATCCTCATACTGGATTATACCAACAATACAAGTTTAATACAACTAAACCCTCATAATAATATCCTAGGATTTTCCATAAACCCTCACCAAACATTCCCAAATGAAAACCAATATTCAAGTTTTGTGCCCAAAACCGTGTGCAAGGGCTACTACATTCGTACACACACTCTGTGCATATGATGCTGCAAGTAGGCCCAGCGTGCTAACTTGAAAAAATGAGTTTCTTCTCCAAACCCCAAGTTACAATCTTTTAAACCCTAGTACGCTAGGAATGACCCTACAAAAGGTTCTAATTACCCAATAACATCTTCTTAAGATCTGTAAACACTTTTGGATCAAAACCCAACCTATTAAATTCATAATATAAGTTTTAAATTCATTATTTAGGGAAAAATCATTAACATAGCATCTTCTTTAAATTACTCAACTTTTAAACCCAAAATACATTCAATTAGTAGTAGCATCAACAATTAAACGTGTGGTTAAGCATAAATTAATAGGTACCATAAAACAATTCATATTTCTAACCTATGATGGCTCACACATCTATATCAAAGATTTGTCATAAATAGAAGTTATCTAACATTAAATTAATCATGTGTTTTAGCATAACATGAGTAAGATAATTCAAATATACCTTAAATGTGTTTATAAAATCATATTATATAATTCAAAAACCTAGTCACGTGATCCTAAATAAAGAATTCATACACAACGGTGAAATCAAAAATAGATTACACTAATACGGTAAGCCAAATGATATTTATTACCTTAGATGGAGGTTGAATCTTAATTAGTTCCTCTTGAACTTTCTTCTAGAGCTCGCCTCTTGTCTCTAGGCTTTGCTTATGATGTGTTATACTGATTGATGAGGGTTATAACCCTACTTGAATCCTAAATTCGCATGTCCCCTATGTGCCCACTTTTGGACCCCTAAATAAGTCAAAAAATACTAACCGGATACTCCTAAAACTTGGTCTAAAGGTACACCTACCCCCGGGACCTAATTGGCAACATTAAAAATTCCATTCCGAGCCTCTGTTCACCCTAGAGTTCTGTCCAAACATAATAACCCGAAATATCAAGTTATATACGACCGAGTTAATTTAATTTACGAGTCATCCATAAATTATTTAAAATTCTTAGTTTTAAATTCCAGTTAATAATTCAAAAAAATTAAACCTAATTAATTACCCGTTAATTCACCCGAGTAAATATAAATAAATAATTAAATAATCATTTAATTAATTTCCCAAAATATGGGGTATTATTATCTCACGAGATAAAAGATAAGAAAATAACCTCAATTCACAACCCGTTCAACTGGTGGTTTGCCTAAGAGATGCCTACATATCCTCCAATAACAATAACAATATCAATCTCTTAAATTAACATCTTTATCAAGATTAAATTTTCAAATATTATGTATCATTATTCTACCCAATTTCTACGATCCGTCATATGCGTAAAATCATCTAACTACGATTTTTTCCAACTATTTCACATTAAAACAACATCACATAATCATGCATGCAACAATAATGACACACACACACACACACACACACACACACACACACACACACACACATATATATATATATATATATACACACACATCGAAGATGGTCATGCACCTAGGTTGTGATCAGGGCCACGTGTCATGAACCTAGGTCGTGACCATTTTTGTCGTGACCAACAACTGTGGTCATGAACTTCATTTGTGGCCTAAATGAGGGTCATGGTCTCTCCCATGTGACAATATTAGCACCATGATTACGGACATGGGTCGTGACCCCATGGTCAAGGACTTGGACCATGACAAGATGTGTGGAATAATGTTCAAGTTGGGTCATGGACATGCATCGTGACCCCATGGTCACAGAGTCGTGACTATGCGTGGGACATTGTTCAAAATAGGTCACGACTCAAATCTGTGACACCCAATTTAAAAAAAAATAAAGACCCTGACCATTTATTTATTTATTTATTAAGAAATTGAGGGTCACTAATTTGGGCCGTGACCAAATTCATGTAATTAAAAATATATTTTTTGGCAGCCCCCTAAAAAAACTGTACTCAGCAACCAATTCATATACAATTAAGAAATATTATAACCAAGTATTTGACAATTCAAAGTAAAGCATTGTGTAATCCTAGTTAATTCATAAATCATACAAAACATTTATAATCAAACTTCACATTCATAAATCAAGCTAAACATTTATAAATCAAACTAAAGCACCAATATCATAATAGGATACCAATAGGATTGTCAAGGGACAATATAATATGAGTTATGAGAGTTACATGACTACAAAATCAATTCATATGAGTTACATTGGTCTCTTGCGATGTGTTCGTGCCTCTAACGGGTTGTTTGGGGTTGTTTTAGGTTTTCTCCCTCTAGCAGCATATCTTTAAGTCTACTCCTATATATTTGTAAATATGTATCATATTCTCAAACTGGGAGTCCCATAATTACGTGATCAGTTCCAACTATTTACATTGGTCTCGCGTAAGGTGTACGTGCCTCTTATGAGGCCGTTTTGGGGCTATATTGGATTTTTTCCCTCTAGAGGAATGTTTTTAAGAATTTGTGTATATATTTGCAAATTTTCATCATATTCTTGAACCAGGAGTCCCGTGACCATGTGGCCAGTTCCTACGAGTAACATTAGTCTCGTACGAGGTGTTAATGCCTCTTACAAGGTCATTTGGGGGTTATTTAGGTTTTCACCATCAAACAACATGTTTATAAGCTTAAGTCTAGATATTTATATATTTTGTCATTTTCTCAAATCGGGAGTCCCATGACTATGCGGTCGATTTCTACAAGCTACAATAGTCATGTGCGAGGTGTTCTTGCCTCTTATCGGGCCGTTTGGGGATTGTTTTGGGTTTTATACTGTAGCAGAATGTTTTTAATCAAGAGTCTATATATACGAAATTTTATATCATATTCTCAAATCGGGAGTCCCGTGACTATGCAGTTAGTTCCTACGAATTACATTGGGCCCATGAGAGGTGTTCGTGCCTCTTACAAGGCCTTTTGGGGGTTGTTTTAGGATTTTTTCTTCTAGTTGTTTGTTTTTAAGCCTAATTCTAGGTATATGCAAATTTTCTTCATATTCCTAAATCGTAAATCTCGTGACTACGCGATCTGTTCCTAAGATTACATTGGTCCTATGTGAGATTTTCATGCCTCTTAATGGGCCGTTTGGGGGATGTTTTGGGGTTTTTCCCTATAGAGGCATGTGATTAAGAATAAGGCAAGATATTTAAAAAAATTCATCATATTCTCAAACCAGTATTCTCAGGACTACGCGTTCATTTCTTATTAGTTACATTGGTCCCGCGCGAGGTGTTCGTGCCTCTAACGGGACCATTTGGGGGCACTTTTTTATTTTCTCCCTCTAGCGGCATGTTTATAATCCTAATTCTAAATATTGGAAAATTTTCATCATATTCTCAAATCGAGAGTACCATGACTGCGCGTTCAGTTCCGACGAGTTACATTGGTCCACTACGAGGTGTTTGTGCTTCTTCAGGGGCCGATTGGGGACGGTTTTGGGCTTTTAATATATAGTAGCATGTTTTTAAGTCTAAGTGTTAGTATTTACAAATTTCCTCCACATTCTCAAACTGGGAGTCCAGATACTATGCGGTTAGTTCCTACGAGTTACAATGGTCCCGTGCGAGGTGTTCCTACCTCTTATGGAGGTCCTTTGGGGGCTATTTTGGGTTTTCACCCTCTAATAATATGTTTTAAATCCAAACTCTAGATATTTGTAAATATTCATCATATTATCAAACCAAGAGTTCCATGAATACGCGGTCAGCTCCTACGAGTTACATTTGTCTTGTGTGAGGTGTTCGTGCCTTTTACGGGGTCATTTGAAGGCTATTTTGGATTTTCGCCCACTAGGGGAAAGTTTTTAATCCTAAGTCTATATATTTGTAAATTTTTATCATATTCTCAAATTAGAACTCTTGCGACTATGCAGTCAGTTCCTACGAGCCAAATTGGTCAGATGTGAGGTGCTCATGCACCGTTTGGAGTTGTATTGCATTTTCTCCCTCTAACGGTATATTTTTAATTCTAAATCTAGATATTTTAAATTTTTTATCATATTCTCTGTGTCCATTCCTCCACGGTTCTTTCTTTTCTTTCTCCATCTCAGGGGTTAGCGCTCACGCGCACGGTGGAGAGAGAGAGAGAGAGAGAGAGAGAGAGAGAGAAGTCTCATGCCCTTGTAGGAGTGCTTCGATCGCCATCAATGTGGGGTGATCTAAAGAGATAGAGTTGCCAACCTATTTTGCACAAAACAAGCAAAAGAACATGTTTCCACCGCTATAGAACAACATCAAAGACAAACTGATGTTTGCGAAACCAATTAAATCATAGGTTCGGGGGCTAAGTTACGGAATAGGAAGGTGTTAGGAAACCATTTTAACTTTTGGTCTCTCATGGGATTTTGTTACTATTCTCCTTAATTTATCCGTGAAGTGTCTGTGCATGTATATAAAAGGGGAGGTTGGAATAGCTCGACTCGCATCATGGAAAAAACGGAATGAGCTCATCCATAGGAATGTTCCCAAAATAATAATTAAAAATATGATGTGTGCGTTAGTGATCGTCATGATGAAACGGCAATATATGTTAGATAAGAAGCATATATAAATCATAAGTATGATATATATGAATAATATATGGAAAAAATAGGAAAAAAAGGGAAAATGGAAAAATAGGACTCGAGTCTCACGTCTTAGCCCGAGATGCCTACGTAGCTTATAAAGGCATAAAAGTCCATGTAGTTCACATGCGAAACAAGGGTGGGGTTTATCCCATAAATTCAACCGAGGATTTCATTATATGTGTGCGTAAGAAAACATGTTTTTAGTTATGAGAAAATATGGTGAAAATACCATTGGAATTTATAGGTGTAACCCTCTTTTTCTTGTTCTATTTTATTATAAAAAAATATATTATGTGCAATATTACTAATAAAGGATTGAAGATTGATATGTCTATGATCTAAAGTAAAATATAAATTAAGAACTTATATAACTAATGCGAAAATAAAGAAATTTAAAGAGAGAGAAGAATGTTTGGACCTTCTTTGGAGAATTGAAGATTGATCTCGATTGATGATGAGATTCCTTGCAAGTGGGTGAAGAATGTAGGGGGATTTTGCAAAATTGGGTGTGAAAATGATGCAAATAAATGGTGGATAAAGGTTTAAAATAAGGAAACCTCCCTGACTTAAGAAGAATGTTGTTGAGACCATTGAAGTTGATGTTTTCTCAGGTACCTTTCAAAGTTAGCTCATGCTCTCCATATATAGGGTCAAGGGCCTATCGATCGGCATTTTCCTTGTCCTGCTTGCCGATAAGAAACCTTAGACACATAGCCGATAAGCATGGAAATGGACCTACTAATTGGAAGTCTCATGCAGATTTTGTGAAAAAAATATCCTAAAATGTAATTCATAAGTCCAAATCTTACACAAGGCTTGCCATTAAAAATGTCATTCAGATACCTTTGTGAATCCTTGGGGCCTCTCTCGAGTCCGGGTGTTGAGGTTGGGTCAAATGATCTTGGAACTGCTCTTTAGTCCTTTAGACAGGAGATCGTTGAACGATAATGGATCGTTCCTCCAAACCATAAGTACAAATTTCTCATCGAATGGACCGTTGGAAATTTTATATGAGTCACTTCGATGTTCCAAATAGATTCACTCGGTTTGGTGAGTTGACTTTAGACAAATAGGGTCCGAAAGTGCCCGGTGACCTTTCGAAGTAAATCGAGTCGCTCGTCTGTCTCGTAAGGTTGATTTGCACATAGGGTGGGTTATTGGAAAGGGTATTAAGTGACCTTATAATATTCATTTAGTCTAGTTTGATTTGAAGAGTTGACCTTAGTCTAACGGAGCCCGGGAGCACCCAGTGGCCTCCGAATCAATTTTTAGGGGAAAATGGATTGTTCATCCAAATAGTTATGTCATTTATCACATAAGGTGGACCTTTGAAAAGGGCATTTAGTGACCTTTGAAGATTCATTGATCTTTTTCTCTGTCGATGAAGTTGATTGGGGCCAAAATGGGGCCCGGGAGCACCTTGTGGCCTAAAATGGTTTGTTCATCCGAACCGTTATGCTAATTCATGCACGGGATGGACCATTGGAAAAAGGATTTATATCCCTTCGAATATTCATTGATCTTTCACTCTGTCGATGAAGTTGATTGGAATCAAACGAGGGCTCCGGAGGGCCCGGTGGCCTCTAAATTGGTACTCGAAGTATGACCTAGGGTTCATGGTAAATGGGGAGGTGATAGGGACCTAAGGAGAATCTTAGAATGTGGTGTCTACAGAGCTCCTTGACGGGTGATCTTGGAACAAATGAAAGACATCAAATAGACACCATATGGCATTTTGGGGAAATGGGTAAATTCTGCGGACCAAAAGGATGAGGATGACCATTTCAGAGGGTGGAAATAAATTATGAGGACCTAAGGTAACGCTAGGGATGGCCACTTCTATGAGCCGAGATAAATTTTTAAGGATCTAAAGTTATGGCCACCAATTCTATAAGTCGAGGTCAATTATGAGGACCTGAAGTTTAGGCGACCAATTCTACGGGTCGAGGTCAATTCTGAGGACCTAAAGTGGTGCGACCAATTTTGTAGGTCGAGGTAAATTTTGTGAACCTAAAGCTGAGGCAACCAATTCTGCGTGCCGAGATCAATTCTGAGGACATAAAGTTGTGGCGACCAATTCTGCGGGTCGAGGTCAATTCTAAGGACCTAAAGTAGTGGTGATATATTCTGCAAGTCGAGGTCAATTTCGAGGACCTATAGTTGGGGCGACCAATTCTGTGGTTCGAGGTCAATTCTAAGGACCTAAAGATAGGGCGAACAATTCTACTAGACGAGGTCAATTCTGAGGAAGTTACGGCGACCAATTCTACAGGTCAAGGTCAATTCTAAGGACCTATACTTAGGGTGACCAATTCTGTGGGTCGAGATAAATTCTGAGGACCTAAAGTTGTGGCGACCAATTTTTTGATCGAGATCAATTTTGAGGACCTAAAGTTGGGGCAACCAATTCTTCGTATCGAGGTTAATTCTGAGGACCTAAAGTTATAATGCGAGCGTTTGTTCTCTAGGGAGTCTCTAATTTACCCTTTTTTGAGACTCTATTGGGGAAGAGATATTTGGCTCAGGATTTTGTCCTTTTGAGAGGATATAGCTTTACCAGGGGAAGCTAAAATTCTTATGGCGGATAGATTGGGGGAAAGTTTAGTCTTGAAATTCCACTGGATAAATAGTTAATGACTTGAGGTTTCAGGATTCCCCTGGAGAATGTGTTTCTCTGAGACACTATCGGGGAGGGATATCAGACTAGCTTATATCTCCACTGGGGAAGTTAGATTCAGAAGTTCTATTGGGGAATTATAGCGGACTCTGAGGATGTGACCATGTCATTTTATGCTTTAAATGGGGGATAGGAATGTAGTTTTGATTCGGCGGGGGATTTTAAGATCTTGACAAATGGCTTTCTTGGTGAAGAAATGTTCCAATATCTATTTGGTAATTTTAGTAATTTTTACAAGAATTTCGAAACTTTCAAGCATTTTCTGGGATTTTTTGTACAAAATTTTTAGGGGATTGCTGACTGGCATGTTGTAAGGGTTGTCGTAATGGTAGGGTCTTTTGGGATTAATTGATAAGGGGAAGAGGTAGGTGTCGATCGGTGGGTGTCAGGGGAGTGTCGATCGACTGCCCCTTGGCCTCCTATAAAAAGGGGCGAGTTCTCCTCATTTTTCACAGCTTCTAGCCTTCACATCTTTCGCCCTTTCTTGCTAAGATATGCTCCTAAGCTTTTTCCTTCTTCGAGCATTATAATTGGTGGATTTTTCGAGTAGCATGACCCACATGGCATGGTTCGGTGTCAACAATTGGCCGAACCTAGAGTGTAAAGCTAGGGTGCCCCAGGCATTAGGCAATGAAATAACTTCAAGTTGTTCGAGCCAGTTGCTGATGATCGCTTTCTGTTGTGTGAGCCTTCATATCACTGATCGTCTACAGTGAGAAACCCTAGTGCATACGTAAGTATTACTGACCTTTGGCATTCTATTTCTTCTTTTTTTCCTTAAGTTGACAAAAGGTTTCTTTATTTTGGCAGATTTACATAGCTTCGACGAGCTTTCATTCATGTGGACGGTGGGGTTTAGGATGTGTGGGAGCACCTTTCGTTAGTGATGTGCTGGATAATTTTCTCTGTGGGTTTTGGTCGCCTAGCATCTGCTTTGGATGAGACACCGCGCTCTATGGTTGTTCTGTGCGCGTAGGGGGATGTGGTGGGACACTACTCATACCATTCATTTAGGATTCATGGAGATGATGGTTACTCCCATTGACGTCCAAAAGCTACTGGCGATTGACTATGAGGGCATAAACCTTGAGGTGGACTGGTCTTTTAGGGTGACACCTGAGGCGATTGATGCTGCATTATGAGACGTGGGGAGGATAGTCAATCATGATTCGACTTGAATTTTTTCTCTATAGGAGGTGCTTTTGACCCGGAGGATCAATGAGATGGAAAGTCTATAAGTACGGCAGATGGCCCATTTATACATTCTTCTTTTGTGGGTGGGTTTCTTGCTATAAGACGGAAAGGCTATAAGTATGGTTTTTGCTATTTTTAGGGTCTTTCTGAATATCCCTCTTTATGATTGGGGGAGACTAACCTTGACGACCCTTTATTCTTCTTTGGACACTTTCAATCGATGTTGCCAGCAGACCTTTATAGAGGCCACATACCTTCTGGAGGTAATTTTTGCATTTCTCTTTATGTATTTTCTTGCTTTTTTCCTTTTGGTTTTTTTCTCTGATTGCTGACTCTTGTCCTTTCTGCAGGAGTGGTTATATGAAGTAATTGAGCTCAATGCTCATTTGATAGGTTTTCATGATGAGGAGTTAGGAAACTTTTGTCGGATGTACCGGTGGTGGAAGTCTAATCGACGGTCAAAGAAGTCTGCTTCTCTATTGACGATGCGTCAGGTCTTGAACACCCTAATCACTAACCAAGTTATTCCCTTTCTCTTTTGAATCCTTTCTTGACATTTTCTCTGCAAATATTAATCTTTATAGGTAATTGCAGGTGACTTTCAATCCCTGGGGGATGGTTGTCCAGTACACGGGGGTGACTAGGGCGCATGCGCAGACGCGCTGACTGCTGGCTCACAAGCTCGACTACTTTTGGTATTTAGGGGAGAGACTAGTCCTATAGATTGTGGAAGATGAGGTGTTGGTACCATCGATGGCACCCCCTTTGTACATGAGGCGGTTACGGGAGATGTCGAAGGAGGCTTGGATGGTAGCTATGATTGTCGAGTCATATTCATCATATACGGATATGGTGGCGACTTATGACTATCTCGACTTTATAACGAGCTTACTGATGCCTTCTTGTATCTATGACGTGGTGAATATGCCTCCACCTCCTATGGCTTCGGGCAGGGGTATTAGCAGGTTGGTGGGGTTCACCCATAGCGTTGGTGGTGCATCATCGTCAGCTGCTACAACGGAGGTTCATTCATTCAGCTTGCTCTGCCTTCGTATAGTTTTCGATTAGTTGGAGGGGGATCACTACGTTTGATGAATCGCCCTAATGTGGTGGATCCGGGGGTCTTGAGTCTAACAAAGGACGTCCTTCAACTATAGGTATATCTTTTCTCTTTCTTTGTCCTTATCTAGATTTTTCAATCTTTATACTGACTTGTTAACTTTTTGTTTCTGTTGCTTTATCTGCAGCATGTTTTGGTGTTGACTTCTTGGTTTAGGCACATCCGGGACTGAGTGGCCTCAACAACTGCTTACATCAGGGACTCAGTTCCCGTTCCTTCTTATCTTATGTTGTCTACTTCTTTAGAGGAGGGATAGGGATCAGGGAGTGGAGGTTCCACAACTCATCGCTGGGGGAAGCGCGCTCGCCATAAGGATTGGGGTTTCAGAGCTGAGTCCCACTTT
Organism: Sambucus nigra; assembly: GCA_949130495.1. NCBI lineage: Eukaryota > Viridiplantae > Streptophyta > Magnoliopsida > Dipsacales > Adoxaceae > Sambucus > Sambucus nigra. Next base: position 329,645,322 of record OX422209.1, read on the forward strand.
TTTTTTTTCTTTTTCCATTTTTTCTTCTTTTTTTCCTAAAAAAATGTAGTAATGGAAATGGAAATATATATATATATATATATATATATAATGAATGAGAGTTTTATTTATTTATCTTTTCTTAAATGACTTAACCTACATGCACTTTTTACTTCGTTACTATGACCGTAAAAACGATGGGATTTTTAAATAACTCAAGAGAAAATTTATTTTGGGAGAGGATGGGTAAAAATGGGTAATATAGGAAGAAACAACCCAAATTTTTTGGAATAAGAATTTTTTTTTTAGATTTTTGATTTTGGCAAAAAAGAAAAGATATAGTTTTCTAAAATAAGGGGGACGTCGATTTACATACCCCATGTCCTGCCCATCAACAGGTGAGTCCAGTCAAATCACCCTATGGCTTTGATTTCACTTTATGCATCTTTAAAGTACTTGGTGGGGCAGGCATTTATTCGAGTTTCTCAAATTTCTTGTTGTTATCCAAGATTTTCATGTATAAAAGGGGGTAAGGTGTTGAGGTTTTTTCACCCATTCACAGCTTTTCTTCTTTCTTGCTTATTTCTTTCTTTTTGTCTTATTAGTTCCCAAAATGGCCCTTCCCATGAGTGAAGAATTTTCTTCATATCTCGAGAGCCTGTAAACTATGTATTTGTACAATGTAGATTACGATGCTTTTAACTTGCACTGGGTCCCTTTGTGGCGTAATCGACCCATCGACTGGAACATGCTGGCAGCGGCATCACAATTTTGGTATCCTGAGGATCATGTTTTCCTCTTTGGCTTGGACGAGGTCTATCCAACGTATGAGGAGTTTTCAGCCATGTTGGGGATTAATCCCAACGTGGCGGGGGATTTGCCTAAATTCTCTCGGTCTCCTCAGGAGTTGTTAGAAGGATTTATCCATATCTCTCCTTTGGTAGCTCGGCCATTGCTCACTAGGGTATTGATCAATCTCTTATTTGTCCTATATTCTGTGAGTTTGCTGGATTTCAACAATGCGGTCCATGTCGGAGATGTTTCCCATGTGCTTAACTTCTAATCTACTTCGGGTGATTGGTGACTTGATAGTGGACCGTCAATTGGTTGCCATTACAGCGTGGATGTCATATCGTCGCAATCCCACAACGATGATGCTGGAAGAGACCCTAAACAGTCTATATGCTTGGTGAGAAAGTCGTTCTGATTTTTTCAGACGAAGCCCGATTATATTACTCATGTGGCTGGTTGAGATATTTTATTTGGCGGTCCCCTTAAATATCCCTTAGCAGCTCTACTGAATTTGTTAACTCGTTATTTCATCAGCTTTGGCCCATCCACAGAGAACTGGGTAAAATGGTTCGTGGGGCACGAAGCTCGATGTTTGCATTAGTCGGTACCGTCATGGGGGGAGTTACAGCCCATTCTTGAACTGGAAGAATATCGATACATTCAGTTAGTTGACCTTTGGTAGACCTCATTATATTTCCCTTGGCGGCTCTTGCGTCAAGTCAGAGGGGAGAAAATTGTTCCTCCTCGTACCTTGGATTTTTTCCTGTAGAAGATTTGATTGAATTCTTGCACATGAGGTTGGGTTATTTGTGGGAGAATCATCGGCCGTCAACTCGTCCTTATTAATCTATTGGTAGGGTTTGGCATGTTTTTGGAGATTATATGAAATGGTTGTGGAAGATGTTAGTGGCTAAGATCTTGGCAGAGGAGACCGAACAGAGATGGTTTGTCATGTTTGACACTGTAGAGGGGGCCGTAGTGATTTTCTCTAGGCTGGTCCGAGCTTATCACTCCATGGAGCGCCTTCGGCATACCAATCAAGCAGGGGAAGGCTGGGGGCCTCAAAGAGCAGATGATGATGGGGTTGGGTCTTCTGACAGCTGCAAATAGGGAAGATGGTGTTTATTTCTTATAAAGATTTTGTAATGGAGATGTTGTTGGTTGTTTTAGGTTTTGGGTAATAAATTTGGGAAGGTTTGGTCATTTTTATTTCAGGGGTAGTTTGGTTGGTGGGGGGGAGCTACTTATTTGACACCCTGCTCTAATATTTCGTATAATTTTCCTGAATTCACCCATTATGGAGTAAAAATGATTTTAATTATATTATTGTGCCTCTTGATTAGTTATATATTTGAGTTATCTATACCAATTTCTAAGACATACATAATCATTTTGTTCATGTAAGTGATAAAATGAACTATTGTTATTGGAGGTAAGAAAGAGTATTTTATGGAAAATAAGGGTATCGTGCCCATGTAAAGCGTATGAGCTGCCTACGTACCTCTAGGGGTTTTGACAATTTTCTGAGTTTCATTTTGAAAGCAAAAGGTTTGTTTAGAATATCAAGCCCCACATAGTTCTGAGTAAATGGAAATGAATAATTATTTTAGAATAGAAGGTGGATAAGAGAAGTCATAGTGTGCCGAGATTTCAGACCAATGGTAGAATTTCTTAAGAAGCTCCAGGTTGACTGGACGTGCCATCTCTTCTCTGTTAAGGTCAGTGCGCATGGCGTCACCATCGGAAAGGATCTTCTTCATAATGTAGGGGTCACTCCAGTTTGGCTTGAATTTCCTTATGGGATCTCAGACGGGTTCTATGATTTCGTTGGGGGCTAAGTACCCTTCTCGGACACCACGGTCCTTAACTCTTTGGTTGAACGATCTTGCTATCCGGAGATGGTATCCTTGTATATGATATAGATCCTTTAGCCTCCTTTTGACTAAAAGCGATAAGTCGTCTAAACGGATCTGATGGCAGTCTTCTCGCAAACTTTGATTTTAAGCATAAATCATAATGAAGGTATTTCTAAATCAACGGGTAGGATTGCTTCAATGTCATATACCAAAGAGTAAGGTTAGCCCCAGTAGATACCGAGACTGAAGTGAGGTAGCCCCAGAGGGCGTAAGGGATCCGGTCATCCTAGTCTTGACAACTTTCGATCATCTTGCTGATGATGGCTTTGAGGTTTTTATTAGCGTCTTCAACAGCACCGTTTCTTTGTGGTTAGTGGGGAGAATATTTATGTCTCTTAATCCCGTACTCATCGACTAAATTTATGAGTTTTACCTCAAAATATAACCCATTATCTGACACTAACTCATGCGGAACACCGTACCGACAGATGATGTTCTTCCAGATGAACTCGACTACCTTTTTAGAATTCAGCACTGCATATGACTCGACTTTGACCCATTTGGTGAAGTAATCAATGGAAACCAGTGTGAACTTGTACCCATTGGAAGCTTTGGGTGTGACTTTCCCTATGATATCGATTCCCCATATAAAGAACAACCAGGGAGAAGTCGTGTTATTTAATTCCCGCGGAGGTAAGTTCTGGAGATTGGCAAATTATTGACATTTAAGACATCTTCGGACATAGGTGGTGCAATCCTGAACCATAGTGGTCAAATAGTAACCCTACCGAACAATCTTCTTTACGAGCATATGATCGTTCATGTGGGGTCCGCATTCCTCATTATGGATTTTCTGCATCATTTCTTCGATGTCAGCCCCTGTGATGCAGTGCAAATAGGTTCCATCAAAGTTTCTCTTGAACAATACTTTATTCCAGACAATTTAATAGGCAGTCAGTTTTTAGAGGGTTGCTCAGTCTTTTTTTTTGGCAACTTGGGGGTACCTACTGTGCCTGAGGAGGTACCAACTGTCGTAGTAATAGAACTCATCCATATTGGAATCCTCTTTTGTGGCAAGCTCAATGAGGTAGACGTGGGTTGGTAGATTATTTTTGGACTAGGAAAGGGTTTATTATTATTCCCTCAGGCATGTCAATTATGGAGGTGAGCGTAGTAAGATCATGGGTTAAGCTGTTCCATACTCGGGGCAAGTAGTGGAAGATGATATCTCAAAACTGGGAGACTAGTTCTTCTAGGTAGGCGTAAAAGGGTAAAAGTTGTTCATCTTTGACTTTCCATCTTATAAGGACCTGGCCGATGATGAGGGAAGAGTCCCAATAGACATCTTGGCACTGAATACCTTTTTTAAGAGCGACTTTGAGGCCTACGGTGCACGCCTTGTATTTGGTCATATCGTTGGTGCAAGGAAAATCCATCTTGATGGAAATAGGAGTGTGAGATTCATTAGGGGAGATCACGAGTATACCAATGCCATATCCTTTTTTGTTGGCAGCGCCGTCAAAGAACATTTATCACCAGAGGTCTTCTTAAGAGGTGCAAAGTATGTCTTCGTATGGTAATTCAGAGATCTAAACGTCGGCCTCTTCCATAGGTTAGTCAGCAAGGTCATCAGAGATGGATCTTCCTTTTATGTCATTCTATGTGACATACACAATAACAAACTCGACTAACAGCGTCAACCAACGGGCCATTCGGCTAGACAGGGCGGGTTTCTCGAGCAGGAAATTGATAGGATTCATTCAGGACACAAGTCTGTTGGGAAAATAGATCATGTAGTGCCATAATTTTTTAGTGACCTAAAAAAGTGTGACCCATGATTTCTCTAAGGCAGTGTAGTTGACTTTGTACCTGACCAATTTGAGACTGGCTTAGTAGATAGCCCTTTCTTTGCGAGATTCTTCAATGTACTGGGCTAGCAAAGCCCTAACTGTGGTGTCTATTACGGTCAAGTATAGGAGTAGAGGGAGACTAGGTTGCGGTGGCATGAGTACCGAAGGTTGGGTAAGATACTACTTTACTCGATCGAAGGCTTCCTGATAGGCTTCATTCCAGACTTTGATGGCATACTTTCGTAGGAGTTTGAAGATGGGTTCACAAATAGAGGTCAACTGGATGATGAACCGGTTGATATACTGTAATTTTCCCAAGAATCCCCGGACTTCCTTGTCTATTTGGAGCGATGGAATTTTGAGTATGGCTTTCAATTTGGTAGGGTCTTCTTTAATTCCCTTCTCTCTAACCTTGAATTCGAGGACATCGAAAATGCATTTATGCAGGTTAAGTCGCGTCTGATTTATCTGCATAGTTATTCAAAGAACTTTAGGAGGGTGGGAACATGACCTCCCCGAGTCTTAGAATTAATGGTCATATTATCCACGTAGACCTCTACCTCTTTGTGTATCAGATTATGCAAGATGGCTGTGGCAGCCCTTTGGTAGGTAGCCCTGAATTTTTAGACTGAATGGCATAACTGTGTAATGGAAGGTTCCCCAAGGGTGATGAATGCAATTTTTTCTTGATGATTAGGGTGCATCTTGATTTGATTGTACATGACAAACCCATCGACAAATGACTTGAGAGCATGACTAGTCGTGTTGTCCATAATCATGTCGATATTGGGCAGTGGGTAATCATCTTTTGGAGTTGCCTTGTTTAAATCCTAGTATTCAACGCACATACGGACTTTCCCTCCTAATTTTGCCACAAGTATAGTGTTATCTAGTCATATGGGATATTCGATCACCTGGATGAAAGCCTACGTTAAACTATTTGATCACCTCTTTTTTAACCTTGAGCGACCATTCAGTGCGGATCTTTCACAGTTTCTACTTGATCGGTTTGCATTCCGAGAGAGTTAGAATCTTGTGATGAGCTATTTCGGGATCAATGTTGGGCATGTCGTCATAAGACCATGTGAATTCGTCCTTAAATTCCTTTAATAGTTCTTCAAGTTGCGCGCGCTCATTCTCGTCAAGGGTGGACCTTATCCTAATCTCGCACAATTGGATACTAGAACCGAGATTGATAACAACAGTTTCATCCTCATTAATTTGAAAGCGGTTATGTTGTTTGTTATTAAACTTATTAAGATCAGTTAAAAATTATTTATTTGCAAAATTATCATCATCAAGAGTTTGATTAGAATCAATACAATTAATGTAAGGCATAGCCAGATACTCAAAATCTTCATTTATTTTATTTTAGAGAAAAATAGCATTGAGAACTTCATCAAAGGAGGTTTTGATTACATTATTATTAGAAAAAGGAGGAACAAAAAAGAAGAAGAGATAGGATAAACATCTGGGTTGGGTTGTATTTCACCAGGTGGAACTGATATAGTATTCCAGTTAAGGAGGGTTCATCAGCGGCCTTGATTCGGATGGACATATCCGATAATGTAGTGCTTAAATGGATCATGCAGGGTGTTAGCCACATTGTCTGCAGATTGAACGAGTCCTCAGAGTCACTTCCCTCGTAAACCTCGATAACAACTATAGCTTTCTCAACGAGTGGTTTCACATGATGCATGGATTCTTTGGCCCTGGAGTAACTATCTTGAAAGAATATATTTATCTGTGGCTTCATCTTCTTGTCCATATGATCATACCATGGCTGGAGAAAGCCATAAAAGGGAAAATCTTCACCTTTTTTTATGAATCTTCCTTTTAAGGAATCCCCAAACACAGTCTTGGCATTTTCTAAACATCTATTCAACTGGGGTTGGCAGAGCATTCTGAGTTCCTCCTACGATGGTTAATAACCTAGGCCACATGGAGGAAAGGCCTTCTTCAGGACTATGGGTTCCAGTATCCCCTGTTTGTCATCGTCCCGACCCCAGTCTGACCAAAAAGTGCATATTCTTGAACATATGTATCACGTTGATATTATAGTGAGGGTTGTGCTTAGGATAGACTCGATCTTTGAAATTATCCCCTTCCAAAAGGGGAAGTGGTTCGACTCAAAAGCCAAAAAGAAGCATGTTATTTGTCCCATGTTATATTTCTAGTATCAGGTTACTGGTGCTTGTATTCTCAATTTTATCGCCCGAGATGGTGATGACCTGCCCCTTAACGAAGAACTTCAGTTTTCGATGGAGAGAGGAAGATACCCCCTTAATGATGTGAAGCCACGATCAACCAAGAAATAGATTGAAATAAGAAGGTATGTCAATAACTTGGAACTCGATTATGGGATTTACAGGGCCAACCCCTATTGTAAGTGTTGTGGATCCCATCACCTCTTGATGAGTATTGTCATAGGCACGCAATGCGGAAAAAGTTGGATAAAGGTCATTTACTTTCAAACCTAAGCAGTTGAAGGTTCTTAATGAGTAAACATTGAGTGTTGATCCGTTGTTAGCAAGTGAAAGCGGGACAATCTTCCCTATTATCTCAATGAAGATGTTGAGAGCATAGTTATGAGTAGGACCAAACTTTGGGATTTATTGTTCAAAGAAGTAAAGCAATCTAATAGAGGTTAAAGATCTAACAAGGTTCACAAATTTTTTTGGAGTGGTGAAAGGACGGACTTTGGACCCATTAAGAAATTTTATCGAAACATTTTGGTGTATCTTGGAAGACATACAGAATACCCACTAGGTGATATTGGCCTGAGTTTTCTCGAGTTGGTCGAGAATATCGCTTTGTTCGATGGTTATTTCTGACATAGGGATTTTTCAACAACTCCCTTTCCTTTATCAATCTCTGCAACTGAGGATTCAAACTCTGGTAGTGTCCCCCATATCATGTCATATGGTTCACGAAGGAAGGGAAGAACAAAAATCCCGTTTCTTCATCTACTTTGGGATGTACGGACACTTTGTTGATTTTCCCTAGTAGATGTTCAAAGGATATCATCCCATACACACTAATTATCGGACTAACATTTTCTTGGCTTGGTTCTTCATCTGAGATATTAAATTCGTCCCCCCATTTGGTAGCAACGATATTGTATTTTCCTGAGAAGTTAATGCATTCCACAACCTCAATGGCTTATTCATATAGATCCTCCCACTCAACGGGGAGGTGCAAAAGTGACGGGACCAACCGCCCTTGTATCTTTAAGGCATCGAGTAACTCGGATATACTGCAAATCTCATTAGTTTACCAGAATATGTCTACCATTATCTGTACTGCATCGTCTAAATTGAATTTTCCAATGGGTACCACCCAATTATCTGACTCTCGAGACCACTTCCGGACTTCCATGAATGTGGTGCTGAACTTCTGATAGTCTATGGTCATTTCAGGGGGTAATTTCAGCCCAAATTCTAGAAGCTAGTTTAATACTGTTGGCAATTCCATGTCTTTCCCTCTGAACCGAGTACGTACGACGATACACGCTCTTGAGACAAGTGACTAAGCTTGGTCGGTAAAACAAGTAGGGTGTAAGAGAAAATATGGGCAGACTTTAAGGGGTTTAGGTGAAAATACGGGTATAATGGGTACTTTACTTGGTATAATTTGGGTAGATGAATCGAGTTCTAGGTCATTCTCTAGGAAGATCGCATTTGTGTGGTTTGGAAGTGGGTTGTGAGTGGTGTTGAGTTTAGGATCGGTCGGTGGGGCGATGACACCCTCGTCAATTAAACTTTGGATTACATTCTAAAAATGGAAGCACTGATCAGTGGTATGGAGGACAGTTTGGTGAAAATCATAATGGGGATCGGGTTTGAAATTTTTGGGAAATGGGTTTGGTAGCAGATGAGGGTCCAAAGGTTTGATTATATTTTGGGTCAACAAGGCTTGATAGAATTTAGAGACGGTAGCATGAAGCTTGGTGTATTCTTTTTTGACTGGTCTAGCACGACTTTTTGGCACCCAAGAGGTAGGGGGCTGTGTGATGTTATTGATGATCGAGACTGTAGTAAGCTTCTTAAATTTTCTTGGAGTGAACTATCCGGATACTTTCTTTGGCTCAGCTTATGTCTTTATAATAATTTCTTCAATCTCCACTCTTACTTCTCGGAGGGTTCGAAAATGTGGTTAATATTGTCCTCCCATCATCACTCGGACATGGGGTAAGAAGTTTCTCTTTACAATAATAACTTGCTCCTCTTCAGAAGGCCAGTTGGTAATATTGATTGCTTTTTCCCTCCACCTTGCTATGAAATTGCTGACAATTTCTCCTGGGTTCTGCTTAAGAAGTTATAGATCATGATGTGTAACCTCCAACTCCTCGTTGTATTTGTACTGCGACATGAATTCACGGGCAACATCCTCCTAACTGTAAATTTTGTATTCCTCAAGAGATAGAAACCAACGAAGAGCATTGTCCTTCAAAGTAAGTTGGAACATATGGGCTATTATTTCCTTGGAGGCACCTATGAGAGTCATGGCTCAGTGGTAGTGTTAGAGATGAATAATTGAGGGCTCTCTACACCCGAACTTTTTAATGTTAGGCATCTTGAACTTTTTTGGCATCCTTGCTTTAGGGTAGGGAGAAATATGGGTGTAATCCATGTAGTTTTGGGAGATTTAGACCTAGTTAAACGTCTTGGTTAATATCTTAAGATCCTCCTTGACCTTGTTTAATTCTTCTTCCTTTGGATCGACAGGCACTGGCAGGTTAGCCCCTAGCTGGGCAATATTCGGCATAGGGAGTTGAGATAGTATTGGCCCATTAGCAGGAGGGGCATGTGGAGAGTGTTGATATTCTTTCGGGTCTCAAATAGGCTCAGGTACGGGTGGACTCATAACACGAGGGAAGATGACCTCGGGCCCCTCGGTAATTGGGATTCGATTTCGCTGCATCTCATGAACCTTAGTTTGAAGGTTGTCAATCTTGGCGTTAAGTTGGACTAGAACTATCATCAAATCATGTTGCACATTTTCTATTTGGTCTGCGTTCTCTATGGAGGTTTAGTGAAGGTAGATTCTGGACTCAAAGGAAGCTTTGGTTTGATGGAAGACCGAAACTAACAAGAGGCCAGGCCAAGGGTCGGGTATGCGATCGAATTGATAAGGAAAATGATTCGAATTTATTTTTAAAATAGAAATGGAACAATTATTTTTAGAGGAAAATGTGTTTGGTATAATTTTTATAAAAAGAGGAAATTTTTTTTTGGTATTTTGATAAAAGGAGGGAAAATATGTTTGGTATTTCGATTTTTGAGAAAGAAGGAAAGAAAGGAGTGAAGGAAGAATTTCAGCATGATTATTATTATGTTTATGTTTTCACTTGTTTTTAGGTTTACCAAAATGCAAAAGAAATGTCGGATGGGACCCAAGCCTAGGAAAAATTGAGTTTGAAAAATATGTAAAATATGGTTTGACTTGTTGCCAGGATCATAGGCAGGTTCCCGTTTTTGAAAAAAAGACGAAATTGGTCAAACATTTGGGCGGCATGCCGACCCAGTATTTCGATAGAGTTTTGGGTAGTAACCGGTAAACTAAGTATGAGTGACCTAGGTTTGACGCCTATATGAGGGTGTGCAATTGTTGGGTTAGTGGTAAGGTTCCCTATTGAACATGACTTCCACAATATACGTCTTGCTTTTGAGGACAATCGGTACGTGTGGACAAGCCATTTAATATACCTAACTGTACGGGAATTATCTCACTATATACCTAGTAGGGACAATACATGTTATAGAGAATTTGATATACTCGACGTACGTGAACAATTTCCCTACTATGAGTTCGTTCAAGCAGTACAATGCGGGGGGAACCGTTCAATATACATCAAAGGTACTAGGCCAATGGAAGGTGAGAGTCATATTTCTTAGGCTAACTGCGCCCTGCCGGACTAGTACCCATTACAAAGTGACCCCCGGGTATGGGACAAAATTTTGATTAATAGCCATGCTCTTGGTGATGTAGTGTGCAATATGCATGATTCTTGATTAGTGTATTATAAAGAGATTATTTTATTTGGCATGATGATCACTATACTAATAAGGGAGAATGTATAAGTACCATGAAAAGTAAATCTAGCATGGATCATAACGATCACACTAAGCATGGATACATGAGAGTGAGCGATGTGTGAATATTTATAAGTGAGTGTGTCATAAGCATAGGTAAAATATAAGTGGTTTGTGATCATTATAAGTGAGCATGGATATGTATAAGTGTGATAAGTGGAGGTGTGTGCTAGTGACACTAAATCATGGATATTCTAAGTGGTGGGTGAAACATGTGGATATAAGTTAACCTATATACAAGTGTAGGCAGTGTTAGGTGTACATAGAGAGTATTTACAAGTGTGTGAAGTGGAAAGTGAATTAGAGGTGATATAAACATGAGGTAGATGTATGCAAGAAGTAATAAAGGAGAAAAAGGGAACATACAGGTTGGTGCATATGCACACAAGAAGAAAATGATAACACCCATGCAAACAAATTCTAGCCCTCTTATGACAAGTAATTTTTCAGCGGAGTCACCACTGTTGCCATCCCTCCCGAGCTATTTTATTCTCTTTCTCCATTTCGGGGGTTGGCACTCGCACACGCGGTGGGGAAAGAGAGAGAGAGGTCTCGCTCCCTTTCTAGGAACACTTTGTCCGTCGTCAATGTGGGATGATATAAAGAAATATAGTTGCCATGCTATTGTGCACAAAATAGGCAAAAGAACATGTTGTCGCCTCGAGAGAATGGCATCAAATACAAACTGATGCTTGCAAAACCAATTAGATCAGAGGTTAGGGGGTAAGTTACAGAATGGGAAGGTTATAGGCACCCATCCCCCCATTTCTGTCTCTCATGGGCTTAAGTTACTATTATACTTAATTTCTAAGAGAAGTGTGTGTGCGCATATATATATATATAAGTGGAGATCGGAATCGCTCAACTCTCATCATGAAAAACACGGAGTGAGGTCATCCATAGGAATGTCCCTAAAATAATAATTAAAAATATGATGTGTGCGCTTATTATTTATCGTTATGATGAAACGATAATATATGTTAGATAAGATGCAAATATGGATCAAAAGTATGATATATATGAATAATATATAGATAAAATAGGAGAAATAGAGGAAAATAGGAAAATAAAACTCCAGTCTCGGGTCTTAGCACGAGACGCCTATGTAGACTATAAAGGCATCAAAGCTCACTGATTCGTATCGAATATTGCATATTTCCGCCCATTATCTTTATGCATTCTAGCACTTTTACGGTCCTAAATGCCTATAATTATGCTCATTAACCAGACAACCTTGGATTTGGATATATACATGCTTTGCAGGGGTTATTTGTGCCTTTGTAGGTATTGGAACGCTAAAAGTGAGGTTCGGTTGCATTTCGGAGAAGTTCCGTCATCGAATGCTACTTCAAGGGCAATTTGGTCTTTTTAAACTCACTATTTTTTATGGAATGAAGTTACCAACATGTATCTCATCAAATTATCTTTCCTTGGCCACTGACCGTGCGTCATTCTGACTCCGTATGTGGAAGTTATGCCCATTTCTGAAAGGTTTCGGTATTTTCTTCTACTTCAAGGGCATTTTGATAATTTCATACTGCATAATTTGGAGGGTTTCAAAACATAATCATGTAGAGAATTGAATTAGCTTCACGTCGGTTCCGACCACGCCTCATTTCGATTCCGTATGAGGGAGTTATGGCCATTTCCGTGCAACGCGTCAAAATTGGTCCGGAGTGGAAAAGTGGGCTGTCAACAGCCCAAGGAAAATTCCAAAAGTGCGGTCGACCGGTCCCAAAACAGAGGTCGATCGGTCCTATCAGATATGGACGAAAATTGACTTATTTTGGGTTTTTTGGCTTGGTTTTATTGGGGGTTTGTTTTGGGGTATAAATAGAATGTTTTAGGCTTTTCTTAGAAGATATATTTCATTTTAGGTTAGAGAACTTTGGGGATTTTTTGGAGCTTCCCTCTCCTCATTTCCATGGGTGTTTTACCCACTTTGTAAGTTAATATTAACTATTCATTATCTTCAAGCTTTGTACTTAGTTGTTTTAGCTTAATTTCTTTGTTGTTCTTTAGTTTCTTGCCTAGATAAATTAGTTTAGTTTATTTATTTCTTGTTTTGTTTATTAATTAGTTATGTAATTAGATTAATCATGTGTAGTGAGTAGTTACATAGAGTTTGGGTCGTGTGTCCGCCATTGATGGGCGTTGAGCTCCGAAAATTAGGTTTTGTGTAAAATTGTATTTAATTGAAACCTCGCGTATTAAAGTCGGATTATTATGCGTTTAACTTTCTTTGTCATGCAACGTTAGTGTTTATAGCGGTAATCTGAATTTAAGATGCGTGTGACCATTTTCTGTTAAATGTTTAATCTCGCAACTTTGGGTTAAATTCCTTATTGTGTGATGTTTATACTTAATTGAAAATGCTCGATTAAATATTTTCGAACCGAAATTCTAATTATTAGTTGTTTAGCCCATGGTGGGGACACGATCCCGACTCTCGTTTTATTAATTCTAGTTTAGACTTAACTTCTTAATTTTTCCCTTTTCTTTATTTCCAACCTATCACCTTTTACACTTTTATTTTAGGAGTATTAAATCCTATAAATTCTAGCAACTCGTCTCTGTGGATTTTCGATACCCGGACTTGGCCGCTATACTCCCTTTTTGAGTGTAGTCATAAGTTTAGGTTTTTGTATTGAGGAGGTGAAATGAAAACAACGATTAGCGTCTTGACACGCATTACTTTTCTCCCTTAATCACTCACGTAGTTCGAATGCAACACGATGGTGGGTTTTATCCCATAAATATGAATGGGGATCTTATTATACGTGTGTGTAATAAAAAAGGTGTTTTTAGTTTTGAGAAAATGTGATGAAAATCCCGTTGGAATTTATAATTGTAACCCTCTTTTTCTTATTTTGGTTTTTTTACAGAATATATATTATGTGAAATATTACTAATAAAGGATTGAAGATTAATACGTGTATGATCTAAAGTAAAAGCTAAATTAAGAATTTATATAACTAATGCAAAAATGAATAAATTTAAAGAGAGATACGAATGTTTGGACCTTCTTTGGAGACTTGGAGATTGATCTTGATTGATGATAAGCTTCCTTGCAAGTGGGTGAGGCTGGTGTGAAAATGATGGAAAGGAATTGTGGAGAAAGGTTTTAAATAAGAAAACCTCGCTGACTTAAGAAGAATGTTGTTGAGATCATTGAAGTTGATGTTTTCTCAGGGGCCTTTCAAAGTGAGCTCATGATCTCCATATATAGGGTCAAGGGAGTGCCGATCAGCATTTTTCTTGCCCTACCTATCGATAAGTAACCCTAGATACACTATAGATAGGAAGGGAAATGGACCTACAAATTGGCAGTCGCGTGCAGATTTTCCAAAAAAATGGTCATAAAATGCAATCTGTAAGTACAAATTGCGCATGGGGCATATCGTTGAAAAGTTTATTCAGATACCTTTAGTAATCCTTTGGGCCTCTCCCGAGTTCAAGGGCTGACTTTGGTTCAAACAGAGCTAGAAAGTACCCATCGATCCTTTGGACAGGAGATCATCGAATAATGATGGATCGTTCTTGCAAATCGTAAGTCAGAATCATGCACAGGGAAAACCATTGGAAAGGTTGTATGAGGAACTTCGATGTTCCCAAGAGCTTCGCTCTGTTTGGAGAGTTGACTTTGGTCAAATGGAGCCTGAAAACTCCCGATGAGCTTTAGGAGTAAAACTTGGCCTTTGTCTATGCAGTAAGGCTGATTCGTGCATGGGGTGGACTGTTGGAAAGCGTATTCAGTTCCCTTTAAATATTCATCCAGTATCATTCGATCTAAAGAGTTGACCTTAGTCAAACGGAGCTTGGGAGCACCCGGTGGCCCCCAGATTAATTTTTTTAGGGAAATGGATTGTTCGTCTGAATAGTTATATCATTTAGCGCACGTAGTGGATCATTGGAAAAAGGATTCAGTGCCCTTTGAATATTCATTAATCTTTCGCTCAGATGATGAATTTGATTGGGGTAAAAAATGGGGCCCGAGAGCGCCCGGTGGCCTCCAAATCGATTTTTGGCAGTAAAATGGTTCGTCCATCCGAATTTTTATGATGATTTGTGAACAAGGAAAACCATTGGAAACGGGATTGAGAGCCCTTTGAATATTCATTGAGCTTTTCCTCTGACGATGAAGTTGACCTGACCCAAACGGGGGCCCGAGAGCGCCTAATGGCCTCTAGATCGATGCTCAGAGTATGACCTAGGGTTCGTGGTATATGAGGAGGTGCTAGAGACCTAAGGATAGACTTAGGGGGTCCTAAAATGTGGTGTCTACATTCTCTAACTGGGAGTCCTGTGCTACGCAGTCAATTTCTACGAGTTATATTGATCCCATTCGAGGTGTTTGTGCCACAAATGGGGCCGTTTTGAGGGTAATTTTAAGTTTTCACCCTCTAGCGGCATATTTTTAAGCCAAAGTCTGGATATTTAAAAAAAATTCATCATATTCTCAAACCAAAATTCCCGTGACTACGCGGTTAGTTCCTATAAGTTATAGTGGTCCCATGTGAGGTATTCATGGCTTTTGCGGGGCCGTTTGGGAGTTATTTTGCTTTTTCTCCCTCTAACGTCATGGTTTTAATCCTAATCTAACACCCCGTATTTTTTAGCATTTGTTTTAAAATTCCACATGTGCACGTAATTTAATTAAATAGAGAAATAAAATGACTTAAATAAATATTTTTTTAAGCAAGAAAATTAATTTATTTATAAACAGTTAGGATAAAAAGCCTCTCTTGGGGGCTCTTGCAAGCGTTAAATTTTTTTTTAAAAAAAGTATGAAAATTTATGAAGTCTTGAAAGAGAAACATAAAGCCTTAAATTATGTTTAAAAGTCGACTTCTTCTCAGCAGTAAGGGTTGAAAAAGAGTCCACTCTAGGATTTTTAGTTTCTCCCTTTTGTTTAATTCGAACCACCACATCTTGACTGAAAATTGTTGAATCTTCAATGTTGCCTAAGATACCAAAGGAATTTCTGATTTGAGAATTGAACATTTGATATTGAAATTTTCCACATTTTTTTACCAATCGAGCCCTCAATAACATAATGATCTTGGGCAAAAATTAGAAGAAATTTCTAAATCAAACCTTGGGATCTAAACATATAACTTTAAACCTGAACTAGTATCATCCTCTTTTACCCTCAATGAATCCTTTGTATGAGTTGGCACAATTTCATTTAAATTTGGAATGTCATCTAATGGGGGTATTTCATCATAAGAGTGTGATTCATCATAATAAAAAGTGACTAAATCCCCTGAAGAAAATTTGTGAATTTTTGTTGGTTCAGAAACTATATTGTTAGAGGTGTGTTCATCCCTTTTGTTAATCAGATGTCCTAAAAAAATTAGACTTGTTCAAATCTTTTTCAACCAAATCTAGTAGTTGAATAGTTAGGTTTTCTTTCGAAATAAAGGGAGATCTTGACTTTTCCTTTTCCATATTTACCTCATCACTTTCTGCTCCATTTAATATGGTTGAATCCTTTGAGATCTTAATAAACTCCTTTGCTTGATTGACTATACCATTTGTTGATACCAAATTTAGTCTGCTGACATGGCTCAATTAAGTGGAGACACATGGCAATCTACATGGCAAATAACAAACACTTCTGAACAACACCTTGACTTCGAGGAACTCAATTTCCCCGACCAACTCAGATGCTCCGAGCAACAAGTGTTCTCCGAGGAACTTTACTGCACCGAGCAACTCATGGATACCGAGATACTTAGGCGGTTCGAGCTGCATCTCGATCAGAGCATTTATTATCAGAAAATTAAGAGGATTAAATGCGCATTAAATGCTGATTATTATCATACATATGTATACGCTTATTGGGCAGCTATGTACAACCCTATCACATGTACAGCCTCAGGGCTATAAATACATTGTATCATCCTCATTGTGAAAAACCAGAATTTCTTGAAGAATAATCCAACTTTGAAAATTCCTAAATAGTCAATAATAACACAAACAGTAGACATAGGTCATTCGTTCAAGGCTGAACCACTTTAAAATCTCTTGTCTTATTTATATTTTTATGTGTGATTAAACAAATTAGAGATAGTCTAATTTTTTACATCAACAGATTGGCGCCGTCTGTGGGAAACGACTGTAATTTTCATTTTTCACCAAAAATAATTCATCACCGATGGCTGACAATCCTGAATCCAGTAATCGAAATGCTGGAAACCCTCCAAATCCATCCGCTCCTCCAAATATCCAAGATCTGACAGGAATCATGGCCAGTTTGGCTCAAGGCCAGATAGCCATGCAGGAAATAATGCGACAACTCATGCAAACTATCCAAGGTGGAGCATCAACCTATTCAGGACAACGAAGTGGCCAAAGAAATACTCATTTACTTTCTTCACATATTAGGCAATGCGATTCATATCGCACTGATAAATCTGAAGATTTTTATTATCAACCGGGTCGAACTTCGTCAGTACGAGCCACAGATACTGAATAGCATATCACTCTCTCTCTGGAAAGGACCAGTGCACTGGAAAGATTGAGTAGGGTCTCTCCTTTTGATCGATTGGGCCCTAGAAAGAATAAAAGTCCTCCTAAGGTTGTGTCAAGAAACTTTCGACGACCATTTGATCTAAGAGAGGGTTCTGCCCAATCACAACTAGTTGCTCGACAAGATAGATCCCAAGAAGCCATATCCACGTGATTAGTCGCTCGAACCAACAGGCCCGAGGAAGGAAATGATGCATGGAAAGGCTCTATCCAGAGGCTGGAAGATAGATTAGGGGAAATGGCCAAGGCCAAAAATCCTCTACAAAGAACTTTTGTCCAAGGAACACCTTTTTTCCAAGCAATTGTGGATTTTTCCCACACCGTCGAAGTTCAAAGCACCTGTTGTGACTCCTAAATATGATGGAAAAACTGACCCTGTCCTTCATATAGAGTAATACCAAGCTGCTGCCGACATCTATGCTGTGCCAGACGAGATGAGATGCAGGGCATTCTCGGGAACTCTTATAGGATCTGCTCAAATATGGTACAATAATCTTCCTCGGGGTAAGATCTCAACTTTCTTTCAACTGGCCGAGCTCTTCATTGGAAATTTCTATTTTGGAGCAAAACCTGTTAAACGAGTAGCACACTTGTTAAGTGTTAGACAAAAGGCAGGTGAGAGCACTAGGGACTATATAACTCGCTTCAACAATGAGAAACTCAAGGTTATTGATTACGAGGAAAAGACAGCGATTACTGCTCTGATGAGTGGGCTGTTGCCCAACAAGTTATACTACACTTTGGCTAAAGATCCACCCAGAACCATATCAGAATTGATGGTAAAAGCGGCCAAGATCATGAATGTCGAGGAGGCTATGGCTGCAAAGAAGAATATGGATACCAAAGAAACCAAGGTGGAGGGTGATAAGGTCAAAAAGAAAGAGCATAAGAACAATGGTCGTGACAAGCATTCAAAAACAAAGCCATCATGGGAGGTATTAAAGAAATTTGAAAATTATACTCCTTTGAAGGTAGACATCAACCATGTTCTAGAAGAAATCTAGAACAGCGAGGAATTAAACTGGCCAGAGAAAATGAAGTCAGACCCTGACAAAAGGAATAAGGCTAAATATTACGAGTTCCACAAGGATCATGGCCACATGACCAAAAATTGCATAGCCCTTCAGAACAAGATCGAAGCACTCATTAGACGAGGAAAACTGGCAAAGTATGTTGATCGTAGAAATGAAAGAAGAAACAGCGACCGAGCAAGAGAGAGGTATAGATCTCCTCGTCGAGTAGAGGAGAATAAGAAAAGAGACCATGAAGATGATCCAGAAGACAACCCCGATCTTCCCAAAAGACCAAGGCAGCCAGAACGTGAGGTATTTTCAATACGTTTTGGATCATTTGATTGTAATGTTATTACATGTGGAGATACAGGAGGTGGAGACCTTACTGCAAAAAGAAAAGCTTACCTCAATGAGGCTCAAGCCTGTTCATATATTCAACGAATAAACTTGGCTGAAGATGATCGCCCGAGGAAGGTCAACAAAGAAAAACTGGTCATCGATTTCTCCAAGAATGACCTCGCAGGTGTACTGTACCCTCATGATGACCCATTGGTGATCAAAATGAAAATAAAGGAAGTGATGATCTCGAGAGTAATAGTTGATAACGGTAGCTCGGCTGATATTATGTTATACTCATGCTTCGACAGCTTAAATCTAAAGTTGTCTCAGTTGGAGCCTTATCATAGGCCCCTCCTCGGTTTTGCTGGCGAGAAAGTTTTTCCACTTGGGACGATCAAGTTGGATATGTTCATTGGTACATGGCATGCTTGTCGAACAGAAAGAGTACGCTTCTTCGTGATGGATAAGAATGTTCAATAAACCTATAATATTATCATGGGAAGGGTAGGATTGAAGAAGTTCGAAGCAGTACCATCTACGATACATCAATGCCTAAACTTTCCTACCAATTTTGGAGTAGGAGTTGTGAAAGGTGATCAAAAAGTAGCTCAGGAATGCTACAATTCATCTACCGAGCAGGAGGTACTGGAAGAATCTAGGAAAAAGACTACTACCTATCAGGTGGATGAAGGTGCAAAAATTGAAACATTGGATCCTAGAGATGAGTCGCAACTCGTGAAAGGTCAAGTGGTGGAAGCTACTGAAAACATCATTCTGGACGATGAGCACCCTGAACGAACAACTCAGATAGGTTCATCGTTAGATGCCTCATTAAAACAGGAGTTGATAGTTTTCTTAAAAAGCAAAAAATAAACTTTTGCTTGGAGTCATGAAGATATGCCTGGAATAGACCCAAATTTCTTATGTCACGAGCTCAATGTGAATAAGGAAATCAAGCCAGTGAAGTAAAGAAGAAGAGTGTTCAGCCCCGAGAAGAACCAATATATACAGGAGGAGGTCGAGAAACTCCAAAAAGCTTGCTTCATTGAAGATGTTAAGTATCCAGACTGGTTAGTAAATGTGGTGATGGTGAAAAAGAAGAACAACAATTGGAGGATGTGTGTAGACTTCACCGACCTCAACAAGGCATGTCCAAAGGATTATTTTCCCTTGCCCCGAATTGATCAACTAGTGGATGCTACCTCGGGACATGAGCTGTTAAGCTTCATGGATGCTTATTCTGGTTACAACCAGATTAAAATGAAACCTGAAGATAGGGAGAGTACTTATTTCATTTCCCCTAGGGGAACTTATTGTTATAATGTTATGCCTTTTGGTTTGAAAAATACAGGTGCGACATATCAACGGCTGATGAACAAGTTGTTTACAGAACAAATCAGTTGCAACATGGAAGTCTACGTTGATGATATGCTGACAAAGAGAAAAGGAGTTGCTGACCATCTAGTTGACTTAGGCCAGACCTTTAATCAACTAGATAAATACCAGATGAAGTTGAACCCGGCCAAGTGCATATTTGGAGTACGAGAAGGCATGTTTCTCGGGTACATTGTCAATCAACGAGGCATTGAAGCAAACCCTGAAAAGATCAAAGCTCTATTAGGGCTGCGATCTCCAATGACGAAGAAAGAAGTACAAAGTCTTACAGGGCGAGTAGCAGCACTAAACAGATTTGTATCGCGAGCAACTGATAGATGCCTCCCATTCTTCAAAACGCTCCGAAAAACTTTTGAATGGAATGAAGAATGCGAGAAAGCTTTTCAAGAATTGAAGAAATATTTGGGAGCACCTCCACTGTTGTCCAGACCAGCGATGGGGGAAAGGTTGTACTTGTATCTGGCAGTTTCGAAAAATGCAGTTAGCTCGGTATTAATAAGATTAGAGGATGGAGTACAAAAACTAATTTATTACACTAGTAAGGCCTTTCGAGGAGCAGAGATCAGATATCCAAAGCTGAAAAAGTTGGCACTGGCGCTGATTAAAGCAAGTAGAAGAATGAAGTCATATTTACAGACTCATATCATAGTCGTATATACCGATATGCCATTGAGGCAAGCTCTTCACAAACCAGAAAAATCAGGAAGATTGATGTATTGGGCAATAGAACTTGGTGAATATGATATAATTTATGAGCCTAGATCATCACTGAAAGGGCAAGCAGTAGCATATTTTATAGCAGAGTTCACTTATCCTGATACCCCCGAGGAGCAAAAGCTGAACACTGACCAACCTGTGGATGTTACAGGATCATCAAATTTAAGCCCCGATCAACTTAAGTTGGTCAGAGAGCAAGAGGAGAAGGTCGGCGAGCAGCGAAGTGTAGTAGAAATGGAGATAAAGGAACAACAAATATTCCATCGAGGAACTTTTTCCAATAAGAAGTTTGAGGACGAAATACCTGTATGGAACCTATATGTGGATGGCTCATCATGCACCTCGGGTAGTGGAGCTAGGATTATATTGAAAAGTCCAGACGAGATCGATATAGAATATGCTCTACGCTTTCAATTTCAAGCTTCTAATAATGAGGCCGAATATGAAGCGATGATTATAGGTCTTAGTCTGGCAAAAATCATGAAGGCAGAGCAGGTAATCGTATGCAGTGACTCACAGTTGATTGTAAACCAATTGCTTGGTATATATACAACAAAAGGAGAGTTGATGATTAAGTACCATGCAAAGGCAATGGAATTGATATCGGGATTTATTACTATTCAATTGGTCAGAATACCATGAATAAAGAATGCAAGAGAACACGCTTTAGCTCGATTAGCATCGATTACTCGTACTGAGCTACGAAGAAAAATCCCAATTGAAGTTCTAGCTGGTCGGAGCATAGATGAAGATCTGACGATGAATTTTATTACCCTTGATTTAGGGCCATCTTGGATGGATCCCATTAGGGCATATATTAAGGAGGGAGAATTACCGATTGACAAACTCGCAGCCAAGAAATTAAAGTTTAAAGCTGCTCGTTATGCAATAACTAATGGTATTCTATACAGATGAGGAATCATAGCTGGTTTTCAGAGGTGTGTACATCCCGCCGAGGTGAAGGATTTGATTAAAGAATTCCATGAAGGGTCTTGTGGAGCCCATGTAGCAGGTTGGACACTTCTGCAAAGAATAATGACGCAAGGATACTACCGGCCAACGATGAGGGCTAATTATATAGCCTATGCCAAGAAATGTGACAAGTGTCATCGCTTTTCCTCCATCCGAAGAACTCCCCAAGCATTGTTGACACCCATTACTTCCCCTTGGCCATTTGCCATGTGGGGACTTGACTTGGTCGGGCCACTTCCAACGACTAGAGGAAGATTTAAATATCTCGTCCTCGCAGTGGATTATTTTACTAAGTGGGTTGAAGTCGAGCCTCTTTTCGACATGATATACGAAAAGGTGTACCAATTTATTTGGAAAAACATCATTTGTAGATATGGTCTTCCCCACGCATTCATCACCGACCATGGAACATAATTTGACAACGAGGAGTTCGCTGCCTATTGTCATCAGTCAAATATCTTGAAAATCCACTCGGCACCAGGCCATCCCCAAAGCAATGGACAAACTGAGGTGATAAACAGAACACTGCTAAATGGCTTGAAGAAAAGACTGAATGATGCGAAAGCAAACTGGATCAATGAGCTACATTCAGTACTATGGGCTTATCGTACTACCCCCCGAGCAGCAACTGGAGAGTCTCCATATATGCTCGCATTTGGAAGTGAAGATGTTATACCTGCCGAGTTGGGTCTTCCAACACATAGAGTACTGAACTTCAATTCCCCTGTCAGTGACTTAATGAGAAGGTTAGATTTGGACATGCTCGAAGAAGTTAGAGAAGAAGCAGCTATCAGGAATGCTGCTTACCAGCAACGAAAAACTTTGTTCTACAGCAAGAGAGTAAAGAAGTGCGACCTGAAAGAAGGAGAATATGTGCTAAAGAAAGTGATTCAAAAGCACAATAAAATGGAAGCAAACTGGCATGGACCTTACCGAGTTACAGAAGTTGTTCGACCAGGAACCTACAGAATAGAAACTTTAGAGGGGAAGAGTTTAAGAATGCATGGAATGCAGAACACCTGCGCAAATATTATCAGTAATGTAAACTCTCATGTAATGTTGTTTCATCAATATGAATAAAATGTGAATATTCTACCCAATCCTCTCCTTTTATTGAAATTTTTTCGCGGAATACTAGTGTACACACTACTCAGCAAAATCCACCAACTTCGGTTGGTCGGGATAAAAAAATTATTTCCCAAAAGTGACAACTCCGGTTGGTCGGGAATAAAAAATATTTCCCAAAAGTGCCAACTCCGATTGGTTGGGAAGAAAATCCACCAACTCCAGTTGGTCGGAGATAAAAAATATTTCCCAAAAGTGCCAACTCCAGTTGGTTGGGAAGAAAATCCACCAACTCCGGTTGGTCGGGAATAAAAAATATTTCCCAAAAGTACCAACTCCGGTTGGTTGGGAAGAAAATCCACCAACTCCGGTTGGTTGGGAATAAAAAATATTTCCCAAAAGTTCCAACTCCGGTTGGTTGGGAAGAAAATCCACCATCTCCGGTTGGTTGGGGATAAAAAATATTTCCCAAAAGTGCCAACTCCGGTTGGTTGGGAAGAAAATCCACCAACTCCGGTTGGTCGGGGAGAAAAAATATTTCCCAAAGTGCCAACTTCGGTTGGTTGGGAAGAAAATCCACCAACTCTGGTTGGTCGGAGATAAAAAATATTTCCCAAAAGTTCCAACTCCGGTTGGTTGGGAAGAAAATCCACCAACTCCGGTTGGTGGGGAATAAAAAATATTTCCCAAAAGTGCCAACTCCGGTTGGTCGGGATAAAAAAATATTTCCCAAAAGTGCCAACTCCGGTTGGTTGGGAAGAAAATCCACCAACTCCGGTTGGTCGGGAATAAAAAATATTTCCCAAAAGTTCCAACTCCGGTTGGTTGGGAAGAAAATCCATCAACTCAGGTTGGTCGAGAATAAGAAGCTGTCAACTACAGTTGGTCGGGCACATTTTTATTAAACAAAGCATGAGTATGTGATAAAAGTCAGCTAATGGCTTAGAATTAAAAAGTGATCAAGCAAAATTTTTTATACTCGTGACATTTTAAATTACCACCAATCTGGTCAAGAAACAAAATATCATCAATTTTGGTTAGTCGTCAAATGATTACCACAAATTCAGGATAGTCAACAATAAGTTTTAACCAGCTTTAGTTGATCGAAAAATAACACAATGTTGTTATCTTTTTAACAGATATACATACACATATGCAAAGTGTTTTACAAAATATCTACAAGACAATGGCAATCAAGATTGCAAAGAAAAATATAAGTTTTTTATTAAATCCAAAGCAAAATACATCGAGAATGAAATAATTATTACATCAAGATTCCTACTCTATTGGTTTCTTACCCTCTGCTTTTGAAACAGGTTCCTTGCCAGCAGGAGGATCATCTAAGGCATAAGGGGAATTTATGAAATTAAGGTCCTTGAGCATCCTGATGTTCATCACAGTTGGCCGATCGAGTAGGTGCTCTGGGCGAGATATCTCAACATTGGAATGGAGATTGTAATCGCCAAGATATTTGGAAATCAAACACTGAGGGATTGTCCGAGCAGGAATCCAGCTCATGTCAAGTTTGAATGGTGGCACTGGTAGGTCGAGCAATCCAGGATTATGGTAGTCCCACAAATAATGACCCTGTTCCAATTGCAATACACCCAAGGCATTCAACCACCCTTGTTTGTAACCCTCGTTATTCGCATTTTGGATCCGATCATCCAAATGGTAGACAGTCTCATTGTAGCCAGCCATCCAGAATTCTCTGGGCTACTTGTGAAATTGATAAGTCAGCCTTTCCAACTGCTCGTGAAGATTTTTTATAAAGAGTTCTTTATTCCCCCAAAGCAGACTTTTGAGCAGAGAGCTGCTCGTCCAGATTCATGATTTTCTTAGACATCTCGGTCAATGCCTGGTTCTTTGCCATCAATTGGAAGGCTTGGTTCTCGAGAGCCGATTGAGTTCTTTGTTCCTTGACAGGAATCCGAACAGCTCTTGATCATCCCCGAGAAGCTCTTGCTCATCCCCGAGCAGTGGTAGAAGGACCAGCTCTCTTCAAGGTTTCTAATTCGTCCCTTAGATTAGCATTTTCAACCTCCAAGAAAGAGAACCCCTCGTCATTCACAAGGACCAAAGCGTTTGAGGAAGAGGCTGCAGATTTCAACTGAGATACTTCTCTTTGCAAGTTATTATTTTCCTCCTCCAACAACTCAGCTATTTGCCTGTGCTCTTCGACCTCGGCCTTCAAAGTTCTCTCCCTCACATTGTAAGCAGCAAACAACTTATCATACCCCTTATCAGCACTGAGTTGTTGATACTTCTTCTCGTATCCCTCGTGTAAAAGGGCTGTAGATTCCTTATATTGTTGTTGAAGCTCTTCAAGATTGCCCTGGAGGTCTTCAATCATTTCATAATACGCTACATTATTAGCCATTGCACGGTCGAGCAGGCACTTTAAATACTGGTAGGCTTCAACTGCTTGTTCTGAAACGTTTGGACCGAGTATATCAACGATTTGATCATCAGTCAAATCTGCATGGCCAGCCTTGAAATATTCGTTGCACTGTCTCATCAATTTTGTATCATGAGCAGATAACAATTCCATCCTGGCCATAAACTAGTAAAAAGAAGAGATAGCAAGAATCAATAAGGAGCAAGAGGAAGAAAGACAACAGATGGTCGCTCGGATGGTACAGATGGTCGCTCGATGGGTGCTGAAGGCTGCTCGGTCGAAGTAACGGATGGTTGAAGTTGTTCGCAGGAAGGCTGGATAACTGGGGGATGAAGAATTTGATCTCCCATCACCATGGAGGATTCCTCCGAGGCAGCTTCGTCCTCTTCTTCTTCTTCTTCAGGAGTTGGAGGGGGCGAGGGATGTGTCGCTGAAATAGATCAGAATTTTCATCAACCTTCATCTCTTGTAGAGAAGCGACCTAGCCATACCTAAAGTACTTGAGGTTACCATATTCCACTTGTGATATCATGGCAGCCAGACCCTTATTCCACCCCTTATCCCAGCCAGCACTGAAGGACTTTTTTACAGCCAACTTCCTTTTCGCCTTCTCCGAGGAAATCTTCTCGAAAAGTAGATCCTTGGCAGCCTTCAATTTATTCTCCACTTCTTCCATCTGACGACCTACTTCACGAATCTTGTTTAGCTCTTCCTCAGCAACCTTGAGCTTACCTTCAAGCTCCCCAGCATTTTGGAGCTTCCCTTCGAGCTCTTTATTCTTACTTTCTAATTCTTTTGTTTTCTTCTCCAATCCCTTGGAGATTTCAACAGCTTGATTCCTCTCCTACTCGGTCAAATTGAGATGCTTCTCCCAGGCAGCTTTATCATTAACATACTTCTGACGAGAATCTTTCAGAGACTGCGTCAGACCCACCAAAGCCTCTTCTACACCTAACGAGGAACTTGAAGCTTTAATAGCTTCATCCTTTTTCAAAATTGTATTAAAACAGGTTACCTACTAGTAAAAGAAAATAATAGCAAGTCAGTGCAAAAATATAATAGTGGAAAAATGAAAGTTTGGGACAATAATACTTACAGAAGCAATATGACGAGCAGCTAATGTGGTAACCATATCTCGAGAAAGATTTTCTTCAATACCTTGGATCTCGGGAATGATCCAAGACTTCACCGAGCTCATAGCAGAGCTCGGGGCAACAAAAATGGGAACACCACTTCCAGTAGTCGGGGGCTGAGAGATGGATTCAGCCAAATTGATCGAGGAGCTCTTCTTCAGCCTCCTCAGTGGAGCATCAATGGTCTCGACCAAGGATGTAGTCTTAGTCGGGGATATGACTATAACCTCGCTTGGAGCAGCAACCTTACTCGGAGCCACTGGGGGCTTCTCGGTAACCTTCATAGGAGCAGCCGGAGGAGGTGCATCGATTTTTCTTGTCCCTTCTTCTGGGATATCATGTTTGCTTTTCTTTGCCTCTCCAGCAACAGAGGCAGATTTCTTGAAGAGGGCAGGAGCTCTTCTTCTCTTCATTCTTTCACTCAGAGGAATATGTGACTCAGGTGAAAAACTTGAAGAAGCATGTACTGGTTCTACGTCACTTATCACCAGACGAGCAATAAAAGACGAGGTGTAACTCTTGTACTGCAATAAATGTGAAGCTGATCTGATATGCTCATCGGTAACAGTCTGATACAAACCCCAAATAAGTTTCAGATGTTTTAAATTAACTTCTGTCTCTTTTGGATACTTTCTCTTGCTGTCAACTGCAAATAAATCAAAATTAAAATATCAGTGACACATTTTATCAAACACAAAGGAAGCATAATTTCAAAAATAAAATAAAGTAAAAACAACCTATCCTGTTGCCATAGGGAGGGCATCTAGGACCCTGGTACACATTATTTTCAGTTAGTGGACGGTGTTGCCAATTTTTCATAACAACACCATGCTCAAAATAATCCCTATTGGCATCTCGGAGATTGACCACTAAAGCTCTATTTAAAAACCTAGTTTTTAAGTAAAAAGTACTGTCAGCGACAGCCCATCTATAGCAAAACATGATTTCTAGAATTCCTATACGAGTTCCATGAATCTGATTTAATCTATGAACTCCATTAACTATTCTCCATGTATTAGGGGCTATTCTTGCAGGAACCACGTCAAAATATTGACAGAATTCCAGACACAAAGGGTTTGGGAGAAAAGAAAAGCCGCATTCAACCACAAAAAGGCTGGGGAACCAATGTCCCTCAGCCAAACGGAAATAATCTGAAGGTTCAGAAAGTTCCTCCAGAACAACCCATGAAGGAATAGAGAAATCAAAGTGAAACTTATCAAGCGACTCAACAAGGTAAACCATGGTGAATAAAGGAAATGAAAGAGAGGGAAGAGGATCTTACAGAAAAAGGATGGCTCTGTTGATAACGAACGATGAAAGGGGTGAATGCACAAGAGAGAGAGAAAATGGTAAACTCAAAGATAATGATTTGAAAAAGTATAAGACGATATGATTTTCTACAACGCTTAAATACCTTACCTTGGGAAAAGGTAAAAATAATGACTATAAAGGGAGACGTTTACGCTACTGGCAGCTAAAAAGGACAAAAAGGGCGCGGAGATCGAAGCAGTTAAGAAAATTCAAAAAGTCTGATTCTATGAATTTGAAAAGAAAAAAATAAATGCAAAGAAAACGTTCCTAAAATTCAGGATGACCATTTAATCCCGCCATATTCCAAGAAGAATGTTCCACACTCCTCAATCTCGAACTATGAAACATTCGGGGCTTCTGTTGATACCAAATTTAGTCTGCTGACATGGATCAATTAAGTGGAGACACATGGCAATCTACGTGGAAAATAAAAAACACTTCTGAACAACACCTTGACTTCGAGGAACTCGATTTCCCCGACCAACTCAGATGCTTTGAGCAACAAGTGTTCTCCGAGGAACTTTACTGCACCGAGCAACTCATGGATACCGAGATACTTAGGCGGTCCGAGCTACATCTCGATCAGAGCATTTATTATCAGACAATTAAGAGGATTAAATGCGCATTAAATGTTGATTATTATCATACAGATGTATACGCTTAATGGACAGCTATGTACAACCCTATCACATGTACAGCCTCAGGGCAATAAATACATTGTATAATCCTCATTGTGAAAAACCGGAATTTCTTGAAGAATAATCTTACTTTGAATATTCCTAAACAGTCAATAATAACACAAACAGTGGACGTAGGCCATTCGTTCAAGGCTGAACCACTTTAAAATCTCTTGTCTTATTTATATTTTTATCTGTGATTAAACAAATTAGAGATAGTCTAATTAGGGTTGCATGGCATCTAATCTTCCCTTTCCTTCGTCATCCATAACCCCTAAACCTCCTGACCCATCCAATCCTTGGCATAAATCCTTTGCTAGCATGTTGAAAGAACAATCTCCCTCCCATGCAATCAATATCAAACCTCTTTCAAAATATAAGGGTGAACCAGCAATTATTTTCTCCCAAGAAGAAGTTAACATTCTATCTGATCCTTTCAAGCATGCCATAGTTGGAAAGTTCTCCCATGGAAAACCTTCTATGGAGTTTATTCGAAAAAATTTTGAATCTTTTGGTTTAAAGGCTGCATATCATATTGGTCTGATTGATCATAAACACATCCTTATCAGAGTCAATTGTCAAGAAGATTTCATGAGGCTTTGGATGAAAGATCAATGGTATATTGGTAAGTGCCCTATGAGGACTTTTAAATGGTCCCCTTTATTTAGATCTGATCAAGAAAGTCCCCTTGTTCCTATATGGATTCATTTCCCAGGTTTACCTATTCATCTCTTTGCCAAAGAACCTTTGTTTTCGTTGGCTCAAGCAGTTGGGAATCCCCTTAAGATCGATCAATCTACTGAAAATATTCACAGACCTAGTGTGGCTAGAGTGTGTGTTGAATTGGATCTTCTTAAGTCAAGGCCCTATAGAATTTGGATAGGGAATGGAGATGTAGGTTATTGGCAATCTATCGTTTATGAAAACATGCCTTCTTATTGTTCTCATTGTTTCAAACTTGGTCATCAAGAAGGTAATTGTATGTTTAAGCAGGTGATTAATCATAAACCTGACAAGAATGGCAAGGAAGTTGTGGAACAAGACACGAAATCTTTAAAGAATTCAGCCAAATTTCAAGAAGCAGTTTGGAAGTATAGAGCAATAGAAAAGGTATCCGAGAAGCAGCCTGTTTTGAAGTTCCAATCAGAAGCATCTACCAGTGTAGCCAAGAATCTTAACATTGATACTGATGTTCCAGTAATAAGAATGCAAGTTCAAAATATAGATAAACAAGGAAGGTCTCCTAATCAAAATGATATTGGGACAATTGCAGAAGAAGATGAAGATTGTACAGAGGATAATGAAGAAGAGGAAGGTGAATGGAATGAAGCAAGCATGGAGGAATTGAACATTGAAAAATTAATCTTAATGAATGGGGTTAATTTAGGTGCTGAAAAGTATGACAGTGCAGGAAATACAATGGTTAAGATGAAAAATAAAGCTCATAAGTCCAGGAGGGGGTACCATTCAGATAATGATAAGTCTGAGTTTCAGGAAATATCTGACTGGGAGGATTTGAATATGTTCTCAGCTTTGTTGACAGAAAAGATGGATAGTAAGGAGAGGAAGGATGATAGTATAGAGAAATCTATGGTGTTCACTGGAAAAAAGAAGACAAAAGCCAAAGGTAAAAAGAAGGTGTTCACAGCCAAAAGAAGGGTTACCAGATCTGCTTCTAGAGGTTCCAAGCAAGTTTGCCATATTAATTCTCAATGATTCAAGGAATAGTATGGAATGCTCGAGGAGTAGGGAATAAGCCAACAAAAAGAAGAATTAAAAAACTTTGTAAGAA
Source organism: Sambucus nigra (assembly GCA_949130495.1). Classification (NCBI taxonomy): domain Eukaryota; kingdom Viridiplantae; phylum Streptophyta; class Magnoliopsida; order Dipsacales; family Adoxaceae; genus Sambucus; species Sambucus nigra. The sequence continues at coordinate 329,675,240 of OX422209.1, forward strand.
CCATAATCTTTCCTTTTTAGCCATTCTTGAACCTCTGATTGATAGCTCTAAAATAGAAGATATCAGGAGACTTATAAGTTTTGAGGGTTGTTGCTTTAATAGGATTAATAAAATTTGGTGCTTCTGGAGACATGGTATTCAATGTGAGGTTTTGGTAGATGGGGATCAAAATTTGCTTCTTAAACTAGATCATCCATTCTTAAAATCTCAGATAGGAGTTAATTTAGTTTATGCTAAATGTACTAAACTAGAAAGAAGGGATCTTTGGGATTCTTTAGTATATAGTTCTTCTCTGTGTAATGACTATCCTCTCATTGTAATGGGAGACTTCAATATAGTTAGTACAAGCACAGAAAGGGCTGGGGGTGCTGAAATTGATCTTGGGGGTGCTTCTGAGTTTAATTCTTGCTTGATTAGCTGTTCATTGCAGGATTTGGGGTATAATGGTTCTAAATTCACTTGGGCTAAAAGTATCTATGGTAATATGATGTTTGAGAGACTTGATAGAGGCTTGGTTAGTCCTTCCTGGATGGACTATTTTCCTAATTCCTCTATTACTCATTTGCACAGAAACTGTTCTGATCATAGTCCTTTATTACTATCCATTCAAAGTCAGTTTGATTCCTCCTCTAAACCTTTTAGATTTCTAAATATGTGGAGTACTCATGATGGTTTTATCAACTTAGTCCAAAGTTCTTGGGCAGTAGCTGCTACAGGTAGGCATATGGAGATATTTTCATTCAAGCTTAAAAGACTGAAAGCAGCTCTAAAAAGCTGGAATAAAGAGGTTTTTAAAAATGTTTTTGAAGAAATTTCCATTATGGAGGACAAGTTACTTCAAGAAGAGCTGAAGTTAGAATTTGATAATAGTGGAATTCAAAGGCAGCTATATTCAAAAGCCAAGGCAGACCTCAATGCTGCTATGGCCAAAGAGGAATTGTTCTGGTTTCAGAAATCAAGGGGTGATTGGATAAGTAATGGAGATAGAAACACCAGATTTTATCATGCTCAGGTGCAAAGTAATAGAAGAAGACAAGGCATACATGTTATAAAAGATGAGGAGGGGATAATCAAAGAGACTAAAGAAGACATTGCTAACCAGTTTATTTCTTATTTTTCAAATTTGTTTTCTGCAGGTCCTCTTGAAGATAATGGGCTTCTTGAAGTTATCCCAAAGTTATTGGCAGAGGAGATGAATAGTATTCTTATTTCTATTCCAGAAGAAGCTGAAATTTTGAATGCTATTAAAGATATGAATCAGAATAGCTCAGCTGGATGTGATGGCTATAATGGATTCTTCTATGTGCAGTGTTGGGATATAATCAAGCAGGATCTTGTGAATGCTATCCAAGCTTTTTTCTTAGGAGCTGACATTCCCAAATCATGGAGTTCTACTCAGATTTGTCTTATTCCTAAAGTTCATAGACCTATGTTCTGCAAGGACTACAGACCTATTAGTCTTTGTAACTTTAGTTATAAGATAATCACCAAGATTATTAACTCCAGGCTTAGCCCTATGCTTTCCTCAATTATTTCTTGTAATCAATCAGGATTTGTTCAAGGGAGAAACATTCTTGATAACATCCTATTAGCTCAAGAGATGATGCAATATATTGATAGAAAAGCTACTGGAGGTAATGTGGTTTTGAAACTTGACTTGGCTAAAGCATATGATAGAACCTCATGGCATTTTTTAATTAAATCTCTAAGAGCTTTTGGATTCTCAGAGACTTTTATTGATTTAATTTGGAGATGCATTTCTTCTACCTGGTTTTCTATAATTATCAATGGGCAGCCTATGGGATTCTTTCAACCTACCAGAGGAATTAGGCAAGGGGATCCTATTTCCCCAAGCCTTTTCATTATCATGGCTGAAGCTTTTAGCAGAGGATTGAATAAGCAGATGTTGGCAGGTTCTATTGCTCCTTTCTCTCACCCTAGAGGATGTCCTTTAATTAGCCATCTTGGTTATGCTGATGATTTAATTATTTTCTCAAGAGGTACAAAGCACAGTCTTAAAAACCTGATGAAATTTATTGAATGTTATGAGAAGGAATCAGGTCAACTTTTTAATAAAGAGAAATGTTGCTTCTCTTTAAGCTCTAAAGCTTCTGTGAATATCAGATCCAGTATTGCAGCCTGCACAGGTTTCAAATTTTCTAATGGCAATATGAGCTATCTTGGTTGCCCTCTGTTCAAAGGAAGAATGAAAGCTATGTACTTTGAGTCTCTTATTCATTCTATTGCTTCCAAAATTCAGAGTTGGAAGTCCAAATTTCTTTCATTAGCTGGTAGAGTCATTCTGATCCAATCTGTTCTAAATTCTATCCCTATCTTTACTTTATTTGCTTTACAGCCTCCTAAATTGGTGATTAAATCAATTAATCAATTGATTAGTTCATTCTTTTGGGGAATAAATAAAGATTATGGGAAAAAATTTCATTGGATCAAATGGGATGCTATCTGTTTTCCTATAAAAGAAGGTGGATTAGGAGTAAAAAATTTGGAGTATATCAAAGAAGCTTCTAACATCAAATTGGCTTGGAATATGAAGAAGAATACTAGCTTATGGGCTAAGTTTATGAATGCTAAATACTCTAATGCTCCTATTGGAAGTGGATCCATGACTTTTAGAAGAATCAGGTCTGCTTGGAATATAATGGAGGCTAATTCTTTATGGTTAGATAATGATCTGATTTGGCAGCCTTCTTCTAGTGGAAAGTTCTCATTTTCATCAGCCTATGAGATTATTAGAAAGCATAAATTGTCTTCTTTAGCATTTAACTATATATGGGATCCTAATATTCCTCCTAACATATCTATTTTTGTGTGGAAAACATTATCTAAATGTGTTCCTGTTGAAGATCTTATTCAAAAGGTGGGAGTGAAATTAGCATCAAGATGTCAATGCTGCCATAAGAATGGGGAATCTCTGAATCATCTCTTTATATCAGGTCCTATAGCTGCTGAAGTTTGGAATCATTTTTGCTGCTTACTGGGAATGACTCAAAGACCATCTACTATTCATAACTCGATAATTCAATGGTGGTTATATTCAGGAAATTCTTATATATCTCAGTGGCTCCATAAGATCATTCCAGTCACTATTATCTGGGAAATTTGGCTTGCAAGAAACAAAGCTCTTTTTGAAGGTATAACTATGAGAGCTAACATGATTTCATCTAGAGTAATAAATAGAATTGCAGAGATATTCCAAAATTCCAAGATCAAAGATGGGAGAAATGATATATGCAAGGAGGTTATCAATGTCTTTTCTCTTAATTTCAAGATTTCTAATTCTTCTTCTATAGTTATGCCTTGGAAATGTCCTCCAAAGGGTAGATTTAAACTCAACTGTGCGGCCAAGACAGGGAACCATATGGGTATTGGCTCTATTATTCGAAATGATACGGGTCAAGTCATTTGGGCTTACTCAAATGCTTTATCAACAAATTCATCGATTGAAGCTCAAGTTCAAGCTATTTTGGCTGGAATCAAATTTTGCAAGGAGAAGGGTATTTCTAACATAGACATAGAAGTAGAATCAGAAAATATTCTTCAATGTTTTATATCTTCTTCTACTGTTCAGTGGCGAATAAGGACTGAAATTTCTGAAATCAATGAATTTCTCCAAACTAATCATTGCCTCATCAAGTTATGTTCATCAGAAGCCAATAAATCTGCAGAGTTGCTTGCCATTCATGGATCCTATCACCAAAGCTCTTTTAGTTCTCATAATTATAGTGATCTTCCTAGAGTGATTAGAGCATCTATTTTAGTAGTTTCTAACAAATGCTTTATTTGATTTGATTGTAAGCCATGTGAGAGGGCTTTTCTCTCTATAGTCTCAATAAATATCCTGTTTTAAAAAAAAAAAAAAAAAAAAAAAAAAAAAAAAAAAAAAAAAAAAAAAAAAAAAAAAAAAAAAAAAAAAAAAAAAAAAAAAAAAAAAACTATGCTTGAATATTGATATAAATTGATGATCTCATAAGTTAGATGTTTTTCGGGATGATTTATACGTAGAAATATGTAAATTTATGGTTGGGATTAGTTTGGTGATCATATTAGAGGTTTATGTGAAGGTTAGAACTCCTAAGTTTAAAGGTAAATGGGAGAATCGCGTCCAAAGTTCGTCATGGCAGCCCAACAAACTGATTCAATTTGTTGGGGGAGCGAACTGGTTCGCTCACAAAATAAATTCGATCTAGCCAGCGAACCGTTTCAGTTTGTTATGCTGGTATCCCTTACATTTTGTAGTTTTTTATGAATCTTGTAGGGTTCAAAATGGATTATGGAGTCCGGGAAAGGGAATATGACTTCTGGAAATATAAAGGGGAGGCTAGAAACTACCTTAGGTTAAAAGGGGATATTTCGGGAAAGAAATTACGGGTGTACTAGGGATAAAAGTACTCGGGTAATAATTATGAAATTGAGTTGGGATTTTGGAAAGGATTAGGCTAAGTGCTTATGTATAATATCATGTTGGACAGAAACATAAATTTAGAGAATTGATGATAGGTAAGTGAATACTTGATTAAGAAAATCGGGAAGTCGGGATAGACTCAGGATTTGTGGACTAGTGCTACGAGAGACATTATACATGTTAGTCGATTATCTGTCTATATATATATGTGTGTGTGTGTGTGTGTGTGTGTGTGTGTGTGTGTGTGTGATTTATATATGAACACACCTACTTTAGTTTTGTTATCATTGGGTGTTGCACATAGTGGTTGGTCCACCCTGGCGTGACCAACAGGTGTTGGGTCATTTCCCCATGTCATAGGAATGTTTCATGACCACTCTAGATGAGTTTCAAGTCCAATTTGGGTAATGTGGTATAGTTATGACCCACAAATATATGTCTATGATCGCCTTCAGTTTATGTATTTATGATTTGGGATCAGTGGTCAGATTTGGACCCGTTGGCCCAGGAGTGGTACGTGACGTACCTAGATCCTGATAGCATACTAGGGAAGGCATCCGGGAAATTATATGTATATATGTACTCAAATGAATGTGTGAAAAATTAAATTCTAACTAATGTACAGTTACGTTGATTATATAATGGTACAAGTATAATTGAGAATTACAATAATATAGCTTACGTGATAGCTAAGTGATAAAAAAAGTAAAATAAAATACATGTAGCACAATTGGGCTAGAGGTTTAGCGTATTGGACAATGTGAAGAATGACTAGACTAGTTTGGCGGGGGAGCATAACTTGGAAATTAAAATACATGCATTAGGTGCGCACCATAGATGAGAGGCGAGGATAATCTCATGTGAGTGAGACACGAGATGAACATGAATAATTATGTTGTTTATTCATTATTTCATTTTAAATACTTGCAAATTTTTTTAAAATGTTTTGGGTTCTAACCCGTATCAAAAATATTTTTAATACCTTTTAGGTGCTAAGCTACAGGGACGCCAGGGTCAGCTTGTCCTTCCAGTCAGACGATGTTGCAGTAACTGTAAATGCATGAAGGATTTGCTTAGATGCCTTTATCTATTTTATCTAGTTAGGAAGTTATTCCAGTATCTCATTTTTGGGTATGTCGCCCATAGTTGGATAACTTTCCTTTTTAGACTTCGATATGTTATTTCATTTATCAGTGGGATGATTGTACTTGGTATTTACCAATAGTTATTCGATTATTTTATAAATTTATGCCATCAGTACTCGTTATATTCCATTGTGGTGAATGATTATTTATATAACTGATTGGTTTAATAAGGAATATTAAAAAAAATTGACACCGGGCTTAATAGGTTATTAGTGATTATTAGTTTTCGACGGTGATGCTAAGAATGAACCAGACAGAAATTCCTATTTTATTTTAGTAGAGGAGTGGGAACCCATTATCACAATAGGCAGGGTGTCACATATGGTATTAGAGCGTCCGGTTCCATAGGATCTATGCGACTTCATTACATTTACAGCGTAACGTCCAATGATATAGAACCCTATGATTAGGACTAGTGCATTCATATTTGCTCATTTACGTTCTTCTAATATTTTGATATCTTACAATTTCAGTTTGGTTTCTGATGCTAAAGAGGAGAGGATGACCAGTTCGGGCCACTAGGAGGGCTACAGGAGGAGAGGCTCAGCCAGAGCCATAGGCTGCACAGGGGACTGTGATAGCTACTGAGGTTGCCACCATAGTTGCATATGTGGTTAATGTTGTGATGAATACCATGACGCAGCAGTTTCCTAGGGCCAGGTATAGCATCCAGTGGCCCTAGTTGTTCAGGCCCACCTAATGTCATCGGTGAGGGAAAGAGTTAGAGATGCCTTTTAGAAAGACCATCCACCAGAGTTTTAGGGAAGCGCAGATGTTGTTGCTGCCAACCAATGGAATAAGGACATCCAGAGGCATCTACATATGGTTGAGTGCATTGACACTGAAAGGAATATTTGGCTACTTTTAAGCTTGTAGAAGCAGCGTTATAGTGGTGGGAGTCATTAACCACATATGAGGATAGGGATACCATGAATATTGGGGAGTTTTGGGTGCAGGTCGATCGCATGTTCTTTTCATCTGCTATTCAGATAGAGATATCGAGGAAATTTCTAGACTTATAATAAGAGGGCCGGATAGTGGTAGAATATGAGGAGGAATTCATTCGTTTGGCGAACTTCATTCCATACGAGGTGAAAACGGAGGATAAAAAGATGCTGAAGTTCACTGATGGAATCACATAGAGGATCCGACAACATTTGCCTAGTAATCTAGCATTGAAGACTTATTATGATGTCATTAATGCCTCACTTCTACACTATCAGGATCGCCTCTTACATCTAAAGGGAGCCAAAAGAGTTGGGGATTCTAGCTAATAGGTAAAGACTGGAGGTAACGGTGCTAGTGGTGCACTACAGCAGCAGCAAGGCAGACAACATGAGTGGAATACCCAGTAGGGAGATCTGTCTAGGAGATTCTGATCTGGGGGATTCTGACTAGGATACGGTGGATTCAGACATGGTCATCAGGGCCAATAGCTGTAACACCCCACCTAATAAAATACCAGGTGATCAATCCTGTAGAATTTTAAAACAGGAGTCTCATACGATTCATTCTTAGCATCACTGTCGAAAACAAATTTAATTACTAATAACCTATTAGGCTGGCGTCAAAATTTTATTTAACTAATCTTTTTAATCAAACCATTCAAATAAAACATTCACGCAGTTTATATATATGAAACCGAAATAAAATAAAATAACCGAACACTCGACTCAACATAATACAACCAAATCGAAAGGGCGTAAATTTAAATGCGGTAAAAGAATAAAAAAACACAATTAGGTCTTTCGGTCCGAGTGTTACTACAATGATTCCTATCTAGATTACAAGAATAGAAGCGTCTACAGTAAGCCTGCATGCATACACAGCTGCTGCAGCGAATGTCTGACTCGAAGGAATAATCATCCAAGCATCCCTGTGTCTGGACACCTATGTATATACATATATAGCAAAAGAGGGAAAAATAGATAAACAGGTCAGAGCTCGAGTTGTGAATATATTTTGCAAGTACATAAATGCTATATTTTAAAAAAAATATGATTTACATCATATTTAAATTGGTATCACACTCCCATGAGATACCCCTCACCCCTCTTCTAATAGTGCGCAGCTATCGCGTTCCTATTAAATAACCTAGTCAAGTTACCCAAACTAACTAATCCGTCTAGATATCCCTCACCCAAAATTTGAAAATCCTAATTAACCCTAGTACTAATAGCTAAACTTCTCCCCATTCCCAATACTGCGCTACATTCGTGCGTGGGGTATCTCGAAAAGCGAAATCCAAACAAGGAACCCCCATGATACACTACTACTTGGCAATGTTGATCGTCGAGATCCATTAGGCCCTTAGCACCCAACACATATATATATAACTCATATATAAATATATAGGTCTCTTTATAACCTCTGATTCATATTCATATAAATTCGGATATACATATCTACCGGATAGGAGATAATATTTATCATTCTTCTCACTTTATATAAATATATAATATCTCAGCTTCGTATAGAAGAAATATACTATGCTCAACGAATCTAATTACACTTATTACAATCACAAGCAATATAACCATCCCTCCGAGCTATAACTCGAGGATGCAGTCTCATAGTGCCTATCTGAATCTGGGGTTACTCACTATACCACGATACCAAGCCAGACTCACTCGTGGTCATGGTAAAAATACACAACGGTGGAGGCGGTCATATTCCCTCTGCAAGTGGAGTACACACACATCACACCCAAACGAGGAATGAGATAACTTGGGGATACACTCTCCCTGCTCCTCATGCAAGGGGATTCACCCACAATGCGCAACCTCCCCGGATCGCACTAGAGAAATGTATAATATCGCTGTTTCAACCCTACGCCAAAGGAAAGCCCGTGGAACCAGCCTCTAAGATACAAATACAACAATCACACGCATATATATATGTATTCGTATTATGTTATATATATACTGTAATCCCATCGTATATATAATCTACGTAACTTTTCAAAAATATATATATGGCTATAATTGCCAATCTCATATAGTGATAGCTAGTAACCCCAAGTGTTTCCATTCGTAATAATATTTAAGTATTCTCATACTTAAAATACTAATCGCATAAGTATTCTCTTACATAACTATAACTCGTACCTTAATCACTTTTAAGGATTTATATACTCTCGGAATATACTAATTCATACAATATAATAGGTATACCATCAACTTATTTTAATCCTATAGATATCGCATCCTAGAATTTTCTCCATTTCAATTGGCCCATATTTATCCTAACCACGTAAATATATCTATACACGATTGCCGAATGATTCTCTCAAATGTCTCACGTCCCAAACATTCATTGGATTCATACTCCGGATCGTATACTAAAATAAATCCGAGGTTCCCTCTATCATCATAAGGTTTACTCACCTAAAACCCATCATCTAGGAGCCCTAATATCATATCTAGAATCCCCTACAATAATCTCCAAAACCATAGTTTAAATTTCCCTAAACTTAAAGGAGAAGACCTCAAAAATCTGCCATAACCGAATCGATTCGGCCTGTCCGAATAGATTTAAAACGGTTCTACTTTCTAAATGTCTCATACCGAATCGATTCGGCTTGTCCAAATCGATTTGACATGTTCAGTTCCGAAAATCTGCTATGGTTTCTTCTTCTCCAAAAATCCAAATATTCGTCCTCTCTCCATTTTTGTGGTTTCTAATCTCAACCAATAACAACATAATCATCTAATCTATGATTTCTAAGTAACAAATCTATTAATTTGTGGTATTAAACCATTTCTCTTAGGTTTAAACCTTACAGCCATAAAAACCCTAGTTTTGACATTTCTCCCATTTCAATTCAATCTTACGCTCCAATAACAAGGTTTTAACCCTAGAAATCATTTAGGGTTTACAATACATAAATTTGTACACTCATACTCAAATTTTCCCAAATTTACTTTAAGGGTAAATCAAATAATTTACCAATTATGATATGAGATATACACACTAAATTAGATAAAGCAAGTAAACATTTGCCTGGAGGATAAAATTCGACGACCTCGAGTCGAATCCCGCGAAGTTTGGCCAGAATATCCCTTTTCTCTCTTCTTTTCTCCTCTACCTTTCTTTCTCTCTTTTCCTTTCTTACTTTCTCCCTCTCTCATGCCTTTATAAGGGAGAAATAAGGGCTTGTCCCTTATTAACCCAAAAATAGCTCGTTTACTCAATTACGAGTCCCTACTGGTCCAAAAATTTTTGGAACCCAAACACTACTCCTAGATACTCGATTCTGACTATTTCGGACATTCTAAAACCAACCGCGCACTCAAAATCTCCATTCGAGTCACTTAACCACAATTCATTAATTAAACCCAACACAACTTAATGCGGGTTTTTTCGATGAAGATATTATCCTTTGTCGCTTTACCCAATTGCAACATATAATTAAAATACTCCGACTCCTTAACTTGATCCCAAAAGTAAATATACCACACCTAGATAATCATCTAACCCTCGTAAGCTCCAAAAATTATTATTCAATTTCCAAATTTCACTTACTTATGAAATTTAATTATCCATAGAAATGCGGGGTATTACACTCTCCCCCCCCCCCCCCCCTTACAACGGAATTTCTCCCTCAAAATTCAAACATGACCGATATTAACATAGGATCGCGAATCACTCCACATCCTATTGCATAAAAGGGGAAATGGTATTAATTCAATGGTACTCAACCATACACTCATCCAGTATTCACTGATCTCAAGGTTTATACTCTACTACACTTCTAGATCTCCATATTCTAACAGTGCTACCTCGATCGTTAGATTGACTCTAACGTCACATTGCACCTTGTGCTTCTTTAATCGCATCTAAAGGAAACGGGCCTATAATCGCCACTCTAACTTATTGATCCCATCGGAGATTCGCTACTCCCGGCGTCCACTCATCTACATCAGGACATCTAACTCCTTCCAAAAAGAGAATTACCATAACGTTTGACTACTCCCATCATTTACTTGTTTATCTTAAGTGTATTAACTCTCGTTGCACCTACACCATTGGTTTATCGCATGCCTCCTACGACGTTCCATCCAACAACCTTCAATCACACGTATAACTTCCTCACAGCATATACTTCATCCTTATATACTACCCCCCTTTTATTTGAGACATTATATAAAACCAACATAGCAAGGTGCCCATATACCTTTTGACCCGTGCCTATATGCACCACCATTGTAAACGACCAACACGTAAAACTCTCTCTAAACAATGGACCTCATGTCCTCGGTGTAGTACTAACACATGGGTTTTCCTAACTCGCAAAATTCAAAATTCAATTCTTCTTATACCTGGAAATCCAATCCTTCTCAAGGTTAACCCGCCAATCTTCTTGTGGTTAACTCCCAACAATCTTCCTATATCGATGCCACTAGCCCTACTGGCCTTACTTCCTAATAACCCTACGATCGAAGTGTTTCCAACACACGTAAAATGAGTACTATCCTAACTAAATCCCTAGAGCCCAAGACCTCTCTCAACTACCGACATTTGCTCGAATTCATGCGTGGGACGTCTCGCAAAGAGAAATCCAAATAAGGAACCCTCCCGTTACACAACTCCCTCGCGTCGTCGGTCGTCGAGAGGCACACCAGCGGGACGGCCTAAGTCCTACCTCGCTAACCTACTAACGTACTTCTACTACTATACCCTTCCATCTTGGGGAGAATGGAATATCTAACTAATCGGGGCTCCTATTCTCTACAAAGGTGTTAAAATCTAGATACTCAAGGCATATTTCCACTGAATTTGCCTTCTGTACAAGGCCTGTACATAAACTTCACATTGATTTCCTTTACCTTATCTCACCCACATACTTGCAGTGAGAGAACCATTTCAGTGCTTTTCCATAGCACTTTTATCTCCATAAGCATACAATCACACGGCTCCCAATATATAGTGTTTTGTCCACACTAGGTGACTCCTTATCAAAACCAACATCCTTGCATCCCATAACATCTCCCCACTCCCGACGTCATTAAGGCTCATGCGTGGAGAATCTCACAAGAAAAATCCAAACAAGGAACCCCTCCTATACACTACTACTTAACTTTGTTGAACGTGTAGGTCCATTCGTTTCAAATATGCCATTGGGATAATCCTATCCCACCTATCGACAAAATGTGGTCAGAACTCCTATTTCCTTCTAGGAGCCATACCTCATAGCACTTGTACTAACACTAATCCCTTAGCGCAAACAACAACGAGCTTAGACTCATAACTCAATAATAAATCCTGTATACCTTAAATCATATCTATAAGGTCACCACACACTCAAGTCATGATAATGAAACATCTGCTCACCGAAGTTCCATTTACCCATATACTAAAGGCGAACTCAACCTGTATCCAGGTGATATATCGCAACAACAACCTGTACCACCCTAGAACCGCAGATATGATAGTCTTACCATCATTAGCCCGCTATCGCTCCGATAATAAAATAACAATATTCTTATAATAGTATTGTACTCGTATAACACATACAAAGCGAGTTGTACAAACGAGATACACATTTAAAATAGAACTTCGCTATCGCGGAAAAACATATAGACATACACTATATAATGTTATCAATACCGCCATCGAGCTCGAATTACACACACGAATCTAGGGTTAGCGAAATACCACGATTCTATCTAGCCACGCAAAAATACACCTCTTCTATTCAAGACAAAACTCTCAATAATAACTTCGACAATCTCCCTAACTTCTCCGATTGGTTCCCTGACATAACACACTTGTCTTAACCGAATCAAAATTACTTTGATCAATGCTCCATCTCGGTTCTCCATTCTTGTCCTTTAACTCGTACCGGGCAAGGACTAACCGCGTGGTTCTATGCTCCACATTGCAATAATCCCCATCGCTGGCCACCCTGACCATGTTAAGGTTTCAGCATCTCAGACTCTATATCTTCGATCGTGAAAATTGCCTTCATAGTTCCCTTAACTTCTTTGTCAAAAGGTAACTCCACTACCGGCCTCAACATCCTGTGACACCCCGCCTAATTAAATACCGGGCGATCACTCCTTTATTAAATTAAAATCAAGGTGAACAGTTGGATCATTCTTAGCATCACTGTCCTGAAAATAAAATTCCAATTTAAACACCCTAGTTAATTAAGCTAAGTGTCAAAACTATTTTTAACATTCCTTTCAAATTTTATTTTGAAAAATAAAGATTTAATTATCTACAACAAATCAATATTTAAAGAATCACACCACAATAATACGGGAACATATAATCCAATTTATTTAAACATTCAACATTCAAAATCACAACATTTAAAACTTAGAGTAAAACATTCATGCTGAATAAATCCCAAAGTAACAGTACTAGAAATAATTGAAATAAAAATGTCCCAATAAAACTGATAAATAGTGGAAAGGGCGACACATGCCCAATAAGGAGAATGATAGAAATGGAATCAAGTAAATGGAATCGTCTAATCAAGTGGCATGCAACTCCCACCTAAGCTGCAGCACGTTCCTTCCAATGGATCCTAAGCAAGCCGCCCCTGTGGCTGGGCACCTGTAATATAAACATATATATACAAGAGAGAAAGAGAAATAGAAACGGGTCAGAGCCCGATAGTGTATATGATTTAAAAATTCGTTTAGCAAGTATTTAAATTGATACAGGCCAATGCAACAACATATTAGTGCAACACTCTCTTGAGAAATTCTCACCTCTCTTCTAATGTGCACTCCTATCGCACTAACCTTCCCAATGGTTTATCTCATCATATATCACACTATCTTTCCCCAATGATTTAACTTATCTTAGATTATTCGCAGGATTTAAAATTGAACGATACAATTGTTTGAAAAGAATATCTAAATTAGTATCCAAAATTCTCATTTTAACTTTATTAATTTATAAAGTTTTCCAGTGTCATATTATGCTCTCTCAAAACAAGTATTTACAATATGAGTCATCAACCATATCCTACTTACCATATCACAGTAGGCAGTTCCAAATTCCAACATTTCATACATATATTAAATACTCGTATAATATATATATATTATAACAGCACCCCAAATAAAAACTATGGTGCTGGCATACTCTACTATCCAAAACCCCGTATCACTCGTATTAAGGGGAATACAAATTCGGAATCACTCTCGAATTGTATTAACACATACACAAACAATATTGAGGGCGAAGCATAGATTCCAAGTCGCTAAGAGGATGGAACATGCCTGCGTCTCTTAGGACCGTCTGAACTATCACATCGATAGCCTGTACCAAGGATATCTATCTTCTAGGGTACAAGTCAATATCCCCCATAAAGGTCCCATCGAGATAAGACTTCCCCAGCGCGGTAACCTCAGGGATAGTAAGTAGCGTGGGCATGATTTTCACAAGTATATAATATATGCATACACAATCATATAAATATACCACTTTATTATATCAATTTAGGTTTATCCCATAACCTACATTCACAACATTTATCCTTATTTTCCCATTATTATATAACAAGTATAATGGTTCTTTTCTAACTTTAACTCGAAGGGTTTTTCCAACTTACTACGTGATTGGACATAAATATTGTATATTTATTCCCCTAATTTCAGTGCGTTTGAGAACCCGAGTGATGTAACCTATATGGATTTGATGCACATTTATGCTACTAATCTTCGTTGGCAAGTATTTCGTGTTTCGTGCTTCTCTTATTGGTTTTATAGGTTAATCATGCAAGTAGCGCAAAAGAGAAAGCGAGACAATGAAAGAAAAGCTAAGAAGGCAAGTTCAAGGGAATTTTGGTAATTCTACAGCCAGATACCGAAGGAGGAGTCAACTGGAAAGTTGAAGAGCTCGGAACAACGGGAACACTGGAAGAAACGGCATCCAAATCCGAGCTACGGTTGATGAGTTATGACCCGTTGAAGTTGAAGAAAAATCCAAGTAAGAAAGGAAAGATTACAAGAAAAACTTCTAAGTGTTAAATGGAAGAAAAAGTACCCCAGACCAGCAAGCATTCGCGAACCCAAGGGCGAACCGGTTTGGGGGGCGAACCGGTTCGCGGGTCCTATTACGCGAACTTCCTCCTTTATTCAGATTGGCTCTAAGGCTTCCTTTTTATACAACATCAAAATTTCGTGGTTCCTTCTTATACAACATCAAAATTTCGTGGTTTAATCCTCTACATCACAAAAGGTTTCCAGAATATCATTTAAGTCATCACTACGTGCAATTTCCTATCTCAAATTGGGTTTTTCTTCCATACAATTCATCCTAATCATTCCTAAACTAATATAAAAGATGCATCAAATAAATAAGCAAGATAAACACTTTCCTGGGATTTTCAGAAGTCTGGTTTGGTGCCGAAATTAGTGTTGTTGCGTTCCCCATCTCGCGATCTACGCTTTGGCGGTGGCGGCGGTGCAAACGGGTGAATTCCGGGCCTTGGATTGCTTTGGAAGCTCTCTCCTTCCCTCTCCTATGGCCGTCACTTGTCTTTGGTTATTCTAACCCTAGAAGACAACCTTAGACATCTGATATAACCCTTGAAATTTCGTGGGTTTAATTACCCAAAAATGTAAAATGACTAAAATGCCCTCCCGGGGTACTAATTAAGTCTAAAAATGCCCCGAGGCCCGAATCAAACCCCCGGGTATACTTTTCTGACTATCTCGACCCTTATGGACGCGTTGGCACACTCAAAACGACCATACGAACAACTTATGAAATATTAACTTTTATTTATCAATAATTAGTCCCAACGCGACACGGGCGCTTCCCGACTCAAATTTCCAAAATCGTCATTTTATTCACTCGTGACCTTCAATATAACCAACAATATATATTACTTTTCTCATTAGTAATTGATGATGCTAAGATTTAGCAGCACCGGATAAGTGATGATGAGCTCAAACAATAGTAACCATGGCAGCCATAGAGATGTATAAGTGTATAAGTATGTAGAAGGGGATGAGTATACGAGGAAATAAGACAACGATGTATAGTGGTTCAGCCAATTTGGCCTACATCCACTGTGAGTGTGTGATCCTCTAAGTATGGGCACTAATGGCCATGGATACAATGCACATAAGCTCACTTTCTCTCTCTACTGTGTGTACAAGTAGAGTTTTAGCTAGGGTTACAATAAAATTGATCGATCCTTTGTAGGGTTGTAGGTGACAAGTATATATAGGTCTTGGGGGGTGTAGTGTACCCCCCAAGTATGCATGGTGCATGTGAATACTGATCTAGCCAATCCCCTGTTGACACCTGTAGATGCCAAATGATGACATAATATTCCCTCACGTGAGGGTGTGATTTTGTTATAACGGTCTCCCATGTGCCATGTGAGCCTCACGCGCACTGTTCCACGCGTCTCCCAAACCACGCGCTGCGATGATGTCACCCTCGGCCTATGAGCCGAGGCCGAGGGAAAAGTTCCTTTCGGTAGTGAGTCTGGCCTAATTTAGGCCTCGTACTGTCGTACCCTCGGAGGGTCATCCGAAGCCTGATGAAGGGTCGGCCACCTGAGGGGTCGTCCGCTGCCTGATGAAGGGTCGGCCCCCTGAGGGGTCGTCCGGAACCTGATGAAGGGTCGGCCCCCTGAGGGGTCGTCTGGAACCTGATGAAGGGTCGGCCCCCTGAGGGGTCGTCCGGAGCCTGATGAAGGGTCGGCCCCCTGAGGGGTCGTCCGGAACCTGATGAAGGGGCGGCCCCCTGAGGGGTCATCCGGAGCCTGATAAAGGTTCGTCCCCCTAAGGGGTCGTCCGGAGCCTGATGAATGGTCGGCCCCCTGAGGGGTCGTCCAGAACCTGATGAAGGGTCGGCCCCCTGAGGGGTCTTCCAGAGCCTGATGAAGGGTCGGCCCCTGAGGGGTCGTCCGGTTGGAGAGTATATATGGGTATATCAATCACCCCCAGCCCTTAGCCATAGGTGCTATTGAGATGGCTGAGGGATAGTGTTGTAATTGAGATGCGTGTATGACCAGTTAGGTGAGTGACACCTGGGCAGATAATTGTTGTTCCAGTTTCCAAGGCATGGCGGATTCATACTTTTCTTGGGGATTTGTGCCCTAATGATGCCTTCCTCGTGGGCTGTGCCCTGCCTTGGTTAATGGGCCCATTCATTACTAAGGTATTTAAGAGATTTTTGAACTCTCTCTCTTCTTCTTCTTCTTCACGCCCAAGCTTTGTCTCTCTCAAGTATCCAGCCTTCCTGCCATTTTTGCAGCTTTCGAGCCTTCGACTTAGCAGCTTCACCCTTTCTCTTCAGGTAATCTTCCGCCACTAAGCCCTCTTCACTTTCATTTCTTTTTTGCTTTTCTGTTTTAGGCTCGTAGGGCTTGATTTGGGTTGTTTTACAACTTTTTCGGCGACTGTCTTTTGAGTGTTCTTGAATTTCTTGGGTGTTCTTGAGTGAAAATCATTGATTCCCCTTGTTTTAATCCAAAAGTCTAATTTGGTCAACTGAACACTTGTTTGTAGCTAAGTTCCCCAAATTCCTCCAAGTCTAGGGTCTCCCCCTTTAATGCTTAGGAGGCTTTATAGTTTAGCATCTGAATTCCCATCCTTGAGAGAAAAGCTCTTTGCAGAGATCAAACGAATAGAGGAAGAGGAGGAGAGGAGACGAGGGGCCGACCCTAATTGGGTACGACCCATCTTTCCTATTCCCCTAGCCACAATAAAACCATTTGAGTCGTCTGAGTCTTGTGGGTCGTCCCATCGTCCAGACGAGTGTCAGTCAAGTGAGATGGACGAGAGAGCATCCTCGTCCACTGGCACTAGTCCTTCTAGTAGAGTAGAGACATCTGACTTAAGCTCGAGCCGACAGGCCGAGGGTATGGTTCCCTCCGAGGTTGTCCCTGTGACAACCCTATCTCCACATGCCTTTCAGATGGCCTTTCCCCAGGGGCCTCTGGAAGATGATAAGGCCGATGGAGAGGGGACAGAGGATGAGGGAGATGATTCAGATGACCAGGTTGATACATCCCATGCCTCGTCCTTTACCTCCTCAATTAGGGATCGCGACCTCTTATTGTTGAGACATGCCTATGGAGTTCCCCCTAGCATAACCATGAGCGTTCCCTCTGAGGATGAGAGGGTTTTTGAAGGTGATAAGGGAGAGGCTGCTGTGTATGAACAAATGTTCAAGGTAGGTGTCAGACTCCTTTTACATCCTGCCATCATAGACATCTTATCGGCCCTTGGCGTTTCCCCCTCTCAACTTCCTCCCAATTCCTGGAGGACGATACTAGGTTACATCTCTCTGTGGAAGAACGCTTTCACCGATGAGCCCTCGGCCGACATATTCTTGGCTTGCTATAATATCACCTCCTCGTCCAAATAGCCCGGATACTATCATCTGGGGGCGAGGAGGTCTGAGAAGAAACTCCTCCACGTGGCGCAAACCTCCAACCACGATTGGAAAAAGAGATTTTTCTTCGTCTCTGGGGAGTGGGAGTTCTCCGCCGAGGCATCCCCTGCTGCCGATGGTCCGAGGGTCCCCTGTAGATGGTCTAACCCATCAATGAAGGCTAGGTCAGACCCCGGACTTAGTCTGGAAGAAAAGGACATCGTTGAGTATCTGAGGGGACGAGGGAGAGGGGGTGATATTGCAAAATTTGAAGATTTGATGACCCCCCGGTTCCTCAAAGAAGCTGGTCTGAGGGTCGGCCCTCTGACAGAACTATGTGAGTTATACTGAACGTTTTCCATTCTTTACTTATTTTTGAAGTGTTTCCTCTTTATCTCTGTACTTTCTTTACGTGTCGTACCCTTTTCAGGTCGTCCTGCAGGTGTGTCAGACTACCTTTGGGAAATGACTGCTCCCAGCTTACTATCCAGCTTGGCCAAGAAGAAGGGTAAGGAGCCTCAGCAGGCTCTGAGGAAGACGAAGGTCTCTGGGTCGACGGTTGTGAGCCGATCGCCGATAGCCATAAAAGAAAGGAGCCTGAGGCTCCTGTTGACCCTCGGCCGGATTCTCGGACGAGGGCTAGGGTTGAAGCATCTGAAGGGACTGCTTCTTCATCCAGCATGGGGGCCTTCTGGTCCCATAACCTGGCACATCTCAGGGTCGAGCCCTCATCACTGATCATAAACTTTAGGGCAACCAAGACCTCAATGTTTTCTGCTCCCTCGACTGCTGATTACGAGTTCCTGTCAAAGATGCCTCCTGCCAAAGTGTATGACTATGGTCTGCACGCCCTTGCACAGGTATTGGTCTTGACCCACTTCTTTAATTTCATTCTTTCACCAACTATTTCCTTGGCCTCTTAACATCTGTTTATTTTTATTGTGCAGTCTTTATGCGCCTTTACTTCGGCCACCAACTGGATGGCTGAGAACCAAGCAAAGTTCCATGAAGCCGAGAGGGCTATTCAACACGAGGCAGATCTTCAATCGGAGCTTGATACTGCAAGGGCCGAGTTGGAAAGTACCAGGACTGAGCATGCAAGGATCCTGGACCAGCTGACGAGGCAGCACGACGAGGACCTTAAGGCCAAAGACTTTCTTATCAAGGAAAAGGATGAGGCCTTGACCAACATGGGGGTCAAGCATAAGACTGATCTTGAAGCAGCTATCAAAAAAGCCGAGGCTGATGCTGTTGAGGCATATAAAATTTCTGACGAGTTTCAAGGCTTGGGTCTTGAATATTTGGAGAGAGGAATCAGGACGGCCTGCCGGTGGGTCGTCCTCAGGTTTGGTGATTTCGTCTCTTTCGTTCGTCCTTCTCTGGAGTCCGTTCAACTGGACGACCCCCTAATTGTTGAGGACCTAAACCGAGTGGAATCCCAAGTTCAAGTCGAGGGGGTCGGCACATCTGAATATCATCCATTTGTGGTCATTGAGGAGACCCCTCTCGTAGATGTTGAGGCCCTGCCCTCTGATGCTGTTCCATAGGGTGGCTGTTTGTAGCCCATACCCTCTTGATGTAATCAATATTTTTGCACTCTACTTGTAAAACATTTGATATTTCATTTATAATATCGTCTCCTTTGTTGTCTTCCATGTTTTTGCCTTTTGCATTATTTGTGTTGTGAATCTTTGTTAATGCCACTAACCCCTCCCTCGTCTCTCTTGAGGGTGAATGAGGGGTCATCCCCTGCGTTGGCCCTCATTTTAGACGAGAATTAACAACAAAATTAACGATTTTAAACAAAGTATTATCTCGTCGTTCTAGAGGTCAGTGGTGGGGTCGTCCCCTCCACTGGCCCTCATTATAGCCGAGGGTTCAACTTACCAAATTAAATGGTTTTTAACAAAGTTTTCCCTCGTCTTTCTTGAGGACAGTGGTGGGGTCGTCCCCTCCACTAACCCTCATTATAGTCGAGGGTTCAACTTACCAAAATAATGGTTTTTAACAAAGTTTTCCCTCGTCTTTCTTGAGGACAGTGGTGGGGTCGTCCCCTCCACTGACCCTCATTATAGGCGAGGGTTCAACTTACCAAATTAATGGTTTTTAACAAAGTTTTCCCTCGTCTTTCTTGAGGACAGTGGTGGGGTCGTCCCCTCCATTGACCCTCATTATAGCTGAGGGTTCAACTTACCAAATCAATGGTTTTTAACAAAGTTTTCCCTCGTCTTTCTTGAGGACAGTGGTGGGGTCGTCCCCTCCACTGACCCTTATTATAGCCGAGGGTTCAACTTACCAAATTAATGGTTTTTAACAAAGTTTTCCCTCGTCTTTCTTGAGGACAGTGGTGGGGTCGTCCCCTCCACCGACCCTCATTATAGCCGAGGGTTCAACTTACCAAATTAATGGTTTTTAACAAATTTTTCCTTCGTCTTTCTTGAGGACAGTGGTGGGGTCATCCCCTCCACTGACCCTCATTATAGCAGAGGGTTTAACTTACCAAATTAATGGTTTTTAACAAAGTTTTCCCTCGTCTTTCTTGAGGACAGTGGTGGGGTCGTCCCCTCCACTGACCCTCATTATAGCCGAGGGTGGTTCTCTGTGTACTAGAACTGATAACCACAGGATGAGGGGAAGCACTGATATTTCTCATTAATTTTCCAAGTGTTCTGTTGGAGCAACTCTTATTACAATTATGGTCTATCAAGACCTTACAACACTACTGATAGTATTTCTTCAAATGATCTGCATTCCAGGGGTTGAAAAAAGGTTCCCCTTCTAGGTTTTCTAGTCTATAGATCTCCGGGATGATTTCATCGATAACCCTATATGGGTGATGCCAATTAGGATGGAGCTTGTTGGGTTTTTGCCAAGTCTTCTTGAGGAACAAGTCCCCCACTGCGATAGGCCTCTGTTTCACCCTTTGATTGTAAAACCTTGCGGTCCTCTGCTGGTAGGCTACCTACCTTATCTCAGCGTCCTCCCTCCTTTCCTCAATCAGGTCCAAGTCGAGTCTTCTCTCTTCTGCATTTCTTTGGGGGTCATACATTTGGACCCTATGAGTAGGAAACTCAATCTCAGTGGGGATGACGGCTTCTGAGCCATAAGCCAACATGAATGGGGTTTCTCTGGTAGAGGTCCTCACTGTCGTCCTGTATGCCCACAGCACGGAATATAACTCATCGACCCATCTTCCTTTTGCCTCCTCAAGCCTCTTCTTGATTCCATCTAGGATTGTCCTGTTTGTAACTTCTGTTTGCCCATTGGCCTGAGGTCAGCCTGGGGTGGAGAAAAATTGTTTGATACTCACCCTTTCACAGTACTTCTGTAGAGAGGTATTCTTGAACTGAGTCCCGTTATCCGAGATGAGGGTGTTGGGGAGACCATATCTGCATATAATATTTTTCCAGATGAACTGGAAGGTCTTATGCTCTGTGATCATCACCATCGTCTCCGCTTCCACCCATTTTGAAAAATAGTCAATGGCTACGATGAGGAACCGATAGTTATTGATGGCCCTAGGCAAGGGTCCTACTAGGTCAATTCCTCATACTACAAATGGCCATGGGGATGTAATGGAAGTAAGAGGCTGATGGGGCTTATGAGGGATGGTGGAAAATCTTTGACATTTGTCACACTTTTTTACATATGCCGCTGCGTCTTTCCCCAAGGTCGGCCACCAGTACCCCTGGGTGATCACCCTCTTCGCTAAGGATCTGCCCCTGATGTGTCTTGAGCACGATTCTTCGTGCACATCTTGCAAAATGGAAGGGACTTCTGAGGGATGCACACACCTAAGTAAGGGGAGCAAAAACCCTTTATTGTACAAGGTGTCTCCGATGACAGTGAATTTTGCATCCCTGTACCTCAGCTTCTTCCTTTCTTGCCTTTCTTCTGGCATCTCACCCTCTTTAATGTATCTGATCAGAGGGTCCATCCATGAAGCTTCTTGAGAAACATATAGGCAATTGCTAAGTGTTCCCTCAGCGTCTTCAATAGTTGTCCAAAGCAAAATTTCTACTAGGACCGTCCTTCGGATGTCTGTCCTCGTTGCCGAGGCCAACCTAGCAAGGGCATCAGCACGGCCATTGTCAAGCCTAGGTATCCTCTTTAATTTCACTTCTCTTAAGCCCTTCAGTAACGACCTTACCTTCTCAAGGTACCTAGCCATCCTCTCGTCCTTGGCCTCGTAGGCTCCTAGTATCTGATTCACTACTAGCCTCAAATCACTGTGAGCCAAAATCTGGCTGACACTAAGTGATCTGGCTAAGGAGAGGCCTGCTATCAAGGCCTCATACTCTGCCTCGTTATTGGAGGCCTTAAAATTGAACCTCAGGGCGTACTCAATGTCTGTATCGTCGGGTGTTGATACTATTAACCCAGCTCCGCTCCCGCTTTCGTAAGAGGACCCGTCGACGAAGAGACTCCACACGGTGTGTTCTTTTAAGAAACCTCCCTTGGTGAGTGACCCCTGTCTAAAGAGATATCTTCCCTCTTCGTTTTCAACCACTTTCCTTCTAGCGGTGCTCGTCTCAGCCTTATCTGTAGGCGTGTCGGTGAGCTCACCCTGTCAGGTATCTATCTTCTCGAGGCCCTCATCCTCGGCTTCATCATCTTCCCAAGTAAACTCAGCCACAAAGTCTGCCAATGCTCGCCCCTTAATGGCCGTCCTAGGCTGATACACAATGTCAAACTCCCATAGCTCTATATCCCAGGCCATTAACCTACCTGGTTTTTCTGGCTTGTGTAGGACTTGCCTAAGAGGAGAGTCAGTGAGGATGACCATTGTATGGGACTGGAAGTACGGCTTCATCTTTATAGAGGCATGGATCAAGGCGTAGGCCAACTTCTCCATCCTCGGGTATCTTTTCTCTGCCGCCTGGAGTGCCTTGCTTTCAAAATACACAGGCTTCTATATCCCGTCTTTGTCTCTCACAATGGTTGCACTGATGGCCGACTCTGAGACAGTGAGGTACACATAAAGTCATTCACCCTGCACGGGTCGCGACAGCAGCAAGGGAGACCCCAGGTATGATTTTAACTCCCTGAAGGCCTCATCGCATTCTTCACTCCATTCGAAGGCTTTTCTGAGAATTTTGAAGAATGGTAGGCACCTGTCTGTGGCCCTAGATACGAACCTATTTAAGGCAGCAACTCTCCCTGTGAGCCTCTGAACGTCTTTAATGGACTTGGGGGTCTTCATATCCACAAGGGCCTTTATCTTTTCAGGATTGGCCTCGGTGCCTCTTTGGTTGACAATGAACCCCAAGAACTTCCCTGCTCCGACCCCGAAGACACAATTGGACGGATTAAGCTTCATCTGGTATTTGTCCATCATGTTAAAGGTTCTCTCCAGGTCTGCCACATGATCCTCTGCCTTCAAACTCTTAGTCAGCATGTCATCTACATAGACCTCCATAGACTTCCCAATTGGGTCTTCGAACATTTTATTTACGAGGCACTGATACGTTGCCCCCATATTTTTTAGGTCAAAGGGCATGACCCTATAGAAGTATGTCCCCTTGTCAGTGATGAAGGCTGTCTTCTCCGAGTCTTCGGGGTTCATGAAGATCTGGTTATACCCTGAATAGGCATCCATGAAGCTCATGAGCTCATGGCCTGCGGTAGCGTCTACCATCTGGTCAATGCGGGGGAGAGGGAAGCTGTCTTTGGGACAGTGCTTGTTGAGGTCTGTGAAGTCCACACACATTCTCCACTTCCCGTTGGCCTTTGGGACAATGACTGCATTGGACAGCCATTCAGAGTAGATGACCTCTCTGATAAATTCAGCGTCTTCTAATTTTTTGACCTCGTCCCTGATGACCTCATACTTTTCTCTAGAGTAAATTCTCCACTTCTGCTTTACTGGCTTCACTCCCTCTACCACATTGAGCTTGTGGCACATGATTTCAGGGTCAATCCCTGGCATATCTACATGACTCCATGCGAAGACGCTTCGTCTTCTCCTCAACAGTTTAATGAGGTCTTCCTTGATATTGGGCTTCAGAGACTTGCCGACTTGGACGGTTTTTTTTGGGTCATCCTCATCGAGGATGATGGATTCTACCTCTTCCACGGCCTCTCCTTTTTTGAGCTTCGTCTCGTCCCTGGGGTCTAGGGTATCAATATTGTAAGTGGTCGTAGCCCTCTTGTGTGCCTCCCTTTCTTCAGCGGAGTTGTAGTAACATTCTCGCGCTGTCGTCTGGTCTCCCTGAACTTCCCCCACCCTGTAAGGGGTAGGAAATTTGATCATCTGATGGACCGTAGACGGCACAGTTTTAAGCCCCTTGACGTCCACACGCCCCAGTATGATGTTGTATGCCAAAAACACATGCTCATCCATCACAAAGAAACTGACCTTCTTGGTGAGCCATCTCGGCCATTCATCCCCCATCCTGACATCAGCCTCATACACTCCAAGGGGATGAACCTTTTCCCCCACTGAACCCAATCAATGGATGATGGTACGGGACAAGTCTAGCACGACTGAGACCTAAGGCTTTGAAGCATGGCCAAAACATCACGTCTGCAGATGAGCCCCCATCTACTAGGATCCTCGGCACCTCGCACCCGTGCACCCTGGTAGTGATGACGAGAGGGTCATCATGTGGGGCTAAGAGGCCTTTGAAGTCCATTCTTAAAAATCCCACTATCAGAGTGTCCATATCAACCTTCTTCCTCTTTTCTGACTTGACCTCCAGAGAGGTTGAGTGTACCATCTTCGTCACTGCCCTGGCCTTAGCCACATGGGCCTTCCAGTCGACGACCTCAGACCCTCCTCCTGCTAGACCCCCGAAGATCATTCCCACTTCGAGCGAGATCATATTAAGCCTCTTGACAGGGCCGTGGTCGTCTCTTGGCGGGAGGTCAGGATCGTCCTCGTCATCAGAAGGGTCATCCCCTCTTTTTTGAGGACCTTCTCTACATGCATCGCCTCGCTTCTTTCTGGGGTCGTCCCCTCGGCCCCTCTTGAAGGCACATTTGTCGACGTACTTTCTGAGCTTCCCTTCTTTCGGTATCTTCTCAATCTCATCTTTTAGAGCAAAGCATTTGTCTGTTACGTGGCCGTGGTCTTGGTGAAATTCACACCACAGGTTCTTATTCCTCTAGTTGGGGGCTGCCCTCAGCTTCTCAGGCCACTTCAGGGACCGGTCACTCTTTATCTCATTGAGAATCTTTCACGGCTGACCGTTAGAGGGGTGTAACCAGCGAACTTGTCATCCATGGACCTCTTCTTCCCCTCTTTGTTCTTCTTAAGGTATTTACCCCCGCTAGCACCTCCTTTTTCGTCTTTATATTTTGCAGCCATCGCCTCTTCGGCGCTCATCACCTTTTCTGCTGTCGACAGCAATTCAACCATCGTCTTCGGAGGGTCTTTAGCAAGCTTCCATAACAACTTCCCCTTTTGGAGTCCTCCAATCAGGGCTATCATAGCTATGCTCTCCTCATAGTCTTCCACCTCCAGCTTCTCTTTATTGAATCTGGCTATGTAGTCCCTCGGACTCTCATTCTTCCCCTGCTTAACATAGAGCAGGTGGGTGGTCTTCTTCTGTGGCCTCACCCCAAAGCAAAAGTTGTGGATGAACAGGTCTGCCAACTGCTTAAAGTTTTCAATGGAATTTTTTGGAAGAGACGTGTACCAGACATGTGTATCCCCTCTCAGGGTACCAGAAAAGGCACGACACCTCATCTCATCTGAGATAGAGTATATGTCTGCTGCTGATTGATACATCTCAACATGGTGGACAGGGTTGGTGCTCCCGTCGTATCTTGAGGTGACCACAGGTGGCTTGAACCTTGATGGCATAGGGAAGTTGACTATCTTCGACACAAAGGGTGAGCCTATGGTGTATCCCTTCTGAAGAGGATCCCGGCTCTTCAGTATATCGCCGATCTTGTCCTCTAGTCACTGGATCGAGTCATTTCAGGGCCTCGCAGGGTTGGCTTGGCCGATGTTATCCACTGCCGCCTCTTTAAGGTGGACGGAGGGTTCTGCTGTGGCAGGTCTATGTTGGCTATTTACTTCCCTTTGACCGTCATCCCGTACTTGGGGTCGGCCATCTGTTGCCTCCCTCCTGGACCTCGCAGCACTCCTTGACCTGGACAATTTTTCCCGCAAGTCATTTACTGGGCCCAGCCTCTCAAAGGCCGACCCCCTTCTCAAGCGATCAAAAGCAGAGCCTCTCGGGCGATCATCAGGATTCGGTCTCCCGCACTTTCCTCTACTATCCTGGAGAGGTCGTACAGTATTATTGGAGACCTCATATGGTTCCCAGCATTCTATAGGGGCCTCCTCTCCCTCCAAATCGTCATACTTGTCCTCAGGGCAAGGATTTCCTTGCCTCCCCAGGCGTAGACACCGGGGGTCAGCAACATCCCTACGCCGCTGAGGGGGTGGCAGGTCTTTGCATGGTGCCTGGGGTGGTCCTCTGGCCTCATGCTGTCCTGGAGCTGCTGCCGAAGTAATCATCTCAGGTGAAACCCCTGGTGGTCTTAGTATGTTCTGGCTTAGAGCTGTGAACTGCTCCTGCATCATCTGCTGGCTTGCTACCAGAGACTTCAAGGCTGCCGCCACATCAGCCATCCTAGACTGAGGCGACGGCTGACTGGTACTAGGTCTTCCCCCATCATCCGGCAGGGGAAGTGGTGGTGGTGGCATCTCAGGTGCCATGTGCTTGAGCTATGAAAAGTTGAACTGGAAAAAATACTGGTGAGCTTGGGAACCTTAGTTGGTCTCTTTCAATGGTGAAACACCTCCTCTCCGGGGGAGAACTGGTTCACCACCAGAGTGCCCAGTGAGGTCAACCAGACGGTGCCAACCTGATGATGCTAAGATTTAGCACCACCGGCTAAGTGATGATGAGCTCAAACAATAGTAACCATGGCAGCCATAGAGATGTATAAGTGTATAAGTATGTAGAAGGGGATGAGTATAAAAGGAAATAAGACAACGATGTATAGTGGTTAAGCCAATTTGGCCTACATCCACTGTGAGTGTGTGATCCTCTAAGTATGGGCACTAATGGCCTTGGATACAATGCACATAAGCTCACTTTCTCTCTCTACTGTGTGTACAAGAAGAGTTTTAGCTAGGGTTACAATAAAATTGATCGATCCCTTGTAGGGTTGTAGGTGACAAGTATATATAGATCTTGGGGGGTGTAGTGTACCCCCCAAGTATGCATGGTGCATGTGAATAATGATCTAGCCAATCCCCTGTTGACACTTGTAGATGCCAAATGATGACATAATATTCCCTCACGTGAGGGTGTGATTTTGTTATAACGGTCTCCCATGTGCCATGTGAGCCTCACGCGTCTCCCAAACCACGCGTTGCGATGATGTCACCCTCGGCCTATGAGCCGAGGCCGAGGGCAAAGTTCCTTACGGTAGTGAGTCTGACCTAATTTAGGCCTGGTACTGTCGTACCCTCGGAGGGTCATCTGGAGCCTGATGAAGGGTCGGCCACCTGAGGGGTCGTCCGGAGCCTGATGAAGGGTCGGCCCCCTAAGGGGTCGTCCGAAACCTGATGAAGGGTGAGGGGTTGTCTGGAACCTGATGAAGGGTCGGCCCCCTGAGGGGTCGTCCGGAACCTGATGAAGGGTCGGCCCCCTTAGGGTTCGTCCAGAGCCTGATGAAGGGTCGGCCCCCTGTGGGGTCGTCCGGAGTCTGATGAAGGGTCGCCCCCCTGAGGGGTCGTCCGGAACCTGATGAAGGGTCGTCCCCCTGAGGGGTCGTCCGGAGCCTGATGAAGGGTCGGCCCCTGAGGGGTCGTCCGGTTGGAGGGTATATATGGGTATATCAGTAATATTCAACAAATTTCCCATAATTACTAACTCTCGTCATGTTAATAATTATAACATAATTAATTTCCGAATTTTATTAAATAAATAATTCACATTAATATTAATAAATCCCCAAATTAATATAGCATAAAAATACGGGGTATTACATACTTCCCCCCTAATAACAGAATTTCGTCCTGAAATTTGGAAAATAAGGCATACCTGGTAAGAACAAGTCTGGATATCTCTTGCACATATCGGCCTCGCGCTCCCAAGTGGATTCCTCCACCTTATGATGCTCCCACTGGACCCGTACAAGTGGAACTATCTTCGACCTCAATGTCCTCTCACTATAGTCTAGAATAGCCACTGGTTTCTCCTCGTAAGAGCTGTCAGGCTGTAAGTCTATCTCATCTATTGCGATGTGAGTATGGGCCATATCATCCCGAAGATACCGTCTCAACGACGAGATGTGGAATACATCGTGAATGAGATGTAAATTCTCTGGTAGTCCCAATCTATATGCTACCGGCCCAATTCTCTTTATAATGGGAAATGGTCCCACGTATCTCGGGGCCAATTTCCCTTTCTTCCCGAACCTCGTCACTCTTTTCATAGGAGATACACGCAGTAACACTTAGTCCCCCACATTAAACTCCCAGAAAAACCGTTTCGCATCGGCGTAGCTCTTCTGCCTGTCCTGGGCTACTCGAATGCGACTCCTAATCATCTCAATTCTCGCGGAGGTTTCCTGAATTACCTATGGTCCTAGCAACTTGTTATCCCCCACCTCGAGCCAACAAGTTGGAGAACGACAAGGCCGACCATACAAAGCCTCAAATGGAGCCATACCAATCGTAAACTGATAAGAGTTATTATAAGCAAACTCTACCAGTGGAAGATGTGGTTCCCAACCTCCTCCAAAATCAAGAACAGACATGCGTAGAATATCCTCTAACATCTGATTAGTACGCTCTGTCTGTCCATCTGTCTGTGGGTGATAAGCTGAACTCAACCTCAACTCAGTACCCATAGCCTCCTGAAAGCTTTCCCAAAAACGTGACACGAAAATCTTGTCTCTATCTGACACAATATTCAGGGACACTCCATGTAACCTGACAATCTCCGAAATGAACAACTGAGCATACTGACCCATGGTATAATCTGTCCGCACCGGTAGAAAATGAGACACCTTAGTCAAACGGTCTACAATCACCCAGATAGAGTCGTGGCCCCGCTGTGATGTAGGCAACCCTGTAATAAAATCCATGGAAATACTCTCCCACTTCCACGCGGGTACTTCCAATGGCTGAAGAAATCCTGACGGTTTCTGATGGTCCACCTTCACCAGCTGGCAGGCAGAACACTTGGACACGAACTCAGCAATGTCCTTCTTCATCCCACTCCACTAGTATTACCTCCTCATATCCTGGTACATCTTATCTCCTCCAGGATGTACCGCAAATCGGGACCCGTGAGATTGAGTCATCACTGCATGACGCAATTCTGCCCCTTCTAGAACCAGTAACCTCCCATTAAACCTCAAACCCCCATCAGAACTAACAGAATAGGACTCAGCACCCTTGGCTAAAAGTTGTACAATCTGCTCCTGGCAAAACGGATCTGTGATTTGGGCCTGTATTACCCTCGTAACAATCTCGGGTGTGACTGTCATAACAGATATGAAGGAACGGGCTACTGCGTCCTGGTGACCTAACTCCTTCCACTTCACTTTCCAGACGTCCGCTACCTCATTTACCGGTCTTCGGCTCAATGCATCAGCAACTACATTGGCTTTTCTCGGATGATACTATATGTCGAACAGATAGTCCTTCACAAACTCTAACCATCTGCGCTGACGCATATTCAACTCTCACTGAGTGAACAGGTACTACAGTGATTTGTGATCTGTAAATAAAAGGAACTTCTCCCCCGAATAAATAGTGTCTCCATATCCTCAATGCAAAGACGATCGCTGCTAACTCCAGGTCGTGGGTGGGGTAATTCTTCTCATGCGGCTTAATCTTGCGGGAGGCAAAAGCTATAGCCTTCTCTTCCTGCTGAAGTACTCCCCCAAGTCCCCGTAAAGAGGCATCGGTGTAAACCAGGTACTCCACACCCGGCTTCGGTAAAGCAAGGACTGGTGCTGAAGTAAGCTTTTCTTTCAGCTCGTCGAAAGCCAATTGACAAGCATCATCCCAAACATATGGTACCCCTTTGCGAGTCAGATTCGTCAATGGACCCGCTATTTTGGAGAATCCCAGAATGAATCTCCTGTAGTAACCGGCTAACCCCCAAGAAACTACGCATTTTCGTCGGTGTCGTGGGCTGTCCCCACTCCCTCACTGCTGACACTTTACTCGGGTCAACTTCTATTCATTGTTCAGAAACAACATGCCCCAAGAACTGTACCTCTTGTAACCAGAATCCACGCTTCTCGTACTTAGCATACAACTGATGCTCTCGTAAAGTCTGAAGAACCTGCCTCAAGTCCTCGGCATGCTCCTCCTCGGAGTGTGAATATATCAAAATGTCATCTATGAAGACGATGACAAACTGATCCAAGAACTCTCTGAATACTCGGTTCATCAAGTCCATGAATACGGCTGGAGCATTTGTGAGACCAAATGGCATCACTCTGAACTCGTAAGACCCATATCTCGTCAAGAAGGGAGTCTTTGAAACATCCTGCTCTCTAATACGTAGCTGATAGTACCCCGACCTCAGATCTATCTTCGAAAAGAAAGTTGCTCCTCTCAGCTGGTCGAATAGATCATCGATTCGAGGTAACGGATACTTATTCCGTATCGTGACCTTGTTCAACTCCCGGTAGTCCACACATAACCTCAGTGAGCCATCTCTCTTCTTCACAAACAAGACTGGAGCGCCCCAAGGTGAGGTACTCCTGTGAATGAAGCCCTGACCTAACAGCTGCTCTATCTGATCTCGTAACTCTCGCATCTCCGTCGGAGCCATACGGTATGGAGCGCGTGCTATAGGTCTCGGATCTGGCAATAAATCTATGACAAAGTCTATCTCTCGACTGGGGGGTATGCCTGGTATCTCCTGAAACACATCGGAATACTCACGAACAACAGTAATCGAGTCTAACGGAATCAGAACCTCTTTAGAGGTATCTTACTCCATATAATACAAATGAGCGGTCGAGCCTCCCTCTGGGCGAGGCATCACCACTACAAACATCTCTTGCCCCGGAATGGCAAAAACAATGCTCCCACCGAAGCAATCAATCATGGCTCTATAAGCTCCGAGCCAATCCATACCGATAATAACATCATTGTTGATGTAAAAAAATAGATTACTCTAATTATTCAATCACAGATAAATAAATGAGACAAAAGATTTTAAAGTGGTTCAGCCTTATATGAATGGCCTACGTCCACTGTTATGTTATTGCTGAGTGTTTAGGAATTCTCAATTACAAGTACTATCAAGAAATTCCGGTCCCTTTGAATGAGGGTAATACAATGTATTTATAGCCTTGAGGCTATAATCTGAAAGGGTGATACATTAAATGATATACATATGAAAGGGTAATTCATTTAATGCTCTTCAAGCGTGTGCGTTAAGATGATAAGCATTCAATGAATAGTTGAACTGTTGATTATCTGGTAATCAATGTTGTGGTCGAGATGCAGCTCGAACCGCCTTAGTTGCTCGTCGTTCAAGAATTCCTCGGAGCGCTGGAGTTCCTCGAAGAGATGGAGTTCCTCGGAGAGTTGGAGTTCCTCGGAGTACACCTGTTGCTCGGAGTGAGTATGACTAGGTCGGGGGAATAAACTTCCTCGTTGCTATTGTGCCATGTAGATTGACATGTGTCTTCTTATTATTTGTCCATATCAGAATACTAATTTTGGTATCAACAGAAGCCCCCAATGTTTCATATTTCAAACTTTGAGGAGTATGGAACATTCTTTCTCGGTATATGGCAATATTAAATGACCTTCCTGAGTTTTAGGAGCATTTTCTTCGTATTTGAATTTCCTTCCGAATTCGCAGAATCCGCCTTTTTTGCATTTTTATAAGCGCTTCGATCTTCGTGCGCCTTTTGTCCTTTTAGCCGCCGATAGCGTAATAGTTTCCTTTTCGTAATCATTTCTTTCGTCAATATCACCGTCTTCTACCTTTTCCAATTTCTGCTTTCGAGTTTTCCATAGTCTTTCTCTCTCTTGTGCGTTCATCCTTGTTTTCGTTCGTTGTCAACAGCTCTCCCTTTTTCCTGTAAGATCTTCTTCCTTCTTCTTCATTTCTTTTATTCACCATGGTTTATATTATTGAATCTCTTGAGAAATTCCGTTCTGACTTTTCCATTCCATCTTGGGTAACTTTGGAGAATCTTTCTGAGCCTTTAGACTATTTTCGTTTGGCTGAAGGACACTGGTTCCCCAGTCTCTTTATTGCTGAATGTGGATTTTCTTTTCCACCAAACCCTCTGTGCTTAGAGTTCTGTCAGTATTTCGATGTCGTCCCTGCAAAAAAAGCCCCCAACACATGGAGAATAGTTAATGGGGTATATAGGTTAAATCAAACTCATGGAACTCGTATAGGAATTCCTGAGATTATGTACTGTTATAGATGGGCTGTTCTAGACAATGTTTATTATTTAAAAACTAGATTTTTGAATAGGGCTTTAGTAGTCAATCTCCCTGATGCAAATAGGGATTATTTTGAACATGGGGTAATTATCAAAAATTGGCAACATGCCCCTTTGACTGGAGATGAAGTATATTAAGGTCCCAGATTCCCTCCATATGGCAATGGGATAGGTTATTTTCATTTTATGTTATTTCTGAAATCATGATTTCATTATGTTTGAATAAATGCATGATTGACATTTCAATATGTATTTGTTTGCAGTTGACAGCAAGAGAAAAACTCCAAAAGAATCAGAAGTTAATATCAAGCATTTGAAACATATCTGGAGTTTGCATCAGAAAATTGCAGACGAGCACGTCAGGTCTGCTTCATCCTTGTTGCAGTACAGGAGCTATACATCATCTTTTACTGCTCGTCCTGTGGTCAACATTAGTGAACCATTGTCAGCTTCTGAGGATTCTTCACCAGACTCTCACATTCCTCTGAGTCAGAAAATGGGCAAAAGAAGAGTTCTTGCTATCTTTGAGGAGACTGCCTCTGCTGGAGAGGGTAAAAAAAATAAGGCTGATGTCCAAAAGGGGACAAAGAAAGTAGATGCCACCACTTATGTTGCTTCTCAGAAGTCTGCCGAGAAGCCCCCAGTGGCTCCTAGTAAGAAGGATGCACTTGTGGAAGTGATCACCATTTCCCCAACCAAAAGCTCTTCTTTGGTTGAAACTGTTGAAGTGCCACCGAGGAGACTGAAGAAATCCTCCTCGGTCAGTTTTTCTGAAACCATTCCCCAGCTCCAAGCTAGTGGAGCTGGTGTTCCAACTATTATTCCCCCGAGTTCTGCAATGAGCTCGGTAAAGACTTGGACCATTCCAGAAGTCCAAGGAATTGAGGAAAACATGTCTAGGGATATGCTGACATCCCTAGCTACTCGTCACATTGCTTCAGTAAGTTTCTCTTATCCTGAATTTTTCTTTCTTTCCATCAATACAAGTATCTCTGCAATGACTTATCATTATTTTCTTCTTTTTCCAGCTGGTGAGTTGCTTTAATACCATAGTGAAGAAAGTTGAAGCGATCAAGGCTTCTAGCTCCTCGTTTGGAGTAGAGGATGCTTTACATAGTTTGGCCCAATTTTGAAGGATTTCTGTCAAAAATATGACGAGGATAGGGGTAATTGGGAGAAGAAATTGGTTGCATCTGAGGCAGAGAAGGTGCAGTTGGGAAATAAGGTGAAAGACTTGGAGAGAGAGAATAAAACATATGCCGAGAAGCTCACAAGTTTTGGGGAGCTTGAAAATAAGTTGAAATCGGCTGAGGAAGAGCTAACCCTTCTGCGAGAAGTAAATCGCCAGAAGGAGGAGGTGGAGGCCAAGTTGAAAGCCTCCGAGGATCTTTTATCCGAGAAGCTCTCCTCGGAGAAAATGAAAAGAAAAGTAGCTGTGAAAAAATCTTTTCATACCGGTTGGGATAAAGGATGTGACAGGGGGGTAGCAGCAATGATGACTCAGGTGCAGTATGGGAGTTTGAAATACTTCCGAGATGGTTGGGTTGCTGCCCTGCAAGAATTGAAAGTTAATGAGGACTCTGAGCTATTTCAACAACATCTTCCTGGCCCCCCTCCTATAATTGAAGATGAGGAAGAAGACGAAGCTGCATCCGAGGAGTCTTCAATGGCAGTGGGTGATCAAGTCCCTGCTTCCCAACCTATTCAAACAGTTACCGAGGAGATTTCATCTTTGCATGCTCCTCCTGAACAAGTTCCAACTCCAGTCGGCCAAATTATTATTTCCATCGAGCAACCGAGCTCCTCGTCCCAGCCTCCCAAGAAAGTCTTGGGAGACAAGAAAAAGGTGTGAAGTTGTTCGATATCTATTTTATTTTCTTTTACTTGTACTCTGTATTCTGAACGCTGTACTCCTTTTGATGATGTAATAAAAATCACCTTTTTGTTCCTCTACGTTGTTGATGTTCTGTCTGCTTCTTTTATTAACTCTTGCCTTCTCTTCTTTACTAGTTTATGGCTAGAATGGAATTACTATCTTCCAATGATACAAAGCTGATGCATCAATGTAATGAATATTATAAGGTTGGTCACACAGAACTAAGTGCATCAGAAGTTGTCGACATCCTTGGCCATGGTGCTTCAGAGCAGGCAGTGGAAGCTTATCAGTACTTGAAATGTTTACTTGACCGAGCTGTGGCCAATAATGTGGCGTACTACGAGATGATCGAAGACTTGCAAGGTACTCTCGATGAACTTCAGTAGCAGTATAAAGAGTCTTCAGTTCTTTTGCACGAAGGGTA
This sequence comes from Sambucus nigra, assembly GCA_949130495.1. Classification (NCBI taxonomy): domain Eukaryota; kingdom Viridiplantae; phylum Streptophyta; class Magnoliopsida; order Dipsacales; family Adoxaceae; genus Sambucus; species Sambucus nigra. The sequence continues at coordinate 329,709,862 of OX422209.1, forward strand.
TGAGAAGAAACTCAAACAACTTAGTGCTGAAACAGGTTATGACAAGATGCTTGATGGCTATAAAGTGAGAGAGAGAACCCTAAAGGGTGAAGTCGAAGCCTGCAGACAGATCACCGAGCTGCTGGAGCAAGAGAATAATAATTTGCAGAAAGAGCTAGCACAGTTTAAATCTGCAGCCTCTTCTTCAACAGCTGTAATCCCAGTGACCGATGAGGGATTTTCATTCTTAGAGATTGAGAATGCCAAATTAAGGCAAGAGTTGGACACCTTGAAAAGGTCTGGTACTTCTACTGCTACTCGGGGGCGAGGAAGAGGTTCTCGTGGACGAGGAAGAGTTGCTCAGAATGTTGACGAGGAACAAAGTACTCACCTGCTCGGGGACGACCAAGAGGTCTTCGTCGTACTGTTGAAGAAGCTCGTACTCAATCAACATTGGAAACCCAAGCGTTCCAATTGAATGCAAAAGATCGGGATTTGTCTGAAATGTCCAAGAAAATCCAAACTCTGGAGGATCAACTTGCTTCGACAAAGTCTGCTCTGGATAATAAGGATGTTCTTGCCAGAAACCTTCATAAGAAGCTTGAAAAGTTGACATTTCAATTTAATAAACAGCCCAGGGAGTTCTGGATGGCTGGATACAACGAAGCGTTATTCCACTTAGATGATCGTATCCAGAATGCCAATAACGAGGGCTACAAGTAAGGTTGGCTGAATGCTTTGAGAGTGCTAAAGCTCGAACAGGGACACTACCTTTGGGATTATCATGATCCTGGGGTTCTTGACCTGCTTGTGCCACCATATAATTTGGACATGGAATGGATCCCAGCTCGCGCCATTCCTCAGAGCTTAATTACAAAATACCTTGGTGACTACAATCTTCACTCTCGGATCGAGGTATCTCGTCCCGAGCATCTACTGGACACACCTTCAATAATGAACGTCAGAATGCTTCGAGATATTAACTTCATTAATTCTCCCCTTTGCCTGGAAGATCCTCCTGCTGGCGAGGAGCCTGTTTCAAAAGCAGCAGGGAAAAGACCAGTAGAATAGGAGGTTCGGATGTAATAGCTAGTACACAATTTAATATTAATGTAATAAACTTGAGTAATTTATTTTGAAATTAATGAAAGAATTTCATTTTTGTTTGCAAATTTGTATTGCTATTGTCTTGTATTTGTCAAACACTTTATATTTGTGCCTGCATAATAATATTGTGTGGTTCATCGACCAACTTAGTAATAAAAAATTACAAGTATTAGTAATGTTGCTCGATCACTTAATAATGAAGTAATGAGTATAAAAATGTTAAAAATTATTCCAACCAACCAAGGTTGTAAAAATAAGCTTGTCGACCAATTATAGTTAGTGAGATTTTATCCCCGACTAACCATACTTGGTAACTTTTTTTCTTTTTCATAAAATGTGCCCGACCAACCAAGGTCGATGAATTTCCTCGTCTACCAACTACAGTTAGTGGGTTTTTATCCCCGACCAACCATACTTGGTTCAGTTTGGAATATTTTGTTCTACGAGGAGCTTTTGTATTTTCTGTAATAATCTTACCTCCCGACCAAAATAAGTTGGCATTTGATATCATATCTTATTTCCTAACCAACCGAGATTGTCCTTTTTAGGAGTATCGTGTTCTCGCTCTTTTACCAACCGGAGTTGGTCTGAGTTCGAACTATCGTGTCCACTTGCCCTTTTACCAAAATTGGTCTGATCTAGTGTCAGCCTCCTAACCAAAGGAGTATGGTTTGTTCTCGCTCTTTTACCAACTGGAGTTGGTCTGAGTTCGAACTATCATGTCCACTAACTCTTTTACCAACCGGAGTTGGTCTGAGCTAATGTACGCCTCCTAACCAAAGGAGTATGGGGTGTTCTCGCCCTTTTACCAACCGGAGTTGGTATGGGTTCGAACTATCGTGTTCTCGCTCTTTTACCAACCGGAGTTGGTCTGAGTTCGAACTATCATGTCCACTAACTCTTTTACCAACCGGAGTTGGTCTAAGCTAGTGTAAGCCTCCTAACCAAAGGAGTATAGTTTGTTCTCACCCTTTTACCAACCGGAGTTGATCTGGGTTTGAACTATCATGCCCACTAACTCTTTTACCAACCGGAGTTGGTCTGAGCTAGTGTACGCCTCCTAACCAAAGGAGTATAGTTTGTTCTCACCCTTTTACCAACCGGAGTTGATCTGGGTTTGAACTATCGGTGTTGCTTTTATTGCTGAACAGTGTAGTGTTGTACACTAGTATTCCCCAAAAAACTTTCAATAAAAGAAAGAGGATGGTGAAACATCATCGTTTTATTCATATTGATGGAACTGCTTTACATTTTACATCACTGATAATACTTGCGTAGGTGTTGAGCATTCAATGCATTCTTACATTCCTCTCCTTCTAGAGTTGCTATGCGGTAAGTTTCCGGTCTAACAACTTCTGTGACTCGATAAGATCCATGCCAGTTTGCTTCCAATTTATTGTACTTCTGAATGACCTTCTTTATCACGTAATCTCCTTCTTTTAAGTCGCACTTCTTCACCCTCTTGTTGTAGAACAGAGCTGTTCGTTGTTGGTAAGCAGCATTCCTAATGGCTGCCTCTTCTCTAACCTCCTCGAGCATGTTCAAATCCAATCTTCTCATTAAGTCGCTGACTGAGGAATTGAAATTCAGCACTCTGTGTGTTGGAAGACCCAACTCGGCAGGTATTACAATCTCACTTCCAAACGCCAGCATATATGGTGATTCTCCAGTTACTGCTTGGGGAGTTGTTCGGTAAGCCCACAATACTGACTGTAGCTCATTAATCCAATTAGCTTTAGCCTCACTTAGCCTATTCTTCAAACCATTCAGTAATGTTCTGTTTGTCACTTCAGTCTGTCCGTTGCTTTGAGGATGGCCTGGTGCTGAATGAACCTTCAAAATGTTTGATTGATGACAATAAGCGGCAAACTCCTCGTTATCAAATTGTGTTCCATGGTCTGTGATGAAGGCATGAGGGAGACCATATCGGCAGATGATGTTCTTCCAAATGAACTGGTACACCTTCTCGTATGTCATATCAATAAGTGGCTCGACTTCTACCCACTTAGTAAAATAATCCACTGCAACGACGAGGTACTTGAATCTTCCTTGGGTTGTTGGCAGTGGTCCAACCAAATCAATTCCCCACATGGCAAATGGACAAGGGGAAGTTATGGATGTCAACAATGCTTGTGGAGTATTTCGGATGGAAGAAAAACGTAGGTATTTATCACATCTCTTAGCATAGGCTATACAATCAGCCCTCATCGTTGGCCAGTAGTATCCCTGCGTCATCACCCTTTGCAAAAGAGTCCGACCTGCTACATGGGCTCCACAGGACCCTTCATGGATCTCTTCAATCAATTCCTTCACCTCGGAGGGATGTACACATCTTTGCAAACCTGCCATAATTCCTCGTCTATACAAAACACCATTAGTTAGTACATACCGAGCAGCCTTAAACTTCAATTTCTTGGCAGCGAGCTTATCCTCCGATAATTCTCCCTCCTCGATATATGCCCTGATGGGATCCATCCAAGATGGTCCTAAATCAAGGGTAATAATATTCATCGTCAGGTCTTCATCTATGCTCCGACTTTCTAATACTTCAATTGGTATCGTTCTTCGCAGCTCGGTACGAGTAGCTGATGCTAGTCGGGCCAGTGCGTCTGCTTGTGCATTCTCCATTCTTGGTATTCTGATCAACTGAATGGCTTCAAATTCTGCCAACAACTCCATCACCTTTGCATGATACTTGACCATTAATTCTCCTTTAACTGCATATGTCCCCATCATCTGATTCACAATTAATTGAGAATCACTGAATACCACCACTTGTTGCGCTTCCATGTTCTTTGCTAACTTAAGACCTGCTATCATGGCCTCATACTCCGCCTTATTATTGGAAGTTTTGAATTGGAATTGCAGGGCGTATTCCATGTCAATCTCGTCTGGGGTGTTTAAAACAATCCCTGCTCCACAACCTGTTATGCAAGATGACCCATCTATATATAATCTCCATGTAGGTAATTCGTCTTCAAATTTCTTATCTGACAGAGTTCCTCGGTGAAATATCTACTGTTTTCTTTCATCCTCCCCTGGTAATTTTCGCTCCTCGTCGATCATCTCTTCTCGCCCTTTTACCAACCGTAGTTGGTATGAGCTCGAATTTGATGATCCTTCAACATCCACAAGACCTTTTACCAATCGGAGTTGGTCTGGGCTTATGTTTGATGATCCTGTAACATCCACAGGTTGATCAGCGAGCAAATTTTGTTCCTCGGGGGTATCAGTATAAGTAAACTCTGCTATAAAATCTGCTACGACTTGCCCTTTTAGTGATGATCTGGGTTCATACACAATATCATATTCTTCGAGCTCTATTGCCCAGTACATTAGTCTCCCTGATTTTTCTGGCTTATGAAGGGCTTGTCTCAATGGCATGTCGGTATACAAGATGATGGTATGGGCCTGAAAATATGGCCTCATTCTTCTACTTGCCTCAATTAATGCCAATGCCAATTTTTCCAACTTTGGGTACCTGATCTCTGCACCTCGGAAAGCCTTACTTTTGTAATAAATTGGCTTCTGGACTCCATTCTCCATTCTGATCAATGCCGAGCTGACTGCATTCTCTGATACTGCCAGGTATAAGTACAACTTTTCTCCTGTTACTGGCCTGGACAACAGTGGAGGTGCTCCCAAATATTTCTTCAAGTCTTGAAAGGCTTTTTCACATTCATCATTCCACTCGAAAGTTTTTCGAAGTGTTTTGAAGAATGAAAGGCATCGATCAGTTGCTCGGGATACAAATCTGTTGAGCGCTGCAACTCGTCCTGTAAGACTCTGCACTTATTTCTTCGTCGTTGGAGATCGCAGCCCTAAAAGAGCTTTGATCTTTCTTAGATTCGCTTCAATGCCTCGCTGGTTGACAATGTACCCGAGGAACATTCCTTCTCGTACTCCAAATATGCACTTCGTCGGGTTGAGCTTCATTTGGTATTTATCCAGTTGATTAAAGGTCTGATTTAAGTCAACTAGATGATCAACAGCTTTCTTGCTCTTTGTCAGCATATCATCGATATAGACTTCCATGTTGCAACTGATTTGTTCGGCAAAAACCTTGTTCATCAGCCGCTGATATGTCGCTCCTGCATTTTTCAAACCAAAAGGCATAACATTATAACAATAAGTTCCCCTAGGGGTAATGAATGAAGTACTTTCCCTGTCTTCAGGTTTCATTTTTATCTGGTTGTAGCCAGAGTAAGCATCCATGAAGCTGAGCAGCTCGTGTCCCGAGGTAGCATCCACTAGTTGGTCAATTCTGGGCAATGGAAAGTGATCCTTTGGGCAGGCCTTATTGAGATCAGTGAAATCCACACACATTCTCCATTTATTATTTTTCTTCTTTACCATCACCACGTTGGCTATCCAGTCTGGATATTTCACATCTTCAATGAATTGAGCTTTCTGGAGCTTCTCGACCTCATCTTGTATAGCTTGATTCTTCTCGGGACTAAATACTCTTCTTCTCTGCTTTACGGGTTTGATCTCCTTACTCGCATTGAGCTCATGACATAAGAAGTTTGGATCTATTCCTGGCATATCTTCATGACTCCATGCAAAAGTTTTCTTCCTGTTTCTAAAGAAAGTTATCAACTCCTATTTTATTGAAACATCCAACGACGAACCTCTCTGGGTTACTCGTTCAGGGTGCTCGTCGTCCAGAATAACATTTTCTGTAGATTCCACCACCTGTCCTTTTACAAGTTGGGATTCATCTCTTGGATCCAGTGTTTCAATTTCTGTACCTTCATCCACTTGGTAGGTAGTAGTCTTTTTCCTTGATTCTTCAAGCTCCTCTTGCTCGGCAGATGAATAATAGCATTCCCGCGCTACTTTTTGACCACCTTTCACAACTCCAACTCCGAAATTTATTGGGAATTTTAAGCACTGATGTACTGTAGATGGGACTGCTTCGAACTTCTTCAAACCAACTCTTCCCATGATGATGTTGTAAGCTGACTGCACATTCTTATCCATCACAAAGAAGCGTATTCTCTCTGTTCGACAAGCAGGCCAAGTTCCAATGAATATATCCAACTTGATCGTCCCAAGTGGAAAAACTTTCTCGCCAGCAAAACCCAGGAGAGGTCTGTGATAAGGTTCCAATTGAGATAATTTCAAATTTAAACTGTCAAAGCATGAGTAGTACATGATGTCCGCCGAACTACCATTATCTACCAAAACCCTTGAAATCACTACTTCTTTCATCCTCATTTTGATCACCAAAGGGTCATCGTGAGGGTAAAGAACACCTGCCAGGTCATTTTTTGAAAAGCCAATGACCAGCTTCTCTTTGTTTATCTTCCTCGGGCGATCCTCCTCAGCCAAATTTATTCGTTGAATATATGAACAAGCTTGAGCCTCTCCAAGGTAAGCCTTTATTTCTGCAGTAAAGTCTCCTCCTCCTGCATCTCCACCTGTAATGACATTACAATTAAATGACCCAAAGCGTATTGAAAATACCTCTCGTTCTGGCTGCCTTGGTTTCTTGGGAAGATCGGGGTCATCATATGTATCATCTTCATGGTCTCTCTTCTTTTTCTCCTCTGCCCGACGAGGAGATCTGGACCTCTCTCTATGTCGGTCATTATTTCTTCTTTCGCCTCCCCGATCAACATAATTTGCTAGCTTCCCTCTTCGGATGAGTGTTTCAATCTCGTTCTGAAGAGCTATGCAATTTTTGTTCATATGGCCATGATCCTTGTGGAACTCGCAGTATTTCTCCCTATTCCTCGTGTCAAGGTCTGACCTCAGTTTCTTTGGCCACTTTACTTCCTCGTTATTCTTGATTTCTTCCAAGACATGATTAATACCCATCTTTAAAGGAGTATAATTATCGAATTTCTTCAGGACTTCCCATGACGACTTATTATTCTTGGAATGCTTGTCACCGCCATTTCCCTTATGCTCTTTCTTCTTAGATTTGTCGTCTTCCTCCTTGGTTTCTTTATCCCTATTCTTCTTCGCAGCCATAGCCTCCTCGGCATTCATGATTTTGGCCGCTTTTGCCATCAACTCTGACATAGTTGTAGGTGGATCTTTGGCCAAGGTGTAATACAACTTGTTAGGCAACAACCCACTCATCAAGGCGGTGATTGCTGTCTTCTCTTCATAATCTATGACTTCCAGCTTCTCGTTATTGAAACGAGTTATGTAGTCTCTAGTACTCTCACCAGATTTTTGTCTAACACTTAACAAGTGTGCTACTCGTTTTACTGGCTTTGCTCCAAAATAGAAATTGCCAATGAACAACTCGGCCAACTGAAAGAAAGTTGAAATATTACCCCGAGGAAGATTATTGTACCATATCTGGGAAGATCCAGTAAGATTTCCTGAGAATGCTCTGCATCTCATCTCGTCGGGGACAGCATAGATGTCGGCAGCAGCTTGATACTGCTCTATGTGCAGAACAGGATCTGTCTTTCCATCATATTTGGGGGTCACCACAGGGGCTTTAAATTTTGACGGGGTAGGAAAGTCCACAATGTTTTGGACAAAAGGTGTCCCTTGAATAAAAGTTCGTTGTAGGGGATTCTTCGCCTTAGCCATTTATCCCAATCTATCCTCCAACCGCTGAATTAAACCTTTCCAAGCATCATTTCCTTCCTCGGGCCTATTAGTTCGAGCAATTGATAGTTCTGACGTGGCCTCCGGAGATCTTTCTTGACGAGCAACTGGTCGTGATTGTGCTGATCCCTCTCTTAAATCTGATGGTTGTCGAAAACTCCTCGACATGGCCTTAGGTGGACTCCTATTCCTCCTGGGGCCTAATCGGCTGAAAGGAGATACCCTGCTTAATCTTTCCAAGGCACTGGGTCTCTCTGGAGAGAGAGTGATACGTTGATCAGTATCTGTAGCCCGTATTGACTAAGTTCGCCCAGGTCGATAAGAGGAATCATCGGATTCTTCATTACGATACGCATCTGTACGCCTGAATCGTGAAGAAAGTAAATAAGTTTGCCTCTGACCACTTCGATGCCCTGAATGTGCAGGTGCACCGCTATGAAGGGTTTGTATGAGTTACCGCATTGTTTCTTGCATGGTGGTTTGTCCTTGAGCCAGATTCATCATAATTCCGGCCAGATCTGGAGGTGCAGAAGGATTTGGAGGATTTCCAGCATTTCCAGCGTTTCGATTGCTGGATTCCGGATTATCTGCCATTGATGATGAATGATTTCTGGTGAAAAATGATAATAACAATCGTTCCCACAGACGGAACCAATCTGTTGATGTAAAAAATTAGATTACTCTAATTATTCAATCACAGGTAAATAAATGAGACAAAAGATTTTAAAGTGGTTCAGCATTATATGAATGGCCTACGTCCACTGTTATGTTATTGCTGAGTGTTTGGGAATTCTCGATTACAAGTACTATCAAGAAATTCCGGTCCCTTTCAATGAGGGTAATACAATGTATTTATAACCTTGAGGCTATAATCTGAAAGGGTGATACATTAAATGATATACATATGAAAGGGTAATTCATTTAATGCTCTTCAAGCGTGTGCGTCAAGATGATAAGCATTCAATGAATAGTTGAACTGTTGATTATCTGGCAATCAATGTTGTGGTCGAGATGCAGCTCGAACCGCCTTAGTTGATCGTCGTTCAAGAGTTCCTCGGAGCGCTGGAGTTCCTCGGAGAGATGGAGTTCCTCGGAGAGCTAGAGTTCCTCGAAGTACACCTGTTGCTCGGAGTGAGTATGACTAGGTCGGGGGAATAAACTTCCTCGTTGCTATTGTGCCATGTAGATTGACATGTGTCTTCTTATTATTCGTCCATATCAGCATACTAATTTTGGTATCAACAATCATGCTCATGCATATCTAAGACTAACATGTCTGCAGGTAATACTAAACTATCAATCTCTACCCCCACTCCCTAGCATATAAAGAAAATGAACCATTCCCCAGTGGTGAGTCTACATACGTTACAGTGCTCTCTACTGTGGCTAATAACTCTAAGGTTTTCGCAAAATACGTAGCTATAACACAATGCGTTGCCCCAGTATCAAACAAAACTCGACCCATAGTACCATGAATAGGAAACATACCCCAAATCGTGGGTGGTGTCTGTGGAGCTGCCTGGTGGACGTTATAGACACGTCCATACTGTAACTGCCCCTATTGCACTGAAGCTGCTAGAACGGCTGGTAGGGCTGGTACCTGGGCTGGAGCTGGGAGGGTAGGTGGAAAAAGTGGCCCATGTGGCTCATTACGGGCACACTGCTGCTGTGGGGCCCTAATACCCTCTGGGCAATCATGGCGTTTATGGCCATGCTTGCCACACACAAAACACCGGCCTCCGAAGTTACTCCCCCTCCGACCCTGCTGTTGTCGGTGTCGGCCTTGCTGACTTGGGACTTTATTCCTCTTTCAAAACTGCTTCACTTTACCACGTTGTTGACTAGACTCACTTTTTCCTTGGTCTTGCTGGCCTTGAGGGGAAATTTGCGGAAAAACTATGTCAGGGTGAGGACAATCCTTCCACTTGTGACCCGATTGTACACATTTATAGCAGAGTTTCAAAATTCTTCGTTGGTCGGATTGTAGTTTATCCCCAGTCTGATTCGGACAAGATTTACGTTTGTGATCGTCCATTCCACAACTGAAACACCTCTTTGTGGTTTCATTCTGAACCTAACTTCGTTGGCCCTGACACTTTTGCCCCTGTACATAAATCTCGTTACTTCTGGAACTGACTCGATCTTGATTGTTTTATTGTCGCAATTTCGGTGCCTTCGCATAATTTTCAACGTTAGTCATATGAATTTGATCAACCTCTCTAGGTCTTTTGCCTCCTTTTAGTTGCATACTGCGTTCGTGGTACTGTAAAACTGCAGTGGTCACTGCTTGTGCCACAATGCACGCAAGTTCGGCTGTTGGTACCCTTTTCGAAGACACCTGAGGTGTGAGTTGTCCTTGCTCATTAACTTCCTTAATGGAATTAGCTTGTTCTTTCAAACGGGCCATCTGAAAGTTTAAATAAAATTTACATCAGAATGAGTTCATCATTCGTATAAACAAATCGCAGAAGCACGAATTTCCAATGTATAGAGATAAACACAACATTCCTAGTATTAGGGCTCTATATCAAAGAAAGTAACACTGAAAGCATAATAAGCCGCACAGATCCTAAAGGACACTAGAACTTGATGCTCTGATACCACCTGTGATACCCCGCCTAATTAAATACCGGGCGATCACTCCTTTATTAAATCAAAATCAAGGTGAACAGTTGGATCATTCTTAGCATCACTGTCGTGAAAATAAATTTCCAATTTAAACACCCTAGTTAATTAAGATAAGTGTCAAAACTATTTTTAACATTCCTTTCAAATTTTATTTTGAAAAATAAAGATTTAATTATCTACAACAAATCAATATTTAAAGAATCACACCACAATAATCCTGGAACATATAATCCAATTTATTTAAACATTCAACATTCAAAATCACAACATTTAAAACTTAAAGTAAAACATTCATGCTGAATAAATCCCAAAGTAACAGTACTAGAAATAACTGAAATTCAAATATCCCAATAAAACTGATAAATAGTGGAAAGGGCGACACATGCCCAATAAGGAGAATGATAGAAATGGAATCAAGTAAATGGAATAGTCTAATCATGTCGCCTAAAACTCCCACCTAAGCTGCAGTACGTTCCTTCCAAGGGATTCTAAGCAAGACGCCCCTGTGGTTGGGCACCTGTAATATATACATATATATACAAGAGAGAAAGAGAAATAGAAACGGGTCAGAGCCCGATAGTTTATATGATTTAAAAATTCGTTTAACAAGTATTTAAATTGATACAGGACAATGCAACAACATATTAGTGCGACACTCTCTTGAGAAATTCTCACCTCTCTTCTAATGTGCACTCCTATCGCACTAACATTCCCAATGGTTTATCTCATCATATATCACACTATCTTTCCCCAATGATTTAACTTATCTTAGGTTATTCGCATGATTTAAAATTGAACGATACAATTGTTTGAAAAGAATATCTAAATTAGTATCCAAAATTCTCATTTTAACTTTATTAATTTATAAAGCTTTCCAGTGTCATATTATGCTCTCTCAAAACAAGTATTTACAATATGAGTCATCAACCATATCCTACTTACCATATCACAGTAGGCAGTTCCAAATTCCAGCATTTCATACATATATTAAATACTCGTATAATATATATATATATATATATTATAACAGCACCCCAAATAAAAACTATGGTGCGGGCATACTCTACTATCCAAAACCCTGTATCACTCGTATTAAGGGGAATACAAATTCAGAATCACTCTCGAATTGTATTAACACGTACACAAACAATATTGAGGCGAAGCATAGATTCCAAGTCGCTAAGAGGATGGCACATGCTTGCGTCTCTTAGGACCGTCTAAACTATCACATCGATAGCCTGTACCAAGGATATCTATCTTCTAAGGTACAAGTCAATATCCCCCATAAAGGTCCCATCGAGATAAGACTTCCCCAGCGCGGTAACCTCAGGGATAGCAAGTAGCGTGGGCATGATTTTCACAAGTATATAATATATGCATACACAATCATATAAATATACCACTTTATTATATCAATTTAGGTTTATCCCATAACCTAAATTCACAACATTTATCCTTATTTTCCCATTATTATATAACAAGTATAATGGTTCATTTCTAACTTTAACTCGAAGGGTTTTTCCAACTTACTACGTGATTGGACATAAATATTGTATATTTATTCCCCTAATTTCAGTGCGTTTGTGAACCCGAGTGATGTAACCTATATGTATTTGACGCATATTTATGCTACTAATCTTCGTTGGCAAGTATTTCGTGTTTCGTGCTTCTCTTATTGGTTTTATAGGTTAATCATGCAAGCAGCGCAAAAGAGAAAGTGAGACAATGAAAGAAAAGCTAAGAAGGTAAGTTCAAGGGCATTTTGGTAATTCTGCAGCCAGATCCCGAAGGAGGAGTCAACTGGAAAGTTGAAGAGCTCGGAACAACGGGAACACTGGAAGAAACGACATCCAAATCCGAGCTACGGTTGATGAATTATGACCCGTTGAAGTTAAAGAAAAATCCAAGTAAGAAAGTAAAGAAAACAAGAAAAACTTCTAAGTGTTGAATGGAAGAAAAAGTACCCCAGACCAGCAAGCATTCGCGAACCCAAGGGCGAACCGGTTTGGGGGGCGAACCGGTTCGGGGTACATGCGAACCGGTTCGCGGGTCCTGTTACGCGAACTTCCTCCTTTATTCAGATTGGCTCTAAGGTTTCCTTCTTATACAACATCAAAATTTCGTGGTTCCTTCTTATACAACATCAAAATTTCGTGGTTTAATCCTCTACATCACAAAAGGTTTCCAGAATATCATTTAAGTCATCATTACGTGCAATTTCCTATCTCAAATTGGGTTTTTCTTCCATACAATTCATCCTAATCATTCCTAAACTAATATGAAAGATGCATCAATGAAATAATCAAGATAAACACTTGCCTGGGGCTTTCAGAAGTCTGGTTTGGTGCCGATATTTGTGTGGTTCCGTTCCCCGTCTCGCGATCTAGGCTTTGGCGGTGGCGGCGGTGCAAACGGGTGAATTCCGGGCCTTGGATTGCTTTGGAAGCTCTCTACTTCCCTCTCCTATGGTCGTCACTTGTCTTTGGTTGTTCTAACCCTAGAAGACAACCTTGGACATCTGATATAACCCTTGAAATTTCGTGGGTTTAATTACCCAAAAATGTAAAATGACTAAAATGCCCTCCCGGGGTACTAATTAAGTCTAAAAATGCCCCGAGGCCCAAATCAAACCCCCGGGTATACTTTTCTGACTATCTCGACCCTTCCGGATGCGTTGTCGCACTCAAAACGACCATATGAACAACTTATGAAATATTCACTTTTATTTATCAATAATTAGCCCCGACGCGACACGGACGCGTCCCGACTCAAATTTCCAAAATCGTCATTTTATTCACTCGTGACCTTCAATATAACCAACAATATATATTACTTTGCTCATTAGTAATATTCAACAAATTTCCCATAATTACTAACTCTCGTCACATTAATAATTATAACATAATTAATTTCCGGATTTTATTAAATAAATAATTCACATTAATATTAATAAATCCCCAAATTAATATAGCATAAAAATACGGGGTATTACACATCCCTGTTTCAATGAACTCCTCGGGTGGATGTCCACCAATGGGGTTCCACAAACACAAACTCTCCATAAGTGTTAAGAACACTTTTCTAATGAGCCTATCATTCTTTCGAAGGGCTCTCTCTTCATTGTACATTCCTTAGTTTGGAACAAGGTTCACTTACCTATGTAACTCTTCATTCACTATCAGCCTTTACCCGATCCTCGTGTGAATAATTCAGGAACTACATTCTCTTTACTCCTGGTAAACCAAAGGAATTAACGGTTATATCCAGCCGTGAGATCCCTCTATGAGAGAAATGTCCTGATCCCTTAGATATGGTGACCACCATTCCCACCATTTAAGTATTGCTCCCACGAGTGAAAATTTTTCCTCAAACTTTCTCATAGGGGTATTTCCATACCCTGCTCTAAGCTAATGCTCCCGAGCCTTCTACTTTCTCTGAATCATGTTACACTCACTCCGTATAACTTAACTTCAACATATGGTCCTTATCAAAGACCTTCTCAAACCTTTTTTCCTAAATTTACTTCACTAGGTAATTCAAGTTTAGCACCACTCTCTACTATAGCGCTACATGGATACTCATAACTATAATACTTTAGTAGTCATTGCAACCATCCTTGACAAATGTCATAAGGAGAGTGACCTCTAATGCGGTCCTGGTCTCCAATTTCAACTCATAGCTCCAACTAAGCCCCCACCTCCTGCCGCCTTCACAACAGTCTTCTGTGGTCGTCCTTCATCGATCAACACATGAGTCTCGAACGAGCACGCAAAATATTTACTATAGTCATATATGATAGTAGGAGAACGAAATCTCACAAGAGGAATCAACAATCCTAATCCTAAGGATCTATATCAAATCGAGAGCAATGTTGAAAGCGTAGTACGTCTGCACAAATTCCTAATAAGACTAGAACTTGATGCTCTGATACCATCTGTAACACCCCACCGAATAAAATACTGGACAATCAATCATGTACCAAATTAAAACAGGACTCTCATATGGTTCATTCTTAGCATCACTATCGAAAACCAATTTAATTACTAATAACCTATTAGGCTGGCGTCAAAATTTTACTTAACTAATCTTTTCAAATAAAATATTCACGCAGTTTATATATATGAAACTGAAATGAAATAAAATAATCGAACACTTGGCTCAACATAATACAACCAAATCAAAAGGGCGTAAATTTAAATGCGGTAAAAGAATAAATGAACACAATTGGGCTTTCGGCCCGAGTGTTACTACAATTCTTCTTATCTATATTACAAGAATAGAAGCATCTACAGTAAGCCTACTGCAACGAACGTCTGACTCTAAGGAATAATCATCCAGGCGTCCCTGTGTCTGGACACCTATGTATATACATATATAGCAAAAGAGGGAAAAATAGATAAACGGGTCAGAGCTCGAGTTGTGAAAATATTTTGCAAGTGCATAAATGCTATATTTTTAAAAAATATGCTTTACCTCATATTTAAATTGGTATCATACTCCCATGACATACCCCTCACCCCTCTTCTAATAGTGCACAACTATCGCGTTCCTATTAAATAACCTAGTCAAGTTACCCTGACTAACTAATCCGTCCAGATACCCCTCACCCAAACTCTGAAAATCCTACTTAACCCGAGTAATAAGGGCTAAACTTCTCCCCATTCCCAACATTGCGCTACATTCGTACGTGGGGTGTCTCGCGTAGCGAAATCCAAACAAAGAACCTCCCCGATACACTACTACTTGGCAATGTTGATCGTCAAGATCCATTAGGCCCTCAGCACCCAACACATATATATAAAACTCTTATATAAATATATAGGTGTCTTTATAACCTCTAATTCATATTCATATAAATCTGAATATACATATCTATCGGATAGGAGAAAATACTTATCATTCTTCTCACCTTATATAAATATGTAATATCTCAGCTTCGTATACAAGCAATATACTATGCTCAACGAATCTAATTACACTTATTACATCACAAGCAATATAACCATCCCTCTGAGCTATAACTCGAGGATACAGTTTCGTAGTGCCTATCCGAATCCGGGTTTACTCACTATACCACGGTACCAAGCCAGACTCACTCATGGTCATGGTAAAAATACACAATGGTGGAGTCGGTCCTATTCCCTCTTTAAGTGGAGTACACACACATCGCACCCGAATGTGGGATGAGATGACCTGGGGATATACTCTCCCTTCTCCTCAAGCCAGGGGATTCACCCACAACGCGCAACCTCCCCGAATCGCACTAGAGAAATGTGTAATCTAGCTGTTCCAAACCTACGCCAAAGGAAAGCCAGTGGAACCAGCCTCTAAGATACAAATACAACAATCACACACAGATATATATTTATTTGTATTATGTTATATATATACTATAATCACATCGTATATATAATCTACGTCACCTTTCAAAAATACATATATGGCTATAATTGTCAATCTTATATAGCGATAGCCAGTAACCCCATGTGTTTCCATTCGTAATAATATTTAAGTATTCTCATACTTAAAATACTAATCCCATAAGTATTCTCTTACATAACTATAACTCGCACCTTAATCAGTTTTAAGGATTTATATACTCTCCGAATATACCCATTCATACAATATAATAGGTATACCCTCAACTTATTTTAATCCTATAGATATCGTATCCTAGGATTTTCTCCATTTCAATTGGCCCATATTTATCCTAACCACATAAAATATCTATACCCGTTTGCCGAATGATTCTCTCGAATGTCTCACGTCCCAAACATTCATTGAATTCATACCCCGGATCATATACTAAAATAAATCTGAGGTTCCCTCTATCATCCTAAGGTTTACTCACCCTCAAAACCATCATCTAGGAGTCCTAATATCATATCTAGAATCCCCTACAATAATCTCCAAAACCATAGTTTAAATTTCCCTAAACTTGAAGGAGAAGACCTCAAAAATTTTCCAGAACTGAATCGATTTGGCCTATCCGAATAAATTCGAAATGGTTCTACTTTCTAACTATCTCATATCGAATCGATTCGGCTTGTCCGAATCGATTCGGCCTGTTCAGTGCCAAAAATATGCTATGGTTTCATCTTCTCCAAAAATACAAATATTCATCCTCTCTCCATTTTTGTGGTTTCTAATCTTAACCAACAACAACATAATCATCTAATCTATGATTTCTAACTAACAAAGCTATTAATTTGTGTTATTAAACCATTTCTCTTAGGTTTAAACCTTAAAGCCATAAAAACCCTAGTTTTGACATTTCTCCCATTTCAATTCAATCTTATACTCCAATAACATGGTTTTAACCCTAGAAATCATTTAGGGTTTACAATACATTAATTTATAAACTCATACTCAAATTTTCCCAAATTTACTTTGAGGGTTCTATGCCAAAATCACATAATTTACCAATTATGATAGATATACACACTAAATTAGATCAAGCAAGTAAACACTTGCCTGGAGGATAAAATTCGACGACATCGAGTCGAATCCCGTGGAGTTTGGCCAGAATCTCCTTTTTCTCTCTTCTTTTCTCCGCTTCCTTTCTTTCTCTCTTTTTCTTTCTTTCGTTCTCGCTCTCTTGTGCTTTTATAAGGGAGAAATAAAGGCTTGTCCCTTATTAACCCAAAAATGACTCGTTTACTCAATTACGAGTCCCTACTGGTCCAAAAATTTTTGGAACCCAAACACTACTCCCGGATACTCGATTCTGACTATTTCGGCCATTTCGAAACCAACCGCACACTCGAAATCTCCATCCGAGTCACTTAACCGCAATTCATTAATTAAACCCAACACAACTTAATGCGGGTTTTTCCAATTAACATATTATCCTTTGTCACTTTACCCAACGACGACATATAATTAAAATACTCCGACAGTTTAATTTAATCCCAAAAGTAAACATATCACACCTCGAGAATCATTTAACCCTCGTAAGATCCAAAAATTATTATTCAATTTCTAAATTTCACTTACTTATGAAATTTAATTATCCATAAAAATGTGGGATATTACAATAGCGTGTTCTTTAGGGACATAATGGCCAAAGGTACAATTGTAATACCCAGTATTTTTATGACTTTTAATTTTGGGGATTTATTAAATTTAATTAGAGATATTGATTTAATATTAATCCAGAAAATCATTTAAATACTTACTAGCGTGATGAGAGTTAGTAATTATTGGAATTTTGTTGTAAATTACTCTATGGGTAAAGTAAGAAGTGAAATTGTATTTAGTAAAATTATCACGAGAATCTAATTTGATAATTTTGGAAATTTATCGGGACGCGCTTGTGTCGTGTCGGGATTATATTCGAACTATTAAAATTGAATAAATTATAAGTCACCCATATGGTTACTTTGAGTGCGTCAATGTGTCCGGAAGGGTCTAGATAGTCAAAATAATGTACCCGGGGTTTTAGTTTGGGTCTCGGGGCGTCTTTAGGTCTAATTAACATTTCGGGAGGGCATTGTGGACATTTTACATTTTTGGGCATGAAAACCCACGAAATTTCTAAGAGTATATCAGATTGTAGGAGTCATCTTCTAGGGTTAGAATAACCATAAACCAAAGACGACCATTGGAGAGGAAGAGGATAAGCTTTCAAGGAGTTCTAGGCCAAGAACTCCACTGTTTGCACCGCCGTCGCCGCCAAACTTTAAATCGCGCAACGCGGATCACAACCACACCAATATCTCCACAAATTTGAACCAAGAAGTCCCAGGCAAGTATCTATCTTGATCTATATTAGTTAATGCTTCAATGATATTAGCCTAGGTTTTATTAGGACTAGTTTCTGTGAAAGAAAACATGTTTTGGAGACTCAAATTTGCATGATGTATAGAGAAAAGATATGTTCTGGAAATCTAATTCATATGTAGAGATTGAACCACGAAATCCATTGTATAAGGAGTAGAAAATCTGAGAAAAGAATGGGAAAAAAATTAGTTAAAGAAATTATTAGGGTTCTTGTAATTTTTTGAATTTTAACCTTATTAAACTGTTATAATTGATGAAAACTCGCATGCCTTACGTAGAATGTTCATTGTTTGGGGATATAATACTTGTAGTATAATTTTTTGGAAGTTTGGAAATCAAAAATGATGATTTGAATGATTTTGGGATATCATTCCCGTAACTGGAAATTCTACAGATTCGCCATACCTACTTGATCGATCGATCGACCCAGGAGTATCGATCGATTAACGCATCGATCGATCGAACACCTGCCATAGATCGATAGACCCCTCCTGGAAAACTCACATTCCCCTTTTCAATAGGTTATTCCAACTTAAATGATTAGACATCCTTGGAGATTAATGTTAGAACATTTTGGGATATAAAGAAGACCAGTAGGACTTTATAAAAATGGAACCTTAAATGTAAGACGAGATTAACATTTCACGGAGGTGTTTTACACATAAGAAACAATGGGAACATGTGTTTAAAGGGTGAGACTCGTAAGGAAGTTACGTTGAAAAATAAATGAGTACCTACTGAAATTACACTTGGGGAGATAGGAATTCATAAATGTTACATAGTAAGTTGGAATAATCCCATAAATAAGAATAAGAGACAAATCGTTATACGTGATAACCTAGTAATGTGTAATAATAATAAATATCATAGCATGGGTCGTGGGTGTACCTAAATTTGAAATGGAAATGGTAGTATACATATATATCTGTGTTTGCGCATATACTATTACGTGTAAAAATCATGCCCGCACTACTTGCTATCCCTGAGGTTTTCGCGCTGGGACAGTCTTATCTCGATGGGACCTTTATGGGGGATATTGACTCGTACCCTAGAACATAGGAATCCTTGGTACAGGCTATCGAATCGATAGTCAAACGATCCTAAGTGACGTGAGGGTATGTGCTGACCTCTTAGTGACTTGGAACTATGCTTCGCCTCAATTTGTATGTGTTTTGTATTAATACAGTTCGAGAGTTATTCCGAACTAGTATATCCCTTAGTACGGGTGATACGGGGACTAGATAGCAGAGTATGCCAGCACCATAAATTTTGTGTGGGGTGCCGTTAGTGTGTGTATATATATATATATATTATATGAGTATTTAATATATATATATTTAAACTTGAAAATTGGGAACTACCTACTGTGACTAAAGGTAGGTAAGTAATGAGACCGAAGCTGTCCTACCAGTGGAACTGGCGGTACCTTCGGCCAGAATTTCTCTTAGCAATGGGCTCATTCCAGATCCTAGGCATGTGCAGCTGGAGACACTAGATGAGCACAGGGACAAGGCGAGAGAGAATTTCAAAGTCTACACTCAGCAACTGTCCAGAGCCTATGAAAATTTGGTTAAGCCTAGGGAATTCCAGGTGGGAGATCTAGTCCTACGAGCATCAACCCACCATCTCCGTAGCATGTCGGCGTCCAAATTCAAACCTAACTGGGAAGGCCCTTTTGTTGTCAGAGGAGTGGGGAAGTCGGGCTACTGCCAGATATCAGAACCTGAGAGTGATTGCCTCCAGTCCATCAACTGCAAGTGGCTGAAGAGGTACTATGCTTAGTAGCAACTAACAAGTTTTGTTTGTATTTTTCATGTCGGCAACGGATGTCAAGGATTGCTCCTACACCAGAAAAGTTTTTTGTTTTTTTGAAGCAATCCTACACTGTAAACGATAGACAAAAGTAAAAGAAATGAAATAGCAACGTTTTTGGTCATTTTGACGTTTACTTTGCTTACTCATTTATACATACATATACGCTCCCTATTAAGTTAGAAGAGAGTAAAAAAAAAAAGAGGTCGGGAACTTTGCTCACTACACTTGGGAGGTAAGTCCATCCTAAGAGAAAGTATACTGAGCAAAGTCCCCCAGACATAAATTAATACAGTTTTATAATAAAATCAGGCTTCCGGAAAGGGGTGGGGGTCACCCTCCTCCCCAACCTAGCCTCTATGACTATAAGTAGTAATATGTAGGAATACCCCCACAGACAGGAGGGGCAACCCAAGAAAGTCACATGCCAACACCTCACAGTTACAAGAGGTGTATTTTCAAAAAAAAATGTGAACAAAATGATAATACATAACTTTTCATATCAATGCAAATACCCCGCAGTATATGGGGTAGCCACCAGTAGACTAAAGGCTCACAGAAATTAGAGCAAGTCATGTAAAACAAACACCCACAGCATAAAGGGAGAACAAAAGAAAAAGAAAGTGCAGAAGAAACAAAGTGTCTCATACATGAATGATAAGATAAGTGATGTACATATAGAATTCTGAGCACTACAAAACAAGAGGTAGCCTATTGGCTAGAAACCACAAAAAATAAATCATCGCGCGCAATGGCGCCAGCATATGACGAACCAGCCTCCCGCAGAAACTCTTCCACCAACCGGACGGATTTAGCATCATCCTCCTCATCGCCAGACTCAAGTCTGGCAAGCTTCACCTGCAGTAGGGCGATCTGATTTCGGATCCTCGTAGCCTCAGCGTGTCGTTGCTCAACCCTGGACTGCCGGGACGTGTGAAACCTCACTATCTTCCGGAAAGGAACACTCAGGAAGGGGCGAACCCCTGCGTCAAGCCAATCCAAACGAAAATGATAGAACTGCTGTAAGTCGCGGAGAGCATCCAAGAATAGCAAGATAGAAGAGCTAGTCAGCTTAGCAGGGGAGGTAGCCAAGAACTCATGAACATGGCTGGCAAGAGCCCTCAGGTTGAAGGCCGTAAGACTGTCAACCTGGAGTATACTCTGAGAAGTAAACGTCTCAGGATGGTGCTCCAAGATGAGATCCAAGAGCTGACGCTCGTGTACCCTGAAGCGGCCTGGTAGCTCCTCACGCCATAGCCTACTAGAAATAGTCGCAGCGTCCTCTGTTTCATCATCGCCCTCGGAGTGGCGAGACCCCGCCTCAGAGGGAAGAAAAGAAGACTCCCCACCAGAATCAGCATCACCGACTAAAGGAGTGAACTCAGAACTGTGATCTCCCTCCGCACCTGCCCCACTACCAGTCTCCACAGTCATCGGAGTATCCTCATACACCTGGAAACAATGAGACAAGGGTGTTATAGGAATGCTTGCACAGTATACGCAAGAAGAAAAGAAAAGGGGAATAGTAAAAAGAGGGGGTATGCCAGTCTAATACCTCTCTCACAGCTGCCCCGCTGCCAGACTCCACAGTCACCGGAGTATCCTCACACACCTGGAAACAATGAGACAAGGGTGTTATAGGAATGCTTGCACAGTATACGCAAGAAGAAAAGAAAAGGGGAATAGTAAAAAGAGGGGGTATGCCAGTCTAATACCTCTCTCACAGCTGCCCCGCTGCCAGACTCCACAGTCACCGGAGTATCCTCACACACCTGGAAACAATGAGACAAGGGTGTTATAGGAATTCTTGCACAGTATACGCAAGAAGAAAAGAAAAGGGGAATAGTAAAAAGAGGGGGTACGCCAGTCTAGTACCTCTCTCACAGCTGCCCCGCTGCCAGACTCCACAGTCACCGGAGTATCCTCACACACCTGGAAACAATGAGACAAGGGTGTTATAGGAATTCTTGCACAGTATACGCAAGAAGAAAAGAAAAGGGGAATAGTAAAAAGAGGGGGTACGCCAGTCTAGTACCTCTCTCACAGCTGCCTCGCTGCCAGACTCCACAGTCACCGGAGTATCCTCACACACCTGGAAACAATGAGACAAGGGTGTTATAGGAATGCTTGCACAGTATACGCAAGAAGAAAAGAAAAGGGGAATAGTAAAAAGAGGGGGTATGCCAGTCTAATACCTCTCTCACAGCTGCCCCGCTGCCAGACTCCACAGTCACCGGAGTATCCTCACACACCTGGAAACAATGAGACAAGGGTGTTATAGGAATGCTTGCACAGTATACGCAAGAAGAAAAGAAAAGGGGAATAGTAAAAAGAGGGGGTATGCCAGTCTAATACCTCTCTCACAGCTGCCCCGCTGCCAGACTCCACAGTCACCGGAGTATCCCCACACACCTGGAAACAATGAGACAAGGGTATTATAGGAATGCTTGCACAGTATACGCAAGAAGAAAAGAAAAGGGGAATAGTAAAAAAAGGGGGTATGCCAGTCTTATACACGGTACCTGAACAATGCCCTCCGCAACGGTCATAGAAGGAGGAGCAGGGGCCCCCGTAGGGGCAACAACACTGATTGATGCTCCAGAAGAGGTTGCCTCGGTAACCAATACTTCCGAAGAAGCTACCTCAACCTCAGGCACCGTAGGGATAGCTACCTGAAGAGGCGCAACGACAGGACAAACCAGCCCTTGTATAGGGGCTGCTGAAACGGTAGTGGTAGGAGCCGCACTCGAAACAGCGCCAAGGGATAACTGCAACAAAGTAAAAGAGGGCTACGATAAGCACAGACTGGACAGATAAGAAAATAGAACTAAGAAAACAAAAGAATACCTGAACCCCATCTAAGGGGGAAGCGCGAAAAAAGACGGTCTGCGCAGTAGGGGCTGTACTGATGGCCTGCAAAGAATGAAAATGCGTTGTTTACTGCATGTTCGAGGAAAAGGAGATCCCATTGCTTCAACAGAAAGGACTGACCTGAAGTGCGGGCTCACTGGTGGAGGCCACGGTAAATATTGGGCCACGAGAAATCGCCTGAACCAAAGATCTACCATCCATAGATACGCGGACCCTAGGGATAGAAATTCTCCCCGAAGAGGACAAACCCGGGGCGATAACGCCGGCTAAGGGAGGAGCCCCTTCCTGAGAAGAAAATCCAAGAGCCATTAAGACTCCTGCTGAGAGGAGACAAATATTCAAAAAAAAAAAAATAAGTACTACCTCAGATGAAGAGGCCTCCAGGGGCTCAGCTGCAGAAGTACCCGCCGCCGAGACAAGAGAGGACGATGTGGCAACGCCCGAAGACACAGCTCTCTACGAATGATAAATGGATAAATAAAAAAAAAAAGAAGGAATACAAAAGGAAATGACGCAATGAAAGTTTTGAAAATAACGAGGCATACCTGAGGAGAAGGGGAAGCCACAGGAGTGGTACGAGTGACGGTAAAATGCACGGACGAAAGCTGCGAGGAAGCGACAGTATACGCAACCAAAAGGTAGTTAGGAGATGAATAAATTACAACAGATGTTAAATGAACTGAGGAAATAGCAAACCTCTCTAAACAGTCCCCGGGAGGAAATGAGCATGGAGTTCCTCTCCCGCTGAAAGGGCGTCGGTCGTAGTGGGGGAAGAGGAGAACCACCTGCCTCGATGGAAGTGGCCTGCACAAATATAACAGAATGCTTTAAATGAAAATATATACATATATATGATGAAGGGAAGAAAGAAAATCGTATGCAAAAAAATATATATATATAGACAAGTGAAGGGAGAACGCTTACAGTAACGGGGCGCGTAGTCTGGCTATAAGGGAGATGGGTGGGGCTGACCCCCCCAGGAGAACGGGAGGCCTCATCATCGCTAGAAGACTCTCTGGAGACTGATAACAAAGCATAAGTGTCAGTAGTGCTCTCGCTATGGAAACCCAGGCCGCCCATATCACCCGAAGAAGAACTATGGTCGTCATAGGAAGGGGTGCTCCCATAATCAACTAGTTCCTCTTCCAATGAAGGGGAGGGAGATGAAAGAACTCCGCGAGAACTGGGTCCACTAAGTAAAGGAGGCTGTGATATAGTACCTTCTGCAATAGGAATGGACGCGACCCGCGTCTCCTGAGAAGTAAGGCTCGGTGAGGAGTAACCTTGGTCCACCGTAGAGGAAGCAGCTATGCCAGCGCCATTTCCTTTCTTTTTCTTCGCAGCCCGGGTCCTCACAGGGGAGGAAGGAGGAGAAGCAGTAGTAGCAGGAACAAAATTGGAAACATCGGTGTCAGGATGCTTCCTTTTGCTAGTAGTAGAGGTGCCCGCCTTCCCTTTGCTTTTTGGTTGGCTTTTAGACTTCACAGGGGGAAGCTCAGTCGACGGAGGCGGAAGTGACTCGTCAAAGAGAGGTTTCACTAAAATAGGGATGGCCTGCTCCAAGGGTGGCGTAGAGGTGGTACTGAGAAACCAAGGCTCTTTCTGCGTCTGCCTGACCAAAAACTGAGCTCTGGTATATTTAATGGGGTTAGTCTCATGAGGAGGGCCAACTACACATTCTTGAATAAGACGAACCTGCTGCTGCCAAAGAAGGAACCAGGATGAAGTGAATGAAGGCTGATAATCACTGGTAGGCACATAGAGACCACCCAAACCACTGACCCTGCGGAATAACCCCTGAAGAGTAAAGCTCACACACGCCTCGGAGAATGCCTCCGAATGACTGCTGTAGGTAGGAAGAGGAGGAGTGTGGACACCTTGATCATAACCAAACTGTCGTCTTGCCCTCTCGGAATGGTAAAATTCAGCACGGGGACCTAACTCGGTCCAAGAAGGAAGGTGACAGGGTAAGAGCATCGTCATCACATTAATATGGGGACACGTGGAAACTGACCCCACTGCGGAAGGACAATAGAAGGTTCCGCCATCACCAGGGAAAGAAAGCCAGCTGAAAGTACCCCCAGGGCGCTTGGTATAAGGCCGAAACTGAAACTCCTTGATGTCGTCAATCAACATTCCCAAAGACTGTTTGGGAGTTTTCTTATGCCACCGAAGAAGCCTCGCAGCGTCGCTATGACAAGCGTGAGCCCCTGAAGTAAAGTGGGGGAAATGCTCAAACAAAAAGGCCATCAAGAAAGGGCCGTTGACATGATTAGCAACATCATACCGACCGCAGGACCTCTCTACATCTATGTGTGCTCGGTCTATCCAGGTGTAAAGAGAACCCAAGGTCAGGGCAGCTATGGGTACTGGTCTACCGCGAGACAATCGCACAGCCAACCTAAAAAGAAGTTCGCGGGGACAGTCTTCAGGCTTACCTGGAAGAAGGAACCGAGTCAGGAACGTAACAAGGAAAGCGGCTAAATGTGCAGGAGAGCGAAGCTTAGGACCATCCTGGGATCTGGGCGCTGCACGAGAAGTCTCCCCCTTTGGCAACTGCTCAAAGTCTCTGAACCAATATCTTTGCCATTTGGCAAAGGAATGCTTGGAATGACCCGTTACATTTATGGCCACATATCTCGAGCACTCCCCGAGAGATGACCGTAACTCCCCCACCAACTCCTGCTCTAGGGAGTCCTCGCAGTCATCAGTAAAGACCTGTTGCCCAAAGAAAGGAA
Source organism: Sambucus nigra (assembly GCA_949130495.1). Taxonomy (NCBI): domain Eukaryota; kingdom Viridiplantae; phylum Streptophyta; class Magnoliopsida; order Dipsacales; family Adoxaceae; genus Sambucus; species Sambucus nigra. Next base: position 329,735,352 of record OX422209.1, read on the forward strand.
GGGCGTACAACTCACATATATCTTCGAGAGTAACAGTAAATTCCCCCCAGCCCGTGACAAAGGTGTGAGACTCCATACTCCATCGGGATAACAAGAGATTGAGCGAAGTACCGTGTTTGAAGAGGGTGCAGGACTTCAGACTGCTGACGGCGGTGAAAAGCCCCACCTCCCTGAGAATAGCCACGTAATCAGGAACGCTCAGAACATAGTCAACCCAACTGGCCCACTCCTCTGTGGGTCCTCCGGGGGTTTTAACCTCAACGTTGGAATAGGGAAAGTCGCCTCGGTCAACTCGGATTCGGAGAATCGAATCCGGAGAAATAATAGGAAGATCAGCAGACTCAGTTAACCCCACATGAGACCGATCGAGAACAACACCCGAAAATTTTTCCCCAAAGTCGGAAAGTGAAGTCATGAAACTGTCAGCAGGACCAAAAAAGGGAGCACGGGGATAAATACCGAAGTCCCGCCCTTGACGAATGTGCATATAATCCTTCCATGCCTGAGAGGAAGTAGGCGTAGCTGATGAACCACCCAGAGCCAGTGGCTCAAGAAAAGAACTCGCCCCAGTGGAGATTCCGAGCGAAGGACCCTGGGGGCCCCCTCTCGTAAAAGAAGAGGGGGAGGCAGAAACCCCATCATAATCATAGGAAGAGCCCCTGGGCAGTGGCATGCTCTCCGTAACACCAATAGTCGTCGAGACACCCTGGGTCACGGAACCCCTGAGGTGACGAAATGTCGAGACACCCCCTTCCACGAATGAGAGACCCGTAGAGGTGAGGCCAGGTCGCGAGACCCCCAACTGCTGACAAGAGGTCACTATACCGTCATGGGGCGAGACCCCCTCTTCAGAAAAAAATACGGGCGTCGAAACCCCCAAGTTCGAGATACCCCCACTGACAAAATTAACGTGTGCCGAGGCCCCCACGGGCAAGACGCCACCAGACGCCAATGACGAAATGCGCGTAGAGACGCTGCCAACATGCGTCGAGATAACCATAGAAGGCGCATCATCAAGCAAGGAACCTACACGAAAACTCGTCAAAGGCGAGAGGCCTTCATAAGCGGAAATAGCGGGCGAGAGACCCCCGTGTGAGGGAGCTACTAGCGAGGAACTATTGTTCATATCCGCGCCCAGATTGGGCGAGACCCTCTGTCCCTCGCGCAGACCGTACGAGACCCCTTGCTCAACCGAAAAATTCATATCCGCGCCCAGAGTGGGTGAGACCCCCTGTCCCTCGCGCAGAGCGGACGAGACCATGTGTTCCGCGCCCAGATTGGGCGAGACCCTCTGTCCCTCGCGCAGATCAGACGAGACCATTGGTTCCTCGCGCGGATCGGATGAAGCCCTTTGTTCCGCGAGCAGATTGGACGAGACCCCGTGTTCAACTAAAAAACTCAGACCCGCGCTCAAATCGGGCGAGACCTCTTCTTCCTCGCGCATACCGAAAGCAGGCGAGACACTCTCCGCCGTCAGCAAAGCATTGGTCGAGAGGCCCCTCGTCACAGATGAACCCAGATGAAAACCGGTATATGCCAATTGAGAAGGGGAGGAACCCGCAAGGGATCTCGGCTCAAAACGCGAGGAGGCAAGTGTGGCGGATGACAAATCGACGCCACCGGTCGGAGAGGACCTAGTGTCGCCGGCGCCAGCAGTTCCGGGCATAGGGGTGTTTGAAATGCACGATGCAGAAGGCGCAAAGCCTAAAACCATGGGTGCGCTGGAAGCACCAACATTGGAAGGGGTATCGTTTGGTTTAGGCTCCATGGATGAGAGGGTATGAAAGTGGGCAAGCTTAGAAAGAAAAAAAAAAGGAGATGGGTGGCTATGGGGTTTTAAAAGAATCCCTCTCTCACTTTCTCTCACTACAAATCCAAAGATGCTTATGTTTGGTTGAAGAAGATGAAGGACTCCAAGATAAGGGGCTTATGTTTTTTTCACCAAAACGGAAAAACGTGCAGGAAGGCCAAAAGTTGATGATTTTTTTTCCAAATGATGGGGTGACAGTTCCCACACTGACGCGTGGGTTCTCAAAAAATTAAATACCTCGGATAGAGGGACACAGAATTTAATGATCCTAGGATCCCTCAGAAAAAATGAAAAATATATATATATATATACATATATATATATAATTGTTGAAACCATATTTATAGCGTACAAAGTTTTTTTTAGTCTACCCAACCAAAAAATCTTTGTACGAGGGGCTAATGTAGAAGGGTGTTATAAACAGAAAAAAAAAGCAAAATAAAATAAATATGCTTTTTTTAAATAACATCCGAGAGGTACCCGCGAGGCCACCCAGAAGTCCAAAAGCCACCGCAAGTTTCAGCACAGCGGCGAGTCCCTACGCCACCGCAAGGGTCAGCGCTACCTCGGGCGTCAACGCCACTTCGAGTGTCGGCGCCACCTCAAGCGTCAGCGCCATTTCGAGCGTCAGCGCCACTTCGAGCGTCGCCGCCGGGACAAGGGTCGGCGCCACTTCGAGCGTCGGCGCCACAACAAGGGTCGGCGCCGCAACAAGGGTCGGCGCCGCCTCACCTGTCAGCGCGGATTCAAGCCTCAGCGCTACCTCAAGCTTTAGCGCCATTTCGAGCGTCAGCGCCACTTTGAGCGTCGACGCCGGGACAAGGGTCGGCGCCACTTCGAGCGTCGGCGCCACAACAAGGGTCGGCGCCGCCTCACCTGTCAGCACGGATTCAAGCCTCGGCGCTACCTCAGGCGTCAGCGCCACTTCGATCGTCGGCGCCGCAACAAGGGTCGGCGCCGCCTCACCTGTCAGCGCCGGTTCAAGCATCAGCGCTACCTCGAGCGTCAGCGCCATTTCGAGCGTCGACGCCGGGACAAGGGTCGGCGCCACTTCGAGCGTCGGCGTCACTTCGAGCGTCGGCGCCACAACAAGGGTCGGCGCCGCCTCACCTGTCAGCGCGGATTCAAGCCTCGGCGCTACCTCAGGCGTCAGCGCCACTTCGAGCGTCGGCGCCGCAACAAGGGTCGGCGCCGCCTCACCTGTCAGCGCCGGTTCAAGCATTAGCGCTACCTCAAGCGTCAGTGCCATTTCGAGCGTCGGCGCCGGGACAAGCGTCGGCGCCACTTCGAGCGTCGGCGCCACAACAAGGGTCGGCGCCGCCTCACCTGTCAGCACGGATTCAAGCATCAGCGCTACCTCAAGCGTCAGCGCCATTTCGAGCGTCGGCACCATTTCGAGCATCGGCGCCGGGATAAGGGTCGGCGCCGCCTCACGCGTCAGCGCCACTTCGAGCGTCGGCGCCAGGACAAGGGTCGGCGCCGCCTCACATATCAGCATCGATTCAAGCATTAGCGCTACCTCGGGCGTCAGCACCACTTCAAGCGTCAACGCCACTTCGAGCGTCGGCGCCGCAACAAGGGTCGGCGCCGCCTCACAGCATCAGCGCCACTCCGAGCAACGGCGCCAGGACAAGGGTCGGCGCCGCTTCAAGCATCAGCGCCACCACAATCGTACTACAGAAACGTTATTCGAGAAGCGCTGCTACAGGAGTTTCCATCATGAAACAGCAGGCTCTAAATAAACAACAGCACTAACACTTTACTTTCTTGCACAGGTTGCCTAGTCGAGCAAGCAGGGCTCGAACAGGCACGTCGGGACCTCCTGGGAGTTTTGGCTTGGCGGCTGAGGGACAAGGTATGTTGAGCAAGCTCAACCACTTAGCACTATAGGATTGAGAGAATACTAGTAGGAAGACCCAGAAGCCACTTGAGGCTACGCACAAGAAATAAACTCTTTACAAGAAAAATGACTTTTCCAGAAGAGGAGGTCCTCGAGGTCTCTCTCAAGAAAAACAACACTTTTTAGAGGGAGTGAGGCCTTAAGGTCCTCTCTCTCAAAGATTTGCAAAATTGCACCACAAGTTACCGTTTCAAAAGATAACTACCAAATCTGCTATTTTGTCTCCATTAGGGGACATATGTGCTTTTTGAGTTTTGGTCGGTGCCAGGTGGCGCCTGCAGAGGGGACAGGCAGCTGCCTGCAGGTAGGGACAAATGGTACACTTCAGACATTGTTCCCCACCAACTCTCTCAATTTTGGCGCCCAAAATCGCCAGCTCACCCCTTACGCCCATGTATAAATAGACCCCTGGGCAAGGTCAAAAGATATACAAGAAGAAAAATTGCACTGTTACTCTGCTAAAATATCACCAGACCTACCTAGTATTCTCTCCCTGCTCATTCTCTTAGTGTTGAGTGCCTTGTTCCTTCACTCCCCACTTACAGCCATCACTCTCAGGTGTTTCCCTTGAGAAAATTGCTATTTTTGCTGTGAAAGTTCATCTTCTTGCAGGGAGTGAGTTGAAGCTTGAGTTCCATTGTTACCAGAAGGAGAAGTTTTCTTCAGAAGTTGCACCAAGAGACCTTGAAGACTTGCAGACAGTGTCCATTGGAGTGGGTCACGCCTCACCCTTTCCAGTTATTCATAGACCCCAGTCTCACTACCCTCCTACAATATTATATGAGTATTTAATATATATATATTTAAACTTGAAAATTGGGAACTACCTACTGTGACTAAAGGTAGGTAAGTAATGAATAATTAATTCAACTTGGGTATTTGTGTTTGAAAGGTTTAAGGCGATACTGAGAACCCTTATAATCAAATGAGGCTTATGTGAGAACCTTGCTTTTTAATAAAATTAACTTCCTTAACATTTGAGGATGTCGGCATGAAATCTTGTCAGTAACTTAAGATAAGCTAATCTATTGGGAGTATTAGTGCGATAGGTGTGCACATTAGAAGAGAGGTGATAATTTCTCAAGAGAGTGTCGCACTAATATGATTGTTGCATTAGCCGGTAAGCATTTTAAATACTTGTTAAACTAATTTTAAATTGTTTTACAATCGGGCTTTGACCCGTTTCCTATTTTCTCTCCTCCCTTGTATATATATATGTATATATTACAGGTGCCCAGCCACTGGGGCGTCTTGCATAGGATCCTTTGGAAGGAACGTGTTGCAGCTTAGGTGAGAGTTGCAGGCCTCTTGCTTAGACGATCTCATTATTTATTCCACTTCTAGTTTTATTTTATCCAGTTGGGCATGTGTCGCCCTTTTTCCATTACGCAGTTGGTTTTATCAGAGATTGTGACTCTTTTATTTCCAGTATTTATACTTTGGGATTATTATTGTCCGGATGTTTTTCCTTCGAAGTTTTAATGTTGAAATTAATTAGTTGGATGCTTAATTGCTTGGATTATATGTTCCAGTATAGTTGTTGGGTGATTCTTAAACTATGAATTATGAAAGTTTAATTGTTGATTTTTTTTATGAAATTGGAAATTGATGTCTTAAAATAGTTTTATCACTTAGCTCAATTATTTAGGGTGTTTAATTGGAAAAGTTATTTTTAGGACAGTGATGCTAAGAATGAACCAACCGTTCACCTTAGTTATAATTTAATAAAGGACTGATCACCCGGTATTTAATTAGGCGGGGTGTCACAGGTGGTATCAGAGCATCAGGTTCTAGTGTACTTTAGGATCTGTACTGCTTATTTCGCTTTTAGCTTCGCGTTCTTGATATAGAGCCCTATTATAGGATTGGTGAATTCTTGCTTTTACATTTACGTCTTCAGCTATTTGAGATTTAATAATAACTGTAGACTAATAAATTCCTTTACGTTTCCGATGCCTCCGAGACGCGCACCCAAGGATAGGCGTGCCCAAGCTGAACAACCAGCAGCTCTGGCTCAGGGAACGATGAATGCAACTGAGGTAGCCGCTATCGTTGCTCAGGCGGTGAATGCCGTGCTAGCGGTAGTACAGCAGGCTCCACCCCAAGTTCAGGGAGTGGCGCCAGTACCGGCACAGGTTCTATCTGCATGGGAGCGAGTTAGGGATGCCTTCCAGAAGGCTCATCCCCCAGAGTTTGACAGTCAGCCAATGGAAGAAGGATATACAGAGGCATCTGCGCATGTATGAGTGCACGGACGTGCAAAAACAGTTGTTGTCTTCCTTTAATCTAGTTGAGCCCGCTTTACATTGGTGGGAATCGACTACCACCTTAGAGGAGAGGGATATTATCACTATGCAGTCATTTTAGACGCGGTTTGATAGCAAATACTTCCCATCCGTCGTGTAGACTGAGATGAGGCGGAAGTTACTGAGTCTGAAATAGGAGAATTCGACTATTGTCGAGTACGAAGAGGAGTTCACAAGACTTCTCACTATAGTGCCAGATGACGCACCCACTGAGGGAAAGAAGATACTGTTGTTTGTGGACGGGTTGGCTTGGAGGATCCGTCAGCACCTCATAGGCAATCTGTCACTGAGTACCTACACGGACGTACTCGACGCTACTTTGCTACACTGCCAGGATCACCACTTTCATCTGTATGGAAGCAAGCGAGCAGAAGAGTCCAGCCAGCAGGGCAGGACAGGGGGTAGTGGTGCTAGTGGAGCACTGACATCTCAGGGGCAGACTCGTCAGCATGAACAGAGTTCCCATCAGGGGGACCCTGCCAAGCGGTTCCGATCAGGTGACTCCAGGAAGGGATTTGGGGGATTTAAGCAGGGCCAGCAAGGCCAACATCGTCATCCGCAGGGACAACAGCAGGGCCATTAGGGCCAACATCATTTTCAGCAGGGCCAGCAGGGTCAATGGCGGGGTGGTAACGAGCAACAGGGCCGTAATCAGCAGGGACAGAGGGGAGGAAATTTCAGGGACCGATGCTTCGGGTGTGGTAAAAATGGCCACAGGCACCAGGATTGTCCAGAGGGAGATAGGGCCCCACAGCAGCAGGGTGCCCATAATGAGCCACAGAGGCCACTTTTTCCAGCCACCCTCCCAGCACCAGCTCAGGCACCAGCCCTACCAGCCATTCTAGTAGCTCCAGTGCAGCAGGGGCAGTTACAGTACGAACGTGTCTATAACATCCACCAGGCAGCAGCTCCACAGGTGCCACCAGCGATAGAGGGTATGTTTCCTATCCATGGTACTATGGGCCGGGTTTTATTTGATACTGGGGTGACACACTGTTTTATAGCTACTCATTTTGCGAAGGTCTTAGGGTTATTAGCCATGGCAGAGAGCACTGTGACATGTGTAGACTCACCACTGGGAAATGGATCGTTAATTTTCTTTATATGTTGAGGCGTGGGAGTAGAGATTGGTAGCTTGATCTTACCATCAGACATGTTAGTCTTAGATGTGCATGAGCACGACGTTATTATTGGCATGTATTAGCTCGCAGCATACAGAGCCATGATAGATTATTTCGGTGGGAGTATTATCTTTGCCATTCCGGGATAGGAGATGTTTGTGGTGGCGATGCCTCGCCCAGAGGGAGGCTCTACCGCTCATTTATATTACATAGAGGAGGATGCCTCTAAGGAGGTCATGATTCCCTTAGACTCGATCCCAGTTATTCGTGAGTATTCTGATGTATTTCAGGAGATACCAGGCCTACCACCAGTGGAGAGATAGATTTTGTTATAGATTTATTACCGGATACTCGATCGATAGCACACGTTCCTTACCGCATGGCTCCGGCAGAAATGCAAGAGTTACGAGACCAAATAGAGAAGTTGTTAGGTCAGGGCTTCATTCATAGGAGTACATCTCCTTGGGGAGCTCTAGTGTTATTTGTGAAAAAGAGAGATGGTTCACTGAGGCTATGCGTGGACTACCGGGAGCTGAACAAGGTCACGATACGGAATAAATATTCGTTGCCTCGAATCGATGATCTGTTTGACCAGCTAAGGGGAGCAACCTTCTTTTAGAAGATATATTTGAGGTCAGGATACCATCAACTACGTATTAGGGAGCAGGATGTTTCGAAGACTGCTTTCTTGATGAGATATGGGACCTACGAGTGTAGAGTGATGCCTTTTGGACTCATAAATGCTCCAGCTATATTCATGGACTTGATGAACCGAGTGTTCAGAGAGTTCTTAGATCAGTTTGTCATCGTCTTCATAGATGACATCCTGATATATTCACACACTGAGGAAGAGCATGCTGAGCACTTGAGGCAGGTTCTTCAGACCTTACGAGAGCATCAATTGTATTCTAAGTACGAGAAGTGTGAATTCTGGTTACGAGAAGTGCAGTTCTTGGGACATGTTATTTCTGAACAGGGGATAGCGATTGACCCGAGTAAAGTGTCAGCGGTGAGGGAGCGGGGATAGCCCATAACACCGAAGGAAGTGCGTAGTTTTTTAGGGTTAGCCGGGTACTAAGGAGATTCATTCGAGGGTTCTCCAAGATAGCGGGTCCATTGACGAACCTGAATGGCAAGGGGGTTCCATATGTTTGGGATGATACTTGTCAATTGGCTTTCGACGAGCTAAAGGACAAGCTTACTTCGGAACCATTCCTTGCTTTACCTAAGTCCGACATGGAGTATCTGGTTTACACCGACGCCTCCTTACGGGAACTCGGGGGAGTACTTTAACATGAGGAGAAGGCTATAGCTTTTGCTTCCCATAAGCTTAAGCCACTTGAGAGAAATTACCCCACTCATGACCTAGATTTAGCAGCGGTCGTCTTTGCATTGAGGATATTGAGACATTATTTATTGGGGGAGAACTTCCGTTTGTTCACAGACCATAAGTCACTGTAGTACCTGTTCACTCAGCGAGAGCTGAATATGTGTCAGCACAGGTGGTTAGAGTTTGTGAAAGACTGTCAGTTCGACATACAGTACCATCCGGGAAAGGCCAATTTAGTTGATGATGCATTGAGCCATAGACCGGTAGACGATGTAGCGGACGTCTGGAAAGCAAAGTGGAAAGACTTAGGTCACCAGGATGCGGTAGCCCGTTCCTTCATATCTGTCATTATAGTGACACCCGCGATTGTTATGAGGGTAATACATGCACAGATAGCAGACCCATTTTTCCAGGAGTAGATTGTATGGCTCTTAGCTGAGGGTGTTGAATCATATTCTGTGAGTTTCGATGGAGGGTTGAGGTTTAATGGGAGATAGGTGGTCCCAGAAGGAGAAAACTTACGTCATGCAGTGATGACCCAGTCTCACGGGTCTCGATTTACGGTGCATCCTGGGGGAGATAAGATTTACCAAGATATGAGGCGGCAATACTGGTGGAGTGGGATGAAGAAGGATATTGCTGAGTTCGTGTCCAAGTGTTCTACTTGCCAGATGGTAAAGGTGGACCACAAAAAACCTTCGGGGTTGCTTCAACCGCTGGAAATACCCACATGGAAGTGGGAGAGTATTTCCATGGATTTTATTACTGGGTTACCTACATCACAGTGGGGCCACGACTCCATCTGGGTGATTGTGGACCGTTTGACCAAGGTGGCCCATTTTCTGCTAGTACGGACAGACTACACCATGGGCCAGTACGCTCAGTTGTTCATTACTGAGATTGTTAGACTACATGGGGTGCCCTTGGATATTGTATCAGATAGAGATAAGATTTTTGTGTCGTGTTTCTGGGAGAGTTTTCAGGATGCCATGGATACAGAGTTGAGGTTGAGTCCCGCTTATCACCCACGGACGAATGGACAAACAGAGCGTACCAATCATATGTTGGAGGATATGCTACGCATGTGTGTCCTTGATTTTGGAGGAGGTTGGGAGCCACATCTTCCACTGGTGGAGTTTGCTTATAATAACTCTTATCAGTTCACGATTGGCATGGCTCCATTTGAGGCATTATATAGCAGGCCTTATCGTTCTCCGACTTGTTGGATAGAGGTGGGGGACAACAAGTTGCTCGGACCAGAGGTGATTCAGGAGACCTTCACTAGGATTGAGATTATCAGGAGTCGCATTCGGGTAGCCCAGGACAGGCAGAAAAGCTACGACGATGGAAAAAGGTTCTTTCGAGAATTTAATGTGGGGTACCAAGTATTACTACGTGTATCTCCTATGAAAGGAGTGATGAGGTTTGGGAAGAAAGGGAAACTGGCCCCGAGGTACGTAGGACCATTTCCCATTATCGAGAGGATTGGGCCGGTAGCATACAGATTGGGACTGATGGAGCATTTACACCGTATTCACGATGTATTCCACATCTCGTCGTTGAGACGATATATTTGGGATGACATGGCCCACGCCCACATCGCAATTGAGGAAATTGACTTACAGCCTGATAGATCTTACGAGGAGAGACCAGTGGCTATTCTACACCATAGCGAATGGAGATTGAGGTCGAAAGTAGTCCCACTTGTACAGGTCTAGTGGGAGCATCATAATGTGGAGGAATCCACTTGGAAGCGTGAGGCATACATGCGTGAGAAGTACCCAGAGTTATTCTTACCAGGTACACCTTATTTTTCAAATTTCGGGACGAAATTCTGTTATTAGGGGGGAAGTATGTAATACCCCGTATTTTTATGACTTTTAATTTCGGGGATTTATTAAATTGAATTAGAGATATTAATTTAATATTAATCCAAAAAATCATTTAAATACTTACTAGCGTGATGAGAGTTAGTAATTATTGGAATTTTGTTGTAAATTACTTTATGGGTAAAGTAAGAGGTGAAATTGTATTTAGTAAAATTATCACGAGAATCTAATTTGATAATTTTGGAAATTTATCGGGACGCGCTTGTGTCGTGTCGGGATTAAATTCGAACTATTAAAAGTGAATAAATTATAAGTCACTCGTATGGTCATTTTGAGTGCGTCAATGTGTCCGGAAGGGTCGAGATAGTCAAAATAATGTACCCGGGGGTTTAGTTTGGGTCTCGTGGCGTCTTTAGGTCTAATTAACATCCCGGGAGGGCGTTTTGGACATTTTACAGTTTTGGGCATGAAAACCCACGAAATTTCTAAGAGTATATTAGATGGTAGGAGTTATCTTCTAGGGTTAGAATAACCATAAACCAAAGACGTCCATTGGAGAGGAAGAGGAGAATCTTTCCAAGGAGTTTTAGGCCAAGAACTCCACCGTTTGCACCGCCGTCGCCGTCAAACTTTAGATCGCGCAACGAGGATCACAACCACACTAATTTCTCCACAAATCTGAACCAAGAATTCCCAGGCAAGTATCTATCTTGATCTATATTAGTTAATGCTTAAATGATATTAGCCTATGTTTTATTAGGACTAGTTTCTGTGAAAGAAAACATGTTTTGGAGACTCAAATTTGCATGATGTATAGAGAAAAGATATGTTCTGGAAATCTAATTCATATGTAGAGATTGAACCACGAAATCCATTGGATAAGGAGTAGAAAATCTGAGAAAAGAATGGGAAAAAAATGAGTTAAAGAAATTATTAGGGTTATTGTAATTTTCTGAATTTAACCCTTTTAATCCGTTATAATTGATGAAAACTCGCATGCCTTACGTAGAATGTTCATTGTTTGGGGAAATAATACGTGTAGTATAATTTGTTGGAAATTTGGAAATCAAAAATGATGATTTGAATGATTTTGGGATAGCATTCCCGTAACTGGAAATTCTGCAGATTCGCCATACATGTTTGATCGATTGATCGACCCAGGAGTATCGATCGATCGAACACCTGCCATAGATCGATCGACCCCTCCTGGAAAACTCACATTCCCCTTTTCAATAGGTTGTTCCAACGTAAATGATTAGACATCCTTGGACATTAATGTTAGAATATTTTGGGATATAATGAAGACCAGTAGGACTTTATAAAAATGGAACCTTAAATGTAAGATGAGATTAACATTTCACGGAGGTGTTTTACACATAAGAAACAATGGGAACATGTGTTTAAAGGGTGAGACTCGTAAGGAAGTTACGTTGAAAAATAAATGAGTACCTACTGAAATTACACTTGGGGAGATAGGAATTCATGAATGTTACGTTGTAAGTTGGAATAATCCCATAAATAAGAATAAGAGACAAATCGTTATACGTGATAACCTAGTAATGTGTAATAATAATAAATATCATAGCATGGGTCGTGGGTGTACCTAAATTTGAAATGGAAATGGTAGTATACATATATATCTGTGTTTGCGCATATACTATATACGTGTAAAAATCATGTTCGCGCTACTTGCTATCCCTGAGGTTTTCGCGCTGGGACAGTCTTATCTCGATGGGACCTTTATGGGGGATATTGACTCGTACCCTAGAACATAGGAATCCTTGGTACAGGCTATCGGATCGATAGTCAGACGGTCCTAAGAGACGTGAGGGTATGTGTTGACCTCTTAGTGACTTGGAACTATGCTTCACCTCAATTTGTATGTGTTTTGTGTTAATACAGTTCGAGAGTGATTCCAAACTAGTATATCCCTTAGTACGAGTGATACGGGGACTGGATAGCAGAGTATGCCAGCACCATAAATTTTATGTGGGGTGTCGTTAGTATATATATATATATATATATTATATATGACTATTTTATATATATATATATATATATTTAAACTTGAAAATTGGGAACTACCTACTGTGACTAAAGGTAGGTAAGTAATGAATAATTAATTCAACTTGGGTATAAGTGTTTGAAAGGTTTAAGGCGATACTGAGAAACCTTAAATCAAATGAGGCTTATGTGAGAACCTTGCTTTTTAATAAAATTAACTTCCTTAACATTTGAGGATGTCAGCATGAAATCTTGTCAGTAACTTAAGATAAGCTAATCTATTGGGAGTATTAGTGCGATAGGTGTGCACATTAGAAGAGAGGTGAGAATTTCTCAAGAGAGTGCCGCACTAATATGATTGTTGCATTAAGCGGTAAGCATTTTAAATACTTGTTAAACTAATTTTAAACTGTTTTACCATCGGGCTCTGACCCGTTTCCTATTTTCTTTCCTCCCTTGTATATATATATGTATATATTACAGTTGCCCAGCCACAGGGGCGTCTGGCATAGGATCCTTTGGAAGGAACGTGCTGTAGTTTAGGTGGGAGTTGCAGGCCTCTTTCTTAGACGATCTCATTATTGATTCCACTTCTAGATTTATTTTATCCAGTTGGGCATGTGTCGCCCTTTTTCCATTACTCAGTTGGTTTTATCAGTGATTGTGACTCTTTTATTTCCAGTATGTATACTTTGGGATTATTATTGTCTGGATGTTTTTCCTTCGAAGTTTTAATGTTGAAATTAATTAGTTGGATGCTTAATTGCTTGGATTATATGTTCCAGTATAGTTGTTGGGTGATTCTTAAACTATGAATTATGAAAAGTTTAATTGTTGATTTTTTTGTTTTATGAAATTGGAAATTGATGTCTTAAAATAGTTTTGTCACTTAGCTTTATTATTTAGGGTGTTTAATTGGAAAAGTTATTTTTACGACAATAATGCTAAGAATGAACCAACCGTTCACCTTGGTTATAATTTAATAAAGGACTGATCTCCCGGTATTTAATTAGGCGGGGTGTCACAACAATGAGGGCAGCCATTAGAGCCAAGGCCATTAGAGACAGAGAAGAAGGCAACCCCAACATGACCAACAGGGCTAGAGAAGGGGGATTTCATGGGCAAGTGCTTTATATATGGAGATCAAGGCCACATGCGATGACCTTGCCCACAATGAGCTACAAGACAACAATAGGTTGCCCAGCAGGGACCACAGGTGCCATTACTTCTTATAGCATTACTAGTTACAGTGGTCCCGCTTCAACATGGACAGTTACAGTATGGGCGTGTCTACATTGTCCGGAATGCTATGATTCCATAGGCTCCACCAGCTCCCCCGGATGTAGAGGATATGTTTCCTATCCATAAGCATATATTGTCGGGTTTTATTTTACACAGGTGCAATATATTCATTTATTGCTACTAAATTTGCATGAGCGGATGGCTTATTAGATACAGTCGATAGTATTATCATGTGTGTTAATTCACTATTAGTTAGTGGGTCCCTTATCCATTATATTTGTAGATAAGTGGGTATATATGTAGGTAGACCCAGCTTAGCAATCGATTTACTCGTGTTGGATATGATAGGGTATGGCATCATTCTCAGTATGGACTGGTTGGTAGGTTATAGAGTGATGGTGGATTATTTTAGTAGGACCATCGTGTTCACCATTCTAGTGCAGGAGATTTTTTGGTGGTGATGCCTTTTCCTAAGGGAGGGTCAAGCACGCACCTTATTATACAAAGGATGAGACCTCGTAGGGAGTGGTCATCTTGATAGATTCTATCCTAGTGGTAAGAGAGTTTTCATATGTTTTCTAGGAGATATCATGTTTACCATCGAGCCAAGAGATTGAGTTTGTTATTGATTTATCACTGGTAACTAGGCCGATAGCACGTGTGCCTTATTTTATGTCTCCAATGGAGATGCGAGAATTGAGGGATCAGATTCAACAACTCTTGGGGTAGGTCTTTATCCGTCGGAGTACATCGTCGTGGTGTACCACAGGGATGAATCTTCAAGATTATGTGTTGATTACAAAAAGTTTAATAAGGTCAAGATTCGAAACAAATACTCATTGCCTCATATCGATGACTTATTCGACCAATTGATAATATCAACCTACTTCTTGAAGATTGACTAGAGGTAGGGGTACCATTAGTTACGTATCAAGGAACATGGTGTCCTTAAGACCTCATTCGTGACGAGGTATGGGTCGTACGAGTTCAGGGTTATTCCATTTGGACTAATCAACGCACCAACTGTATCTATAGACCTTATAAACAGGGTGTTCAAAGATTTCTTAAACCAGTTCATTATTATTTTCATAGACGACATTTTGGTATATTCTTGAATACGGGGCAAGCATTCGAAGCACTTGCGTATGGTTCTTTAGACTTTAAGGGACCATCAGTTATACGCTAAGTTTGAGAAATGTGGGTCCTAGTTATGAGAGGTGCAATTCCTGGGTCACTTTGTATCAAATAAGTCCATTTTAGTAGACTCGAGTAAGGTAGCAGTGGTGAGGGAGTGGGGTCATCCCACGATACTGATGGAGGTTCATAGCTTTTTGGGTTTTGTTGGTTACTATCGTCGCTTCATAAAGGGGTTTTCAAAGATTATGGGGCATTAACGAATTTGACTCGCAAGGGGGTGCCATTTATTTGGGATGATCATTGTCAGTTAGCTTTTGATGAGCTAAAGGAAAAATTGACTTCAGCGCCAGTACTCGCATTGCCTAGGGGAGGAGTGGAAT
Source organism: Sambucus nigra (assembly GCA_949130495.1). Classification (NCBI taxonomy): domain Eukaryota; kingdom Viridiplantae; phylum Streptophyta; class Magnoliopsida; order Dipsacales; family Adoxaceae; genus Sambucus; species Sambucus nigra. The sequence goes on from OX422209.1 coordinate 329,750,411, forward strand.
ACTTTGTTTTTACAAATGCGTCCTTATAAGGACTTGGGGATATATTACAACAGGGGGACAGGGCTATAGCTTATACTTCTCACAAGCATAATCCCCATGAGAGGAACTACCCCCCACACAATCTAAAGCTTACAGCGATAGTTTTTTCCTTGAGGATATTGAGACACTATCTTTTGGGGGAGAAATTCAGTCTATTCATGACTCACAAGTCTTTGCAGTATTTGTTCACATAGAAATATCTTAACATGGGTAACATTGGTGGCTCAAATTCGTGAAAGACTATTAGTTCGACATCCAGCACCACTCGAGGATGGATAATGTGGTGGCAGACGCATTAAACCGAAGGCCTAGGGGGAGTTAGCAGCGATCTTGAAAGCGAAGTGGAGTGAACTTTGGCAAGATAATGTAGTGGTCGGGGTTTGTATTGCAGCCTTGACTATCACACTTGAGATCGTCATTAGGGTAAATAAGGCACATGCAGAGGATCTATTTTATTAGGACTAGTTGAGTTCAGAGGGAGGCTTACGCTATAATGGGAGATTGATAGTCCCAGAGGATGGGGACCTATGACATGCAATGATGAAAGAGTCTCTTACATCACAATTTTCGATACATCCTGGAGGGGATAAGATGTACCAAGACATGAGGAGACATTATTTATAGGCTGGGATAATGCAAAATATTATCGAGTTTGTCTCGAAGTGCACCACTTCTTAGTTAGTGAAGGTAGACAATTGGAGACCAGCTCGGATTTTACAGTCACTAGAGATTCTACTATGGAAATGGGAAAGCATTTTGATTGAATTTATCATAGGACTACCGACATCATAAAGGGGACACGATTCCATATGGTTGATTATGGATCGCCTGACCAAGGTGGCCTACTTCTTGTCAATTCGGAAAAATGGGGTAGTATGCCATCTTTTAATAGCCGAGATAGTGAGTTTGCATGTGGTGCTAATTAATATTGTGTCCAATTAGGACATGATCTTCTTGTCCTATTTTTAGAAAAGTTTCCAGGAGGCTATGGGGACTGAGTTGCAATTGAGTACGACTTACCATTCACAGACAAATGGGAAGACTGAGAGAGTTAATTAGAAGATGGAGGATACGTTGAGGATATGCATAATAAATTTCAGGGGAGGTTGGGAGCAGTACCTTCCACTAGTAGAGTTCGCCTATAGTAACTCATACTAGTTCATGATAGGCACGACACCTTTTGAGGCATTGTATGGATGACTTTATCGTTCGCCCATTTATTGGTTAGAGGTGGGGGACAACAAGATTCTTTGACCGAAGATGATCCAAGCCACTTCTACAAAGATCGAGCTAATTTGAAGTCATATACGAATAGATCAAGATAGGAAGAAGAGTTAGGCAGATGAATATCGAAGACATTTAGAGCTTGAGGTGGGTGACTAGGAGTTATTACGAGTGTCTCCCATGAAGGGTGTTATGCGGTTTGGGAAAAAGGGAATGTTGTCACTGAGGTATGTGGGACCTTTTCTAATTATTAAGAGGATATGGTTAGTTGCATATAGGCTCGCCCTACTAGATCATTTGCAGAGGATTCAAAACTTTTTTCATGTGTCATCTCTTTCGTTAGAGGAAATTGAGTTATAGCCATACATTACATATGAGGATAGACTAGTTGCCATTCAGGATCGTAGCGAATGTAAGCTTCGGTCGAAGGTGGTACCATTAGTTCGCATTCAGTGGGGGCATCATAATGTTGATGAGTCAACGTCGGAGCATAAGGATGACATGAAGGAAAAGTATCCATATCAGTTTATGCCATGTATTTTGAATTTTGAGGATAAAATTATATTATTAGGGGGAAGTATGTAACACCCCGTATTTTTTAGCAGTTTTTCTAAATTACATATGTGAACGTAATTTAATTAAATCGAGAAATAAAATGACTTAAATAAATATTCATTAGCGAATAAAAAGATTAATATTTATGTGTAATTATATTTACTTATTTGATAAGTAAATGAGAACATGTTAAATTATCTTACGTCGTAAGTGAGTAAAATTGACGAGTTTAAACAGTATCACATTCGGGACATGCAGATAGAGTCGTGTTGGGAAGGAGATGAAAATTAATACTAGATAACTCGAATGGTAATTTCAAGTGTACAAATGGTCCGGAATGGGTCTAGATAGTCAGGCAATAGGTCCATGGTGTTATAATTGGGCTCTGGAGGTTATTTAGACCAAACAAGAGCCGTAAATGGGTATTCATGTCATTTTAAACATAAGGTCTGACTTAAATTCGGGATCTAGAGTGTTTAGGTTTATAATTAGGCAAGGTGGATAGAAGGGGTAGCTATCCAACCATTCAAGAGGCTAGGACTTTGAGAGAGGAAAGAAAAAGGAAGAAGAAAAGAGAGAAAAATACAGAGGAAAGGGATCCGAGTTAGAGATCAAGCCCATCTGGGTTCAAGAACATTGCCAAGAAAGGAACTCAAGGAGAGAATATAAAAAATTCTTGAATATTAAGGAAAGTGTTCAAATTTCTTTAATCTTATTATCTTTTCAATAATTCAAGTAGAAGTTTTGAGTTGGGATAACCATAAAAAATGGGGTTTGATTAAAGAAATCATTGAAGAGAAATCTTATTATGTTGAAATGATAGATCTGATATAAATAGAATATTAAAGATGAATTCTTTAATGAGTTAAGAAATAAAAGATTGAATCTTGAATTAGGGTTTGAAGCTCTACTTGAATCTTGATATAAATTGATGATCTCATAAGTTAGATGTTTTTCGAGATGATTCATACGTAAAAATCTGTAAATTTATGGTTGGGATTGGTTTGGTGATAATATTAGAAGTTTATGTGAAGGTTATAACTCCTAAGGTTGAAGGGAAATGGGATAATCCCATCCAAAGTTCATCATAGCAGCCCTGTAAACTGAACCAGTTCGTTAGGGGGAGCAAACCAGTTCGATCTAGCCAGCTAATCAATTCGGTTTGCTCTACTGGTGTCCCTTTCATTTTGTGGTTTTTTGTGAATCATTTAGGGTTTGACATGGATTAAGGATTCCGAGAGAGGTAATATGACTTCTGGAAATATAAAGGGTAGATTACAAACTACTTTAGGTTAAACAGGGATAAATTTTAGGTAAGAATTTATGGGTGTACTAGGCTAAAAAGTACTCAGGTAATCATTAGAAATTGGGTTGGTAGTTCAGGAAGGATTCGGCTAAGTGCTTAGGTAGAATAGCATGTTGGATAAAAACGTGAAGTTAGAGAATTGATTATAGGTAAGTGAATACTTGATAAAGAAAATTAGGAAGTCGGGATAGAGTCGGGATTTGTGGGCTAGTGCTACAAGAGACATTATGCATGTTAGTCGATTCTAGATAGATACATATCTAGGGAAATAGTATATGTATATATCTATGTGTGATTGATTTATATGTGAACATACCTACTCTAGTTATGCTATGGTTGGAGGTTATGCTTAGTGGGCAGACAACCTTGATGTGACCAACAGGTGTTGGGTCGTTTCCACAAGTCATAGGACCGTTGCATGGCCATTGTAGGTGAGTTTTGAGTCCGATTGGGGTAATGTGGTATGGTTATGACTCACGAATTTATATCTATGACCACCTCCAATTTATGTGTTTACGATTTGGGATCGGTGGTGATATTTCGATCCATTGGCCCAGGAGTGGTACGTGACATACCTAGAGAATGCTAGCATACTAGGGAATACGTCTAGGAGGACGGCTTAGGGATGCTATAAGATATGTATAAAAGAGCATTATATGTATATGTGTACTCAAATGAATGTGTTAACATTAAATTATAACTAGTGTATAATTATGTTCATTATATAACGGTACGAGTATAATTGGGAATTACAATGATATAGCTTATATGGTTGCTAAGTGATAAACAAAGTAAAGTAAAATACGTATAGCACAATTAGGCTAGAGGTTTAGCGTATTGGACTATGTGAAGAATGACTAAACCAGTTAGGCGAGGTAGTATAACTTAAAAATTAAAATACATGTGTTAGGTGCGCACAGGTGAGTGCGACACCAGATGAACATGAATAATTCTACTACATATTCATTATTGCATTTTACATAATTGAAAATGTTTTTAAAATGTTTCGGGCGCTGACCCGTATCAAAAATATGTTTAAAACCTTTTAGGTGCTCAGCCATGGAGACGCTAGGCTTAGCTTATCCTTCCATTCAGATGATGCTGCAGCAGTTGTAGATGCATTCAGTATTTGCTTAAATGTCTCTATCTATTTTATCAAGTTAGGATGTTATTCCAGTATCTCATTTTGGGCATGTTGCCCATAGTTGGACAATTTTTCTTTTCAGACTTCGTTATTTTATTTCATTTAGGAGTTAGATGATTTTACTTAGGATTTACAGAGAGTTATTCGATTATTTTATTTATGTATACCATCAGCACTCATTATATTCCATTGTGGTGAATGTTTATTTATATAATTGAATGTTGTAATAAAGAAAGTTAAAAAGTTTTTTTTAAAATTTGACATCGGGCTTAATAGATTACTAGTAATTAATTAGTTTTTGAAATTGATGTTGAGAATGAATAGACTGAGATTCCTATTTTATTTTAGTTGAGGATTAGCCACCGGTTATTATAATAGGTGGGGTGTCACAACTAAGTCTAGATATTTGTAAATTTTTGTCTAATTCTTAAATCGGGAGTCACGTGCCTATGCGGTCAGTTCCTAGGAGTTACATTGGTCCCGAGATGTTCGTGCCTCTTACGGGGATGTTGGAAGATATTTCGCACTTTTTCCCTCTAGTGGTACATTTTTAATCCCAAGTCTAGATATTCGAAAATTTTTATCTTATTCTCAAATTGGGAGTCTTGTGACTACGAGGTCAGTTCCCACTAACGGGGGTTATTTGGGTTTGTTTTGGGTTTTTGTACTCTAGCAACATGATTATAAGCTTAAGTCTACGTATTTGTAAATTTTTAACATATTCTCCAATCAGGAGTTCCGTGACTACATAAGCATTTGCTACTAGTTATATAGGTCATGTGTGAGGTGTTCTTGCCTTTTACGGGGCCATTTGGGGACTGTTTTGGGTTTCATCCTCTAGCGGCATGTTTGTAAGCCTAAGTATACATATTTAAAAATTTATTTCATATTCTCAATCATGAGTCCAGCGACTACGTGGTATGTTCCACTGAGTTACATTGTCCCGTGCGAGGTGTTTGTGCCTCTTACGGGGCCGTTTGGGGGTTGTTTTAGGTTTTGACCTCTAGCTGCATGTTTTTAATCTCAAATTAAATATTTTCAAATTTTCATCATATTCTCAAACCGGGTGACCCATGACAACGCGATTACTTCCAACGAGTTACATTGGTACCATGCGAAGCTTTCGTGCCTCTTAAGGGGCCATTTGGTGACTTTTTTGAGTTTTCACTCTCTAGTGGCATGTTTTTAAGCCCAAGTCTAAATATTTGTAAATTTTCATCATATTCTTAAACTAGGAGTGACATGAATGCACGATAAGTTCCTATGAGTTACATTGGTCCCATGTCATCCTAGTTAATTTATAAATCATACTAAAAATTCATAATTCATACTAAATATTTATAAATCAAACTAGACATTCATAAATCAAACTAAAGCACCAATATAATGACAATATCATAATAGGATAAAATTTGTATACAAATGGGATTGTCAAGGGAAAACATAATAATAGGATACAAATAATATTTTCAAGGGTAAAATAATATTTTGATACTTAATCTTCCTCTAAATCAACTAAAAGTCCTTCAAATTAGGGTCGTCATCAAGAGCAGACTGGAACTCTTTAAGAGCCTTTATTGAGTTTGCTTTAATAGTGATACCCTTTGTTGCATGCATAATAATAGATCAATTGCCATTGTTTATGCATCTTGAGTAGAATAGGTTCTTTACATTCTGAAAATCACAAATAAAAGACTCGTCGACTATGCGATATTTACTCTTTATCTTTGATAAATATACCATGATAAGTTTTAAGTCAGGATCCTCTTTACAAACATTCGTGGTGTCCTCCACCTTCACCCAAGCACTATAGAATACGATTTCCATGAAATCTAAATAATCGAGTTCCAAGATTTGTTGGAAAATCCCATAATAGGTTAGCACTGTATCTTTTGGATTTTTATCGCTTTTTCTTATGACACAGGTATTCAAGAAAGAAATTGAAATTCCGTTATTTTCGTCAAAAACTTTCCTCACATGGATATGAAAAGAAATTAAAATCGTTAGTGTGGAATTTCTTAAACTCTTTCTCACGAAATGTAGGACCTTTTGCTAAGCGTGCAATCCTTGAAGAGGCATCACCTCATTTTATATATTGCATTTAATAATGAATTTGTATTAGGGCATGTTTTTACCGCACATGAATAAATAACTGCAAACATAAGAGGTGGAAATTACCTCTTTTTATATCCATGCTCTAAAATCATTCGTCGTGCAATTTCTCCTCTGATTTTGGACAATTTGGTTTTCGTACTTCCTAAAGGTAAATTATAGAGTATAGACCATAATATAGACAATACATATAGTTAAACAAGAATAATTCGGTTAATTATGTAAGTACTTACTCTTTTCAATCTTTAACTTCATCTTGCGATTTAAAGACGTAATGACTTTCTTGCTCGTATTGTAGATTTATGAGTATCACCTCTTTAAGGTTCCCAAAATTCAATTCATCCTCAAACTCACCATGTTCTTCGATCACTCGTTCTCCACGAGGATTGAACTTCCTTATCTCTTGTTCTGGCATATGTTCCCGAGCGTATAGCGATGATTCCATAGTTATGTATTCTTCAGCAATTGATCCTCCAATATAGCGTACATTCTTAACTTAATCTTTGAATGTTTTCATCAAGCACTCAAAAGGATACATCCAGGGACATCTAACGAGACCACATAACAAAGACTCATCACATAAATGTATAAGCAAGTGTATGTTGATATCGAAGAACGACGAAGGAAAATACTTAACTAATACACAAAATACTTCGGCTAATGTTGATTTTGAAGATTTAATGTGCTTTCTGTTTATCACTTTTGCACAAATTAGGGTAAAGCACAAATTTATTTACATGATTGGCCAACGGAGATCTTTGTGCTCAGAGAAGGAATGCCTAAACAACAGATTTATTAATTGAATGATGACGTGCCAGACAGAGACATGCACTATTTCAAGTCATTTATTTGGTAGCTTACTACCCTATGAAATCTACCAGAATAATCATTCGGAGTCTTCAAGTTGAACAAAATGTTTAGGATTTCTCACTAGTAGTCAAAGTGAAAGCAGTCGGGGGGATAAAAATTCTTCCTGTTGTAGGATCATTTTTTATCCAAAATTTCTTCTTTATTTTCATCTTGTATAGATCACGACGCTCCTGCTCTCTTTCTTTTGAATGAGTTCCACCTAGACATGTTACAATCAGATATTTTTTAACATTCTTCTCCATGTGCATCACATCAATTACATGTCTTACACGGTGATCTATCCAATACGATTAGTAAAGAAATACTGATTGTCTAGACTATGCCTTTATTTTACTAGGGTCATTTGGATCGTCACTAGCTTTATGATTTGGATTTACAAACTAAAGGGTTTTCTTACATACGTATTCCCCTCAGTTATAGCCTTCGCCTTTTCCTCAATTTGCAGACCAGAAAGTCGAGTAGGTTCTGTCCTACGCTCATGACTGATAGGTAAGAAGTTAGACTTGTCGTTCCTAAAAGGGAGAGTGGTCGAAAAAAATCTGCGATGACCATAAAACTCATCTTACCACTATGATGTAGTCAAGTGGATTCAGTTTCCTCGCCATATAAGGGACATCCATAATAGCCATGGATATTGAAACCAGACAAGGTCCCATAAGCAGGAAGGTCATGGTTCACCCAGATCACTATTGCTTTAAATGTGAAGTATTCACCCTTATGAGAGTCAAATGTTTTCACGCCTTTGTCCCATATATATTTAAGTTCTTCAATTAATGGGGCTAAGAATATATCAATATCATTGTCGAGAGCCTCCGGTCTGGGTAATAATAAAAATAATAATGCAAACTCTTTTCTTATGCACAGTGTTGGAGGGAAACTTAAAAGTGTTATGAGAACTAGCCAATAACTCTTATTAGTGCTTAAATTATCGAAAGGGTTAAACCCATCGATTGAAAATCCAAGGCAGACATTACGCGATTCCTTTTTAAATTCATGGTGCCGTGCATTTGAAAGTTTCCAGATGAGTGAATCAACCAGATGACACATGACATTCCCACCCACCTCGCATCGTGCGTGCCATTTGATGGCCTCTGCTATCCATGGTACAGTGAAAAAACACTTTAACTTTGGCTCAAGGGGGAAATACTACAAAACCTTATGTGAAACTTATGAGCACTTATGATATTTTTTAGTCTTGTCCTTTCCATTCTCACAAGCCACATATCTAGGCTCACTGCAGGCAGGATACTCCTTATTCTCTTTTTCCTCATTGAGGTACAATATACAATTATACTTGCATATATGAATAAATTTGTACTTTAAACCCAAACCCTTCAAGCTCTTCTTCATACTAAGATAATAGTCTGGTAATGTGTTCTCTTTTGGGAGAATGTCTTTAACCCAGTTAAGAATTCCAGTTAAGCTCTTCCTAAAAAAAACAAATTGACTCATCAAATTATGAAAAATAATCATTGGATATAATGCGAGTGATCTTCATCGCAATCTTTATACAACAGTATAATCGCATTGGCGTTCGGTCGTATGAATTCTCGATCTTCTAATAATTCAGCATCAACTTGTTCATTAACTTGGTCATAATGCACATTATCTATATCCATATGTTGGTGGTTTTGATGGTAGTGGAATCCATAAGCATCATCAATTAGGTCAGTCAAAGGACAATATGTTAGTTAATCATGTAGCACTTCCACTCGATGGGATTCCATTATGCGATCGAGTACCGATAATTCTTTCGGAACATATACATTCATTTCACCATGGTATGTCCATATATAATAATCTTGCAAAATTCTCCACTTTAGTAAATGCGACTCAACGTCTTTTAAAGACTTATATTTTTCGTTCATATAACGAGTGCACAAACACAAAATCTTATCACTTTTAAGATTTTCATATGCATATTTAATAAATTCTTGAACGCCCTTTACATGATTATTAGATATTAGGTTACTCTCCCCCAATTACTCTTTGAATTATGGGAAATCCATTAAATAATCTTAAAATATCAATTCACCTATATTAATAGGTTGAAACAAAGGTCATATTGCATACAAGAACGCATAATTCATAATTCATTCAAATTATTCAACACAACTTAAACTCAAATTAAACTTAAACTTAAATTTATGTTTCATACATTAAATTGTCAAAAATTGACCCATAAACTTAAAATAACATAAATAAACAACATATTGCAACTTTTTCTCAAATTAAATATTGTTCATGACCTAGGCTTCACAAACAAATAAAATGGCCAAGTGATAAAACAATGATGATAGTATTTTAGCATGTTCCCTTCTCCATTATCAATGTGCACAAGAATTTCTCCAAAACCATTGTATATGTGCTCAAACATTATCTGAGCCTCACCCATTTGAAAAGGGTGATTTTGAATGAGAGTCTCAACATTTAAGGAAATGAGTGTGCATGCGTTAGTAATCTCGCTATTGGTCAAGTCCCTAAAATAATATTGCTTGTCATAGTCACCGTGAGTGGATTACAATGATCCAGGAACTGTGGCAGGTCGAGGCACTGGGTAGGGGAATGTCAAAGTAGGCGACATTTAGAACGATAAATCTTGAGACGGGGGATAGGGGAAACCTTGATAAGGAGCGTATGGAAACCTTGAGGACGCATCAATGGTTAAAAAACTTTGAGTAAATAAGGACACAAAGCCCCCGATTTCACCTGCCAACACTCCTAGATTACTCTTAATATCTTGCACATCCTCATCTATCTTGGACTGACTTGCCACTTGTCTCAAGATGTGATTATTCTTTAAAGAGAGCTCGTCCATAAGGGGTGTGGTGTGTTTTAATTTAGTTTTCATCATACGTGATCCGACACCTCTCTTTCGCCCTCTTTTGTCAATTCCAAAGGTCCGGATCACGACATCATCTTTAATGTGATCATAAGGACTCGAAGCAGACTAACTGCTATTGGCTTCAATCTATTCTTATAGCGTCAAATTATATTTAGTCTTATGATTTTAGAATAATTTTATATAACTAGTATATATATAAATAAATAACTGATCATACTCACCAGAGTCGGAGCGAAGTATGGTGGGAATTTATTATCTTTGTCCCATCGGGTATGAAAATACAAGTTTCCCCAATTAAGTCTTGTTCGGCATCTGGACTGCCCTTTTATCCTTTTTGACCATTCACTTCTCAAATATTCAAAAGATTTAGACCCTAGGTTATGGACATAAACTTTCTTCGCTCTATTTTGTTTGTTTTTCACCCTTTGGACCAATTTTTTGTCCACAAACTCTTTTTCCAAAATGTTGTTCCATTGATCAACTAGCATTTCAACATTTGGAAGGCTTTGTCTTTTATAGCCAACATGTTGGAGCTTGATTTCCCCTTCGAGAAACTTCTCTGCCAAAGGTTTTTTCTATATGTTCTCGATTGTTCAGCAACCCCAAAAAGAACCTTTTGCTTTGAATGATCAAAAAATGGAAAATGCTTACAAAGTTATTCAAAAACATCATCCTTGATGGCTTGATCAACTATGTTCTAGTTATCTTTTGTCCCGACTCCCACATTCATTTTCCCAAATGACAAACACTGTTATTTAAGGATTTGAAGGTAATTTTTATTGCCATGGGATTATTCCCGAGAAGGAAGAACATAATGGAATTCTTCTCATTTTCTTGGGAGGTGTTAGGAGAGGGGGTGGAAGTGTTAGATTAACATGCATTTTTTGCCTACTCGTAGACAGAGTGGTAGAGTGAACCAATGGCGGAGACGAGAATTGTTCACTCATTCATGATGAGAATCCTTAGTAGGGTGCAGGAAATAAAAATCCATGAGGTGTCACATCATCACTTGGTATGTTATGTCCATTGTCGCTTGACATTATCTAAAAAAAGAAGTGACGAATTCATTATATAAACATATTTACAACCAACTAATCATATTTATGATTATATGTATATATATACACCTTCTCATAATAAGTCTTTAAAATATGTTCAATGTGTTTTATCTCCATCCATTTGGTATTACTATTTAAAAATCTATGGATTTTTGCACATGGCCAACTAACATAACATATATCTATGATTGATGTATAGACGTCCATGACATGAACTCAAAATCCTTTCTTCTTCAACTTATTGCCAAGATTCAATTTAACGTGCATATATCGCAAGACATCACAGTCTTGGTCAATGCTTTCTTTACGGAGTTGTATCCATAATGGGTGAATGTTTTTTCCATTCTATAATAGTGTAAGGAACATCAAGTCCACGTCAAAATTATGTACGCGAAATATGTCTCTACTACCTCATCCCAACTTTATGGTAGGAAATATAGAATACAATCGAACATGTACACTTGCGAGAGATAAACTCCACAATTTATAAGGTAGTTAAACCGTTCGATGTTCTTATTCCCATAATTGTAAATAGGAGTACCCTAAATTTATATGTAGAGAAGTAATAAAAGAGGTATAAGTGAGGTACAATTGTAACCTCTCGTACTCATGTTGCCAGTGATTATTATCGTGCCTCATTTTTCCTAAGAAAAATACATAATGGTGTGAATACGAGTCCCACCATTAATGGATCTTATTAATCATTAACTAGTTATTATTTTTCAACCGGTCTAATTAAAGCTTATCTTATTTTATTTAATCCTAACATTCCGAGTAGAAAATACGTGTAAGTATATGTGTGTGTTTGTATGCGCACGTATGTGTTATATAAGTGCGTGTGTTTGCTCATTACTTATATCACTATTACTACCATATTCATTTCCCTTTATTTTCTCACTAAAACAAATATTTTCTGGAAAACTTTGCTTTGAATTGAGTCTTAAACTCCTTCTCATATTAAGTGGGTTCCATCTAGGTTATTTCTTTTATGAGGGTTTTAGGTGAAGATTGATATTTATCTACGTAGGTTATTTCTCTAGACCTTAAAATTATCATTTAATAGACTGGTTATAGATTATAATGACTGGCTAATAACAGTTGCAGGCGGAAAAATGAAGAGAAAAATAGCGAGTGACTTCTAATGTTACTTGTTGGCTAGAGGAATGTGAAGTGTATAATAATAATCAATCTCTCACCCTATCTCTAATCCACTAATTTATACTCTCTCAAACACACACACACTAATTCAATTACATCGGGACATACTCAATTTTAGGTTGGGTTTGCAAACACACATAAATACTCACACACTAATTAATACTCAGTTTTAACTTAGTTTGAAAACACCCAGAAATACCCATGGTCACAATTTACAGTCATGACCACATTCATTAAATGTCACCCTTTGGTTTGGTCACATCTTGTATCAAGCGCTTTTTTTCTCTAGTCACAGTCCTGGGTCGTGACCACCTGGTCACGATCATGGGCCTTGACCCACCTGATGTGATAACGTGCATGTGTGCGTATGTGTTATACATGTGCTCATATGTGTTATAAATTGAGAAGTGATATTTAATTGAAATATATTGCTTTCTGATTGCATGAACTCATATTCAGATTACATGAACTTGTTATGGATTGTTTAAATCGATTCAGCATCAAACATACCCTAGTTCACTTCTTTGTGATTAAGGCTTAAACATCCAATTAATCTCATTACAAAAATTATGTTCTAATGTGATTAAAATCTGATTTCATGAATTAAGTCCAAATTCCAATGAACTAAAATTATTTTAATACAAACTTAATTTATTTCTTAATTAAAGTAAGCTTGTCTTAGACCGATACAAATCGAATCTCATATCCTCAATCTCTTCAAAGTCATTCAAAACCTTAGGGATTAAAATCCAATTACAACATTTCAATATTTTTGCATTTGGGTTGGTTTAATTTGGGTATTTTCACATTTCAATCTTGCTATTTATTTTATTAGAGTATTTTTACATTTCAGTCCCATTTGGGTATTTTAACCCCACATATACATACACATTTAAAAAATGGATTAAACCTTGATTAAATAAAGAAACAGAGAAAAGCAGCCTTTCTCCGGGGGCTTACAAAAAAGTACATGTAACAGAAAAATCAAAATAAATGATCTAAGAATCTAGAAAAAGGCCCTTTATAAGGCCTAGCTTTGAAAGATAAAATAATGTCTTCATGAACCTCATAAAATTTTAGACTTGGAATTCATATTTTTGTCTTCAAATATAGCCTTATTCCGGGCACACCAAATTTCCAACAAATGAAGGTTGGAAGTATCTTGTAAAGAGTGACCCTGATATCGTTCCCATTAGAATTAATCCACCAAAACATAAGACGCGATCTAAATCCAGAAGTCTGAAATTTAATACCCATAAAATTTTCAAAATGATTCCAACCAGAGGTAGAAATATCACTGGATTTAAATAAGTGATATATGCTTTCCTCTTGATATAAAGTGCAATATCGACATCTCAAAACAAATGGAATATTAATTACTTAAAGGTTAACATCGAGAGGAATAGCATTATGAAGGGTGCGCCACATGAAAGTAGAAACTTTGGGAGGTAATCTAGGATCCCAAATCATGGTGAAGGAAAATTGAATGCCATGTTTGTGTCTCACTACATCCCAAGATTTTTTTAAAGTAAATCATGAGAAATATAACCGTGGTTAGGAGCGTTAAAAATATTATCATCAATAACATCATGCACTAATTGCATTCTCTTCCACGTACCACTCACAAAAGAAAGCGTACCTCTAAAATTCACATGAGCTAAGTTTTTATATTTAAAGTTTAAAAAATTAGCCCACAAAAGAATTACTATGAAGAAATCAAACCCATATTGAGAAAGTCATACTCATGTCAAGAATTTTACGCACACCAATCCTACCTTCAAATTTAGGTCTAGAGATAACATCCCATGAAACCAAGTGATGTTTATGAATATCATCGGTATTACCCCAGAAACATTTTGCACAAATTCTGTTAAAATCTTGGATGAAAGCCATTATAGGAGATATAGCGGAGAAAACATGAGCTCTTAACATCATAAGGATCGACTGAATCATGACCTATTTACCAGCCATTGAAAGAAATCCAGATTGCCAATGTTTAATACGACTAACAGCTTTATCAGTTATAGGTGCAAAGATAATATTTTTTCTGTCCCTGATAGAGAAGAACACCGAGATAAGTAATGGGATGTTGTTTAATCGTGAAACCCGTGCAAGAGCTCAGTTTTTTACGCTGTCGGACTAAACATCTGGGAGATGCTATAATGAAGCATTTAGAAGCATTAATCCGCTGACCTGAATGAGCCTCGTAATTTGAAAGATACTGCATAAAACATCTGATCGACCTTAAGTTTCCATTCTGAAAAAATATGATATCGTCTACAAATGATAGGAATGAAATGAGCGAACAGCCCCTAGGCATGGAATAGTGCGCTATGGATATGTCTAACATAAAATTATGGATACCTCTATTGAGAACCTCCACCGCAATCACGAATAAAGCATGAGAAAAAGGGTCACCTTGACGCACCCCACATCCTGATTTAAAATAACCGCACGACTTCCCATTAATGATAATAGAATACCAACAATTAGATTAGATCATCTCAATGAATTACTAAATTAACCATGGTCGGAGTTAGTGCAATGAAGGAAATTTTAGAGAAAGGGCAAGAGGAGCATGGTCAGAGTTAGTGCAATGAAGATGTTCTATAGAAGAAGAAAATGAATTACTAAACTAACCATCATTGCCAAAGACCGTATTAATTCTAGACCAAATCCTCTCATCACCATCACGATTGTTACACCAATTATATTTAGCACCCGAAAAAGGAACTTCATTTAACCCAACATTGATCCTGGTACCATTAAAGTCTAAAATGGCATGTCTATCAACCAAATTACCATTGGATTTGTCATTTTGTTTGGACACAATATTGAAATCACCTCCAATAACCTAAGATTCAAAACCAATAGAAGCAATAGTGTTAATCACATACATACACATACACATATATACAAGTAAATAAACAAAACACATATATATACACATACATAAACACACATATTACACACAAATAAACACACACATGCACACACACACACACCTACATAATGAAAGAGGCGGAGATGGAGAGTACTTGGGAGGGAGAGAGGCGGTAGTGGTGGCGGTGGCCGGAGGGGGAGAGGTAGTAGGGGAAGAGAGAGAGAGAGAGAAGTGATAAATTTGTCTCGGGTAAGATTTTATATACCGGGGTTAGTCATGGTCCAAGTCCATGACCAATGGATGTGACCATATAATTGTTTTACACATCACCACCTAGTGACGGACTTGGGTCATGATCGGCCTCCGTGACAATTTTAATATGGTTACGGACTTGGACTTTGGCCCCATTTAACTGATGAAATTTTATTTATCACATATGTGGTCACGATTATGGTCGTTGACCATATTTGATGAGAGTTTTGGTGCCCTTTTGGTCACGGGATTGATCACGGACTATGGTCGTGACCCTTATAGTCACAGACTATGGCTATGACTCTATCCAATTGATTTCACACTTTTCCTTTTTCATCGACATGGTGACGCCAAAGATGTCTATGGTCATGGTCCAGGTTCGCGACCCACTAGTTATGATCATTCTTGAATTGTGGTGTAGTCTATATGTAAGTTATACATATAAGGATGGAAGATATAACATGAATACGAGTATACAAACAACGGAGAATACACGTGCCATAGAAAATAGCCATGGCAGAATGAATACCTGCATCAAACAAATAAAAAAACACAAAGGTATAACAATACACTAAGGTAAAATCAGAAGTAAGGCTGTTGTCATGCGAGGAAACCATTATAGTCGCGAACCTGCTTTTGCGGTCACATTAGGCATTTTTTGCGATCGCGGATCTGCTCGATATTTGCTCATCTTTAACCATTTATCCCCATAACTTTCACTATTCTAAACCCTAGTTTGCTCCCCAAGCTTAACTAAATGATCAAATTAACCTTGGCCCTCCATCCTTATTCTAAATTAGGATAGGATAAATACAAATAAAATTCACAAAATTCCATTTAAATTCCAAAAATATCACCATATATCCTTAGGAGTAAATTTTATAAATACCAGGTATTACGATCTTCCCTCGACAAAAGGAATTTCTTCCTTAAAATTTACCAAAACTTATTATTCGCAGACCGGATCGAAAATGTCAAATATCCCACTATGAACAATGTAATGAACTAATAACCCTAAGCTCGAGAAATTATGTAGCCTAGAGCTTTGATACCAATTGTAACACCCTGAGGCACAATTAGAGTCACAAGGCACGATAAGTTACACCCCTCATCGTCCTGCCATAATGGCTTAACAATACATAACAAAATGTCTTAACAACCTAATGGACCATGTCATGGATCAAGAGATAAAAGACAAGAAAATAACCTAAAAGCACACCTCGTCCAATGGGTGGTTTGGCTAAGGAACGCCTACGCATCCTTCAATAACAATAATAATATAAATCTCTCAAATTAACATCTTTATCAAGATTAAATTTCCACAAATTAGGTGTTATTATTGTACCAAATTTCTATAACCCTTCATATGTATAAAATCATCTCATTATGATTTTCCACAACTACTTGACATGAAAACAACATTACATAATCATGTGTGCAACAAGAATGATATATAGATACACGTAATACATATATGGATGCAAAACACAACACAAATACAAATAAACAAACAAGGGTGACTGCACATAACACATAAAATAATTACGGGAAGACGAACACCAACATCAAATTAATACAAATCCACAAAGCTATAACAATATGAAACTTTTAAAATCTTCCATCTTTAAATTCTGATCTTGAATCGACATACTCCTCGAATATCTGATTAACTCCCCTTCTTAAATCAAACCCAAATTCCAAGTGAAAGTCCCTCAATTTAAGGTTTAAAGGTGTACCCTAATGGAGTTTTAGAGGTACGGGATGAAATCTAAATGATGTTAGAGTAACATAGAGATAAATGTGAAAAATTAAGGCACAACCATGAGTAAGTCGCCTCTTATATAAGACTAAATATAAATTTCTGCGGGTGAGCCATAAACTGTCAACAACTTGCTAAGGCTTAATTGCGGGAGGAAACAACTATGGTTGTGGGTCTGCTCAGTTCCAACCAATCTCCAACTCTCTCTCTCTCTCTCTCTCTCTCTCTCTCTCGTAACTTTCACATTCCTACTAAAATATGAAACTACCACTCTTTTAAACCTTAGTTTGATCCCTGAGCATAGCCAAATGTCCAAAATACCCTTAACATTCCACCCTTATTTCAAATTAGGATAAATTCAATTAAATCCTGAAATACCACAATTACTCCATATAATATAAGTCCCATAAATGCCTAGTATTACACAGAGTGTTAACATTACATAATTAATATACACTAGCACTAACATTGCAACTTTGAAAGAATGGGTTTGAATATCAAGTTAACACCATCCTTAGGGTTAAATTTGCATTATTCCTAATATAATAAGGTGAGTAATAAGTTTTATAAAATCTGGGTGATGTGAAAGATTGGGCGTTTAAAATGATGTTTAACATGATGACATAAGTATGTTTATTATTTAAAATGGGTTGATGTTATGGATGAGTTGGGGTATCTGACATATCTGATATTTTTTAAGGGGAAAGTACTTTTAGGTCCCTCATAAACAAATTTTAAACACTAAAGGAATTTTGACAAATTTTAAACACCCCCGTTTGGTTCGCGGTAATATTTTGGATGGCTTGTGAAACTAAAAAAGTAATTACCAGTAAACTTTTTACTAGGATTCTAATTCCTTTCGTTCTGTTTGGTTAACCAAAGGATTCCTATTGGGAACCAAAATTTTGTGTTTAGATCGTTCATGGAAAGTGACATGGTAATGTATCATATATACCAATAATACTCTTTAGCAATTATGTTTATATATGTACACACGTATATATATACACAATGTTCACTATTTATAAATGTATGAACTCAAATATGTTTTTTTCTAAATATATATATTTTTCAATATTTAACCAATATAATAATTTATTGTAGATATGTGTGTATTATATTGTAAGTTAATTAAATTAATTATTACTTGAGTAGAAAAAAATGCCTTAATAAAATTTGTTCGGTTTTAAATTTAATACAAATCGAGATAACAAAATTGTCTTCATAAAATAAATATTTCGACCTTATTGGTAGTTTTTATAATTTAATATTTGTAAGAGCATTTTTGTCTTCACAAAAATGATTTGTAAGGATTCTCATGAGAAAGTAAGAATTCCACATATATTGGATGGATTTCGATTCCACCCATTTTCCCACAACGGAAGTAATCTGATTTCATTGGAACTCACATTTTCATGAAACTTAACCTTACCCCAAACGTAGTAATCTTACACTTTCTAAGGAATGTTTGGAAAAAATCAGATTTCATCCAACTTTATCACGAATCAAACGGGGCGTTAGGTCCACTAATTTTCTTCTGGCATAACAAGTGAACCTAATAGCAAATTGTCCTTAAATATTTAAAATTATTACCAACGGACCTAATTATAAATTCTTCTATTTTTAATTCTTTTTTTTGTTTAAATTGATTTTTTTTTAGTAATTTTGGGAAGAGAATAACAGTTTACTAGAAAACGTAGATTAAGTAAAAATATTAATGATTCAAAATACGAAGCTTAGGGTCTGCCTGACCAAGTGTTGGAATTAGGGATGGAAGCGGTACGGGATTTTACCGTACCGTACCGTTTTGGTCCAAAAAAAAATAGTTTTGGTTTCATATATTTAAATACCAGAAACCAGTCTTATCGAAACCGAAATTACCGCAAAAAAGTTGGTTGGTTTTGGTTTTAATATTTAAAAAACGATTTACCGAAATTACCGTACCGAATTTACTGAAACCAGAAAAAACCGTACCGAAATTATCATACCGTACCGAATTTACCGAAACCAGAAAAAATCGTACCAAAATTATCGTACCGTACCAAATTTACCAAAATTACCGTACCGAATTTACCAAAACCAGAAAAAAGTTGGTTTTGGTTTTGGTTTTAATATGTAAAAAAGTTAGTTGGTTTTGTTTTTGGTTTTTTGGGACTTTTAATGTTGTTTACCGAAACCAGAAAAAACCAAAACCAGAAACTAGAAAAAACCAGAATTTACCGAAACCAGAAAAAACCAGAATTTACCGAAACTAGAAAAAAACCGAAATTAACGAAAAAACTGAAATACCAGCCGGTTTGGTTTTGGTATTGATTTTGGTGTATCGGGTGGTAAACTGGTACGGTTTAGTTTTACCATCTAGAGTTTGGTTTTGGTATTGTTATCTACTATTTACCGACCAAACCGTGCCGCTTACACCCCTAATTGGAATTTTGCAAGAATTTTAGCAAGTCGTCGCCGATTCAAGCCCATTATTGACCTTTTCTTTTGGGCGTTTTTAAACGAAGCGACTTATTCAATTAATAATGCCTGATTTACTAAGTGAGAGATTAAAAGCATATATACACACAATTACAATTACATCCCGTTTTTTAACCCACCGACTGAAAAACACTCCTTAACAGCCTAGGCTTCTAAATATGCAGTCGTAACATCTGCTATACATTTGAACATGGTGTTACAAAATAAATAAATAAATAAATTGATGTTGTAAATTTGAGTGGAGAAGAAAATTGTCATTTTCAAAATACGAACTTCTTTTTCTCTGTTGATTTTTTATTCGAAAATGTTGAAGTGAAAACAATAAACAACTATTCTTCGGTTTTGTCTTTAGTTGGCCCTAGGAATGGAGATGATTGTGCCAGATTCATGACGTTAGAGGAAAGAGAGAATGGGAATTAGGGTAAGGAAAAGTGGGTTTCTTAAACTATATTTGGGAATTGTTCGAAAGACTTATTTGATCTGAGTATTCCCTTTCTACCTTTTTTTTTACAAACCCGATCAGTGGGGGAGTTAAAAGGTTGTAAGGCTATTTAAGTGGGATAACTAAATATGGGTCGCTGCTAACCGAATATTGTGGCGTAAACAAAAACACCATTCCTTTTAGATGTTCGAGATCATATTGGGATTGTCGCCTCCGGATCGGGTGGAGGAGTATACCCAGAGGTTTCCCTCAATAGTAGTGCTCCAAGATGAATAAGTATATAACCACATCACATTCATAATTTTTTTTTTTTGTTTATTTGTATGAGATCATGAACAAGTATGTACATACTGGATTCAGTGGATTGAAAGGACATATTAATATATGAATAGTAGGACCACTTCAACTGAACTTTGAAGTATCTTTCATCGTTGTCTACCATGCTCTTTACAAGTTGGACAAGTTACTTCATCTAATTGATTATTTATTCTTTATGGATTATGTCTTATATTATGTTAGCCATGAAAATTTGGATCTTATCTTATGTAGGTTGGTGTTTTAGAGTTGTTTCGTTGTTGGTTATGGCGACGAAAATGTGGGTATTCTACTTGTCACAATAGACTTCATAAAATATTGGGTTTGTGGTTGCGATAGTGGCGGTTATAGAGTTGTTTTCTTTGAATTTTCATGTGAGAGACCTATTTTATATTTTAGTTTTGTTCTTTTAATAACCAGACGTATTTTTTTTATAGATTATGTATTTTTAGGACTTCAAATAATATTGATTATGGATATAGAACAAGAAACATTTCATTTTCATTTTTAGTTCTTATTTTTAAATTAAAGGGATACGTGGCATGCTGTAATTTGTTGATATTTTATGAATATGGATCCGTGCCAAAAGCTTTATTCAAAAATAGGGATTAAAACTATAAATAAAATATTTGTTGTCCTATTTTCAAAATACATATTACAATAAGTTTTAAATTTACAAAGTCCATTTTTTATGCGTGCTGATATTCGCACCCCAAAAAGATCTCCTTAACACCAAAAAGAAAAAAAAAAGTCATTTTTTTTACTATTCAACCCAACAAAATCTCACGGCTAACCTTAACCGTGGTATCCATTTTCATGGTTAATCTTGACCGTGGTACTCATTTTCACGGCTAACCCTGACTGTGGTATCATTTTCACGACTAACCTTGGCCGTAATGCTCATTTTCACAGCCAACCTTAGCCGTAATACTCATGTTCACGGTCAACCTTGACCGTAGTATCCATTTTCACGGTATGCGGTGTTAAGGAGATAAAAGTGAATTTTTTGTGGTGTTTTGGAGTAAATGGTGTTTTGGAGAACTTTTTGGGGTGCGAATATCACCATTTTTTTTTATTTTCTCTGTTTTACAGGTGCCGCTATGGTTGTTGACGTTGGTTTTCTTATTATCTTTCTATTGTAATGATTTTCTTATTACATTAGTTCATGTTGTTTTGTAATTTTTTAGATGATGATTTCTATTAAAAAATGCTTACAGTTATTGGTGAGAAGGTATTCAGCTCACTTCTCGGGGTATATGATTTTGTTCGTAAAGTATCTATCCTTTCCTCATGCTTTATATTCACAACATTCCTCAATATGGGAACTTGACATACATGTAACTTCTAATAAAGAGGACTAGTGCGCTATTGACAGTCAAGTTGTCAATCTTAAATATTTTTATCAGGAATGTGAGTGCCTTTATAGGCATCTATTATTCAGTTGACATTCACCTTTAAATGGCGGTTTCAGGTATTGCACTTTTACAATGGTGTGGTTAGTATGTGGATTAGAGGTTTCTCACGGTTCTATGAACTATAATGTCCTATGTTCTCGCTATTATATACTCTCTTTTAAACTGAACTACTTCTTATAACTGAAGTTCATGATCCTTCTAATTTAAGAAGGGGGAAGTCCTCTGGTCTCTATATTATTGGACTGTTACGTATTTTTTTTAGTTTTAGTTCATGAATCTTATGAGAAGTGAGGTCTTGAATGTATTTTTTATTCTATGCCTAAGTAGCATACACAAAGTGTCGATCATAAATGCATTATCATTGATCTCCTAATTTTTGTCATACTTTTGGGCTACTTCTTTGAAGAACAGATCCTATGTAATAATAATGCATAGTTCAGGTTATAAATCTTTGATTTCCTTACTTAAATGATGTTTGGAGTTGGTTCAGGTTATAAATTGTTCAAGTTCTTATGAAGATATATTGTTGAGGTGTGATTGGGAATATTTTGATTTGGGCTGAAGGATTGCTTATTTTATGAAGTTTTATATTTGTTCATGCCCTATTATCGGGGAATGCATTGTGCAATTGGGTTAATGGAAATGGATTTTTATTTGCGTATGGAGTTCGATGATTTTTTTGCGTCTATTTCAGATTTTCAGTCGTTTGAATATATTTTTGTTCAAGGAGATAGTCATGTCATGTTTAGAATGATATTAAACTGCTCTCACTCTATAAAAGAGATTACGTTTGAGATACTATCTGATGAAACTATAAACCTCTATATTCTTTACATATGATTAATCAATGGGGAAAGTACTCTTAAATTCCTCGCAAATAAATTTTTAATACTAAAGTAATCTTGATAAATTTTAAACACTTAGATCCACTAATTCTCTTCTTGTAGAAGTCCACGCTAGTAGCATAACAAGTGTACCTAATAGTAAATTGTCCTTAAATGTTTAAAAATTATCACTAAGGGACCTAATTGTAAATTACTCTTAATCGATTATGGTTGGGTTGAATGAAACCATAGAACGTAAACTATTACTTGTGATAATTGTAATTGTTATTTGTTTCTCATGTTTTATATTATAATTGCTTTCATAGCAGCGGGATATAGGACTTTTATCATTCTCTATTTTCTCTTACACCAACTTATATGTCATTGAGGTTGGTAATAGTTTCAAGAAAAGGAGCACTTAAGGACTCGATTGAGGATTGTTAAATAAGGTTAGTTTGTTTTATTTTAATAAGGTAAACATGTATATTTTTCAATTTTACACTTTGTTATTAACAAATTATTTTATTTCTTATGAGGTACATAACTATGAGAGGAAGGTTGAAGACAATTACCAATGTTGATATTTATTTTGAAGGTAATATATATTTGAGTTCCCTCTTTGTCTAATGCCTAATATATATTTTTGTTCCCTCTTGATACTATGATCTTTGACATTAAAAATGACAAGCATTTGCAAGTTTTCGGTTAAAAATGGCATAAACATCTCTATAATAATCAAACATGAGCATAAGAAACTAATAATGTCCTTATCGAACTCTCGATTTAACAAAAGGACAATTATACGCAAGTTTTAGATTAAAAATGGGGCGTTGGGGGTGAAATATCAAAATAACAAACAAATGGCCGAGAAAGAAGCACGAACACTTTGAGATAGACCATTGCAATATGTATAAAATGAATGTGTCCTTATTGGACTCTCGATTTAATAAAATGACAAGTATATGCAAGTTTTAAGTTAAAGTTGGACTTTGGGGTTAAATATCAATATAACAATCAAATGGCCCGGAACGAGGCATGAACACCTCGAGATGGACCATTGCAACATGTATGAACTGATCGTGTTCTTATCGGACTCCCGATTTAACAAAATGACAAGTATACGCAAGTTTTAGGTTAAAAATTGGGGTTTGGGTGATGAAAATCTCAAATCAGCAAGCAAATATCTCGAAAATAGGCACAAACACCTCTAGATGGACCATTGTAACGTGTGAACTGACTGTGTCCTTATTGGACTTTTGTTTTAACAAAATTACAAGTATATGCAAGTTTATGGTTAAAAATGGGCCGTCGGGGGTGAAATATAAAAAAAAAAGCAATGAAATAGCCCAAAAAGAGGTACGAGCACCTCGAGAGGGACCATTGTAGCATCTATGAGCTGACCGTGTCCTTATCTAACTCTCGATTTAATAAAATGATAAGTATATGTAAGTTTTAGGTTAAAATGGAGCACTTGGGGTGAAATATTAAAAAAAAACTATATAGCCCATAAAGGGCCCGAGCACCTCTAGATGGACCATTGTAACCTATGTGAATTGGCCATGACCTTATCAGACTCCCGATTGAACTAAATGACAAATATTTGCAAGTTTTAGGTTAAAATTGGATATTAGGCAGTAAAATATCAAAAGAACAGTCAAATTCCTCGAGAAGACAAAGGAACGCCTCGAGAAAAACACCATTGCAACGTGTGTGAATTATTCGTGTCCTTATCAGATTCCTAGTTTAATAAAATGGCAACTATACACGAGTTTTAGGTAAAAATATGAGGAGTTGGGGTGTGAAATATCAAAACAACAATCAAATAACCTGGAAAGAGGCAAGCACCTCGAGGGGGTTCATTGTAACATGTATGAATTGACAGTGTTCTTATCGGACTCTCGGTTTAATAAAATGATAAATATATGCAAGTTTTAGGTTAAAAATGGGGCATTGGGGGTGAAATACCAAAGCAACAACGAAATGACCTATAAAGAAGCACGGACACCTCGAATTTAAAAATTGTAACGTGTTTGAACTAACCGAGTCCTTATCGGACTCCTAATTTAATAAAATGATAATTATAGACAAGTTTTAAGTTAAAATGGGGCGTTGGGGGGTAAAATATCAAAATACCAATCAAATAGCCTCAAAAGAGGCACAAGCAGATCGAATGGACCATTTCAACGTGTGTGAACTAACAATATCCTTATCGGACTATCGATTTAACAAAATGATAAGTGCATGCAAGTTTTAGGTTAAAATGGGGCCTTGGGGGGTGAAATATCAAAACAACAATAGAATGACCCGTAAGGAGGCACGAAGATATCGAGATGGTCGATTGTAAGGTGTTTGAACTAGTCGTGTACTTATCAAACTCCCAATTTAACAAAATGACAAGTGTACATAAGTTTTAGGTTAAAATGGGGCGTTGCTGGTGTAATATTAAATCAACAATCAAATGAAACGGAAAGAGGCATGAATGTCTTGAGATGGACGATTGTAATGTGTTTGAACTATAACCGTCACTACACCATAAATCGAGAATGGTCACGATAGGTGGGTCACAGTCCTGGGCCATTCCCACCTGATCGTGGACATGGGTCATGACCAGCATTAAAATTGTGTGACCGACACCGTGACTAGGGAAAAGGGTAACAACCAATGACTTTGGTCACAGCCATAGACCGCGACCATACGAGTCATGGTTCATGTTCGTGACCATCCCATGACCAAATGGCGCCAAATATCCCACCAAAACTCTCGCCAAAGTGGGTCACGGCCGAGACCGTGACCATTTTGAAATAATCACGGACTATGGCCATGTTGGTTATGTGTAAAAAAATTAATGGTCATGTCTTGGGGTCACAGTCCATGATCGTGACCAGACTCAGTACATATAAACACTCCAGAATATTTTTTCATTTCGCAATCTCTCTCTCTCTCGAAATCCTAACTCCCTACTTCATGCCTCTCTTAATGCTCCGCCACCGCCACCCCTCTCTCCCTCTCTCCTCCGAACACCACCCCTCTCTCGCAGGTACTCTCCCTCTCCATCCAACATTATTTTAATGGTAATGTGTATGTATTTTAAGTGTCTATATATGTGTATTTTGTAATATGTGTGTGTGTATTTTGTTATATGTGTGTGTGTATTTTGTATTGAATTAGTGTATGCGTGTGTATGTGTATTCAAATCTCTATGTGTGTATAAGTGTGCGTATTTTGATAAACGTATGTATTTCAAAATATACACATGCATGTGTGTGTGTATTTCAAAAATTACATGTGTGTATATTTCAAATGCCATTTTTTATGATCGTTATTAACCTATCATTATAATCTATAATCCGTCTACCAAATGACAATTTCAAGGTCTAGAGAAATAACCTAAATGGCCTAACTTCAATATTCACCAAAGCCCTATTAAAAGAAATAACCTAGATGGAACCCGCTTAGTAGGAAAATGAGTTTAGGACTAGTAGAAAAATGAATGTTGTAGTAATAGTAATAGTAATAGTAATAGTAATAGTAATAGTAATAGTAATAGTAATAGTAATAGTAATAGTAATAGAAGTAATGAGTCTGATTTTGGGATTGTTGAGAGTGAAATTGAGGGTTTTGATTTGGGTGTGAAGAAAGTTAGGGTTTTGGGTCAAGTTGGAAATGATATCGTGTGTGTGTGTATTTTGTTATAATTTTTATTGGAAGGTGTATATGAATTATTATATATGTGTGTGTAAGAGAGAGGGTATGAATTTGTGTGTGTGTGTGTGTGTGTGTGTGTGTGAGAGAGAGAGAGAGAGAGAGAGAGATGGTGTGTGTGTGTGTGTGTGTGTGTGTGTGATAGAATGGAGGTGTAGAACGTGTTTGAGAGAGAGACACACACATACACACACACACTTGCAACAGATTGATTATAACGAGTAAATAGGCGATTTGATGTGCCTCTGGGCTTATAACATGGATTGGTTGTAATTAATTACATATTGTATTAATTGACATGTTTAATTAGACGATGTGATGTATCGCCATTCCTATAACGAGTTATACTCCACTTATAACACATACAAACACACGCATATGTATAACACATATGACACGCACACAAAAATATACTTACACGTGTTTTATCCTCGTTTCATACGTGCATGAAATTGGAGAACGATGATGATGCTAAGATTTAACACCAGCGGATAAGTGATGATGAGCTCAAATAGTAGTAACCATGGCAGCCATTGAGATGTAAGTGTATAAGTGTGTAGAAAGGGATGAGTATAAGAGGAAATAAGACAATGATGTATAGTGGTTCAGCCAATTTGGCCTACATCCACTGTGAGTGTGTGATCCACTAAGTATGGGCATTAATGGCCTTGGATACAATGCACATAAGCTCCATTCTCTCTCTACTGTGTGTATAAGCAGAGTTTTTGCTAGGGTTACAGTCATCGATCCCTTTGTAGGGTTGTAGGTGACAAGTATATATAGGTCTTGGGGGGTGTAGTGTACCCCCCAAGTATGCATGGTGCATGTGAATGATGATCTAGCCAATCCCCTGTTGACACCTGTAGATGACAAATGATGACATAATATTCCCTCACGTGAGGGTGTGATTTTATCATAACGGTCTCCAATGTGCCATGTGAGCCTCACGCGCACTGTTCCACGCGTATCCCAAACCACGCGCTATGATGATATCACCCTCGGCCTTTGATATGAGGCCGAGGGCAAAGTTCCTTCCGGTAATGAGTCTGGCCTAATTCTGACCTCGTACTGTCGTACCCTCGGAGGCACTACAAAAAAAAGTAACTTTTGAGACGGTGGCTTAACAGTCCCAAAAGTTGGTTTATCCGTCTCAAATACTTTTTGGGACGCTATTTGGGACGGCTAGGGGGGGTCTTTTTTATAGGGGGTTATAAATACTTTTTGTGACGCCATAGCCGTCTCAAAAGAGTTTTTTGAGACAGGAACAAATCCGTCTCAAAAAGTCCTCATTTTATATGACCCTTTTGAGACGGCACGAGAGCTATCATAAAAGAGTGCTTTTGAGACGAGAATTAATCTGTCTTAAAAGGTTACTATTTTAGAAGACCTTTTTTAGACGACGACGTAGTCGTCTTTAATATATTTGTTGGGACAGTTATAACGATCCCAAAAGAGGTAAAGGAATCTTAAAATTTTTGCACCAATATTTTGTGAACAATAAAATCTACGCTAATGTTTAATATTGAATTGAATTACATTTGAGACAACACAAACAACAAATAATTATAAAATGTAATACATAAGATGATTTTCAACCAACACAACGAATAATTTTCATTCAATAATAATTAAAGTTCTTACAACCATCTCCAGATATTCATCAAAATAAAAATGATAACACTAAGTTCAAATATTTGACTTGATAACAAAAATACATTAATTTCTTATACTCCAAAACATGAAATGCTTTTATCAAAGTGATTCCGCAACACTAAAGCATACAAACTCCAAAACCATTGATTAGCATTTGCATGTTCTACAAAAATCATCACCTGCATAAAAAAAAATAGTGTCAATTGTATCATAATTAATACCCCACTCATCAACAATACAATGTGCAAAATGAATCGATATAGTATATTCTCATCACAAACAATATAGATATTTAACTACCATTGTTTTTAAAAAAATTCGACAGAATCTCCTTCGTTTATTCATAAAAACCACAGGTAGCCAACCTGTTTTAAACATTAAAATTAATTCTAAGAATGCAATACACCAACCAATAGCAAATTCTCCCCACCACCATAATAAATTCTCACCACCACCATAGAAAATTTTCACCGCCACCATTGAAAATTTAACTTTAAAAGAGAGAATTAGACTTACCCCAATCTGTTGCATTGTCGACAGCTTCGCGTTGCTTCTTGAACATTTATTTAGCTTTATTGAAATGAAGTTGCATCTCTTGCAAAACAAATTATAGTTTCACAGTTTCTTGCATTTTCACTACTTCCACATCAACCTACAAGCAGAGAATGCAGGTGCAATCCACATTAAAACTTAGATCATTTTATGCAGTCTAGGATTTGGATGCAACATCATAAGTATTTAAAATTGAATGATATCTTGTAAAAACAATGAACCAACAGAAAGTATATGTTGTCAAAAAAACTTCATTACACAATTACCAAATCGCAAATATTTACACAAGTGAGAAAGCTCATCCAAATATTTATAGATAGTTATACTATGAGAAAAATCCCAGCTCTGTCTTCAAATCACACTGAAGTTGGTAACAAAAATTATTTAAGTGTAAATTATACTTTTCAACCTCAAGTTTACACCAAAATTTTAAATGAGAGTTCATGTTTCAATTGCTCAAATATATTAGTCTAAGTTTATGGGAATGAAAACAGTTAGAGAGAAAGTGATAGCGACTGATAAAGTAGTGTTGTGGTTAATGACTGATAAAGTGATAGCAATTGAGAAAGTGGTGACTGATATAGGCCTAGGGAACTATGCTAACCAAGTTAGGGAACCAATAAACAAAATACGAAAAGGGCCTTATGTACTTTAATTAACTCCAAATGTACACGTAAAATGGAAAAAATCCATTTCTCAAGTCCATATTCAATCCAAGTGTACTGGTAAAACTCATTTTCAAACTCGATTTTAATCGTGGTTGTGCATTTACAAATCTGGGCTTCGGGGATGTAAGTCTTATTAGCCCAGGTATATTACTTTTCCTTGATAGAAATTGGTATTTGAATCAAATGCTATAGACAAATTGAAACAGGTATTTGAATCTAATGCAGTAAAAGTATTACCTGGATACAAAATACAGTGCAACTGCCATGAGTTAATGGAAATAGCGACATGTAACTAACAATTGGGAACATCCCCTTAGCTTTCATCCCGGTTGTTTTTTTAGATGCGGCTTCATTGTTTTTAAAATAATGACGGATGGAATATCTAAAATGATGCTGGATTAGTGGTTTTTCTTTTATAATCGCATTTATAAGTTATTTTTAATGCTACTAGTTATAAAACAGTAAAGAATCTGAAGGACTTATTCAAGTGGTTCTTGGGATGAGCTGCCAATTCCACATAATAGTTGTAAATTCTTTCAATGAAAAAGATTTTGAATATTTTCCTATGTTCTGTAGTCAAAGCATGTATATGATAAGAGGAAATCTTCATGATTGGTATTTTTATAAAAAAAAAATGAGATGGCACTTTTAATTATCAATAAAAAAAGATCTAAGCAAAATATGCATGACCTGAATTAAGAACACAAAGATAGACAAATATGCTTTCTGTTTATCTCAAACATATGAGAATTACAGAGCAGAATAAAGTTGAAGAAAAAGCATGAAAAAACAATACCAAATCACTCTAGATATTGCTAGTTTTAGAGCATATTTCATAATGGATTATATTTTCCCTAAAGAACCACATCTTGTACAGTTTTTGTTTGTCATAACTTAGAGATTAAATGTTAATTTATCTTTTTTTTAAAAACAAGTGTCCAGTCCACAAGAAAAATAACAAGTGTCCAGTCTACAAGAATGGAGTGTTTATATCAAGATAATAGAGTTGTCTCAGGATAATGAGGTGGATCACAATAACTTTTATGACTCTTGTGAATTTGTATCTAATTAAGAGTTCAATTCTCGCAAGAGTGGTTATAAAGAAGATTGTTTTGAAGAGAGGGAATAGTAGAGGAATGGAGTAGAGCCCGTAGAGTCTTCAACATAGAGACTAGTGGTGTCTTTGATATGGACAAGAAGATGTATGATATATATGATGACTCTTATGTAATGGTTGATCACTAAGAATCCGAAATCAAACCACTAATTTTGAAAATGATGCTCTCACATAAATCAAACCTCATAAGAATGGAACAGAATTTGCAGACTCCGAGGACATGGATGAAAAGATGGATGAAATTAATGTGGAGTCTTGTGAAGAAGATCCTTATGAGAAAAAGAAAAATTTATTAGATCACAACAGTCTCTTTTAATCTGGAGACTGATAATATCTCTGATATATTTGGAAAATTCCAATTGAAAACTACAGCATATCAGAACGCTGATGACATCATGCTCGAATTTCCCACAAATATCAAGCATAAAGAGGACATGGAGATTAAAGACGTCGTGAAAGACCATGTTCTCTCTTTCCTTCCTGTGAAATCCCTTCTTAAGTTCAGGTCCATTTCTAAAAATTGGATAAGTGGATAATCAATCCCTTTTTAGCCCATAAGCAGAGTTTATATTTTCGATCGAAATCTGGTTTCTCTTATCCAATCACCGTCGGGGTTTCAACCTTCATGACCCTAAACAGGTCTGCTTATGAAGCCCCATGTCCTTACCTCAATTTCCTCCCCGAGAAGGTTTTAATTAGAAGTTCTTGTAATGTCTTGACTCTCTGCCAAGGGGAACAGGAGGAAAACGTATACTACGTTTGTAATCCCGCGAACGAGGAGTGGGAAGCACTTCCCAAGCCTGACTATTATCAGGGAGAAGAGCCCAGTATAGTGCTCACATTTGAGGCCTCTGAGCTCAATTTCGAACCGTGCTATCAGGTCATATGGCCTTTCTTATTATGAAACATGGTGGTTACTCATTTCGAGAATCACTCCTCTGATACGAGGTCGTTATTGGATGCGAATTGTACTGAGCTGGCCGGTTCGCAGCAGAAGGACAATTGGTTTTACGCGAATGGCGTTGCATATTGGGTAACATTGTCTGGTGAGTTTTTATCCTTCAAGGTGAAGAACGAGATCTGTGAGGTAAACACACTGCCTCCTGAGAGAACACACAAGGGTGGTTTGTGTTTTATGGAGGGGGAGTTATGCAACATTTAGGCTCACAAACTAAATGGAAATGAGGTTGTGATAGGTGTGTATGGGTGTATGAATATGGGCTTTAAGGAGAGTATTAATGTAGAATTTCCACATGTAAGGGAGGATGATAATGGAGATTATTGAGTTTTGTCAGGTCTTAATGCTGATTTCTTGGTGACTCTAATGGGAGGCTTTATGTACACTTTTCATGTGAGGGATCAGACACTTGAAGTGATTGGTAGGGAACTGATGGACACCAGCGCTTGGTACCTTCCGTACATGAATAACTGAGAGCAATTCAAAGTCTTTCAATAATGACACAAAATCCTGCAACATTATTAAAATTATCCCCCATTGTGCTTAGCAAATGCCACTCATATTTTTTCATTGCAATTCCTTATTTATCCCCGAATGCCATCACTTTTGTTAGCAATATTCACAACTCCATGTGTGTTGGATTTATACATGGTAAAGTAGGATGGATTTTAACATTTCACCTGTAAACAGATATGTGCCCCCTCTACTTTTGAGATCTTCAACCTGTAAAGCCATTTCACCCTGTAGTAAACAAAGAGCTTCCAATTAATATCAATATCACCAAATGAGAAAAATCATTGTAATATATATTTATATACACTAATAATTAAGAAGAAAAATATTCGATACTTATAAGTCGTATATACACCACTAAGTTGGATACTCTGAGTTTAACATTATTTGAATCATAAAAAGTTGCTACTTATGAAAAAGGTGTTATGTAGGGACTGTGGTAGCTAAATATCTCTCACATCCTCTCTTACTGTCGAGGGTGATTAGAAGAAAATTATGTATTTGATTTATCCTATATTCATCTTAATTTTCCTCACCCAAACTTAGCCCGAATATATTACGGGTTTTGCAGGCTTCAGATTTTGGGCTAGAACTATTTGTGCTCAAACTCAGGTCACAATTGTTTAGGGATTCAGACCCTAATTGGGGACAGCCCTAAATTTCTCACTAATTTGAGAGTTTTTTGCGTTTTATCATCAAACTTTAATTAATGTAGGTTACTAAAGTTCATAATCTGGTTTCACTAAGTTTATTTAGTCGAAATTAGGCTCCGATTAGTCGGTGTTCCAAAGAGCACTAGAGGATCTATAAGAATGGTTTACTTACGCTAATTAGTCAGTTCCCAACTTAAAACCATGATTGTAGAAGAGTTTGTTTAATAGTAAGATCTATTTTATTTTGGGATAATATATTCATATTTAGAGGTCCATAATTTTCACTCTGCAGTCTATACGAACTTTTGTGGTTTAGTTAAATTAAGGTGATTTTGTGCGATCTTAGGAAGTCCAAATTTTTATCAATTATTTGTTTCCAAATGTTTTTAGGCATCTTTAGCATCATGTTATCTACAATATTTTTATGAAATCGGCTAAAAGAAATGTCAGGGCACTCTCATATTGATTTTGATCATGAAATGTATTAGTTTGTGTTCCATGTATTCTAATAAGTGTTGATGAGGAGAGCTGGCAGAATATTGTTTTCAAAATATTAGTCGTATTATTTTCTCATTGGGCATTTATCTTGGTGATCAGATGTTGGTTGATTTGGATGGTTTCACGCAATAATGTAGTTAATCTGCAGGGTTTCCCGAGAATAGATTTGTTTACATAATTTCCTATGATAGAATCGTTCAACTTCTGTTTTGAGATGTTCATAATAGCATCGAGATCGAGACTATAGAACGTAGATTGTTTCTATTTATTCAAATCAATCCGCCCTCATTTCTCTCATACCTTTCGACTCACTGACCTACATGATATTTCTGTTGACCTCCCATCAATTGGAAGGGTTTTGGCTTATGCACAGAAGTTGATTTTTGATGTGGATAGAGGAGAAACCATTGATACCCAACTCCTATTCAAAGTTCAAACATTTTGACTTGTAGTAGAGGGACTTAGAATCGCTTTAAACAAGGTTGTCCGGTGCCCTATTAGCAAGCTCGCTTGCCCAGATAGTTTTAGATCAACGATCAACTTCTCAGTCCAGACCAGATTTTGATGCCAGGCCTATGATGATGTTTGTGGGTTATTACTCAACAGAAAGAATGACATTCATTAAACATTTGCTCAGGAGTAGTTATCCAAGAGCTCATATTGGACCTGAGCCGACAACAGACAAATTTGTTGTTATGAATAGACCTAATGAAAAGAGTATTCTGGGGAATAACATTATTGTCCGATCAGACCTGCCATACAATGGTCTAACTACTTTTGGAACTGCTTTTTTGTCAAAATTCGAGTGTCCTCAAATGTCACATCCTCTGTTAGAACACATTATGTTTGTCAATACTCCTGGAGTTTTATCAATAAGAAAAATAATGGACGCAGTGAAGTTATGATTTTACAGGTGTCACGTCGCAGTTTGCCACAAAGTGTTACCTCATTCTTATTCTCTTTGATCCTCACAAACTTTATATTAGTGATGAATTTAAAGGCGTGATTTCATCTCTACGTGGACACGATGACAAGATTCATGTCGTGTTTATATTAGCCCATTTTGTTCGAGAAAGAACAAGATGATCTTCTTGCTGATTTAAAAGACGTTTCAAAGAAGGCCTGCGATCTTTGAGTAAATGAATTTGTTAAATGTGTGACATCCTGTAACGAGGGTAATTATCTAGACTATCTACCGTGCAAAAGATGTCGTCAAACATGTATCGACAGTAACAAGGATGTTGTCTTAGCTATATTATTTGGATATAGATGTTCGTTTAACAACCAATTTCCAAAACTTTATAATCAAATGAATAAACAACAGTATAAAACAATAGACTAAGAACTCCTACAGCTAATAAGATACTACAAATCAAGAGGTAATAGAAATTTGATAAAAAAGAAGAAAATTATAACTATTAATAATTTTTCTACTTCGGTTCAATGATGAATAAATGAGTGATGCTGAAAATGTATATTGGAACTATTGTACTCCTCTATACAGATGGGCCAGTCCACTAAGTAACTAAAATTTGTTATGATATATTTTCTTAAGAAGAGGTATTAGGTAATTTATTTTCTCTCACTTAAAGTTCTAGAACACCTACTGATGATTTATGATCATGCTTTGAACATAAACAAGCCTTTTGGGGTGGACATACTACCAACAAACCATAGTTCCATAGTATTAATTGAATCAATTGGCATCCTACAAGAAACTTTTATGCGAACTAGATAATCAATATAAAATGATTTGGGGTTAATACAGGTTTCTGGCATTCCATCATCAGTTCTATATACCGCATCATTTTTAGTTCATACAACTTGTCAGAAATTGAAAG
Organism: Sambucus nigra; assembly: GCA_949130495.1. NCBI lineage: Eukaryota > Viridiplantae > Streptophyta > Magnoliopsida > Dipsacales > Adoxaceae > Sambucus > Sambucus nigra. Next base: position 329,785,249 of record OX422209.1, read on the forward strand.
TTGAAACTCAAACTTAAGACCCTATCTAAATAGTGTCCACTAATGACAATAGTAAGATAAGGTACCTCAACGTCTCGTCAGTCTTCCTAGAGGCAGCTTACCAAATAGGGAAGACGTTGTTACTTTCTCTACTCTGTTGTCAAAGAATATTGGAGCTTACAAAAAATCAAAAAAGAAGATATTAAGAAGCAGAAAAGGTCTTAATCAACTCCACTTATTAAAAATGTGGAATTTGGTAAAAATATTTCTAGTAAAGCAGCAGTTGTGAAATGGGGAATGATAAGATCAACAAATAAATCTCTCAAAAAAGTTCCCATACCCAAAAACAAATGATGAGATTCATTTTCTTTAATGTAAGGGGAGTTAGCAATAAGTCTCCTAGAAGAAGAATAAAAAGACTGTGTAAGTTCTATAAGGAATCTTTGTAAGTTAGTCAGCTGGAAGAATCCTTTAAAAGGGATATTAAAGTTAAATTCAAATGGTTCAAATGGAAATATGGGTCAAGGAGATGTTCTTAGAGATAGTAATGAAAGAATGATATGGGCTCTTTAAAATTTTGGTTCAGGTTGAAAATGCCATTTAACAGAGGCTTTAGCTCTTAGGAATGGTCTTGCCTATTGTCTAGATAGAGGTTATGATAATATTGATGTGGATACAAGTTAAAATCTAATATTTGAGTGCTTATCCAATCAAAATAAGGTCATTCCATGGATGATAAGAAGAACAATTAAGGAGATAATCAAGATTACTATCAAACTATGCAAGTTTTATTCAACCATTATTCTAGTGAAGTTAACTGTATACCATCCATCCTCTCCAAGCAAGGTGAAATTCAAAAAAGAGAGGAACTAACCACATTACCCATAAGAAATAATGCATCTACAATCAAGGTTCTAAAAGGCGCGAGGTGTGGTCGAGGTGTAGAGGCCAAGCCTCAAGCCTTAGGGGCCTAGGCTTCATCTTTTTCCTTTTTTTATTATTCTAATTATTCTAAGGCTAATAATATAATAAAATAATACATACCTTGAATTTTGAAAGTATATTCGTATGATTAGTAGCCATCGTTCTCATATTCATGCTCCATAATCAATATATAAAATGTATTTTGATTATTTTGGACGAGATATTGGTCCGATTTGTAAAAAAAATCTTTAAATGGCGATATCATTTCACTAATGCATATTTGTTTAAAAAAAAGTGCGCCTTAAGCCTTTACCAATAATAAGTCATAATAAGGCGTAGGCGATGCGTTTCTCTCAAGCCTCAAGCCTAGACGCCTTTTAGAACACAATCTACAATTAATTATTTAAATTACATAAACGGTATTTTCATCATTAAAAAATATTAATGAATGCTCGAATCTTTAATTTTTTTACCTTAAACCAGAGTAGTGAGAGCACGAATCATTTATTAACCGCTAGTGCTTACATCAACTTAATGGTGTAGAAACAGAAGAAGGCTAGCATCATTACAGTTCTTTCTCGATGCAGTCATCAAATATACATTATTGTGTTGTATAAACATATATGTAACGCCATTGTCATAAACAAATAGATCTTGAGTGTCCGTATCTCCATAAACAGATGAGAATACAATGCTAAATAATGAATACTTTAGTTTAAGCTCAAATCACTCTTAAGTGAAAAAGTACTACAAGAGAACAAAAGAAACTGAACAATGCACATGATGTAAGAACTAGTGGGAAAACTACTATATTTGAAACAAAGACCATTTAAATCCACCTCAATATAAACAATAAATTTCAATTATCTCCAAAGTCTAATACTCGGCTTAATTTAATATGATATAGTTGTTACCCTTTTTGAATCTTAATAAATATAAAAAGCTCGGTTTGACTCCGCACGATTCAAGCAGTAAAGTCATGTATCTGTCATTTGATCTATATTCTCGTGTTGTATAAACATATATGTATACAACTGGATATTGAGTGTCCAGCTCTCCTTTTAAGTAGATAAAAATATAATTGAAAACCTCGAATACTTTAATTTAATTTTAATTCACTTTTTAAATGCAAAACTATTAGGAAGGAAAAAAACAATGTAGATGTTATTATAGTTGTAGCAAAAATCTTTTGACTCTATCTCAATAATGTTGAATTTTGTCATAGTCTAATATTCTGCTTATTTTAATATAATAATGTTACTGTCCTTATTAAAATACAATAAATGAAAACTTTGCTTCTACTCAGCACAATTCAACAAGTCCAGTCCAGTATTTGAAATTTGATATACACTGTTAAAGTAGATTGTATATCAGAACACCATACATACGTCAGCTAATAATAATAATAATTGCAAATATTACAAGTAACTTGTTAGAGAAGCAAAAATCATCTTAAATCCATTTTCCACTGAATTTTTTCAAAAGCCTAATGTTATGCTTAATTCAATATAATATCATATAGTTGCTATTCATTTTGTATCTCAAAAAACAAAAACTCTTATCAAGGTGAAAATTGGGTTTTTAAATGAAAAATTGGTTTTTAAAACATAAATTGAATGAAAATTTAGTTTTTAAACAATAAATTGATTTTAATTACATTTTCCTAATAATTATATCAATAATTGAATTTTTCAAAGTGAGGGTCAATACATGATAGAAAACTAAATTAAAAATTAAAATAGAAACCCTAAATTTGAAGATTGTATTCGTCCCTATAAATACCAACACAAAATTAAATTTAAAACCCTAAATTTAAAGATTTGTGTTCATGTGTATGTGTTTGCGTGTCACTGCGTGCGCATGGGTGTGTCACTGTGTTCATGTGTGTGGGTACGTGTGTGTGTGGAGGGGGGAGAGAGAGAGAGTACCGAGATGGAGTGGCCTCCGACCAGTCTCAAAGTGACGAGAGAGATGGTGTGGGGGTTTGGCAGATTGGGTTTGTGAGAGGAGAAAGGAGGTCTTTGTGATAGATGGTGAGTGCGTGTTTTTGTCTTTCTATTTTTTTTTTCTTTTTTTTTGGGGGGTAAAGTAGGGCGGGAGACGAAAAGTGCTTATGGTGGGAACATAGTTTTTTTTTAACCGTCTTATTTGGTATATCTTATGAGACAACAAATATTTTGCGGTCTTATTTGGTTTACTTTATAAGATGGAGATAATTAACCGTCTCAAAAAGCGACCCCTTTTGATACGGGTATAATTAACCGTCTAAAAAAATAATAGTTTTTGAGACGGATAATTATACTCATCTCAAAAAGTATGTTTTAAAGACTATATTTTGTCTGTCTCAAAAAATAGGGTCTTAAAAGTAACTTTTTTTTGTAGTGAGGGTCGCCCGGAGCCTGATGAAGGGTCGGCCCCCTGAGGGGTTGTCTGGAACCTGATGAAGGATCGGCCCCCTGAGGGGTCGTCCGGAGCCTGATGAAGGGCCGGCCCTCTGAAGGGTCGTCTGGAACCTGATGCAGGGTCGGCCCCCTGAGGGGTCATCCGGGGCCTGATGAAGGGTCGGCCCCGAGGGGTCGTCCGGTTGGAGGTAATCCTCAGCCAGGCCGAGGATATATACGGGTATATCAATCACCCCCCAGCTCTTAGCCATTGATGTTGTTGAGATGGCTGAGGGATAGTGTTGTAATTGAGATGCGTGTATGATCAGTTAGGTGAGTGACACCTATTAAGCTGGTATGACACCTAGACGAGTATTCATTGCCATTTCAATTTCCAAGGCATGGCGGCTGCATGATTTACCTGGGGCTTCGTGCCCTAATGATGCCCTTCTTGGTTAATGGGCCCACTCATTACTAAGGTATTTAAGCAATTTTTGAAACCCTTCACTCTCTTCTTCTTCGCGCCCAAGTTTTCTCTCTCTAGTCTCTAGCCTTCTTGCCATTTCTGCAGCTTTCGAACCTTCAACTTAGCAGCTTCGCCCTTTCCCTTCAGGTAATCTTTAACCACTAACGCCCTCTTTACTTTCATTTCTCTTTTTGATTTTCTGTTTTAGGCTTGTAGGGCTTAATTTAGGCCATTTTATAGCTTTTCCGACGACTGTTCTTTGAGTGTTCTTGAGTTTATTGAGTGTTCTCGAGTGAAAACCATCGATTCCCTTTGTTTCAATCCAAAAGTCTAATTTGGTCAACTGCAAACTTGTTTGTAGTTAAGTTCCCCAAATTCCCCCAAGTGTAGGGTCTCCCCCTTGATGCTTAGGAGGCTTTATAGCTTAACTGAGGAGTTCCCTTCCCTGAGAGAGAAATTATTTGTTGAGATCAGACGAATAGAGGAAGAGGAGGAGAGGAGACGAGGGGTCGACCCTAATTGGGTACGACCCATCTTTCCTATTCCTCTAGCCATAATAAAACCATTTGAGCCATCTGAGTCTTGTGGGTCATCCCATCGTCCAGCCGAGTGTCATTCAAGTGAGATGGACGAGAGAGCATCCTCGCCAATTGGCGTTGGACCTTCTGGTAGAATAGAGACATCTGACCTAAGCCCGGGCCGACAAGCCGAGGGTATGGTCCCCTCCGAGGCTGTCCCTATGACACCCTATCTCCTCATGCCTTCCATATGGCCTTTCCCCATGGTCCTCTGGCAGATGACGAGGCTGAGGGAGAGGGGACTGAGGACGAGGGCGATGATTCAGATGACCAGGTTGATACCTCCCATGCCTCGTCCTATATCTCCTCCATTAGGGATCGCGACCTCTTATTGTGGAGACATGCCTATGGAGTGCCCCCGGGCATAACCATGAGGGTTCCCTCTGAGTCTGAGAGGGTTTTTGAGGGTGAAGAGGGTGAGGTTGCAGTATATGAACAAATGTTCAAGATTGGCATCAGGTTCCCTCTGCATCCTGCCATCGTAGATATCCTATCAGCCCTCGGTATTGCCCCCTCTCAGCTTCCTCCCAACTCCTGGAGGACGATACTAGGTTACATCTCCCTGTGGAAGAATGCTTTCACAGATGAGCCCTCGGCTGACATATTCTTGGCCAGCTATAATATCACCTCTTCGTCCAAATAGCCTGGGTACTATCATCTAGGGGCGAGGAGGTCTGAGAAAAAACTTCTCCACGTGGCACAAATCTCCAACCACGATTGGAATAAGAGATTCTTCTTCGTCTCCGGGGAGTGGGAGTTCTCCGTCGAGGCATCTCCTGTAGCCGATGGTCTGAGGGTCCCCCGAAGATGGTCTAACCCGTCAATGAAGGCCAGGTCAGACCCCGGACTTAGCCTGGAAGAGAAAGATATTGTTGAATATCTGAGAGGACGAGGGAGAGGGGGTGAACTTCCAAAGTTTGAAGATCTGATGACCCCTCGGTTCCTCAAGGAAGCTGGTCTGAAGGTCGGCCCCCTTACTGAACTATGTGAGTTGTACTTTTCTTTACTTTTTTCAAGTGTTTCCTTTTTATCTCTGCATTTTTCTCACTTGTCGTACCCTTTTCAGGTCGTCCTGCTGGTGTATCAGACTATCTCTGGGAAATGACTACTCCTAGTTTACTATCAGGCTTGGCAAAGAAGAAGGGTAAGGAGCCTCAGCAGGCTCCGAGGAAGACGAAGGTCGTGGGGCCGACGGTTGTTGAGCCGACAGCCGATCACCAGAAAAGAAAAGAGCCTGAAATTCCTGTTGACCCTCGGTCGGATTCTCGGATGAGGGCCAGGGTCGAAGCATCTGAAGGGACTGCTTCTTCATCCAGCATCGGGGCCTTCTGGTCCCAGAACTTGGCACTTCTGAGGGCCGAGCCCTCATCACTCATCGCAAATTTGAGGGCAGCCAATGCATCAATGTTTTCTGCTCCCTCGGCTGCTGATTACGACTTTTTATCAAAGATGCCTCCAGCCAATGTGTATGACTATGGTCTGCACGCTCTAGCCCAGGTATCGGTCTTGATTCATTTCTTTTAATTCCATTCTTTCAATAACTATTTCCTCGGCCTCTTAACATCTGTTTATTTATTTTATTTTATTTTTTTGTGCAGTCTGTGTGCGCCTTTACCTCCGCAACTAAATGGATGGCTGAGAATCAAGAGAAATTCCATGAGGTCGAGAGGGCCATCCAGCATGAGGCCGACCTGCAAGCCGACTTAGAGACTGTAAAAGTTGATCTAGAGAGTGCTAGAACTGAGCATGCACGAATTCTAGACGAGCTGACGAGGCAGCATGATGAGGACCTGAAGGCCAAAGACTTGCTTCTGAAGGAGAAGGATGAAGCCATGACCCGTCGGGAGGCCCAATTTAAGATTGAGCTATCCGAGGCTGTGAAGAAAGCTGAAGCAGACGCTGTGGAAGCCTATAAACTCTCCGATGAGTTCCAAGGCTTCGAACTTGAGTACTTTGAGAGAGGGATAAGGACGGCTTGTCGGTGGGTCGTCCTCAAGTTCGGCGACGTCGTCTCTTCCGTTCGTCCCTCTCTGGAGGCCGTTCAACTGGACGACCCCCTGATTGCCGAGGCTCTAACCCAGGTGGAATCCCAAGTGCAAGTCGAGGGGGTCGGCATGTCTGAAGATCATCCTGTTGTGGTCATTGAGGAAACCCCTCTTGTAGATGTGGAGACCCTGCCTTCTGATATTGTCCCATAGGGTGGCTGTCTGTAGCCCACACCCTTCTGATGTAATTAACAATTTTTTACTCAATCTTGTATAACACTTGATATTTCATTTATACTATCATCTCCTTTGCTGTCTTCCATGTTTTGCCTTTTGCATTATTTGTGTTGTGAATCTTTGTTAATGCTACAAACCTCTCCCTCGTCTCTCTTGAGGGTAAATCGAGGGGTCGTCCCCTGGGTTAGCCCTCATTATAGCCGAGGGTTAATCACTAAATTAATGTTTTTAAACAAAGTATTACCTCGTCTTTCTTGAGGACAGTGGTGGGGTCGTCCCCTCCACTGGCCCTCATTATAGCCGAGGGTTAATCACCAACTTAATGGTTTTAAACAAAGTATTCCCTCGTCTTTCTTGAGGACCATGGTGGGGTCGTCCCCTCCATGGGACCTCATTATAGCCGAGGGTGATAATCATGAAATTAATGGTTTTCAACAAAGTTTTCCCTCGTCTTTCTTGAGGACCATGGTGGGGTCGTCCCCTCCATGGGACCTCATTATAGTCGAGGGTTATAATTACCAAATTAATGGTTTTTAATAAAGTCTTCCCTCGTCTTTCTTGAGGACAGTGGTGGGGTCATCCCCTCCACTGGCCCTCATTATAGCCGAGGGTTAATCACCAACTTAATGGTTTTAAACAAAGTTCTCCCTCGTCTTTCTTGAGTACCATGGTGGGGTCGTCCCCTCCATGGGACCTCATTATAGCCGAGGGTTATAATTACCAAATTAATGGTTTTTAATAAAGTCTTCCCTTTTCTTTCTTGAGGACATTGGTGGGGTCGTCCCCTCCACTGGCCCTCATTATAGCCGAGGGTTAATCACCAACTTAATGGTTTTAAACAAAGTATTCCCTCGTCTTTCTTGAGGACAGTGGTGGGGTCGTCCCCTCCACTGGCCCTCATTATAGCCGAGGGTTCCAATTACCAGTTTAGTGGTTTTTAATAAAGTCTTCCCTCGTCTTTCTTGAGGACAGTGGTGGGTCGTCCCCTCCACTGGCCCTCATTATAGCCGAGGGTTAATCACCAACTTAATGGTTTTAAACAAAGTATTCCCTCGTCTTTCTTGAGGACAGTGGTGGGGTCGTCCCCTCCACTGGCCCTCATTATAGCCGAGGGTTCCAATTACCAGTTTAGTGGTTTTTTAATAGAGTCTTCCCTCGTCTTTCTTGAGGACAGTGGTGGGGTCGTCCCCTCCACTGGCCCTCATTATAGCCGAGGGTTAATCACCAACTTAATGGTTTTAAACAAAGTATTCCCTCGTCTTTCTTGAGGACAGTGGTGGGGTCGTCCCCTCCACTGGCCCTCATTATAGCCGAGGGTTCCAATTACCAGTTTAGTGGTTTTTAATAGTCTTCCCTCGTCTTTCTTGAGGACAGTGGTGGGGTCATCCCCTCCACTGGCCCTCATCATAGCCGAGGGTTAATCACCAACTTAATGGTTTTAAACAAAGTATTCCCTCGTCTTTCTTGAGGACAGTGGTGGGGTCGTCCCCTCCACTGGCCCTCATTATAGCCGAGGGTAGTTCTCTAGTAGATGTTTTCACGCGTACTAGAACTGATAACCACAGGATGAGGGGAAACACTGATATTTCTCATTAATTTTCCAAGTGTTCTGTTGGAGCAACTCTTATTACAATTATGGTCTATCAAGACCTTACAACACTACTGATAGTATTTTTTCTAATGATCTGCATTCCAGGGGTTGGAAAAGGGTTCCCCTTCTAGGTTTTCTAGTCTATAGGTCCCAGGGACGACTTCATCGATGACCCTATATGGGATATGCCAATTAGGATGGAGCTTGTTGGGCTTTTGCCAAGTTTTCTTGAGGACCAAGTCCCCCACTGCGATTGGCCTCTGTTTCACCCTCTCATTGTAAAACCTTGCGGTCCTCTGCTGGTAGGCGGCCTGTCTTATCTCAGCGTCCCCCCTCCTTTCCTCAATCAGGTCTAAGTCGAGTCTCCTCTCTTCTGTATTTCCCTGGGGGTCATATATTTGGACCCTATGAGTAGGAAACTCAATCTCGGTAGGGATGACGGCTTCTGATCCATAAGCTAGCATGAATGGGGTCTCTCCGGTAGAGGTCCTCACTGTCGTCCTGTATGCCCACAGCACGGAATATAACTCATCGAACCATCTTCCTTTTGCCTCCTCAAGCCTCTTCTTGATTCCATCTAGGATTGTCCTGTTTGTAACTTCTGTTTTCCCATTGGCCTGAGGTCGGCCTGGGGTGGAGAAGAATTGTTTGATACTCACCCTTTCACAGTACTTCTGTAGAGAGGTATTCTTGAACTGAGTCCCGTTATCCGAGATGAGGGTGCTGGGGAGACCATATCTGCAAATAACAATTTTTCAGATGAACTGGAAGGTCTTCTGCTCTGTAATCGTGACCATCGATTCGGCCTCCACCCATTTTGAGAAATAGTCAATCGCTACGATGAGAAATCGATAGTTATTGACTGCTCTTGGTAAGGGTCCTACGAGGTCGATCCCCCACACTGCAAATGTCCATGGGGATGTAATGGAGGTAAGAGGCTGATGGGGTTGGTGAGGGATGGTGGCAAATCTCTGGCATTTATCACACTTTTTTACATATGCCGCGGCGTCTTTCCCCAAGGTCGGCCACCAGTACCCTTGGGTGATCACCCTCTTCGCTAAGGATCTACCCCCAATGTGGCTTGAGCACGATCCTTCGTGCACATCTTGCAAAATGGATGGGACTTCAGATGGGTGCACACACCTAAGTAAGGGGAGTAAAAATCCCTTTTTGTACAAGGTGTCCCCAATGACAGTGAACTTTGCAGCCCTGTGTCTCAACTTCTTCCTTTCTTGCCTTGCTTCTGGTATCTCCCCCTCTTTAATGTATCTGATCAGAGGGTCCATCCACAAAGCTTCCTGAGAAACATTTAGGCAATTGCTAAGTGTTCCCTTAGCGTCTTCAATAGTTGGTCGAAGCAAAATTTCCACTGGGACCGTCCTCCTGATGTTTGTCCTAGTTGTCGAGGCCAACCTAGCAAGGGCATCAGCTCGGCCATTGTCGAGCCTAGGTATCCTCTTTAATTTCACTTCCATGAATCCCTTCAGTAACGACCTCACCTTCTCAAGGTACCTAGACATCCTCTCGTCCTTGGCCTCGTAGGCTCCTAGTATCTGATTCACTACTAGCCTTGAATCACTTTGAACCAAAATCTGGCCGACACTAAGAGATCTGGCCAAGGAGAGGCCTGCTATCAAGGCCTCATATTCGGCCTCATTGTTGGAGGCCTTAAAGTTAAACCTCAGGGCGTACTCAATGTCTGTGCCGTCGGGTGCTGATACTATTAATCCAGCTCCACTCCCGCTTTTGCAAGAGGACCCGTCGACGAAGAGACTCCACACGGTGTGTTCTTCTAAGAAACTTCCCTCGGTGCGTGACCCCTGTCTAAAGAGATATCTTCCCTCTTCATTTTCAACCACTTTCCTTCTAGCGGTGCTCGTCTCAGCCTTATCTGTAGGCGTGTCAGTGAGCTCACCCTGTCGGGTATCTATCTTCCCGAGGCTCTCACCCTCGGCCTCATCATCTTCCCTAGTAAACTCAGCTATAAAGTCTGCCAATGTTTGCCCCTTAATGGTCGTCCTAGGCTGATACACTATGTCAAACTCTCCCAGCTCTATAGCCCAGGCCATTAACCTCCCTGATTTTTCAGGCTTGTGCAAAACCTGCCTAAGGGGTGAGTCAGTGAGGATGACCATCGTATGGGACTGGAAGTATGGATTCATCTTTCTTGATGCATTGATCAAGGCGTAGGCCAACTTCTCCATCCTTGGATATCTTTGCTCTGCCCCTTGGAGTGCCTTGCTGTTAAAATACACAGGCTTCTGTATTCCGTCTTCGTCTCTCACAATGGCTGCACTGATGGCTGACTCTGAGACGGCGAGGTACACATAAAGTCGTTCACCCTGCACGGGTCATGACAACAGCAAGGGAGACCCCAGGTATGATTTTAACTCCCTGAAGGCCTCATCGCATTCTTCACTCCATTCGAAGGCTTTTTTGAGAATTTTGAAGAATGGTAGGCACCTGTCTGTGGCCCTAGATACGAACCTGTTCAAGACGGCAACTCTCCCTGTGAGCCTCTGAATGTCTTTAATGGACTTGGGGGTGTTCATCTCCACAAGGGCCTTTATCTTTTCAGGATTGGACTCGATGCCTCTTTGGTTGACAATGAACCCCAAGAACTTCCTTGCTCCGACCCCGAAGACACACTTGGCCGGATTAAGCTTCATCTGGTATTTGTCCATCGTATTAAAGGTCCTCTCCAGGTCTGCCACATGATCCTCTGCCTTCAAACTCTTAGTTAGCATGTCATCTACATAGACCTCCATAGACTTCCCAATTTGGTCTTCTAACATTTTATTTACGAGGCGATGGTACGTTACCCCCGCATTTTTTAGGCCAAAGGGCATGACCCTATAACAATATGTCCCCTTGTCAGTGATGAAGGCTGTCTTCTCCGAGTCTTCAGGGTTCATGAAGATCTGGTTATACCCTGAATAGGCCTCCATGAAGCTCATGAGCTCATGGCCTGCGGTAGCATCTACCATCTGGTCAATGCGGGGGAGAGGGAAGCTGTCTTTGGGACAGTGCTTGTTGAGGTCGGTGAAGTCCACACACATTCTCTACTTCCCGTTGGCCTTTGGGACAATGACTGCATTGGACAGCCATTCAGGGTAGATGACCTCTCAGATAAACTCAGCGTCTTCTAATTTCTTGACCTCATCCCTAATGACCTCATACTTTTCTCTAGAGTAAATTCTCCTCTTCTGCTTTACCAGCCTCACTCCTTCTACCACATTGAGCTTGTGGAACATGATTTCAGGGTCAATCCCTGGCATATCTACATGACTCCGCGCGAAGACGCTTCGTCTTCTCCTCAACAGTTTAATGAGGTATTCCTTGATGTTGGGCTTCAGAGACTTGCCGACTTGGACGATTTTTTCCGGGTCATCCTCATCGAGGATGATGGATTCTACCTCTTCCGCGGCCTCTCCTTTCTTTAGCTTCGTCTCATCCCTGGGGTCTAGGGTATCAATATTGTAAGTGGTTGTAGCCCTCTTGTGTGCCTCTCTTTCTTCAGCGGAGTTGTAGTAACATTCTCGCGCTGTCTTCTGGTCTCCCTGAACTTCCCCCACCCCGTAAGGGGTAGGAAATTTAATCATCTGATGGACCGTAGACGGCACAGCTTCAAACCCCTTGAGGGCCACACGCCCCAGTATGATGTTGTAAGCCGAAAACACATGTTCATCCATCATAAAGAAACTGACCTTCTTGGTAAGCCATCTCGGCCACTCGGCCCCCATCCTAACATCGGCCTCATACACTCCCAGGGGATGAACCTTTTCCCCACTGAATCCGATCAATGGATGATGATATGGGACGGATCTAGCACGGCTGAGACCTAAGGCCTTGAAGCACGGCCAAAACATTACATCTGCAGAACTGCCCCCGTCGACCAATATCCTCGGCACCTCACACCCGTGCACCCTAGTTGTGATGACGAGTGGGTCGTCGTGTGGGGCTAGGAGGCCTTTAAAGTCCATTCTCGAGAACCCCACTATCAGGGTGTCCATATCAACCTTCTTCCTCTTTTCTGACTTGGCCTCCAGGGAGGTTGAGTGTACCGTCTTCGTCACTGCCTTGGCCTCAGCCACATGGGCCTTCCTGTCAGCGACCTCAGACCCTCCTCCTGCTAGACCCTTGGAGATCATTCCCATTCCGAGCGAGATCATATTAAGCCTCTTGACAAGGCCTTGGTCGTCTCTCGGCGGGAGGTCAGGGTCGTCCTCATCGTCAGAAGGGTCGTCCCCTCTTTTTTAAGGACCTTCTCTGCATGCATCGCCTCGCTTTCTCCTGGGGTCGTCCCCTCGGCCCCTCTTGAAGGCACCTTTGTTGACGTACTTTCTGAGCTTCCCTTCTTTCAGCATCTTCTCAATCTCATCTTTCAGAGCAAAGCATTTGTCTGTTACGTGATCGTGATCTTGGTGAAATTCACACCACAGGTTCTTATTCCTCTTGTTGGGGGCTTCCCTCAACTTCTCAGGCCACTTTAGGCACCGGTCACTCTTTATCTCATTGAGTATCTGCTCACAGCTGACCGTCAGAGGGGTGTAACCAGCGAACTTGTCGTTCGTGGACCTCTTCTTCCCCTCTTTGTTCTTCTTAGGGTATTTACCTCCACTAGCGCCTCCTTTTTCGTCTTCATATTTTGCGGCCATCGCCTCTTCGGCGTTCATCACCTTTCCTGCTGTTGACAGCAATTCAGCCATCGTCCTAGGGGGGTCTTCAGCAAACTTCCATAACAGCTTCCCCTTTTGGAGTCCTCCAATCAGGGCTGTCATAGCTATGCTCTCCTCATAGTCTTCCACCTCCAGCTTCTCTTTATTGAATCTGGCTATGTAGTCCCTCGGGCTCTTATTCTTCCCCTACTTAACATAGAGCAGGTGGGTGGTCTTCTTCTGTGGCCTCACCCCAAAGCAAAAGTTGTGGATTGTAATACCCCGTACTTTTGACTATATTTATTTTTGGGATTAATTAATTAAATTGCGTATTAATTGAAAATTAATCCGGGTTATAAATACTAATGTGATGCGAATTGGTATTTGATTTTGTGCATATATGATTATATATGAACTTGGTATTATAAAATTTGTCGTGGGATTTATATACGGCATTTTAGAAATTTTGTTGAGACGCGTGGGACCGCCGCGTCACGGTATAATATTTTGTTAATAAAAAGTGAATTTAAAATCTATAATCCGTATGGTCGTTTTGAGTACGCCATCGCGTCTAGAAGGGTCGAGATAGTCAGAAAACACTAGCTGGGGGTATAGTTTGGGTCACGGGGTATTTTTAGGCCATACCGGTAACTTAAAGGGTATTTTAGTAATTTGGTATTTTTGGGTAATTAAAAGTGACGAAAATTGAGAGTTGTAATCTGATAAGGAATTGACCCAACCAACCCTTTATTAACCCCATAAGCTACGTAGGTTATCATTTAGTCTTCCAACTCTCCCAAAGAAAACCCTAGCCACCATAGCCATCTTTGGAAGAAGAAAGCTTAGAGAGGAAGGGAAAGAGGAGGAATTCTGCAGAAAATCTGCAGAAAGAGATTACAAATCCAACACCAGATTCAGAAACAATCAAGGCAAGTGATTTATTCCATTTAAATTTCAGAGAATGCTTCTTCCATGTTAGATTATTCATAAATTTTGTATGTTCTTTGAAGATAATGAAAAACCCATAAGATTGGAGTTATTAGTTTAAATTTTGGGATATAGGTTCCATGTAGAATGTTACTAGAATATTATATTAAGAGAATTATCGACTTTTGTTATACCAAAAACGGATTTAAGATGAAGTTTATGAATGTTCTTGAGATAAAATCTGGAAAGTAGGTTTTTGATGAAGTTTGACCCATATGTAGCCTTTAGATGTTGAATTAGTGGTTTGTGGACGTTAGTAATATTGTAGGATTGTTATATGACATTACTATAACATTATATTTGAGAATCATACGTTAGAAATAAGTTTTGGGACGTTTCAAATCTGCAGAACGAAGCAGTCCGTAGCCATACCTGTTCGATCGATCGATCGACATTCATCAGTCGATCGATCGACTAGATCGATCGATCGATATTCATAGGTCGATCGATCGACCTTCACAGAATGAGTAAAATTTTCCTTAATTTGATTTTAATGGTGGAAACCCTCGGAGAATATGTTTGGAGAACTTATGAATACCCTCACCCTTAAGGAAGACCAGTAGGTGTGATTATTATAGTGGACTTTAATTAGAATGCAATTCGAGGAATTATTCTAGATTATTGAAATTCGTTATGTGAGATAATAATTGGGTTAATAGTACCAATTGGAATAAGTTGATGAAATAAGGTTTAGGGCAGAAGTAAAGACCTTAGGTATAAAGATGTTATATTTGAGAATAATCGGAACCTAATAATCTATTATAGATAGGTTTGAAGGATAAGGGATTACGACGTGAGACGTGTCGACCATTTAAATTATATATTATCGGGATACTTGAAATATATGGATTTGGAATAATGGTATAATGATGTAGAGTATGACTTTATTAATATTGAGATATCTAAGATGTGTGAATGCTTAGCATAAAATCTTGTGTGTATGACATACCTACCATACTTGCTATCACGGGAGGTTACGTTCGCTTTGGACCCTCTAATCCTTGTGTGCCTACGGGGGGGATATAGACTGGTACCTTGATGAACATAGGTCATAGAAGGACTTATTGTGATATTAATAAGTCTGCATGATCATGGGAGCGTAGGTATGTGCGTGACCCATGTGATGGTGACTGTGTTCGCCTCCACTATTTGTGATTTGTGTTATCTGAACTATTCCTGAGAGATTCGTAATATGTGATCCTTATGTACGTGATGTACCGGGATGGAAAGCAGAGTATGTGTGCACTACAGCTTAGTTGCGGGGTGCTTGTATTGTATATTTATGATGTGAATAATATACATTTAATTAATGAGAATCATCATGTTAATGTTGTAATTATATTACGGTATTGTTTCGAGAAATATAACGAGCTAATTGACAGTTATAAATATTGCACATTGAGTATCTGAGTTGACGTTAAACCCCTATTTAATTACGAGCATTATTATGTAAATGGAACCAAGTATTATTGGCAGGACCTTTGGCAGTCTAGCTAGATATGTTGTCACTTAGCTAGTAGTATGGGTAGTTATAGATGGGTACTTGCGTTAGAAGTGCACAGTTAGACGAGAGGTGAGAATATAATGTGAGTGCACGTCCTAACATGTACTTTGCATTTAATGTTTTAAATGTTTTTAAAGCACTTGCAGGTTTTTAAAATATAACTCCACATTCGGGCTCTGACCCGTTTGCTTTTCAAATCTATTTTTCTTATAAAACCATTTTAGGTGCCCAGCCACAAGGACACCAAGCATAGGATTCTCATTCAGAAGATGAGCTGTAGCTGTTTGTGGAAGCTACAGGGACTTGCTTTTAGACGCCTCTCTCATTTGGATTCCAGTCTCAGCATCTATCAGTTGTAGGGCATGTTGCCCAATTCTATTAGACATTTTTACATTTCAGTTTTCAGACTCTAGCATGTATTGCTCAGTATTCAGTTTTAGTTATTTATTTCAGTTTACTTATCAGTTGTGGGATTTGTGTTGAGGAGTTTTTCCTCCAGAGTTTATTTAAATTTTGTGATGGTTATTTGTTTTACTTCAGTATGGTGAATGGTGTTATTTAGTTATTCATTACTCTTGTTGCATGTTAATCAGATTTAATAAAATTTGGCACTTACTTTTTAAATACTAGGTGGTTAGTAATAATAAAACGTTTTCGACAGTGATGCTATTAACTGAGCCAACTTGGCATTTTGAATTAATTTTATAAAGGAGTAGCTACCCGGTGTTTAATTAGTCGGGGTGTCACATGGATGAACAGGTCTGCCAACTGCTTAAAGTTTTCAATGGAATTTTTTGGAAGGGACGTGTACCAGACATGTGCAGCCCCTGTCAGGGTACCAGAAAAGGCACGACACCTCATCTCATCTGAGATAGAGTATATGTCTACTGCTGATTGATACATCTCAACATGGTGGATAGGGTTAGTGCTCCCGTCATATCTTGGGGTGACTACAGCTGGTTTGAACCTTGATGGCGTAGGGAAGTTGACTATCTTCGCCACAAAGGGTGAGCCTATGGTGTATCCCTTCTGAAGAGGGTCCCGACTCTTCAGTATATCATCAATTTTATCCTCTAGTCGCTGGATCGAGTCATTCCAGGGCCTCGCAGGGTCGGCTTGGCCGATGTTATCCCCTGTCGCCTCTTTAAGGTGGACGGAGGGTTCTGCTGTGGCAGGCCTATGTCGGCTGTTTACTTCCCTTTGACCGTCATCCCGTACTTGGGGTCGGCCATATGCTGCCTCCCTCCTGGACCTCTCAGCACTCCTTGACCTAGACAATGTTTCCCGCAGGTCATTTACTGGGCCCAGCCTCTCAAAGGCCGACCCCCTGATCAAGCGATCAAAAGCAGAGCCTCTCGGGCAATCATCAGGATTTGGTCTCCCGCACTTTTCTCTACTATCCTGGAGAGGTCGTTCAGTATTGTTGGAGACCTCATATGGTTCCCAGCATTATATAGGGGCCTCCTCTCCCTCCAGATCGTCATACCTGTCCTCAGGGAAAGGGTTTCCTTGCCTCCCCAGGCATAGACGCCGGAGTTCAGCAACATCCCTACGCCACTGAGGGGGTGGCAGGTTTTTGTGTGGTGCCTGGGGTGGTCCCCTAGCCTCATGTTGTCATGGAGCTGCTGTCGGAGTAATCATCTCAGGTGAAACCCCTAGTGGTCTTAGCATGTTTTGGCTTTGAGCTGTGAACTGCTCCTGCATCATCCGCTGGCTTGCTGCCAGAGACTTTAAGGCTGCCGCCACATCAGCCATCTCAGACTGAGGTGGCAGTTGACTGGAACTGGGTCTTCCCCCATTATCCGACGGGGGAAGCAGTGGAGGTGGCATTTCAGGTGCCATGTGTTTGAGATATGAAAAGCTGAACTGAAGAAAAGACTATTGAGATTGAGAACCTTAGTGGGTCTCTTTCAATGGTGAAACATCTCCTCTCAGGGGGAGAGCTGGCTCACCACCAGAGTGCCCAGTGAGGTCAAGCTGTACAAAGGAAGAGATGTTTCCTCGTTCCCACAGACGGCGTCAAACTGATGATGCTAAGATTTAACACCACCGGATAAGTGATGATGAGCTCAAACAGTAGTAACCATGGCCGCCATTGAGATGTAAGTGTATAAGTGTGTAGAAGGGGATGAGTATAAGAGGAAATAAGATAATGATGTATAGTGGTTCAGCCAATTTGGCCTACATCCACTGTGAGTGTGTGATCCACTAAGTATGGGCACTAATGGCCTTGGATACAATGCACATAAGCTCCACTCTCTCTCTACTGTGTGTATAAGCAGAGTTTTTGCTAGGGTTACAGTCATCGATCCCTTTGTAGAGTTGTAGGTGACAAGTATATATAGGTCTTGGGGGGTGTAGTGTACCCCCCAAGTATGCATGGTGCATGTGAATGATGATCTAGCCAATCCCCTGTTGACACTTGTAGATGCCAAATAATGACATAATATTCCCTCACGTGAGGGTGTGATTTTGTTATAACGGTCTCCCATGTGCCATGTGAGCCTCACGCGCACTGTTCCACTCGTCTCCTAAACCACGCGCTATGATTATGTCACCTTCGGCCTTTGATATGAGGCCGAGGGCAAATTTCCTTCCGGTAATGAGTCTGGCCTAATTCTGGCCTCGTACTGTCGTACCCTCAGAGGGTCGTCCGAAGCCTGATGAAGGGTCGGCCCTCTGAAGGGTCATCCGGAACCTGATGAAGGGTCGGCCCCCTGAGGGGTCACCCGTAACCTGATGAAGGGTCGGCCCCCTGAGGGGTCGTCCGGGGACTGATGAAGGGTCGGCCCCGAGGGGTCGTCCGATTGGAGGTAATCCTCAGACAGGCCGAGGATATATACGAGTATATCAAACGATAACTAAAGTTCAACTAATTATAGGTGCTTTATTTATTTAGGTAACTTTACTTATCTTTTCTTTTACGTAACACAGTCTTATTACTATTTAGTTGACAGATATAACTCCATATACGTGTCTAATGCATATAATATAACTCGTACATAACCTTGGTTGACTGTTATAAAAAGCGCACATTTGGTGGACATATAGTAATTTTAGGATTAATTTAAATAGAATAAAATTAATTTGGACTTACTGATATTGTGCGGGTGAATAATATGAATAATTCCTCTTTTGACTGTTGTGGTAGTGTTCACCCCCTCCTTAAGTGATTGTTGTTTGAGTGAACACGAATTGGTGGAAGAAGATGCACATTTGGTGGACATATACTAATTTTAGGATTAATTTAAATAAAATAAACTTAATTTGGACTTGTTAATATTTGTAGGGTGAATGAAAATAGGCAAAATGATGTATAACAATGTTAGGATTAAATATAATAAGATAAACTTAAATTGAATCTGTTGAAAAACAATATTTTTTTAATGATTAATTAGTGTCATTACTTGTAGGACTCATATTCATACCCTTGTATATTTCTCTCAGGAAAAATGAGGCACGGTGATAATTAATGATAATAAGAGTACGAGAGATTGCAATTGGATCGCATTTATACATCTTTTGTTAGTGTGTGTCATATAGAGGGTACTCCTATTTACAAGTATGGTAATAAGAAGATTGAGCTGTTTAACAATCTTGCAAATCGTGGACGTCATCTCGCATAAGCGTACCTATTCAATCGTATTTTGTTTTCCCTACCAAAAAGTTGGGATGAGACAATAGACTATATATTTCTCCTACATAACCCCGACGTAGCCCTGACGTTACATATACTATTAGAGAAGGAGAAAAAAAAAACATTCACGCATTATGGATACAACTACGTAAAGAAAGCATTGATCAAGACCGTGATGTCTCGTGACTTATGCATGTTAAATTGAATCCTACCAATAAGTTGATGAAGAAAGGATTTCGAGTTCTTATCACGGACATCTATACATCAATGATAGATATGCTTCCTCCTAGTTGCCACGTGCAAAAATTCATAGATTTTTAAAAAGTAATACCGAATTGATGGAGATCAGTCACATTGAATATATTTACGGTCTTATTATGATATGGTATATATATATATATAGTCGTAAACATGTTAGTATAGTGAATTTTTTGCTTATATTTTTTTATTGTAGTCAATGTCTAACGATAATGGAGATAATATACTAAATAATGGCGAGACACCTTCTGGATTCTCATCTCCTACACCCCAACCTAGATTTTAATCACTATTAGGTGAACAATACTTTTCTCCGCCAATAGTTCACTCTGCCTCTCCATCTATGAGTAGGTAATAAATGCCTATTAATTCAACACCTCCACTCCCGCTATCGACACCTCCCGAGCAAATGAAAAGAAGCCTATTGGGTTCTCCCTTCTCAGGAATAATCCTACTGGAATTAAAAATCATGTCCAGATCATTAAATCCCTATGTTTGTCTCTTGGGAAAATGCATATGGGAGTCGGGGTAAGAGATGCCTAGACGAAGTTTATCAAGCCATCAAGGATGACATTTTTGAACAACTTTGTAAGAGTTTTTCATTCCCCAACCTTCAAAACAAAAGGTTTTTTCTGGGGTTGCTGAACAAATAAAAACATATCGGAGGAACCTTGAGTAAAGACATTTTCCAAAGGGGGCATCAAGCTCCGACATTTTATCTTTGAAAGACAGAGTCCCTCTGAATGTTGAAATGTGGGTCGATCAGTGGAACAACTTTTTGAAAAATGAGGTGATGGACAAAAGTTGGCCGAGGGGGAGCAAAATAAACAAAACGGAGTGAAAAAAGTTGATGTCCACAAAATGGGGTCTAAATCATATGAAGATTTGAGGACAAAATGGTCAAAAAGAATAAAGCGCGATCCAGATGCTGGTAAAATACCTAATCGAGGCAACTTGTATGTCCATACCCAATGGGACAAAGATAATAAATTCCCACCACACTTGGCTCCGATTCTAGTGAGTATGACAAGTTATTTATTTGTATATATACGCGTTATATAAAATAATGTTAAAATCATAACGCTAAATATAATTTCACGCTACGAGAATCAATCGAAGCCCTTAGCACTCAGTCTGCTTCGAGCTTTTTTATGACAATGAAAATGATGCCCTGACCCGAACCTTTGGAAATGACAAACGAGGTAGGATGAGATGTGTCGGATCACATATATCGAAAATCAAATTACAACACACTACACCTCTGGTGGACGAGCTCTCTTCGGTGAGGAATCGCATCTCGAGCTAAGAGGTAAGTTAGCCCAAGACAGATGGGGATGTGCTAGTGATTAAGATCAACCTGGGAGTGTTGGCGAGTGAAATCGGGTGCTTTGTGTCCTTATATAATCAAGGTTTTTGGCCCCAGATGCCTCCTCAAGGTTACCCCTACCCTCCTTCTAAAGATTTTTCCTATCCTCCCTCTCAAGGTTTCCCCTCCCAAATGTCGCCTCCTGCCACAGTCCCTTCCCAAATGCCTCATCCTGCTATAGTCCCTGGATCATTGCCATCCACTCACAGTGACTATGTCGAATAGTTCTATATAATGGACTTGGAAAATACCAGGATAATTGGCACGTGCAACTTCTAACAACAGGTGATGTCTTTTCAAGGCCTGCACACCTAGCAAAAGGTCCCACATTTCGTGAGAAAGATTTTAAAAAATTCTGCACCAATAGTTTTGATTTCGTCTCATACCCATATGTGGAAAATATTTTGATGCAAAATAATGGATTTTCAATTTCTGTCTTGACTATTTGTGTCGATAGCAAAAGCGATAAAAATCCAAAAGATACGGTGATAACCTATTATGGGATTGTCCAACAAATCCTGAAACTTAATTATTTAGATTTCACAGAAACCGTATTCTATTGTGATTGGGTGAATGTGGAGGACACAACGGATGCTTATAAAGTTGATCCTAACTTAAAACTTATCATGATAGATTTATCTAAGATAAAGAGAAAAAATCGCACAATCGACGAACCTTTTTTTATGCCTTTCAGAATATAAAGAATGTGTTCTAGTCAACGTGCATAAACAATGTCAATTTGTTTATTGTTGTGCATTCACCAAATTTTATGAATACTCAATCAAACACATTAAATGCTCCTAAAGAGTTCCAGTCAGCTCTTGAATACAACCCTAGTTTGAATGATCTTTTAGTTTATACAGAGGAAGAGTGAGTATTAAAATATTATCTTACCCTTAACAATCCTATTTGTATCATGTTATTATATTGTCCCTTAACAATCCTATTTATATCCAAATTGTATCCTATTATGATATTGGCGATATGTTGGCACTTTCGTTTGATTTATGAATGTTAAGTATGATTTATGAATTAACTAGGATGGCACGGTGGTTTACTTTGAATTGTCAACTCCACAGTGTCAAATTGGTTTGACTATATTAGTCTTTTCCTTCTTAACAAATGTTTAACATAACTAGTATCCATGTCTCTACATTAATTTTACAAATTTTGTTGGTTTGAGGGTTAGACAAATGCGGTTGGTCTCCACATGTGAGTGGTATTCTAGTTTGAATCAATTAATCACAAGTCATCATTATATGTAAGACAATTAGTAAAATCGCCAATGGTGATTATAGTTTTCTTTATTACTTACAACAATTGTAAATAGTAATGGCATTTCTCGCATTTCATTATTTTAAAAAAACATGCTCAGATAATGGGTCAATGTTATGTGAGTATTATATAGTAGTTACAATATACCTGAATTGTATATAAATTGCTTACTGAATAGAGGGTTTTTTGGGGCTATTATTTTTTTATTAAATGGATATGATCACGACATTAATCTGTGACTTCTAATTTTTCTTTAAAATAAATAAATAAATGGTCACCGTCCGCGACCAGTTATTTATTTATTTTTTAAAACATTTAGGGGTCACGGATTAGGGCCTTCACCAAATTTGAACATTGTCTCACGCTGGTCACGAATCTGGGCCATGACCATAGGGTTACGGATTATGCTCGTGACCATGGAACCAATATTGTCCCACATTAGTCACGAATTCGAGCCATAACCATGGGATTGTGGATTAAGTCCCTGACCATGGAGCGAAAATTATGTCACGAGAGAGAGCGCGGCTCCCATTTAGGGTAACAGGCGAGGTCCGTGACCTTAGTCACGGTCGAGGTCCGTGACCATTTTAATCCGGGTCCTTATCAGACTCTCGGTTTAACAAAATGGCAAGTATACGCAATAATAGGTTTTTAAATATTTTTTTGCGTAAATATAACTTTTTAAACATTATTTGATTACTGATATTTACTTTTTTTTACAGGATAACATTTTGGCGTTAGCTTTTATCCACGTGAAAGACATAAAGTCAATGATTTCCTTGAGAGACGTATTGAGTTACTCATGTTTAACTTCCGAGTTTGTTGACGATGTTCGAAGATGCTTACATGATGTGTTATGGCCATGCGGGCTTGTTTGATATTATTGTTAAATTTTAGGTTTATATTTAAGCAGGATTTATATTAACATGTTTTTGAAATGTCCAGAAAACAGAGTAAACTCTGTCGATTGCTGTTTTGTCTGTGAAATATATAGAATTATAATATATTGAAGTTTAATATGTACATTAGTCTTTTATTAACAATTTAGTATGTTCGCAATTGTTGATTCTCCTAGTTGTTTGCAAATAATAATTGTTTTTTTATTTTATGAAAAATCTTGCAGGGCTTAAAACCGTGCCAAAAACGCCCCATATAATTTTTATAATAATTATAACATAATCTAGCACAATTTAGAAGCGTTTGAAAAGCGTGCCAGAAATGACAATCTGGCACGGTTTAAAACCATGCCAAAATCGTGGCAAAAATGACAATCTAACCCGGTTTTAAATTGTGCCAAGATTGTCATATATTAATTCGATTAGGCCAAAATCTGACACGGTTTTAAACCGTGCAAAAAATGGCAATCTCGCTCGCCAGATTGACGTTTTTAGTGTAGTGCATTATCATTCATTCACCCGCATTGGAGGAAGATTAATGATATTCCAAGGGACATTCTAGGGAATTGACTTGAGTGTGGCATGGAATTGTCGTTGTTTAAAGAGAGATTCGTTAGTGCGACCAAGGAATAAAAATGTATGATGTTGAAGTACATGCGAGAGGTTAGTAATCCAATAATTTATTTGAAAAAATGGATTCTTATTTATTTAATTGAAATTCATCTTATTTCTTGAATTCTTGACAGGTTAGTAATCCGACATCAACTAATATGACACCTCCTTCGAAGAACAAAATTTCGAAAGGTAGGCCAAACAAAAACAAGAAGAAATTATCATCACAAGGGGATTATAGTACGAAAAGAAATCCATCTACATTTGAATGTGCAAAGATCGTAGAGGAATGACAAAGCCAACAGTCAATCACAAACGTCCATCCCTTGAAAAAAGAAACAAAATACTAAATATGGCTCTAACATGACAAATGAAGAATACTTTGCATCGTTTTTAGATGAGTACGATCCGAAGATTGTGGAACATGTTATAAGGGGGTTTTCAAATGTCGCCTCGGTTGGCCATTGTGGGTATAAGTGTTGTGTTGAATTATTAAAGTTGAGCGCATATGATGGATGGATGGTTGTGCAACAGCAAATGCTTATTGAGCTACGAGAAAATAAAGAACTACACTTGCGTATGTTGGGTGGTGACCAGACATACAACAAAGTGGATGAGGCATTAAACATTTTTGGTACAAGTTTTGTCTCCAGCCATGGGTTGCTTGTCTACTACTACATTGAATTGTGTTCTTTGTGTTTATTTTCCAAACAATTATCACTTACTTACCTCTAAGGATTGGACCAACCAACGAAGCATCACGTATAGTACCAATCATTTCATGCAAATTAGTCTTAAACAGGGAGCTCCAATACCACACATTCTTCCAGGGTGGGAACATCATCGTTACCCAAATGCCAAATAATAAACCAATGCAGTAAGTGATTTGATTAGTAAGTTAGATCAACGTATTAGTTATCAATCATTGGAGACCCCTAAAATTAGTATGAATTTTGACAAAGGTATGTTCTAATAACATAATGGTGTTTGTTTTTGTTATCAAATAATCAATAAAAAATTATTACTTAATCTTACGAATTTATACTTTTGTGTGTCCTAGCTTGTTCTAAATTTTGATATATACTTGTAACACTAAAACATAGATTTGATCATATTTGATGTGATTAACCTATATACCGAGCCCAAATTGTCAAAGGTATTTAAAATTCAAAACCATTACTGTAACGTATTTGGATGTTATTGAAAT
Organism: Sambucus nigra; assembly: GCA_949130495.1. Taxonomy (NCBI): domain Eukaryota; kingdom Viridiplantae; phylum Streptophyta; class Magnoliopsida; order Dipsacales; family Adoxaceae; genus Sambucus; species Sambucus nigra. The sequence continues at coordinate 329,809,790 of OX422209.1, forward strand.
ATTTATTTATATGTTCGTATTTTTTACAAGGAAACAATTGAATTTGAACTTTCTTCACAAGCAATTTTTTTAGTCAAGAATTTAATGTTTTGTTTTATGTTTAGTTGAACAATTTGGTTTTATGTTCTATTTCCGTGCACTATCAATTACATTTTCAGTTTTTTTTTTTTGGGCGAATCAAACATTAAGAGGTGATGGGATAAAATTATAACCTTAATAAACATATACTGGTGGTTTATGTTTTGTGATTGGTTTCTTTGTTTGGCTGCTTGTGTTGGTTGATTGAGACTAATGTTGGTTTATATATGTTTTAAGTTTAGTTTCCTTTTAAGTAGTGCTTTATAGGTTATATGTGTGTGTTCAGTGTGTATATAAGCCAATATCGCTTCTTCTTTTTGGTACATATAAGACAACATCAGTAAATTGAATAAAGATGGACAAAAAATTTGGACTCAACATTGATGTGCGGTATCTGCATTAGTTTTTTTAAGATCTACTAATTATTATTCAAATCACCAATGATGATAGACGCGAGACGTTAATGTGTCAATCAAATTATATTTGAAAACTGTTTCGGTCTAAAATTACCCTGGAATAAAATCAGCAATCTGACGCTGATATCCATTACATGATGTTCATCCGGGGTTTCTAAAATTGTTCCAACTCCTTTCAATCACATCCTTCACAACAAATCACTATGCGACGGAGATGGCGATGGATAGGGAACGGTGATGTACGTGCAACAACGATGGATAGGCGAAGGAGACAGGGATGGATCCGCAACAGAGATAGACAAGTGGGGGCAGATCTTTAAGCGTTTTTTGGTGTCGCCGAAATGGGTTTTGTGGCTGTCAATATCTTTAATGGGATCCCTTGTTTTCTAAGGTGTCGTTTGTTTTTACCTCTTATGTCTGATTTGAATCATTTAGACTTAAGAGGTACCAAAAAGTGTTTATTTTTTTAAATGATTAAGAGGCTAACGACTATATTTAATTCTTAATAATTAAGAGGTAGAATTACATAGTCTGAATGAATCTAAATACATTAATGCAAAGGTACATTCAGATATTCAAGCAAACATCTTTAGGGTTCGATGAAAAAACAAACGCAATCTAAGTTTTGCCTTCTTTCAATAAAGATGGGGGTGTTAATTGCACCTCAACCCAGATATGTGGCTTATTAAATATGGGACCATAAAATGAAAATTGGGGCTCATATAAAAATTTCGATGAAAAACAGGGTTAACGAAAGAGAGGAACAATTATTCTAATATATCAATTGTCAATTTTTCTTATTTGACTTCGCATCTGAATCCATATCAACAAATTCATTGACACTACACCAAACCTGTGCCGAACAGAAGTCTAAACAGTAAAACTATAGAGTAATCTGACACAAGTATACATGTAGTACCACATTAGCATAATAATCATAAAAAGAGATAAAATGTAAACAACAGAAACAGTAAATTCATTAGTAATTTCAGCCTCCAACAAACAATAACAAAAGGCTACGGATCTACGTCATTCAGCATAACAAGAAAACAAAATAATAATATCAAGTAATCAGTCCTGATTTTTCAATTTTTCAACCCTCTGATTCAACTGCTCGATCCTTACGACCAAATGGGTGACAGAATAGAGGAGCCAATAAAACATGAGCGCAGCCGCGATCAAGATAGCGTTCCGCTGGCTCTTCATGATGGATTTCTCGTGACGAAGATGGTCAGTCGGGGTGCAGGAGTCAGGGGATTCGCAAGTGGGACGGATTTCATATTTCCAGTAGATGTCCATCAGCAAGAAGAGGCAAAAGGGAACAACGGAGAGGAAGGGTTTGAGGAGGCTTCGTGTTACGGAGATTAGGCCTTTTCGGAGAGGATGGATGCCTGGGAGGGTGAGGAGGAGGACCATGATGGCCTCCGCACCCGCTGCGTAACCGAGAACAACCCATTCTAATGCCATTTTTAACTTATGGAGGAAACCCTAGATCTCGTATTTCTCAGATGGGGGGAAACAATGGTTGCTATGTTGAGTGAAAACAGAGAAAAAGGATCAATTTGTGGACATAGGAAGTTGACACGCAGCGAAGCTGCATTGTGTTTTGGACACGTTTTCATCCATATGGCACCTTCGGGAGTATATATACGTTTGAATGAACATTTTATCAATTATTTTTCATTTTTTATTTTTTGGGTATTTGATTTGATTATTATATTTTGTATACAATTATTTTTCCTAAAATCTCGTCAGGTGGAGGTGTTCAAGCCCGTTTGATCAAAAGGGGTCGTAGAGACGTAGATCTTAAACGAGTAATCATGTTTACTAATAAGGATTTGGTCAGCGTGAACATGTCATACAAAAACGATTTTATCTTAACCTTGCAAATAGTAAATTTTGACGTGAAGAGGATACTGGTCGATCAAGGCAACTCTTCGGAGATTATGTACCTCAACCTACTACTTAAGATCAGTTACACTGTTCAAGACTTGGATACCAAAGTTGCACCGCTGATCGATTTTACTGGGAATGTGGCAACAATCAAGTTACCTATTAAAGGTCGGGTCAGTCAATCACGAGATAGAATTTTATGTCATCCACTCAAAGTCACCTTATAATGCCATCCTAGGTAGAGGATGCGTCCACACTATAAGAGTTGTCCCTTCATCATCAGAAGCTCAAGTTTCTCAATGACGAGTTGTGGAGATTAAAAAAAAGACTAGGCAGTAGCTCACAATTGTATATGGCAACCATCAAGCCAAATCAGAATCTGTCCAAGAATAGTCAAATTGATGACGATTCACTGCGTCATAGCATATATTATTGACGACTTATATATATATATATATATATATATATATATATATATATTATTGACGACTTACAAAAAACGAAATTTGAGAATTTTGAGAATTTTCTCTTTTTTTCAATTTTTTTAGTTTATGGGTTTTTATGATAAAACAAAGTAAAACTAGTCCGAAAGTCTATGACTTTAAAAATTGGAACAAATCTCCGGCAACGAAGCCAAAAATTTATTGTCAAATTCAAAATGGCCGCAAGTGAACGGACTATTATAATATAGCTAATGCAAGTACGGGTCAAACCTATAGAGATTTGATCAATTTTCTAATTTAAAGACTTTCTAGTAGACAATACGGTGTAAAGATGAGAATTATAATATAAAACTAAAATAAAATCAATTAATGAGAGCAACCAAGTATATGTAACTAATTATGGGAGAAACTAGAATATCAAATCCATATATCAATTTTAACTAATAATATGCATTAATTTAATTTCGTCATTCCCGATTTTAAAACCGACTCTCGTTGCGTTTAATTCGAAGACAAAACATTTAAGTTCACGTAAAATTGAATGTCTCTAATTTAGACCGCTGAAATTCATATTCCCTTAAAAATATCAATTTCAAGTATTAAATGTAAACCTTTAAGCATGGACTATGAAAACAATCGAGTGCAAGCATAACCCATAAAAAAACTCTCGCCGAAAATTAAAATATGAATTATTATTCTTATGTCTTAATATTTTATTTAAGCGTGAGATAATAAAAAAACTTAATGTAAGCATAACCCATCAAAAAGTACACACTTTAATTCTTAAAATATAAATTAGCAATCACTTCCGAAGGTTTAAAACATACTCTCGTGTCGTTTTAAGTTAATACCGATTTTTTAAAACATTTAAATATGTCGGGAAAGAAAATAAAATTAAATAAAATACACAATACTAATCAATCATGATAAATTTCACTTAGTCCTAATAAAGACTTTACGCCAACATGATCATGAACATAATAAGATTGCACGAATGAATAAGAATTTTCATTAATGATTTAAACTTACAAATAATTGTGTTTTGTTTACAATGAATCTTGACAAATCCTCCCCAAAAAAGTACAATTGTTGGCCCTCACATATTAATAAACTCTCTTAAAATTTTCTATAAAAATTTGTCTAACAATTGTGTGCCCAAGGATCCTTTTTTATAAGCTAAGAGGTGAGGTATTTGGTTTGGGTTGAAATTCTCTTTAACTGGTCCAAAAGTATTATGTACTCATCCAAATAATAGTGTAGAAACCGAACACTCCACCTTATTTAGTCTCTGGATCGGAATAAGGTACTCAATGTTTCTCTACCATGGGACTCTTATTTTTACTTACCAAGCACGCTTGCTGAATTTCATCCAATTCGTAGGATAAAAACAATTTTTCTTGAACGACCGTAAGAATCAGTTTTTCATGCTTTTCTTCAGTTGATCGTCAATTTGTACCAAATTTCATCATTACCTGCAAAATTTTCACTTGGCAATTTTTTTTCACAAATTAGTTTAAGAGAATTATAAAATCTTTTAAATTCCCCCTTTTCCCATTAAATTATCATCTTGAATCTGAATTAAACCATTCTTGTATTGTTTTTTCTTTATTTGAGAAAATGGTCCTAAGAACTTATTAAATAAAATAAAGGGGTCTTTACACATAGGTCCCATTTGTCGGGTCAACATTCTTATAAGTCCTATTGACTTTAAAACAATCCCATAAGTCCTATTCCAACTTTTTAGGGAATTTTTTCACAATTTTACCCTTTTAAAACCAACCATCCGCAACTTCCTTGAGGAAGTTACATAAGTGGTTGGACTTTTTTTTAATCTTTAAATGATCATAACTTTTGATTCACAAATTCGATTTTCGCAAAATTACTATTTTTGAAATCTGCTCGACGAGATTTATCAAACAAGATCCATGAAGGCTATAAAATTCTAAAGAAACAAATTTACATAAATAGTAAACTTTATTGTATGCACTAGAATATGAAATAGTTTTATATATGTGACATTTTCACAAACAGACAGTAACATTTACTGTGGTAATACTACACAGTATATATATATATATATATATATATATCCGGTGGATCCAAACCCTTTTTTTTCAAAATTACCTTATATTTAAAGGTTCGCGCTAGCGGTATCCAATCCTTACCACCATTATTGGAGCTTCAACGACCTTCATCAGAGCTCCGATTTGGGGTGGATAAGGGTGGCATGTGGTGCCGCTAGCGCGGACCTTTGAAAATAAGAGACTTTTGAATAAATGGGCTTTGGATCCACCGGAGTATCATGGGGTGCCGCTGGCGCGGACCTTTGAAAATAAGATTGGATAAATGGGACCGGGATCATCCGGAGCGCCAATTTGGGGTGAATACAGGTGGTACAGAACTTTAAAAATAGGAGCATATTGGATATATATATATATATATATATATATGTGTGTGTGTGTGTGTGTGTGTGTGTGTGTGTGTGTGTGTGTGTGACAACCCGCTCACCAAAATAAGGGGTGGCCAGCCCAATACTCCAATATAACAGGAATCATAGATGGAATCATTCTCAGCATCGCAATAAAATATAGAGTATCCAGGATAACCACCCAATATTTCAGGAAACGGGGTGCCAAAATTTTTTGTTTTAAAGTTTAAAAAAAAGAATTTAAACAACCCAATACTGAAAAGAAAGTGGGAACCCCAAGAATATATGTATATATAATAACAATGAGTATACAATAAAAGGACCGAATATGCTGTCGGTCCACAAACTATACAACAATGTTGAACAATTTCAATAAATTATATAACATATTACATTAAAGAATTACAAAGGCTTGGGCCTCACGCCCGAGTAAAAGACTTGATCTTAACTAGAGTGCAACAATGAAAGCGGCTATACAATATAACCCGTAATACCCGCAAAGCATCAAGGCTCATCACAACCACTGGAATAGGAAAGTCAGACCAGGCATCCTTGCGGCGGAGTACCTGAGCGGATAGAAGATGCATGCACAACAAGAAATATGAACGAGTCAGGGCCCGGTTCTATATGATTACCAGATGAATAAAAGTATGACAGATATGAATGATAATCATGAATAAATAATGAGAATCTAACTACACAATTGCATAAGCTAAGACAATTTAATGAATCATGAATCTAATTTAATTATGCAGGGGAAAGAATAACTAACATTTAAATTAAAAGATTACATCAAAACCTTGTTCCATTATATAGTCCATTCCTTAATAGGAAAATATAGTCACAATTTTAAGCTCTTTATGGCTGTTATCTCAATTACATGCCTTTCCCGGCATTCCATTCCTTAGCAGGAATATTATCATCAACAAATGCTCTTTGTGGCATTTCATAGTGCTCTTTATGGCACTTCATCATGATCTTTATGGCATATCACATACATCAAGTCTCACTTGATTATGAATTGTTATATTTATATACATATAACGATTCTAAGACCGCCCCTCCGAGTTTTCCCACTGGGCGTGCCCCTAAATGACCATCATCTTCCAGGGCCTATCTATACAAGACAACCTGGGCACCTATACCGCAAAAGGCCGGGAAGCGGCCATATGCCTGCGGAAGAGTCAAGACCACACCCGGAATCTCCTCACCAGTGCATAAAACATAACATAATCGCTCATATGGCCTATGGACTATATCCACCCTGCATTCACTAGCCAAGGGCATCACCAAGTGCGCGAACTTCCCTCATGATGTCATTTAGATCGGTGTGTTTACGTAAATTAGCATTTACCATATTCATAATTTTGTAAATTATCATTTACCATAATTATTACCATTTCCATTTCATTTTCTTTCCATATATATATATATATATATGTTTCATTTTATCTGAAACCATAATCATTTACATTATTGTAAATACCTCATAATATAACCGGAGCCATACGATAAATTATATCGTTACTACAACCTCAAAGGATTAATTAACTCTTAATTATCTCCAAACATTTCAGGGTATTATTTTACAACCCTAAGACTAGGATACCTCAAGGGAACGAATAAACTTTCAATTTTATTCTCCCAACATTCGTTTATGGTGTTTTTATAAACCATCAAGATTAATGTAGCTCCATTGAGCTCTAAAAGTCTCCCAAACATAACTCTAGGAATTCTAGTTTCATAATAATTAACTAGAAGAAAGAATGCCCTAACATCAATTGGCATAACCCCAGAAAAGTCCCCATATAACCCATTCCTAGTATAGGGAAAGTAACTAACTCAATTAAGACTCTAGGACACTTAGTTTACTTCATTAAAGAAGGTTCTTAGGCCCTAGACTTAAAGAAAATGACTTGGAACTAAACTAAGAAAATCATTCAAAATGCAGGGCTTCCGAATCCATTCGGCCTAGCCAAATCGATTTGGGTTCAGGAAAGAGAATTGATTCGAACCATCCGAATCGATTCGGTAAGGAAAACCTGACTTCTGCATAATTGCCGAATCGATTCGGACCATCCGAATCGATTCGTTCGACCTAGACCTGGAAACTGTCTCAAGGCGAATCGATTCGTCCAGGCCGAATCGATTCGGTTCTGCAGATTTGCCTAATTTTGTCTTAAGGGTTATGAACCCTAATTTTTCCAAATCTCAAGTCTCTTCCATTTTTCCGACAACCAACAACATTTATTTACCCAAAATTTATCCTACATGATTTATAACCATTATAGTCCACAATTTTATCATCAAAACAAAGATTAGGGTTTAAATCCCATAAATTCCATTTTTGATCTCCAAATGAATATACATAAATATCATACAAATTATTCATCTTAAATCACATATTAGCAAGTAGAAAACTTGCCTTAATGTAGGAAATATCAGATTTCTTTGTGTAGTAGCAACAATCCATCTTCAATCTTCATTTCTCTCTTCTTTCTCAATTCTTTCTCTTCCTCTCTTTCTCTCCTTTTCTCTTTAGGTTTAAGACATAAAATGAGGGAATTAAGGGATTTAGAAGACTAAAACCGGGGCTTAACACAAGTCTCCCAACTTAAGTGGTTAATACCACATTAAAATGACTCGCAAATACGCGTTTCAGCTAAAACCAGGTAAAAGTGCCCGAAATACAAAAATACAATATGACACTTATTTTGACCGTCTCACACATTTTGGGACTAACTACGCCCTCTAAAATGGCATCCGGTAATTTTATAAACCATTTTAAGTTCCGGTTTCATTTGAACCATAATGTCATTTAAATCATATGTCACCATACAACATACAACCGAATAATATTTACTTTCACATGTAGTAAATATGCAACAATCTAGTAAATATTAACTTTCAACTCATTAAATTAATATTTACTCCGGTTCCAACATTTTATATAATTACCTTACGGGGTAAATTAATATAAAATTAGCCTCCTAAAAGCGAGGGTTGTTACAATATATATATATATATATAGTTTGTAAAAATGTCATAGATATTAAACTTTATTGTATACACCAGAAAATGAAATAGTTTTATATTTGTGACATTTTCACAAACAATAACATTTACTGTGATAATATATTTATGAAATAGTTTTATATATATAATATTTTCACATGCAGTAACATTTACTGAGTTAATATTACACAATATATATATAACATTTTCACAAATAGTAACATTTACTGAGTTAATATTACATAATATATATATATATATACACGGTAGATCTAAACATCTTTTTTTTTAAATTACCATATTTTTAAAGGTTTACGCTAGCGACATTCAATCCCCACCACTACCCACCCACATTGTCGAAGCTTCAACGACTTTCATCAGTGCTATGATTTAGGTGGGTAGTAATATTAGATAAATGGAGTTTGGATCAACTGGCGCTCCGATTTGGGGTGAGTAGGGGTGACATTGGGTTAGGTTTATATCTATAACATTTTTACAAACGTTAACATTTACTGTGTTATAACATAGTGTATATATATATATATATACGGTGGATCCAAACCTCTTTTTTCTGATATTGTCTTATTTTTAACGGCTCGCGCTAGCGGTATCTAATCCCGACCACCACCAACCCCAATTGTCGGAGCTCCAATAACCTTCACCAGAGTTTTGATTTGGGGTGACATGGAGTGCTGTTGGCGCGGACCTTAGGAAATAAGAGAATATTTGATAAATGGGGTTTGGAAATAAGAGAATATTCTTTCATCTATGGCTTTTAGGGCAGATTTCATACAGGCTTTCCAGTAAGCATAATTTGTCCCGTAAAAAAATTGGCATTTTATTATATAATTTCTCCACTTTGAACACGCCCTTTTTCAAAAATCAATTTTTTCATAAAATTGTTATCTTTAGAAAAATTTTGCAGAAAATTACACGCTATAATTGTGTAATTGGCTCTGATACAATTTCAGAGTGCTCTTTTGTTCAAACAAAGAAATTATTTCATTAAACTCAGTTTTTCAATTAAATCCTAAAACATGCATCTAGGTGTGATTGAAGACAATATGATCATGAAAGAACATTCAATCACAAACAAACACACATATGAGGAAAAATCCCCTAAAGGGGAAAAACCTTTTTTTTTATTTTTACTATAATTTGTAAAGAACGATTTACACGGATTATATTGAAAACACAAGTGACATACGAAATACCCTCAGGTGTCGGTTCCGATGTCGTCGGTGGGAATCTCCCGTAAGAACTTCAGATGGGCAGCAATGGAAAAGAGTCGGCTTCTCCACAAGTTACTCCAGATGAGTAAAAATGATCCTTTGAAGGTTTAAAGATTCACACACATATATGGGAATGGTTTTGTGAATCAAAAAGGCATGAAACCTTAAAAACTTGAAGTCTATTTTCTGGGCTATAAATCGCAGAAACGTGTACAAAAAAGACTTGAAAAACGTGCAGAATGGGTACAGATATTTATAAGAGATAGCACCGTCGCTCGAACGAGATAGGCATGTCACTCAAACGAGGACACATGTCGCTCGAATGAGATCGCGCGACATCCTCATGTCGCTTGAACGAAAGAGATTTATCATTCGAACGAGCTCGACGACTAAGAAAAGCCCACTTCTATACTTAGAAAAATTTCTGCTTTTGTGTTGAAAACAAATCAGACTTTGAAAAATATTTTCTAAAAAATTCCCAAATATTTATGCGAATATTAATAACTCCAATAAACTATTTTACCAATAACGCGTAGTGGAGTAGAGGGAACGGTTGAGCAGCACGTTGCATGCAGCATGATGCACTTGTGAAGATGATGGATGCATGGATTTGGATTAAAGCCATCGTGGATGATCGTATTGGCGTGCCGAATGCAGCGGTATCAGACATACATACTATGATCTAGGAAAAATAGAAAATTCCTAAATTCTACCCTACACATTTATAAGGCTATCAGACATACAAACTGACTCACACTGAGTCGTCAAACCAAACATCAACATTCCCAAGTTCAAGACTCATCTACATCTCAAGAAGGTATAAACACTTTTAAGAGCTTGAATTATTCATAAAGTTATTGGGGATGTTTATCTTTTATTGAAAAATGAGGTTGGGTTTTTTAGGTTTTTAAAATATTTTTTTTCTTTTTAACCTCGTTCAAAAGAGATTCGTTTCTCGTTCGAAAGAATTTACATTCTCTTGAGAAGGGTCGTTTAATATATACATCTGATGAGCATCCTATAAGGGCATATTGTTTTTCATCGTTTGAAGGTCGTTTGAAGCTGGTTCAAACGAGATGGTCTTATCATTCGAACGAATTCGATTTTCATTCAAACAAAATGTCTTTCTCGTTCGAATGAGCCTCATTTTCTTTCGAATGAACCACTGCCTCAAAATTTGTGTTGCACTTTTAAATACTTATTTTGACTTCAAATTTCGTAAGACTTTTGCCAAAAAATTTCCTTCGTATCTGTTGCAATAATTTTCACTTTTTGTGTTATAAAAACACTTTTAATTCACAACTTTACATCCCCAATTATTTTTTTTGAATCATTTTAAAATCCTAGATAGTTTCGTATCTTTGCATACACCTTGTAGAGAGGATTCTCTATGACTGACCTTATGGCCCGAGTGATCACGGATGAAGAAGAAGGCCGAAGGCTGATCGGTTGATACCGAGGGTGGACAGCCACATGTGGACTGCTCATGATTGAGGAGTATTCTTTAGAGGTTCTGCGAAGACTGGATATTATACTTGTGAATGATATCATGTAGTTTGTAAGTCGACTTTCTTGTAAAATTTCCAAAAGTGCAGAAATATAGATTTTGCTCTAAAAAGGGGTTTCCCCTCATTTGTCATGTGACTACATGTTATATTTATCTATTTTATCACGTAGATGCATGTTTAGGATAAAAAGATAAAATTTGGTAAATCGGTTTTCAAAAGAAAGGTTTAATTGGGTTTTGATTTGAAAAAATAATAAAATGGAATTTTTGTTTGTGACCATCCTTGACAAGAACATTTATTTTTGAATTCTGAAAGTGGTATTAGAGCCTTCCACTCTTCAAAGTGGTATCAGAGCATTTTTACCCCTTTCAAATAGGTATCAGAGCAGGTTACACCAAATTATCATGTGATCCTGATTCTCAAAGAGTTTTTCTCGCTGATACCATCTTCTATAATTGGTAACAGATCAGGTTCCACTAATTTATCTTGTAGATCATTGTTAAGTGTTGTGTTAGGGTGGTTTTTTTTATTCATATCTCTTATTGGTTTATATTGTTTTTTCTCTGCATTGATAGCTATAGTGATGACAATTTAAATCATTTGAATTTGAAGTCTGCTAAAAGAATTGAAATTCTTGAGAAAGAAAATTCTCATTTTAAAGATGCTATGGATCTTTTTCAAACTCTTCAAACTCAAAGAGATTTCTTTCGAGAGAAACTAATGGACATGGATCATGATTTTAAAAGTTTAAAATTTCCTAAGAAAGAGAGTGATAATAGAGTCCTAGTTTTAGAAAAAGGAATTCGAAGACTCTAAAATTTCTAGGGTTAGTGTATGTGCCATTGAGGATAATGATAATTGATTATAGATTTGAAGGCACGTGAGAAGGATTTTAGGAATAATTCTCTTTCATTAAGGGGAAGAGAAATAACCTTCTAACAATAATTGAAAATTTATAGAAGGAGTCTTTAAAGCTTGAAGAGTCTAATTCTTTGCTTGAGTCTAAAATTTTAAAGTTAAAAGATGATTTAAAAGACTCTAGTAGTGTTTGTAGTAATGGAACTGGCTCTCACAGTTCTATTAGTTCGAATGTTAAAGCCAAGACCATTATTTATTTGAGAGGATTAACCACGTCCCAAGGTGTTACAAAAGGTCAACTCAAAGGTCATATTCCTCATCGTGTCTACAAGTGCACACATTGTGGTAGGAAAGGTAACCTTAAGGCATCTTGTTATGATCTTGGATGAGGTCCTAGGAAGTTAAAGTCTAGTGTTCCCTAATGTCGACACGTTCAGTATACATCTATTTAGGTTAGGAAATCCGTTTTGGAGACGCTATATGCTAGAATGGTTGATTCTCACATACTTGCACATGATGCTTTACATGTTATATCTTATGGATAATTGCTTGCACGATTTTGTTTGTCATAATCTATTTGTACTTCATGATATATTTTTGCTAGTGTTATGACATGTGCATCTTTTATATTATATTTTTCTTTTGTTGAGTCATATTGAAAAATACTGTAAGGGCATATTTTATAAGTCCAATTTTACATTAGTGTATGTCGTATACCGCTACAAACCATCGAAGAACAAGTTTAAGTTTGAAGATACATGAAGACGGATCCGAATATCAAAGGTTCTTCAACATTCAAACCTCCACAAGATGAATTTTGGTAAGACTATGTTTTGGATACTTAATGGTTCATTTAAGAGTATTGGGATATTTTTCTAAAATATTTTCTAAGTGTTGAGACTTCGTTTTTCGTCAAATGAAATTCTTCTAAGTGTTGAGGAAAATGTCTTTTGACGAAATAAAAAATTAATTCTTTAATTAATTTCATTCGAGCGACATACGTGTCTCGTTCGAGCGACATTGACATCTCGTTTGAACGATCTTTCGACTCAAGTTTTTAATATAAAGGGCATTAAACGAGTCATTTTTCCTCAAGAAGACCTAACATTGTACAAAACACGTAAACTGCAATCTACAGAATTCTTTAGTCTTCTTCTTTTAAGTATTTTTCACTTTGTTTTCAATTCACACAATCCCAATCTTTTATGTGAATTATTTTGGAAACCGAAATACGTTTTGCTGCAGTTTTCTCTTGTAGGGAGGATAACCTACTGTTGATTTAGGTGCCATTTGAGGGAGGCACTGGTCTGACGTGACTGCGTATCAATAAGGAGTGCTTGCAGGTGTTCGTGGGATGAATCGGACTGCGTGTTCGTGTGGACTGCTACGCTTGTTCCATTTTTAACTCTGGACTGCGTGCCTATGTGATTATTCCGAGGAGTGATCATTGCAAATCTGTGAGTTAGCAAGTTTATTTGTGATGGTTTGACACACACACACACACACACACACACACACAAGTAGTTGCATGTTTAGGAGTTGTATTAATTTGGTTTGAAATTTAACAGTGATTAAATAAATATTTAATTGAGAACTTGCGAATTTGTTTAAATCAGTATCACACGACATTTACAAATACAAAAAGACTTTATTTTGATAAATATAAAAAGATTTTTTTATTTTTGTGTATTTTAGTTTTACACATTTGGTATGGCATATTGGTGTGTTTAAATCCAATTCACTCCGTACTTTTCATATGGCTTGGACATTTGGTTATAATTATAGATAGTTAAATTGTTCTTAACCATGTCTTCATGGAGTTGTTTCGAACTTGATTTGCTTAATGGATTCTATTTTTCATATGCCTCCGCACACACATGCGCGAGCTTTTTGAATGTTAACTTCACATGTATATTTAAGCTTTGTGAGATGTTCTCTAATTAATTTTGTCGTCTACGTGTTTAGTGACTAAGAGAGATTTGGGCATGTAAGAATCGTTTCCCGTGAGAATGTTTGATTAGTAATAAAAAAAATCCAAGTGTGCATGGGAAAGGGCTACGAAAGGAGTAAATCTCTTTTACGTGAAAGCCACCATTGGCAAGAGCCCAATAAAAAGAATAATGGAAATAAAAACAGAAAAAAATTCCAAAAGGGGGCCAACATAGTTTAGGTTATGTGATCTATCAAAAGATATCGCTTCAAAAGAAAAGAAAAGAAAATATAAAATATGTTTATCTTTTGAGGGTGTTTAATTGGATATCATTGCGTTTGCACAAATGAATCCTAATTATTCTTATTTTGTCAGGACGCTATTGATTTATAGAATCATCTATATTCTAGGCTTATGTGCATTGTGCTTATTTGTTCATTAAAAGTTCACTTTATTTTGTCACTTGAGGCTAAAGCTTAGTTTGATAAAGTTTGGTAGTCAATTAGAGCTTCTTGACATATTTGAATGTTTGGATCATAATTCTTTTGTATCCAGATCATTCCCATTCATTTCATCCCACATGTTTAGACACATCGATACTATGCTAGTGTATAAAGCTTATGTGTTTTGTGTCAGAGTTTTGTGGCTGTGTATACCTATATGTGCGTGTCGGATTTTCTTTGGTATATTTTGCATATATTATATATGGTATCGTCTTGAATTTGGAATATTTACACCTTTTTGAAAAATTTGAAAATTTTCAAAAATAGTTGGTGATGCCTTTGATATTATCATTACACATGCATTGTTTCTTTATCATTGTGATGAAATCTTACTTCTTCTATGTGATGCTTTTTACTTCAGGTTTAGATTCTACTCCTTTGTCTATTTCGGATAAAACGAGGGAGAACAAATAACAACGGAGATTTGATGAGTATGATTTATCGGGCAGATAGTATTATGAGTCTTTGATTTTGTTAAATGAAAATGTTAATAAAAATTAATTAATTAATTTTTCCTTAATCATAAGTTAATTTTCTTTAATTTTTTAAAGAATGCTCATTTTACATAATATTCCTTTTGATGATTACATACAAACATTTATCTTAATTATGGTATCTGTACATTTCTAATATTGATGATTCCATATATATATATATTTACATATGCCTATATTAATTTTTTTTTTGTTAAACAATTGTTTTTCATGATTAAAAGCTGTCTTTATAAACTAGCAGTAGATTTCGTTAATTCTTTAAACAGTTTTTCATAATAAACATTTTTAAGGCAAACCTTTTATAATAATATTTATGATCTATAATTTGATATTAACAAATAAATTTTGATTTACGCATTTTATTATAGATGAATGTTGTTATGTTTTCAATATTGAAAGTGTGTAATATAACTGTCCTGGGCAGATTTTATAAGAAAGCAAATCTCTTAGCAGTGGACTGTTGTGAGTTTTCTTTTGGGCCATATGTCATATCCGCAAGTGCAGACCTTGGTACCCGCGCACTTCTTTGAGCAGTTTATACTGTGTTTAATTTAATATTTCTTTGGGTCATAACTTTTAATTGTCTATTACTCATAAACAATGGAACTTATATTATGTTTAGTTTGGTTAATCCCTTGCGTGTACAGGTGTGATATTCGAAGTTTTTTACTCAGTCAAATTCTTGGAACTCACATATTTGTAGAGATCATTTATTGCTTACCTCTCTCCAAACGTTTTTGTCCACGTAAATCTCTACCACAAACTGTTTCGATAAGGCCTTTCCTTCTTGAGTTAAGGCAATCACACACACACACACACACACACACACACATATATATATATATATATATATTTTATTTCTTTAAAACCTTGTGTATAGTCAAATCATTTTCCGTGGGCTATTTTCTTTGTTTGACACGAAAGTCTCTAAGAATACTGACTTGGTCAGCTTTAGCGTGGTGCTCCATAACTTGGATGTGATAACTGATCACTTTATCCGAGTCTAACGTTTCAATTTTCTTGAAACACGCGCTAATCTAGATGAGGACTTCTGCTGTTGGATATACGTTAAAATATAGTCATTATTTTATTCAGTACATCAACTCCATTAAATAGAGCCGCTCCATCGATTTTATAAGACTGAAAGTACATATACATATATATATATATATATATATATATATGTTGTCAGTCTCTTTATTCATATAATATATACATGACAATTTTGTTTGATTTTCTTTTAACCTTTGATATCTAATATTGGTCAACTTTAAGAGACTCAATATCTGTCTTGGGAAATTTTTGTAACGTTAAAATTTATCAGCTCTTTTGAAGCTCCTTGAAGACCACTCAAATAACATAAAAATGGTTTACACTCTTATTTTTTCTTTATCAGTTCTCTCTGTGGTTCTAATCATATTTTTGTAGATACCAAAGTCATTTTTGGAAGGAAATCTTCATCAATAAATGTCACAGACATACATTCCATTTTTAGCATCTATGCGATTAATACCACATCAGGGTTGTTAAGACTCTCCATCAGACAAAATTTTTCATATGATGTTTTTAAATGAAGCTCAAGTAAGGGTGTGCAACAGACTATCAACCAAGAACAAGTGCATACACTACTCAAGTTTACCAACATCTGTTTATACAAGTGTGCCACTTTACAAAATCTTCTACATCACATATCACAAGAACATCATTATTTGCTGATTTGTTTGGGGCTATTTCAAGAAACACTCAAGCTAAAATTTGTATCAACTCATGAAGTGTAAAACTCCATCTATTCCTTCTTCACAACTTGTAAAAATTGAAGCAGGTTATTTAAGCTCCGGGAAAAATTTGTAGCTCGTGGTGTTGCTGTAAATTGGTGGTTTGATCCTACCAACAAGTGGATCACTCTAGTGAAGCACGGGAGATAGGAGCGGATCTTGGCACGTGGAAGTAGGTCGTGTTTGGCCGAAGCACGTTAAAAACTAGTGTCCTTTATTTTTAGTCATTTATTTTTATTGTGTGTGATTGATAATTTATTTTGGCCAATTTTTTAAACACCTTAAAATCTAAAATCTTTGTTAAACGATTTTTTTGTTAATCTTGTTAATTCCAATATTTAATAAATTTTTTATCTAAATATTTATTTAATCCGAAATTTCTCTTAAACTAATTTATGCTTCTGAATTTTTTTTGACACCTTATTTAGTCGAACATAAAAATAAAATCAGAAAAATCTCTTGAAATATCAACAATATATATATATAAATTAAATAGATTAGAGCTCTGATATAGAAAAGTTTGATATACTCAATTCACCCCCCTCTTGAGTACTTTCTGGGCAACAATTGGTATCACAGCCTAGCTCTAATATATATATATATATATATATGGAGAGGTTCTCTAGTGGACCAAAAGAATGGACTTTTTAATGGACCTTAACAAAAAATGCATAATAACACATTAATTTTAATTCCTATAGTGTAATTGGTCCGTGTCAGCGGCACCCGAGACCCCACCTTCACCCCACTACCCCCACCCCTCACGCCCAACCACCACCATCACCATAGCAGCCCTTATGACAGCATGGCTGCCATGGGGGTGGGGTGGGGTGGGTGGGGGCTGTTGGGGGGTTGAGGATCAATCGACATGCGTGTTTGGTGCCGCTGGTGCAGACCAATTACACTATAGGAATTAAAATTAATGTGTTATTATGTGTTTTTTGTTAAGGTCCACTAAAAAGTTCATTATTTTTGTCCACTAGAGAACCTCTCCATATATATATATATATATATATATATGTATGTATAGGTTGAAAATTTAAATTTAAAGAAAAGTTTGCTACACTCAATTAAGCCCCCCCCCCCCCCCCCCCCTCTCGAGTACTTTCTGGGCAACAATTAGTATCAAAGCTAGCTCTAATCTATTTACTTTAATTTTAACATCTTTAGAGTCAATACGACTTATGGCAAACTATATTGTCTCATCTCTTGGTGAAGGTCAATCGATTAACATATCTCCTCTATTTTCTCGAAATAACTCTAGTTATTTGAAAAATAGAATGAAAATTTTTATTCAATCAAATGACTATGCTGTTTGGAGAGTTATTGTAAATGGACCTAATATTCCCACGAAGGTTGTAAATAATGTAAATGTTCCTAAAGATGAAAATGAATGTAATGATTTTGATATTCAAAAAATTCAAGTAAATGTTAAATCCATGAACATTTTACATTGTGCTCTCGATGTAAATGAATACAACAGAATATGTAGTTGTGAAACTACAAAAGAAATTTGGGATAGATTAGAAATTACTTATGAATGAACTAGTCAATTCAAAGAAGATAAAATAAGCATGCTTGTTCATAGCTATGAGCTATTTAAGATGAAATCTGATGAATCTACCTCTTATATGTTTACTAGATTCACATATATTATAAATGGTTTGACATATCTTGGTAAAATCTATACTAATAGTGAATTAGTGAGTAAGGTTCTCAGATTCTCAGGTCATTACCAGTCACATATATGTCAAAGAAGCTAGCTATCAAGGAAGCAATCAGAGAAAAACCTATTTCTCTTGATGAGCTGCTTGAATCACTAATTACTCATGAGATGGAACCCAAAGAACTTGCTGAGGAAGACAAGCCTAAAATAAGCAAAACCATTACACTTAAATCTATTGAGGAAGATGAAGAAAGTGATGATGATGAGGATTGAGACAAAACACTTCTCACCAGAAAATTCAAAAAAATTCTTGCCAAGAAAAAAGGGACAAGTTGGAAAAATGAAGAAATTATTTTCATAGAAGAATAATGAATTAAAGTATTCATCCAAGTTTGAGCCAAGATGTTACAATTGCAAAGAGTTAGGTCATATCAGACCTAATTTTCTAAAGACTAAAGAAGGAAATAATGACAGAAAAGAGAAAAGAAATGAAAAATACAAGAAAGCCATGAAAGACACCACATGGAGTGATTCGGATGACTTTTCTGGTAGTGAAGACTCAAGTGATGAAGAAGTTGCAAATCTACGCCTATGGAAAATAATGATGAGGTGTCTTTTGATCTTAAATCTGAAAGTGAATATGAAACTTCAAATGATCATGATGAACTTCAAAATGCTTTTGATGAAATTTATTATTAATTTGATGAACAAAGAACTAAATATATTAATCTTAAAAAGAATCATTCATCTAATTCCCTCTCTAAAAATGTAGAAGAAATAAAGTTAGAAAACCAATCTCTAAAATCAGAAATTGAAAAATTACAAAATAAAGCTTTCCCAACTCATTATCTTATTTCTGAAAATGATAACTTAAAACTTCTAGTTGAAGATCTAAAGTGTTGTCTTGAAAAATCTGTAAATGGAAAGAATAAATTAGATATGCTTCTTGGAAGACAAAGGTGGATGTATGATAGGTCTGGAGTTGGATTTAATGAATATGAAAATGAGAATTTTTTTGAAAATTATTCAAAAAATATGGGAAATTCTTTATATACATATTATGGAAGACACACCCATTTTTTAAAATTTTGTAAATATCGATTTTTTACTAAAGTTTCATGGATTCCTAAAGGAACTACTGTTTTTGCTAACCCCTACAGACCCAACACATTCTGGGTACCAAAAGAAACGTTATTCAAATGTCCATTATAGGTATGCTTATGAACTCTCTCCCACAAGAATAGATGGTTCTTAAATAACGGTTATTCAAGACACATGACGGGTGACAAAAGCAAGTTTTCTCGCCTAATTGCAAAGGATGGAGGTCTAGTAACCTTCGGAGACAACTCCAAAGGAAAAATCATCGGGGTGAGTAAAGTTGGTAAGGAACTTTCCCATTGCATTATGAATGTTCTTCTAGTTGATGGTCTTAAACATAATCTGATTAGCATTAGTCAACTATGTGATAAAGGTTATGATGTTACTTTTAAAAAGGACTTGTGCTTAATTAAAAATGCTAAGGATAATAGTGTTGTGTTTGTGTCCTCTAGAGAAGAAAATGTTTATACTCTTGACTTTGATAATTTGTCTCATCAAAATGTAAAGTGTTTGGCTGTCCTAAATGAATCTAGTTGGATTTGGCATAGAAGATTGGGTCACTCTAATATGGAACAACTTAATATTTTGTCTAAAAATGAGTTAGTTAGAGGGCAACCCAAAACTACATTTATTAAAGATAAATATGCAATGCATGTCAATTTGTAAAACAAACTAAAACTTCGTTAAAAAAGAAAAGAGGTATCTCAACTAGTAGGCCCTTGGAACTATTGCATTTAGTCTTGTTTGGACTTAACAAAGTTGCTTGTTTAGGTGGAAAACATTATAATATTGTTATTATTGATGACTATTATCGATTTACATGGGTTTTCTTTCTTACTTATAAAAATCACACTCACCCCATTTTTACTAAGTTTTATCAAAAAATTAAAAATGAAAAAGGTTGTAACATTATTTACATCATTTACGACCGTCAGATTCAAACCCATAACAATTAATCGAATGTTGACAAAGATAAGAGACAAAGATAGATACACAAATTGTTTATATAGGTTTTGTGTATAAATTTATATGATGTGGCATGAATAGTGAAAACTCCCTCCTCCTTTATTTTATATATATATATATATATTTTTTTTTTTATTTCTTTAAAACCTGGTGTATAGTCAAATCATTTTCAGTGGGCTATTGTCTTTGTTTGACACAAAAGTCTCTAAGAATAGTGACTTGGTCAGCTTTAGCGTGGTGTTCCATGAATTGGATGTTCTAACTGATCACATTATCCATTAGTTTATCCAAATATAACATTTTAATTTTCTTGAAACACGCGCTAATCTATATGAGCAATTTTGCTGTTGGATATACGTTAAAATATAGTTGTTATTTTATTCAGTACATCTACTCTATTAAATACAGCCGTTCCGTCGATTTTGTAAGACTGATAGTACAATATTGTTATTGTTTATATATATATATATATACTAGGGTGTACCCGTGCCGATGGCACGGTGATAAATTTGCTCCTGATTATTTTTTGTTATGGAACATCTTTTATAACATTCTTTAGCTACATGTTTTGTAACATAACATGAATAAACACTGGTTTAGCTACTCGTAGGTGTAATAATATCTTAACAATTCATTCAAATATATATGATTCGAAATGTCAAAATAAATTTAACATAAGTCAATATTGAATCCATACAACCATGTTTAATATTGAATTACAAAAATGATGATTTTCTTCCATTACCCCTCCCCCAAAAATAGAACATAATTCAAAATCCAAACAACCATGTTTAATATTGAATTACAAAAAAAAGATGAAGTAGTTTCCGTGAATGGTGTACAACGACCAAGTGAATGGTATCATTTGTCTCCATATGTATGTCCATACTTGTTCAACATAACCTGTTTAAAAGTCGATGACAAAATGCGTATGCGCATCGAGTGTGGATGAACAACCACCGCAATCTAAATATGAAAAACACTGAATTAGTATCATATTCTAAATATAGACCATGCATTTTAAATTACAAAGATAAGATATTACCTCATTGCATACTATGTCACCCCAGACCCGGCCTTTTCCTTCGTTCCTCTTTTTCAATTCTTCAACGTGGAAATCCCAATTCTACAAAAGTACATCAATAACGTGATTTTAGGTTCATGTTATATAAAGTTCTTATTGGATAAAATAAAATAAAATATTTAAATATGAACTTACTTTATTGAATAAGGCATAGTATCAATGAACTATGGACATGCATTATAATAGAACTTCTGGATAAACAACGTTAGTTGTAGAGTTAGGTTCGTCTTGTGGTAGAAGAACACTTAGTCTATTTGAAGAAGTGCATCTCGAAAGTGCAACATATAATTGCCCATGACTAAACACTGGTGTACGCAAATCAATCCCAACATACTTTACCGACTGACCTTGAGATTTATTAATTGTCATTGCGAATGCAAGACGCACAGGGAATTGACGTCTTGACATTTGGAAAGGAAGTTCTTAAGAAGATGGTGTTAAAGATATTCTAGGAATGAAGACTAAATTTCCCACCTTATCTCCGGATAAAATTTGAGCTTCAATTATTCTTCTTCCACATCGAACAACCATCAATCTGGTACCGTTACATAGTCCATCCCTTGGAGAAAGGTTCCGCAACAACATTATAGGACAACCAACTTTTAGTTCTAACTTAAACGGTGGTAACCCAGAAGGATCAAGTGAGTTCAAGTACTCATTCGGATATCGATTGTTAATGGATGGGTCATTTTCATCATCTGTTGATAGTTTGTCTGTAGCTAAAGAAACAACGGTTTCTCCGGGGAAGACACTCAGTGCTATAGAATTTATACTACTGACGTCATCATTACGCGCCGAAAGAATTATTCGTTCTGTCAGAAAGTTGGAGTTGGTTGTTTCATGTGTATTCAATTGCGGATAGACTCTGGAGACTAATTCATTTATGTTTCCACACTTGCCTACTAATGGTGGAAGTTGTATAGTTTCTTGGGAACTGGATCCGACCTAATAACGAAAAATAACAAATCAGTATAAATGAATGAATAACTATGGATATAGATAAAGACAAACTTTTCTAAAAATTAATTAGTACCTCAATCAAAAATCTTGCAAATTCTTCATTACCAAGTTCAGAGCTATTTAACCGCATGTTTTGTGATAAAGTCAAAACATATATGTTCCTCCAAAGTGGAGAGCGTCTTAACGATGCACCAACTATTTGTTCATGCACCCCCTTTGGTATAACTGGTAAAATTTGACAAAAGTCTCCCCCAAGAACAACTGTGATACAGCCAAATGATTTTTCATTACCACAAATGTCTTGGAGTGTGCGGTTAACAACTTCAACACAAAATCTATGTTGCATGGGTACTTCGTCCCAAATAATTAGTTTTGCTTGCCTAAACAACTCGGCTTCCAAGGATTGCTTACTAAACCCACATACACTGTTCTCTAATATATCCAATGGAATTTTAAAAGTTGAATGGGCTGTTCGACCTCCAATTAGTAATTGTGAAGCAATACTGGATGAAGCTACAGTAAGGACCGTATAACCAAGGCTACGACATTTTGTTGCAATCGTGTTGTATAAAAATGTCTTTCCCGTTCCAGCACCACCATTCAAAAAGAAAGTAGTTCCTTCATTCTCAAACACTGAAGCAGTGATTGTCGTATAGGCAAAACGTTGCTCCTCATTCAAACGGTGAATATTAAAGTCAGGATCGCTTTGTTCTGCATCAAACTTCAGTTGTTGGTGTTCTAATATCAATCTGTTCACATTTGCAACACTCCAATTTTCAGTTGGTTCTGGAAACGGTGGAAAATCCTTCAAACTTTTACCCGATTCCTCAAGCAACTGATTGAGTAGGTATAAACCATAATCCTCAACTTGGCTTTCAGTCGGATTTGAAATGCCAAACTTTATTCGAATCTTGTGTGCAAGATCATCACATATGCTTATCGAGAATTGATTCCATATTGCGTAGGGATTTATTGGAAAGCATTGTGTTAGGATAATACTGAATAATCTTCGCAGTTGATATCCGATTTTCATAGCCATAGCCTCTTCAAGGCATTGTATCCACTCATCATCATCTTCCAAAAGTCCACGTGCGACGCATGCCGATTTGAATGTATCATGCAAAACATTATTAACCGTACGCAAGTATTCAAATGACGTTGGTCCTTTAACAACGATTAGTAGCAGACGCAAATAAAACCTCTCACATGAATTAGGGCTAGCAAAGTACATTCGGCCAATTGCTGTTAGTGGTGCCACTCTTCGAGTCCATATCCCGTTTCTTGAGTTCCAAACATAATATTGCGGGAACTCCTGGTAAGTAAATGAGCGTGCATATTCATCTGAAGCATAACATGCAAAAAAAGCAGTTAAAGTTGTCATTTGATTCTCTGATCTAGAGATGATTCTATCCATAGGTTCAGCTGGATCAAAAACGACATGATGCATCCCAGGTAAATGAAGAGCCAATCTTACAACAGATGGCTTTTCTTCATGTAAAAGATGGCCAAATATCCTCCATGCAGCTTCTGGCGCTCCAATATATCTTGCATCAAGATATTGTTGAATCTCATCCACGTTTCCGATCACCATTGTTGTGCGATCATGACCTTTAAATATATATTTGTGAATATATTTTACACATCTTAACCCTGCGCACACCTCCACATTTATATGGCAGTTAAACATCCTAGAAAGATAGGCATTATAAGGAACAACATCCCTATTATCAACATGTTTATTCCTGACAATATAAACACGACCATCATTTCGACGACGGTAAAGAGGATATCCATCTTTGTCCATTGTTGTTGCATCTGTAAAGTCCCGAGGGTAATTTTTTGTGCACTTACCATTTTCCATACACGATGCTTGTGGATTTCGAGCACCACATGGACCATGTACCATGCATTTTTTTACTGTTTCAAAAAGTTGGAGGTCCTGATTTGGATCAGGAAATTCTGCAGATACATGCTTATCAACTTGAGCCGTTGTTCGGATCTTGTCAGAATGCTTAAGAAATATAAGTGCATGCATATGTGGTAATCCCCGTTTCTGGAATTCAATTGTGAAAACATGCGCACATTTCTCACCAAACACCTTCTTTTCTTTTATCACCTTCATTAAATGTCTCCTTTTTAACTCAAAAACACGTGCAACTAAATCTGGCCGATCCGTTGATTTTTGATTAGGTAAAAGAGCAGAAACAATTTCGGGCCAGTTAGGATTTGCCGTCATTGTGAGAAAAATATCTGGGTGCTTATTGTATCGTGTGATTGCCATTGAATCTTGGAATATCTCAAACATATTCCTAGCACTACCTGGAAATGAAGATGGTAAAATAAATCATTTTCCTACTTGGTCAGGTTGTAACCCATCACTTGCAACATCTGTAAGACCTTGGTAAAGTTCAGCACGTAATCGGTCTTGATTAAGCCTGTTGTATGTGAGCCGATTCTGCTCTGTCGAAGCCCAAGCATCTACAATGAACTCTTGAAAAAGTTTCCCTGCCCTGAGTATTGTTGAATACTCGTTTTGACGTTGGAATAAACGATAACTATAATATTCCATTTGAGTTAGACGTTTGTCAAGAGGGCAGTCATTTGTAACATCCCATTGTCTTAATCCAGGTTCCCATCCTAGCTCACCATGAGGGAATAATAAAACATAATGCAAAGGTAAGTATGCTGGATGACATTCACTAACTCACATCAACTATTGATTCCCTCGTAAATGTATCACAATATCTCGCATTCCACTAACTTCACTTCCATCGCCGGGTAGTATTACTGCAATCTCATCCAAGGATGGTAGATTATAACGTCTACGATCTGTTTTTGAACTATAATGAAGATAAGCAGTTATGTTTTGCCCTTCAACATTTGCATCACGTAGTATCTCATAAGCTTGCCGATATTTAACTGAGAAAACATTGTATTGTAACAAAGTTTCTTGAACAGTTTTAAGAACATCAGCCCTCAAGTGTGGGTTTCTACGACTACGGATGTCGAACGCGGAGTCAGGATCATAAATGTATAATTGAGAGTAAGATGGAACTTCCCCTGGTTGTGGCAATAGGGAGCCAGTTTGATGTCGCAATTCTCCATGAATTGTGAATGGTGTTGGGCCATTTCCATTGTGTACTCTTCGATCCATTTTAAACCCAAGACTTGTAAATGCATGTGTTGCATTATACTCTCGGATGTACTTGCGAAACGATGCAGACCTACTGTTATCCCCGTTATATAAATCCAAAAGTGCAAGCGGCGGACGTGATAATTCTTGTAGCTTTATCTTTCCTTGCAAACAACATGTTCCAAAACGTGGGTTACGTTTTGATGATTCCACTAATTTTTCATCCATCCAATGCATTGCTGAGCAATGAGCACAAACTATATCCATGTTCCCTAGATAGTGTCTTTCTCCATGTATGTTTAATGGATTATGACCTTCGAGCATTGTATGTGGGATATCAAGGTCATCATCATCACCATCATCATCATCTTCTTCTTCTTCTTCTTCTTCTTCAATGTGGTTGTTCACTATATTTGATCTGTAAATAAATAATATTTCTAATAAGATAAATATAATTATAGATATAATATATAAATTTAAATCTAAGCATGTATTTAATTTACATGTTATCTGTTGTTGCGGATGTGCTCGCCAAAGACGTTAAATCTGGTAGAAGTGGTTCGAGTGGTGGTGGATGTGGCACCATCATTTCGACTTCCATTTCAGTGTTCATCGTATACGGGTCACGTACAGATGGCCTACATATAATTCAAAATGTCAAAATTTAAATTGTCATGTTAAGATTTCAATGACTTATGTTTAAAGTAAACTTACATGTTATTTCGGATTGTAGATGTAGATAGTAATGTAGATGAAGAGGAAATTGCCAATAATGTCAAAGGAGGTGATGGGGGACCATTTATTATCACTGATCTTCACGTTTGTCCGATGGACCTTCGAGTGGGTGGAAAAGATGGAAAAAATTGTGGTAAATCATGATCCACGACTTTAGATTTCTCCCTTGCTCTTCTCAAGCGCTGGGCCGTGGAACGATTTATGAAGGCTAAAGATTTATCTGGTTCCAATTGTGGTGATGAAACCTTCGTTATATCAATGGTCGCGAGTTCTTCACTGAGGTTGCGAGGAATAATAGGCAATGAGGCTACTTGATTGTGAGTGTTATTGACAGATTCAGGAGTAGCTTTATCTTTTGTTGCAGATGTGCTTGCCAAAGACGTTAAATCTGACAGAAGTAGTTCAAGTGGTGGTTGATGAGGGACCATCATTTCGACTTCCATTTCACCAGCTTCAGTGTTCATCACATATGGGTCACATACAGATGACCTATATATAATTCAAAATGTCAAAATTAAGATTCTCATGTTAAGATTTCGATTACATACGTTTAAAGTAAACTTACATGTTATTTCGGATTGCAGATGTAGATGGTAATGTAGATGAAGAAGATATTTCCAATAATTTCAAAGGATGTGATGACGACCCATTTATTATCATTGATCTTCGTGTTTGTCCGATGGGCCTTCGAGTGTGTGGTAAACACAGAAGAAAGCATGGTAAATCATTACCCACGACTTTAGATTTCTCCCTTGCTCTTCTCAAGCGTTGGGCCACATAACGATTTTCATAGGCTAAAGATTTATCTTTTTCCAAATGTGGTGTAGAAACCTTCCTTATATCAATGGTTGCGAGTTCTTCACTGAGGTTGTGAGGAATAATAGGCAATGAGGCTATTTGATTGTGAGTGTTATTGATAGCTTGAGGAGGAGCTTTATCACACTCAACTAAGGGAAGTAGAACTTTGGACTTCTCCTTTTCCCTTGCTCTTCTCAAACGTTGGGCCACAGAACGATTTTCATATGCTAAAAATTTATCTGCTTCCAATTGTTGTGATGAAACCTTCCTAATGTTGGTGGTTGCGAGTTCTTTACTGAGGTTGCGAGGAATAATAGGCAATGAGGCTACTTGATTGTGAGTGTTATTGAAGGGAAGTAGAACTTTGGACTTCTCATTATTAAGCGCCTACGTATAAGTTTGGCATTCATCATCAGAATATTAGACATTAAAATCTATGGTATTAATCGTAAGAATTTGTAGTGCTTACCTCAGAGTATTGTGCTTTTCCTTTATCAATAAAGGAGGTATTTGGAGTTTGAGGGTCAATGTTTTCTTTTTCATCTCTTTGCTATATGTTATAATAAAATAAAATCAAAACATAGATTAAATAAATGAAAATTAAATAATTTCAATGACACCTCTGAACATTGACTTTTCTTATCATTACATAACTCGGAACATTGAGTTTTGCGTTTACCAGTAACAGGAACAGAGGTATTTGGAGCTTGAGGGAGACCATTTTTGTTTTCCTTCGATTGCTGTTTGTAATACGAAGATGGATACGTTTAAAGTCGAAGTAAAATTAATAAATTACATTGATTAAATAAATGACACCTCGAAACATTGAGTTTTCTTAACATACCTCGGAACATTGAGTTTTGCGTTTACCAATAACAGGAATAGAGGTATTTGGAGTTTGAGGGAAAACCTTTTCTTTTTCCTTCGATTGCTGTTTGTAATACGAAGATGGATACGTTTAAAGTCTAAGTAAAATTATTTACTAAAAAAAATTAAAAAGTAAAGTAGAAGAGTGTAATTGCACATTTTCAGATTGTATGGCGACGTTGACACCGTGTGTTTGTAGTAACCAAACCTATATGAGAAAAATATTGTATAAATTACAAATACCGAATAGAGAGAAAACAGTGTATAAACATTATACCAAACCATACAAAATTATAAGAGACTTACTGCTTGACTTAGTTCTTCATCCATCTGCATAGGTATAATATATTAGAAAATACTTAGCAGTAACCCTTTAAAATTTTAAGAAATAACCAAACACATACCTCTCCATAGATTGTCATTCTAGGGGTTGAGGGAGTTTGTCCTTTTTTCATATTGCACAGTGACTTTTCTGTCAATTTATTAACCAAAAGCAAATATATGTAAAATAAAAAAAAAGCAAATTTATGTAAAAGTACATATTGACAGAATTATAATATACATACAAAAGTATATATTCTAGGGGGTGGGTTCAATTTTTGTAACTGGGTTCCAAGTGGGTTCGGATAAAACTAATAGAGAATTAAGGTAAATGTCATGTTCCTTCCTATATTTGGATTTTTAGGACAACTTTTCAAGTTTATAAATCTAGCATGTGGTACAATGTGGTACAATAGCATTTATAAATCTAGTCCCTGTGGTACAGTAGCCTTTATTTTTTTGGTCAGCGCCAGCGGCACTATTTTTCACCATTTTTCATGGTATTTTTAGTAAAGGGACTAAATTTATAAAATTATATGGAGTGTCCTATTTTTATACACTTTGAACATTATGAGGACCCTTTTCCCAAAACCCCCTAAAACTAAATATAGATGCAAAGCGTGTAGTTGGTACATGATAAAATTCTACGTAAATTGCCAAAATAGTAACTGCTAAAAAAATATATTCAAAATTTTGAATTATTTAGTGCCTGACTCGTGTTAATAAATGGCCCATCGGACATTTTATAAACCTTTGGAGCATAGCATACAAACACACACAGGAACACAGTTAAAAATTAAAAATAAACTAAAAATTCTAAAATGAAAGATCATGGTGGTATTCAATAACCAAGATTGCACAACTGTCAACACCTACTTTGAACAATATATAAATAGAGCACAAAGAAATAGAGGGAGGGGGTCTTGATTAAAAATAGAGGTATACATAAGTAAAAGAAAGACAGCATAAACAGGAGAGAACATAAAGTTTATTGGGTATATTACATCTGACGAATTGCTGAAGAAGCAAGGGAAATAAAGACAGGACCAGTATTCTAGTCTATCCCATACTCTGACATAACCAGTTCAAAACATCAAAAATGGATAGTAAAGAAAGATACGTCTTTTTCTTACCTTTGACGACAGAAGATGCATTGGATAAAACATAAAGAGAGAATAAAATAGAGAGGCACTAAACGGACACACATTTAAACCCACTATTATACCCGCCGGATAGGACAAAAAAGGTTAGAGGCAGAAGTGTTTTTTTTTTGTTGTTAACTTGGGTTTATATTTTTTTGTTTTAATTTTGAAAATGTTTTTTTTCCAAAATTAAAGAATTGTTTTTAAAAAAATAAAGGTTAAACACTATCAAATGTATCCAAATAATTTTTTATTAAAGATTTTTTTTAAATGAGTTTAAAAATAAGGCGTGGCGTTAACGCGTACTTTTAAAAATAAGAGAATATTTGGTAAATTAGTGTTTGAGGGACGAAATGAGTTAAACATTCAATATTTTTATTTTATCAAAAACAATATCTTTAGTGTTTGTTTGTCAAAAAGAAAATATTTAAGTGTTTGTTTTGTTAAAAATAATATTTTCCCTGTTTGTTTGCCAAAAAAAAATTAGAATTTTTTTGCTAAAAATAATATTTTCTAGTGTTTGTGTGACAAAAAAAAATCTGTTTTTTTTTCAATTAATAACATTTTGAATGCTTAATTTTCAAAAATAAAAACATTTACTGTTTTTTGATAAAAATAATATTTTCACGGTTTGTATGGGTTAAATAAAAATATTTAAAAATAAGGCGTGGCGCTAGCGCGTGTTTTTAAAAATAAGAGAATATTGGGTAAATTACTGTTTCAGTGACAAAATGAGTTCAAAATTCAGTATTTTTATTTTATCAAAAACAATATCTTTAGTGTTTGTTTGTCAAAAAGAAAAGTATTAAAGTGTTTTTTTGCTAAAAATAATATTTTCTAGTGTTTGTGTACCAAAAAAATTTATGTGTTTTTTTTCAATTAATAACATTTTTAGTGTTAGAGAACGCAAAATGATGTCTACGAAATACCCATTAAACTGTATACCAAAACGTTTTACTCACTATGCATGCTTTGCCAGTAAAAAAAAAATGTGTTACAACTAATCACATGTAACTTCGACTCATAATACCTCTATCAACTAATCACTTTCTCTACCGAAACCAAATCGTGACTATCTCTCTCTTTGCAACTTCTAAACTCTTTTTTTATGACTTATTTGTTCATTTGTATATTCAAATACAGTTAGTTTAGATCTATTGTATGACAGTTGCCAAACGTTTTTGGGTTATGCTGTGGTGGAATGAGATCACAACATGAGGTTGGCGGGTAGAGGTTCAATGGAAAAAGGTTATCTCCCATATATATTTTTGGTAAAATGGTGAAATATTCTTTGTTTTTTTCATACAGATCATTTACTCACATTTTTCATACAAATCATCACTCATAGTGAAAAATAAACTTAAACTAAGTTTTTTGTAACTTAAACTTAAACTGTAGACAAAAACAAAAACTCTATATATAATGGGTCTTGACTAACTGGGTTTTTGTGAATAATACATTTTAGAGGTGATACATAATGGGTCTTGAATAATAGGGTCGTGGGTTTCAGCGGAGTTTGAGGAGCCGTATGGACTAGCTGCTAAGATGTTGGTCAAGAGGAGCCGTTTAAGAGCTGTATGGAATGGTGGATGAGGGAAAATAAGGAGCATACAGTTATGTGGTTCCATAAAAAAAAAACACACACACACAGTAGGTGCACAAAAACGTCTAGAGTTAAAGACGTAAAAAGACTCAGATGGGTTCTTAGCATCGGAGAGATAAAGACTTAGCTGGGTTCTTAGCATCGGAGAGATAAAGACTCAGACTACTGGCCATCAACTCTCTCTCTATCTGGGTTCTTAGCTGTTGACTACTGCCCATCAACTCTCTCTCTATTTGCACGCTTGCAATTTTGCACACGTGAAGTCAGTTAACATTTGGTACACGAAATAAACTTTTGAGTTTATGCTCCGCAATTTTGCACACGTGAAGTCAGTTAACATTGCGGGTATTGGAACACAGGAACACATACACAGGAACACAGGAACACGGAGCATACACTCCATACACAGGAACACAGGAACACAGGAACATAGGAACACGTAACTGATATTGGAGTCACTTAACTGTTACTTGCTAACTGTTACGTTATAAGGATCAGATTATACTTGCTAACCGCAATGCTCCAATATCAGTTTATGGAACCCAGTTACAAAATTGCGGAGCATAAACTCCATACGTGTTCCTGTGTTCCTGTTGAAGTTGTAATTTTTGGAGTTTGTCACGATTTGGAGTTATGGAGCATACAGTTTCGGTAAGCATACAGTTATTGGAGTAAAAATCGTGATAAGCATACAGTTATTGGAGTTATGTACAAATCATGATAAGCATACAGTTATTGGAGTTATGGAGCATAGAGTTCTTGCCAACTTAAATGATAAGCATACAGTTATTACCTTAAATGCCTCTCCTCTTTCTCTAACTTGATTGTCTTGAATTGCCTCTCCAACTTGTGAAGGAGCTTGTGGTCTATCTGGAAGGAAAATGGAGCAGTTTGTAAAGATTGTGCAGATTGTGCAGATTGTGTACATAGCTATCTCTGAGAATGTGCAGATTGTGTACACAGCTATCTCTGTTGTACTCCAGCCACTCTACTTTGTGAGTTCCAATAAGAAGGCTGATAACCAAAGGATTTTAAGGGTGGCCAAGTGGGTATTGCACTGTTCAACCGGAAATGAGAGTACATGTAATTAAGGTTGTCCAAGTGGGTGGTTCATTGGTCAGCTGAAAATAAGATTACCCTCCTCCTTTGCCATGTCATGAGTTTTATATGATGTGGCATGAACCTTCCCTTATTTGCTGTATGACATGGCATGAATAGTGAAAACCCCCTCCTGCTTTATTATATATATATATATATATATATATATCTGTTGTCAGTCTCTTTATTCTTATAATATATGCATGACAATTATATTTGATTTTCTTTTAACCTTTGATATCTAATATTGGTCAGCTTTAAGAGACTCAATATCCGTCTTGGGTAATTTTTGTAACGTTAAAATTTATCAGCTCCTTGAAGATCACTTAAATAACATAAAAATGGTTTACACTCTTATTCCCTCTTTATCAGTTCTATATGTAGTTCTAATCAGATTTTTGTAGATATCAAAGTCATTTTTGAAAGGAAGTCTTCATGAATAAATGTCTCACACATACGTTCCATTTTTAGCAGCTATGCAATTAATACCACATCAGGGTTGCAGAAGACTCTCCATCAGACAAAATTCTTCGTATGATGTTTTTAAATGAAGCTCAAATAAGGGTGTGCAACAGATTATCAAGTAAGAACAAATTTATACATTACTCGAGTTTAGCAACATCTATTTATACAAGTGTGCCACTTTACAAAATCTGCTACATCACTATCACAAGAACAACATCATTTGTTGATTTGTTTGGGTCTATTTCAAGAAACACTCAAGATGAAATTTGGATCAACTCATGTAGTGTAAAACTGCATCTATTCCTTCTTCACAACTTGTAAAAATTAAAGCTGGTTATTTAAGCTTCGGGAAAAATTTGTAACTCGTGGTGCTGCTGTAAATTGTTGTTTTGATCCTACCAACAAGTGGATCACACTAGTGAAGCGCGGGAGTCGGGAGCGGATCTTGGTTTATGGGCGAAGGCCGTGTTTGGTCGAAGCACGTCAAAGACTAGTGTCCTTTATTTTAATTGTGTGTGATTGATAATTTATTTTGGCCAATTTTTTGAACACCTTAAAATCTAAAATCTTTCTTAAACGATTTTTTTGTTAATCTTGTTAATTCCAATATTTAATAAATTTTTATCTAAATATTTATTTAATACGAAAATTGCTCTTAAACTAATTTAAGCTTCTGAATTTTTTTTGACACCTTATTTAGTTGAACATAAAGATAAAATCTGAAAAATCTCATAAAATATTAACAATATGTATATATATATATTCGGGTTGCTATACTCAATTCACCCCCCCTCCCCTCTTGAGTACTTTCTTGGCAACAATTGCTATCAAAGCCTAGCTCTAATCTATTTACTTTGATTTTAACATCTTTAGAGTCATTACGATTTATGGCAAACTTTGTTGTCTCATCTCTTGGTGAAGGCTAATTAATTAACAAACCTCCTCTATTTTCTGGAAATAACTATAGTTATTGGAAAAATAGAATGAAAATTTTTATTCAATCAAATGACTATGCTGTTTGGATAGTTATTGTAAAAGGACCTAATATTCGCATGAAGGTTGTAAATGATGTAAATGTTCCTAAAGATGAAAGTGAATGGAATGATTTTGATATTCAAAAAATTCAAGTAAATGCTAAAGCCGTGAACATTTTACATTGTGCTCTTGATGTAAATGAATACAACATAATATGTTGCTGTGAAACTGAAAAATAAATTTGGGATAGATTGGAAATTAATTATAAAGGAACTAGTCAAGTCAAATAAGATAAAATAAGCATGATTGTTCATTGCTATGAGTTATTTAAGACAAAATCTGATGAATCCATCTCTGATATGTTTACTGGATTCACAAATATTATAAATGGTTTGAAATCTCTTGGTAAAATCTATACTGATAGGGAATTAATGAGTAAGGTTCTTAGGTCATTACCAACCACATATATGACAAATAATCTACCTATCAAGGAAGCAATAAGAGAAATACCTATTTCTCTTGATGACCTTCTAGGCTCATTAATTACTTATGAGATGGAACTAAAAGAACTTGCTGAGGAAGAAAAGCCTAAAGTAAGCAAAACCATTGCTCAAAAATTCATTGAGGAAGATAAAGAAAGTGAAGAAGCTGATGATGATGAGGATGGAGACATAGCACTTCTCACCAGAAAATTCAAAAAATTTCTTGCCAAGGAAAAAGGGACAATTTGGAAAAAATAAGAAATTCTTGTCAAAGAAGAAAAATGAAGGAAAGTCTTCATCCAAGTTTGAGCCTAGATTTTACAATTGCAAAGTGTTAGGTCATATTAGACCTAATTGTCCAAAGGCCAAAGAAGGAAAGAGTGACAGAAAAGATAAAAGAGATGAAAAATACAAGAAAGCCAGCACATGGAGTGATTCAGACGACTCTTCTTGTAGTGAAGACTCAAGTGATGAAGAAGTTGGAAATCTATGCCTTATGGAAAATAATGATGGGGTATCTTTTGATCTTAAATCTGAAAGTGAATATGAAACTTCAAATGATCATGATGAACTTCAAAATGCTTTTGATGAACTTTATTATTAATTTGATGAACAAAGGGCTAAATACATTAATCTTAAAAATAATAATTAATCTATGTCAATTAAATATAATTCTCTCTCTAAAATGTAGAAGAAATAAAGTTAGAAAACAAATCTTTAAAATCAGAAATTGAAAAATTAAAAAATAAATCTGCCCAACTCATTATCTTATTTCTAAAAATGATAAGTTAAAACTTCTAGTTGAAGACCTAAAGTGTTGTCTTGAAAAATCTATAAATGGAAAGAACAACTTAGATATGCTTATTGGAATCCAAAGGTGGATGTATGATAGGGCTGGAACTGAATTTAATGAATATGAAAATGAGAAATTTTTTGAAAATTATTCTAAAAATATGGGAAATTATTTAAGTTCATATTGTGGAAAACACACCCATTTTTCAAACTTTTGTAAATATAGATTTTCTACTAAAGTTGCACGGATTCCTAAGAGAATGTAACAACTCGAGGTCTTGGAGACGATGATTTATTTATTTTGGGAGGAATAAATATTATTTTATTTGGAGAATTATTAAATTGGCAATTGAGGTCAAAATTTGAAGTTGTTAGAAAGTGTGTCAAATGGAGATTCTGAGGGTGTAGTTGTGTCCGGAAGGGTCGAGAAAGTCAAAATGATTGTACTTGGGGTCTATTTAGGTTCCTAAATAATTTAGGTACGTTGACTCGAATTAAAGTTACCGGGTCATTTAAAGTGTGTATTATCATTTAAAGATGTGTACATTTGGGAGAAAGGATTATTAAGCCTACGGGAGATTTATTCTCCTTAGAGAGAAAGAGAAATAGAAAGAAAGAAAGAGAGAAGAAGAAAGAAGAAGATAAAGAAGGATAAAAGAGAGAGAAAGAGGATTTTTCGGCCAATACGCGATCTCAAGGCGGATTCAGACCCTACGAACCCAAGGCAAGTGATTAAACTTGCTAAATAATTGTTGTGTACCATTTATTGCATGATTTGTGGATGACATTTATGGGTTTTAGGTTTAGTTTAACAAAACCTAACTTTTGGAAAAACCTTAGATTTATAGTGTACAAATAGATTTGAGGTTAGAAATTAGTTTATATGTATTCTAGGATGAATATTAATGTTGTATATGTGAATGGGTTGAAGAGAAATGGAGAGAAAATGATTAAAAAAAATGTTGGGATTTTTGGCTTACTTAAAAGTAGCCATTTTCGAGATTTCTGAAGGGCCAAATCGATTCGGCCTCCTACCGAATCGATTCAAAAATATGCAGGTGCCTAGGTCTGAGTGACTGAATCGATTTGGACCCCAGCCGAATCAATTCGGCCTGAGATAGAGTCCCAGGTCTGATGACCCTAATCGATTTGCCTTTCTGGCAGAATCGATTTGCTGGGCCGAATCGATTCGGAATTGGCCCGAATCGATTCGAAAACAGGGCTTTTGGGGGAATGTTTTTCTAGGGATAATTTCATTCCGTTTTATTCGAGATTATCGATTGGGAACCTCTATAGGAGTTATTTGTAGTATGTTTTGGAGACTTTTAGAGAGTTTCCCTTATAAGAAATTATTGGAGTCTTATTGATTAAATTTGAGGAATACCGATTAGATATTTTGGTATATTATAAGTGGGGAAGCCCACCTTGATTGGAGATTCTATTTGGAGATAAATACTATATTAATAAGAAAGAATGAGAATAACTTAGAGATACCGGATCTTAGGATCCAATCCCAAATGGGATAACTTTAAAGGTTCATAAAATGAATTGAACCCTATTATGGATGGAGAATTATAAATGCTACTTGGTGTGCATACGGATACATAAATATCCTTAACTTAAATAGAACTGGGAGACAATTCATAACTAGAAGCGACATGTGAGCTTCAAGCGAGAAATAGTATAGTGTATACTAAGTGGGCAAAATGTGTGAGAATTGACGATTAGTGCCTCAAGAGAGAAATATACTAAACCATGGCATTAATTCTATTGCGCCTACGAACGTATAATAAATATGAAAATGATGTGGCAGGTACACCTTATATGATGGTATATCTTTATATTATGTGGAGATGTATGTATACCTTATATGATGGTATATCTACATATAGTTAAGCATACCCCCTCCTTGCTATCATTGGGAAGTTGCGTGCGTTCAGGGTGAGCACACTGGCTCGATGAGCAGTGTGTAGATATTCCCCAGGTCATAGTCGTCCATGATGATTATTATGTGATATAAATTTATTATTTTGGGGGTGAGAAGTCGTGGGTATGTGTCATTCTCACTTGCCGGTTAGGAACTATGACCGCTTCCCGGACGTTGTGTGCGTGAGTTTATCACGAGGTGGGTGTCGTTGAACCCACCAGGTGGCCCCAGTTTGCTACGAGGTATGGGCAACTGGAAGATGATAGCATGTGAGCCTGCGTCCTCGAGTTATAGCTCGATTGGATGGTTATTGATTATGCTTGTACTTGGGTATCAAGGGCATAATGGACCTCAATGACCTACATTGCCAGGATTAGTGTATCGAGGGAGTTCCTCGTTTGGATTTCGCTTCGATGAGACATCCCACCCACGAAACGCAGTGTAATGTTGGAAATTGGGGAGAAGTTAGTCCTTAATGCTCATATTTATCTATATATCACCTATCCTGACAATCGACAGTGCCAGGAGTAGTGTAATGGGGGGGTTCCTTGTTTGGATTTCGCTTCGGCGAGACGTCCCACGCATGAAACGCCGTGTACTATTGAGAATTGGGAATATTAATGAATTAAAATGGAGTAATAATAATTTGGATTACATGCATCATGCATTGAGGGCATAATGAACCTCGATGATCAATACGGTCAGGAGTAGTGTAACGGGGGGGTTCCTTGTTTGGATTCCGCCTCGGGGAGACGTCCCACGCACGAAACACAGTGCCATGTTGAGAATCGAGAGAAGTTTAGTCCTTAACACCTGATGCTAATAACTCATATAAAATTTTATATATATATATATATATATATATTGCTTACATGCCATATGAGGGCATAACTAGAATATATGAAATTCTAGTAAATGAGAATGTTGATGTATTGTGATGATGTTATTACGAGATGATTATGCAACTTTATATGTTCAATAAATGAACAAATATAAAGAGAACTATAACATTAAAAATTAAAGTATATGATTTAGAGGGAATTCAGATAAGTATAGAATTGGAGATAGGTTAGATGATCTTAATTAAATATTTTAATTGGGTTTAAGTTATATTCTTTTGCCTAATGAGATTCGGGCATCTATTTTGGAGATCACGTGCATACGATTAGTGCACGCTTTAGTGGAGGGGCGAGTTGAATTATTATGGAGAGTTCGATTCCATTAAATCATGTAATAATGCATTTATAATTATTATGCATTTTAATGCACTTGCTATAAAACGTTTTCAACTCAGGCTCTGACCCGTTTATATTTTCTCCCTCCATGTATATATACTGTATTACTTTAGGTGTTCCTCCGCAAGGATGCCTTTAATGTTCATCCATTGAGTATTCGAGGAGCTGTGGTAGTAGCGGACTGTTGCGGCACTTTGCTTTAGTCGATTCCTATCTTTGTATATCTAGATTATATTGAGTTTAACTCAAGTGTTGCAGATTAACACTTCTATATTTCATTCCTCAGATCATTGTATTGTCTGTTACCCGACAACATATTCGGGTATTTTATTTGTACATTGTGTTGAACTCTTTTATATATTTGGAATTTTCACTTATCACTCATCACAGTTAGATGTTCTTTTGTGTATTTAAGTTGTGTGGTTGGTTTTGTTGTTAAATAAAAGTTTTAAATTTTTGACAATCCACTTTTAATGATTTCGGGTAGTTAGACTTATATAATTTAGTATTGTCAGTTGATGTTGAGACTGTGCCATCTGAGATACCTGATTTAATGTAGTATAGGGCTGGACACCCGTTATTATTTTGAGCGGGTTGTCACAGAGAACTACTCTTTTTTGTAACCCCTACGGGCCCGAAACATTCTAGGTACCAAAAGAAAAGTTATTCAAATGTCCATTGTAGGTATGCTTAAGAGCTCTCTCCCACAAGAATAAATGGTTCTTACATAGCGGCTGTTCAAGACACATGACGGGTGACAAAAGTAAGTTTTCTAACCTAATTGCAAAGTATGGAGGGCTAGTAACCTTCGGAGACAACCCCAAAGGCAAAATCATCGGGGTAGTTAAAGTTGGTAAGGAACTTTTCCCTTGCATTAAGAATGTTCTTCTAGTTGGTGGTCTTAAACATAATCTGATTACCATTAGTCAACTATGTGATAAAGGTTATGAAGTAACTTTTAAAAAGGACTTGTGCTTAATTAAAAATGCTAAGGATAATCGTGTTGTGTTTGTGGCCTCTAGAGAAGAAAATGTTTATACTCTTGACTTTGATAATTTTTTTCATCAAAATGTAAAGTGTTTGGTTGTCCTAAATGAATCTAGTTGGATTTGGCATAGAAGACTGGGTCACTCTAATATGGAACAACTTAATATTTTTTCTATAGTTAGAGGGAAACCCAAAACTACATTTAATAAAGATAAATATGCAACGCATGCCAATTTGTAAAACAAACTAAAACTTCTTTCAAAAGGAAAAGAGATATCTCAACTAGTAGGCCCTTTGAACTATTGCATTTAGCCTTGTTTGGACTTAACAAAGTTGCTAGTTTAGGAGGAAAATATTATGATATTATTTTTGTTGATGATTATTCTCGATTTACATGGGTTTTCTTTCTTACTTATAAAAATGACACTCACCCCATTTTTGCTAAATTTTATCGAAAAATTCAAAATGAAAAAGGTTGTAACATTATATTTATAAGAAGTGATAGAGGAAGAGAATTTGTTAACAAAGATGTTGAATTATTTTGTGATGAAAATGGTTTTGAACATAACTTTTCGGCACCTAGAACACCTCAACAAAATGGAGTTGTAGAAAGAAAGAATAGATCTTTGCAAGAAATGGATAGAACTATATTAAATGAAAAAAAAATATCGAAATAGTTTTGGGCGAAAGCCGTTAACACTTCATGTTATGTAATAAATAAAACAACAATTA
Source organism: Sambucus nigra (assembly GCA_949130495.1). Lineage (NCBI taxonomy): Eukaryota > Viridiplantae > Streptophyta > Magnoliopsida > Dipsacales > Adoxaceae > Sambucus > Sambucus nigra. The sequence continues at coordinate 329,849,429 of OX422209.1, forward strand.
GAAAAGATCTAGATAAAAATCCATATGAGATTCTGAAAAATTGTAACACCCTCGACTTTTGGAGACTGAGAAATTTAAATTTTGGGAAAATAAAATTTAATTAAATTGGAGAATTTTAGAATTTGGGAAATGAGGTCCAAAAATAGAAAATATTTTAAAGTATTCCAGATGATGATTTTGAGGGTACCATCAATCCCGGAAGGGTCGAGATGGTCAAAATGACTGTCATTGGGTTTTATTTCGGCTCCGGAATATTTTTAAGTCAGTTTGACTCCAATTGGTGTAAACAAGTCATTTAAAGTGTGTATTAACATTTAAAACTGGGTTTGTTGTTTTTAAAGGATTTAAGGCTTACGGATGAAGCCTTCTCAAATAGAGAAAGAGAGAAAGAAAAAGGAAGAAAGAAAGAAGAAGGAAAAGAAGAGAGAGAGGAAGAAAAAGTTTGGGATTTCCGGCCCAACCGCGACATCGAGGATGATCCAACCTCTACAAATCTGAGGCAAGTGTTTAATCTTGCTAAATAGCTATTTGTGTATTTCATTTCATAATTTGTGGGTTAAAGAAATGGATTTTTGGGTATTAATACCAAAACCTAGATTTTAGGTTTAATCTTGAAATCAATGTTTAAATATGGATTTAATGGATTAGAAATGGTTGGGATCGACTTTGGGTTGATTAATGGGCTTAAAATCATAAATTGTTGAAGGTTTAAGGGTTAGAAATGGAAATTAAGGGTTTAAACTCGTGGGTTTTGAAGATGCAGATGAACTCTTCAAAAATTGCAGGTCCGAATCGATTCGCCCCTTAAGCGAATCGATTCGGTTTAGTGAAATTGGAAGGTCTGCATTGACCGAATCGATTCGGACCCAAGCCGAATCGATTCGGCCTATTGCAGAAGCCCAGGTCTTTGGGCCCGAATCGATTCGCCTTGGAGGTCGAATCGATTCGCTGGACCGAATCGATTCGGAATATGACCGAATCGATTCGGAAACAGGGCATTTTGAGGTATTTTCTCCATAGTGATTTCAAACCCTTTTTGGTTGGGTTTATTGATTTGGGGCCTTCTCTTATGATGAAAGAGATATGTTCTTGGAGACACATAAGGAGCTTCTCACACATTAGATTTTGGGGACTCCTTAGGGTAATTTGGGAGAAATGTATCCATGTATGTATTTGGAGTTATGTATAGAGATTTTGGGGAAACCCTTTGGGATTGAGAATCCTAATTGTAGATTAAAAGTAGGGGTAGATGTGATGTGAGGCTAAGAACTCTTAGAGAGATCTCAGACTAGGGTGTTCACAAAAGTGATGGAACCATAGTCGAAATCGAGGGAAATGAGATTATTTGATGATTGAAAGAATGAGCTTGAGGCTGATAGACTATTAGTTATATGTATACCGATAGTCAAATGATTACTAGATTCTTTAATGTACTCGGAGATATAGATGATATGTGTAGTGATGGATTCATACGCAAACTCTTGGGTGATAGCCCTAATGTTGAATATATATAGGTATAGATATATACATATGGTTTTGGGAGACTATTCATCATAGGAAAATGATCGAATATGTTTCAAGTATGGAATTATATTCACATATCAAGGTAAATTGAATGGAAATGGTAGTGACGGCTTGTATATCGAGGACTATGTATACTTATAGCCAGGTATATATATCTTATACATATGAACGAGGATTAGTTTATATATATAGATAAGGATATGTGAATATGTGTTGTTATATATATATATGTATGTATATAGATATATGGATATCTTCATGTTGTGGATATACATGGTATGGATATTTAAACCGTATACGATGGTTTATTATTTGATCATATGATTGGATCATATGGATTATGTATATTATGCATGTAAATGATATATATACTTAATTGGTTAAGCATACCCCGCTCATGCTATCATTGGGAAGTTGCGCGCGTAGAGGGTGAGCATCCTGGCTAGAAAAGCAGGGTGTGGATATTCCCCAGGTCATAGTCGTCCCGTGTGTTACCATATGTTATATATTTATTTTTGGGATGAGACGTGATGGGTATGTTTCGTCTCATTGCCGGTTTGGAGCTATGACCGCTTCCCAGGACGTCGTGTGCGTGAGTTTACCACGAGATGGGTGTCGTTTAGTCCCACCATGGTGGCCCCAGTTTTGCTACGTGAGCCGGGCACTGGGAATATGATAGCATTGATGCAGTTTATCGGCGATATATATAGCCGGGTATATTATGTGCATGGCCTTGTACATCATATGTAGTATGTACACTTGGCTATTGGATTGATGATGGTATATATACGGTTAGAAATAAATACCTATATATATATATATATTTATATATATATCCTATAGATGAAAGGATACGGACTTTTATGAAGTACATCTTAGATGATTATGGTGTACTAGATTGATGGGGGTTGATGTATCGCACATAAGGTATTATTCGGTTACATCATCCCAAGGATATTTGGAGGTTCTTTTATTTTATTTTATTTGTTTTCTTTTTCTTCTCTTCTTTCTTTCTTTAGTAGTTATAGTTAGTATTAATGGTAGTATTAACTTGTATGATGAGGATTATGGATCTCTAGGATCGACATTTCCCAGGAGTAGTGTAACGAGGTGGTTCCTTGTTTGGATTTCGCTTTGCGAGACACCTCACGCACGAAACGCAATGCCATGTCGAGATTTGAGAGAAGTAATTCCCTTTGTGGCATCTCGGATCTCTGGTCTTGACCTTGTCAGGAGTAGTGTAACGGGGCGGTTCCTTGTTTGGATTTCGCTTTGCGAGACTCCCCACGCACGAAACGTAGTACAATTTTGAGGCTAGAGAGAAGTTTTGCCAATATTCCATGTACATGATATTAGGGATATTAATTCTTATTCTTCAGCCTATATATGTATATATATATATATATATATGTATATAGGGGTAAGGTTTTAAGAATTATGATATTTTTAATTCGTGATATTATAAATAGGATTTCACTAAGCCTATTATGGCGTAATTGTTGTAATCATAATCTAGTGGGTTTAGAAATGGGTGGATCCTTAGATTATGACGGGAAGGTAGCTCTCGTGGATATAGGCTAGGCCTGATAAGTTAGGTTGTCCTAAATTAATGGGGGTAATTTAACTAAAATTTGAGGACGCGAATAGGTGCGCGCCTTTAGATGAGAGGTGAGTTGGGGTTCCATGAGAGTGCGGTCTCACTTTAATTATGAAATTAAGTACACTGGTATTTATTATGCACGGTTAACACACTTGCTAAATATTTTACACATTCGGGGCTCTGACCCGTTTACTTTTCCCTCCTTCTTGTATATACATATATATTTCCACAGGTATCCTACCGCATGGATGCCGGATGACCTTCTATCCAGAGTCTTGGGAGCCGTTACAGGTGCGGACTGTTGCGGGATGTTTCATGTAGCCGCTTCCTACTTCTTTAAATTTCTAGGTAGGATTCATGTTGTATATCGGGTTTATACCCAAGGGATATTCATATATATGTTTATATTCTCTCCATTTCAGTTATTGTATTTGCTGTGACCCGACAGCTTATTCGGGTTTATTTATTTATTTATGGCATATTCATGTAGTGATTCCTTTCATTTCTTATAGTTCTTTCTTGCATCTCTCTTATTTATTAGAAATTTTGTAGTGTTGGGTTGTGTTATGTTGCATGTTTTTAATTTATTTAACATCTCGCTTATATGATATCGGGTAGTTAGTCCTATATTATATAGTACCGACAGTTGATGTTTAGACTGGACCATCTGAAATTCCTGATTTAATATAGTATAGGGCTGGCCACCCGTTATTATTTTAAGCGGGATTTTACAAAAATAAAAGACCTAATGTTAGCTACTTTAAAGTTTTTGGATGTAAATGTTTTATCTTAAATGATAGAGGTAATTTGGAAAAAAATGATGCTAAATCGGATGAAGGAACTTTTCTTGGATATGCACTTAATTGTAAAGCATATAGAGTATTTAATAAAAGGACTTTAGTTGTTCAATAATCTATTCATGTTTCTTTTGAGGAAACCAATCCCTTTTTCAAGAATATTAATGATGATGAAGCTTTAAATGAATCTTTTGATAAATTAAAGTTAAATGAAAATGTAGTATCTAACATTGATAATTCTACAAATGTTGAAAAGACTCCAAATAAAAATGAAAATGACAATGTTTCTAGTTTAGTTAAAAGCTGAATATTTGTATATAATCACCCTCTTGAAAATATTTTAGGTGAACCCTCTAGTGGTATTCTTACTAGATATTTCTTGAGAAATATTTGTAATAATTTATCCTTTGTATCACAAATTGAATCTAAAGATATCTTTGAAGCCGAATAGGATGATTTTTGGTTATTAGCTATGCAAGGGGAATTGTTACAATTTGAAGGAAATAATGTTTGATCACTTATTCCTATACCCTAAGATAAAACTATTACTAGAACAAAATGGGTTTTTAGAAATAAAAAGCATGACGACCATATAATAATTAGAAATAAAGCTAGACTAGTTGCACAAGGTTATAGCCAACAAGAAGGAATTGATTATGATGAAACATATGCTCCCGTAGCTAGAATAAAAATAATTAGCATGTTATTGGCATTTGAATGCTATAAAAACTTTAAATTATTTCAAATGGATGTTAAAAGTGATTTCCTAAATGGTTTTATAAATGAAGATGTTTATGTGAAACAACCACCCGGATTTGAAAATCCTAATTTTCCAAACCATGTTTATAAATTAAATAATGCTTTATATGGTTTAAAGCAGGCCCCTAGAGCATGGTATGATAGATTAAGTGGGTTTTTACTTGAAAATGATTTTGTTAGAGGAAAAATGGATTTTACTTTATTTACAAAATTTCTTGGTAATGATATGCTTCTTGAACAAATATATGTTGATGATATTATTTTTGGATCCACAAATGAAAGTAAGTGTAAGGATTTTTCAGAATTTAGGCAAAATGAATTTGAAATGAGTATGATGGGTGAGCTAAATTTATTTTTGGGTTCAGAAATAAAACAAACTAAAAATGGCATTTTTATAAATCAGTCAAAATACATTCAAGATCTTTTGGTAAAATATGGTTTAGAAAATGCTAAATCTCTTGGAACACCTATGAGCACTTCTATAAAGTTAGATATTGATGAAAAAGAAAAATCAGTTAATACCACTTTATATCGGGTCATGATAGGTAGTTTATTGTATTTAACCGCTAATAGACCCAACATTATGTTTAGTGTTTGTTTATGTGCTCGCTTTCAAGCTAGTCCCAAAAAATCACATTTATGTTTCGTTAAACGCATCTTTTGATATTTAAGTGGAACAAAAGACTTAGGTTTATGGTATCCTAAATCTACATCTTTTGAACTTATAAGTTATTCCGATGCGAATTTTGTTGGTTGCAAAATTGATAGAAAAAACACTAGTGGTCCATGTCATTTTTTGAACACTCACTAGTCTCATGGTTTAGTAAAAAGTAAAATTCCGTAGCTCTTTCTACGGTCGAAGCCGAGCATATTTCCTCCGGTAGTAGTTGTGCTCAAACATTATATATGAAACAATAATTAGAAGATTTTAAAGCATATTTTCAAAATACTTATATTTTTTTTGTGACAACACGAGTGCTATCTGTTTAACTAAAAATTCAATTCTCCATTTTAGAACAAAACATATAGAAATTAGACACCATTTTTTAAGGGATCATGATAAAAAAGGAGATGTTAAAATTGAATTTATTTGCACGGATCTCCAATTAGTGGATATTTTCATAAAACCTCTACCGGAAGACCGTTTTTCATTTATCCGTAGAGAACTTGGTATGACTCGTTTAAGTGACTTAGAGATACAATTTTTTTTTTTATATTTCCAGATTTATTATTATTTAATTCAAACGGTACAATTATTGTGTGAATTTTTCTTATTACAAGACAAACACTTTGTCTTATATATACATCTTTCCATTATCTCCTTTCTTACACCACAAGATGAAGTCTTACTATATCGTTTGGATAGGAAAACAGCTTGGGATTTATACCTCTTGGGGAGAATGTGAGCTTCAAACAAAAGGTGTAAGTGGTGCTAAATTAAAAAAATATTAATCTTACTCCGAAGCACTTAAATCTATAACGCTTTCTCCTCATTTCGCTCCTTGGGTGTTCCCACCTCCATGGCCATTTTTTTTCCGCCCCAAATGCCTACTCCATTTCAAGAGAAATCTTCCACCAAAGCTGAATCTTCCTCTTCCGGAACTTACACCTAAAATTCCATCAAATTTATGATTAAAGAATATGGAAAAGAAATCTCTCTTGAAGGACATCCCAACGATGTTTGTAACTTGATTGATAAGTTGAAAATGTAATATTTCTTTGCCTTTTGTTGATGGACTAAACATATTTTTCCCAACTTTTTCATCCTTATGCTCTAAGTTAAAGCAATTTTTAGCCACCTTTAAGTTTAAGGGTGCAGCTCTCCAATGGTGGGAGTCTGTCATCACATCTGAACAAAGAGATACATTGCCCATAACAGATTTTTGGGAACTTTTTGATCGAAGGTATTTATCTTCCACGATTCAGAAGGAAATGAGGAGGAAACTGATGGATGTGTTTTGAGGTAATAGAACGGTGGCTGAGTATGAAGAAGAATTTACTCGATTGGCGAATTTAGTACCTAAAGAGGTAAATATGGAAGAGAAGTGAATATCGAAGTTTATGCGAGGTTTAAATGGGCAAGTTCAGCAGCATTTGTTAAGGAACCCAGTGTTTGTGACTTTCGCCGAGGTAGTAAATGCGACACTGTTGCAGTGTCATGAATATCGCCTTCGTTTGCAGGGGCAAGAACTTTGGAGATTCAAGTTCATCAAGTAGGTTTGGTAATGAGAATACCAGTAATGCCATAGAGTATAATTCAGAATATAGAGGATCGCAACAGCGTTATGTTCCTCAAGATGGGCAGAGAGGATTTGCGGGTAGATGTTTCTTTTGTAAAGAATTTGGTCATAGGAAGAGAGATTGTCCTAAAATAGGTAAAGGACCACGTTTTGAATAAGTTTTAGAGGTGCAACCCTCACAGTAGATTCGAGGTCATTTTAGGCCAGAGGACTTTGTGTGGGAGCCCAATGATGAGGAGATGAAATCGGACTAGAGATGGATGATGTAAGTTATTTTCCTTTGTGAATAGGATTATGCTATGTGAAGTCTTGCTAGTATGGTGTGTAAGATTGAAAAGAGTGGTTAGTGCTATAACCCTTTTATGTATGGAATGAACCTAAAGGGAATTTTGAGCAAGTGAGTCTCTTATGTTATTATCTTTTGAGAGAACAGATTATTTTGTAATGTGCTCATAGAGACCTATAACTTTGTTATGAATGTAAGAATTGTTGTAATGTGTTAAGTAGTAATGGTAAAGTTATTTGTTTTATAGTCGTGTTAGACTTATATAATTGTTGTATTCCAGCTATGGAAGAGCCTCGTGTATGGCAATATATTAATATGATGTGAGAGATTATTTTCGAAAAGAATTCAGAATTTAGTGGATTGTTGTTGAGCGAGAGAATTTTAGCTCATAATAATGTTAATTTTGAGAACTATGTATTATTATGAGTATGAGAATTGCTAAAACCTTGTGTCATGGGCATAAGGTATTTTATTTAAATGTCGAAAGACATAAACTGTTTTCAAAATAAAACTTTCTATAGGCCTTTGGGCTATATTAAAATGATTTATACAAAAATATTTTTAAACTCTAGTCCCGATCTAACAAACTCTCAATCCCCGACGTCGCTACATATTAGTGTATTGGGAGGGTTCCTAGTTTGGATTTCGCTTGCGAGACCTCCCCGCATGAAAGTAGCGAATGTCAGGAATTGAGAGGATTTAAATCTTCGGACATTTCAAATTTTTGTACTATTAGTATACTAGTATAATTTAATATATTTCTAGTTATGGTACTATTTGAGGCAAATGAAGTCTAATTATGTTTATAAGAGTAGAGCTCGAATAAAGGGTGTATGGGCGCCCTAGTAATTGTAATTGATTTTATAAAACTAAAATAATTCGTCGTGGGAAGTTAGAGGTTTGGGTATAGGATTAGTGAGGATACGTGTAGTAGGAACTAGTTGGGCTATGGAGTATTAGGCTTAGCTAAATTTTGAGGACGAAATTCTTGTAAGTGGGGAAGTTTGTAACAACCCGAGATTTTTGGGACAATAATATTTATTGTTGGGAGAAATAAATATTATTTTAATTGGAGAAGAATTAAATTGGTATTGAGGTCAAGATTTAAAGGTGTTAGAAAGTGTTTCGAATGACAATTCTGAGGGTGTAGTTGTTTCCGGAATGACTGTACTTGGGGTCTATTTGGGTTTCGAAATATTTTGGGTTCGTTTGGCTCGAATTAAAGTTACCGAGTCATTTAAAGTGTGTATTATCATTTAAAGTCATGTATCTTGGGAGACAAGGCTTAAAAGCCTACGAGAGATAGAAATCTCCTTAGAGAGAAAGAGAAAGAAAAAGAGAAATAGAGAGAAGAAGGAAAGAAGAAGAAAAAGAGGAGAAAAGTGGGATTTCCGACCATTATGTGATCTCGAGGAGGATTCAAAGCCTAAGAACTTGAGGCAAGCGATTAAACTTGCTAAATAATTGTTGTGTATCATTTATTTCACGATTTGTGGATCAAAATTGTGAATTTTGGGTTGAATATGTAAAACCAAGATTTTATATAAAATCTTAGATTTGTTGTGTATAAAATGGATTTGAGGTTATAAAATAGTTGGGATGATATATACAATGCATTTTGATGTTATATATATGTTTGGGTTGGATAGAAATGGTTGGAAGATGATAAAAATGATTTTTGGGTATTTTGGATTTATGGAGAAAACAACCCATTCGTAGCTTGCTGACCAAACTGAATCGATTCACCCCTTCCGAATAGATTCGGTAGGAAGAAGACTTACAGGTCCTTGGGGATGAATCGATTCGCTGGGGCCGAATCGATTCGTTGTGAGACTGAATCGATTTGAAGGGGCCGAATTGATTCGAAAATGAGGCTGTTTTGAGAGGTTTTTCTGGAGTTAGTTTCGTCCGGTTTCGTTTGAGTTGGTCGATTGGGAACCTCTATAGGAGTTATAAGAAGAGTATTTTGGAGACTTTTAGGGAGTTTCCATTATGATAAAGTATTAGAGTCATAATGACTTATCCCGAGAGAGTATTGATTGGATATTAATGTACCGACTAGTGGGGAGGCCCACTATCTTTGAGATTTCAAATTAAAGATAATTATGGATTGATAAGAAAGAGTTAGTATGCACTTAATGATAATGTATTTTAGTATTAAATACCAAATAGGGATAAATTCAAAAGTTCACGTGATGGATTGAACGATATTATGGATTGAAAATTATAAATGTTGATTGATGTGCATACGGATATAGAAAATATCCGTAACGCTAATTAACTTGGGAGATGTTTCATAAATGAAAAATGCTGATCGAGGTGCATTAGGATATAGAGAATATCCTCAACATAAATAGAATTGAGAGACGATTATAAATAGAAGTGAGGTGTGAACTTCAAGTGATAAATAGTATAGTGTATACTAAGTGGGGAAGTTATGTGAGTTATTGACGAATAGTATATTGAGAGTATAATATACTAAATAATGATATTGTTTCATCAACGCCTAAGAGCGTAATAAGAGTAAGTAAATAGTGTGATAATTATACTTTGGGTGATGGTATACATTTATATGATGTGATGATATATGTATATCTTGCGTGAATGATATATATATATATATATATATATATATATATATATATATATATATATATATATATATATAAGTGAAGCATACCCCCTCCTTGCTATCATGGGAAGTTGTGCGATGAGGGTGAGCACCCTGGCTTGAGGAGCAGGGTGTGGATATTCCCCAGGTCATAGCGTCCATTTATTATTGTGTGATTATTTTTATTAGGGGTGAGACGTGGTGGGTATGTTTCGTCTCATTTCCGGGGAGGAACTATGACCGCTTCCCGTACATTGTGTTATGGTTTTTGCCAAGGCGGTGTGAGATTCCGACCGTTGGTACCCAGGATGATGTGTGAGTGATTCCCTGGTAGATAATAGCATTGAGAACTTGTATCCTCGATTTATAGCTCGTTGGGATGGTTATTATTATACTTGTGTGAATAGTATACAAATTCTATATGATTATGTGACATCTTAATTGTCTCCAGAGTAAAGAGACATAAGAAGATTGCCTGAATCTCATTTTGGGAGATTTTAACCGGACTTAAATTGTGATGAATCAATTATGAGAAAATAATGAGAAATTAATTATGATTAGTTATAGTACTTTGGGTATCGGGGGCATAATGGACCTCAACGACCAACATTGACAAGGAGTAGTGTATCGGGGGGGGGGGGGGTCCTTTTTTGGATTTCGCTTGCGAGACGTCCCACGCACGAAAGGCAGTGCAATGTTGGGAGTGAGGAGAAGTTAGTCCTTAGTGCTCATATTTATATATTAGTATATCTCGACGATCGACAGTGCAAAGGAGTAGTGTATCGGGGGGTTCCTTGTTTGGATTTCATGTGCGAGACGTCCTACGCACGAAACGCCGTGCACTATTGAGAATTGAGAATAATTATTTAATTAATTAATCTGTTATAAAATAAAAAGAGAATTTGGGTTATACACGTCATGCATTGAGAGCATAATGAATCTTGATAATCAATACTGCCAGGAGTAGTGTATCGCGGGGGTTCCTTGTATGGATTTCGCTTGCGAGACATCCCACGCACGAAACGCAGTACAGTATTGAGAATTGGGAGAAGTTTAGTCCTTAGCACTTGGATGCTAATAACTCATATATATATATATATATATATATATATATCGATGGCATAACTAGAATATGAGAAATTCTAGTAAGAAAATATTGATGTAAACTTTATATGTTAAGTAAGTGAACGATTAATTAAGATCGATAATATTAGAAATTGAAGGATTAAGTGGTAGATGGAATTTTAGATGAGTATCAATTGGATTTAAGTTAGATTACCTTTCCTAGATAGATTCGGGCACTTATTTGGTGATCATGTGCATACGTTTAGTTGCGCGCTTTAGTTGAGAGGTGAGTTGGATTTTGGGGGGAGTGCGACTCCACCTTAATCATATCATAATTCATTTATAATTATTATGCATTTTAATGAACTTGCTATAAAATATTTTCACACCTCGGGCTCTGACCCGTTTATATTCTCTCTTGCTATGTATATACTGCATTATTCTATGTATTCCTCCGCAAGGATGCCATTGATGTTTATCCATTCAGCGTATTCGTGGAGCTGTGGCAGTAGCAGACTGTTGCTGCATTTTGTTATAGTAGATTCCTATGTTTTGTGTATCTAGATTAGGATTTAGTTTGTATATCGGGTTTATACCCAGGTGTTGTAGAGTAGCACTTTTATATTTTATTTCTCATATTATTGTACTGTCTGTGACCCGACAGCATATTCGGGTATTTTATTTCGTACCTTGTGTTGTATTCTTTTATATATTTTCGAGCATGTGTGTGACTCTTATCATATTTAGAGTTATGTTATTGGTTAGTTGTTTCATGTTTGGTTTTAAATAAAATGTTTTAAATTTTTTTGTCACCATCTTTTTGTGGTAATGGGTTGTTAGCTGCGCATATTTTTAGAATCGTCAGTAGATGCTGAGACTGATCGACTTGAGATTCCTGATTAATTTATTATAGGGCTGGCCACCCGTTATTATTTTGACCAGGGTGTCACATTTTTCATCCTCGTGCTCTAATTGCTTTTGGTAGGGGGAGATATCTATTCACGTTTCACAATTTTTTCCCTTTTTGCTTATGTCAAATAGGGGGAGAAATATATGATTCACCATTATTAAGATAAATTTTTGAATCACCTTGTTTGTCATCATCAAAAAGGGGGAGATTTTTAAATGAAAATGTAAATAAACAACAATTAATTAATTATTTTCCTTAATCATATGTAAATTTTCTTTAATTTTTTAAAGAATGCTGATTTCATATAATATTCCTTTTGATGATTACAAACAAACATTTATCTTAATTATGGTATGTGTACATTTCTAATATTGATGATTCTGTATATATATATTAATTATTTTTGGTAAATAATTTTTTTAATGATTACAACTTGTCTTTATAATCTAGCAATAGATTTCTTTAATTCTTTAAACATATTTTTTATAGACACATTTTTTAATATTAAACATTTAAGGCAAACCTTTTATAATAATATTTATGAGCTATAATTTGATATTAACAAATAAAATTTGATTTTCGCATTTTATTATAGATGAATGTTTTTATGTTTTCAATATTGTAAGCGTGTAATATAACTGTCCTGAGCAGATTTTATTAGAAAGAAAATCTCTTAGCAGTGGACTGTTGTGGGTTTTCTTTTGGGACGTATGTCATATCTGCAAGTGCAGACCTTGGTACCCGTGCATTTTTTTGAGCAGTTTATACTGTGTTTAATTTAATAGTTCTTTGGGTCATGACTTTTAATTGTCTATTACTTATAAAAAATTGAAGTTATATTATGTTTAGTTTGGTTAATACCTTACGTGTACAAGTGTGATATTCGAAGCATTCCACTCAGTCAAATTCTTGGGACTCACATATTTGCAGAGATCATTTATTGTTTACCTCTCTCTCCAAATGTTTTTATCCACTTAAATCTCTACCACCAATTAATTATTTCTTTAAAACCTTGTGTATAGTCAAAACATTGTTAGTTGGCTATTTTCTTTGTTTGACACGTAAGTCTCTAAGAATACTGACTTGGTCAACTTTAGCGTGGTGCTTCATAAATTGGATGTGCTAACTGATCACTTTATCCATCAGTTTATCCAAGTCTAATGTTTCAAGTATCTTGAAACACGCGTTAATCTAGATGAGGACTTCTGCTGTTGGATATACGTTAAAATATAGTCGTTATTTTATTCAGTACATCTACTCCATTAAATAAAGCCGTTCCATTGATTTTATAAGACTAACAGTACATTATTGTTATTGCTTTTTTATATATATATATATATATATATATATATATATATATATATATAGAGAGAGAGAGAGAGAGAGAGAGGCAGGCTCCTGTGCACACTAAGTTTGCACATTACTTTTTTAAAGTAGTAAAAAAAATATTTTTGAGTGCTGGCGCACACCAATTTTTTTATGTGATATTTTAACATTTCAACGGACTCACATAAAAAAAAATTAGCTCAAAAAACTTTTTTTGCTATTTTTAAAAAATCGGTCAAACTTTCGCAGTTTTTAAAGGGCTTAAAAGCATAGAAAGTTTGACCGATTTTTTAAAACTAGCAAAAAATGTTTTTTTGAGCTGATTCTTTTTATATGGGTTCCTTGAAATGTTTAAATATCACACAAAAAAAATCAACTCAAAAATATTTTTTTTACTACTTTAAAAAGGTAATGTGCAAACTTAGTGTGCAAACTTAGTGTGCACATGAGCCTGCCTCTCTCTCTCTATATATATATATATATATATATATATATATATATATATATATATATATATATATATATATATATATATCTGTTGTCAGTCTCTTTTTTCATATAATATATACATGACGATTATGTTTGATTTTCTTTTAACCTTTGATATCTGATATTGGTCAGCGTTAAGAGACTCAATATCTGTCATGGGTAATTTTTGTAACGTTAAAATTTATCAGCTCTTTTGAATCTCCTTGAAGACCACTCAAATAACATCAAAAGGGTTTACACTCTTATTTTCTCTTTATCAGTTCTCTTTGTGGTTCTAATCAGATATTTATAGATATCAAAGTCATTTTTGGAAGGAAATCCTCATCAATAAATGTCGCAGACATACATTCCATTTTTAGCAGCTATGCAATTATTACCACATCAGGGCTGTAGAAGACTCTCCATCAGACAAAATTTTCCATATGATGTTTTTAAATGAAGCTCAAGCAAGGGGGTGCAATAGATTATCAAGCAAGAACAAGTGCATACATTACTCAAGTTTAGCAACATCTGTTTATACAATTTATACATCTGTTTATACAAGTGTGCCACTTTACAAAATCTGCTACATCACATATCACAAGAACAACATCATTTGCTGATTTGTTTGGGGCTATTTTAAGAAACACTCAAGATAAAATTTGTATCAACTCAAGAAATGTAAAACTTTATTTATTCCTTGTTCACAACTTATAAAAATTGAAGCTGGTTATTTAAGCTTCGAAAAAAATTTGTAGCTCGTGGTGCTGCTGTAAATTGGTGGTTTGATCCTACCAACAAGTGGATCACTCAAGTGAAGCGCGGGAGATTGGAGCGGATCTTGGCACGTGGAACCACGTTAAAAATTATTGTCCTTTATTTTTAGTCATTTATTTTTACTATGTGTGATTGATAATTTATTTTGGCCAATTTTTTAAACACCTTAAAATCTAAAATCTTTCTTAAACGATTTTTTTTGTTAATCTTGTTAATTCTATTGTCTAATAATTTTTTTTTTATCAAAATATACATTTAATCCGAAAATTTCTCTTAAACTAATTTAAGCTTCTGAATTTTTTTTGACACCTTATTTAGTTGAACATAAAAATAAAATCAGAAAAATCTCTTGAAATATCAACAATATATATATATATATATATATATGTGTGTGTGTGTGTGTGTGTGTGTGTGTGCGTGTGTGTGTGTGTGTATAAAATAAAGTAGAAAACTTATGTATGCCGTAAGCTTAAAAGATGATGTCATCAATATGAAATTTTCATTTACTACCTCTTTTTTCCTCAATTCTTTGATTTCTCCCTCCTTTTTTACTTACCAAATTTTCATTTCAATTCAAAATTGAGGATAATTTGGTCAAAATGACTTCATCAATTTTTCCTTCACTACCCCTTTTACTATGCTTTGATATTGGGAACTCTTTGGTCAAATAAGTCATTTACCCTTGCAAAGCGCAAGGCTCGAGGTAAACTATTTCATAACAGAGCGTAAGGCTCGAGACACTCAATATTTCTCCTATCTCTTTGAAACCCACCAAATTTGTTTATTTGTAACCAAACCTCTATCTTTGAGATCCTCACCATTCCTCCAACTGTCCCCCTCGGCCACCCACCACCTTTCGCGAGCTCCACAGTTGTCCTCCCCCATCCACAGCTCTCCGCCTCCATACAACGGTTAAGTATTTATTCGGGGTTTTTTCAGATCTTGAATTTTTGAGATTTCAAAATTCCAAATCTTGAATTTTTGGGGGGCATTTCACTTATATATATTTAAATCTTGAATTTTTGGGATCTTTACCCTCTTCAATTTGTGTCTGATTTTTTTTCCAGATCTCCATATATCTGATTTGGAGGCATGGAAGAAGCGTTGCACTGACTATATAGGTAAACATGTAAGTTCATCGATTTTTTCTATTTAATGGTTTCGTGTTCATTTTTTTGTTCAATTTTAGCGATTTATGTAAGAAATCAAATGTTTAGTTTATGACTTATGTTCTTATTTGTCCAGATGCTTTCACTTAATTCTTCATGACTTTTGATTTTATTTTTTTATTTCAGGGGAGTTTCAATGTGTATAATTCCTTTTCTAGCAAGTATGTTCATTCTTAGTTTTAGATCCAGTTTAAAGTGTGCGGTAAGAATTTGATGCGTTTTTTGATTTAATAATCTCTCTCAAAACAACATTTGATGGGTTTTAGATCGGTTTGTCGCAGGAATTTTATTTCTCCTCTAAGTTGCAACCCATGAAGTAGCCAACTATTATGGTCTCTGAAGATAAAGGGTGGGGGAACAGTCAGTTAACATATTTATTTCTCTCTATTTCTCAATTAACAACCATATTTACTCTAGGAACACATATACTGATCCAAAGTTTAACCCAAATAAATGAACCCAACTTTTCTAGCACAATTTTAACCTAGTTTTGTACCCATTTTGACTCATTTATGCTTTGAGTCATTATTTGTATGAGTGGGATAAATTACCTATGTTTTTGCAAGGACATATTAGGATGGAATGTGAGTGAGATTAAGAAAATTTATGTCTTCAAAATCAACATTTGTATGTTTTCTAAGTTTTGTTTTAAATTTAGGATAGTTTTGTTACAACCCAATTTTTTTGAGGTATACAATGAATTTTTTGAACTTTTTTTCAAGATTATATTTATTATAGCTGTCAATAATTGTTTTTGCATTTGTTTTTTCACATGTTCTACAAATATATTATATTTACTATAGTTGTTAATAAATGTTTATTGAATTAAAGACCTATTGTAACAACCCAATCTTTTGAGCGGCTATTTTATATTATTTTGCCTAATGGGCTAATTCTATGAAATAGGAATAGTTGGGGTAAGTATTATTTCCCGTGATATTAAGGGATAATATTTACCATGTTTTGTCTATTTACCGTATGAGAAGGTAAATAGCATTTTATTGTGTTTTATTGCGTCGTTATATGTAAAGCGACGGTTATGACCCATTTATAGTTGGAGTATACTTAATGAAATAAAACAAAATTTGGAACATAAAAATGGTTCACTTTATTCCGAATGCCAAAATAGGGGGTGCGGTTATTTTTAGAATAGTCGAGATAGTCGAAATAAGTCCCAAGTTGTATTTTTTGAGTTTCGGGCACTTTTAGGGTGTTATGACTCAATTAAGTGGATACAAGTCATTTTAATGGTGTATTAACACTTAAAAGAGGGGCATTTATATTTTAAGACCCGGTTGAGTCCCCCGCCCCTTTTTATTTCCTCAATCTTATGAGATAAGCCAAAGGAGAGAGAGAGAGAAGAGAGAGCTTAGGAGAAATGGAGAAAAAGAGAGAAAATGGAAGATTGGAGCCGGAATCCGTTGCTTCGGGAAGAAAATCCGAGACTACAACCTCGAGAAAAGTTTCTTACTTGCTAGATGTTGATTTAATGTGAGAAAATTGCACGTGTGGTTAAGTTTTGGAGATTTAAACCATATATGGGTTTTTGTTGATTTTGATGATTGAACCCTTAATCTTGTGTTTTAATTTGATTTGAGGAGAAAAAATTAGTTACATCATGTATAGAAATGATTTGGGAACAATTGTTGTTGGTGATGTTGGAAGAAATCATGGATTTGGGGTTTTTGGGATTTTAGGGTTTATACAACCCGTAGCCCAAACTTGGGATTTCTGCAGGGCCGAATCGATTCGGCCCTAGGGGCGAATTGATTAGGATAAGGGGAAGGTTACAGGTCTGGCAAACCTAATCGATTCGGGTTGGGGCCAAATCAATTCGGCTATTAAAGAATGTCAAGTTTGGCTCACCGAATCGATTCGACTTTTAGGCGAATCGATTCGGTTGCCCTGTTTTTGTGAGATTTTCTTAGTTTGACTTTAGCCTTTTTTTTTTTTAGGTCCAAGGTTTAGGGGCCTTCCTTTGGGAAGTAATGAGAGTCCTAGAGGGTGGTTTTGGGTAGACTAATGTCCTAGGAAAAATGAGGATAATTGGGCTTACCCCGATGGCTAGTTTGCATAGGTTAATGTCCGTATGATTTAGGGGATTAACCGAAAAATAAATTGGAGATAAAATGTTAATGTTGAGAATTTTAGGAGATACTCCTTGAGGGAGACTCACTTTGATGGTTTATGAAATTGTATGAACTCTGGGAGACTAGTTTGAGGATAATGGCACTTCGGGTCTTAGGGCATTAATAAAATATGACTCTAAGAATAAGAAATGCATAATCTAAAAGGTGGTACTAAATGAATAAGTACAAATGATTTTGAGAATGTAAAAATGGATGTTTTCAAATGAAAAGAAAATGATTTTTATAAATGTTAATTTATGGATGCACACCTATCTAAATCTCCATCTTAAGGGAAGTTCGCGCGTGTGGTGAAGCCCCCTGGCTAATGAATGCAGGGTGGATATATCCCTAGGCCATATGAGCGTTTATTGTATGTTTCTGCGCTGGTTAGGTGATTCTGGGTGTGTTCATGACTATCCCGCAGGTATATGGCCGCTTCCCGACGGTTCGATAGGATCCTTGGTTGTCTTGATGATAGGCCCTGGAAGATGATATCCATTTAGGGGCGCGCACAGTGGGGAAACCCGGACGGGAGGTCTTAGATTGCGTTATATAATATGATATATAACTATGTATAATAATGTGGGACATTATTGGTATTAAAGCATTTTATGATAATGAAATGGCTTTACTTACATTTCCCGGATGGAAGAAGGTAAATGGGATGTTAAATACATTTTTCGGATGGAAGAAGGAAAATGGATGCTTTGATATGAAAAGGTTAAAGCATTTTTATGATAATAAAACTTGCTTTAAATTATATATATTTTCCTGGATGGAAGAAATGAAATAACATTGGTAAAGAAAGTTTTGTAATGTGATTAAATTGGTAAACATTTGATAAAATGACTTACCACACACACACACACACAGATATATATATATATATATATATATATATATATATATAAGGAAATATTAATTGTGCATGTAGAGTTATGAGATTTACTTGGTAAACATTTGATAAAACCTTTTACCATTTATATATATTCCTTAAGAAGAAATAGGAATTATGCTTTAGTTGGTGGATGGTTTTTTTTTGTGTTTCCTTGAATAGCTGTAGATGAGACCTCCCATGCATATATACATATAAATATTGATTACGTGCTGAGGGTCTAATGTATCTCGACGATCAACCTTTCCTAGTAGTAGTGTATCGGGGGGGTTCCTTGTTTGGATTTCGATTCGCGAGACACCCCACGCACGAATAGGGCATAGTGTTGAGACTGGGGAGAAGTTAGCCCTTAGTACTTGGGTTAACTAGAACATCATCATTGATATATATATATATTCAGGTTGAAAATTTAAATTTAAAGAAAAGTGTGCTATACTCAATTCACCCCCCCTCTTGAGTACTTTCTGGGCAATATATTTTATTTCAAACTCGATGCGTCATGGGGTCTTTGCTTCAAGTGTGTTGGTACTTATGGAAGAACATATTACACCGAATGAAGACAAAGTGCCAAAATGAAGAATAAGTGGAGATTGACGACAAAGATTATTTCTCTATGTCATTCCATTTCTAGGGTTTAGGAAGAGTATTAGAATTTTTGTCTTAAGGGGGATTTGTTTTGTAATTTGGGCTTTGGTTAGTTTTTGTACCGGAATAGCGAAAGGGGGAGATTTGTAAGCTCAAATATTTTATTTTAGGTTTTTATTTATTTTATTTGCACTTTGGCATATTTGGCGTATCCCGTTACAAACCGACTCGCACTGACTCGTAGAACCGAACACCAATATCTTCAAGTTCAAGATTCCTCTACATATCAAGATGGTATAAAGACTTTTAGGAGTTTAAAATTATTCAGAAAGTTATTTGGGATGTTTATTTTTTTTTATGAATAATCAAGGCTAGTTTTTATAAAGTTTTAAAATATTTTTTTTATTTTCAACATCGTTCAAGTGAGATTCATTTCTTGTTCGAACGACTTTACATTCTCGTGAAAAGGTTTGTTTGATATCGACATCTAATAAGGGCGTACTGTTTTGCATTATTTGAAGTTCGTTTGAAGCTGGTTCAAATGACATGGCCTTATTGTTCGAATGAACTTGAATTTTGTTGAAACGAAATGCCTCTCGTGTTCGAACGAGCCTCGTTTTCTTTCGAATGAACCACCGCCTAAAAAATTTTGCCTCAATTATAAATACATATTTTTACTACAAATTTCATAAGACTTTTGTCAAAACATTTCCTGCATATCTATTGCAAAAGTTTCCACTTTTTGTGTTACAAAAACACTTTTGATTCACAATTTTCCATCCCTCAATAGTTTGTGTGAATGGTTTTGAAACCCTAGATAGTTTCGTATCCTTTCATACACCTTGTTGAGAGGATTCTCTACGATTGACGTTGTGACTTGGGTGATCATGACTGAAGAAGAAGGTTGAAGGCTGATCGGTGGATATCATGGGTGGACCGCCACCTGTGGACTGCTCAGGATTGAGGAGTATTCTTTAGAGGTTCTGCGAAGACTGGGCATTATACTTGTGGGTGATATCAAGTAGTTTGTAAGTCGATTGTCATGTAAAATTCTCTTAAGTGTTGAAATGTAGGTTTTTCCCTAAAAAGGGATTTTTCCTTATTTGTTACATGTTTTATTTATCTATTTTATTACCTAGATGCATGTTTAAGATAAACAGATAAAATTTGCCAATTCGGTTTTCACAAGAAAGGTTTAATTGGGTTTTAATTTGAAAAATAACAAAAATAGAATTTTTCTGTGTGACCATCCTTGCCGAACACATTTATTTTTGCATTCTCAAAGTGGTATTAGAGCCTTCTACTCTTTAAAGTGGTGTCCGAGCATTTTTACCCCTATCACCATGCAAAAGCATTAGCGACCCTGATGTCCGCCATTGATATCGACCTAAATAGAATGATCGAAATAAAATACATAGATCAAACCATTATTGATGAACAAGATCCAACTTCTAATATCATGAAAATACAGTTATCACATTCATAGATGGATTCGATCATCGCATTTCTAAAGAATGGTGATCTCTAATAAAATAAAAAGAGTCTGGCAAGTTAAAGATCCAGTTGGCAAGGTTATTCCTTAACTCTAAAGGCAAACTTTATTGGCGATCATTCAATGACTCTCTAATCAAATGTGTCCATCCAGAACAAGTGGAAGGAATCCTCAGCGAGATGCAACAAGGAAGTTACGAAGACTATGTAGGTGGAAGATCACTATCCTATAGGCCGATATCTTAGGGATATTGGTTGCCTTTCATGCATTGGATGCTCTTTAGTTTGTCTAAAAGTGCGTCAAAAGCCAATCATTCTCCCCAATCATCAATAAGTTAACCAAAGACCTGAACCCCCTCACGAGTACTTAGCTCTTTACTCAATAAGGTATTGATATCATGGGACCTCTTCCTATAGCCCCCGAAAATAAAAAATACTTGATAACTGCCATTGACTACTTTATGAAGTGGGTGGAGGTAGAATTACGATGATTCGTAAGGAAGAACATTATCATATGGTCTGGTATTCCAAGAGAACTGGTCATTGACAACAGAATATAGTTGGACAACAACATCTTCAGGGAGTTTTATTTTGAACATGGGATCATGATCCAGTATGAATCAGTTGTATTCCCTTAGTGCAATGGCTAGGTCTAAAATCACTAACAAAACGTTATTGTTGAGAGTCGAATAGAAACTGCAAAAGGAAGATGGGTGGACGATATTCCCTTCATCCTCTAGGCCTACAGAACAAGTCCTAGAAGGTATACCAAGGAATCCCTGTACTCTATGGCATACGGAATGGAGGTAGTTATTCCTTTGGAGATAGGACTTCCAACTCTGAGGATGGCGATCTTTGAATGGTCCAAATAATGATCAAATAGCTCACGAGTTGGACCTAGTAGAATAATAAAGAGAACATTGTGACACCCCATGTAAATAAATACCGAGTGATCTTTCCTTTATTAAATTAAAATAGGATTTCCAAATTGGTTCATTCTTAGCATCGTAGTCGAAAACATATTAATTAATAATCACCTAATTGTAAATTAAGCCCGCGCCAAATTTTATCTTGCATTAAACAGATAATAATAATAATATGCTGAAAACTTAATTAAAACATTCACACAATACTAGAGTCCAAAACACCTCAATTAAATAAATAAATAAATAGATAAAGTATTTCCGAATAAACCATCGGCTGAAACCAAACAAAATAATAATCTAAGAGTAATAAGTAAACCAAATCAAAGTCTGAACTGAATACATAAATCTTAATGGGAAAATATTCCCAACTGAAAATATTGAAATATTGCTAAGAGATCCTACACTAAGAATGAAGAAGTGACACGTCTAATCCAACTCCTGCATGCAAGCACCTGTGCTGTAGCTGCATATCCCTAGAATGGAATATCAAGTTTGGCGTCCCTATGGCTGGACACCTAAAAGGTTGTAAAAATAGTTTTACATAAAGGGTTGGAACATAAACTATTTTGATAACATTTATCAAGTATTTATCATAGTTTGGAAATCAGTTATTGATTACACATGTTTGGTTCACGTACACTCTCTTGAGTTTCCTCACCTCTCAACTATTGTGCATGCCTAACGTACTCTACTTAGCCCACCTAGCTATAATACCCAGGCTAATTAGACATAAGAATCTATCTGGACTATCGAAATCTATAAGTCCCCATACCACTCATACATTACGCTATCTGAATTAACACTTCTCGTATGTTGTTAATATCATTGGTAACATTCTACACTTTACCATTTTTGTAATGACCCCACTTTTATATATAGTTTGTTTTTACACTCTTGTGTTACTTATTATCTTATAAATGTTGTATTATTAGATATGTGTATTATTGGCTATCAATATAACAAACCCCATTTTTAATTATGAAGAATCAACTGTAAATTGGATCAAATCGAAGTCTTATGACATATCTTAAGGCAAATAATAAGTTTTGGGGTAGAAAATATAATTTTATGAAACTTTAAGGACTAAAATAAAAATATAAAATGGGCCATTTTGTAAATAAAATATTTTCAAGGACCTCTAAGAAATATTCAAAATATATAGTGTGAAATTATCAAAATACCCTTCATGTGTGAAATGACCCTTATACCCTTATCACCTTTCCACCACGTGCTGGTCACTTCCACCTTACACATGTCATCTTTAGAGAGAAAGCTAAAACACTTGTCATCATTTGGTGATATTAACACTGCAAGACCACTCCGGATCGCGACACCTCGGTGTTGAATCACCACTCCAAAAAGCTTAGTCATTAGACATGTGTCAACACCGTAATACTTTTGGAAACCTATAAATAGGGCCTTAGGGTTCATTTGAAACTCACACAAATTCCTTGAGAATTATAGTAAGAAAGAGTGATAGAAATCTTGGGAAATATCTTAAGAAGGAGTTCTATAATTTTGAAGAAAGAATTCATTTCGTACGTATGATTTTATTTAAATGTTATAATGTATTTTTATAGTTTTAATTTGGTGTTTTATAGATTTACTTAATAGTTATGCTGGTAAAATACACTAAGGATTTCACTAATCAAAACTAAAAGTTTAGAAGAAATCCAAGTTGATTTTATTTTCTTGTAACCTTGTTTGAAATTGTATATACGCTTTTAAAAAAATGATTTTTTAAAGTAATTGCTCGTTATTATGGAATCCCATTTAAGTAATTCCAAAGTCAGGCCGAGTGATATTCTGTCTAGACGAGATGGTATTTAAGTGGTGCCCCTGTGACCCTCCATCTCTACTGGGAATGATTCCGAAAATGTTCTGTCTAGAGGAGATGGTATTTAAGCGGTGGCCCTATGACCCTCCATCTCTACTGGGAACCGACTGATTAGGAAGAACTATGAATTGAATCCTTTAATTACGATCAATAAGTTTTAAAAGTTAAGAAAATGGGGTTTAGTAATCCTTTGAAACAAGTTACTATTAAAATACAATATGCAAACTGGACCTTGTTTAGAACATATACTTAAACCTTTATCGTATTTGTTAGATTAACGTGTGATCGAAGACTCATTATCTATAATTTCGACCTCTATTTTAGGTGAGTACTCTATGCAATTTCTTGCGCATTTTGATTATATTATATTATGCAAACTATGTATATTTTGTGAAATGCTTTTGTTCTCAAAATGCATCTGATACCGATGATTCCGTCATTTGTTATATGTTTATATCTCTCCATATAAACATCTGATTTGAATTCTAAAATTATTGATTCGGCCTATGGAAACTCTCTTACTATGTTGGCCTTGACTACCGGGTGGAAATATTTGAGTGGTACCTTCCCAGCTGGTTTATCGCTGGTGTGCCCTAAACAAGGCGTTGTTCTAGAAATCATG
This sequence comes from Sambucus nigra, assembly GCA_949130495.1. Taxonomy (NCBI): domain Eukaryota; kingdom Viridiplantae; phylum Streptophyta; class Magnoliopsida; order Dipsacales; family Adoxaceae; genus Sambucus; species Sambucus nigra. Next base: position 329,873,446 of record OX422209.1, read on the forward strand.
ATTATCTGTCTGTGATGTTATCAGATGGAAACATTTGGTAACACTATCTGTCTGGGTATTAGAGCGTACATGGCCACTAAAATTGAATAATTGACATATGCTCAATTGTTTTATCTTCTCTGTTCTGAACTGTTTATTCTGAATATATATATTGTCATTTACTTTATATATATTACTTGAAATTCATATCTCTATGTATAGACCTTTTGTTCTAAATTGAATAGGTATCAATTTTATGAAAAACCCTGGAATGTCTGGAAATTGAATCTCATTCGGCTTTTAGCTGACGTTGTATAAATAACCATTTTTTAGGAAATAATTAAGCTCGTGGATGGAACGAAAAAAGGACTATGTTGAAGATTTAGCTTTTAAAGCTCTTTTTGTTACCTTAAGTAGAAGTTTGTTTAATTAGACAGAGCATGTTTAGCTCTTTGTGTCAAGTTGTAACTCGTTGATATTTTAATACAAATGAAGTTCCCTTTAGAAAGCTCTAATGATGTAATTCTTTCACTTTCAGTATTTTACGATTCTTAACCATATGATTATACTTCCGCTACATATGTTTTAAAAAGAAAATTTTTAACGCCAGAATACCTTAGTGGCATGTCAAGACACTCGTTCCCTACTATTTTTGGGTCGGGGTTGTGACAATTTTGATCATTCAATTAAGTTTCCGTACTTAATTCATTCCTTTAGACATATACCTTTTAACCGTCTAGTCGTGTCGCACGTAAGTAGAATATTCAAACCAATATATATTTATCTCATGAATATATATTAGCACGGCGTCCCTCAAAATGACCACTATGAAACATGCATACTCTGCTATCAGTCTAAGTACCTCTCGTACTAAATAGGGACAATTGGTTCGGTAAGTCTCTTCGAACCCAAAATCAAGCAATAAGCAATGAAGGAGAACATAGTTCTAAGACTTTGGGTTACGCACATACCTAATGTACCAAAATAACACGCCGATCCCACTAATACACGACACATAGTGAGCCACCCTAAGTTCTATGTTCTCGGGAACAAATCCAGACCTACCTGGAATTGACAAGATGGGATCGCCCACTGTGCGAAAACCTCCGCGATAGTAGGTAGCATAGGTATGTTTACGTAAAAAAATCAATCATATAATAGGTACACTCACAACCTATATATATACATATTCAGTAGGTATTAACTCAACCTAATTATTATCATTCGTACATAGTATATATCACTCGAATACTCACTGTACCTTCAACTTACGATTATTTTCAGTATCACCTTCAATTGAGTATTATTATCTTCTATTAGGCCCCTAGTTATTCCTTATTATTTCAGTAGCTAAGTATTCCTTACTCTATTGGTCTATACAATAAGCTCACTCACACTTTCCCGTAATTTTATTCTCATTCTCTCGAATTAAATCACGTTACAATTTAATCCCATTTAATTATCGCTTTAATCATCTCGATAATTCTAAGCCCATAACCCCATCATAGGCCTACTGCAATATAATTAATCTCTCATTATATTCTAACAAAGTCCCAAAAGTTTCCCTAAGAACAAATTAGGAGTTCTAGTCTTAAAAAGAGGAAATTCACTTTTTCTGGGAAACCGAATCGATTCACCATAAGGCTGAATCGATTCACCATAAGGCTGAATCGATTCGAATTTCTGCAGAATCATCTTCTTCCTTATGAACTTGCGTTTTTCACCATTTCCATTCCCTTAACTTACATGTTTCTCCACCAAACTTGAAACCAATTGTCCCAAACCTTTTCTACATATGTTAGGATTTCTAACGTAATTTTAACATCAAAATATTATGATTATCATTCAATAACAGATTGAAATATCTAATCCCTAAAAACCCTAAATTTCTATGTTCTTTCTTCATATCCAACATAAAACACAGATTTAATCCGTAGAGATTATCATATATCATCAAATTTCATTTCCTCTTCAGATGTTAAATCCAACTACAGGCAATTCCTACCCAAACATGAGTTTTAATCATTCTTTTCATCCCAAAATATCAATTTAATCTAACTTATAATGAAACCCTTACAACATGGGTATTATAACCTTAAAAGAATTTGTAATAAACACTGGCCTTGAAATGTAGGGTCTAATTTTATGGTTGGGATGATGGATTGATGGTCTCCTCTTCGAATCCTCACTCCCAAGTTGTTTGTGGTGCAACAACAAGATGAAAGCTCCAAGAATTTCTTCAAAACCTCCAAGAACTCTCTCATTTTCTTCTCTAATGGTCTCCCATTGTCTTCAATAGTCTTAACCCTATCCCCTTCTATCTAACATCTAATATAAGGTTGGGAAATTCGTAGCTACCTCTTCTCTAATCTACTAAAATAATAAATTACCCTCACATGGTCCCGATTTAGTCTAAAAATGACACGGGATCCAAATAACACCCCGGGGTATACTTTTCTGACTATTTTGACCCTTTCGAAATCACCCATGACCTCGAAATTATCATTCGAGTCACACTACAAAATTATACTATCTCAACCTCAATTAGTCTTCATGCGACTCTCAGTTAAGATAAAATTCAATTACGTCAATATCCCTTGCTATGACGCGTAATAATTTTTGTTATTTACTATTCACTCAGTAAATCCAATTCATAATATTAATCATTATCTCTCCCTCGATTAACATTTTAATAAGCACATTATCATTCAATTCAATTAAGTTACGTCTCTTGTGTAATTTAAAATAAAACGAATTAATTATCGAATTAATTAAATTTTAAATACACAGAAATATGAGGTATTACATACTTCCCCCCTTACAAATAAATTTTGTCCCTAAAATTAGGTCATACCTACGGTAAATAACTCACGATACTTCTCTCGCATGTCATCCTCCCTCTCCCAAGTAGACTCAGCAATGCTGTGGTGTCCCTACTGAACTCTAACTAGTGGCACCACCTTAGACTGCATCTTACACTCACTACGATCCAGAATAGCCATGGGTCTGTCCTTTTACAAGACCTTTGGTTGTACGTCAATCTCCTCAAGTGGAACATTCCAGAAAGCCTTCTCACTCCTCTTATATTTATTCAGGGATGCCACGTGGAACACATTGCGTATCCACTGAAGATGCTTCAATAAACCTAGTCTATATGCCACTGGTTCCACTCTCTCTATAATAGGCATAGTCCCATGTACCTCAGCCCTAACTTCCCCTTCTTGACGAATCTCATGACCCCCTTCATTGGAGACACGCGAACCAACACCTGGTCACCAACCCCTAACTCAATGTGCCTCTAGTCTGCATCGGCATAGCTCTTTTGCCAGTCCTGAGCGATTTGAATACCTCCCCAAATTAGCTCGATCTTGGCAGTTTACTCCTGTATCATCTTTAGTCCCAATAACTTGTTATCCCCCACCTCTAACCAGCAAGCGGTGAAACGAAATGGTCTCCCATATAGTGCCTTAAACGGTGCCATATCGATGGTAAATTAGTAAGAGTTATTGTACGCAAACTCTACCAATGAAAGGTATCGCTCCCATCCTCCCCCGAAATCCAGAATACACATCCTCAACATGTCTTCCAGTATCTGATTAACCTTCTCAGTTAATCCATTTGTCTGTGGATGATAAGTAGTACTCAACCGCAAGTCTATACCCATGGCCTCCTGAAATCTCCGCCAGAAGTGAGACACAAAAATCTTGTCTCTATCAGATATAATGTTAATCGGCACCCCATGCAGCTTCACTATCTCAACAATGAACTACTAATCATACTAACTCATCTCGTAGTCAGTGAAAACTGGCAAGAAATAAGCTACCTTGGTCAACCAAACCACTATCACCAAAATGGAATCGTGACCCTTCTGTGATGTTGACAACCCTATAATAAAATCCATCAAAATGCTCTTCCACTCCCCCATAAAATCTCCAAAGGCTGTAGCATCCCTGAAGGCCTATGATGGTCAAATTTCAAAAGATGAAAAGTAACACACTTCGAGATAAACTCTTATATGTTTCTTTTCATCCCGACCCACCAATACTATTTCCTCATGTCCTGGTACATCTTATCCCCATCGGAATCTATCGCAAACCTCGATCCATGCGGCTTAGTCATAACCACATGCCTCAAGTCCTCATCCTCTAGAACAACTAATCTCCAAATAAAATGTAAGCCTCCCTTTGAACTATCGAGTAAGACTCTGCACCCTCAATAAATAAATGTCGCACTCTGTCCTGAAAGTATGGATCCTCCGCCTGTGCTTTCACTACCCGCATGATAATCTCAGGATTGATAGCTAAAACTAACATGCACACTCTAGCAACCTTATCATCATGTCTAAGCTCACTCCACTTCGCATTCCAGACCTCTGCCAACTCCTCAGTGGGTCTTCAGATCAATGCGTCTCCTACCATGTTAACCTTACTAGGATGATACTTTATATCAAACTGGTAATCCTTAATAAATTCTAGCCACCGCCTCTGCCTTATATTCAAATCCTTCTGTGTGAATAGATATTTAAGTTACTTATGATCCTTGAACAATGTAAGCTTCTCCCCCAACATATAGTGTCTCCATATCCTCAGAGAAGATTCCACCGCTGCTAACTTAAGGTCGTGGGTAGGATAATTCTTTTCACGGGGCTTAAGATTTTAAGACACATAATCTGTGGCCCTCTCCTCCTACTGTAATACACCCCCAATTCCCTGTAGGGATGCATCCGTGTAGACCCGATACTCCACCTCACTCCTAGGCAATGCAAGTACTGCCACTGGCATTAGCTTATCCTTCATCTCATCGAAGGCTATCTGATAATTATCACCCCATATAAATGGTACTCCCTTATGAGTCAGGTTCATCAATGGACCCACAATCTTCAAAAATCCCTAAATAAAGCGACAATAATACCCAACCAACCCCTAGAAGTTGTGAATCTCTATCGGTATCATGGTTGTCCCCACTCCCTCACTGTCGATACCTTACTCGAATCCACTACAATACCCCTGTCAGTCAAGATGTGGCTCAAAAACTGTAACTCCCATAGCTAAAATCCACACTTCCCGAATTTGGAACACAACTGGTAATTGCAGAGTGTCTGCAAGACCTAATGCAAATGCTCTGCATTCTCTTCCTTAGTATGAGAGTATACCAGAATGTTTGTCTATAAACATGAATATGAACTTATCCAAAAACTCCCCGAATACCCTATTCATGAGATCCATGAACACTGTTGGCACATTGGTGAGCCCAAACGGCACCACCCTAAACTCGTACGACCCATACCGCAATAGGAAAGTGGTCTTCAGAACATCCTCCTCCCGAATGCGTAACTAGTGGTATCCTGATCTCAAATCAATCTTTAAGAAGTATGTGAACCCTATCAACTGATAAAATAGGTCAACGATCCTCGACAACTGATGTTTATTCCTTATCGTGACCTTGTTCAACTCCCTGTAATCCATACATAAGTGAAGAGAACCATCCCTCTTCTTCACAAATAACACCGATGCACCCCACGACGAAGTACTTCGCCGAATGAAACCCTGACCTAAGAGCTACTCCGATCTACTCTGACGATGCATCCCTCTTATGACGTGTTAGTTGAAGAAGTAGCGGCCAAGATTATAAAGCTTCATCATATGCCAGGTTTATTGTGCCTCGTTTATAGGTCAACAACATTGGTTCTAATGCTCCTAAGAATGGAATGCATTTTATATATATAGGAGCTTGGAAATTTATTGGGTGTACTTTATAAATTTTTTATAAATAGTTTTAACGACTTTGGTTACTTAGAATTTTTTTTTTAAGAACTTTTCATAAACATTTTGGGCTTAAATAGAATGTTCCATTTTCTGGTAAGTCGTTCGAACGAACTAGAATCTCGTTCGAACGAGATTCCCAGGTTGTTCGAACGAGACTTATAACGAGATTTCCTTTTTCTCACTAGAACATCGTTAGTAAAGTCGTTCGAACGAGAATGTCATTCGAACAACTTTGGCGAGAACAGTTTTTTGGCAGTTTTCTCCATGTTCCCACTATGTTTTTCCCACTACTTTTTGACAGATTTACTAAGTGCGGGAACCAACTTTTTCTAAGTAACTTTTTCACATTCTAAGACTTTTATAGAGAAAATTCTTTCAAGAAAAAGTTCCATGTTTTGTGTTTCATTTTTATGGATTAATTTCAACAAAAAGACATACACACCCAATAGTTTGTTTATTCAAAGTTCCTTAATATATATATCCTTGCTTGGAGTGTTTGGCACCTGTTTTTTTCTCTACACCTCAAAGAAGAGAAGTTTGGGTTTACTTCAACATCCCATAAAGAAGAAGTTTGTTTGCTGTGACATACCCACTTGGAGAAAGGCTCCTTATTCGGGTGGCGGTGACTAGAAAAAGTCCGATCGGTGGATTCCGTGATCGCGATGGACCTTCATGGTTATTCGCTAGACAGAGGTGTGTACAAGAAGAAGCGTTGGGGCTTGTACGGAGTCAAGTTGGATGTTGTAAGTCTTTTTGTCTTGTACTTGTAAAACCGTACTTAATGGATTTGAGGCTAGGGTCGTCCGAGGTTTTTTCCTCGTACATCGCGGCGTAGTGGTTGATTACTTATTTTATCTTTTTCTATATGACATTAGTTGCATGCTTATGTAAAAAGATAAAATTGGTATAGTTAATTTGGTGCAAATTCAATTTGGGTAAATATTAATTTAATTCAAGTCATTACTTTAATTTTATAAAATTTGGTTTGGCCTAAATTTGCAAAAATGGATTAATTATTTTGTTGAGCAAATTTTCTAGGACTTGGGTTGAGTTAATATGTTTAAGTGAAAATAATTTTTTTGATTAATTAAAGATCATTTTTGTTTAATTTTAATTTGAAACAAATTAAAATTTATTGTTTGAGTGTGTTGTGTTGAGCCATCCTTATTCCGCATTAAAGGAAATTGTTTTTAAAGAGAAAGATTTAAAAATTAGGGGTCCTCACGTTTTCAAATTGGTATCAGAGCCGTAGCGCTAATTTATCGCTTTAAAGATCTATTTTTTGGCTTTTATAATTTGTGTGCTCCTTGTATTTTTAGGTGGTTCATTTTTTACTCACTCTCATTTTTATTTTGTATCTCTCGATGGGACGTCTTGATGATAATTTGTCCATTTCTAATGATAATGATGTTTTTGCTATTCGAGAGGAATTTAATGGTCTTAATAAGTGTAATGAAAATTTAAGAGAATTAAATGTGAGATTTGCAAAAAATAATTAAGTTTCTAGAAAATGAAAATTTATGTTTTAAATCTACAATTGAACTTTTGCAAACCTCGCTATCTCAAAAAGATATTTTTCGTGAAAAGCTCATGGACATAAATCAAGATTTTAGTATTTTAAATATGTCCAAGAAAGAGAGTGATGTAGAGAAAAGACTCTTAGGGACAAGTTTTCTCACATTGAGGGGGAGCGTGATAACCTTCTAGGAGTTATAGAAAATTTAAAGAAGGAGTTTTATAAAATTGAGGAGTCTAATTTATTACTTGAGTCCGAAATTTTAAAAATGAAAAATGACTTACAAGACTCGAGTAGTAGTTGTAATGGTTCTAGATCATCTTGTTCAAATATTTTCTTGTCTAAAGCTAAGACAATTGTTTGTTTTCGAGGGTCAACTTTATCCAAGAACTTTAGAAAAGGTCACACCTTAGGTATCGTTCCTCGTGTTTACACCTTAGGTATCATTCCTCGTGTTTTCACATGCTTGCATTGTTGTAGGAAAGGTCACCTTAGGTCATTTTGTTTTGATCTTAAAAGAAGTCCTAGGAAGTCTATGTCTAGCATTTCATTAGTTCCCAAATCCTATCATTTTAAATATTCATCTATATGGGTTAGGAAATCATTTTTAGACGCGCTAGATATTAGATTTGTTGATTCTCATTTTCTTTCACATGAAACCTCCCTTGTTAAATTTAAAGGTTAAATGTGTTATTTTTGTTTGCATACTCTAGCTTTTTGTGCTTCATATTCTATATCATTGCTAGGTGTATGCATGTTTATCATTTGTAGTTTTATCTTAAGAGTAATTTAGACTTAATGAAAATTACAAATGATTTTTGTTTGTCTTTTGAGTAAATATTTTTGTTTGGCTGGTTAAAAAATATCAAAAACTCAAAAAGATTTTTGTTTGACACACTCTATGTGGCATATACTTGTGTTTGAATCCCTTCTTTTTCACTTCCATGTGGCTAGAACTTTTGGTTAAGAGTGTCAATCCTTATAATTTTCTTTACCATGCTTACTTGGAGTAGTTGGATTTTGTGTTGATATAATGGATTCTATTTTTATATGCCTCAATTCACACATGCACGAGATCAATTGAAATTATAACTTCACATGTATATTTGAGCTTTGTGAGTTGTTCTCCTACCAATCTTGTCATCTACATGTTATGTGACCTAGGAGGACTAGTGCATGTTAAAATTCGTTGCACGCGAGAATTGAGCGATAAAAGATTATATATATAAATGTGCAAGGGGAGGGGCTCCGAAAGGAAATATCACCCTTTGCAGTAAGTCACCATTTGCTTGGACCTAAAAGAAATACGGGGTTACAAAGGCCTAAAAGAATAATGGCATTAAAAGAAAATATTTTCTAAGGCCTATTTTGTGTAGTTGATTTATTCATTCAAAAGATTAAAATATATATATACGCTTATTTTGAGGGAGATTGGATCGTATATCAACGGTTTGCACAATGTCCGTTTATCCTAGTTGTACTTTCAATGTCACGACTCTATTGGTTTGTAGAATCATCAAAATTATAGGCTTGTATGCGTTGTGTATGTTTATTCATTGAGTTCAATTTATAATGTCACATGAGGTTATATTCAAATGTGATAAAGTTTAAAATCATTTGAGAACTCCGTGAACATGGTTAAGTGATTGGGTCTAAATTTAATTGTTGCTAGTTCACACCCCTACACTTTCATTTCCACATGACACATTTTTGCCATACGAGTGTAAAAAGCTTACTTTATTTTGTGTCATGTGTGGTGCCTATACCTATATGTATGTGAGTGTGCGTTAGTGATATTAATTATGTCTACATATATATGGTAGTTTTTCTCTTTACCTCGCTTTCTAGTCCATCTATGCTTCATCTTCATAATTGGTATCTATCTTGTTGCATATTATTGTTGATATCACATGCTTAATATCTTATGTATCACATTAATATCATTTTTTTTTGCATTTTCGTTGGTATTGGTTATTATTTGTATGGATTATTTTTAATTTTGTTGCCCATATGCTTGCATGCTCTTATCACTCTAAGCTTCATCGTGTTTAAATTAGTTGTTATCCTTTGTCTATTCCTGAACAAAAAGGGGGAGAATGATAGGGGGAGAAATGGTATATAATCCTATTAATAGTAGTATCTTAGTTTAGGATATTTAACTTAGGGGGAGTCGCGACCTTCTTAGGTTGATCATAGTTGATAAAGGGGAGAATTAATTTAGGGGGAGTATTTTACATGCATTTAATATTCTTGATATTCCCTACGCGTTTGACAGTTTGCTTAAGTGTGTAGGAATTCTTCTAAATGGCAACTTTCATCGGCAAAGATATTGATCCTTGGGTTTTGAGTCAAGCTATGTAATTTTTCATTTTGGGTGGGATATGTTTTGAGTCTAGTAGAGCTTGACGGCCTTTTATGATTTTTGTTTGGTTTTTATCCCGGAATAGCCAAAGGGGGAGATTTGTAAGGACACAAGTCTCCAATTAAGTCTTAATGTAGTGTTGGCTCAATTCTGAACAAAAACATTTGAGTCATAGGATAGTGTTCAAGAGTATTCGTCCAAGCCTATGACGTGTTAGTTGAAGACGTAGCGGTCAAATTATAAAGCTTCATCAATATGCCGGGTTTATTGTACCTCGTTTCTACGTCAACAGCATTGGTTCCAATGCTCCTAAGGTATGAATGCATTATATATATATATATATATATATATATATATATATATATATATATATATAGGAGCTTGGAAATTTATTGGGTGTATTTGATAAATTTTTATAAATAATTTTAACGACTTTGTTTTACTCAGAAAATATTTTTAAGAACTTTTCATAAAAGTTTTGGGCTTAAATAGAATATTCTATTTTCTGGTAAGTCGTTCGAACGAACTGGAATCTCGTTCGAACAAGATTCCCAGGTCGTTCGAACGAGACTTCTAATGAGATTTCCTATTTCTCACTGGAACATCGTTAGTAAAGTCGTTCGAACGAGAATGTCATTCGAACGACTTTGGCAGAAACAGTTTTTCGGCAGCTTTCTCCATGTTCCCGCCATGTTTCCCCCCCTATTTTTTGACAGATTTACTAAGTGTGGGAACTAACTTTTTCTAAGTAACTTTTTCACATTCTAAGACTTTTAGAGAGCAAAATCTTTCAAGAAAAATCTCCATGTTTTGTGTTTGATTTTTATGGATTAATTTCACCAAAAACACACACACACCCAATAGTTTGTTTATTCCAAGTTCATTAATATATATATCCCTGCTTGGAGTGTTTGGCACCGACTTTTTTTTTCTCTACACCTCAAAGAAGAGAAGTTTCGGTTTACTTCTACATCCCATAAAGAAGAAGTTTGTTTGCTGTGACATACCCAGTTGGAGAAATGCTCCTTGTTCGGGTGGTGATGACCAGAAAAAGTCAGATCGGTGGATTCCGAGACCGCGGTGGACCTCCGTGGTTATTCGCTAGGCAGAGGTGCGTACAAGAAGAAGCGTCGGGAATTGGACGGAGTCAAGTTGGGTGTTGTAACTCTTTTTTTCTTGTACTTGTAAAACCGTACTTAATGGATTTGAGGCTAGGGCCGTCCGAGGTTTTTTCCCGTTGTGGGGTTTTTCCTCGTACATCGCGGCGTAGTGGTTGATTACTTATTTTATCTTTTTCTATATCACATTAGATGCATGCTTAGGTAAAAAGATAAAATTGGTATAGTTAATTTGCTGCAAAGTCAATTTGGGTAAATATTAATTTAATTCAAGTCATTACTTTAATTTGATAAAATTTGGTTTGGCCTAAATTTGCAAAAATGGTTTAATTATTTTGTTAGTCAAATTTTCTTGGACTTGGGTTGAGTTAATATGTTTAAGTGAAAATCATTTTGTTGATTAATTTAAGATCACTTTTGTTTAATTTTAATTTGAAACAAATTAAAATTTGTTGTTTGAGTGTGTTGTGTTGAGCCATCCTTATTCTGCATTAAAGGAAATTGTTTTTAAAGAGAAAGATTTAAAAATTCGGGGTCCTCAGGTTTTCATCCTCGCAATCAGCTACCGAGAGGTCACCTTGTGTTACCTCCCCAAACTTCTTCTGCATATCTGACTCGACTGCTGGCAAAAAGTATTTGCGATCGAATCGCACCCAGAAGTCGGTAATAGTCATCATATCTCTCTCCTCACTGGTGGTCACCGACTCCCACCACTGTAAGGCCACTCCAGCTAGTCTAAAATTAGCCAACATATGTTTTTGCGCCTTAGTACACTCAACCATGCGCAGATGGCATTGTATATTCTTCTTCCATTGACATGGTGCAACTACATCAGTGTTACCCTTAAACTCGGGGGTGGCCCTTCTGGTAGGTTTCCCCGACTCTCTGCTAAGTAGATGGCCCTGCCTGGGCTTGAATCGCTGGTGCCACCGACGGATGTGCCTAGGTCTAAGAGAAATAAACTACCATAGTTGTAATAGCCTCATTGATCGCTTGGGAAACTATCTCGGCCACCTGTTCAGTCGAAATCATCTCCGGTGGTGGTTGTTCCCGTGGCTCCTATTGAGCCTCCTTCAACCCTTACTTGGCCTATGCCCCCCCCCTCTCTCTCTCTCTCTCTCTCTCTCTCTCTCTCTCTCCCCTCTCTGTGGTATCTAAAAATAGATTGAATTGTATGAGTTCACAATTAATACAAAATGTAATAGCGGAAGAATGATATCTCAAACACGTAAAGATAAAAGTGACAGTCCTAATAATAGGGCTCTATCTCCAAAGAACGATGCGCTGAGATCGTAATAAGCCATACAGATCCTATGGACATTAGAACCTAATGCTCTGATACCATATGTGACACCTCGTCTAATTAAATACTGGGTGATTAGTCGTATATTAAATTAAAACAGGATTTCCAAATTGGTTCATTCTTAACATCACTGTCGAAATACATATTCATTACTAATCACCTATAGTTAATTAAGCCTGTGCCAAATTTTATTTTGCATTAAACAGATAATAATAATATGCAAAAAAATGAATTAAAACATCCACACAATACTAGATTCCAAAACACCTCAAGTAAATAAATAAATAAAGTCTTGCCGAATAAACCATCGGCTAAAACAAAACCAAATAATAATCCAATAGTAATAAGTAAACCAAATCAAATTCTGAACTGAATACATAAATCTGAATGGGGAAACATGACCAACCGAAAATACTGAAATAATGCTAAGATCCTACACTAAGAATGAATAAGTGATGCTTCTAATCCAACTCCTGCATTTATCCACTTGTGCTGCAGCTGCATATCCCTGGAATAGAATATCAAGTCTGGCGTCCCTGTGGCTAGAAACCTAAAAGGTTTTGAAAATATTTTTACAGCAGGGGTGAGAACCCAAAATATTTTGAAAATATTTAGCAAGTATTTATCACAATTTATAAATCAGTTATTGATTACACATGTTAGGTTCACGTACACTCTCTTGAGTTTCCTCACCTCTCAACTATTGTGCATGCCTAAAGTTCTCTACTTAGCCCACCAAGTTTTACTATCCTAGGCTAATTAGACATAAGTATCTATCTGGATTATCAACATCTATAAATACTTGTACCACCAATACAGAACACTATCCGAATTAAAACTTCTCGTATGTTGTTAATATCTTTGGTAACATTCTACACTCTACCATTTTAATCATTCAATTAAGTTTCACTACTTAATTCATTCCTTTAGAAATATGCCCTTTAATCGTCTACTGTCACACGTAAGTAGAATATTCAAACAAGTATATATTTATCTCACTAATATATATAAGCATGGTGTCCCTCAAAATGACCACCATGAAATAGGTACACTCTGCTATCAGTCTAAGTACCTCTCGTACTAAATAGGGACTATTGGTTAGGTAAGTCTCCTTGAACCCAAAATCGAACAACAAGCAATGGAGTCGAACATAGTTATAATCCTTTAGTTTATGCACATACCTAACATACCCAAATGACACGCCAATCCCACTAATACACGACACATAGTGAGCCGACCTAAGTTCTATGTTCTGGGGAGTAAATCCAGACCTCCCTGGAATCGAAAAGGTGGGATCGCCAACTGCGCCGGAACCTCCGTGATAACAGGTAGCGTAAGTATGTTCACATAAAATGATCAATCATATAATAGGTACACTCACAACCTATATATATACACATACATATTCAAAAGTTATTCACGTAATCTAATTATCATCATTCGTATATAGTATATATCACTCAAATACTCACTGTACCTTCAACTTACGATTATTCTCACTATCGCATTCAATTAAGTATTATTCTCTTCTATAAGGGCCTTAGTTACCCCTTATTATTTCAGTAACTATGTCTTCATTACCCTACTGGTTTATACAATAAGCTCGTTCACGCTGTCATATAATTTTATTCTCATTCTCTCCAATTAAATCACGTTAATTTAAGCCCGTTTAATTATCGATTTAATCATCTCGATAAATCTAAGCCCATAATCCTATCATAAGCCTACTTCAATATAATTAATCTCTCATTATATTCTAATAAAGTCCCCAAAGTTTCCCCGATAACAAATTAGGAGTTTTAGGCTTAAAAAGAGAAAATTCACTTTTTCTGGGAAACCGAATCAATTCGCGAGGATGTTGAATCTATTCGCTTTCTGGATCGATTCGAATTTCTGCAGAATCATCTTCTTCCTTGAGAACTTGCGTTTTTCACCATTTTTATTCCCATAACTTACATGTTTCCCCACCAAACTTGAAACCAATTGTCACAAGCCTTTTTTACATATGTTAAGACAGTTTATAACGTAATTTTAACGTCAAAATATTACAATTATCATTCAAGAACGGATTGAATCACCTAATCCTAAAAAAAACTAGATTTCTATGTTCTTTCTTCATATCCAACATAAAACCCAGATTTAATTCGTGGAGATTATGATATATAATCTGATTTCTTATCCTCTACAGATGTTAAATCCAACTACGTGCAATTCCTACCCAAACATGAGTTTAATCATTCTTTTCATCCAAAAATATGAATTTAATCAAACTTATAATGAAACCCTCATAACATGGGTATTATAACCACAACAAAATTTGCAATAAATAATTTCCTTGATCAGTAGGGTCTGATTTCGTGATTGGGTTGATGGATTGATGGTCTCCTCTTCTAACCCTCACTCCTAAGTTATTTATAGTGCAAGAACAAGATGAAAGCTCCAAGAATTTCTTCTAAACCTCCTAGAACTCTCTCATTTTTTTCTCCAATGGTCTCCTTTTGCTTTCAACACCCTTAACCCTATCCCCTTCTATTTAACATCTGATATAAGGTTGAGAAATTCGTATAAGCTACTAAAAGACTAATTACCTTTATACAGTTTCAGTTTAGTCTAAAAATGCCCGGGGATCCAAACAGTACCCCCGGGTAAACTATTTCGACTATTTTGACCCTTTCGAAATCATCCGTGACCTCGAAATCATCATTCGAGTCACTCTACACAAATATGCTATCTCGACCTCAATTAGTCTACACACGACTCTCAATTGAGATAAAATCCAATTACGTCAATATCCCTCGCTATGATGCGTAATCATTTCAATACTTTATTTACTATTCACTTAGTAAATCGAATTCATAATATTAATCATTAACTCTCTCTTGATTAATATTTTAATAAGCACATTATCATTCAATTCAATTAAGTTACGTCACTTGTGTAATTTAAAATAAAATGAATTAATTACCGAATTAATAAAATTTCAAATACGCAGAAATACGGGGTATTACAAACATGCTCTCATACATCTGGCCATTTATCAGCAAGAACTATGTAGACAACACGACAAAAAGTTCAAAGTAAGAGAATTTTAGGTCAGTGACTTAGTTTTTAGGTAGCTCTTCCCGATGACAACAAATCCATTGCGTGGAAATCTAGCGCCGAACTGGTCGGGCTCATACAAAATAGTTTCAAAGGTAGGTGGTGGATATTATAAATTAGAAGAATTAATCGGCACAGTGTTAACAAGGTTATATAATGCCATGAACATTAGGAAATTTTATCATTAGATAATTCCTTATTTCTTCTGAATGTTTAAGATTATTTATGCCACTAAAAACCATTTATTTACAATTGTGAACCTGGTACAATTCTGCAGGCATTAAATCCACCTGAAAAAGGTGGCACAACCCAAGAGGGTTGGTTGTCCTAGAATAGGTATAAACTCACCTAAGCATTTGGTGGTACAACTTAGAAATAAGTTGGTTAACTACGTTTGGCATTAAACTCACCTGAAAATGGTGGTACAACCCAAGAAGGATGGTCGGACTAAAATATGCATAAACTCAACTAAGAATGGGGTGGTATAACTTTGAAATAAGTTGGTCATCTACCTTTGGCATTAAAACCAACTAAAAACCATGTTACTGTGCAAGAGGTTGGTCAGCCTAGAATAGGTATAAACTCACCTAAGAATTGGGTGGTACGATTGAGAAATAAGTTGGTCTCCTACGTTTAGCATTAAACCCACCTGCAAATGGTGGTACAAACTAAAAGGGTTGGTTGCCCTATAATAGACATAAATACACCTAAGAATTGGGTGATACAACGGGAAAATAAGTTGGTCGCCTACATTTGACATTAAAACCACCTGAAATGCCAGTACAACCCAAGAAGGTAAAATAATATGGCTTAAAATAAGTTGATCGCCCTGAAAAGAGGACTCTGACTCAAAATCAAATGACTAATTTAACTTGTGATATATTGATTAATACGATCCATATATAAGTTGAAACGATCGGCCATCGAATCCCATTAAAGTATATTAAGGGTTAAACAAAATTGCATTTAAACCTAAAATTATTTGGAAACATGGTTGATCAATTACTTTCCTATAACAAATTTTATATAAGTTGTAATCAAAGTAATTAATACTGAACATGTCATAAGTACAAAGAAATAAGAAGAAAATGGGGAAGGAAACTTAATTACTTTCATTTGATAATAAGAAGACTCAAGTCCTATAAAGAAAATGACCAATCGGTCTACAAAAAGTTTAAATAGAAAACGACTGAACTAAGTGTCACGAGTGATCTCCCCCTGACCTACTAGGGGTGCATTCTCCACAATGCTGAGCACTCCCTCAGTTGAAGTAGCATAATCAGTGGCGATCTGGTAAATGGCATTAGCATCTTGGACGACGTTATTAACGGCCTGATGGATCTCAATAATAGGGGTTCGACAGCAAGAAATTTAAGATCTTCACCCACCTCCTCATTGGATCCTTTAAGGGAAAGTGTTCGTAGTAGGCTGAGTTGCCCTCGAGGAACTTAGCCCTTTGAATTTCTTCAAACCAACCTTTGTTGAATTCAACAGACTCATGATAATCCAATTGTGAAGAAACTTCTTAGATGGTTGCCTCAAAGCCCTCATTAAAGTCCTTGTTGAGACCGTCTTCAGTCTTCCTCTCTAAAATAAATTTTTATCTTTGAAGGATAATAATTTATGGAGAGTTTTCCCGTAATAGGCCTTTTTCAGGTTGGACAACTCAGTGTCGACCATGATAAACTCTACCCGAATCCTCTCATCTTCCTCCACGACCCTATCCTTAACAACTATCTCATCCCCCAAGTTCTTTTAAAGGTCGACAATCTTTGTGTTTTTATCGGTCAAGGCATTTGTACTACCCCATGTTGTTATAAACGGTCGAATTAATTAAGTTGGTTAATTAATTAAAAATATGGTTTATTTTGATTAAATAAATTGGTTTAGTTGGAATTGAATTTAACTACAAAATTTGACTTAAATTCAAATTTGATGACTTTTTAGGAAATAAATTAATTTTATATATTTAATTTGTTGGTTGGTGATTCGGTAATTTAGTATAAACGAAAAGGTTAAAATTTGTAATTTTATAGGAAGTAAAAATATATGATTCTTTATTTTCGTCATAATTCAAAGAAGTGGGGTCTAAATAGGTTTATTTTATAGAAGGATTTTTAATGAAGATATCAAGAGGATATGAGAGATGAAAGATAAGATGTGATGATAAAGATAGGGAGAAATGGTATGTTGAGAAGGAGAGAGAGGGAATTGATCCCCCTATTCCCCCCTTTCTTTCTTTTCTTACGGCTGCACTCCCATATTGTGGGGCGTGTAGTTAAATCTTTGTATATATATATTTTTTCATTTGTTGTTGACTTGTTCCCTTAAACATGAGAGATACAATTGTGGGAAACGAGTTCCTCTTCTTTTTTCCTTGGGATGCGTGGGGTTAATTGGGGTTATCCTATTTTTTTATTTCCAACATGGGTTCTAAGTGTTTTACTTATATTAGAACTCTGTCACATGTGTTCACTTAAAAGACCGTTGACATTTAAAAAAAAATGCACGCGCTTTATTTTTTCAAACACTCACTTCTCCATTACAAGGGAGAAAATCGACATCATCTTATGTTAACCCTATATATCGATAAAAAAAACTTCAACCATAGTTTGGGAGGCTTAAACTACGTATTTTCAAGAAGACCCAAGAACGAAACTTGCTTATTTTCACAAGACAAACTTAACTGATTATGCAGAATGTTCAACAGACTTAATTTCAAGAAAGAATATCTCTATTATTCTCCTTAAGTGTTGTTTGATTTAAATGTTACATAAACTTTAATTATACATGCTTTCGTAAAATAATTAGTAACTTCAAGTGGGAAAAATGAGAACCTAATTATGTACCTATTTTTATTAAATTCAAAAAATAAGTTAAGACTTGAATTATCACATGCTTAGATAGTTGTCCTTTGTTATGTTGTATTATAGGGACGAATCACATGTTAAAAATTAAAATATGTAACTTAAATAATGGTTTTTACTCGCTAAAAATATGATATTGGTGTGTATGTTGTAGAATGAATTTATTTATTTTAAAACGTTGTAATTACGCATGTTTGAATTGAATTATGTGTCAAATTGATAAATTATCACCAGTATAGGAATTACGGAATTTGACAACTTGTGTGGCTATTTCATAGATCTTGTTTGTTGCATGATTTAATGGATTTAATTATAATGGAATTGAGTTTGTATGATTAATTGGAAGATTGTCATTAAATTAAAAGTATAAATTATGTAGAGATTGCTCGCGTTAATAATTTGATACCATGAGGATGTTAGAATTTTAGGAGTAGTTGTACTTTTACCCTTGTTTCGTAGGTGGCTTGTTATGTATCGGACTAGTAGGTAAACTTTATTATCATTGATACTTTCTAGGTACTGGACTAACGAGTGTGATTGGGTATTTCCTAAGAAGGATTAAGTAGTACGTTGTTATGTTATTCATTTGCCTAAGTGTGATACTAGGTTGTGACTTTCATTACGTATTCTTACTAGGTTATATACTAGGTGATAGTTATGGTTTAGTGCTCTACGTATGGAAATAAGGCTGGTTTTAGTTGTGATGCCAAATTATGGGTGGGTCTAATTGGAATAAGGAGAACTTACTAAAAGAAAATATAATTAATGCCTAAGATAATAAATGGGTATTAAAATGGATTGGCATCACGAGTATGTGAAGAACTAACAAAAATTGGATCGATTGACTATAGTGAAGTGGGTGTGTGTTGGCATCACGAGTATGTGCAGGGCTAATGAAATTGGTCTGGTTGGCTATAATAACGTTTCGTGGGTAGAGCATCACAAATATGTGCAGTGCAAATAAAATTGAATTGATTGACTATAGTCACGGGTGTGGGTGTGATCTCTTGATATTTTAAGCGTTCCGAGCATATGTGCAGGATCAATATAAAGGTTGAGGGACTATATTCGCATCGCACTAATAAACTAATTAAATAATTGGAAATTAATTGAAGATTAAGGATTAAGATATAATTAAATGTTGAAATAAACATAGTTGGACTTGGGTAGTGGGTGGCTTAGTTTATGTGGGTAGTTGTAACGCCCCAACCTGGATTAGATTTACCATTGGAATAACCCGTATTCGAACGAAGGTGTTAAGGGGGAGGGGATAAAACATTTTATTAAATTGGAAAACAGTTGCCACATTATACTTTAAGAAAACCTTTGATTTCTTTTAGTGTTAAAAGGTGAGGCCCATATCATGCATGTTAGTATTCGACTAAAAATTTAACAAGTAAACCTTTAATAAGATTTGATGTATAAATAAAGCATAAATACCTGCATTATTACACTTTCCAAATAGTTCCAGTCCAAACCAAATTGTCTAAACAAAACATATGGGATTACAATTAAAAATAAGTCCATGGATTAAAATCAGTTGCAGAGCCTCTAATGACAACTAGCGTTTTCCGCGGCTTTTCTAACGTCCTTACCTGACGTACCACCAGTTGCAGGGTTTTGGAAAATAGGGTATGAGCGAAATGCCCAATAGGGTGGGAATACTAAGCAATAATTTTCTTAGAAAAATACTATACATATACAATGAATTTTAAAAATTTTGAAACTCATAATTGTCCCATATTCATTAATTATCATTAATGATGATCTTAGTTAACATTTAACTATGCTAATAACATTCAAGAGGCCTTCATTATATTCAACTAGGTTATCATTTATCAATACTAACAAGATTCTTTAACGTAGTCATAAATGCACTTACATGCAGTGCCCTGGGCTACGTGCCCACTCACACTTAACATTTTCGGTGTCCCATGCCAAGGACGTAATTAATTCAAATTATGTCATCCACATAATTATTAATGAATTCTTATTCATTCATTAGTTTAAGTTTCATGAATTTTTCTCATTCATTACTTAACATTATTTTTGGAAAGTGTTGTTTTACTTTACTCACATATTATTGTATTAATTATTAACTTGAAATACTTTTATTATGATGTTTAAATCTTGTGATGCCTATGACGAGATTCATTGATCCTACTTGAGAGGAGTAGCTGGTATTCTTACGGTGGGCTCTAACCGGACGTTGTTGACTAACATTTTAGGTTAGGTATCTGGGAAGCTGCATATCAATTGGAGATTGAGGACTTGCGATTGGAGTTATTTTCATTGCATTAGTAGTTTAGTTTTCCTTTTGTGCCATACTTATTATGAGATAGTTATTTATGGAATTTTCGTGGGCCATTCGATTCCATAGTTTTTTACGGTTTTCAGTTGTAGATTTTACTGTTGGATTATTTATATTTGAGTATTATTACTTTGGAGTTTGAGATTTTATTGGAGTTTTATCATGGTGACGGATTATAATCTGGTGGATGTTTGATATTCCTTAGACTTTTGCAATTAATATCTTGTGGAAAAAAATGTTTAATGTCTCATATATTCATCACATGCTAAGAAGTTGATAGCAGGGACTGGCCACCTCCAATGTCAAAATACGCAGGGTGTTATAGCATTCTTCAAGACGTTATTATTGTCAAGAATAACGTCTTTGCCTTTTTTCAAGTGGTCAACCTAGTGGGAGAGTTTTTGCGTGACCTATGCGGCCTGTGTAAAGAAAAGTAACGGTAGAAAATAAAAATTTATGAAAAAAATAAACTTTAAAATATGGCTAAACCTTACCATCAAATTGTGATGAAACCCTTATTTGTAAAGGAGCTCACAAAAGAAGGGTCTTAAGTCAACTATATCAGAAGGTAACATGGTTGCTTGTGCAATAGAGTATGCAACCTCCAGATCACGGTGAGCCGAATTGGCGGTGGTGATCGGCTCCCTACCTTTCTTAAAGGCGATCTCCCATGGATATACCCTGGAAGTGGATGGTGAGGGAGTCCTCTAACGACTCTACAACTGAGAATGGATTACTAAATGCCGATTTGACATAACTGGTGGGGGTAGAACACAGTTATTTGGAGGAGTTTTATCCGTCCTCTTCTTCTTGGAGAGTTTGGCCCGCCTCTCCCTCTGTTGATCCACCTTGAGGGACTCTTTTTTTGGCCAGCAGCACCTAGGGCGTCATTGTTGGTTTGTCCGCCCTGCTTTTTTTGGTTGGCTCTGATGGCCACCAAGTCAACTGATCGTCTAGGATGACTAGTGATAACTTTAAGTTTAAGATTATTAGGGAGTAAAGGAAAATTGAAGTATCCTACTTTAAAATTCTCCTCTTCCTCAGTTTCTCCCTAGAGGTGACCACAAACATCGATATCTTCGTATAAGAATAGAGGGTCAAGATAGTAAAAAAAAATGATTCACCTCTTCTCCTTTTGATCCTTGTTCCATTGGTCTTCATTAAACTCAGTTGAAACACCATAAACGGGGGAAGATTCACCTAGTTATACACCCCTTGCGTCTTTTCTTGGAATAGGGGTGACAGTTGGGATAGAGAAATTACTGACTACTGAGTAATCGACCCTTGTGACCTCAGGGATTGCTAAATTTTTTTGGACGAAGTAACAGTGAGAGCGCAACCGAGAAGTACTTGGGTAGGTATCCAATAAGGTCCCACACTGATTGGGATTTTTCTCTTCCAAATTATCTTAACATGTTGAAGATTGACTTGAAAGTTTTTAGGTTTTCTATTACATTGGCAATCTGAACAAAAGCAAGTTGATTAGTAGCAGAACAAAACTTATAGTTCAATAATAAAAATTGTGGATGACTTTTCAGGTTTTTTGGCCATTGAAGGCACACTGAGACCCTAATAGTTATCCATATAGAAGATCAAAAAACACTAAGAGATTTTTCTCAGTGTTTTCCTGTGACCTAGGTAACCACGTGACTAAGTTGTGCGACTTCTCCCTATCCTAGAAATGGTATGTATCAGACCCAGAGGAACCCCTCAGGTCGTAACAATACTTTTATTTAGACTAAGGTTGGATCTGCAAATTTGATTTATAGCCACTATTCTTATAACAATCCGAAAGAAATTACTATTTTCCTATTTTGGAAATATTCCATAGTAATAGAGTACTTCCACTAATAATGGGTGGAGGGGAAAGAGAAATACCCTTCTAATATGGCAACCGTCATAAAGTAACTTCATGGTCAAGTCCGAATCTAACTTCCTCTTCTGTTGAAGTTCTAATGTAGACGTTGTTAAGGATTAAATATTTGGTACGAAATTCCTCAACGTTGTTCACTTCAAAGACTTTATACTTTCTCATACGCCTGGACATGATGAAAGTATGTTAAAGATAAACAAAATGAAGAAAATAAAGTTTTAAGGTTTTCACAAACTATAAAGAGATGGATAAATGAGATATACCTTGAAAATGGCTGAAATGATGATGGTATACGGGTTACAAGTCCTTATACTTTCTGTCGCCAAAATAAAATCAAACGACGACGTGTTATTGGGTAGGAAACATACACCAGCTATTTGACAACCCAAATACAACCATGATCACTTTGTGACAACCCGTATAATTAAATACCGGGTGATAAGTTCGTCATCCAATTAAAATAGTAATCTCATTTAGTTCATTCCTAGCATCATTGTCGAAAACATTAAAATTTAAGTAACCATTAAGCATTCAGAAAGTCGGTGCCAAATTTTATCTTTTTATTAAATAACAACAACAAGTGAAATAATCACAATAACCAAACCATTCATGTAGTAAATAATCTGAATTAAATAAAAGAAAATTAACTTAAATAAAATGGTACCGAATAAACTATCGGTCCTCAATATAAAAATCCAACTAAACATCTAATGAAATCAAATTGAGACCACCAATACAAAGTCTGATAAACCGAATAAAATAAATAGCTGGAGGGGAGACATGACCTAAAGAAATAACTGAAATGCATCCTACTCTAAGAATGAAGTAACCGAAGTGACTAAGTCCAAATCCTACAACCATACACACGTGCTGCACCTACGCATTCCTGGAATAAATCGTCAAGCTTGGCATCCCTGTGGATGGACACTTAAAAGGTTTTTGAAATATTTTGTAAGTACGAGTTAGATCCCAAGTAAAACCATTTGAAAATATTTATCAAGTATCTAAATTGTAGTTTAAATGAACAATTATTAGATACGCATGTTAGGCTGCGTACACTCTCTTGAATTGCTCACCTCTAATATATAGTGGGCATCGAAGGTCTTCTACTAAGCCCACCTAGTCAAGCTACCTAATCTAACTACGTCCCAAGCCTCTAACAAACTATAAAACAGTATATCTCACCCATACCTCCCAATACTTACGCTACAGTCTACCCTTAATTATAATTAAGCCTTTAGTTAAGTTTCTCATTAACTTACCTCGTATCGCTCATATAGTATGTTACCGAACAACTAATAAATAACATTACTATTAAGTTATTATTATTATACTCATTTGAAGTTCTCAAGTTTACTTTATCTTTAGATTCGCATTATCTATCGTTTCTACCATTTATAATTAAGTTGATTAATCATTGTTTTAGACTTACATTATCTAGTTTTTCTACTATCACACATAAGTAGATTAACCATTATTTAGATATACACTATCTAGTCTTCTTACTATCACACATAAGTAAGATCAAACATTCATGAATATATATATATATATATGTCACACACACACACGCGCACACTCACACACGCACATAACCGCATCTCCCGGACTGGTCACAACGATGCGCACTCGTGTACTTTACTATCAGTCCAATTACGTCCCGTACTTAATCATGGACTATTGGTTCAGAATGTCTCCCTGAACCATCAATCTAACCACACATATTGGAAGCGAACATAGCACTAAGTCTTTGGGGCAGCGCACATACCTAACGTACCCAAACGACTTGTCGAGATCACTATTTCTCTCATATAATTATACACTATCAGTACTATGCTCTGGGCCACAAATCCAAACCTCATTGGAATTTTCAAGGTGGAATCGCCCACTGTGCGGGACCTCCGTGATAGCAGGTACCATTGGTATGTTAACATACACAAAAGCACATAATAGGCATACACAAAACCTAACCATATATATATATATATTAAGTATAGGTACACACACGACCTATAATAATAAATTCGTATGGGTTTACACTCAACCTATAATTACAAATCGTATGTAGTATTTATCTCTCGAATACTCACCGTACAATTCATTCACATTAATAACTTTTGATTATATCTATCCGAGCATCATTCTCTACCCGTAGGGCCCAAAGTTACCCCTTATGTTAATTCAGTAGATACTACACTTATACCCTACTGGTTATATTCCTAGATTATGGTCTATTCCCACACTCCAAATCCTAATTTTCCCTGTGTACAATTCACTCGATTACTATCATCGATTAATTATCCCAACTTGACCCTTACCAACATAAATCAAATCTTAACGTCATACCTACTGGCCTTCCCTAACTATCCACATAATTATTAAACAATCACCAAATTTCCTCGTAATTCAATTCATGGGGATATATAAATAAAAAGGTAAAGTTGGAATTTTCTGGGCAGCCGAATCGATTCCCCTCTGGGCCGAATAGATTCGAAATGTAGCAGTTCGTCTCCTTCGTTTAGTTCTTCGTTTTTCACCATTTTTACTCCCATTAGCCTTCATGCAAACGTCCCAACTCCCATGAAAACTTAACCAAACTTCAAATAGGGTTGTTCCAACAGTTCCTAATGAATTATATCATCAAATCCTCAACAAAATTAGATCATACAAGATTTAATTTTCACAAATCATAAAAACACTAGTTTCTCATGTTCTTTACATATTTTAATCAAGAACTCGGATTTGTTTATTATATATCATCCCAAACCCTCTGATTTTGTGTCACCAACATAAAGAAATGTAACCGTATGCTATCCTACCTCAATTCATAAATTATACCCACCCAAATTCATATTAAATCTTCCAAAAACATATAAATCAAACCCTATTCTACATGGTTATTATAACATGCTTAAAATAAACTCAAGATAAACACTTGCCTCTTAATTGAAGGTCTGATTTCGTTGATATGATGATATGGTTGTTTTCCCTTTGTTTCGATCTAGATTCTGTCATGTTCGGGGTGAAAATTGGTGTAGGAAGCTTTGACTTTCTTCTCTCCTTCCTCTCCTATGGCCTCTCCTCCTTAAGCTTTGTGTTATCCCTATCCCCTCAATCTAATGGGAAGAAATAAACTTACAATTTTCGGAATCCCTCTAACCATAAGTTCTCATATGACTAAAATGCCCTTAAACGGTGTCGGTTTGTCCTAAAATTGCCCCGGGACCCAAACTATACACCCGAGTATAGAACTCTGACTATTTCAACCCTTTCGAAATCAACCAGGACCTCTAAATCATCATTCGAGTTACTTTATACAAATTCTCTTATTTTCACCTCAAAATATGGAACGTGTGAAATTAAAATAGACCAAATTAATTTAAACTCTAAATCACCAAATTAAATAATTTCTCCAAATTAATAAATTCCAAATCAGCAATTTAAGTAAATGCTAAATCACCATTTTAATTAAATCCTACATCTTAAAAAATATGGGGTATTACACACTTATATTTGAATCAAGCTTACATTATGTTACATGCAATATTTTATTTGTATATTATATGTTATTTTTTCATATTTTAGTCTACTTTTACCTTCAAGAATCATAAAATTTTAGGTTGTTTGCAAACGGCAAAATTCTAAGTTTTCAATAGGATTTTTCATGCTAAAAACAAGTTTTGACACATAGGATGTGCCAATTTGGTCAAGGAAAAAACCATATAGTTGTAGATATCTGAGTTAGGTTTGTAACTTAATAAACAGTGTGTCAAGTGGATGTCCGAGTAAGACGTTATAACAAATTTACAAATCGAGTGCAAATCTGTCAATTCTTTTAAGTTACATTTTGTCTTCTTGTACACTAATTTTTTTAAATTGATTAGTTAAAGAGGCCAATAACTTTGGATGGATTAAATCCCTAAATATCACCTAATTCTTCATCATTTTGAACCCTTAGTTCAGTTTGGAGTGGTTTTGGCTTGATGAAAGAGAAATGAGAAGCTTAAGAAAGAAAGTGTGATAAGAAAAGCTTCGAAAATTCAAATAAAAACATAAAAGTATATCAAGGTATATTTGTGTGTTATTCTTGTTTTATTCTTGTATTATATTTACTAAACTTGTATAAATCATCATTTTTTTTAATTAAACTTTCATCCTCATTTGTATATGTATGTATACCTTTATACTTAAGACTAGTGGTCTTATAAGCCGTATTGCTTTATATATAATTCCCCTATATTCAAGATTCTATAAAGTTTTATATACTTTGTAGAATTGAGTAATTCCCATTGGACATGAAACTAGACTCATATATACAAATCATATCCAAAAATTAGTGTTAAACTCCTGGTAGTTAGATTTATGTTATGTTTGTAAGTTGATGCATAGTTATTGTTTGTACAGTTCATTTACACATAGACGGAGTTTGATAAACCTTTTGACATAGCATATTACCTCTAAAGATTATGACATTTTAACTGATTATTATTGAGTATGTTTATTGAAGACTGGTTGAAAATCATAGAAAGTCATGTTGTGAATTTTTTTTGAAAAATCTTGGAAATTGATTGTACAATAAAGGAGCTTGTAGGAAAGATTTAATATAATGTAAATGAATGGTCATATCTTACTCTAAGAAGATTGAAAAACTGCACCGTTAATTGTGTTGGAAATTATATTCATATATGTTTTCATATGGGTAAGGTCGGACACCGGTATTTTGTACAATTTACAATTGGAAAATGGTTAAGAATAAAAGACAACATTTTGACGCCATACTAGATACCTTATGAAACTCCTCCTTCCAAATGGTATTTTGAGTACATGTTCCATGATTATATATACTCAGAATTATATTTTCATGACTATTTTGTTTTATTTGAAAAATTCCATACAAAGTGGTTTCTATTATTGAATGTTTATAACTTAATCAATATATAAACCTGAGTTGCATGGAATTATACTAAGTTGGATTATGTTGTAGTTGTATAATTATTGAAAGTTATATAAATATAATAATATGATACTCTTGATTTTAATTAAATATTGATTTAGTTGGATTGATATGTTTAATATCTAATCCACAAAATTCATCTCCATCTGAGAGAAAAGCAAATATATATTTGAGAACTCGAAATGAGTGTACTCATTGAAATGATGTATATGTATATTGTTGTGGATATTATTGAGCCATTATGAATCTGAAATTATTTCATTTTAGTTTATCGAAATGGGAGGTTACTCCTTGACCTGAAATAGGGGGATTTTCTATTACGTAAAATGGGTTACTCCCTGACTAGGAGTGGGAGAGAATCGTCTATTGTAGACAGGATTAGTGAGCCAAGGTTCAAAAAATTGGGTCATTCTTTATAAGTGGACCAACTCAGTTGATATAATACTATACAAATATGATTTTGGGCATTTAATTATATGCAATAGTGTAGTAGGGATGCATTCATTGAGTTATTTTGCTCATGGTTCCTATGTTTATGATTTTTAGGTCTCGTCGTTTCACTTCCAAATCTAGGAGGTCGGGTTGGATTAGAAAGGAACAAATAAAATAATAAGTTTTGTCTTAATGTAGATGACGTAATTAAGTCAACTTACGCTTTAAGAATGTTTTTATAAGTATAAGTATTTTAATCTCGTGAATTTTTTTTAGTTTTATGTATTTCCATTGATGACTCTATAATTAAAAAACAAGTTTATGGTTTTGTTAATTGAAATATGGTTTGACTCACTTTGATTTTCAAACTTATTTATAAGTAATAGGGTTGGGCTGTGCCTAGTTGTCTCCTAGGTAATTTGCTTACGCGCTATGATTGCACTAATGGTTCACTAAACCCTAGGTAGAGGAATCGTACACATCAGAGAAATAATGATTACATCCCACTTCCAAAAGTGGTCACGTGTTAAGTTAAATGGCGATGTTTGAG
This sequence comes from Sambucus nigra, assembly GCA_949130495.1. Taxonomy (NCBI): domain Eukaryota; kingdom Viridiplantae; phylum Streptophyta; class Magnoliopsida; order Dipsacales; family Adoxaceae; genus Sambucus; species Sambucus nigra. Next base: position 329,901,575 of record OX422209.1, read on the forward strand.
GAAACCCATGGTGAAACATGTCCAAATAATAGAAAGATCGGGCCGGTCAAATGTAGAAGGCCAATCTCCCCATTTTGGGGGGCAATTAAAAGGAAATGTAACATGTTATGCCCCGTGGATTGACACAATGTTCCCAGGGGTCAAGGGACGTAGTCATCCAAATACTGAGGAAAAGTCGAGTTAGAATCTAGGAAGATCACCATGTATCATAGATGATTACTTATAGTGTGAATCCATCACTTAGGGATAAGTTTAACTAGAGAGATATGGATTTTTAGGAATCTTGTAGTTGTAATACCCCATAAATTTAAATGAGTTTAATTAATGAAAATAGTGAGTTATTTTGGATTATTAGGTTTTAATTGAATTTTTAAATTTTTTTGGGAAACTTTCATTCAACTATTTTTTAAATGGAAACTGAATTTTTATAACTATTTAAATGAGAAAAATATAGTTTAGAAGAAACTTTGAATGCAATTTGGAATTAATTGTAATTAGGGCTTTATTGGAGAAAAGGATGACATATAAAGTGTTTAAGGATGTTTAAAGAATTATCTGGAAACTAAGTAGTGCAATTAGTTGGGTGGATATGATTAATAGGGGAATTTAAGCATACTTAGAGAGGAAGCTTGGGTTTTGGAAAAAAGAATAAAAAAAGTATATACTTGGAAAGAAAGCTAGGGTTTAATTGTATTAATATAAAAACCTACATGAAACCCTACCCTCTCCTAAACCTATAATCCAACTTCCAAACTACACACTAAATACCTACTTCGAATCCATAAATTTCAAACCAAAAATCCTATAATTCTATAATTAGTTTTGGGAAAACACTTTTGGGGACATCTAGAAAGAAAATTTTAACTATTTTCTCAAGATGTATGTTTTCTACACATTAGGAGCTTCTTTACAAAAATTAAGGATTTTGAGTAGCAATTGCAAGGGATTTTTTTTAAAGAAACTTCTCCTATGTTCTTTTTGGAATTTGGCATTCATCATTCAAGGAAATATAGTTTTAATACTGCCTCTCACGATGTAAATAATGATTTTTACCTAAACATTTTTTTTATATATTATAAAAATGGTGCAGAAATAATTAGAGTTATTTGATATATGGAGAATTGGTGATTTTTGTACATGAATGAATAAACCCAATTCTTGACATTTCATGTAGAGAAATGGTGATTTTTGTACATGAACGAATAAACCCAATTCTGGAAATTTCATTCCTAGTTTAAGTTAGTTTACCAATTCTTAAAATTTCATGTTTAGCTTAAATTAGTGTAATGGATTTGGGTAGAGAATTTTATATTCCAAAAGATATTTCTATTTAAATGTAATCACGTGGTATACCATTTATTTACATATAAAGGTCATATTTCCCTTTGAATTTTAATATAGTTCTTGGATGTGGAATTATATACTAAAATCTCATAAGTATAAATGAATTTTTTTTGTGTGGATTGGCTTTAACAACTCTCATAGATAATATTTTGGGGATATGGGCCATAAAACCTTGTTTTAAGAAGAAAATGGTGATCTGAATTCTGGATGACTTTAATATCCTTGCACTATGTGAATGAACGTAGTTTTAACTATGCAAATGAGGTATGCGAATGAACATAGTTTTTACCATGTGAATGGTGGCATGGGAACGACTACGATGTGATACCATGCGTATGAACCTAGTGAAGTTTAATAAATTAGCTAAAATTTATGGACTTTTATAACAATATTATAAGTACCCATTCACTTAGTAAATTCTACTTATATGAAAATGTTGGAGTTTAAAATACATCTATTTAAAATACTTGACTCCAACGATTTGATACCGTAAAGGGCGAAGTAAAATTATCTATCTTAATATCCGTAGATTTTATTATTTATACTCAAGATTTATAGTTTTACTACTTGAGTGCGTAGCTATTATCTTACTACGGTGGTCCTGACCCGTCGCATTGTACAGGTGCTCCTAGGTACCAGACTTAGCTTCTTTTATGTGACAACCCGCTCACCAAAATAAGGGGTGGCCAGCCCAATACTCCAATATAACGGAATCATGGATGGAATCATTCTCAGCATCATAAAAAAAATATAGAGTATCTAGGATAACCACCCAATATTTCAGAAAACGGGTTGCCAAAAATTTTGATTTGAAAGTAAATAAATGAAAACAAACAACCCAATTCCTGAAAGATAAGGGAAACCCCAAGACATATATAAATAATACAACAAGAATACGATAAAAAGACCGAATAGGTAACCGGTCACTAACTGATACACCAATAATACGCAAGTACAATAAGTTACTTATTACATTACATTAGACACTTACAAAAGCTTGGGCCTCTCGCCCGAATAAAAGACTTGATCTTAACTAGAATAAAAAAGTGAAAACGTCTATACCAAATGTATCCCGTAATACCCGCAATGCATCACGGCTCGTCGAAAACATCGGAATCGGAATTCAAATCAGGCATCCTTGCGGCTGAGTACCTGAGCAGAGACAAGATGAATATGCAACAAGAAAAGTAACCAGGTCAGGGCCCGGTTCTATATGATTACCAGATGAATAAAGAGTATGACAGTTATGTATAATAAATCGTGAAGAAAGAGAAATAAGAAGCAACCTATACAATTTAAAACATAAGCTAAGCAGGAACAAAAGTAAGAATCATTAAACTAAAGACTTCACCAAAGGTGCCAATTATTTCATATGTCTTTTCCTTAGAAGGAAGTATAAATATATAATCAAAATCTTTTACTCTTTAAGGAGATTTTATCTCAATTTTACCTTTTGTGAAAATCCTTTCCTTATCAGGAAAATAATCATTTTCAAATGCTCTTTGTGGCATTTACATGTGCTCTTTGTGGCACTCCATCATGCTCTTATGGCATATCAAATACATCAAGTCCCACTTGATTATCAACTGTTATAATTATATACATATAACGAATTCTAAGACCGCCCGTCCGGGTTTCCCCACTGTGCGCGCCCCTAAATGACCATCATCTTCCAGGGCCTATCATTAGACAACCTGGGCACCTATATCGCAAGACGTCGGGAAGCGGCCATGAGCCTGCGGGGTAGTCAAGACCACACCCGGAATCTCCTACCCATCGCAGAAAAATATACAACAATAAGCGCTCCCATGGCCTAGGACTATATCCACCCTGCATTCATTAGCCAGGGGGCTTCACCTCGCGTGCAGACTTCCCTTATGATGTCATTTAGAGAGGTGTGTTTAAGCCATTTTATTTATCATATCGAAAATCAAGTAAACCATTATTTACCGGTTTCATGATTAAGTAAATTATCATTTACAAATATCAATACCATTTCCATTTCATTTCCATCCCACGTATATGTTTCATTTTATTCGAAACCCTTTCTATTTATTTTGTAAATAATCTAACTTACCATCCATAGTCATACGATAGCTTATATCAACACTACAACCTCAAAGGAGTAAATAAACTCTTCATTATCTCCAAGCATTCTAGGAGGTTATTTTAGAACCCCAAGGTTATCATCTTTCGAAGGAATGAAATGACTTTCAATTTATTCTCCAAACTCACCTTTATGGCGTTATTATGAACCACCAAGGTTAACATAGTTCAATCGAACTTTTAAAATCTCCCAACATTCTTTTGGGGTGGTAATATAAACCATCAAAACTAGTATAGCTTAATTAATCTCATAAGGTCTCCCGAACACAACACTACATCTCCTAGTTTTATAATAATTAACTAGAAGAAAAGAATGCCTTATCATTAATAGGCCTAACCCCGGAAAAATCCCCACATAACCCATTCCTAATGTAGGGTAGACATCTAACTCATCTCACACTCTAGGACTCTAAGTTTACTTCATTCAAGAAGGTTCCTAGTCCCTATATTTAAAGAAAAGGATTGAAATTGAGTTATAAAATTAACTCAAAAACAGCAGGAAAACGAATCGATTCGCCCAAGGGCCGAATCGATTCGCCCTAGCGAATCGATTCGCCCAAAAAGTGAATCGGTTCGGACTACTGAACCAACATTCTGCAATTGGCCGAATCGATTCGGCTTTAACCCGAATCGATTCGGGTTATGGACACCTGCAAATTTCCCTTAGCGAATCGATTCGCCCAAAGGGCCGAATCGATTCGGACCTGCAAATTTGCCAAAAATGGCTACGAAGGGTTATGAACCCTAAATCCTCCAAACTTCAAATCTCTTCCTTTTCATACACATCCAACAACAAAAATCTACCCCAAACTAATCTACATAATTATTAACCATCAAAACCCACAATTTCTTCAACATAAATCAAGACTAGGGTTTAAATCTCACAAATTCTACATTTAAGCCATAAATGTAAATACACAACTATCACACAATTTATGCATCTTAAATCACATATTAGCAAGTAGAAAACTTGCCTTGATGTAGGGAATATCATATTTCTTTGAGTAGGAGCATCAATCCATCTTTAATCTTCATTTTCTCTTCTTTCTCCATTCTTTCTCTTCCTCTTTCTTTCTCTCCTTTCTCTCTATGTTCAAGACATTAAATGGGGAAAAATAAGGGATTTTGGATACTAAAATCGTGGCTTAAGTTAAAACTCCCAACTCAAATGGTTAATACCACATTAAAATGACTCACAAATACGCGTATAAGCTAAAACCAGGTAAAAATGCCCGAAACACAAAAATACAATATGTCACTTATTTTGACTGTCTCGCACCTTCCGAGACTAACTACACCCTCTAAACTGGCATCCGGAAATTTTATAAATTATTTCGAGTTCCAAAATCATTTAAACTAAAAGGCCATTTAAAATACATGACACTACAGACATGCAACCTGATGTTATTTACTTTCACATGCAGTAAATATGCATCAATCTAGTAAATATTAACTTTCAATTCATTAAATTAATATTTACTCCAGTCCCCACATTTTATATAATTACCTTATGCGGTAAAATCAGTATAAAATGAGCCTCCCAGAATCGAGGGTTGTTACATACTCCCCCTCCTAAGAGGGAATTTTGCCCCCAAAATTCGGGCATACCCAAATCTGATAAGGGCATACTACTCTAAACTAGGATTCTACCATCCTAAACAAACTCCTCGTTATTGCAACGTCCCAAATGGACTCAGACTAAGGTCGACCCTATCGATCTCAGCCAATCATCATTTGTGCTCTAGCATAGCACAAAGCGTTCCTCACCAACTACGGATCCTATCTTCCTACGGCGAAAGGTGATGTCCTCGCGACTCGGAAAAATTAGCCGAATCTCTAGCATCGTGTTACATCACACCTTGGGGCATTCGTACCAACTCTAAGTGGCTTAGCCCTAACGCTACTCAGCTATCCCCCGCCTCGACGTATCTCATCAAGGCGTATGGCTTAAAAGCCAAATCTCTAAAGAAATGTTCCGAGACCACTCCAAGTCCAAGGAACATATTACCCATTGGTTCCATCCAACGAGTATACGAATTACTAAACCGACCATGCTAGGCCACTCACGAAACCATGCCTTAGGAAATGGTCCATACGACCACTCCAAAACCTAATGGTTGCACGAAAATCTCCATCCATACCATTACTGCTCCCATCTACTATGTATACTAAGGCGCACGTTCGTAATATGCCTTTCGGCATAAGTAAATTTCTCCCTTTCATCCATCCACTTTAGGGTGGTAGGATATACGCCATTTCCATACGGTTCCCATTACTTCGCGAAACTTTTGCTAAACCTTCGACACGAATTTCTAGTTTCGGTCCATCCTATTATAATAGGCATCTCCCACGGTTTTTACTATTCCTCCATCGAGAACGGGGTATACTCTTCTATAAGTAGTCCGTCCATAATGGCCGGGAATGCAACAGTCTGATCAAACGATTAACCATTTCCTCAAATGGGATCATGACCAGTTCGATGCCGGTAGTTCCATGCAGGCATCTATGAATACCCTTCTTCGTTTCACTACTACTCTCTTTACACGAGCAGGTGAAATGGTCAATCACAGACAAACACGCTCTTACTACCGAGTCTTCCTATTCATTCTCATTCTACTTGGCCTTCCATGCCATTACCATCATCTCTGACGAGTTCTCTACTCGACACGTCCACTAGCCCAATCACATTTCCTTAGCGAATGAGAAAATATCCAATCACTAGTTCTTATGAACCCCGAGCACCAACTCAAATCCTCCCACAACATATTGCAACAACTTGTTGCTTACGAGAAGGACCAAATTTCCTGCCCAGGAAGTAGTGCCTTATCTATTTAAGGTGATCACTACCACGATGAATCTTAATTCAAGCACGGGATATTACTCTCCACAAGTTTAAGCTTGTGATACGCATAAACAATAGGTCTATGCTCCATTATTATTACTCCCCAATCCTGGCAGAAACTTACTCATTAAACTCACTCTCGAGCTTACAATCATGACTCAGGAGTGAGTATCCACCCGTCCTTATTAACTCCCCGGAAATGAAGTTACCAACGTAACCTTATCTCTAAGAAATGCCTCATCTCCTTCGGCCGAACCTACCAAACCTCTCGAGACCCCATAATCTCGCTCCTAAGGGATCTAATCTCTTATGGAGTTAACCCATAATTTATTCATGGTCAACTCCCTACCGCTTTCCTAAACTAACACCGCCTACCCTCAAGGTCTTACATCCTAAAAATCCTAAGGTCTATTTATATATATCCTACCTAAATCGTAAGCATATAATACCAAAGACATCCCTAGTGCCCAAGACCTTAATCAACTTCCGACATTCGCTCGGGTTCATGCGTGGGACGTCTCGCCGAAGCGAAATCCAGACAAGGAACCCTCCCATTACACTACTACCTCGCATTGTCGGTCATTAAGATGTGACAGTCTAAGACACATGATCGGGATCGGTAAATTTAACTTACAATTCTACTAATAAGATTCTACTTCTAGACTTCACCTTAGCATTCTATACACGAAATAAGAGAAAGGAAATATGGCATCTCTCGACTCCCAACGTCGTTAAGGTTCACGCGTGGAACGTCCCACAAAAGCGGAATCCAAACAAGGAACCCCTCCTATGCATTACTGCTTAACTTTGTTGGTCGTGGAGATAAGTCATAACACCCACATACAATGCAAACAAGCAATAAAACACTCAAACCAGGTAACACATATGACACATATACATTAAAAATATCATCACTCGCTTCATAATGAGTGAAGAAAAGATAGAACTTCCATACCACGGAAGTCATATAATTACCCTTCTATAATAGCGTAAATACTACTACAAGCTCAATATACACACCCGAGTCTATCGTAGACACAATACTACTAAATCTTATCCTAAGGAATATATACACTACCCACCTATAAGGTAGAATCCTCTCCACAATTTGCCAAGCACTCCGGGTCAATACTAATGGTTCTCAGACTCCATATTCGAGCCTTACACATACCAACATTATTTCCACCAACTCCCCAACCAGGCACTTTACTCTTGCCCTCGCTCTCCACTCAACGAAGTTTAAAATGAGTGGTTCTACACACTCCACATCATAACCGTTATTCCGACTCTGGCTAACAATAATTGCCCATGCAGTCCCTCTTACTTTCTTAGTAAAAGAGGACACGTTCTTGGCCTCCTCTTCCTCAGTTCAATGAAACCTCCCCAGGTGGATACTCACCAAGGGTTTCATGATCATCACTCCATCGAAAGTGTTAACGATACTTATTCTGGAGCCTAGTCATTTTGGTGCACGGTCTCCCTAACCGTACAACACTTTATTCACTGTCGGCCTTTAGCCGAGCATTCTGTGAACACTCGAGAATTCACCTCCTCCTCGGTCCAGTTATCCCAGAGAAACTCGCCATTGCAAGTATCCACCGGGCTTCTCAATGGGCCAAACTTCTGGCACCCATGAATATAGTGACCACATTTTCATCACCACAACACTTCTTCTATGGGTGAAGGATTTTCCTCCATTCTACTACAGGGCACTTCTCCACTTCAATATAACATCGCGTGAATTCTCAAGTTTAGTACCACTTCCTACTTCTAGCGGTACTTGGGAAACTACATCAACTGAAATTTGCAGTCGTAATAGCAAGACAAGAAAGTGCTACAAAAAGGGAGCGGCCTCGAAAGCGGTCCTCATCCCAGACCACAACTTACAGTTCTCCACACACCTTCCAATAATGCCCTTCTTCTATCGACCTATTATTCTCACACGAATTCGCAAAAGATTTTATAGATTCTACCTCATGGTAGAAGAACGAGATCTCACAAGAGAAATCAATGATCTTAATCCTAAGGCTTTACATCAAATCAAGAGCAACGCTGAAAACTTAAGGCGTCCACACAGATTCCTAAGGACTCTAGAACCTGATGCTCTGATACCATCTGTGACAACCCGCTCACCAAAATAAGGGGTGGCCAGCCCAATACTCCAATATAACGGAATCATGGATGGAATCATTCTCAGCATCATAAAAAAAATATAGAGTATCTAGGATAACCACCCAATATTTCAGAAAACGGGTTGCCAAAAATTTTGATTTGAAAGTAAATAAATGAAAACAAACAACCCAATTCCTGAAAGATAAGGGAAACCCCAAGACATATATAAATAATACAACAAGAATACGATAAAAAGACAGAATAGGTAACCGGTCACTAACTGATACACCAATAATACGCAAGTATAATAAGTTACTTAGTACATTACATTAGACACTTACAAAAGCTTGGGCCTCTCGCACGAATAAAAGACTTGATCTTAACTAGAATAAAAAAGTGAAAACGTCTATACCAAATGTATCCCGTAATACCCGCAATGCATCACGGCTCGACGAAAACATCGGAATCGGAATTCAAATCAGGCATCCTTGCGGTTGAGTACCTGAGCAGAGACAAGATGAATATGCAACAAGAAAAGTAACCAGGTCAGGGCCCGGTTCTATATGATTACCAGATGAATAAAGAGTATGACAGTTATGTATAATAAATCGTGAAGAAAGAGAAATAAGAAGCAACCTATACAATTTAAAACATAAGCTAAGCAGGAACAAAAGTAAGAATCATTAAACTAAAGACTTCACCAAGGGTGCCAATTATTTCATATGTCTTTTCCTTAGCAGGAAGTATAAATATATAATCAAAATCTTTTACTCTTTAAGGAGATTTTATCTCAATTTTACCTTTTGTAAAAATCCTTTCCTTATCAGGAAAATAATCATTTTCAAATGCTCTTTGTGGCATTTACATGTGCTCTTTGTGGCACTCCATCATGCTCTTATGGCATATCAAATACATCAAGTCCCACTTGATTATCAACTGTTATAATTATATACATATAACGAATTCTAAGACCGCCCGTCTGGGTTTCCCCACAGTGCGCGCCCCTAAATGACCATCATCTTCCAGGGCCTATCATTAGACAACCTGGGCACCTATATCGCAAGACGTCGGGAAGCGGCCATGAGCCTGCGGGGTAGTCAAGACCACACCCGGAATCTCCTACCCATCGCAGAAAAATATACAACAATAAGCGCTCCCATGGCCTAGGACTATATCCACCCTGCATTCATTAGCCAGGGGGCTTCACCTCGCGTGCGGACTTCCCTTATGATGTCATTTAGAGAGGTGTGTTTAAGCCATTTTATTTATCATATCCAAAATCAAGTAAACCATTATTTACCGGTTTCATGATTAAGTAAATTATCATTTACAAATATCAATACCATTTCCATTTCATTTCCATCCCACGTATATGTTTCATTTTATTCGAAACCCTTTCTATTTATTTTGTAAATAATCTAACTTACCATCCATAGTCATATGATAGCTTATATCAACACTACAACCTCAAAGGAGTAAATAAACTCTTCATTATCTCCAAGCATTCTAGGAGGTTATTTTAGAACCCCAAGGTTATCATCTTTCGAAGGAATGAAATGACTTTCAATTTATTCTCCAAACTCACCTTTATGGCGTTATTATGAACCACCAAGGTTAACATAGTTCAATCGAACTTTTAAAATCTCCCAACATTCTTTTGGGGTGGTAATATAAACCATCAAAACTAGTATAGCTTAATTAAGCTCATAAGGTCTCCCGAACACAACACTACATCTCCTAGTTTTATAATAATTAACTAGAAGAAAAGAATGCCTTATCATTAATAGGCCTAACCCCGGAAAAATCCCCACATAACCCATTCCTAATGTAGGGTAGACATCTAACTCATCTCACACTCTAGGACTCTAAGTTTACTTCATTCAAGAAGGTTCCTAGTCCCTATATTTAAAGAAAAGGATTGAAATTGAGTTATAAAATTAACTCAAAAACAACAGGAAAATGAATCGATTCGCCCAAGGGCCGAATCGATTCGCCCTAGCGAATCGATTCTCCCAAAAAGAGAATCGGTTCGGACTACTGAACCAACATTCTGCAATTGGCCGAATCGATTCGGCTTTGACCCGAATCGATTCGGGTTATGCACACCTGCAAATTTCCCTTAGCGAATCGATTCGCCCAAAGGGCCGAATCGATTCGGACCTGCAAATTTGCCAAAAATGGCTACGAAGGGTTATGAACCCTAAATCCTCCAAACTTCAAATCTCTTCCTTTTCATACACATCCAACAACAAAAATCTACCCCAAACTAATCTACATGATTATTAACCATCAAAACCCACAATTTCTTCAACATAAATCAAGACTAGGTTTAAATCTCACAAATTCTACATTTAAGCCATAAATGTAAATACACAACTATCATACAATTTATGCATCTTAAATCACATATTAGCAAGTAGAAAACTTGCCTTGATGTAGGGAATATCAGATTTCTTTGAGTAGGAGCATCAATCCATCTTCAATCTTCATTTTCTCTTCTTTCTCCATTCATTCTCTTCCTCTTTCTTTCTCTCCTTTCTCTCTATGTTCAAGACATAAAATGGGGAAAAATAAGGGATTTTGGATACTAAAATCGTGGCTTAAGTTAAAACTCCCAACTCAAATGGTTAATACCACATTAAAATGACTCCCAAATACGCGTATAAGCTAAAACCAGGTAAAAGTGCCCAAAACACAAAAATACAATATGGCACTTATTTTGACTGTCTCGCACCTTCCGAGACTAACTACACCCTCTAAACTGGCATCCGAAAATTTTATAAATTATTTTGAGTTCCAAAATTATTTAAACTAAAAGGCCATTTAAAATACATGACACTACATACATGCAACCTGATGTTATTTACTTTCACATGCAGTAAATATGCATCAATCTAGTAAATATTAACTTTCAATTCATTAAATTAATATTTACTCCAGTCCCCACATTTTATATAATTACCTTATGCGGTAAAATCAGTATAAAATGAGCCTCCCAGAATCGAGGGTTGTTACATTTTATGGAGTACTTTTTCAATCTCCGCCGATTTTGATTACATACATATTAGAGCTATTCTTAATTCTACCTTTTACTTATGTTTCATTATAACGATGGATGTGATGACTTTCTTATCATTGTACTCATTTTAGTTTGGAACAGTATTTTGTTGGAAGTTGGCATGTAATAGTTATATTAGGGAGTAATCTTATGACTCAAATGGGTGTGATTGATTCTATCCATTATATAAATTGAGACTTTATCATTTCGTTATTCCTTTTGATTATCATTATTCATTGACTTCTACCTCATTCTAACGATGATATTTAAATTGTTTTTGGAAAACTGTAATAATTAATAAATAGACTAGATCAACCTAATTTTAAAAAAAATATGGGGTGTCACAGTACTTATAGAAAAGGGCGATCTCACTCAATTAGGGGTTATTGACTTATATCCTTCCCACGATGACTTGGGCTCTCAACTCGCAACCCTAGCACTTCAATCGTCACTTATTCTTTCGAGAAATGAACAACTCTACCTCCTTTCCTATGGACGTAGGCATGATGATCTATCAAACCTCGTACATACATTGTCCTTTACTTTGCTGCATCCATATTGTTGGGGCCAGTTTATAATATTTAATTTATTGTGGGTTTGATATCCTTATGAGGGTCTCTTCATATATTCAATGCATAGGATTGAAGGTACAAACATAAAAAGCGTACCTTGTGACTCAATATAGTTTTGTCCAATGAAATAAAACCAATCTATCTAATTTTTAATGTTCATTACAATAATTTAAAAATAGGTCCCTATAATAAGACATAGAGATGCAATACGATAAGCCTCAAACATAAATCGAATTATCTCCACACAATACTAATGAAAAATAAGAATATATACCCATCCATGATACCCAACCTTGACCCATACATCACACTCACAAAGTCTAGTCTTAAGCTACCAACATAAACTAAATATAAAAATGCATACCTCAACTTTCTCCAAAATACTTGCTAACTAAAAAGTAAATTTACTACTCAACACACACAACCTAAAAAGTAAGATAGATAAATACTAAAGGAACCTACGTCCAAGCTCTAATTAGTGAATAGAATAAGGAAAAGCGATAATTTGTGCTAGCTAGAATGAAGTAATTCTCCCATCCCAGCCTTAGCACTCGAAATGTTTCTAATATACTAAATGAGTCATAGCTAAACACGTCACCAAAGATACGCAACGTAGAAAAAGTTATATATAAATGATATCTCCATAGATTTTTTAACCTCTACTAATAATCATGCGTATAATATGAAACCTCACAATCCATTTTAATTAAACATTTAGCTTCAACATTTAATTAATCTCCTAATTAATCCGATCGTACTTGCATTCTTCCATTTACCTCTGCCATTCCAAAACCATGCGGTACAAAAAATATAATTCCATCACATCATCGAAGCACCAAAACTCACTAGCATGTTATAATACCCCATATTTATGTGTAATTGAAATTTAATTAATTCGGTAATTAATTCATTTTTTTTAAATTACACGACTGATGTATTTTAATTGAATTAAATTATAAGGTGTTGATTAAATATTAATCGAGAGATACAATGATTGATATTATGTGTTAAATTTACTAATTGAATAGCAAATAATTTATGAAAAATTAATATATATCGTAGCGAGTGATATTGATGTAATTGGATTATATCTCAACCAGGAGTCGTGTGTAGACTAAATTGAGGTCTATAGAGGAAAAATTATTTCGAATGACTCAGATGATTATTTTGAGGTCACGGATGATTCCAAAAGGGTCGAAATAGTTGGAATAGTATACGTGGGGGTATTATTTGGGTCCTGGGGCAATTTTAGACTAAATAGGCATCGTATAAGGGCATTTTAGTCTTTTAGTAGCCTTGGGTAGAGGGAGATACGGATTTTCTAAGATTATATCATCTTATATATGGTAGAGTCTAGGGTTAAAAGATTAGAAAACCAAAAGAGTACATTAGAGAAGAAAGAAAGAGTATTCTTGGAGGTTTGAAGAGGATTCTTGAAGCCCTCCACCTTATTCTTGCACCATCACCAACCTTAAATTGTGGATTGGAAGGGAAGACAAACAAACCAATTATCAAACCATGAAATCAGATCCTACTACCCAAGGTAAGTGTTTATTTGCAATTTTCTTTGAAGTTATGATTTGGGTAGGATTGCATATAGAATGGATCCATGAATATAGTTGACTCAAAATCAGTAGTTGGATGTTGAATAACACGAGAAAATCTGGGTAATATGATGAAAATAAATGAAGAACATCAAAACTAGAGTTTTTATGATGTATGCAAATTAAATCTTCTATGATTTGTTCTTATTGAGGATTTAATGATATAATTTGTTAGGAACTGTTAGAAAAATCCTATATGAAGTTTAGTTGAATTTGGTTGGGAGTTGGGATGTTTTTATGAAGGTTTTTGGGAGTAAGAATGGTGAAAAATGCTAAAACTCAATGAAAAAGATGACCTGCTACTTTTTGAATCGATTCTTGCCTAGGACGAATCGATTCGGTTTGCCAAGAATTGCCAATTTTGCCTATTTAATCCTAGAAAATTTGTATAATTAACGGGGTGACTTTTAGGGCCTCTTTGAAACATAATAAGAGATTTATTATATTACAATAGGCCTATTATACGGTTGCTGCTTAGTTTTATTGAGAGAATTAAGTCGAGGATTAATCGAGCTTAATTCGTAGTGTAATTAATTTGAGAGGAAGGGAACGAGTTATGGGGATTACGAATGATCCTATAATATAGACCAGTAGTGTATGATAGAGGTAACTACTGAAATAACTTAAGGGATTAACTAGGACACTTAGCGTATAGAATTATAGTTGACTAAATACGATAGTGAGAATAATCATAAAATGATAGTACGGTGAGTTTTCGAGATATATACACTTTGTACGATGTATGATAATTTGGGTTGTGTGTATACCTACTGAATGGATACACACACACACACACACACATATATATATATATATAGGTTGTGTGTATACTTATTATATAACTGGTATTAAGTGTTAGCATACATACGCTGCCTGCTATCATGGAGGTTCCCGCGCAGTGGGTGATATCCACCTTGACGATGATAGTGAGGTCTGGATGAATGCCCAAGGACATAGAACTTAGGGCGAACCATTAACTGTGTGAGTATAATGGTGCGTGCATGTCGTTCGAATACGTTAGGTATGTGCGTGATCCACATCTTAGAACTATGTTCGCCTCCAAAATGTGTTGTTTTAGTTTATAGTTCGAGGAAGACATTCCAAACTAATAGTCATTGATTTTGTACGAGAGGTACATGGACTGATAGTAGAGTATGCCTGTCTCGCGACGGTCATCTTGAGAAATGCTGCAATTATATATATATATATATATATATATATTCTGCTTACGTGTGACTGTAGACAGTTAGATAGTGTATATCTAATAATAAATTTAAGTAGAGAAACTTAATTAAATGATAACATATGTGAAATGAATATTTCAACTCTTATAACGTACGAGAAATGTTAATTATCGGATATCATGCTTTATGGATGGCATATGGACTTTAACGTATCGATGGTTAGTTAGATACTTAAGTCTAGTTAGCATGGGTAGTACAACTAGGTGGTCTAAGTAGAAGACGTTAGGTGTGCACTATAGTTGAGAGGTGAGGAAACTCAAGAGAGTACACGAACCTATTATGTGTATCTAATAACTGATTTTTAAATGGTGATAAATACTTCCTAAGTGTTTTAAAATGTTTTGGATTCTAACCCATGCTATAAAAATATTTTCCAAAACCTTTAGGTGTCCTTCCACAGGGACGCTAGACGTGACGACCTATTCCAGGGATGCGTAGTTACAACTCTTTGGAGGCTTGCATGAGTTGATTAGATGCTTCCATTTCTCATTCCTAGTGTAGGATTTCATTTATGTATTTATCTTGGGTGTGTTTTCCCTTCCGAAGTTTTTTGTTTAGTTCTATTTTCGACTATATATTTGGTTGCAGTTTGATTCGATTTAGACTTATGGTTTGGATTTTTGGAGCCGATGGTTTATTCGATTTTCATTACTTTTTTATATTATCTGAATGTTCAAAGTTTATGTTATATTATGATTGAATTAAATTGTTTTATTTCATCATGGTTGTTAGCATTAATGAAAGATGAACTTTTGGCATCGGTTTAATTAAATGGTAGGCGGTTAGTAACTTATAACATTTTGGACAGTGATGCTAAGAATGAACCAAATGGGAATCCTGTTTTAATTTAATAAATGACAAATCACCCACTATTTAAATGGATGGGGTGTCACACATGTACCCACTAAGCATAAGTGGTGCACAATTACAACCGCTTCTGAATTCAAACCCACAGTTCACTAACATGGTCCCACTGCTCATCAGGGCATAAATTGTGCTATATCCTGCTAAATCAGACATCCATGTGTTGAATTGATAAGAAAGAGTGAAATTTTTTCCCCCAATTTCTAATATCAAAGTTGGTTATTCATTTTTGGGGGGTCAAAAGTTATTGTCATATTATAAAAAGTGGAGAGAAAATAATTGGGTTTATCTCAATCACCACAAACCAATCCGGATGTGCATTTGAGAAGTCTCAATAATTTCATACTCCTCTTTATCTTATTATTTAAAGCCTTAGAAATCAACTCAAACTTTATCACCACATAGCCTATAAATATATGGTTCGCATTGTAACAGACTTGTGCCTTGGTTGATTTGGTAGGTAGAGAGTTACATCCTATATCATAGGGTGAGTGAAAGTCATGGTTCATATATGTAGATTTGCACTCTTATAAGACCAAGCTATTTTATCTCCTGTAGTAAGGTATGTGGTCTATGATATCACATATCAGGGGTTCAAACCCCGTTGGCACTAGTTTGTGGATCTGAGATAGAATAAAAATTCATACTATTGTGAATGGTGGTTAAATTGGAGACAATATATATGGTGGTACATTGGGGTGTTATATGCGCACCAGTTAAAAGAAGATAATCGGAAAAGAAAATAACATCAGAAGGCCGGTCATATTCAAGAAAGAAAAGAAGGAACACCCAATTGTGTATTTTTCTTTTGGGAAAAACACAAATTTAACACCAAAATTTGGGGCAAATTTTAATTTAAACACGATCATTCAGAAGTTACTTTGTTAACCTTGAATTTTAAAAATTAGTGCAATCAAACCCACCATCACAGAACCATTAAAATACTTAATGAAAAATGATTACAATACATCCTACGTGTCAAATTTATTATTTTATCCATTAAACAAGTGACACATGTATCCAAAAAGTAATTATTTAATATAAGTTTTATATGATTAAAAAACACACTCAAGCCATTCAGAACCATTATATACATTATTAACCCCTAAATCAAATAAAAAAAACTCAAAACAGATACACTTAAACACTAAATCAAATGAAAGGAACATACTTTCTATAGAAAAAAAGAATTAACATATAAAACTTCAGAATGGCCGCATCACATCCCCGAACGCCATCGTCGTTGTCGGCATCACTACTGCAATCGGGTCTCTCTCCCCTCTCTCTCTCTCTCTCTCTTTCTCTCTCTCTCTCTCTCTCTCTCTCTCTCTCTCTCTCTCTCTCTCCCTCTCCAGTTTTACAGGTTTAGGTTTGAATATAATTTGGATTTTTGTGATTGTAGTTACAATTTAAGTTTGATTTTGTTTTTCAGTTAAAGTTTAAGTTCGATTTGGGCTTCGATTTAGGATTACGATTGTAGTTACAATAGATGGTATGTTGTACTAATATTGAAATTTGTTCCTAGACTTTGCTACACCTTCGTCCAGAATAATGACACAAACCTTGGGTCCCTATCCGATATAATGGAAAGAGGTACACAATGAAGCCAAATGATCTCCTTGAAATACAGTCTCGCCAACTTCACCACAATGTACGTGGTATTTATCACTAAGAAGTGTGCTGACTTCATGAAGAAATCCACTATGCCCCAAAAGACACTGTGTCCCTTTTCTATCCTTAGTAAGGCTATAATAAAGTCTATAATAATGTGTTCTCACCTCCATTATACCATCGATAGTGGTTGCAATAACTCTTCTCGAAGCACGTCAATCGTTGGGACAGTCAGCCAACCCTTACGGCGTACTCCTTCATCCTTTTTTTTGTAAAATAAAATTTATTGATTTAAGAGAGAATAGGCCTCTCATCATCATAAATGTTCACTTCCAAAACCTTTTGTTGAAGGAGTGGTCTAGCTACCACACCCCAAAGATAAGTCCAGTCACCAACCTTCTAAACTGACAAATCAAAACTCTACAAGTCGCTAAACATCTTTGGACGCTAACACTTCATTGCTGCTAAGGACAAACTAGACTTCCTATTGAGCGCATTGGCCACCACATTTGCCTTACCCGGATGGTACTCTAAGGGTAATTCGTAGTCTTCCAATGATTCAATCCACCTTCTCCGCTAAAGGTTAAGATCCCTCTGAGTGAAGATGTAAGGACGACTTTTGTGATCTGAGAATACCTCAAATCGCCCAGTGTATAAGTATTACCTCCATATTTATAAATCAAATATCACCTCTTCTAACTCCAAATCACGTGTAGAATAATTTCTCTCATATATATTTAACTGGAAGGATGCATAAGCTACTATATGTCCTTTTTTCATCAATACGTCACCAATCCCTGAACCCGAAGCATCACAATACATAAAATAACCCCTTCCCCACTCTAAGAGAATAAGAATAGGTGTCGTGGTTTATCGCGCCTTGAGTTCCTGAAAGGATGACCCACATTCATCGGTCCATTTAACGTGAATAACTTTTTATGTTAGTCGTGTGGTGGGAAAATCTAGGATAGAGAAACACTGAACAAACCGCCAATAATAACGGGCCAACCCCAGAAATCTCTGCACCTCTATCACATTTTTAGGTTTCTCCTATCCTAATACAAATTTTCTTTTTCCATGTCAATATAAATCCCTTTTCCAAAACATTCATGTCCAAGGAACTTGGCATCCTTTATCCAAAACTCACATTTGCCAAAGTTAACATATAACTTATTTTCCCTTAACACTTGGAGGCCAACACATAAATGCTTCTCGTGATCCACATTCGAAGCCGAGTAAATCAAGATGTCATCAACAAAGACCACTACAAACAGGTCTATATAGGGTCTGTAAATGTGGTTCATCAATACCATGAAATTCATCAAAGAATTAGTTATCTCGAAAGGCATAACCAAAAACTCAAAATGTCCATACCGCATAGGGAATTTAATTTTTTGAATACCTTCTTCTTTTACCCGAACCTCATGATACCCAGACCGAAGATTAAATTTTAAGAATCTCCCTACACCTCGCAACCGATCAAAAAGGTCAACGATACGGGCATGGGATACTTATTTTTTGTCGTTAGCCTATTCATCTGGTGATAACTAATTCAAAGTCATAATGAGTTGTCTTTTTTCTTGGCGAAACAGACCAGTTATCCCCAAGGAGACACACTGGGATGGATGACAACCTTGCTCATCAAATATTCCACTTAATTATATAGTTCTCTTAATTTCTCTAATGCCAACCTGTGAGGTGGCATAGAAATGGGAACAACACCCTAATGTACCTAAATGGAAAAATTGATCTCCCGCTAAGGAGGCAATCTCAAAATGTCATCGGGAAACTCCCGAACGACTAGGTAGTCGAAAACCATATGATCCACCTCTTTCCGAGTTAGCATGCTGGACAACCACCCAAAGAAATTATTTTATTCCTTCACGCTAAAAAACTTACTAGGATAGCCCACCTCCTTCTCACTATTAAAATGGTAACGAGACCTATTCGGTAACAATACGATACACTATGCCAATGGCTCAAGATAACCAATTAATTCCTAAGATAATCTCAAAACCATTCATGTTCATAATGATTAGGTCATATTCTAACACATATTCCTTGACTATAATGACACGAACTATATAAACCATATTTAAGTGCACCCCCTAACAAGGAGTCCTACAAAGATAAGAGGATTTAACCAATCCACCTCGAGGCTAAGACTAAAAGATAATGAGCTAGATATGATAGAATGCAAGGCTCTAGAATGAAATAAATCCTTAACCTAAGTGTTTTATAATAAAATAATACCTTATATGATCAATGATTCATGAGGAGGAATAATAGCCTATGGAATATTATAAGCACGCTCCTGTGTGAATTGGCTCCCTTAGCCACCATGCGACTGCACCTACCCATGGACCACTTGCCTCTGATTGGGATGTGGAACATCAAAACTGTGACAAGACTGATGGTATTATCCCCATTGCTGCGACTACTGAGTAGGGCCCAAGTAGCTTGAGTTCCTTTCAGGTATGAAATTTTAGGCTTGGTTATTGGTTTGCTATTTGCCAGCCTATCTCGGGGGACAGTCCCATTTAAAATGATTGTGAGACCCATAAGTGTAAAACCCCTGACCAGATGGATCCACCACCTTTTGATCACTGGTACACTGAGATGAAGAACCAGCACTCACTGTGCTTTCAGCATTTCAAAGAAATACCTATTACCACCTTTGAATTTTTTACGATCAGTACTTTAGGGCCTACCCGTTCCACTCTTTTTCTCCTTGATTTGTTTAGAGTTTTATGACTCCAACTATAATTGGATTGCCTTGCTAATGGCATCTCTGAATCTACAGAGGTATTAGACCACAACGAGCCTATGAATATAAGGGTTTAGTCCCTTTACGGAGAACCTCATTTTCTTTGCTTCATCAATTATCACATACGACACATAGTTTGACAACCTCTTAAAATTCATCTAATACTCGTTCACTGACATCTTTTCTTGGAACGAGTAAAGGAAATCATCATTCTTAGAATTTTTGAATGCCTCAGGGAAGTGCTTATCTAGGAAAGTCCGTTTAAAACCATTACAATAAACTACATCACGAACACTTGCCTAGTATGATAGCCATAATTTATGTGCC
Source organism: Sambucus nigra (assembly GCA_949130495.1). Taxonomy (NCBI): domain Eukaryota; kingdom Viridiplantae; phylum Streptophyta; class Magnoliopsida; order Dipsacales; family Adoxaceae; genus Sambucus; species Sambucus nigra. The sequence goes on from OX422209.1 coordinate 329,922,026, forward strand.
TGATCTATGAGATCGAAGGTTATAACCCTAACCCTGTGACCAATTGGTACATCCATCATGTTCCAGATATTATTCATCCTCTCCAACCACTCTTACCACTAAATGTTAGCGGATTTAATGTGTGAAACTCTTTCAGAACGAAAGCAAAAGTAATGATCTCCATGGAGCGACTATTTTGTCCCCTGTTAGCATGCTGCGGGGACAGATTGTCTACAAGATGGAAAATGTGGGATAATATTAATATTTAGGTGTAAAAATAATGAAAGACAAAGTAATGGTTGAAAACTAATAACCTTGAAAAGTGAACATTATGCTAACAAATATAAGGTTTTTGCCCCAAAAGTGTGATTTTATGTAAAGTTGGAACTTTATAAGTAATAAATACCCTTAAAATGGACACTAGTTGGTAAAATTATGTTTAGTGTGGAAAAAGATGAAAAATTCATGTTTTGGGAAGAAAGAGATGTTATAAAACATTTTTGTAAAAGTTAAAGAATGTGAAAAATTAGTAGTGTTCATGAACAAACAGCAAAAGGTTCAAGATGATATTTACATGAGTTTGGCTAGCTTCGTCGGTCAGGTTATAATAAAGAAAATGGAAATAATGATTCAGAGGGACTAATTAAAGAAATCGGAGCAAACAGAAATTTTAAGAAGGGCTCGTATCCCAAGGGTGTGGCTTTATGCTTAGATCCAAAATAACAGGCCAGTAAATCATGGGCCACAACATTTATGGAGGACAATGAAATCCCGTAAATATAAATGGGATTTATGAACTCCGAAATAATGAAATAATAATCAATGAACTTGATGTTTGTAAGGTTCAAAGTAAAAGGGACAAACGAAAAGAAAAAAAGGAGTAAATGGTAAAAGTATAACATAGAGGGAAAACTGAGGTAAATATGTAAAAAATAATGACTCAAGTATGGGTTAAAATTGGTCCAGTGTTGGTGAGCACATTTCTCGAGTTACATTCTTTGATTGTAGACTACATGAGGATACTTAAGTAAAGTAGGTAAAATTTTCAGAATTAATATAATACACTGTATATGTATAAACATTCCCCTTGTGTGTATTATACTCTACTAGTATATCCCCTACTGGACTTTCCCCCCAGGAACTTCAAAAAAAGAGATTAACAAGGATAACAGTAAGGGCAAGGGGGGACATTCACATTATTAGGGCTATGTTTACTATTTATTTCAAGTAGTGTAACTTAATTAGACTTTAATTATGCTATTCGGGACTCTATATTCAACACGTTGGACTTTTATTTGTAATAATACATGATGGTGTGAACCTTATATTATTTATCTTATTTTAAAAAATTGCAAAACTCTTTTCATAAATAAATTACTAAATGACTTAATTGCTTAATAAGGGTCATTATTTCTTAAAATAAAAATAAGCGTGTTTTATATTATGAACTGGCACAAATTGGGTAAAATGACAAGGATTTCTTTATTAAAAATAAATCAAAGGCATTTTCCCTAGCACTGTGATTCGAATGAGAGTGGGCTCCATTGAGAGGCTCAAATTCGAGTCGAGGCATTACAGCTTGGTATCGGGGCATATGACCCTACGTGAGTAACAAAGTGTTATTATGCTTTGAGTATCATTTGATCTGTTATACGTATCCTTTTTGCGTTAAACTATTACTCCTATGTAGAGTGTCAACTTGTCATGGTGGACCTTAGGTAGGCGGAAGCGCCAGTGATAAAGATGTGTTATTACCTAGTCGATATGGATCGCTGAGATACTAGAAACATGATATGGGATACTATTCTAAAACAAACTCTATAGTTCTCTTCTTATGTCTATCTTTATCTTTAGTAGCGCTTGTTTGTGGAGAATCTCTAATTCCCCTAGGTTTTGTCGATGTCAAGTGTCTCGATTTCTAACATATTTTCGATGTTGAGCGTCTCGATCTTAAATGTCTTTCTTTAGTCGATTAATCTCTTTAAATAAATCATGGGAGAAACTTGCTAATGTGGATGTTGGACTAATACCTACTCCCTTTAGTAAAGTATAACCATACCCTCCTTGTTCTACCATATCCCTAAAAATCTTATTCCTCACTTCGAGATCATTTCGCTTTTGTTCTAGTAGTTCATTTTATTTTTTATCAAGGATTGCGTACTAATTAAACATATATTAGAAATTAATGAATGTAATTTAACTCCGCACAAGCATTATTTATTTTTAACACATAACAATATTTAAATAACCTATACCAAATGGTGTCTTCAATTAGTATATCTACATACCACTCTATCTGATGTTCCATCTTCAACATTGAAAGATTTATTATTTGAATCCCTAGTGGCTTTTCGCATGTTGATATTGAAAATACCCTCTCTAAATCCCACGAGATTTTGTTTTGTCTCAGTTTTGTAACAACAATCCCAATCACACTCGGACCATTGCATGCACTAAACATTTTCCTAAAAAATATTTTTAAACTAAGGTTTCCAATGTTTAAAACCCTAAATTGAATTTTGATGAATATATTCTTTATTTTTGTATTAATACATTATATATGTATTTTATTCTAAATATTTTTTATATTATACATTTGATGGTTTTATAATTTTCCATATTTCTTAAATTAATTTTCTTATTTTTTATGATTTTTCTGAAATTTAAAATGGTTGAATTAAACATTAAAAAGAAATAATTTAAACATTTACATTGTTTCTTAATTAAATTAAGCAAAGATTAAAACGAAATCATTTTGGTTGACTGTGGGTCGTTTGGTTATCGATCCGGGTGACATGGTTTGGTCCAATGGGGCTACGAGGTGTGTCCCACATCATTTGGTTACGCGTGAGTCTTGGGCGTGTCTATCGTCGACTGTCAGTTATCTATGGTCATTTTACCCTTTTGTCCTCCGCAATGTCTTGGTTATTGATACGTGTTCCCTCACCGAACTCCTTATTCTACGATTTTAGTCTTACCCTTTGAAATCCTTATCTCTTTACTATAATGCCCGTATTTATTGAGGAATTCCATAAATGCCTGGGGCATTGCTCAACCTCTATAAATAGAGGCATTGGGCTGAGATTTTGAATGGTCGAGATAATTTCCAAACAGAAACAAAACTCAGCCAAAATTATTCCACAACTCTCTCTCTGAATAATACTTCCAATGTTTATCTTCTTGAGAGATTTTCCTAATTCCTTTTATCTAAACATCTGTTTGTTCTTCAAAACATTATTAGGAGTTTGTGTGTTTAGATCACGTTTGACGGTTTGGGAGTTTGAGAGTTTCTGATTTGTGTATTTTATGTTTTTCGAAGTATTTGGGCTTTTGGGGGTTTGTTTTTAAAACCTTTGAAGATTTCAAGGTTTATTATTTGAAAGTCTTTTCGTGACTTTCTATTTTAGATCATTCAAGGATGTTGGAGCTTTTTCCATTCTCCTATTTGACTGTGTGATCCTCACTATGGTATAATATATAAGCTCATTTTTTACATGCAATAACATATATATGAATATATATATATATTCTGTTTGCATGTGATTATGATTTTATATGTTATAAACTATGATAACATGTTTTAAAGACAAAACCAATTTTCTAAAAATCCTAATCTTAAAATCCTCCTTTTTCGGCGAGATCTTACTAAACTTGTTAATATATATATATATATATATATATATATATATATATATATATATATATATATATATATATATATATATATTATACTAAATATTTGTTTAAAACTGCAATACTCTTTAAAAATAAATTTTTGTTTGTATTTCTCAAATTTGTGTAAATACAAATGTGGTTTGTAAAAACTCTTGATCTGAAACTTTCATTACACAAAAGTGATTTTTTTATTTTCACACAAGTTGAAATTTCAAACTCTAAAGAAAATACTCTTTTTTATCTATAGTCTTTAGATTTGACCTTCCAACCTTCTATGAGGACCAAAATTTTTTTGAAACTTATTTTCTTTGCATCTTCACTGATACACTTGTCTTGAGTATGAAGCTCTATTTGTGTTCTTCTAAGTTCACTGTTCATGCTGTTTGGTATTATGGGTACCTCGATTAACTATTCCATCCCAGATGAGTAGAATGATTAAGTCTGGCACAAAGTATAAAGGCCTCGTGCATAACTGATTTAGTTATGACCCATTCAACCCCTAAAATCTCTCAAGAGATATTCTAGGGATTATGGGCTAACGTGGAGGAGTCCAACACCCCCACTCTCTGAAAAATGACTGTATATATTAAACCCTCAGCCTGGGGTAAAGGGAACGCAATTATAAACACTCTCCCAAAGTAAAGAGAAATGTAATACAAAGCGCACCACCGTGGACATAGGCCTTCTTACCGAACCACGTATATCTTGTGTTGTGTGTGATTGCAGTTATTTCATGTTCTTTATTTATTCTGGTGATCGCATTTGCTTATCATTTGTGTTGAGATTTATTATCACCACAATCGATGCCGTCTGTGGGAACCGATTGTTTCCTTTAAGAAAGCCTTCACCAATAAGAACCATGAATGTCAGGTCACAGCAGTAATGCCCCTCAAGCAGGGGATATTCAAGAGCAACCTTCCCCTCACAGGTTTAGATCTGAAGTTTGACGCTCAAATCCTAGGCCTCTCCCAGAATGGCAATCTTCAGAAGAAAGTCAGGGACCAACCAGGTCCACACAAGTTTCTAGGCTGATCGACGCCTACGAGACCAGGCTCCAAGAGCAAGAGGAAGCTACTCGTAAGCAGGAAGCTGCGAACGCTCGCCTCAATAGAAGACTAGAGAAGATGGAGCGAGAACTCCATCGTAGCACAAGGCAATGTCACTATCGCACTCCTAGCCCACAGGCGAGCAAATCTCACAGTTGAGGAAGGAGCCCGAGACGTGGACCTCAAAAAATCGAGGGACAAAAGTCAGAAGATGACTTATCCGAGCAACAATAATTAGCTTGCCATTATAGGAGCCTAGGCTGAGGAAATGATGACATACAAAATTTGGTTCGAAGATAAATTGACCAACACCCAACACATCGCGGTGATAAGTCGACCAAAGAGCTAGCCGGGTGATCTCTTAGGACCCAGATGAAATCCCTTTTCTCAAGGGAGATAGAGGAAGAAGAATCCCCCAAGAAATTCACAATGCCCAGATTCAAGATCTACGATGGAAAGACCGATCCTATAGACCACATCAGGCAGTATAAGCAGGCCATGACTCTTTGGAATCACAGAGACGCATTGATGTGCAAGATATTTCTGTCGAGCTTACACGACGTGGCTCATAAGTGGTTTGAGAGACTGCCTCACAGATCCATCAGGAGATTCGAGTCCCTGGCAGAGCTCTTCACAAATCGCTTCATTACTAGTATCTCCCACCCTAAGAGGATGGATGCTTTGTTGACCATGAAGAAAATGCCTCAGGAGAGCCTCAGAGAATACGCGAAGAGGTATTGGGAACTGTTCTACGAGTTCTAGGACTTCTCGGAGCAGGTCACCGTCGCGTCCTTTAAAATTAGCTTACCCAGTTCTTTCCTCTTACACCAGTCCATCACCAAGAAGGAGGCCACGACCATTGACTACTTAATGGCTCGTATTGAAAAATACGCCAAAATTGAAGACGTGACTCATCTCAGCACAGGGGAAAATGGTCCCGCCAAGTTCACGGGCAAGGGCATCGATAAAAATGAGAATCATAAGAGATTAAGTAAAAATGGGGGCAAGGTTGGCCCCAAGAATGGGAATAAGAGTGATGCCTCAAAAGAATTTCAGGCAGTGAACACGTTTTTAATGAACCAATCTACAAGATTCTAGTAAAGATCAAGGACGATCCATTCATTAAGTGTCCCAGAAAGATGGGTGGATACCCCTCAAAGAGGAACAATGCACTGGGATGTGCTTTCCACAGAGAGGGCGGGCACAAAACTGAGCATTGCAAAGCCCTCAAGTATCATCTTGATGAGCTATCTCAAACCGGACACTTGAGCGAATTTATGGAAAAGAAGGTAGAGAAGGTCGCTACCAATGGAGATCAAAGGCCTGACAACGTGCTTGAGGAAGACGTCGGCCATGAGTTCACAGTGATTCATGGGGCATCCGACCTAAAGTATATTCAAGGGAACACAACTCCAATGGAAGTAAAAAAGCTTACGGTAGTTATGAAAGCTTTTTAAATCGATCCAGCCAAAATGTAAGAAGGAAAGCATCGGCGAGCAAAGGACGTCGACTACAGTAAGCATATTGTGTTCATGAATAAATAACTAGTGGGAGTAAAGACCCCACATAATGATGCCTTGATCATTACACTCACGATAGCTAACTATGACGTTGATAAGTTTCTCGTCCACCAACGTAGCTCATCCAAAGTACTGTATTTTGACCTATTATGAAAATTGAAGTTAAGTGTCCCCGACTTAAAGGAAGCCACTGTCCCTTTGGTTGGCTTGGCTGGAAATATAACTATCCATTTGGGAAATATTTTACTGCCAGTAAGAGCAGGAAACATCTCCAAAATGATCGAATTTCTGGTGGTTGAAATTGGCTCACCCTACCAGGAGATCCTTGGCAAAGGGTGGCTACACGCGATGAAGGCCTTCCCCTATACCTACCATTAGAAACTCAAATATGTGACTGAGCGAGGAGTGATGGAGATCCATGGAGATCAGGACATGGCGAGAAAGTTCTTCATAGCAGCCATCTATTCCAAGACATAGAAGAAGGTCAAAAAAGTTACAAGCAAAGAAGAAGAGCAGGAGAGGCTAATGCCTTCCAAATATCAACTAAGATATGGAAGACCGCGAGTGGAGGAGAACAGACTCCTACCATATGAAAGAGTCATCGAGGATCTGGAGGAAGTCCCAGCCAACAGCAGTTCAACTGAAAGAAAGTTCTTGATTGGAACCTCAGTCACCGATAACAAAAAAAGGGAATTGGTCACCCTACTCTGAGGTAACCTAGATGTCTTTGCATGGGAGCCTTATGAGCTTCCCGGGATAGACCCAAGCATCACCTGGCATCGACTGCACATCGACCCATTATTCAAGATAATTACAGAGAAACCTCGTCTTACTGCTCCGAAAAAAGCCAAAGAAGTGGAGAAGGAAGTTGAAAAACTACTAGACGCAGGATCCATACGGGAAGTCAAATTACCCAAATGGTTATCTAACCTAGTGTTTATCCCTAAGAGCAACGGAAAATAGAGAGTATGCATCAATTTCACCAATCTCAATACGGCATAACCTAAGGGCAACTTCTCTCTCCCAAAGATTGATCAACTGGTGGATGCCACTACAACACATGAAAGTATGAGCTTCCTGGATGCATACTCCAGATATCAATAGATACCTCTGTATGAAACAGATCAAGGTAAAATAGCATTCATAATCAGAGTTGGGTTATATTGCTACAAGGTTACGCCCTCTGGGCTAAAAAATGTAGGAGCCATCTACCAGCGTCTGGTCACCAAGATGTTCAGAAGTCCAATGGGAAGCACCATGGAAGTCTACATCGGTGATATGCTCGTCAAGAGCAAGCTGAGGGAAGACCACCTCTCTGACCTGTCAAGAACCTTCAAAATCCTCAGGAAGTACCAAATGAAGCTCAATGCAAGCAAGTGTTCCTTCGGTGTCCAGTCAAAAAAATTCCTTGGGTACTTGGTTAGCAAGAGAGGTATCAAAGCAAACCCATATCAAATTAACGCCATTAATAGGGTGCAGCCCCCCGTACGATAAGGGACGTGCAGAAGCTCACAAGGATGCTCATCGCCCTGAACCAATTCATCTCAAAGTCATCCGAAAGGTTCCAGCCGTTCTTCCAACTGTTTAAGAAAAGCAAAGATGTGGAGTGGAATGAGGATTTATCGAAAGAGCTAGAGGGACTCAAGGCTTACCTCAGCACACCACCCTTGCTCATAATCCCTTAAGGGAATGACTCTCTATACCCATACCTCACAGCTTCCAGTCAAGCTGTAAGTTCTGCATTGGTATACAAAAGAACATGGATCCAACACCCAGTCTATTACGCGAGTAAGACTCTCTTGGAAACCGAACAACGATACCTACCACTAAAAAAGCTCGCCTTTGCACTAGTTCGCCTCAAGGAAATTGAAACATTACTTCAAAGACCACTCCATAATCGTGCTAACATCGCACCCTCTTAAAGAAGTCTTGAGAAAAGCAAACCTATAATGTAGACTATCAAAGTGGTCAGTCGAGCTCCGACAATTTGACATCCAATTTCAGCCAAGAAATTCCATTAAGGGATAGGTCCTTGCTGACTTCATCGTAGAATTTATAGGAGAAAATCCTTGTGACCAACCTCAAACTATTCATCAGAAGGAAGTTCCCTCGGCATTAGGCATCCGGAGACTATTCGTTGACGGTGTCTTCAATTCTAAGGGGGAAGGAGTAGGCATCGTGCTGATTACCACTGAAGATGCAATCCTAAAGCAAGGGATCAGACTTGGATTTGAAGCCTCCAATAACGTAGAAGAATACGAACCACTGATAGCAGGCCTACAGAAGGCACACATGCTAGGATCAAAGCAACTCCAAGTGTTCGGCGACTCATAATTGGTCTCCAACCAGATAAGTGGTGACTTCAACGCTAAGGATGAGAGGATGGCAGCTTAGCTCGCCACAGTAAAAAAATTAATGGCCAACATTGAGCAAGTCAGCGTCCAACAGTTTCCCAAAGGACATAATAGCCATGCTGACGCCCTAGTAGCCTTAAGCTCAGTAATCGATTCTGACTTGAAGAGAACAATTCTGATTGATTTCCTCGCCTAGCCAAGCATCAACCAGATCGATAAGCTGCCAAACATAGGGCATACTATCCAGATTGAAACATCCCCCACATGGATGGACCCCTTTATGGGATTATTTGAAGGATGGTGCATTAACAGACGATAAAAAGATAGCTCATCAGATAAGATTCAAAACTACTCGTTTTCACTTACTTGCTGAGGACTAGTTGTACAAGAGATTTTTCACTTGCCCTTACCTCTAATGAGTTCATCCAAAGGACATCGAGCAAGTTCTGCACGAATTCCATGAGGGAATCTGTGGGAGTCACATTGGGGGTAGGTCACTAGATTTCAAGCAATAAAAAAAGGCTACTGGTGGCCGTACATGTAGAGGGATGCTAGAATATATGCTCGCAAATGCAAAAATTGCCAACTTCACTCTCCTAGCATTCACTATCCAGCCAGCGTCGTAAAGTCACTTACCATGCCATGGACTTTCACCCAATGGGGAATGGACATCGTAGGCCCTCTTCCCACCGCAACCGGTAATCGCAAGTATCTGTTGGTCGCAACAGACTACTTCACCAAATGGATAGAGGTAGAGCCGCTGGCAAACATTAAAGATGAGAATATGATAAGATTCATATGGAGGAAGATTTTCACTCATTTTGGGATCCTCAAGACCATCATCATTGACAACAGAATCCAGTTTAAAAGTGGCCTCTTCTAGGGCTTCTGCAGTGACCACGATATTAGGCACCACTTCAGCTCTATGGCATATCCTCAGAGCAACGAAAAGGCTGAAACTTCCAACAAAACACTAATCGATGGATTGAAGAAGAGCTTGGAGTGAGCCAAAGGGGCATGGGTAAACGAATTAGCCCACATCCTATGGGCCTACTGCACTACCCCACAGCGAGCAATTGAAGAAACACTATTCGCACTAATGTATGGGATGGAGGCAATTATCCCCTGGAAGCTGGCCTCCCTACCATGAGGTTCACTTTGTTCGACCAAGGCTAGAACGATGCAGCTTTACGCGCTCAACTTGACCTAGCGAAAGAACAGAGAGAGTTGGCTCTAATGAAACTAGCAGCTTATTTGCAACAGCTAGCAAGGCACTGTAACAAGAAGAACAATCCAAAAGCATTCCAGGTGGTGGACTATGTCCTTAGGAAAGTCTCTGGAAGCACTGTTAAACCATCGGATGGAAAGATAGGGCCAAACTAGGAGGGCCCATTCAAGGTCATAAGAGCCTACCTACAAGGAGCCTATCACTTAGAAACGCTGGTGGGCAGGGAGATACCCCGATCTTGGAACGCAGCCAATTTAAAGAAATTCTACTTCTAGTTTTTCTTCTTTAATTTTTTACTTCAAGGGAGATACATTGAGCTTAGAATGCAACCAATTTGAAGAAATTTTACTTCTAGTTTTTCTTCTTTAATTTTTTACTTCAATGTTGAAATTTTCAATTCATTTCTGATTAATAAAAAAGTTTTTGGCAGTGGCATTCTATGAAGTGTTAAAATACATTATGATTCATGCACCTTTTCCAAGTTCCAGGCTCCCCACTTAAGGCACAAAACTAAGATCACGAGATACGTATTAAAGCAGGGTCAGTATGTAATGACCCTCCTCAAACCTTCATCATCAAACATGAATGACCTCCTAGAATTGCCCCTGGAAATATATGAAGCCCTACAGGGGACCCTTAGGCAACACGACCGACCCAGGTTGGTCGTCAACATTATTTGGCTCAAAAATCCTGCTGGGATAGAACATCCAACACCAGATGTTTCCTCGCCATTACCACACTTAGGCCTAAGTGTGACAACACAACCTAAAAGGTAAAGTAAGGAAGAATGGTATAATAGAAGCATATTGTACTTGGGGGATACTCACTCAACAAACCATCTCTGCCTATGTTAAGTCTAGTCGGCTAAAAAATCCCAAGATAGTTGAACAAGAAATCAATGAAGTAAAAAATACTCAACACATGTTTAGTTAGTAAATTGCCCAAAACATAATTATTTTATTACATGATTACATATATAATGAGTTACATATGTTGAGTAAAATAAATCCTAATGATGATTAGGTCACTAAGAAAGATAGTCAGCCACTTGCGCTCTTCGACCATCATCTGGGTGAGGAGCTACTTCCTCCTCGACTTCATCTGAATCTGGTTCCATGAGCTTCCTTGGTATGGCATCTATAGGAACCCATATATCATCCTTCCTGAATGGGTTTGGCATCAAAGTTGAGGGGGAGATCTCATGACGATACCAGATGAAAGAGTTCTTAGGGACCTGCTACTCCCTAAGAGCACTCAACCATCCTCTAATGAAAGATAGTTCCTCGACCTCCCTCAACTTCATCGGAGTATCGGTCCAACCCTGATCATAATCATCAGGACACACCCGTCGAGGACCTTTCTTGAATAGGTTCCTCAGCGAGGTAACATCTTTTTAAAGACCGGCGGCTATCACATATGCCTTACGAACATTACCCCTAAGATCGACAATCTCCCTAGCTGAGCCACTGTCATTAGTACTAGCTCGCGGACCAGCCGATGAAGAGGAACCATGCAAAACTCGAGGGTCAATGCTCGGTGCATTCTCCCTAAGTCGCGAGACTTCTCTCCTTAAATCATCATTCTCTTTTTGAAGTACATCTCCAACTTGATTAACTTCGAAGGCATCCAGAAGTTTGGCCTTCAGAGAATCCACTTCTTCTTGAACATAAGCGTCGACCTCCTCCATCTCCTGGAGCCTATCCTTCATCTTGGAAATGAGCTCCGACTGGTCCTTATACTCTTGGTTCCTCGACCTAAGAGACTTGAAAATTATTACAAAGGCACGGCAAACTCGATTGCTCGCATCGGAGCCAAGAGTTTTTCCTAGTTGAGAGGAAGCAGGGATATATTCCTCAACATCAATGAGCTACAAACCATATGAGCAGTAAAGAACAAATAAATCAGTACACGAAAGGGAACATAATTTCATTTTATTAAAAGAAGGTTCAAAGTACATAAGTAAAAAAAGAAATACAAAAAGCTCCCTAAAGAAGACTAATTGGCAACCTCAGTCTGCTCTGAGGACGCTGGTTGTTTCCTCTTATCTGCGGCAGTCCCAGGAACTCCCCCCTCAGATGGAGCAGTCATCGTCCCCTGATTAAGGGGAGCATCATCATAAATGGTCTGAACAGTTGGAGCAGCTTCATTGGAAGCAGGAAGGGATACCTCATCCACAACATGCTTTAGGCTAGGTTCCTGCTCATCAAAAAGGGGGGAATCAACATCCACCTCAGCAGCGAGCAAGGCCTTATCCCAACCCTTCTTGAAGTTGAGACAAATAAAATAGCAAATCTGTCCCTCAGTATCCTCGTATGATGTAACCTATCCATCATTGTACGAACTCACCTTGAGAGAGGCAGCCTCAGACTCCACCTTCTTCACATTCCTAATAAGAACCTTGTTCTCCTCGACCACATCCATCTTGCTTATACAGACCAAGTCATAAGACGGCCTCAGCTCCTCGATCTCCTTGGTCTTTGCCTCTTTTTCCTTATTAGCCTTGTCCAAGGCAAGTTCAAAAGACTTCTGAGCAATAGTGGCAGCCTTCAAGTTCGCCTCTAACTCAGCATTCTTCCTCGCCAACTCATTACAGCTGCGATAAAGGATGGTGAAGTCAGAAACAAACTACAGAAAGAAAAAGAACATTAGCGAAGAGATACATTGAAAGGATAATTACAAAAATGGAAGAGTTAAAAGAAACTTACCAAGTCTAGCCCCTGACTTGTCATCAGGGCTAAGTGGTTGGTCCCTATGCTAGACGACCTCTGGCGATCAGCGGGAAAAACTACTCTCTCAGGCACCGCCGTAGCCAACTGAGGGGAAAGGGCAACATAATCTCCCTCAGCCAGGGCGGACACAGGCACTAAAGACTGTTATCTTGGTCCTCACCTCTTCTCTCCTTCTCTCTTCCTCTCTCTCATTCTTCTTCCTTTTTTCTTCTTTCTTTATCTCTCTCTCTTTCACCAACGCCTCCTCTTTCTTCTTCCTCTCCAGCTCATGAGCAACAGTATGGGAGCAAGTGGCAGTATCCCCACTCCTATATTTCTACTTCTTCAACCTGCGAGCCAGCAACACATTATCTTCATCATCACCGTGGATCAGATTTTTCCTAGGTGGAGCCATAGTTTCCTCGCTGGAGCTATCCAAATCCTCTATATCCTCTGGAACCTCTGAAATCTCCTCCGAACTGGAAGATTCCTTACTGCTTAAGCTCTCCCCACAATAATCACCTTCATCTCCACCCATGTCAGCTCCCTCACCTTCTTTACTAGAGCTGCTTTCCTCCTTATTTAATTAAATTGGGTCAGCAGTAACGTCTTCTATGATATCTAGCTGATGGATACTATCCACAAGTTGGGCGATGAAGCTAGACCCAATGTTCTTGTATTCCAACAGGATTACGGCTGATCATGGATGCTCACCATCAGCGAAGTATTCCCTGAACTTCCAAGCCTTGACGATCTCAACAACTAGAATCTCGCAAAGAGCAGCATCTGAGTTCTTTGTCTTCGCTAAAAAAAAGAAGATAAAAATCTAAGAAAGGTAGTACATTAACAAAAAATCAATGAGCAGAACACAAGATGTACCTACCTGTATACTCCTCCCCATAAAAGGGAATCATAGGTCCCTTGTACCTCGCCCTTTTAGTTTGGGGAGGAAATTGATAGTTCCTGGCAATGAACCCCTCTTGCCAGTAGTCCTTATGGGAATTAGGTAAATTGACTACCAATACCCTATCAGGACTCCTGACTTTGAGATAAAGGAGACCAGAGATCGTTCGAGAGAATGAGTAGCAATAACAAATTTCAGCAAGACCTAGATTGGTGCCATAGAGCTGATTGATTCTATGTACACAATTGAAAATCTTCCAAACATATGGAGAGCACTATGTAGAAACTATATAGAAATAACTAAAGAAGTGCAAAAAAAGAAATTTTGGGGAAAAGTAATACCCCCAGGGACAACAGAAGAACATGTATCCAATGACCATCCTCAATGTCTCTAACATTATGAGGAACAGGGGCACATTAAATGTCTACCCAGTTTGGAATATTATAAAACTTCCTAAACTCAACTTACGATAATGAAGAAATTCCAATAAATAATAAAGGAGAAAGATTTTGAAGAACTTACGAAGTAAGAGTCAGCTTGAGACGATGCAAAGCCACAAGCACAGGAAATAGGAAGATAAGGGAGAACATGAAGACAAAGAAAGAGACATGGAGATGAGCAAATGCAGTAAGAAGAAAGAGGTATCTTGAGAATTCTAAGGTTTGTGAAACGACACCAGAAGTGACTTCTTCAAAAACAATTTTAAACCCTATAAATCATAACGCTCAGTAAATGAAGAAAATCTGTCGCCTGAATCTACTCAAGAAAAACGCTTCGATCCCAAAGTGTTATGAGATTCACAAAAATGCCATTAAGGCTATTATTTAAAATTATTGAGACCAAATTGTGACCCAAAAATTTTAGGGGCAATTGTGGGTACCTCGATTAACTATTTCAGCCCAGATGAGTAGCCCGATTAAGTTCGGCCCAAAGTGTAAAAGCCTCGTGCATAACTGATTCAGTTATGACCCATTCAACCCCTCAAATCTCTCAAGAGATATTCTAGGGATTATGGGCTAACGTGGAGAAGTCCAACACCCCCACTCTCCAAAAAATTACATGTATATATTAAACCCTCAGCCTGGGGCAAAGGGCACACAATTATAAACACTCCCCCAGAGTATAGAGAAATATAATACAGAGAGCACCACCGTGGACGTAGGGCTTCTTGCCAAACCACATATATATTGTGTTGTGTGTGATTGCATTTATTTTTGTTCTTTATTTATTCTGGTGATCACATTTTCTTATCATTTGTGTTGAGATTTATTATCACCACATGTATAATTTCAGTAATTTTAGTGTTGTTTAGTATTATCCTTGGTGTACTTGGTGTATTGGCTATACGTATTCATTTACACAGTCTAATATATAAATTGACTCAAATTATTATTATAGTGGACTTGTGGTTTGTGTGGTCTTGGTATTAAAAGACCCGATTTTTTTAGTATGATGGTTTTCTCGTTATTAAATTATAGTGTACTAAACCTCTTCTTTTCATCTCATTTGGTTTCTAGTTTAAATCCATTTTACTTTGAACATCGCACCAATCAAAAATAATTTTTTTTTTCTTGTGTGTATTCAACCATTGAAGTTTAAAAGGTTTTTAAAAAAGTGTTAAAAGAAAATTTTATTAATCTTGACACTTTAGTGTATAAGATTATTTTTAGATATTATTAACAAACTCTCATTCTTCTACCATCTAAAAAAGAATAATGTGTATATTAATATTTATTAAAATTAATTTTTTAAGTGATTATAATACCAAAATTCTAACCTTCTTGATTATTTTTGCATGTGGATTTTCCCCTGTCCTTGAGTAAGCTCATTCACCTTCATGGTTCTGTTATGATTCTCTTTATCCTATAAGATAAATTAGAGAAAATAATAAATTTCATGTTACTAATGAAGTAGATATAAATATATTCTTCTTAAACTTATTGAGCTGTATACAATTATCTTCTTTAAACCCCATTATTTTACCAAAGTCGGTCGTTGATCTTTGTCGACTCAGGGGGACTATGTTTCAACCAATACTCATACGTTTCAAACTTTTCGTAGTGATTATTATTCATTCATTGCTTCCATTGCTTTCAAGCAACTCTAATCCTCATAAAGATTTTTTTTTAAAAACATCCCAGTACATTTTTGTTAACCTAAAAATATAAAAGTAATATATTGGTTAGAAATTTAACAAACTCATATATAATGTAACAAATAAATCAAATTGAATTAATAAACTACCTTCACCTCATCCTGAATCCCCTCAAGATTTTTCGCATTCGCCTTATCCTAAAATAACGATGCTAATAGAAAAAAAACTTTAATTCTATAGGACATTTTTGTCCACTGTCAATATGTATGTCGTACGCCGTTACACCATTGAAGAAATTCAAGATTGCATCTACATCAACGAATCCGAATATCAAAGCGTCTTCAACATGGAATTGTTATTTGGTAAATCGGACCGATCCGACCATTTGAAAAATGAACCGATCCGCCTCCGGACGGGTCTGGCATCAAAACAGACCGATTCTCTTTGAACCAAAAATAGTAAACCCCGGATCGAAGCAGAATCGCAGATGCCATTTTAAAAAATGAACCGATCCGCTCCGGCATCAAAATCGGACCGATCTGGTCTTGATAATCTCGAACAGATCCGTGATATTTTTTTACCACCGACTCAAATTTCCTATATATATACCTATTTCGGTGGTGTATTTTCTTAAGTCTTTGAGAAAACGTTTCTAAGAGTTCAAACACAACAAGACTTCGATTTATGATGTACCAAACATCTTTTTAATTCACACACAAAAATCCCAATTACTTGTGTGAATCTTTTGGAACCCTAGAACAAAAACTTTGCTATTGTTCAACCTTTGTGGGGAGATCTTTGCAACTGAGGGTTGCGTGTCATTTCTAAGGGAGTATCTACAAAGTGATATGACTGCGTGTCATTGAGGAGAGCTGCGATTCTTCCTTTGTTGTTTGGGTTGCGAGTCCTTGGATGGTGCTGCGTGTATTCTCTTGCTGAGTTCAAGACTGCGTGTTTTTATCGGTTGACTGCGCGTTGATCCATTTCAGATTTCTCTATGTAATTGTAAGTTGCGATTTATATATTCATAGTGAAATAAAGGTTTTACCCGAAAGGTTTTTTTTCCTGAAATCTATGTCTCAACATATTTACTGCGTTGCATGCTTTAATTTTTGATGGGTTGATTTAGATGCATATTTAGGGGATGTATTTATTTGATTTAAATGTAGACTCTAATTAAATAAGGGTTGCTTGAAAACTTGCAAATTTAATTTAAATCAATTATCACACACGTCATATTTTACAAATTGGTATCAGAGCGGGTTACGCTAATTTATCGCGTGGCCCTGATTTTTCAAGGATTTATTTTTTTTATACAATTTGATTTCTGACGTCGTCAAATTGGTATCAATGCAGGTTACGCTAATTTATCGCGTATTCCTATTTTTCACAAACTTGTGTGATATTGATAGTGTTTAAAAAAATTTGATTTTGTTTAAAATCGCAAGTTTTTCAATGGAGCACTTATCTAATTTGATGCCCCCACCCGTTGGCACGAGTCCAAGTTTTAACAATTTAAATAATTTGAATTTGACGTTTGCGAAGAGAATTAAAGTTTTGGAAAAAGAAAATTCTCATATTAAATCCGCGATGGATCTTTTGCAAACGGTTCAAAATCAAAGAGATTTTTATCGTGAGAAATTTGTTTCCTTGGACCATGACTTTGTTGCTTTAAAATTGTCCAAGAAGGAGAGTGATGATAGGGTCCTAGTTTTTGAAAAAGAATTGGAGGACCTTAAAAATTCGATGGTTTGTGTTTGTGCCAAAGATGACAAAAATATTTTAGTCAATGAGTTTGTGGCACGTGAAGAGACTCTTAGAAAAAAGTTTGCTTTAATTGAAGGGTAGAGAGATAACCTTATAGGTTTGATCGATAATTTGAGTAAGGCGTCCCTTAATTTGGAAGAGTCTAATTCTTTGCTTGAGTAAAAAATTTTGAAGTTAAAAAATGATTTGACAGACTCAAGTAGGTTTGATAGTGATGGTAATGGCTCATCGTGTTCTCTTTATTCTAATGATAAAGCCAAAACTATTATTTGTTTTAGAGGGTCAACTAATTCCAAGGATGTTAGAAAACATCACATTTTAGGTGTCGTTCCACCCGTTTACACATGTTCATATTGTGGTAGGAAAGGTCACCTTAGGCGATTTTATTTTGATCTTGGAAAATGTCCTAGGAAGTTTATGTCTAGTGTTCCCGTGGTTCCCAAAGCCCCCGCACGACGTTTCACATTTATTTGGGTTAGGAAATCACTTTTAGAGGCACTAGATTTTAGACAAGTTGATTCTCATTTCATTGCACATGATTCTTCTCTTGCCATATCATATAGATGATTGTGTTTGCATGTTTGTCATACGCTAATTTTTTTTATTTATGTTTCCTAGCATCGTGACATGTAGTTTTGTATAAATTTTTTATTTTGAAAAATACAAAAATATTTTATTTTGATAAAATTTTGAGAAAATCCAAAAAGATTTTTTTTTGCAGCGTTTATGGATGGACACTTAGGATGACTGAGTCACAACATCATTCCATTATTTTCATGTGACTATTTGATAGTGTTTTGAGACAATAGGTCAATTCATCCTTGTGCTTTATAATGTTTGGAGTCCTTAAAATGTTATTAAGTGTTACTTCTTACATGTTTGACTCATGTTTCCTTTATTGCACACATGCACGAAATTGTTTGATTATTGTGATTGTCTTATCACATGTTGGTTGGGTGTTTTCACTTCAATTCTATCTTTAAAATGAACCAAGCGTGATAAATTTTGATAAGGAAATTCTGCATATGAAAACCGTTTTGTGAGTTTGTGTGCTTTGATTGAAAATGGGGAAGGGCTGCGAAAGGTTCATTTTGCCTTTGCGAATACTAGGCCACCATTAAATTGGACCTAAAAATGCAGGAATTTTATTATCCGGGGTCCAAAGAGGTTAAAAGAGCCCAAAAAAATTGAAAGGCAATAAAAAGATATTCATGCGAAAAAGGGGCCATTTAGGTTTTTGCACCAATTCTCCAAAGTTTGAGAATTTAGTTTATACACCTTTAAAAGAAAATATGCATGAGGGAGTTTTGTTGGAGAATTTAAAACGGGTTTGCACGTCTTTGAAATGCTTGAAAATGCGCTACATAGTTTTGGACGTTATTGGTGTGGAAATCACTTTGACTTTGTTTTGTTGATTTGCATAAGACGATGTCATCTAAATTCAACAAACTTTTACACCTAAGGATACTTTTGATGCTCATTCGTTAGGGGTACACATATGCATCATGCACATATGATTGATTGAGTTGATGTACCTATCGAATGTGTTCACACCCATTCATTCCATTTCCATGACTTAGTTGTTTGAGTCTAAATCCATGGTGTGATTTTTGTAGCATAGTTTTTTAAATGTATCTTATTTTTGTATGAAAAAATGAAAAATAAAAAAGAGTTTGTGAATTTTTTTTTCATCTCCTTGCAAGATGCAGGTTTGCCATATTGTTTGATGCCTTGTTTTGTGTACCGTGACACCTCGATTTTTCTTATTTGATTCATTATTCTCATCTGTCTATTTGGGGACATCATAAAAAGGGGGAGAAAGAATTATCATATTATGGGGGAGTGTTAATTTTGGGGGAGTTTTTGAGATTTAACTTATGTTTTTATCATAAGTTGGTATCTATGTTTATCTCATTTCAAACTCGATATGTCACGTGGTATTTGCTTTGTGTCATGTGTGTAGGTACGAAGATTGAAGATCAATATGTTGCACACCCTGATGAGAAAAGCCTTGAGCTTTGATGATTGTTGAAGATTGAAGAACAAACGATGAAGATTTAAACATTTGTATCTTTCCATCTTTAGGGTTCATGGGAGGGTAGATTTGTATAGGTCATTAGTTGATAATTCGAATATTTTTTATGTATGTACCGGCCTAGACATAGGGGGAGATTTGTAAGGATATTTTTGTCTATTGTCAATATGTATGTCGTACGCCATTACACCGTTGAAGAAATTCAAGATCGCATCTACATCAACGGATCCGAATATCAAAGCATCTTCAACATGGAATTGTTTTTTTGGTCAACCAGACCGATCCGGCCATTTGAAAAATGAACCGATCCGCCTCCGGACCGGTCCGGCATCAAAATAGACCGATCCCCTTTGCACCAAAAATAGTAAACCCCGGATCTAAGCCGAACCATGGAAGCCATTGTAAAAAATGAACCGATCTGCTCCGGACCGATCCATCATCAAAATCGGACCTATCCGGTCTTGATAATCTTGAACAGATCTGTGATATTTTTTTACCACCGACTCAAATTTCCTATATATATACCTATTTCGGTGGTGTATTTTCTTAAGTCTTTGAGAAAACGTTTCTAAGAGTTCAAACACAACAAGACTTCGATTTTCGATGTGCCAAACATCTTTTTAACTCACACACAAAAATCCCAATTCCTTGTGTGAATCTTTTGGAACCCTAGAACACAAGCTTTGCTATTGTTCAACCTTTGTGGGAAGATATTTGCAGTCGAGGGTTACGTGTCATTGCTGAGGGAGTCTCTATAAAGTGATATGGTTGCGTGTCATTGAGGAGAGCTGCGGTTCTTCCTTTGCTGTTTGGGCTGCGAGTTCTTGGAGGGTGTTGCATGTATTCTCTTGCTGAGTTGAAGAATGCATGTCTCTGTGGGTTGGCTGCGCATTGATCCATTGCATATTTCTCTATGTAATAGTAAGTTGCGATTTATATATTCATAGTGAAATAAAGGTTTTACCCAAAAGGGCTTTTTTCCTGAAATTTGTGTCTTAGCATATTTACTGCGTTGCATGCTTTAATTTTTTATGGGTTGATTTAGATGCATGTTTAGGGGTTGTATTTATTTGATTTAAAAGTAGACTCTAATTAAATAAGGGTTACTTGGAAACTTGCAAATTTAATTTAAATCAATTATCACACATGTCATATTTTACAAATTCCTTTCATAATAGTCTGGTTGTGACATCAATTTCCATTCAAGTTTACAAAATTGCTAACCAAGCTCATTCTATTATAGTATCTTCTTTCTCTTATTATTCCATTCTATCCAAAGTCTTGGCCCCCTGTCTAACATTTTTAACACAAGTGGGGGTACTCTCTGTATCTAAACAGAAATTCGATAAAGTATGTTTATAACATTTTATTTGAGATGACTATTATTTTTTGAAATGTAATATAGAATGAGTGAGACATAAAAGGGGCATTTCTAGATGGATATACCTGTGGGCTCCTCACCATATAAAGACATCTTATGGCACAGAGGATTGACGTTTTCTAATGGATCATTAATATGCTCGATATTTTTAGAAGTTGGCGTGTAGGAGTTTGAAATAAAAAAACCCGAGCCCTTGAGTTGCGATGTGATCTTCCTAACCGAGATGTTAATCCAGGAATATTTATGCCAGTCTCCATGGAAGTAGATCGTGGTCACATCTTTCGTGCCATTCTAGCCCTCGTGTTGGGATGCAACATCTCTATCAAATGTGATATTGATCTGTGCCTCTGTAAATCGTCTTCCACGGGGGTTGTGAGTTTTTGCTTCTCAAATGGTCTTTCCTCAATTATGACACATATTCAAATGATGTCGATGCTTCTCTACCATTGATCTGTATATGAACATATAACATACATAATCAAGTTAATCAATTGAATTGCACCATAAAATAATTTAAGGAGAGAATAATCAAGTTAATTGTACATGAAAAAACATGAGTTTATAATTGGGAAGGCAAATAAACATGCACAACATAATCAAATGAGGGTTGCAAAGTTTGAATTGGTTCAACGTCAATGGATTTGGAGTTCATAACAATGGATGAGAATGATCGGGGATATATATATAGATAGATAGATAGATAGAGAGAGAGAGAGAGAGAGAGAGAGAGAGAGAGAGAGAGATGAGAGAGTTAGTTGTAAAGTTAATGTTTTAACTTTTCATCAGTTCACAACGATTTATATTAACAGAGTATAAATATGAGAAAACTATCAACTTTTTCTCCAAACTCTTTTACTGGTGTCATAAGTAGTTGTTTTTGATACCATTCCGTTAACAGATTTCATTGACTTTTATAAATAGGGTCGAAGCCTAAAACTTTTTTCATATGTGAAAGAACTGTTTTTTCTAGTTAATCGCAATTAAATAAAAAATGTTGCATACTCCAGAATGAATGAAAAGCCAATTTCAAATGCGATTGAGTATTCTATCCTTGTTCTCCCACGCTAAATTCACCACACTCATTTGCATTTAATATTTACCTCTTATTTCCTAGGGGGATGAGTCATGATTACTCCTGGCCGTAAAAAAAATACATTTTCATTATTTAGTACTGAGAAAAAACTCTAATATTCTTTTAAAATTAGTACACAAGAATGCTTTGGTTTAGATGTGAGTGTGTCCAACATGACTTCTGGTGTACGCTAATGATCTAGTGTAACAAATAATTATACTAAATCTCAATATCCAATTTCAATTCATTTCAAAAGTTCTCTTTAATAAGGAAGAATATACTTATATGTATACTGAAATTGCAATTCTAATAGGACTAAAATTGATAATTACTGAGAAATAAATATAGTTGATGCACTGGTGAAGCATGTAATGCCATGTCCTCTATGGACTATTAAATATAGCTGCTACACTAGTATTGAATTCTAAGATATGCTTTATAGTATATAAAAATTAGAGCTGCTGCACTAGTATTGTTTACATATCTAACGTGTGAAAAGGATGCTATGTTAATAAATTTTACTTTTCTCCCGAAGTTGGAAACTAATTTTAATTCTGATTGTGTTGTACGGGGTATAAAAATGTAGGATACATGGTCGAAGTTGGAATATACTCAAAACTAGTACAAGTCGTTTTGTGGTTAGCTTCTATAGATAGAGTGGAAACTTGTGGTCTTATTTTAAAAAAGAGGCCTAAAATATTGTTTTCATCCTGTTGATGCATCATGTGTAATGACAGACATGAATCATTTGACAGTTTACTCCTTCATGGATTTGTCTTAATAAATTAGTTGGATCTATCTTGTTGGACAGAAATTCGAGAGTGTTTGAGGATAATGGAAGTTCGAAAGAAGAGGTATAGCAAATGATTATATTTTTAGTAACCTATGGGCTTCCACACCTAAGCATTTCAAGGAGGTAAATGTCACCTTTATGGTGGAAAGGCTGCCCCACACCCCCCTAAAAATCGGTTATCGATGGACTGTGGTTTAGAATATATGAGCAATTGGTAGTTAGGGATGTTTAGAGAAAATAATAGGTTGTTGGACACCATTATAGATATGTGAATTTTTGCCGAGTTGGTTCAGATGGCGCAATATTTGGCAATGGTTGGACCATCTTCTTCTTTATTCCCCCTTGATCTTACTATCTAATTCTTCATTTCCTTTATTAAGGTGATCTTCTAATGTACTCATTTATATGAGGAGATGTTTAGAATGTGTGGTTCCTATGGTGTTATATAACAATAAATGTGGAATAATATAACTATTTTTAAGTGTTGTATTTTGTGGGAGCCCACTTTTTACAGGCCCGTGAGAGTAGTCGACAAGGATAACATGAGTTATTGGGTCCGACCCAAATCATGAGTGCTAACAGTTTAGTTAGAAGGGAATACTCTCGGATATGGTAAAATCAAGTACCAAGAATCTCGGTTGAGATATTCAAGTACCTTATGGTGAAATTACGTGCTAAGTTGTAGTTCCTTAAACAACTTAAACTCTGTAATAAATACATCTATAAAATGTACACCTCCACCCCGGAGCAAAGGCGATGAAAAGCTTGTAATCATTAAGAGACACTTAATAAAATTGAGTAACCTCTCCGAGGATATAAGCAAGTTGCCTAACCACGTACATCGCTGTTGTGTATGATTCCTTTTACTTTCTGCCTATTGTGATTATTTTCGTAGAATCTGTTATTGTGAATTTTTCTCCACTCACAATTGGCGCCATCTGTGAGAATCGACTTTTTTTCCTATAAAACCATTCATAACCAGAAAGCCATCAATGTCTCACCACAGCAGTAACATTCCACATGCCGGTGATATTTAGGAAGATCCTGCCCCTCCTAGGCTTAGGTCTGAAATTTGTAAACATTCAAGCCAGGAAAGGCAACCCTCAGAAAAGAGTCATGGACCTATAAGGTCCACTCAAATTTATAGGTTGGTCGATGCCTATGAATCCAGACTTCGATAATAGGAGGAGGAGACACGCCGCCAAGAAGAAGAGAAAAGAATGGAGAGAGATCTCTCCAGAAATACAAGGTGGAGAGATAGGACACCTAGCCCTCAGGGGGAAATTCCCCCAGCCGAGGAAGGAGACCTAGGTGTAACCAGGAGAGAATTGAACGTGAAAGATCAGAGAATGGCCACCATGAGTGGCGTCACAGGAATAATGATCGACCAAGTGTGGATTTAAAGATTCT
Organism: Sambucus nigra; assembly: GCA_949130495.1. Taxonomy (NCBI): domain Eukaryota; kingdom Viridiplantae; phylum Streptophyta; class Magnoliopsida; order Dipsacales; family Adoxaceae; genus Sambucus; species Sambucus nigra. The sequence goes on from OX422209.1 coordinate 329,945,993, forward strand.
AGTCCGTAGGGAGACAAACCAACATCCGGCAACTCGAAGAGTCAGATTGAACAGAGAGCTTGCTATGAGAGCTATAAATTCTCATATGAAGACCCCATTCTCAAGGGAAGTCGAATGTGATGAGACCCCCAAGAAATTCGTTGTCCCCAGGTTCAAGATCTGTGACGGGAAAATAGATCCCATAGATTATGTTAGGCAATATCGGCAGGCAGTGACCTTATGGAGCCACAATGACGCACTGATGTGCATAATATTTGCTTCCAGCCTACACGATGTAGCATAGAAGTGGTTAGAGAGGCTTCCCTATAGGTTGATCAGGAATTTCGCAACATTGGCAGAGGCTTTCATGACACGGTTTATAACGAGCAGTACCCATCCTAAGCGGATGAATGCACTGCTCAATCTGAAGAAAAAGCCTCAAAACACCTCAGAGATTACACCAAAAGATACTGGGAGGTCTTTAATGAGATTGAGGACTGCTCGGAGCCAGTTTTCATAGCATCCTTCAAAATTGGCTTGCCGACCACCTCTCTGCTGCACCAATCTCTCACCAAGAAGGAAGCCGTAAACATCGATGATCTTATGGCCCATATCAAGAAATACACCAAGGTTGAGGACATAGTCCATCCTAATGGTGGAGATAATGGTCGAGCAAAGGAAAACAAGGGGAAAAAAAAGAATGGCACCCAGAAAAGGGAAGCAGGAATGGGGGCAAGAATGGCTGCAATGGTGGAGGTAACAATGACCCTTCCAAGGCATTCCAGGATGTTAACACAGTCTTTATGGAACCCATTTATAAGATTCTCAGCAATCAAAGACGATCCTTTCGTCAAATGGCCCAAGAAGATGGGCGAAGATCTAACTAAGAGAAACAATGCATTAAGGTGAGCATTCCACAAGGAGGGTGGTCATCGAATCGAAAAGTATAAAGCTCTGAAGTCACATATGGAAGAACTAGTTCAGGTAGGGTACCTTAACGAGTACATTGATAAGAAAAGAGAGAATGTCGCAACAAATGGCAACTAGAAGCCAGAAAATGTCCTCGACGATGACATAGGACATGAAATTACGATCACTCATAAGGCGTCAGACCTCAAAAAAATTTAGGGCAATGCCGTTAGAATGGAACTCAATAAAGTGTCTATCTTGATGGAAGCATTCCAGATCGACCCAACCAAGACTCAAGCGGAAAAATGTTGGTGACTAGAAGATGTTGATTACACGAAGAACATCATGTTCACCTAAGAGGATTTGGTCAGAGTAAGGACCCACATCATGACGTATTAGTAATCACACTCAGGATTGCTAATTGGGATGTCGATAACCTACTGGTAGACCAGGGGAGTTCATTCGAAGTGATGTATCTGAACCTGTTCCATAAGATGAAATTGAATTTTGCTGACCTAAAAAAAGCTACCGTTCCATTGGTTGGCTTCGTAGGAAGGATTACCATGCCATTGGGAAAGATTACATTGTCAGTCAGGGCAAGAAATATATCGAAGTTAATCGAATTCTTAGTTGTGGACATCGAATCCCCATACCATGATATTTTGGGCAGGGAGTGGCTCTATTGCATAAAGGCCATTCCATCCACTTATCATCAAAAGCTAAAATGCATTACAGATCATGGAGTGGTCGAAATTTGCGATGACTAAGCTACACCTCGAAAGTTTTTCATCACTGCCATCTACCCAAAAAAGAGAAAAAAGAGCCCAAGGATGCCCAAGAGAAAGTTGTTCTCTCTAAATAGCACTTACGGTATGGTCGACTAGGGGTGGATGAGACCAGGGTCCACCCCGCTGATAAGGTCATTGAAAGACTGAAAGAATTTATAGCCGATGACAACTTGATAAAAAGGAAGTTTTTGATTGGATCTGCTCTTACCAGTCAGGAGAAAAGAGAACTGGTTGCACTCATGAAAAATAACGTAGATATTTTTGCATAGGAGCCTTAAGAGTTACCTAGGATTGAACACAACTTGGCATGTCACCATTTACACGTTGATCCTACTTTTAAACCATTACTCAAAAGGCTCGCCAAACGTCACCTGTGAAGGCCAAGACAGTGGAGAAAGAGGTAGGGAAGTTACTAGATGTAGGATCCATTAGGGAAGTTTAGTTCCATGTACGGTTATACAACCTAGTGGTAGTACCCAAGATCAATGGCAGTTGGATGGTGTGCATCAATTTTACTGACCTCAACAGGGCATGTCCTAATGATAGCTTCCCTCTCCCAAAGATAGATCAACTGGTCGATGCCACATTGACTCACGAAAGGATGAGATTCCTTGACGCTTAATCAGGATATCATCAGATCCCACTATATAGGCCCGACCAAGATAAAACCTCCTTTATAACCTGAGTTGGTTTGTACCACTACAAGGTCATGCCTTTTGGCCTCAAGAACGCAGGGGCAACTTACTAAAGATTGGTAACAAAGATGGTTAGAAAACAGATGGGAGAGATAATGGAAGTGTATATCGACGACATGCTCATCAAAAGCAAGAATAAGGTCGATCACCTCTCTGATCTAGCAGTAACCTTCGAAATCCCCAGGAAGTATTGAATGAAACTTAACGCAAGTAAGTGTACATTCGACGTCCAGTCAGGAAAATTCTTAGGCTACCTATTGAGTAAAAGACCAAATCGATGCTATCACTTTGGTCTAACCTCCTCAAACACTGTTAGATGTTCAGAAGCTTATCAGAATGCTCGCTGCTCTCAATCGCTTCATCTCCAAGTATTCGGAGAGCTTTCGACCATTCTTCCAGCTCTTAAAGAAAGGCAAAGTCCAAGTATGGAATGAAGAGTGCTCGTAAGCTTTGGAAGGGGTCAAGTCTTACCCTAGTAAGCCCCCACTATTTGTAATTCCAAACAATGGAGAACAACTGTACCTTTACCTGGAAGTATCACACCATGCAATGAGTTCCTCCTTAGTTTGTGAAAAAGAGGGTGAACAACATCCAATTTACTATGTCATAAAGACGCTACTAGATGTTAAACAACGGTACTTGCCTTTGGAAAAGCTTGTCTATGCCTTAGTGATCACTTTGAGGAAGTTTAAGCACTACTTCAAAGTTTATTCCATAACAGTACTCACCTCTAACCCACTCAAAGTCGTTCTATAAAAAGATGACCTCTCTCGGTGTCTTTCGAGGTGGTTAGTCGAGCTCAGAAGATTCGACATCCACTTCCATCCTAGGACGGTGATCAAGGGATAGATCCTAGCAGATTTTATTACTAAGTTAACATGAGATCGACCAACATATCTGTTGAACGAAGAGAAATTGGTTACATATGATGTAACGTCCAAAAGCTGGACACTGTATGTTTATGAAGTGATGAGTGCATTATTTTGTATATTTTATACCCAAATTTATACTTTGTTAGTCCCATTTTAGTGTATTTAATAAGTTCTTAGGACTATTTTGTTAAAAAAAGGAAAAAATGCAAGAATGATTGAATTCATATTGAAAATGGCAATTTTAAGTCAAAAATGGGCACTTCGATAATTTTATAATATTCTTGTGCTAATTTGTGAAAAAAGTTGCCTAGTGAAATTTTTGCAGATAATGACGGAAATTGGTGCAAATTGATGATCAATTCAAAAAAGGCGTGAAAAAGCTGATTTTTACGGTCGTTCGAAAAAATGCTGTTTCTACACTTGTGAAATCGTAAAAAAGTCGAGTTTTCTAGTGGGGGGAAATTCCGTCCCTTATCACGATCCAAAGATTAAAGAGGTGGAGAGATAGCTACCAACACTATTCGGCCAATCAGAAAGAGTCCCACCACAACTCAAATACCTCACCACTTGTCCTATAAAAAGGACCATTGGGCTCATAATTTCGGAGACAATTAGAGAGGACTTTCGTGGAGGATTTCGGGGAGCAACTTTGAGTGATTGTAATCAATTTGAGGGCCAAGTTTTTATCATTTTTTTAGAGTATTCAAGATTGTTGTGAGAGAACTATTTGTAAGTTTGGTTTATTAATGAAGATCTCTACTCATTCTTGCAATTTCTCTTTCATTATGGTAGCTTGATTCTTATATTAGGAGTAGGGTGAAGTTTATCATAGTTAACTAATATTGTCACGTTAATTTTATCGTTGTCTATTCCCTAATTGTTTTAATTGTTATTAAAGATTCGGTATTCATTTTAAAGCGACACGAGAGTGTGTTTTAGAACCTTCAAGATTGTTTTGTCAAATCACGTTTTGAGATTTAAAAATAGTAATTTTTGATGGATTATGCTTGCACTTTGATTGTTTTGATAGTCCATGCTTAAATACATTTGCGAATTTTAAAACTTGTATTTTCTAAGGGAATAGGGATTTTAGCCGTCTATTAGAGACGTTAAAAATATTATGATCACAACCGTCATATTTTCCGAATTAAACGCGGCGAGAGTTGGTTTAATTTGAGTTATAAAAAGGGAATGGCAACATTAAATTAGTGTGCAATATTAGTTACGTGATAAATGGACCCCGAATCCTAATTATTTCCTAATTGTTTACAAATCTCTTGCGTTACTCTCATTTATCGTAGTTTCTTTTATTTTGTATAATTTATAATTATTCTCTACCCCATTTGATCTAGTTGGACAGTTGCAATTCTTTTAATAATTAAAATTGACAAATCCTCGTGGGTTCGACCCGTACTTACACTCGCTATTCTATAATAGCCCGTGCACTTGCGGTATTTTATAAATTGACAACATGAAGCCTCAAATTCAAAGGGGGAAAGAGTAGGGATTATTATTATTACCCCCTAAGATATAATAATCGAGCAGGAAATTAGGCTAGGATTTGAAGCCTCCAACAACGAAGATGAATATGAAGCATTGATCGTCGATTTGCAGAAAGCCAAACTACTGGTGGCAAGACACCTCAATGTATTTGGCGATTCCAAATTATTTTCCAAGAAGGTAAATGGAGACTTCTATGACAAAGATAATGGAATGGAAGCATACCTCGATGTAATAAGATGACTCATAAAAGACTTTGAGCAGGTGTGATTCAATAGTTGCCACAAGGATAGAACACTCACATTAATGCCCTAGTAGCACTAAGTTCAACAATTGACTTTGACCTAAAAAGGACAATAAAAATTGAGTTTCTCGCGTAGCCTAGTACTAATCATACATTCACAGCCAAATAAGTAATCCTCATAGATAAAGCCCCAAGTTAGATGGATCCCATCATCAATTATCTATGGAGCGACATAGTTCCAAATGATTAGAAGTCGGCCCACTAAATCAAAGTCAAGGATTATCATTTCTACCTTAGCCCTGAGGGGAACCTTTATAAGAAGTTATTCATAGGCCCCTACCTCTAGTGTGTTCACCTACAAGATGCCAAGAAACTACTTAGTGAACTTCATGAAGGCATATGTGAGAGTCACACGGGTGGAAGATCTCTAGGCTTTCGTGCAATCAAGGAGGGATATTGGTGGCCTCACATGAAGAAAGATGCTGGTATATATGTTCGCAAATGTGAAAAGTGCTAAAAGCACTCGCCTATGGTCCACCAGCCCGCTAGTGACCTAAAATTTCTCACTAGTCCATGGCCTTCCACGTAATGGAGATTAGATACCATGGGACCACTACCTACTGCTTTTGTAAATCAAAAGTACATGTTGATTGCCACTGATTATTTCACTAAATGGGTTGAGGAAGAACCATTGGTGAACATACGAGACTCTTACATGACTAAATTCATATAGAGAAACATCATAAATCGCTTTGGGATACCAATAACCATCATTACCGATAACAATACGTAATTCAAAAGTGGTTTCTACCAAGCTTTCTACGATGAGCACGACCTCAAGCACCACTTCAGCTCTATGGGGTTTCCCCAAAGTAATGGGAAGGTAGAGGCTTCCAACAAAACCATGATTGATGGAATAAAAAAATGATTGGAAAAAGCTAAGGGCGCTTGGGTGGATGAACTCCCTCATGTTCTATGGACCTATTGCAAGACGCCTAGGAGATCAACTAGGGAAACACCATTTTCCCTTGCTTATGTCATGGAGGTTGTCATCCCTCTTCAAGAAGGCCTCCCTACTATGAGAACCACACTGGTTGAACAAGGCATCAATACTGAAGCCTTATGTATTGAAATTGACCTAGCAGATGAGTGATGAGAGCTACCCTTGATGAAGTTGGCCTCCTACCAACAGCAACTAGATACGAAGTACAACGAAAGAGTTAATCCAAGGAAGTTTTTAATAGGAGACTATGTCTTATGAAAAGGCCTCGGCAGTGCTATAAGTCCATCATACGGCAAATTTGGACCAAACTGGGAAGGACCATTCAGAGTGATCAGAAATGATCTTCAAGAAGAATATCATTTGGAAATGCTGGAGGGAAGGGAGATACCAAGAGCATGGAATGCAACCAATCTCAAGAAGGTCTACTTTTAGATCTTCTTTTCTTTAAGTTACCAGATTTTTTTTGTTGTTGGTTAATAAGGCAATTTTCTATGAATAAAGGCCGGGCATACCCATTTATTCTCAAAGTTTACATTGGATGCTTAACTCATCTCGATTATATCTCATAAATTTGCACTTTTTCCTATAATTTCTCCTTTGTGCGTATTATGAATGATCAATGAACAAGGTTAGCAATTTTACTACAAACACTTCGAATTACCCTCAGGACCTTGTTATTAACACAAGAGACCTCATGATTTGCCCTGGCAACAACAAAAGTCCTATTGGCAATCCCTAGGTAATAAAGCCAACTTTGGTTGGTCACAAAAAACTACCCAGGTGGATGGCCCAATAACCAGGTTAAATACAAATACTTCGAATTACCCTCAGGCTTTTGTTGTTAACCCAAGAGGCATCACAAGTTACCCCAACAACAATAAAATCCCTACTCGGGATCCTTAGGTAATAAAGTCAACTTTGTTTAGTCACTAACAGGTGTTAGTCACGAAAAACCTTCTCAAGTAGATGGCCCAATAACCAAGTACATTCTCTCCATCATCTCACTTAGGCCTAAGTAAGTGTGATGACATGACCTAATAGGTAAAGTGAATGGAATGATACTTCCTAGGCATATTAGACTTGGCGAATGTTAAAATAAATGAAAGGCAGAATGTCAACACTTAAACATCATTTAGTCGGTCATAAAAAGACCAAAATGATTTAAACCAAGTATGAATTTAATTAAAGCCTACGATCTGTCAATCAATGTCATTTTTGTCAATAAAAGTGCCAAGTAACCAACGAAAATCAATATATGTTTAATCAGCACAACGCTCAAAACATAATAAACTTCTTTATAATAAATACAAGGTTACAATGACCAAGACAAAAGTGTATGTACAAAATCCTAAGAGTGGATAGGGCATCGAGAAAGATATTCTGCTACAGCTTCCCTCTGGCCATCATCTGGCTTCGGGGCAAATTCCTCGACATGTTCATCAAGGTCTTCATCCAAGAGTTAGGGAGGAATGGCATCGATCGGAATGCATTCATCATCTTTCAAAAAAGGATTATGGCTATAAGAAGGACATTTAACTTGGTACTTATACCAAAGCTTAGATTCTTTTTGGGTTCTCGCCTCCTTAAGAGCACTCATCCATCCCCAAGAAAAAGTGATGCTTTCATCCTCTTTCAGTTTTGCTGGGGCATCCGCCCAACCAATATTGTAACCCTATCCCCAAAACTCTCTAGGCCTTGCCTTAAAGGAGTCCTTAGCTTCTTGACATTGTCTTTCAGCACTCTTATAAAGTATCTCAAGATCTCCACCTCCTTTTGCAGAGCATCATTCTCAGACTATAATACCTCGCCCACTTGGTCAATCTCATTCCTCGCCAAAAGTTGGTCCCTCAAGGAGTTAACTTCCTCTTGAATAGAGCACCCTATCTCCTCTATCTCTTAAAGATCCTCCTTCATTTTGGCAATCACTTAAGTCTTATTTTTGTATTGCTCATTCCTAGCTCTGAGTTATTTATAAATCTTCATAAAGTCTTTGTGAGCTTGTAAACTGATATCAGGTCCAAGGATTCTCCCCAGTTGAGAATTTAAAGAAATATAGCGATCTAAATCAGCAGACTACAAATAATACATATCAAACCATAAACAAGCATTATCATAAACTCGAGGATATGAACACATGAGCCAAAAGGAAATTTTTTCGTTATCATAAAGGAATAGAGGGCCACTGGCCAGTAAATGAATTTTATAAAACAAGGGTACAGACCAACGAAAACTAAAACTTGTATAAGGAAAATAGGAGTTCCTAGTCTACAAGAGCCTTAGTCTTTCACCTAGTCTTCCCCAACCTCGGTCTTCCCCTTGTCGAACACCTGTAGTTCTTGACCATCACCCATATTCCTGCTAACCACAGTAGGGGTGACCTCAATATTACCAGTAGCTTAGTCGTCGCCCTCTCCTTCTTTATCTTCAATAAAAGGGTTCGAACCAGAAGAATGAAGGTCAAAGAGGTTAAAATTTGTAGGAGTGCCAACAGTCTTCAAAGCTTGGTCCCATCCCCTCTTAAAGGATACCTTGCAGGCTTAATCCATCTGGCATTCAGCATCCCTGTAAGCTTTGTAGAAGCCCTCTCAGTAGCTGCCATCCTTAGCTTGGGGAAGGTCGCCTTCCATCTTGGCCACCGTGATAGTTATTTCTTTATTGGCCTCTACCAATTTTAACTTCTCAGTAACTACCACCTTTTGAGAAGCCTCTAATGCATCATATGACTTAGACATATTCTCCCTCTCATTCTCCCACGATTGGTGAGTATTGGCAAAATCAGTCATCTCGGCCTCTAAGTCCACCTGCTCGACCTTTTTCATTTCTTCCTCCCTCCTGAATCTATCAAAATGATTATCCAGGAGAGCAGTGAAGTCGGATAACATATGTAGAGAAAATAGAACAACAAGGAATCGGAATAGAAGCGAGAAAGAATAAAGAGAAGAAATAAGTAAAAGAGACTTACCAGAGCCATCCCCTGAGCAGTCTTGAGGGAAAGTTGAGATGGACCTATCCTCTGAGACCTCTCGCGATTAAAGGCGAGCACATAATTCTTTAGTAGGTATGGAGCCAAAAAACGGGAGTCTTCTACTCTAGTCCCGTTAAGACTAGGGACGGTGGGTTCGCCAGCAGACTGTAAGACTAGCCTTTTAGACCCTATATTTCTCTCTCTCTCTCTCTCTTCCTCTTCTCTTTGTCTCTCTCTCTCTCTCTCTCTCTCTCTCTCTCTCTCTCTCTTCTTCTCTTCTTCTCTTCTACTTCCTTCTCCCCCTCTCTCTCTTCGCCTCCTCCTTCTATTACTCTCTCCCTTTTTCAGACGGGCTAGTACCACTTCGCTTAGGAGAATTTACTATTGAAATATTTATAATAGGAATATTGTTAGATAACACTACATAATCATCATCGTCATCAGGAAGCCTCAACCTCCTCTTCTTGAATAGAGGGGCTATGTCTTCTTCTTCTTCTTCTTCTTCTTCTTCTTCTTCTTCTTCTTCTTCTTCTTCTTCTTCTTCTTCCTCTATTTCCTCCTCTCCTCAAACTTCTTCTCATCCTCTTCCTCTTTTGAACTTTCCTCCTCACTAAGAACCGGATCAGAAGGACCTACCTCCGGGGCTCTTAAAATGGGGACCTGGTTGACTCATCGAGCAATAAAATTGGTGCCTATGTTCTTGTATTAAAAAAGAAAGGTCGCCAACCTAGGATGCTCACCTACTACCAATCTCTCTCTTATGCTACAGGCCTTCGTTAGCTCTTCAGTATTGATCTCACTAATTTCAGGCTCTTGGTTCTTGGTATGAGTTGCTATAATAAAAAAAGAGGAAATTCAGCCACAAGAATGAAAGGAATTTATAAGAATTGTGCAGAAAGGAAAAAAGAGAAAGCGACTTATTTTGGCTACCCCATAGTCTAAAATGGGAAGATCACACGACCTCTTCTCCTCCAACAGTGTAGGGTGCTTCCAATCCCTTGCAATGAGTCCACTTTCTTTAGTAGTCCTTATGGGAATCCGAGAGATTTACAACCAGAAATCACTCAGCTCTTCCGGTTTTCAAATACAACACACCCTCTTTGGTCTTCGAGAATACATAATATGAGCATATCTCAGGAAGACCCAGATTTGTTCCATAGAGAATATTTATCCAATAAACACCATTTACTATCTTCTATACATTGGGGCACACTGAGCAGGAATAATGGCGATATACCTGAAAAATAAAAGAAATAACTCATTTGGGGGAAAATTCAGTTCTCTTTGAGTTATCAACGGGGTGTGAATCTAGTACCCCCCATCCACTTTGCCACTACACCAAATCCTGCGAATGGTCACGCCCAGTTGGTCACGTCCCAAGTCCCTGACCAGCTGGTCGTGGACTTGGGCCGTGACCATCTCAATTTTTTGCGTGACCATATTCATTACTATACTAAGTCAAGGATGCTATGGAAGTGGTCACGTCCCAAGTTCGTGACCCACAGTGGTCAGGGATTTGGTCCGTGACCAGGTCGTGACCATATTTGCGCCAAAATTCCCTCCAAAATTGGTCGCGGATGGGTCACGGACTTGGGCCGTGACCATAGGCATGACGAAGCACAAAGCATACACATATGGGGTCATGGCTTGGGTCCGTGACCATTTCCTGGTATGGGTCACGGACTTGGACCGTGACCATAGGCATGACGAAGCACAAAACATACACATATGGGGTCACGGCTTGGGGCTGTGACCATTTCCTGGTGTGGGTTACGGCTATGGGCCATGACCAATAGTCAATCATCCATGTTAGTAAGCTTTATATATGGGTCACACTTGCTCGGTCACGGCTCTAGGCCGTGACCACTGTCAATCCTAATAATAAAAGAAGCGCATCATATTTTCATTTCCCCGCCTCATATCTCATCTTCTTTCCCATTTTGTCTTCGCTGATGGCATATTCCAATAGACTGTAAACATTTTGAATAAACACGCCACCAAATGTTTGTTATGAATTTTGGTTTTTGATGGTTTGTATGCGAATGAGAAGGTGGCGACGGGTGGTGCTCCGTGTTTGATTGACTTTGGGTTCTCAGCTGGGTTTGTATGAGAATGAGCAGGCGGCGACGGGTGGTGCTCCAGGTTCGATTGGCTTTGGGTTCTCAGCTGGGTTTGTATGGGAATGAGCAGGTGGCGACGGTGGTGCTTCGAGTTCGATTGGCTTTGGGTTCTCAGCTGGGTTTGGCAAGTATTGGATTGAAATCGGGTTGGGGCTGCCGGATGTAGGGTTTGTCCCTGTTCAAACCGGGTTGAAGTTGGGTGGATAAGTATCGGGTTAAGAGGTTTATTGTGGGTTTCATTCTAGTGTGGGTAGTTCTGGCTCTGGGTCGAAGTTGGTAAGGTTTGATTGGGTCGAGCAGATTTGGGGGTTTGGGAAATGGGTCTATGGTCATATGGGTTCTCGGGTCGAGATTCGGGTCTTTGGTTTCTCCAGGTGTAACAGGTATGCAGTGTCTTGGTTTGGAGTTATGGCTCGCGGGTTCAAGCTGGATTGGGTCGCTGCTAGTGATTCTGGGCTTACAACGGTTTCACGAGTTTGGATATGTGTTGGTTCATCATATATCCTCTTTTTTTCCAGATCTTCTTATGACAAATACATTTTGATGCCGCCTGGGTAAACAATTTTTACTTCTTTATTTCGAACCAATAAGTTTGCGATTATTTATTTTGTTTTGCCTGTGGTTTGTTGCGCTTTAGGTTTGCCTAATTCGCCTAATTCTTTAGTTTTATTTGTTTGTCAATTGATTTATATATTAGGATATGCCAATTTTTTCCAGATATGCTTGTGAAGCTATTCATAAGTTATGAATATTAAGTCGTTGTTGGACAAAAAATTAGTAGCGAATGGGGATATTACTGGGCAAAAAATCAGTAATGAATATTAAAAAAAATTTGTTCCGATTCTAAAAAAATCTTCTTCAAAACGTCACTTATCTTCTCCATGTTAGTCTCTATCTAACATCAAATGATCGAAGGTTCAGGAGTTATCTTCTTTTTCCTTATTTTTGCTTGATCCTTTTCAAATTAGGGCTTTCATGTGAATTTATGATTAGGATGTTGAGGCGTCATCTTCGACTAATGATATGGTGTCATCTCCAGAGGTTTTGAAGGCGGATTTGAAGGATAAATGTGTCAATGTTATCTTTGTGTTCCATCTGTTTTTTTGTTTATTTGCATATAAATGCTTTGACTTTGTTGGATATTGGTTCTTTTGACTGATTCATTGGTGTTTCAGGCAGATGATTTTTCGTTTTCGTAGATTCTTTCCCGACAAAGCAGTATAATTGGCTTAAGAAATTCTCAATGAGCTTGTTAAGGTTAGCTCTATAACACTTCACTAGCTACATTGGGGTGGCTCCCCTTTTAACCATCTTCCATTTGGACTCCTGAAAATTAACATAGAAATAGAGAGTTGAAAATTATTTCAAGGTTGTTTTTTAGGTTTTCATCACATGTTTTCGCTCCCTCCCTACCAGAGCAACTTTGGTATAATTTTTTTGGTAGTAGGTAAACAGTAATGCAATATCTAAAATAATTTTGGCACTCTTATTTCCATTTTTTATTTGTTGACACTAAAGTAGATTGTGGGTGAAAGTAGAATGATTTTTAAGGTTACTAATAACTCTTCTTTCATTTGTATACAAATGAGATAAAGTTTAAACCATGCCCAGTTGCCTTTGCATCTTTTTTTGCTGGCCCAAAAGCGTGTATGTACAAGGTTCTCCAGGTAATTGTCTTAGATAACTTGTATGAGAATGTGTTTAATGGTGAATTTAACTTTCCTTTGGCTTTTATTATGAGTTCAGATAGATCGGTTTTAATAATTTTTTCTCTTTTGGTTGCAGATAATAAAGGGGAAATGTGAAAAACATTTGAATCTGGTATGCTTTATTCATTTTATATGTATGTGTATTTCAATAACATTTTCAGTTTTCACCATACCTACCCCATAGACGCAGTCTCCTAAAGGCTTTATAGAAATTAATAAACGTGTTCCCAATTAACATACCAAAGTTCTGGGTGGGGGAAGGGGGTTAATAACATACTAACGGTATAAAAAATTTTGTTGTTATTTTATGTGAGATATATGGGACAATTGTCCAATTCTGTAAACAGATGGTAAAATAACTATAATAATGTTCTCATGTTTTGTTTGTGTTGCAATTAAGACTCGCGTCATTCGTCTTATCGTGTCTTGTCGTCGTGTTATTCATGTTTTACTTATATTTTCGTGTTATTTATGTCTTTACTTTGCTACTTTAAATATGAATCGCAAACACGTGTGCACATTAATAACTATATCGTTTATGAATTTATCATGTATAAAATGAGAAATAATCCAACTACAATGAGATATTGTGATTATGGGTATGTGTTTTATCACGTAGATGATAGAAGGAGTACGGGATAATTATTGGTTGTTAGTTTAGTTGTTGTTGGAAACTATGTTGGATTTCTTTGATTGATAATACACATATACTTTTAAACTCTCTCACAATTAACCCCAACAACAAGTTACATAAAAAATGCCATTAGAGGGTGAAACCCCGAAACAACCCCTAAAGGATCCCGTGAGAGGCATCAACACCTCACACGGGACCAATGTAACTCGTAGGAACTGACCCCGCAGCAGCGGGACTCCCGGTGTTCGAATACGACGATAATTTGCATATTTTTCGACTTAGGCTTAAAAACATGGCGTTAGTGGGTGAGAACTCGAAACAACCCCCGAACGGCCTCGTGGATGGCACCAACACCTCCCACGGGACCAATGTAACTCGTAGGAACTGACCCCGCAGCTCCGGGACTCCCGGTTTGAGAATACGACGATAATTTGCATATTTCTAGACTTAGGCTTAAAAACATGGCGTTAGATGGTGAGAACTTGAAATAGCTCCCGAACGTCCCCGTGGGTGGCACCAACACCTCCCACGGGACCAATGTACCTCGTAGGAAGTGACCCCGCAGCTGTGGGACTCCCGGTTTGAGAATAAGACGGTAATTTGCATATTTCTAGACTTAGGCTTAAAAACATGTTATTAGTGGGTGAGAACTCGAAACAGGCCCAAAACGGCCCCGTGGGTGGCACTAACACATCCCACGGGACCAATGTTACTCGTAGGAACTGACCCCACAGCCGCGGGACTCCCGGTCTTAGAATATGATGATAATTTGCATATTTCTATACTTAGGCTTAAAAACATGGTGTTAGAGGGTGAAAACCCGAAACAGCCCCCGAACGTCCCCGTGGGTAGCACCAACACCTCCCACGGGACCAATGTAAATCGTAAGAACTGACCCCGTAGCCGCGGGACTCCCGGTTTGAGAATACGACGGTAATTTGCCAATTTCTAGACTTAGGCTTAAAAACATGGCGTTAGAGGGTGAGAACTCGAAACAACCACCGAACGTCCCCGTGGGTGGCACCAACACCTCCCAGGCGACGAATGTAACTCGTAGGAACTGACCCCGCAGCTGCGGGACTCCCGGTTTGAAAATACGACGGTAATTTGCATATTTATAGACTTAGGCTTAAAAACATGGTGTTAGAGGGTGAGAACTCGAAACAGCCCCCGAACGGCCTCGTGGGTGGCACCAACACCTCCCACGGGACCAATGTAACTCGTAGGAACTGACCCCGTAGCCGCGGGACTCCCGGTTTGAGAATACGATGATAATTTGCATATTTCTAGACTTAGGCTTAAAAAAATGGCGTTATCGGGTGAAAACTCGAAACCACCCCTAACGACCCCGTGGATGGCACCAACACCTCCTACCGGACTAATGTAACTCGTAGGAACTGACCCCGCAGTCGCGGGGCTCCCGGTTTTTGAATACGATGATAATTTGCATATTTTTAGACTTAGTCTTAAAAACATGGCGTTGGCGGGTGAGAACTCGAAACAGCCCCCGAACGGCCTCGTGGATGTCACCAACACCTCCCACGGGACCAATGTAACTCGTAGGAACTGACCTCGCAGCCGCAGGACTCACGATTTGAGAATACGACGATAATTTTCATATTTCTAGATTTAGGCTTAAAAACATGGCATTAGAGGGTGAGAACTCGAAATAGCCCCCGAACGTCCCCATGAGTGGCACCAACACCTCCCACGGGACCAATGTACCTCGTAGGAACTGACCCCGCAGCCGTGGGACTCCCGGTTTGAGAATACGACGGTAATTTGCATATTTATAGACTTAAGCTTTAAAACATGGCGTTAGTGGGTGAGAACTCGAGACAGCCCCCGAACGGCCCCGTGGGTGGCACCAACACCTCCCACGAGACCAATGTAACTCGTAGGAACTGACCCCGCAGTCGCGGGACTCCAGGTTTGAGAATACGACGATAAATTGCATATTTCTAGACTTAGGCTTAAAAACATGGCGTTAGAGGGTGAGAACTCGAAACAGCCACCGAACGTCCCCGTGGGTGGCACCAACACCTCCCACGGGACCAATGTAACTCGTAGGAACGGACACCGCAGCCGCGGTACTTCCGGTTTTAGAATACGATGGTAAATTGCATATTTCTAGACTTAGTCCTAAAAACATGGCGTTAGAGGGTGAAAACTCGAAACGGCCCTCGAACGGGCCCGTGAGTGGCACTAACACCTCCCACGGGTCCCATATAACTCTTGGGAGCTGACTCCGTGGCTGCGGGTCTCCCGATTTGAGAATACGACGGTAATTTTCATATTTATAGACTTAAGTTTAAAAACATGGCGTTAGAGGGTGAGATCTAGAAACTGCCCCCGAGCGTCCCCGTCGGTGGCACCAACACCCCCCACGGGACCAATGTAACTCGTAGGAACTGACCACGCAACCGCGGGACTCCCGGTTTGAGAATACAATGGTAATTTGCATATTTATAGACTTAGGCTTAAAAACATGGCGTTGGAGGGTGAGAACTCGAAACAGCCCTCGAACGTCCCCATGGGTGGCACCAACACCTCCCACGAGACTAATGTAACTCGTAGGAACTGACCCCGCAGCCGCGGGTCTCCCGATTTGAGAATACGATGGTAATTTGCATATTTATAGACTTAGGCTTAAAAACATGGCGTTAGAGGGTGAGAACTCGAAACAGCCCCCGAACAGCCCCGTGTGTGGCTCCAAAACCTCCCACGGGACAAATTTAACTCGTAGGAACCGACCCCACAGCCGCGGGACTCCCGGTTTTAGAATACGACGGTAATTTTCATGTTTCTTGACTTAGGCTTAAAAACATGGGTTAGAGGGTGAAAACTCGAAAAAGCCCCCGAACGGGCCCGTGGGTGGATCCAACACCTCCCACCGGACCAATGTAACTCGTAGAAACTGACTCCGCTGCCGCGGGACTCCCGATTTTAGAATACGATGATAATTTGCATATTTTTAGACTTAGGATTAAAAACATGGCGTTAGTGGGTGAGAACTCGAAACAGCCCCCGAACGTCCCCGTGGGTGGCACCAACACCTCCCACGGGACCAATGTAACTCGTAGGAACTGATCCCGCAGCCACGGGACTCCCGGTTTGAGAATACGACAGTAATTTGCATATTTCTAGTCTTAGGCTTAAAAACATGGCGTTAGAGGGTGAGAAGTCGGAACAGCCCCCGGACGTCCCCGTGGGTGGCACCAACACCTCCCACGGGACCAATATAACTCTTAGGAACTGACCCCGCAGTCGCGGGACTCCCGGTTTGAGAATACAACGGTAATTTGCATATTTCTAGACTTAAGCAAAACATGGCGTTAGAGGGTCAAAACTCGAAACAACCGCCAAACGGCCCCGTGGGTGGCACCAACACCTGCCACAGGACCAATATAACTCTTAGGAACTGACGCCGCAGCCGCGGGTCTCCCGATTTGAGAATATGATGGTAATTTTACATATTTATAGACTTAGGCTTAAAAACATGGAGTTAGAGGGTGAGATCTCGAAACTGCCCCCGAACGTCCCCGTGGGTGGCACCAACACCTACCACGGGATCATTGTAACTCGTATGAACTGTCCCCGCAGGCGCGGGACTCCCGATTTGAGAATACGACGATAATTTGCATATTTGTAGACTTAGGCTTAAAGACAAGGCGCTAGAAGGTGAGAACTCGAAACAGCCCCCGAACGGGCCCGTGGGTGGTACCAACACCTCCCACGGGACCAATACAACTCGTAGGAACTAACCCCGCAGTCGTGGGACTCCTGATTTTAGAATACGACGGTAATTTGCATATTTCTAGACTTAGGCAAAACATGACAGCCCCGGAACGGCCCCGTGGGTGGCACCAAGACCTCCCACGGGACCAATGTAACTCGTAGGAACTGCCCCCCGCAGTTGCGGGACTCCCGATTTGAGAATACGGTGGTAATTTGCATATTTTTAGACTTTAGGCATAAAAACACGGCGTTAGTGGGTGAAAACTCGAAACAGACCTCGAACGTCCCCGAGGGTGGCACCCACACCTCCCACGGGACCAATGTAACTCGTAGGAACTGACCCCGCAGCCTCGGGACTCCCAGTTTGAGAATACGACGGTAATTTGCATATTTCTGGACTTTGGCTTAAAAATATGGCGTTAGAGGTTGAAAACTCGAAACAGCCCTGGACCGTCCCCGTGGGTGGCACCAACACCTCCCATAGGACCAATGTAACTCGTAGGAACTAACCAGGCAGCCGCGAGACTCCCAATTTGAGAGTACGATGGTAATTTGCATATTTTTAGACTTAAGCAAAACATGGCGTTATAGGGTGAAAACTCGAAACAGCCCCCGAACGTCCCTGTGGGTGGCACCAACACCTCCCAAGGGACCAATGTAACTTGTAGGAACTGACCCCGCAGCCGCGGGTCTCCCGGTTTGAGAATACGACGGTAATTTGTATATTTCTAGACTTAGGCTTAAAAATATGGCGTTAGAGGGTGAAAACCCAAAAAAGCCCCCGAATGTCCCCGTGGGTGGCACCAACACCTCCAACGGGACCAATGTAACTCGTAGGAACTGACCACGCTGCCGCGAGAGTCCCAGTTTGAGAATACGATAGTAATTTGCATATTTCTAGAGTTAGGCTTAAAAACATGGCGTTAGTGGGTGAAAACCCGAAACAGCGCCCGAACGGCTTCGGGGGTGGCACCAACACCTGCCATGGAACCAATATGACTCATAGGAACTGACCGCGCAGCCACGGGACTCCCGGTTTGAGAGTACGATGGTAATTTGCATATTTCTAGACTTAAGTAAAACATGGCATTAGAGGGTCAAAACTCGAAACAGCCCCCTAATCGGCCCCCTCGGTGGCACCAACACCACCCACGAGACCAATGTAACTCGTAGGAACTGACCCCGCAGCCGCGGGTCTCCCGGCTTCAGAGTACGACGATAATTTGCATATTTGTAGACTTAGGCTTAAAAACATGGCATTAGGGAGTGAGAACTCGAAACAGCCCCCGAACGGCCCCGTCGGTGGGACCAACACCTCCCACGGGACTAGTGTAACTCGTAGGAACTGACCCCGCAGCCGCGGGACTCCCGATTTTAGAAAACGACCTTAATTTTCATATTTCTAGACTTAAGCAAAACATGGTGTTAGTGGGTGAGAACTCGAAACAGCCCGCGAACGGCCCCGTGAGTTGCACCAACACCTCCTACGAGACCAATGTATCTCGTAGGAACTGAGCCTGCAGCCGCGGGACTCCCGATTTGAGAATACGATGATAATTTGCATATTTGTAGACTTAGGCTTAAAAACATTGCGTTAGAGGGTGAAAACTCGAAACAGCCCCCGAACGGGCCCGTGAGTGGTACCAACACCTCCCACGGGACCAATGTAACTCGTAGAACTGACCCCGCAGCCGCTGGACTCCCGGTTTTAGAATACGACGATAATTTGCATATTTTTAGACTTAGGCAAAAAAACATGGCGTTAGTGGGTGAGAACTCGAAACCGCCCCTGAACGGCGCCGTGGGTGGCACCAACACCTCCCACGGGACCAATCTAACTGGTAGGAACTGACCCCGCAGCCACGGGACTCCCGGTTTGAGAATACGATGATAATTAGCATATTTCTAGACTTAGGCTTAAAAACATGGCGTTAGAGGTTGAAAACTCGAAACAGCCCCCGACCGTCCCCGTGGGTGGCACCAACACCTCCCACGGGACCAATGTAACTCGTAGGAACTAACCGCGCATCCGCGAGACTCCCGATTTGAGAGTACGATGGTAATTTGCATATTTGTAGACTTATGCTTAAAAACATGGCGTTAGGGAGTGAGAACTCGAAACAGCCCTCGAACGGCCCCGTGGGTGGGACCTACACCTCCCACGGGACCAGTGTAACTCGTAGGAACTGACCCCTCAGCCGCGGGACTCTCGGTTTTAGAAAACGACGGTAATTTTCATATTTCTAGACTTAAGAAAAACATGGTGTTAGTGGGTGAGAACTCGAAATAGCCCACGAACGGCCCCGTGGGTGGCACCAACACCTCCCACGGGACCAGTTTAACTCGTAGGAACTGACCCCGCAGCCGCGGGACTCCCGGTTTTAGAAAACGACGATAATTTGCATATTTCTAGACTTAAGTAAAACATGGCATTAGAGGGTCAAAACTCGAAACAGCCCCCTAATCGGCCCCCTCGGTGGCACCAACACCACCCACGAGACCAATGTAACTCGTAGGAACTGACCCCGCAGCCGCGGGTCTCCCGGCTTCAGAGTACGACGATAATTTGCATATTTGTAGACTTAGGCTTAAAAACATGGCATTAGGGAGTGAGAACTCGAAACAGCCCCCGAACGGCCCCGTCGGTGGGACCAACACCTCCCACGGGACTAGTGTAACTCGTAGGAACTGACCCCGCAGCCGCGGGACTCCCGATTTTAGAAAACGACCTTAATTTTCATATTTCTAGACTTAAGCAAAACATGGTGTTAGTGGGTGAGAACTCGAAACAGCCCGCGAACGGCCCCGTGAGTTGCACCAACACCTCCTACGAGACCAATGTATCTCGTAGGAACTGAGCCTGCAGCCGCGGGACTCCCGATTTGAGAATACGATGATAATTTGCATATTTGTAGACTTAGGCTTAAAAACATTGCGTTAGAGGGTGAAAACTCGAAACAGCCCCCGAACGGGCCCGTGAGTGGTACCAACACCTCCCACGGGACCAATGTAACTCGTAGAACTGACCCCGCAGCCGCTGGACTCCCGGTTTTAGAATACGACGATAATTTGCATATTTCTAGACTTAGGCAAAAAAACATGGCGTTAGTGGGTGAGAACTCGAAACCGCCCCTGAACGGCGCCGTGGGTGGCACCAACACCTCCCACGGGACCAATCTAACTGGTAGGAACTGACCCCGCAGCCACGGGACTCCCGGTTTGAGAATACGATGATAATTAGCATATTTCTAGACTTAGGCTTAAAAACATGGCGTTAGAGGTTGAAAACTCGAAACAACCCCCGACCGTCCCCGTGGGTGGCACCAACACCTCCCACGGGACCAATGTAACTCGTAGGAACTAACCGCGCATCCGCGAGACTCCCGATTTGAGAGTACGATGGTAATTTGCATATTTGTAGACTTATGCTTAAAAACATGGCGTTAGGGAGTGAGAACTCGAAACAGCCCTCGAACGGCCCCGTGGGTGGGACCTACACCTCCCACGGGACCAGTGTAACTCGTAGGAACTGACCCCTCAGCCGCGGGACTCTCGGTTTTAGAAAACGACGGTAATTTTCATATTTCTAGACTTAAGAAAAACATGGTGTTAGTGGGTGAGAACTCGAAATAGCCCACGAACGGCCCCGTGGGTGGCACCAACACCTCCCACGGGACCAGTTTAACTCGTAGGAACTGACCCCGCAGCCGCGGGACTCCCGGTTTTAGAAAACGACGATAATTTTCATATTTCTAGACTTAAGCAAAACATGGTGTTAGTGGGTGAGAACTCAAAACAGCCCGCGAACGACCCCGTGGGTGGCACCAACACCTACCACGAGACCAATGTAACTAGTAGGAATTTACCCCGCAGCCGCGGGACTCCCGGTTTGAGAATACGATGATAATTTGCATATTTGTAGACTTAGGCTTAAACACAAGGCATTAGAGGGTGAAAACTCGAAACAGCCCCCGAACGGGCCCGTGGGTGTTACCAACACCTCCCAGGGGACCAATGCAACTCGTAGGAACTGACCCCGCAGCCGCGGGACTCCCGGTTTGAGAATACGATGATAATTATCATATTTCTAGACTTAGGCTTAAAAACATGGCGTTAGAGGTTGAAAACTCGAAACAGCCCCCGACCGTCCCTGTGGGTGGCACCAACACCTCCCACGGGACCAATGTAACACGTAGAAACTAACCGCGCAACCGCGAGTCTCCCGGTTTGAGAGTACGACGATAATTTGTATATTTCTAGACTTAGGCTTAAAAATATGGCGTTAGAGGGTGAGAACTCGAAACAGCCCCCGACTGTCCCCGTGGGTGGTACCAACACCTCCCACGGGACCAATGTAACTCGTAGGAACTAACCGCGCAACCGCGAGACTCCCGGTTTGAGAGTACGACGGTAATTTGCATATTTCTAGACTTAAGCAAAACATGGTGTTAGTGGGTGAGAACTCGAAATAGCCCACGAACGGCCCCGCGGGTGGCACCAACACCTCCCACGGGACCAGTGTAACTCGTAGGAACTGACCCCGTAGCCGCGGGACTCCCAGTTTTAGAAAATGACGGTAATTTTCATATTTCTAGACTTAAGCAAAACATGGGATTAGTGGGTGAGAACTCGAAACAGCCCGCGAACGGCCCCGTGAGTGGAACCAACACCTCCCACGAGACCAATGTAACTAGTAGTAACTTACCCCGCAGCTGCGGGACTCCCGGTTTGAGAATACGATGATAATTTGTATATTTGTAGACTTAGGCTTAAACACAAGGCATTAGAGGGTGAAAACTCGAAACAGCCCCTGAACGGGCCCGTGGGTGTTACCAACACCTCCCAGGGGACCAATGTAACTCGTAGGAACTGACTCCGCAGCCGCGGGACTCCCGATTTTAGAATACGACGATAATTTGCATATTTCTAGACTTAGGCTTAAAAACATGGCGTTAGTGGGTGAGAACTCGAAACCGCCCCCGAACGGCGCCGTGGGTGCACCAACACCTCCCACGAGAGCAATCTATCTCGTAGGAACTGACCCCGCAGCCGCGGGAATCCCGGTTTGAGAATACGACGATAATTAGCATATTTCTAGACTTAGGCTTAAAGACATGGCGTTAGAGGGTGAGAACTCGAATCAGCCTCCGAACGTCCCCGTGGGTGGCACCAACACCTCCCACGGGACTAATGTAAATCGTAGGAACTAACCGCGCAGCCGCGAGACTCCCGGTTTGAGAGTACGATGGTAATTTGTATATTTCTAGACTTAGGCTTAAAAATATGGCGTTAGAGGGTGAGAACTCGAAACAGCCCCCGACTGTCCCCGTGGGTGGTACCAACACCTCCCACGGGACCAATGTAACTCCTAGGAACTAACCGCGCAACCGCGAGACTCTCGGTTTGAGAGTACGACGGTAATTTGCATATTTCTAGACTTAAGCAAAACATGGTGTTAGTGGGTGAGAACTCGAAACAGCCCACGAACGGCCCCGCGGGTGGCACCAACACCTCCCACGGGACCAGTGTAACTCGTAGGAACTGACCCCGTAGCCGCGGGACTCCCAGTTTTAGAAAACGACGGTAATTTTCATATTTGTAGACTTAAACAAAACATGGGGTTAGTGGGTGAGAACTCGAAACAGCCCGCGAACGGCCCCGAGGGTGGCACCAACACCTCCCACGGAACCAACGTAACTCGTAGGAATGGACCCCGCAGCCGTGGGATACCCGGTTTTAGAATACGACGGTAATTTGTATATTTTTAGACTTAAGCAAAACATGGCGTTAGTGGGTGAGAAATCGAAACAGCCCGCGAACGGCCCCGTGGGTTGCACCAACACCTCCCACGAGACCAATGTAACTCGTAGGAACTGTCCCCGCAGCCACGGGACTCCCAGTTTGAGAATACGCCGATAATTAGCATATTTCTAGACTTAGGCTTAAAAACATGGCGTTAGAGGGTGAGAACTCGAAACAGCCTCCGAACGTCCCCGTGGGTGGGCCCAACACCTCCCACGAGACCAATGTAAATCGTAGGAACTGACCCCGCAGCCGAGGGACTCCCGGTTTGAGAACACGATGGTAATTTGCATATTTCTAGACTTGAGCTTAAAAACATGGCGTTAGAGGGTGAAAACTCGAAACAACCCCCGAACGGCCTCATGGGTGGCACCAACACCTCCCACGGGACCAATATAACTCTCAGGAACTGATTCCGCAGCCGCAGGTCTACCGATTTGAGAATATGACGGTAATTTGCATATTTATAGACTTAGGCTTAAAAACATGGTGTTAGAAGGTGAGATCTCGAAACTGCCCCCAAACGTCCCCGTGGGTGGCACCAACATGTCCCACGGGACCAATGTAACTCGTAGGAACTGACACCGCAGCCGCGGGACTCCCGATTTGAGAATACGACGGTAATTCACATATTTATAGACTTAGGGTTAAAAACATGGCGTTAGAGGGTGAGAACTCAAAACAGCCCCCGAACGGCCCCGTTGGTGGCACCAACATCTCCCACGGGACCAATGTAACTGGTAGGAACTGACCCCATAGCCGCGGGACTCCCAGTTTTAGAATACGATGGTAATTTGTATATTTCTAGACTTAGGCTTAAAAACATGGCGTTAGAGGGTGGTAACTCGAAACTGCCCCTAAACGGCCCCGTGGGTGGCACCAACACCTCCCTCGGGACCAATGTAACTCGTAGGAACTGACGCCGCAGTCGCGGGACTCCCGATTTTAGATTACGACGATAATTTTCATTTTTCTATACTTAAGCTTAAAAACATAGCGTTTGTGGGTGGGAACTCGAAATAGCCCCTGAACGGCCCCGTGGGTGGCATCAACACCTGCTAAGGGACCAATGTAACCCGTAGGAAATGACCCCGCAGTCGCGGGACTCCCGGTTTGAGAATACGACGTTAATTTGCATATTTCTAGACTTAGGATTAAACACATGGCATTGGAGGGTGAGAACTAGAAATAGCCCTCGAACGTCCCCGTGGGTGGCACCAACACCTCCCACGAGACCAATGTAACTCGTAGGAACTGACCCCGCAGCCGCGGGTCTCCCAATTTGAGAATACGATGGTAATTTGCATATTTCTAGACTTAGGCTTAAAAACATGGCGTTAGAGGGTGAGATCTCGAAACAGCCCCTGACCGTCCCCTTGGGTGGCACCAACACCTCCCAAGGGACCAATATAACTCGTAGAAACTGACCGCGCAGCCGCGAGACTCCCGGTTTGAGAGTACGACGGTCATTTGCATATTTGTAGACTTAGTCTTAAAAACATGGCGTTAGGGAGTGAGAACTCGAAACAGCCCCCGAACGGCCCCGTGGGTGGGACCAACACCTCCTACGAGACCAGTGTAACTCGTAGAACTGACCCCGCAGCCGCGGGACTCCCGATTTTAGAAAACGACGGTAATTTTCATATTTCTAGACTTAAGCAAAACATGGTGTTAGTGCGTGAGAACACGAAACAGCCCGCGAACGGCCCCGTGAGTGGCACCAACACCTCCTACGAGACCAATGTAACTCGTAGGAACTTACCCCGCTGCCGCGGGACTCCCGATTTGAGAATACGATGAGAATTTGCATATTTGTAGACTTAGGTTTAAAAGTATTGCGTTCGAGGGTGAAAACTCGAAACAACCCCCGAACGGGCCCGTGAGTGGCACCAACACCTCCCACGGGACCAATGTAAGTCGTAGGAACTGACCCAGCAGCCGCTGGACTCCCGGTTTTAGAATACGACGATAATTTGCATATTTCTAGACTTAGGCGTAAAAACATGGCGTTAGTGGGTGAGAACTCGAAACCGCCCCCGAACGGCGCCGTGGGTGGCCCCAACACCTCCCACGGGACCAGTCTAACTCGTAGGAACTGACCCCGCAGCCGCGGGACTCCCAGTTTGAGAATACGATGATAATTAGCATATTTCTAGACTTAGGCTTAAAAACATGGCGTTAGAGGTTGAAAACTCGAAACAGCCCCCGACCGTCCCCGTGGGTGGCACAAACACATCCCACGGGACCAATGTAACTCATAGGAACTAACCACGTAGCCGCGAGACTCCCGATTTGAGAGTACGACGGTAATTTGTATATTTCTAGACTTAGGCTGAAAAACATGGCGTTAGGGAGTGAGAACTCGAAGCAGCCCCAAACGGCCCCCGTGGGTGGGACCAACACCTCCCACGAGACCAATGTAACTCGTAGGAACTAACTGTGTAGCCGCGAGACTCCCGGTTTGAGAGTACGAAGGTAATTTGCATATTTCTAGACTTAAGCAAAACATGGCGTTATAGGGAGAAAACTCGAAACATCCCCCGAACGGCCCCGTGGGTGGCACCAACACCTCCCAAGGGACAAATGTAACTCGTAGGAACAGACCCCACAGCCACGGGTCTCCCAGTTGGAGAATACGATGGTAATTTTCATATTTATAGACTTAGGCTTCAAAACATGGCGTTAGAGAGTGAGAACACGAAACAGCCCCCGAACGGCCCCGAGGGTGGCACCAACACCTCCCACAGGACCAATGTAACTCGTAGGAACTGACCCAGCAGCGGCGGGATACCCGGTTTTAGAATACGACGGTAATTTGTATATTTTTAGACTAAAGCAAAACATGGCGTTAGTGGGTGAGAACTCGAAACAGCCCGCGAACGGCCACGTGGGTGGCACCAACACCTCCCACGAGACCAATGTAACTCGTAGGAACTGACCCCGCAGGCACGGGACTCCCAGTTTGAGAATACGACGGTAATTTGCATATATCTAGACTTAAGCAAAACATGGCGTTAGAGGGTGAAAACTCGAAACAACCCCCGAACGGCCCCGTGGGTGGCACCAACACCTCCCACGGGACCAATATAACTCTCAGGAACTGACTCCGCAGCCGCAGGTCTACCGATTTGAGAATATGACGGTAATTTGCATATTTATAGACTTAGGCTTAAAAACATGGTGTTAGAGGGTGAGATCTCAAAACTGCCCCCAAACGTCCCCGTGGGTGGCACCAACACGTCCCACGGAACCAAAGTAACTCGTAGGAAATGACCCCGCAGCCGCGGGACTCCTGATTTGAGAATATGATGGTAATTCGCATATTTATAGACTTAGGGTTAAAAACATGGCGTTAGAGGGTGAGAACTCAAAACAGCCCCCGAACGGCCCCGTGGGTGGCACCAACACCTCCCACGGGACCAATGTAACTCGTAGGAACTGACCCCGCAGCCGCGGGACTCCCGGTTTTAGAATACGACGGTAATTTGTATATTTCTAGACTTAGGATTAAAAACATGGCGTTAGAGGGTGGGAACTCGAAGCTGCCCCCAAACGGCCCCGTGGGTGGCACCAACACCTCCCACGGGACCAATGTAACTCGTAGGAACTGACCCCGCAGTCGCGGGACTCCCGATTTTAGAATACGACGATAATTTGTATATTTCTAGACATAGGCTTAAAAACATGGCGTTTGTGGGTGGGAACTCGAAATAGCCCTCGAACGGCCCCGTGGGTGGCATCAACACCTCCTAAGGGACCAATGTAACTCGAAGGAACTGACCCCGCAGCCGCTGGACTCCCGGTTTGAGAATACGACGTTAATTTGCATATTTCTAGACTTAGGCTTAAAAACATGGCGTTGGAGGGTGAGAACTCGAAACAGCCCTCGAACGTCCCTGTGGGTGGCACCAACACCTCCCACGAGACCAATGTAACTCGTAGGAACTAGCCCTGCAGCCGCGGGTCTCCCGATTTGAGAATACGACGGTAATTTGCATGTTTCTAGACTTAGGCTTAAAAACATGGCGTTAGAGGGTGAGATATCGAAATAGCCCCCGACCGTCCCCTTGGGTGGCACGAACACCTCCCAGGGGACCAATGTAACTCGTAGAAACTGACCGCGCAGCCGCGAGACTCCCGATTTGAGAGTACGACGGTAATTTGCCTATTTGTAGACTTAGGCTTATAAACATGGCGTTAGGGAGTGAGAACTCGAAACAGCCCCCGAACGGCCCCGTGGGTGTGACCAACACCTCCCACGGGACCAGTGTAACTCATAGGAACTGACCCCGCAGCCACGGGACTCCCGATTTTAGAAAATGACAGTAATTTTCATATTTCTAGACTTAAGAAAAACATGGTGTTAGTGGGTGAGAACTCGAAATAGCCCGCGAACGGCATCGTGAGTGGCACCAACACCTCCTACGAGACTAATGTAACTCGTAGGAACTGAGCCCGCAGTCGCGGGACTCCCGATTTGAGAATACGATGATAATTTGCTTATTTGTAGACTTATGCTTAAAAACATTGCGTTAGAGGGTGAAAACTCGAAAAAACCCCCGAACGGGCCCGTGAGTGGCACCAACACCTCCCACGGGACCAATGTAACTCGTAGGAACTGACCCCGCAGCCGCTGGACTCCCGGTTTTCAAATACGACTATAATTTGCATATTTCTAGATTTTGGCTTAAAAACATGGCATTAGTGGGTGAGAACTCGAAACCGCCCCCGAACGGCGCCGTGGGTGGCACCAACACCTCCCACGGGACCAATCTAACTCGTAGGAACTGACCCCGCAGCCGCGGGACTCCCGGTTTGAGAATACGATGATAATTAGCATATTTCTAGACTTAGGCTTAAAAACATGGCGTTAGAGGTTGAAAACTCGAAACAGCCCCCGACCGTCCCCGTGGGTGGCACAAACACATCCCACGGGACCAATGTAACTCGTAGGAACTAACCACGTAGCCGCGAGACTCGCGATTTGAGAGTACGACGGTAATTTGTATATTTCTAGACTTAGGCTTAAAAACATGGCGTTAGGGAGTGAAAACTCGAAACAGCCCCGGACGGCCCCCGTGGGTGGGACCAACACCTCCCACGAGACCAATGTAACTCGTAGGAACTAACTGCGTAGCCGCGAGACTCCCGGTTTGAGAGTACGAAGGTAATTTGCATATTTCTAGACTTAAGCAAAACATGGCGTTATAGGGAGAAAACTCGAAACATCCCCCGAACGGCCCCGTGGGTGGCACCAACACCTCCCAAGGGACAAATGTAACTCGTAGGAACAGACCCCACAGCCACGGGTCTCTCGATTGGAGAATACGATGGTAATTTTCATATTTATAGACTTAGGCTTAAAAACATGGCGTTAGACAGTGATAACACGAAACAGCCCCCGAACGGCCCCGAGGGTGGCACCAACACCTCCCACGGGACCAATGTAACTCGTAGGAACTGACCCTGCAGCCGCGGGATACCCGGTTTTAGAATATGACGGTAATTTGTATATTTTTAGACTAAAGCAAAACATGGCGTTAGTGGGTGAGAACTCGAAACAGCCCGCGAACGGCCCCGTGGGTGGCACCAACACCTCCCACGAGACCAATGTAACTCGTAGGAACTGACCCCGCAGGCACGGGACTCCCAGTTTGAGAATACCGCGGTAATTTTCATATATCTAGACTTAAGCAAAACATGGCGTTAGAGGGTGAAAACTCGAAACAACCCCCGAACGGCCCCGTGGGTGGCACCAACACCTCCCACGGGACCAATATAACTCTCAGGAACTGACTCCGCAGCCGCAGGTCTACCGATTTGAGAATATGACGGTAATTTGCATATTTATAGACTTAGGCTTAAAAACATGGTGTTAGAGGGTGAGATCTCGAAACTTCCCTCAAACGTCCCCGTGGGTGGCACCAACACGTCCCACGGAACCAATGTAACTCGTAGGAAATGACCCCGCAGCCGCGGGACTCCTGATTTGAGAATATGAAGGTAATTCGCATATTTCTAGACTTAGGGTTAAAAACATTGCGTTAGAGGGTGAGAACTCAAAACAGCCCCCGAACGGCCCCGTGGGTGGCACCAACACCTCCCACGGGACCAATGTAACTCGTAGGAACTGACCCCGCAGCCGCGGGACTCCCGGTTTTAGAATACGACGGTAATTTGTATATTTCTAGACTTAGGAGTAAAAACATGGCGTTAGAGGGTGGGAACTCGAAACTACCCCCAAACGGGCCCGTGGGTGGGACCAACACCTCCCACGGGACCAATGTAACTCGTAGGAACTGACCCCGCAGTCGCGGGACTCCCGATTTTAGAATACGACGATAATTTGTATATTTTTAGACTTAGGCTTAAAAACATGGCGTTTGTGGGTGGGAACTCGAAATAGCCCTCGAACGGCCCCGTGGGTGGCATCAACACCTCCTAAGGGACCAATGTAACCCGAAGGAACTGAACCCGCAGCCGCGGGACTCCCGGTTTGAGAATACGACGTTAATTTGCATATTTCAAGACTTAGGCTTAAAAACATGGCGTTGGAGGGTGAGAACTCGAAACAGCCCTCGAACGTCCCCGTGGGTGGCACCAACACCTCCCACGAGACCAATGTAACTCGTAGGAACTGACCCTGCAGCCGCGGGTCTCCCGATTTGAGAATACGACGGTAATTTGCATATTTCTAGACTTAGGCTTAAAAACATGGCGTTAGAGGGTGAGATATCGAAACAGCCCCCGACCGTCCCCTTGGGTGGCACCAACACCTCCCAGGGGACCAATGTAACTCGTAGAAACTGACCGCCCATCCGCGAGACTCCCGATTTGAGAGTACCACGGTAATTTGCCTATTTGTAGACTTAGGCTTAAAAACATGGTGTTAGGGAGTGAGAACTCGAAACAGCCCCCGAACGGCCCCGTGGGTGGGACCAACACCTCCCACGGGACCAGTGTAACTCGTAGGAACTGACCCCGCAGCTGCGGGACTCCCGATTTTAGAAAATGACGGTAATTTTCATATTTCTAGACTTAAGAAAAACATGGTGTTAGTGGGTGAGAACTCGAAACAGTCCGCGAACGGCCCCGTGAGTGGCACCAACACCTCCTACGAGACCAATGTAACTCGTAGGAACTGACCCCGCAGCCGCGGGACTCCCGATTTGAGAATACGATGATAATTTGCATATTTGTAGACTTATGCTTAAAAACATTGCGTTAGAGGGTGAAAACTCGAAACAACCCCCGAACGGGCCCGTGAGTGGCACCAACACCTCCCATGGGACCAATGTAACTCTTAGGAACTGACCCCGCAACCGCTCGACTCCCGATTTTAGAATACGACGGTAATTTGCATATTTCTAGACTTTGGCTTAAAAACATGGCATTAGTGGGTGAGAACTCGAAACCGCCCCCGAACGGCGCCGTGGGTGGCACCAACACCTCCCACGGGACCAATCTAACTCGTAGGAACTTACCCTGCAGCCGCGGGACTCCCGGTTTGAGAATACGATGATAATTAGCATATTTCTAGACTTAGGCTTAAAAACATGGCGTTAGAGGTTGAAAACACGAAACAGCCCCCGACCGTCCCTGTGGGTGGCACCAACACCTCCCACGGGACCAATGTTACTCGTAGGAACTAACCGCGCAGCCGCGAGACTCACGATTTGAGAGTACGACGGTAATTTGCATATTTCTATACTTAGGCTTAAAAATATTGCGTTAGGGAGTGAGAACTCGAAACAGCCCCCGAACGGCCCCGTGGGTGGGTCCAACACCTCCCACGGGACCAGTGTAACTCGTAGGAACTGACCCCGCAGCCGCGGGACTCTCAATTTTAGAAAACGACGGTAATTTTCATATTTCTAGACGTAAGCAAAACATGGTGTTAGTGGGTGAGAACTCGAAACAGCCCGCGAATGGCCCCGTGAGTGGCACCAACACTTCCTACGCGACTAATGTAACTCATAGGAACTGACCCCGCAGCCGCGGGACTACCGATTTGAGAATACGATGATAATTTGCATATTTGTAGACTTAGGCTTAAAAACATTGCGTTAGAGGGTGAAAACTCGAAATAGCCCCCGAACGGGCCCGTGAGTGGCACCAACACCTCCCACGGGACCAATGTAACTCGTAGGAACTGACCCCGCAGCCGCTGGACTCCCGGTTTTAGAATACGACGATAATTTGCATAATCTAGACTTAGGCTTAAAAACATGTCGTTAGTTGGTGAGAACTCGAAATCGTCCCGGAACGGCGCCCTGGGTGGCACCAACACCTCCCACGGGACCAATCTAACTCGTAGGAACTGACCCCGCAGCCGCGGGACTCCCGATTTGAGAATACGATGATAATTAGGATATTTCTAGACTTAGGCTTAAAAACATGGCGTTAGAGGTTGAAAACTCGAAACAGCTCCCGACCGTCCCCGTGGGTGGCACCAACACCTCCCACGGGACCAATGTAACTCGTAGGAACTAACCGCGCAGCCGCGAGACTCCATATTTGATAGTACGATGGTAATTTGCATATTTCTATACTTAGGCTTCAAAACATGGTGTTAGGGAGTGAGAACTCGAAACAGCCCCCGAACGGCCCCGTGGGTGGGACCAACACCTCCCACGAGACCAATGTAACTCGTAGGAACTAACCGCGAAGCCGCGAGACTCCCGGTTTGAGAGTACGACGGTAATTTTCATATTTCTAGACTTAAGAAAAACATGACGTTATAGGGAGAAAACTCGAAACAGCCCCCGAACGGCCCCGTGGGTGGCACCAACACCTCCCAAAGGACCAATGTAACTCGTAGGAACAGACCCCGCAGCCGCGGGAAACCCGGTTTTAGAATACGACGGTAGTTTGTATATTTTTAGACTTAAGCAAAACATGGCGTTAGTGGGTGAGAACTCGAAACAGCCCGCGAACGGCCCCGTGGGTGGCCCCAACACCTCCCCCGAGACCAATGCAACTCGTAGGAACTGACCCCGCAGCCGAGGGACTCCCGGTTTGAGAATACGACGGTAATTTACATATTTCTAGACTTGGGCTTAAAAACATGGCGTTAGAGGGTGAGAACTCGAAACAGCCCCCGAACGTCCCCGTGGGTGGCACCAACACCTCCCACGGGACCATTGTAACTCGTAGGAACTGACCCCGCAGCCGCGGGACTCCCGGTTTGAGAATACGACGATAATTTGCATATATCTAGACTTAAGCAAAGCATGGCGTTAGAGGGTGAAAACTCGAAACAACCCCTGAACGGCCCCGTGGGTGGCACCAACACCTCCCACGGGACCAATATAACTCTCAGGAACTCACTCCGCAGCCGCGGGTCTACCGATTTGAGAATATGACGGTAATTTGCATATTTATAGACTTAGGCTTAAAAACATGGTGTTAGAGGGTGAGATCTCGAAACTGCCCCCAAACGTCCCCGTGGATGGCACCAACACGTCCCACGGGACCAATGTAACTCGTAGGAACTGACCCCGCAGTCGCGGGACTCCCGATTTGAGAATACGACGATAATTCTCATATTTATAGACTTATGGTTAAAAACATGGCATTAGAGGGTGAGAACTCAAAACAGCCCCCGAACGGCCCCGTGGGTGGCACCAACACCTCCCACGGGACCAATGTAACTCATAGGAACTGACCCCGCAGCCGCGGGACTCCCGGTTTTAGAATACGACGGTAATTTGTATATTTCTAGACTTAGGCTTAAAAACATGGCGTTAGAGGGTGGGAACTCGAAACTGCCCCCAAACGGCCCCGTGGGTGGCACCAACACCTCCCACGGGACCAATGTAACTCGTAGGAACTGACCTCGCAGTCGCGGGACTCCCGATTTTAGAATACGACGATAATTTGCATATTTCTGGACTTAGGCTTAAAAACATGGCGTTTGTGGGTGGGAACCCGAAATAGCCCCCGAACGGCCCCGTGGGTGGCATCAACACCTCCTATGGGACCAGTGTAACTCGTAGGAACTGACCTCGCAGTCGCGGGACTCCCGGTTTGAGAATACGACGTTAATTTGCATATTTCTAGACTTAGGCTTAAAAACATGGCGTTGGAGGGTGAGAACTCGAAACAGCCCTCGAACGTCCCCATGGGTGGCACCAACACCTCCCACGAGACTAATGTAACTCGTAGGAACTGACCCCGCAGCCGCGGGTCTCCCAATTTGAGAATACGATGGTAATTTGCATATTTCTAGACTTAGGCTTAAAAACATGGCGTTAGAGGGTGAGATATCGAAACAGCCCCCGATCGTCCACTTGGGTGGCACCAACACCTCCCAGGGGACCAATGTAACTCGTAGAAACTGACCGCGCATCCGCGAGACTCCCGGTTTGAGAGTACGACGGTAATTTGCATATTTGTAGACTTAGGCATAAAAATATGGCGTTAGGGAGTGAGAACTCGAAACAGCCCCCGAACGGCCCCGTGGGTGGGACCAACACCTCCCACGGGACCAGTGTAACTCGTAGGAACTGACCCCGCAGCCGCAGGACTCCCGATTTTAGAAAACGACAGTAATTTTCATATTTCTAGACTTAAGCAAAACATGGTGTTAGTGGGTGAGAACTCGAAAAAGCCCACGAACGGCCCCGTGAGTGACACCAACACCTCCTACGAGACCAATGTAACTCGTAGGAACTGACCCCGCAGCTGCGGGACTTCCGATTTGAGGATACGATGATAATTTGCATATTTGTAGACTTAGGCTTAAAAACATTACGTTAGAGAGTGAAAACTCGAAACCGCCCCCGAACGGGCCCGTGAGTGGCACCAACACCTCCCACGGAAACAATGTAACTAGTAGGAACTGACCCCGCAGCCGCTGGACTCCCGGTTTTAGAATACGACGATACTTTGCATATTTCTAGACTTAGGCGTAAAAACATGGCGTTAGTGGGTGAGAACTCGAAACCGCCCCCGAACGGCGCAGTGGGTGGCACCAACACCTCCCACGGGACCAGTCTAACTCGTAGGAACTGACCCCGCAGCCGCGGGACTCCCGGTTTTAGAATACGATGATAATTTGCATATTTCTAGACTTAGCCTTAAAAACATGGCGTTAGAGGTTGAAAACACGAAACAGCCCCCGACCGTCCCCGTGGGTGGCACTAACACCTCCCACGGGACCAATGTAACTCGTAGGAACTAACCGCGCAGCCGCGAGACTCACGATTTGAGAGTACGACGGTAATTTGCAAATTTCTATACTTAGGCTTAAAAACATTGCGTTAGGGAGTGAGAACTCGAAACAGCCCCCGAACGGCCCCGTGGGTGGGTCCAACACCTCCCACGGGACCAGTGTAACTCGTAGGAACTGACCCCGCAGCCGCGGGACTCTCAATTTTAGAAAACGACGGTAATTTTCATATTTCTAGACTTAAGCAAAACATGGTGTTAGTGGGTGAGAACTCGAAGCAGCCCGTGAACGTCCCCAGGGGTGGCACCAACACCTCCCACGGGACCAATCTAACTCGTAGGAACTGACCCCGCAGCCGCGGGACTCCCGATTTGAGAATACGATGATAATTGGCATATTTCTAGACTTAGGCTTAAAAACATGGCGTTAGAGGTTGAAAACTCGAAACATCCCCCGACCGTCCCCGTGGGTGGCACCAACACCTCCCACGGGACCAATGTAACTCGTAGGAACTAACCGCGCTGCCGCGAGACTCCCTATTTGATAGTACGACGGTAATTTGCATATTTCTATACTTAGGCTTAAAAACATGGAGTTAGGGAGTGAGAACTCGAAACAGCCACCGAACGGCCCCGTGGGTGGGACCAACACCTCCCACGAGACCAATGTAACTCGAGGAACTAACCGCGTAGCCGCGAGACTCCCGGTTTGAGAGTACGACGGTAATTTTCATATTTCTAGACTTAAGCAAAACATGACGTTATAGGGAGAAAACTCGAAACAGCCCCCGAACGGCCCCGTAGGTGGCACCAACACCTCCCAAAGGACCAATGTAACTCGTAGGAACAGACCCCGCAGCCGCGGGATACCCGGTTTTAGAATACGACGGTAGTTTGTATATTTTTAGACTTAGGCAAAACATGGCGTTAGTGGGTGAGAACTCGAAACAGCCCGCGAACGGCCCCGTGGGTGGCCCCAACACCTCCCCCGAGACCAATGCAACTCGTAGGAACTGACCTCGTAGCCGAGGGACTCCCGGTTTGAGAATACGACGGTAATTTACATATTTCTAGACTTGGGCTTAAAAACATGGCGTTAGAGGGTGAGAATTCGAAACAGCCCCCGAACGTTCCCGTGGGTGGCACCAACACCTCCCACGGGACCATTGTAACTCGTAGGAACTGACCCCGCAGCCGCGGGACTCCCGGTTTGAGAATACGACGATAGTTTGCATATATCTAGACTTAAGCAAAGCATGGCGTTAGAGGGTGAAAACTCAAAACAACCCCTGAACGGCCCCGTGGGTGGCACCAAGACCTCCCACGGGACCAATATAACTCTCAGGAACTCAGTCCGCAGCCGCGGGTCTACCGATTTGAGAATATGACGGTAATTTGCATATTTATAGACTTAGGCTTAAAAACACGGTGTTAGAGGGTGAGATCTCGAAACTGCCCCCAAACGTCCCCGTGGGTGGCACCAACACGTCCCACGGGACCAATGTAACTCGTAGGAACTGACCCCGCAGTCGCGGGACTCCCGATTTGAGAATACGACGGTAATTCTCATATTTATAGACTTATGGTTAAAAACATGGCATTAGAGGGTGAGAACTCAAAACAGCCCCCGAACGGCCCCGTGGGTGGGACCAACACCTCCCACGGGACCAGTGTAACTCGTAGGAACTGACCCCGCAGCCGCTGGACTCCCGGTTTTAGAATACGACGGTAATTTGTATATTTCTAGACTTAGGCATAAAAACATGGCGTTAGTGGGTGAGAACTCGAAACCGCCCCCGAACGGCGCAGTGGGTGGCACCAACACCTCCCACGGGACCAGTCTAACTCGTAGGAACTGACCTCGCAGTCGCGGGACTCCCGATTTTAGAATACGACGATAATTTGCATATTTCTGGACTTAGCCTTAAAAACATGGCGTTTGTGGGTTGAAAACACGAAACAGCCCCCGACCGTCCCCGTGGGTGGCACTAACACCTCCCACGGGACCAATGTAACTCGTAGGAACTAACCGCGCAGCCGCGAGACTCACGATTTGAGAGTACGACGGTAATTTGCAAATTTCTATACTTAGGCTTAAAAACGCGTTGGAGGGTGAGAACTCGAAACAGCCCCCGAACGGCCCCGTGGGTGGGTCCAACACCTCCCACGGGACCAGTGTAACTCGTAGGAACTGACCCCGCAGCCGCGGGACTCTCAATTTTAGAAAACGACGGTAATTTTCATATTTATAGACTTAAGCAAAACATGGTGTTAGTGGGTGAGAACTCGAAACAGCCCGTGAACGACCCCGTGAGTGGCACCAACACTTCCTACGAGACCAATGTAACTCATAGGAACTGACCCCGCAGACGCGGGACTACCGATTTGAGAATACGATGATAATTTTCATATTTGTAGACTTAGGCTTAAAAACATTGCGTTAGTGGGTGAAAACTCGAAACAGCCCCCGAACGGGCCCGTGAGTGGCACCAAAACCTCCCACGGGACCAATGTAACTCGTAGGAACTGACCCCGCAGCCGCTGGACTCCCGGTTTTAGAATACGACGATAATTTGCATAACCTAGACTTAGGCTTAAAAACATGGCGTTAGAGGGTGAGATATCGAAACAGCCCCCGACCGTCCCCTTGGGTGGCACCAACATCTCCCAGGGGACCAATGTAACTCATAGAAACTGACCGCGCATCCGCGAGACTCCCGGTTTGAGAGTACGACGGTAATTTTCATATTTGTAGACTTAGGCATAAAAATATGGCGTTAGGGAGTGAGAACTCGAAACCGCCCCCGAACGGGCCCGTGAGTGGCACCAACACCTCCCACGGGAACAATGTAACTAGTAGGAACTGACCCCGCAGCCGCTGGACTCCCGGTTTTAGAATACGACGATACTTTGCATATTTCTAGACTTAGGCGTAAAAACATGGCGTT
Source organism: Sambucus nigra (assembly GCA_949130495.1). Classification (NCBI taxonomy): domain Eukaryota; kingdom Viridiplantae; phylum Streptophyta; class Magnoliopsida; order Dipsacales; family Adoxaceae; genus Sambucus; species Sambucus nigra. The sequence continues at coordinate 329,983,071 of OX422209.1, forward strand.
AGTGGGTGAGAACTCGAAACCGCCCCCGAACGGCGCAGTGGGTGGCACCAACACCTCCCACGGGACCAGTCTAACTCGTAGGAACTGACCCCGCAGCCGCGGGACTCCCGGTTTTAGAATACGACGATAATTTGCATATTTCTAGACTTAGCCTTAAAAACATGGCGTTAGAGGTTGAAAACACGAAACAGCCCCCGACCGTCCCCGTGGGTGGCACTAACACCTCCCACGGGACCAATGTAACTCGTAGGAACTAACCGCGCAGCCGCGAAACTCACGATTTGAGAGTACGACGGTAATTTGCAAATTTCTATACTTAGGCTTAAAAACATTGCGTTAGGGAGTGAGAACTCGAAACAGCCCCCGAACGGCCCCGTGGGTGGGTCCAACACCTCCCACGGGACCAGTGTAACTCGTAGGAACTGACCCCGCAGCCGCGGGACTCTCAATTTTAGAAAACGACGGTAATTTTCATATTTCTAGACTTAAGCAAAACATGGTGTTAGTGGGTGAGAACTCGAAACAGCCCGTGAACGACCCCGTGAGTGGCACCAACACTTCCTACGAGACCAATGTAACTCATAGGAACTGACCTCGCAGACGCGGGACTACCGATTTGAGAATACGATGATAATTTTCATATTTGTAGACTTAGGCTTAAAAACATTGCGTTAGAGGGTGAAAACTCGAAACAGCCCCCGAACGGGCCCGTGAGTGGCACCAACACCTCCCACGGGACCAATGTAACTCGTAGGAACTTACCCCGCAGCCGCTGGACTCCCGGTTTTAGAATACGACGATAATTTGCATAACCTAGACTTAGGCTTAAAAACATGGCGTTAGTTGGTGAGAACTCGAAACCGCCCCGGAACGGCGCCCTGGGTGGCACCAACACCTCCCACGGGACCAATCTAACTCGTAGGAACTGACCCCGCAGCCGCGGGACTCCCGATTTGAGAATACGATGATAATTAGCATATTTCTAGACTTAGGCTTAAAAACATGGCGTTAGAGGTTGAAAACTCGAAACAGCCCCCGACCGTCCCCGTGGGTGGCACCAACACCTCCCACGGGACCAATGTAACTCGTAGGAACTAACCGCGCAGCCGCGAGACTCCCTATTTGATAGTACGACGGTAATTTGCATATTTCTATACTTAGGCTTAAAAACATGGAGTTAGGGAGTGAGAACTCGAAACAGCCCCCGAACGGCCCCGTGGGTGGGACCAACACCTCCCACGAGACCAATGTAACTCGAGGAACTAACCGCGTAGCCGCGAGACTCCCGGTTTGAGAGTACGACGATAATTTTCATATTTCTAGACTTAAGCAAAACATGACGTTATAGGGAGAAAACTCGAAACAGCCCCCGAACGGCCCCGTGGGTGGCACCAACACCTCCCAAAGGACCAATGTAACTCGTAGGAACAGACCCCGCAGCCGCGGGATACCCGGTTTTAGAATACGACGGTAGTTTGTATATTTTTAGACTTAGGCAAAACATGGCGTTAGTGGGTGAGAACTCGAAACAGCCCGCGAACGGCCCAGTGGGTGGCCCCAACACCTCCCCCGAGACCAATGCAACTCGTAGGAACTGACCTCGTAGCCGAGGGACTCCCGGTTTGAGAATACGACGGTAATTTACATATTTCTAGACTTGGGCTTAAAAACATGGCGTTAGAGGGTGAGAATTCGAAACAGCCCCCGAACGTCCCCGTGGGTGGCACCAACACCTCCCACGGGACCATTGTAACTCGTAGGAACTGACCCCGCAGCCGCGGGACTCCCGGTTTGAGAATACGACGATAATTTGCATATATCTAGACTTAAGCAAAGCATGGCGTTAGAGGGTGAAAACTAAAAACCCCTGAACGGCCCCGTGGGTGGCACCAAGACCTCCCACGGGACCAATATAACTCTCAGGAACTCAGTCCGCAGCCGCGGGTCTACCGATTTGAGAATATGACGGTAATTTGCATATTTATAGACTTAGGCTTAAAAACACGGTGTTAGAGGGTGAGATCTCGAAACTGCCCCCAAACGTCCCCGTGGGTGGTACCAACACGTCCCACGGGACCAATGTAACTCGTAGGAACTGACCCCGCAGTCGCGGGACTCCCGATTTGAGAATACGACGGTAATTCGCATATTTATAGACTTATGGTTAAAAACATGGCATTAGAGGGTGAGAACTCAAAACAGCCCCCAAACGGCCCCGTGGGTGGCACCAACACCTACCACGGGACCAATGTAACTCATAGGAACTGACCCCGTAGCCGCGGGACTCCCGGTTTTAGAATACGACGGTAATTTGTATATTTCTAGACTTAGGCTTAAAAACATGGCGTTAGAGGGTGGGAACTCGAAACTGCCCCCAAACGGCCCCGTGGGTGGCACCAACACCTCCCACGGGACCAATGTAACTCGTAGGAACTGACCTCGCAGTCGCGGGACTCCCGATTTTAGAATACGATGATAATTTGCATATTTCTGGACTTAGGCTTAAAAAGATGGCGTTTGTGGGTGGGAACCCGAAATAGCCCCCGAACGGCCTCGTGGGTGGCATCAACACCTCCTACGGGACCAATGTAACTCGTAGGAACTGACCCCGCAGTCGCGGGACTCCCGGTTTGAGAATACGACGTTAATTTGCATATTTCTAGACTTAGGCTTAAAAACATGGCGTTGGAGGGTGAGAACTTGAAACAGCCCTCGAACGTCCCCATGGGTGGCACCAACACCTCCCACGAGACTAATGTAACTCGTAGGAACTGACCCCGCAGCCGCGGGTCTCCCGATTTGAGAATACGACTGTAATTTGCATATTTCTAGACTTAGGCTTAAAAACATGGCGTTAGAGGGTGAGATATCGAAACAGCCCCCGACCGTCCCCTTGGGTGGCACCAACATCTCCCAGGGGACCAATGTAACTCGTAGAAACTGACCGCGCATCCGCGAGACTCCCGGTTTGAGAGTACGACGGTAATTTTCATATTTGTAGACTTAGGCATAAAAATATGGCGTTAGGGAGTGAGAACTCGAAACAGCCCCCGAACGGCCCCGTGGGTGGGACCAACACCTCCCACGGGACCAGTGTAACTCGTAGGAACTGACCCCGCAGCCGCAGGACTCCCGATTTTAGAAAACGACGGTAATTTTCATATTTCTAGACTTAAGCAAAACATGGTGTTAGTGGGTGAGAACTCGAAACAGCCCGTGAACGACCCCGTGAGTGGCACCAACACTTCCTACGAGACCAATGTAACTCATAGGAACTGACCTCGCAGACGCGGGACTACCGATTTGAGAATACGATGATAATTTTCATATTTGTAGACTTAGGCTTAAAAACATTGCGTTAGACGGTGAAAACTCGAAACAGCCCCCGAACGGGCCCGTGAGTGGCACCAACACCTCCCACGGGAACAATGTAACTAGTAGGAACTGACCCCGCAGCCGCTGGACTCCCGGTTTTAGAATACGATGATACTTTGCATATTTCTAGACTTAGGCATAAAAACATGGCGTTAGTGGGTGAGAACTCAAAACCGCCCCCGAACGGCGCTGTGGGTGGCACCAACACCTCCCACGGGACCAGTCTAACTCGTAGGAACTGACCCCGCAGCCGCGGGACTCCCGGTTTTAGAATACGACGATAATTTGCATATTTCTGGACTTAGGCTTAAAAACTTGGCGTTTGTGGGTGGGAACTCGAAATAGCCCTCGAACGGCCCCGTGGGTGGCGTCAACACCTCCTAAGGGACCAATGTAACCCGAAGGAACTGACCCCGCAGCCGCGGGACTCCCGGTTTGAGAATACGACGTTAATTTGCATATTTCTAGACTTAGGCTTAAAAACATGGCGTTGGAGGGTGAGAACTCGAAACAGCCCTCGAACGTCCCCGTGGGTGGCAGCAACACCTCCCACGAGACCAATGTAACTCGTAGGAACTGACCCTGCAGCCACGGGTCTCCCGATTTGAGAATACGATGGTAATTTACATATTTCTAGACTTAGGCTTAAAAACATGGCGTTAGAGGGTGAGATATCGAAACAGCCCCCGACCGTCCCCTTGGGTTGCACCAACACCTCCCAGGGGACCAATGTAACTCGTAGAAACTGACCGCGCAGCCGCGAGAATCCCAATTTGAGAGTGCGACGGTAATTTGCCTATTTGTAGACTTAGGCTTAAAAACATGGCGTTAGGGAGTGAGAACTCGAAACAGCCCCCGAATGGCCCCGTTGGTGGAACCAACACCTCCTAAGGGACCAGTGTAACTCGTAGAAACTGACCCCGCAGCCGCGGGACTCCCGATTTTAGAAAATGACGGTAATTTTCATATTTCTAGACTTAAGAAAAACATGGTGTTAGTGGGTGAGAACTCAAAACAGCCCGCGAACGGCCCCGTCAGTGGCACCAACACCTCCTACGAGACCAATGTAACTCGTAGGAACTGACCCCGCAGCCGCGGGACTCCCGATTTGAGAATACGATGATAATAAACTCGAAACAACCCCCGAACGAGCCCGTGAGTGGCACCAACACCTCCCACGGGACCAATGTAACTCGTAGGAACTGACCCCGCAGCCGCTGGACTCCCGGTTTTAGAATACGACGATAATTTGCATATTTCTAGACTTTAGCTTAAAAACATGGCATTAGTGGGTGAGAACTCGAAACCGCCCCCGAACGGCGCCGTGGGTGGCACCAACACCTCCCACGGGACCAATCTAACTCGTAGGAACTGACCCCGCAGCCGCGGGACTCCCGGTTTGAGAATACGATGATAATTAGCATATTTCTAGACTTAGCCTTAAAAACATGGCGTTAGAGGTTGAAAACACGAAACAGCCCCCGACCGTCTCCGTGGGTGGCACTAACACCTCCCACGGGACCAATGTAACTCGCAGGAACTAACCGCGCAGCCGCGAGACTCACGATTTGATAGTACGACGGTAATTTGCATATTTCTATACTTAGGCTTAAAAACATGGAGTTAGGGATTGAGAACTCGAAACAGCCCCCGAACGGCCCCGTGGGTGGGACCAACACCTCCCACGAGACCAATGTAACTCGAGGAACTAACCGCGTAGCCGCGAGACTCCCGGTTTGAGAGTACGACGGTAATTTTCATGTTTCTAGACTTAAGCAAAACATGACGTTATAGGGAGAAAACTCGAAACAGCCCCCGAACGGCCCCGTGGGTGGCACCAACACCTCCAAAAAGACCAATGTAACTCGTAGGAACAGACCCCGCAGCCGCGGGATACCCGGTTTTAGAATACGACGGTAGTTTGTATATTTTTAGACTTAGGCAAAACATGGCGTTAGTGGGTGAGAACTCGAAACAGCCCGCGAACGGCCCCGTGGGTGGCCCCAACACCTCCCCCGAGACCAATGCAACTCGTAGGAACTGACCTCGTAGCCGAGGGACTCCCGGTTTGAGAATACGATGGTAATTTACATATTTCTAGACTTGGGCTTAAAAACATGGCGTTAGAAGGTGAGAACTCGAAACAGCCCCCGAACGTCCCCGTGGGTGGCACCAACACCTCCCACGGGACCATTGTAACTCGTAGGAACTGACCCCGCAGCCGCGGGACTCCCGGTTTGAGAATACGACGATAATTTGCATATATCTAGACTTAAGCAAAGCATGGCGTTAGAGGGTGAAAACTCGAAACAACCCCTGAACGGCCCCGTGGGTGGCACCAACACCTCCCACGGGACCAATATAACTCTCAGGAACTCACTCCGCAGCCGCGGGTCTACCGATTTGAGAATATGACGGTAATTTGCATATTTATAGACTTAGGCTTAAAAACATGGTGTTAGAGGGTGAGATCTCGAAACTGCCCCCAAACGTCCCCGTGGGTGGCACCAACACGTCCCACGGGACCAATGTAACTCGTAGGAATTGACCCCGCAGTCGCGGGACTCCCGATTTGAGAATACGATGGTAATACTTATATTTATAGACTTAGGGTTAAAAACATGGCATTAGAGGTTGAGAACTCAAAACAACCCCCGAACGGCCCCGTGGGTGGCACCAACACCTCCCACGGGACCAATGTAACTCATAGGAACTGACCCCGCAGCCGCGGGACTCCCGGTTTTAGAATACGACGGTAATTTGTATATTTCTAGACTTAGGCTTAAAAATATGGCGTTAGAGGGTGGGAACTCGAAACTGCCCCCAAACGGCCCCGTGGGTGGCACCAACACCTCCCACGGGACCAATGTAACTCGTAGGAACTGACCTCGCAGTCGCGGGACTACCGATTTTAGAATACGACGATAATTTGCTTATTTCTGGACTTAGGCTTAAAAACATGGCGTTTGTGGGTGGGAACCCGAAATAGCCCCCGAACGGCCCCGTGGGTGGCATCAACACCTCCTACGGGACCAATGTAACTCGTAGGAACTGACCCCGCAGTCGCGGGACTCCCGGTTTGAGAATACGACGTTAATTTGCATATTTCTAGACTTAGGCTTAAAAACATGGCGTTGGAGGGTGAGAACTCGAAACAGCCCTCGAACGTCCCCATGGGTGGCACCAACACCTCCCACGAGACTAATGTAACTCGTAGGAACTGACCCCGCAGCCGCGGGTCTCCCGATTTGAGAATACGACGGTAATTTGCATATTTCTAGACTTAGGCTTAAAAACATGGCGTTAGAGGGTGAGATATCGAAACAGCCCCCGACCGTCCCCTTGGGTGGCACCAACACCTCCCAGGGAACCAATTTAACTCGTAGAAACTGACCGCGCATCCGCGAGACTCCCGGTTTGAGAGTACGACGGTAATTTGCATATTTGTAGACTTAGGCATAAAAATATGGCGTTAGGGAGTGAGAACTCGAAACAGCCCCCGAACGGCCCCGTGGGTGGGACCAACACCTGCCACGGGACCAGTGTAACTCGTAGGAACTGGCCCCGCAGCCGCAGGACTCCTGATTTTAGAAAACGACGGTAATTTTCATATTTCTAGACTTAAGCAAAACATGGTGTTAGTGGGTGAGAACTCGAAAAAGCCCACGAACGGCCCCGTGAGTGGCACCAACACCTCCTACGAGACCAATGTAACTCGTAGGAACTGACCCCGCAGCCGCGGGACTTCCGATTTGAGGATACGATGATAATTTGCATATTTGTAGACTTAGGCTTAAAAACATTGCGTTAGAGGGTGAAAACTCGAAACAGCCCCCGAACGGGCCCGTGAGTGGCACCAACACCTCCCACGGGACCAATGTAACTCGTAGGAACTGACCCCGCAGCCGTTGGACTCCCGGTTTTAGAATACGATGATAATTTGCATAATCTAGACTTAGGCTTAAAAACATGGCGTTAGTTGGTGAGAACTCGAAACCGCCCCGGAACGGCGCCCTGGGTGGGACCAACACCTCCCACGGGACCAGTGTAACTCGTAGGAACTGACCCCGCAGCCGCGGGACTCTCAATTTTAGAAAACGACGGTAATTTTCATATTTCTAGACTTAAGCAAAACATGGTGTTAGTGGGTGAGAACTCGAAAAAGCCCACGAACGGCCCCGTGAGTGGCACCAACACCTCCTACGAGACCAATGTAACTCGTAGGAACTGACCCCGCAGCCGCGGGACTTTTAGATTTGAGGATACGATGATAATTTGCATATTTGTAGACTTAGGCTTAAAAACATTGCGTTAGAGAGTGAAAACTCGAAACAGCCCCCGAACGGGCCCGTGAGTGGCACCAACACCTCCCACGGGACCAATGTAACTAGTAGGAACTGACCCCGCAGCCGCTGGACTCCCGGTTTTAGAATACGACTATAATTTGCATATTTCTAGACTTAGGTGTAAAAACATGGCGTTATTGGGTGAGAACTCGAAACCGCCCCCGAACGGCGCCGTGGGTGGCACCAACACCTCCCACGGGACCAGTCTAACTCGTAGGAACTGACCCCGCAGCCGCGGGACTCCCGGTTTTAGAATACGACTATAATTTGCATATTTCTGGACTTAGGCTTAAAAACTTGGCGTTTGTGGGTGGGAACCCGAAATAGCCCCCGAACGGCCCCGTGGGTGGCATCAACACCTCCTACGGGACCAATGTAACTCGTAGGAACTGACCCCGCAGTCGCGGGACTCCCAGTTTGAGAATACGACGTTAATTTGCATATTTCTAGACTTAGGCTTAAAAACATGGCGTTGGAGGGTGAGAACTCGAAACAGCCCTCGAACGTCCCCTTGGGTGGCACCAACACCTCCCACGAGACCAATGTAACTCGTAGGAACTGACCCCGCAGCCGCGGGTCTCCCGATTTGAAAATACGACGGTAAGTTGCATATTTTTAGACTTAGGCTTAAAAACATGGCGTTAGAGGGTGAGATCTCGAAACAGCCCCCGACCGTCCCCTTAGGTGGCTCCAACACCTCCCAGGGGACCAATGTAACTCGTAGAAACTGACCGCGCAGCCGCGAGACTCCCGGTTTGAGAGTACGACGGTAATTTGCATATTTGTAGACTTAGACTTAAAAATATGGCGTTAGGGAGTGAGAACTCGGAACAGCCCCCGAACGGCCCCGTGGGTGGGACCAACACCTCCCACGGGACCAGTGTAACTCGTAGGAACTGACCCCGCAGCCGCAGGACTCCCGATTTTAGAAAACGACGATAATTTTCATATTTCTAGACTTAAGCAAAAAATGGTGTTAGTTGGTGAGAACTCGAAAAAGCCCGCGAACGGCCCCGTGAGTGGCACCAACACCTCCTACGAGACCAATGTAACTCGTAGGAACTGACCCCGCAGCCGCGGGACTCCCGATTTGAGGATACGATGATAATTTGCATATTTGTAGACTTAGGCTTAAAAACATTGCGTTAGAGAGTGAAAACTCGAAACAACTCCCGAACGGGCCCGTCAGTGGCACCAACACCTACCACGGGACCAATGTAACTCGTAGGAACTGACCCCGCACCGCTGGACTCCCGGTTTTAAAATACGATGATAATTTGCATATTTCTAGACTTAGGCGTAAAAACATGGCGTTAGTGGGTGAGAACTCGAAACCGCCCCCGAACGGCGCCGTGGGTGGCACCAGCACCTCCCACGGGACCAGTCTAACTCGTAGGAACTGACCCCGCAGCCGCGGGACTCCCGGTTTGAGAAAACGATGATAATTATCATATTTCTGGACTGAGGCTTAAAAACATGGCGTTAGAGGTTGAAAACTCGAAACAGCCCCCAACCGTCCCTGTGGGTGGCACCAACACCTCCCACGGGACCAATGTAACACGTAGGAACTAACCGCGCAGCCGCGAGACTCCCGATTTGAGAGTACGACGGTAATTGGTATATTTCTAGACTTAGGCTTAAAAACATGGCGTTAGGGAGTGAGAACTCGAAACAGCCCCCGAACGGCCCCGTGGGTGGGACCAACACCTCCCACGAGACCAATGTAACTCATAGGAACTAACCGCGTAGCCGCGAGACTCCCGGTTTGAGAGTACGATGGTAATTTGCATATTTCTAGACTTAAGCGAAACATGGAGTTATAAGGAGAAAACTCGAAACAACCCCCGAACGGCCCCGTGGGTGGCAATAAACACCTCCCAAGGGACCAATGTAACTCGCAGGACTGACCCCACAGTCGCGGGTCTCCCGGTTGGAGAATACGATGGCAATTTGCATATTTATAGACTTAGGCTTCAAAACATGGCGGTAGAGAGTGAGAACACGAAACAACCCCCGAACGGCCCCGAGGGTGGCACCAACACCTCCCACGGGACCAATGTAACTCGTAGGAACTGACCCCGCAGCCGCGGGATACCCGGTTTTAGAATACGGCGGTAATTTGTATATTTTTAGACTTAAGCAAAACATGGCGTTAATGGGTGAGAACTCGAAACAACCCGCGAACGGCCCCGTGGGTGGCACCAACACCTCCCACGAGACCAATGTAACTCGTAGGAACTGACCTCGCAACCACGGGACTCCCAGTTTGAGAATACGATGATAATTAGCATATTTCTAGACTTAGGCTTAAAAACATGGCGTTAGAGGGTGAGAACTCGAAACAGCCTCCGAACGTCCCCGTGGGTGGGCCCAACACCTCCCACGAGACCAATGTAAATCGTAGGAACTGACCCCGCAGCCGAGGGACTCCCGATTTGAGAATACGACGGTAATTTGCATATTTCTAGACTTGGGCTTAAAAACATGGCGTTAGAGGGTGAGAACTCGAAACAACCCTCGAACGTCCCCGTGGGTGGCACCAACACCTCCCACGGGACCATTGTAACTTGTAGGAACTGACCCCGTAGCCGCGGGACTCCCGGTTTGAGAATACGACGGTAATTTTCATATATCTAGACTTAAGCAAAACATGGTGTTAGAGGGTGAAAACTCGAAACAACCCCCGAACGGCCCCGTGGGTGGCCCCAACACCTCCCACGGGACCAATATAACTCTCAGGAACTGACTCCGCAGCCGCTGGTCTACCGATTTGATAATATGACGGTAATTTGCATATTTATAGACTTAGGCTTAAAAACATGGTGTTAGAGGGTGAGATCTCGAAACTGCCCCCAAACGTCCCCGTGGGTGGCACCAACACGTCCCACGGGACCAATGTAACTCGTAGGAAATGACCCCGCAGCCGCGGGACTCCCAATTTGAGAATACGATGGTAATTTGCATATTTATAGACTTAGGGTTAAAAACATGGCGTTAGAGGGTGAGAACTCAAAACAGCCCCCAAACGGCCCCGTGGGTGGCACCAACACCTCCCACGGGACCAATGTAACTCGTAGGAACTGACCCCGCAGCCGCGGGACTCCCGGTTTTAGAATACGACGGTAATTTGTATATTTCTAGACTTACGCTTAAAAACATGGCGTTAGAGGGTGGGATCTCGAAACTGCCCCCAAACGGCCCCGTGGGTGGCACCAACACCTTCCACGGGACCAATGTAACTCGTAGGAACTGACCCCGCAGTCGCGGGACTCCCGATGTTAGAATACGACGATAATTTGCATATTTATAGACTTAGGCTTAAAAATATGGCGTTTGTGGGTGGGAACTCGAAATAGCCCCCGAACGGCCCCGTGGGTGGCATCAACACCTCCTACGGGACCAATGTAACCCGTAGGAACTGACCCCGCAGTCGAGGGACTCCCGGTTTGAGAATACGACGTTAATTTTCATATTTCTAGACTTAGGCTTAAAAACATGGCGCTGGAGGGTGAGAACTCGAAACAGCCCTCGAACGTCCCCGTGGGTGGCACCAACACCTCCCACGAGACCAATGTAACTCGTAGGAACTGACCCCGCAGCCGCGGGTCTCCCGATTTGAGAATACGATGGTAATTTACATATTTCTAGACTTAGGCTTAAAAACATGGCGTTAGAGGGTGAGATCTCGAAACAGCCCCCGACGGTCCCCTTGGGTGGCACCAACACCTCCCAGGGGACCAATGTAACTCGTAGAAACTGACCGTGCAGCTGGGAGACTCCCGATTTGATAGTACGACGGTAATTTGTATATTTGTAGACTTCGGCTTAAAAACATGGCGTTAAGGAGTGAGAACACGAAACAGCCCCCGACGGGCCCCGTGGGTTGGACCAACACCTCCCACGGGACCAGTGTAACTCGTAGGACCTGACCCCGCAGCCGCGGGACTCCCGATTTTAGAAAATGACGGTAATTTTCATATTTCTAGACTTAAGCAAAACATGGTGTTAGTGGCTGAGAACTCGAAACAGCCCGCGAACGGCCCCGTGAGTAGCACCAACACCTCCTACGAGACCAATGTAACTCGTAGGAACTGACCCCGCAGCCACGGGACTCCCGATTTGAGAATACGATGATAATTTGCATATTTGTAGACTTAGGCTTAAAAACATTGCATTAGAGGGTGAAAACTCGAAACAGCCTCCGAACGGGAACGTGAGTGGCACCAACACCTCCCACGGGACCAATGTAACTCGTAGGAACTGACCCCGCAGCCTCTGGACTCCCGATTTTAGAATACGATGATAATTTGCATATTTCTAGACTTAGGCTTAAAAACATGGCGTTAGTGGGTGAGAACTCGAAACCGCCCCCGAACGGCGTCGTGGGTGGCACCAACACCTCCCACGGGACCAATCTAACTCGTAGGACCTGACCCCGCAGCCGCGGAGCTCCCGGTTTGAGAATACGATAATAATTAGCATATTTCTAGACTTAGGCTTAAAAACATGGCGTTAGAGGTTGAAAACTCGAAACAGCCCCCGACCGTCCCCGTGGGTGGCGTCAACACCTCCCACGGGACCAATGTAACTCGTAGGAACTAACCGCGCAACCGCGAGACTCCCGATTTGAGAGTACGACGGTAATTTGCATATTTCTATACTTAGGCTTAAAAACATGGCGTTAGGGAGTGAGAACTCGAAACAGCCTCCGAACGGCCCCGTGGGTGGGATCAACACCTCCCACGGGACCAGTGTAACTCGCAGCAACTGACCCCGCAACCGCGGGACTCCTGATTTTAGAAAATGACGGTAATTTTCATATTTCTAGACTTAAGCAAAACATGGTGTTAGTGGGTGAGAACACGAAACAGATCGCGAACGGCCCCGTGAGTGGCACCAACACTTCCTACGAGACCAAAGTAACTCGTAGGAACTGACCCCGCAGCCGCGGGACTACCGATTTCAGAATACGATGATAATTTGCATATTTGTAGACTTAGTCTTAAAAACATTGCGTTAGAGGGTGAAAACTCGAAACATCCCCCGAACGGGCCCGTGAGTGGCACCAACACCTCCCACGGGACCAATGTAACTCGTAGGAACTGACCCCGCAGCCGCTGGACTCCCGGTTTTAGAATACGACGTTAATTTTCATATTTTAGACTTAGGCTTAAAAACATGGCGTTGGAGGGTAAGAACTCGAAACCGCCCTCGAATGTCCCCGTGGGTGGAACCAACACCTCCCACGGGACCAATGTAACTCATAGGAACTGGCCCCGCAACCGCGGGACTCCCGGTTTGAGAATATGACTGTAATATGTATATTTCTAGACTTAGGCTTAAAAACATGGCGTTAGAGGGTGAAAACCCGAAACAGCCCCCGAACGTCCCCGTGGGAGGCACCAACACCTCCAACGGGACCAATGTAACTTGTAGGAACTGACCCCGCAGCCTCGGGACTCCCGATTTGAGAATACGACGGTAATTTGCATATTTATAGACTTAGGGTTAAAAACATGGCGTTAGTGGGTGAGAAATCGAAACAGCCCCCGAACGTCCCCGTGGGTGGCACCAACACCTCCCACGGGACCAATGTAACTCGTAGGAACTGACCCCGTAGCCGCGGGACTCCCAGTTTGAGAATACGACGGTAATTTGCATATTTCTTGACTTAATCAAAACATGGCGTTAGAGGGTGAAAACTCGAAACAACTCTCGAACGTCCCCGTGGGTGGCACCAACACCTCCCACGGGACCAATATAACTCTCAGGAACTGACTCCGCAGCCGTGGGTCTACCGATTTGAGAATACGATGGTAATTTGCATATTTATAGACTTAGGCTTAAAAACATGGCGTTAGAGGGTGACATCTCGAAACTACCCCCGAACGTCCCCGTGGGTGGCACCAGCACGTCCCACGTGACCAATGTAACTCGTAGGAACTGACCCCGCAACCACGGGACTCCCGATTTGAGAATACGACGGTAATTTGCATATTTATAGACTTAGGATTAAAAACATGGCGTTAGAGGGTGAGAACTCGAAACAGCCCCCTAACGGCCCCGTGGGTGGCACCAACACCTCCAACGGGACCAATGTAACTCGTAGGAACTGACCCCGCAGCCGCGGGACTCCCGGTTTTAGAATACGACGGTAATTTGTATATTTCTGGACTTAGGCTTAAAAACATGGGGTTAGAGGTTGGGAACTCGAAACAGCCCCCAAATGGCCCTGTGGGTGGCACCAACACCTCCCACGGGACCAATGTAACTCGTAGGAACTGACCCCGCAGTCGTGGGACTCCCGATTTTAGAATACGACGATAATTTGCATATTTCTAGACTTAGGCTTAAAAACGTGGCATTTGTTGGTGGGAACTCGAAATAACCCCCGAACGTCCCCGTGGGTGGCATCAACACCTCCTACGGGACCAATGTAACTCGTAGGAACTGACCCCGCAGCCTCGGGACTCCCGATTTGAGAATACGACGGTAATTTGCATATTTATAGACTTAGGGTTAAAAACATGGCGTTAGAGGTTGAAAAATCGAAACAGCCCCGAACGTCCCCGTGGGTGGTGCCGACACCTCCCACGGGACCAATGTAACTCGTAGGAACTGATCCCGCAGCCGCGGGACTCCCGATTTGAGAATACGACGATAATTTGCATATTTCTATACTTAGGCTTAAAAACATGGCGTTAGGGAGTGAGAACTCGAAACAGCCCCCGAACGGCCCCGTGGGTGGGATCAACACCTCCCACGGGACCAGTGTAACTCGCAGCAACTGACCCCGCAACCGCGGGTCTCCTGATTTTAGAAAATGACGGTAATTTTCATATTTCTAGACTTAAGCAAAACATGGTGTTAGTGGGTGAGAACTCGAAACAGCCCGCGAACGGCCCCGTGAGTGGCACCAACACTTCCTACGAGACAAAAGTAACTCGTAGGAACTGACCCCGCAGCCGCGGGACTACCGATTTCAGAATACGATGATAATTTGCATATTTGTAGACTTAGGCTTAAAAACATTGCGTTAGAGGGTGAAAACTCGAAACATCCCCCGAACGGGCCCGTGAGTGGCACCAACACCTCCCACGGGACCAATGTAACTCGTAGGAACTGACCCCGTAACCGCTGGACTCCCGGTTTTAGAATACGACATTAATTTTCATATTTTTAGACTTAGGCTTAAAAACATGGCGTTGGAGGGTGAGAACTCGAAACCGCCCTCGAACGTCCCCGTGGGTGGAACCAACACCTCCCACGGGACCAATGTAACTCATAGGAACTGACCCCGCAACCGCGGGACTCCCGGTTTGAGAATATGACTGTAATATGTATATTTCTAGACTTAGGCTTAAAAACATGGCGTTAGAGGGTGAAAACCCGAAACAGCCCCCGTGGGTGGCACCAACACCTCCAACGGGACCAATGTAACTTGTAGGAACTGACCCCGCAGCCTCGGGACTCCCGATTTGAGAATACGACGGTAATTTGCATATTTATAGACTTAGGGTTAAAAACATGGCGTTAGTGGGTGAGAAATCGAAACAGCCCCCGAACGTCCCCGTGGGTGGCACCAACACCTCCCACGGGACCAATGTAACTCGTAGGAACTGACCCCGCAGCCGCGGGACTCCCGGTTTGAGAATACGACGGTAATTTGCATATTTCTTGACTTAAGCAAAACATGGCGTTAGAGGGTGAAAACTCGAAACAACTCTCGAACGTCCCCGTGGGTGGCACCAACACCTCCCACGGGACCAATATAACTCTCAGGAACTGACTCCGCAGCCGTGGGTCTACCGATTTGAGAATACGACGGTAATTTGCATATTTATAGACTTAGGCTTAAAAACATGGCGTTAGAGGGTGACATCTCGAAACTACCCCCGAACGTCCCCGTGGGTGGCACCAGCACGTCCCACGTGACCAATGTAACTCGTAGGAACTGACCCCGCAACCACGGGACTCCCGATTTGAGAATACGACGGTAATTTGCATATTTATAGACTTAGGGTTAAAAACATGGCGTTAGAGGGTGAGAACTCGAAACAGCCCCCTAACGGCCCCGTGGGTGGCACCAACACCTCCAACGGGACCAATGTAACTCGTAGGAACTGACCCCGCAGCCGCGGGACTCCCGGTTTTAGAATACGACGGTAATTTGTATATTTCTAGACTTAGGCTTAAAAACATGACGTTAGAGGTTGGGAAATCGAAACAGCCCCCAAATGGCCCTGTGGGTGGCACCAACACCTCCCACGGGACCAATGTAACTCGTAGGAACTGACCCCGCAGTCGTGGGACTCCCGATTTTAGAATACGACGATAATTTGCATATTTCTAGACTTAGGCTTAAAAACGTGGCATTTGTTGGTGGGAACTCGAAATAACCCCCGAACGTCCCCGTGGGTGGCATCAACACCTCCTACGGGACCAATGTAACTCGTAGGAACTGACCCCACAGTCGCGGGACTCCCGGTTTGAGAATACGACGTTAATTTGCATATTTCTAGACTTAGGTTTAAAAACATGGCGTTGGAGGGTGAGAACTCGAAATAGCCCTCGAACGTCCCCGTGGGTGGCACCAACACCTCCCACGGGATCAATGTAACTCGTAGGAACTGACCCTGTAGCCACGGGAGTCCCGGTTTGACGATATGACGGTAATTTTTATATTTCTAGACTTAGGCTTAAAAACATGGCGTTAGAGGGTGAAAACCCGAAACAGCCCCCGAACGTCCCCGCGGGTGGCACCAACTCCTCCAACGAGACCAATGTAACTCTTAGGAACTGACCACGCAACTGCGGGACTCCCGGTTTGAGAATACGGCGGTAATTTACATATTTCTAGAGTTAGGCTTAAAAACATGGCGTTAGTTGGTGAAAACCCGAAAAAGCGCCCGAACGGCTTCGGGGGTAGCACCAACACCTGCCATGGAACCAATATGACTTATAAGAACTGACCGCACAACCACGGGACTCCCGGTTTGAGAGTACGACGGTAATTTGCATATTTCTAGACTTAAGAAAAACTTGGCGTTAGAGGGTGAGATCTCGAAACTACCCCCGAACGTCCCCGTGGGTGGCACCAACACCTCCCACGGGACCAATGTAACTCGTAGGAACTGACCCCGCAGCCGCGGGACTCCCGGTTTTAGAGTACGACGGTAATTTGTATATTTCTAGACTTAGGCTTAAAAAGATGGCGTTAGAGGGTGAGAACTCGAAACAGCCCCCCGTGGGTGGCACCAACACCTCCCTCGGGACCAATGTAACTCGTAGGAACTAACCCTGCAGCCGCGGGACTCCCGGTTTTAGAGTACGCCGATAATTTTCATATTTCTAGACTTAGGCTTAAAAACATGGCGTTAGAGGGTGAAAACTCGAAACGGCCCCCGAACGGCCCCGTGGGTGGTACCAACACCTCCCACGGGACCAATGTAACTCGTAGGAACTAACCCCGCAGCCGCGGGACTCCCGGTTTGAGAATACGATGATAATTTGTATATTTGTAGATTTAGGCTTAAAAACATGGCGTTAGAGGGTGAGAACTCAAAACAGCCCCCGAACGTCCCCGTGGGTGGCACCAACACCTCCCACGGGACCAATGTAACTCGTAGGAACTGATCCCGCAGTCGCGGGACTCCCGGTTTGAGAATACGACGGTAATTTGCATATTTTTACTTGGTTACAGATAATTTTAACTCATATATGCAATTTTTCTGCTTGATTAAATTTTATGTAAAACTACTTGGTTACTGATATTTTTTTTATGTATCCCATCATTTGTAGGATTTTTGCACGCGGAACAAACGAAGGAGGCAATGGTCTATAGCGTGAAGATTGTTTATAGGTTGTGGACATTCAGGATTTTAATTTTTGTGTTACAACCGTGCGGGCTTTTATTGTTTATTTTTATGGTCGTGCGGGCTTTTATTGTTTAGTTTTATGGCCGTGCGGGATTTTATAATTTGATTGTTGAATTTTATAGCCGTGCGGGCTTTATAATAAGTTGGTTTTACATTTACAGGTTTTGGAATGTCTAGAAAATAGAGGAAACTTTGCCCAATTTTTTTTTGGTCTGTGAATTATTAAGACGTGTAATTTTTATAAGTTTTTATATATATTTGTTTATTAACAACGTTCTCGATTCGCAATTTGTGATTTTTTTATTGTTTTGCCAATAATAAATATTTGTAACACCTCGTACGCGTGAAACGTTACACGTAACAACTGATGGTGCACTCACAAGACCCCCAATTTTAGGATTGGACCAAAAAAATACATTTTTTTTAAATTGTAGTTAAATATGGTCATGGACTTTGTCCATGACCATTTTTATTTTTTCGTCACGCATAAAAATGGTCGCGGCCAAAGTCCGCGACCATTTTTTTCGTCACGGTTATGGGTCACGGATTACGGCCGCGACCAATTTCTTTTTATTTTTTTGTCACCGTCGTGGGTCGCGGACTTTGGCCGCGACCAATTTGTCACGGTTGTGGGTCACGGATCAGGGCCGCGACCAATTTTTTTTTAATTTTTTTGTCACGGTCGTGTGTCGCGGACTTTGGCCGTGACCAATTTGTCACGGTTGTGGGTCACGGATCAGGGCCGCGACCAATTTTTTAAAAAAAATTTTGTCACGGTCGTGGGTCACAGACGGTTGTGGGTCACGGATGAGGGACGACATGGGTCACGGCCTAAGTCCGTGACCATATGCCGTGACCCCTCTCGGACGTGACCATTTTTTGGTCACGGACTTGGGCCGTGACCCATGAAAATGGTCACGCCCGAAATGGTCACGGCCCAAGTCCGCGACCCACAGCTTTGGTCAGGGATTTTGGCCGTGACCAATCGCCAGTTTTGGTGTAGTATGCGAATATTACGAGGAAGGGGAGCACTGTCGATAATCACCCAGTTAGGAATGTTATACTTATTCTTAAATTCTTCTACAGATTTACCATCCAATATCTCCAAAACCAAACAAGTAAGAGGAAAACCCGAGATACAGTAATTAGCTAATACAAAGAAGAAGAGCTAACGAAGAAGGTGGAGATTATAAATTACAGGCGGTAAAGAAACATTGAGAAATCATGAAAAAAATCGAAATTTTTACTTTTGATGCAAGAGAAGAGCTTAAGGATATAGTATGCATAAAAATGATCGAAAACAGTGAACAAACGCTTGAGTAAGAAACAACTGACCAACAGATCACTCAAATGATGAGTTTCGACTTTCGGGGAGGATTTTAGCGCATTGGTTTCTTCTTCAAGACAAGCGAGCCCTTGTTGTAAGCCTTGTTATTACAAAAATACCATTACGTGCTATCACTGCACATCGAAGACCTGGACCTCTAACCCAGTTGAAATCTATTGATCCATGTTTAAAAGCCCAAAGATTTTAGAGGCAATTGTGGGAGCCCACTTTTTACAGGCCCATGAGATTAGCCAACCAAGATAACATGAGTTATTAGGTCCGGTCCAAATCATGAGCGCTGGGAATTTAGTTAGAAGGGAATACTTTCGGATATGGTCAAATCAAGTTCCAAGAATCTCAGTTGAGATATTCAAGTACCTCATGGCCAACTTACGTGCTAAGTGGGAGTTCTTTAAATAACTTAAACTCTATAACAAACATATCTATAAAATATTCACCCCGACCCCGGAGAAAAAGGGATGAAAAGCTAGTAATCATTGAGAGACACTTAATAAAATCAAGTAACCTCTCCGTGGATGTAAGAAAGTTTTTGAACCACATACATCGTTGTTTTGTGTGATTCATTTTACTTTCTGCCCATTGTGATTATTTTCGTAGAATCTGTTATTGTGAATTTTTTTACACTTACATATTCCATGATAAGAACCTCTCATATTGTAATATAACTAAATTACATTATTTCATTTGACAAATTGTGTGATAATTTATTAATTATTTTTTTAATTAAGTAATAGGTCTTTCAATCTTTCATTTGAAAAAAAAATTAACTTCTAAGATGATTATGATACTTCCTAGTAATCGAAATTCTTGATCAATGGAGGAACCTCAAATTATTATACTAAGGACCACATCCAAAAATATTATAAAAGAGAGGGATTGCAACCTAAACCTTAAAAAGTGTTGGACTCCACGCTAACACTTTTAAGCTCTAGGGACTAATACTTATAGGTCCCTTATTGAAATAAAAATTTGAGTCAATGTAGCTCTTTGTTCTGTGGATACATGCAAATTTATCAATTATAGAGACAAAGGATAACGAGTGGTATTTAATTTTTCAACGAAATTAACAAAGAGGATGTCGGGTGAAAAGAGCAACAAAGACTGGGTATTAAAATTTGACGTGAAGTGATAGAGTGATTAAGTGTGGTAAGAAAGATATTGTGAGGAAGAAGAGTCTTTTTTCCATATCGGCATGGTTCTGATCCTAAGGGGTCTCAATGGAAAACCCATGAGTACCGTGACACTCCATAAGGCGCTTGATGGCATAGACTTCGGCCAGGTTAAACACTTGATCCCTTTGTTCAGTTGTTTATTGGTATAACAGATAAAATGAGACATGTTACAAAAGAAGTGGTATGAATAAACACGACTAATGAGTTAACGGTTCCTCGTTGGCATATTATGTCATAAGCATGCCAACATACAAACGAGTGACATGAATTGGCCATGCATAACACATGGACCAACTTTATATGATAAACATACTTTTTAAGGACGACACGAACCTGAAATGAAACAAATTGATCAATACACGACTCTTGGTGAATGGGGTATGAGTTGATCAATTTTTGACACCTTTTTTCTCTTTTCTAAATTTTTAGTCTGCGCAACTCTCGCCTGACAATTGTTGTGCCACCCGATCAATGAGAACTTAAACATTTTACATATTTTGGAAGTGAAGTTGCTTTTAAGTGTTTGAGATGACCTAAAAGAAAAAAGACCGAAGGCAATCAGGGGCGTCCCCCACTCCATGTTAATAAAATTTAAAATTTTACATATTATTGTTGTGAACTTTTAAATAATCGCAAATGCAAGAGTTATTATAGTATAACTGATGCAAGTATGAGTCAAAACGACATAGTGTTGTTTCAATTTATTTAAGAATTCTTCAACTAAAACATATTTTTTTTATTTAAGAGATAAAATCCAATTATCAAAGGAGATAAAATTAGCAAGGTTTTGGAATCCACCTTTTATTTCACGTTAACTCAAATAAAAATTCTAAATTTACTTCCCAAATTTGTAACTCAAAATTCATAGAACCTCTTCTCTTGAATTTCGGATCCTAAATCGTTAAAACGTAATTTTAAAAATATTTTTTTCTTCCTTACTAAAAATTCAAACCCCTATTCCTTAAAAATATAAAGTCAAAGAATTTTGTACAAAATATAATAACGGACTATCAAATAATTTAATATAAGCATAATTCATCAATCGTAAGCACATAAAATCAATGATTTTGATTATGTCAATTCAATAAAAGGTTAAATTACAATGTAATCTAGTTAATACTGAATTCCTAAATCACCCAGGCACAAAATTTTGGAAGAAAATAAAAAAACAATATTAAAAATTAAAGTTACACAAAAAAAGGTGTCATCCTCAACCTTAGTATGGGGCGTAGACTAACATATTCAACCACCTATGTATAAGGATCAAATTAAAAGAGGTGTTATAAAAGAAAATGAAAAGAAAAATACAAATTTAACCTTGAACGAAAATTTTAATTTTAGACCCGAAGTTTCAAAAGTTTCAATGTTAACCTCGAACTTTAAAAATCGGTGCAATTAAATCCACCGTGATTCTTCTATTATGATACTTAAATTGAAGTCCACATGTTTAACCAACATGGCATCTTATGTGTTAATATTTAAATAAAAAAAGGTGCCATGTGAATAAAAGAAATTACTTAATTATAAATTAATTAACCTATTTTTTTTTCCACCACCTCCCGCCACACTATCACCACCTTCACCCTTCTCACACTGCTACCATTTGTAACTTCAAGCCCTCACACAATAGCTATACCACCACCACCACCATTGGCAATTCCCTCAAACTCCAAAACCAATAACATACAAATAAAAATACCCAATCAATCTCCCAAGTGAACATAAGCTAACATCCAAATATAAATACCCAATCAATATCCCAACTGGAATCAAATGCCGTAAAATATATACAGTATAAGACTGGCTTACCTTCTAACTATGCTCAAGGAGCATCCCTCCTTGATCTGCTTTTCATAATTTTCCCTATTGGAATAACAAATATATAAGCAATAGGAGGCTTGTCCGTACTCGAAGAGGTACTTAGTGGATTGTTAGAGAAGGATTATGCTTTCTTTGACCTAAAAAAGGAACATGTTCTTTTAACTCAACCTCTCTCACTTCTCTCAGGATCTCCTCCCACAAAACTATTGGAGCGAGTTTCCTCTTCTTGTAAGACTGATAACCCTAAAAATGGGATCTTTTACAAGATAATCAAATGGTTTAGTCAAGACCACAACAAACATAATCAGAGTTACAAGAGGTCTCTAAAACCTTACAAGAGGAAGAGGTCTTCGAAGGCTATGTAGCTCCCGCCAATGGTCTAAAAATGATTCACTATACCTATACCACAAATCCTTAAAGGCTAGAGTCACACCATCATTGAACTCGACTTCAACAATGCTAAGAGTTATTTTAAGCCTACTATACTTAGCTATACCAGATATACCCGTATATACCCTCGGCCATGCCGAGGGCGCCCTGCGCCTCATCAAGCCCAGACGACCCCCTCAGGGGCCAACCCTTCATCAGGCTCCAGACGACCCCCCGAGGGGCCGACCCTTCATCAGGCTCCGAATGACCCCTCGAGGGGTCGACCCTTCATCAGGCTCCGAACGACCCCCCGAGGGGCCGACCCTTCATCAGGCTCCGAACGACCCCCCAAGGGTACGATAGTACGAGGCCCAAATTAGGCCAGACTCATTGCCGGAAGGAACTTTGCCCTCGGCCTCATATTAAAGGCCGAGGGTGACATCATCACAGTGCGTGGTTTGGGAGACTCGTGGAACAGTGCGCGTGAGGCTCACATGGAACATGGGAGACCGTTATAACAAAATCACACCCTCACATGAGGGAATATTATGTCATAATTTGGCATCTACAGGTGTCAACAGGGTATTGTCTAGATCATCATTCACATGCACCATGCATACTTGGGGGGTACACTACACCCCCCAAGACCTATATATACTTGTCACCAATAACCCTACAAAGGGGATTGATCGATAATTGCAACCCTAGCTAAAACTCTGCTTGTACACACAGTAGAGAGAGAAAGTGAGTTTATGTGCATTGTACCCAAGGCCATTAGTACCCATACTTAGTGAATCACACACTCACAGTGGATGTAGGCCAAATTGGCTGAACCACTATACTTCATTGTCTTATTCCTCTTATACTCATCACCTTCTACACACTTATACACTTACATCTCTATGGCTGCCATGGTTACTATTGTTTGAGCTCCTCATCACTTACCCGGTAGTGCTAAATCTCATTATCATCATTTTGGTGCCCTCTGTGGGAACGAGAAGACATCTCTTCCTTTGTACAGCTTGACCTCGCTGGGCACTCTAGTGGTGAGCCAGCTCCCCCCTGAAAGGAGATGTTTCACCATTGAAAGAGACCCACTAAGGTTCTCAAGCTCACCAGTTTTTTCTTCAGTTCATCTTTTCATAGCTCAAACATATGGCACCTGAGATGCCACCACCACCACTTCCCCCGCCGAATGATGGGGGAGTACCCAGTTCTAGTCAGCCACCACCTCAGTCTGAGATGGCTGATGTGGCGGCGGCCTTAAAGTCTCTGGCAGGAAGCCAACGGATGATGCAGGAGCAGTTCACAGCTCTAAGCCAGAACATACTAAGACCACCAGGGGTTTCACCAGAGATGATTACTCCGGCAGCATCTCCAGGACAATATGAAGCCAGGGGACCACCCCAGGCACCACGCAAAGACCTACCACCCCCTCAGCGGCGTAGGGATGTTGCTGACCCCCGGCGTCTACACCTGGGGAGGCAAGGAAACCCTTGCCCTGAGGACAGGTATGACGACCTGGAGGGAGAGGAGGCCCCTATAGAATGCTGGGAACCATATGAGGTCTCCAACAATACTGTACGACCTCTCCAGGAAAGTAGAGGAAAGTGCGGGAGACCAAATCCTGATGATCGCTCGAGAGGCTCTGCTTTTGATCGCTTGAGCAGGGGGTCAGCCTTTGAGAGGCTGGGCCTAGTAAATGACCTGCAGGAAAAATTGTCCAGGTCAAGGAGTGCTGCGAGGTCTAGGAGGGAGGCAGCAGATGGACGACCCCAAGGACGGGATGACGGTCAAAGGGAAGTAAACAGCCGACATAGGCCTACCGCAGCAGAACCCTCCGTCCACCTTAAAGAGGCGGCAGGGGATGACATCGGCCAAGCCGGCCTTGCGAGGCCCTGGAATGACTCGATCCAGTGACTAGAGGATAAGATCGGTGATATACTGAAGAGCCGGGACCCTCTTCAGAAGGGATACACCATAGGGTCACCCTTTGTGGCGAAGATAGTCAATTTCCCTACGCCATCAAGGTTCAAGCCACCTGTGGTCATCCCAAGATACGACGGGAGCACCAACCCTGTCCACCATATTGAGATGTATCAATCAGCAGCAGACATATACTCTATCTCAGATGAGATGAGGTGTCGTGCCTTTTCTGGTACCCTGACTGGGGCTGCACATGTCTGGTACACGTCTCTTCCAAAAAATTCCATTAAAAACTTTAAGTAGTTGGCAGACCGGTTCATCCATAACTTTTGATTTGGGGTGAGGCCATAGAAGAAGACCACCCACCTGCTATATGTTAAGAAGGGGAAGAATGAGAGTCTGAGGGACTACATAGCCAGATTCAATAAAGAGAAGCTGGAGGTGGAAGACTATGAGGAGAGCATAGCTATGACAGCCCTGATTGGAGGACTCCAAAAGGGGAAGCTGTTATGGAAGCTTGCTAAAGACCCCCTAGGACGATGGTTGAACTACTGTCAACAACAGGAAAGGTGACGAACGCCGAAGAGGAGATGGCCGCAAAATATAAAGACGAAAAAGGAGGCGCTAATGGGGGTAAATACCCTAAGAAGAACAAATAGGGGAAGAAGAGGTCTACGGACGACAAGTTCGCTGGTTACACCCCTCTAACGGTCAACTGTGAACAGATTCTCAATGAGATAAAGAGTGACCAGTCCCTGAAGTGGCCTGAGAAGTTGAGGGCAGCCCCCAACAAGAGGAATAAGAACCTGTGGTGTGAATTTCACCAAGACCATGGCCACGTGACAGACAAATGTTTCGCTCTGAAAGATGAGATTGAGAAGATGCTGAAAGAAGGGAAGCTCAGAAAGTACATCGACAAAGGTTCCTTCAAGAGGGGCCGAGGGGACGACCCCAGGAAAAAGCGAGGCGATGCATGTAGAGATGGTCCTCAAAAAAGAGGGGACGACCCTTCTGATGATGAGGACGACCCTGACCTCCCGCGAAGAGACGACCAAGGCCCTGTGAAGAGGCTTAATATAATCTCGCTCGGAGTGGGAATGATCTCCGGGGGTCTAGTAGGAGGAAGGTTTGAGGTCGCTGACAGGAAGGCCCATGTGGCTGAGGCCAAGGCAGTGACGAAGACGGTACACTCGACCTCTCTGGAGGTCAAGTCAGAAAAGAGAAAGAAGGTCGACATGGACACTCTGGTAGTGGGATTCTTGAGGATGGACTTTAAAGGCCTCCTAGACCCACACGACGACCCACACGTCATCACAACTAGGGTGCATGGGTGTGAGCTGCCGAGGATATTGGTCGACGGGGGCAACTCTGCAGATGTAATGTTTTGGCCATGCTTCAAAGCCTTAGGTCTCAGCCATGCTAGACTCATCCCATACCATCATCCATTGATTGGGTTCAGTGGGGAAAAGGTTCATCCCCTTGGAGTATATGAGGCCGATGTCAGGATGGGGGACGAGTGGCCGAGATGGCTTACCAAGAAGGTCATTTTCTTTGTGATGGATGAACATGTGTTTTCGGCCTACAACATCATACTGGGGCGTGTGGCCCTCAAGGGGTTTGAAGCTGTGCCATCTACGGTCCATCAGATGATTAAATTTCCTACCCCTTACGGGGTGGGGGAAGTTCAGGGAGACTAGACGATAGCGAGAGAATGTTACTACAACTCCACTGAAGAAAGAGAGTCACACAAGAGGGCTACAACCACTTACAATATTGATACCCTAGACCCCAGGGAGGAGACGAAGGTAAAGAAAGGAGAGGCCGCAGAAGAGCTAGAATCCATCATCCTCGATGAGGATGACCCGGAAAAAACCTTCCAAGTCGGAAAGTCTTCGAAGCCCAATATCAAGGAAGACCTCATTAAACTGTTGAGGAGAAGACGAAGCGTCTTTGCGTGGAGTCATGTAGATATGCCGGGGATCGAGCCTGAAATTATGTGCCACAAGCTCAATGTGGTAGAGGGAGAAAAGCCGATAAAGCAGAAGAGGAGAATTTATTCTCGAGAAAAGTATGAGGTCGTTAGGAATGAGGTCAAGAAGCTAGAAGATGCAGAGTTTATTAGAGAGGTCATCTACCCTGAATGGTTGTCCAATGCAGTCATTGTCCCAAAGGCCAACGGGAAGTGGAGAATGTGTGTGGATTTCACCGACCTCAATAAGCACTGTCCCAAAGACAGCTTCCCTCTCCCCCGCATTGACCAGATGGTAGACGTTATCGCAGGCCATGAGCTCATGAGCTTTATGGATGCCTATTCAGGGTATAACCAGATGTTCATGAACCCTAAATACTCGGAGAAGACAACCTTCATTACTGACAAGGGGACATACTGTTATAGGGTCATGCCCTTTCTCCTAAAAAATGCGAGGGCAACGTATCAGTGCCTCGTAAATAAAATGTTCGAAGACCAAATTGGGAAGTCTATGGAGGTCTATGTAGATGACAGGCTGACTAAGAGTTTGAAGGCAGAGGATCATGTGGCAGACCTGGAGAGGACCTTTAATATGATGGACAAATACCAAATGAAGCTAAACCCAGCCAAATGTGTCTTCGGGGTCAGAGCAGGGAAGTTCTTGGGGTTCATTGTCAACCAAAGAGGCATCGAGGCCCATCCTGAAAAGATAAAGGCCCTTGTTGAGATGAAGACCCCCAAGTCCATTAAAGATGTTCAGAGACTCACAGGGCGAGTGGCTTCTTTGAATAGGTTCATATCCAGAGCCACAGTCAAGTGTTTGCCATTCTTCAAGATCCTCAGGAAAGCCTTCGAATGGAGTGAAGAGTGTGATGAGGCCTTCAGGGAGATAAAATCATACATGGGGTCTCCCTTACTGTTGTCACGGCCCATGCAGGGTGAACGACTTTATGTGTACCTCGACGTCTCAGAGTCATCCATCAGTGCAGCCATTGTAAGAGACGAAGACGGAATACAGAAGCCTGTGTATTTTAATAGCAAGGCACTCCAGGGGCAGAGCAAAGATATCCAAGGATGGAGAAGTTGGCCTGCGCCTTGATCCATGCATCTATAAAGATGAAGCCATACTTCCAGTCCCATGCAATGGTCATCCTCACTGACTCTCCCCTTAGGCAGGTTTTGGACAAGCCTGAAAAATTAAGGG
The DNA here is from genome assembly GCA_949130495.1 of Sambucus nigra. Classification (NCBI taxonomy): domain Eukaryota; kingdom Viridiplantae; phylum Streptophyta; class Magnoliopsida; order Dipsacales; family Adoxaceae; genus Sambucus; species Sambucus nigra. The sequence continues at coordinate 330,010,479 of OX422209.1, forward strand.
GGTTAATGGCCTGGGCTATAGAGCTGGGGGAGTTTGACATAGTGTATCAGCCTAGGATGACCATTAAGGGGCAAGCATTGGCAGACTTTGTGGCTGAGTTTACTTGGGAAGATGATGAAGCCGAGGGTGACAGCCTCGGGAAGATAGATACCCGACAAGGTGAGCTCACCGACACATCTGCAGATAAGGCTGAGACGAGCACCGCTATAAGGAAAATGGTTGAAAATGAAGAGGTAAGATATCTATTTAGATAGGGGTCACTCACCGAGGGAGGTTTCTCAGAAGAACACACCGTGTGGAGTATCTTCGTCTACGGATCCTCTTGCGAAAGCGGGAGTGGAGCTGGATTAATAGTATCAGGACCCGACGGCATAGACATTGAGTACGCCCTGAGGTTCAACTTTAAGGCCTCCAACAATAAGGCCAAATATGAGGCCTTGATAGCAGGCCTCTCCTTGGCCAGATCTCTTAGTGTCGGCCAGATTTTTGTTCATAGTGATTCAAGGCTAGTAGTGAATCAGATACTAGGAGCCTACGAGGTCAAGGACGAGAGGATGGCTAGGTACCTTGAGAAGGTGAGGTCGTTACTGAAGAGCTTCAGAGAAGTGAAATTAAAGAGGATACCTAGGCTCGATAATGGCCGTGCTGATGCCCTTGCTAGGTTGGCCTCGGAAACTAGGACAGACATCAGGAGGACGGTCCCAGTGGAAATTTTGCTTCGGCCAACTATTGAAGACGCTGAGGGAACACTTAGCAATTGCCTAAATGTTTCTCAGGAAGCTTCGTCGATGGACCCTCTAATCAGGTACATTAAAGAGGGGGAGATGCCAGAAGCAAGGCAAGAAAGGAAGAAGTTGAGATACAGGGCTGCAAAGTTCACTGTCATTGGGGACATCTTGTACAAAAAGGGATTTTTACTCCCCTTACTTAGGTGTGTGCACCCATCTGAGGTCCCATCCCTTTTACAAGATGTGCACGAATGATCGTGCTCAAGCCACATTGGGGGCAGATCCTTAGCGAAGAGGGTGATCACCCAAGGGTACTGGTGGCCGACCTTGGGGAAAGACGCTGCGGCATATGTAAAAAAGTTCAATAAATTCCAGAGATTTGCCACCATCCCTCACCAACCCCATCAGCCTCTTACCTCCATTACATCCCCATGGCCATTTGCAGTGTGGGGGATCGACCTCGTAGGACCCTTACCAAGAGCAGTCAATAACTATCAGTTCCTCATCGTAGCTATTGAATATTTCTCAAAATTGGTGGAGGCCGAACCGATGGTCGCAATTACATAGCAGAAGACCTTCCAGTTCATCTGGAAAAATACTATATGCAGATATGGTCTCCCCAACACCCTTATCTCGGATAATGGGACTCAGATCAAGAATACCTCTCTACAGAAGTACTGTGAAAGGGTGAGTATCAAACAATTTTTCTCCGCCCCAGGCCAACCTCAGGCCAATGGGAAAACAGAAGTTACAAACAGGACAATCCTAGATGGAATCAAGAAGAGGCTTGAGGAGGCAAAAGGATGATGGGTCAAGGAGTTATATGTCGTGCTGTGGTCATACAGGATGACAGTAAGGACCTCTACCGAAGAGACGCCATTCATGCTAGCTTATGGCTCAGAAGCCGTCATCCCCACCGAGATTGGGTTTCCTACTCATAGGGTCCAAATATATGACCCCCAAAGAAATACAGAAGAGAGGAGACTCGACTTAGACCTGATTGAGGAAAGGAGAGAAGATGCCGAGATAAGGCAGACCGCCTACCAGCAGAGGACCGCAAGGTTTTACAATCAGAGGGTGAAGTAGAGGCCAATTGTAGTGTGGGACTTGGTCCTCAAAAAGACTTGGGAAAATACTAACAAGATCCATCCTAATTGGAATGACCCATATAGGGTCATCGATGAAGTCGTCCCTGGGACCTATAGACTAGAAAACCTAGAAGGGGAACCCTTTTCCAACCCCTGGAATGCAGATCATTTGAAAAAATACTATCAGTAGTGTTGTAAGGTCTTGATAGACCATAGTTGTAATAGGAGTTGCTCCAACAAAACACTTGGAAAATTAATGAGAAATATTCGTGTTTCCTCTCATCATGTGTTTATCAGTTCTAGTACGCATGAAAACAATTTCAGAAAATGGCCCTCGGCTATAATGAGGGTCAATGGAGGGGACGACCCCACCATTGCCCTCAAGAAGGACGAGGGAATACTTAATTAAAAACCATTACTTTGGTTATTGGAACCCTCGGCTATAATGAGGGTCAATGGAGGGGACGATCCCGCCATTTCCCTCAAGAAAGACGAGGGAACACTTGATTAAAAACCATTAGTTTGGTTATTGGAACCCTCGGCTATAATGAGGGTCAATGGAGGGGACGACCCCACCATTGCCCTCAAGAGAGATGAGGGAATACTTAATTAAAAACCATTAGTTTGGTTATTGGAACCCTCGGCTATAATCAGGGTCAATGGAGGGGACGACCCCACCATTGCCCTCAAGAAAGATGAGGGGACACTTGATTAAAAACTATTAGTTTGGTTATTGGAACCCTCGGCTATAATGAGGGTCAATGGAGGGGACGACCCCACCATTGCCCTCAAGAAAGACGAGATAACGCTTAATTAAAAACCATTAGTTTGGTTATTGGAACCCTCGGCTATAATGAGGGTCAATGGAGGGGACGACCCCACCATTGCCCTCAAGAAGGACGAGGGAATACTTAATTAAAAACCATTAGTTTGGTTATTGGAACCCTCGACTATAATGAGGGTCAATGGAGGGGAGGACCCCACCATTGCCCTCAAGAAAGACGAGGGAACACTTGATTAAAAACCATTAGTTTAGTTATTGGAACACTCGGCTATAATGAGGGTCAATGGAGGGGACGACCTCATCATTGTCCTCAAGAAAGACGAGGGAATACTTGATTAAAAACCATTAATTTGGTTATTGGAACCCTCGGCTATAATAAGGGTCAATGGAGGGGACGACCCCACCATTGCCCTCAAGAAGGACGAGGGAATACTTAATTAAAAACCATTAGTTTGGTTATTAGAACCCTCGGCTATAATGAGGGTCAATGGAGGGGACGACCCCACCATTGCCCTCAAGAAAGACGAGGGGATACTTAATTAAAAACCATTAGTTTTGTTATTGGAACCCTCGGCTATAATGATGGTCAATGGAGGGGACGACCCCACCATTGTCCTCAAGAAGGACGAGGGAATACTTAATTAAAAACCATTAGTTTGCTTATTGGAACCCTCGGCTATAATGAGGGTCAATGGAGGGGACGACCCCACCATTGCCCTCAAGAAAGACGAGGGAATACTTAATTAAAAACCATTAGTTTGGTTATTGGAACCCCCGGCTATAATGAGGGTCAATGGAGGGGATGACCCCACCATTGTCCTCAAGAAAGACGAGGGAAGACTTTGTTAAAAAATCATTACTTTGGTTAGTATAACCCTCGGTCTATAATGAGGGTCAAGGGAGGGGACGACCCCACTATTGACCTCAAGAAAGACGAGGGAGGGATTAGTGATATTGTTGGGTTAGTGATATTGTTAGTACAAAAAATCCACAACACAAATCACATACGAGACGAGTATGGAAGACAACAAGAGATTATATTACAAAATGATGTTCGTTTTACAAAAATAGAGTACAAAAATATTAATTACACTAAGAGGATGTGGGCTACAGACAACCACCCTATTGAGGAACATCAGAGGGCAGGGCCTCAACGTCAATAAGAGAGGTCTCCTCAATGACCACGACTAGCTGGTCTTCAGACGTGCAGACACCCTCGACTTGAACCTGAGATTCCACCTGGGTTAGAGCCTCGACAATCAAGGGATCGTCCAATTGAACTACCTCCAGAGAGGGATGGACTGCAGAGACGGCATTGCCGAACTTGAGGACGAACCACTGATAGGCCGTCCTAATTCCCCTCTCCAAGTATTCAAGACCGAAGCCTTGAAACTCGTTCGAGAGTTTGTAGGCCTCCACAGCATCGACCTCAGCCTTCTTGACAGCCGCCTCAAGATCGGCCTTGTGCTGAATCCCTAGATTGGTCAAGGCTTCATCCTTCTCCTTAATGAGAGCGTCTTTGGCCTTCAGGTCTTCGTCGTGCTGCCTCGTAAGGTCATCCAAAATCCTTCCATGTTCAGTTCTGGCACTCTCTAGCTCATCCCTTGCAGTCTCTAAGTCGGTCTCCAGATCGGCCTCATGTTGGATGGCCCTCTCGGCCTCATGAAATTTCTCCTGATTCTCCGCCATCCACATGGTGGCCTAGGTGAAAGCGCAGACAGACTGCATAAGAAAAAGAACTTTTTAAGAAGACGAGGAAACAGTTGGTGAAAGAATACAGTTAAGGAAATGAATCAAGACAAGTACCTGAGCCAGGGCGTGCAAACCGTAGTCATACACCTTCGCCGGAGGCATCTTGGACAAGAATTCGTAGTCGACAGCCGAGGGTGCAGAGAAAATTGACGCCTTAGCCGCCCTCAAGTTTACGATGAGTGATGATGTCTCGGCCTTTAGAAGTGCCAAGTTCTGGGACCAGAAGGTCCCCATGCTAGAAGAAGAGGCGGTTCCCTCAGACGCCTCGACCCTTGCCCTCGTCCGTGATCCTGGCTGAGGGTCTACGGGGGCCTCGGGCTCCTTCTTCTTCTGCCTGTCAATGGTCGGCTCAGCAGGTGTCAGCCCTGTGGTCTGCGTCTTCCTTGGAGCTTGCTGAGGATCCTTTCCTTTCTTCTTGCTTAGACCAGACAATAAGCTCGGAGCAGTCATTTCCCAAAGTTGATATGATATACCTACAGGACGACCTAAAAGGAGGACGACACGTCAGAAAAATGCAGACGCAAAGATGAAACACTTGAAAAAAGTAAAGAATGGAAAAATAATATAACTCACATAGTTCTGTCAGGGGGCTACCCTCAGACCAGCTTCCTTGAGGAACCGAGGGGTCATCAGATCTTCAAACTTGGGAAGTTCACTACCTCCCCCTCGTCCTCTCAGATAGTCAACGATATCTTTCTCTTCCAGACTAAGTCTAGGGTCTGACCTGGCCTTCATTGAAGGGTTATACCATCTTCTAGGGACCCTCGGACTGTCAGCTGCAAGTTGTGCCTCGGCAAAAAACTCCCATTCCCCGGAGACAAAGAAGAATATCTTCTTCCAATCGTGGTTAGAGGTTTGTACCACATGGAGAAGTTTTTTATCAGACCTCCTCGCCCCCAGGTGATAGTACCCAGGCTGTTTGGACGAGGAGGTGATATTGTAATAGGCCAAAAATACGTCGGCCTAGGGCTCATCAGTGAAAGAATTCTTCCACAGGGAGATGTAGCCAAGGATCATCCTCCAAGAGTTGGGAGGAAGCTGAGAGGGGGCAACGTCGAGGGCTGATAAAATATCTACGATAGTAGGATGTAAAGGGAGTCTGACACCTACCTTGAACATCTGTTCGTACACCTCTATCTCTCCCTCTTCACCCTCAAAGACCCTCTCGTCCTGAGAGGGAACCCTTATAGATATGGTGGGAGGAACACCATATGCATGCCTCCACATAAGGAGGTCACGATCCCTAACCTAGGAAATATAAGACGAGGCGTGAGATGTGTCAACTGTGTCCTCATCATCCTCAGTCCCCTCACCCTCGGTCTCGGCCTCATCACCTGTCAGAGGCCCTTGGGGAAAAGCCATCTGGAAGGCATATGGAGATAGATTTGTCACAGGGATAGCCTCGAAAGTAACCATACTCTCGGCCTGTCGGCCTGGGCTTAGGTCAGACGCCTCTCCTCTCCCAGAAGGTCCAATGCCAGTGGGCGACGACGCTCTCTCATCCATCTTACTCGAATAACTATCGGCTGGACGACAAGACGACCCGCAAGACTCAGAGGGTTGTGGCAAGGGGAATGGGAAAAATGGGTCGTACCCAATTAGGGTCGGCCCCTCGTCTCCTCTCCTCATCTTCCTCTATTCGCCTAATCTCTACGAATAGCTTCTCTCTCAAGGATGGGAAATCCTCGGCTAAACTGTAAAGCCTCGTAAGCATTAAGGGGGAGACCCTACACATGGATGAATTTATAAGCTAACTACAAACAAGTTTGCAATTGGCCAAACTAGATTTTTGGATTGAAACAAAAGAAACCAAGTGTTTTAATCATGAACACTCAAGAACCCGTCGCCGGAAAAGACGCCGAAAAAGTTATGAAACACCCTAAGTAAAATCCTACCCTACAAGCCTAAAACAGGAAAGCAAGTAAGAAATGAAGGAAAAGAGGACGCTAGGGCAAAGGGATTACCCGAGAGGGAAGAGCGAGACTGCCAAACTCGAAATGCTAAAATTTATAGAAATGGAGGTTTGTTTGTTGGAAATCTAGAGAGAGAGAGAGCTTGGGCGCGAAGAAGAAGAAGAGAATGAATGGTTTCAAAAATTGCTTATATACCTTAATAATGAGTGGGCCCATTACCTAAGCCAAAGCACAGCCCACGAGGAGGACACCATTAGGGCACAAAGCCCCAAGCAGCATGCAGCCGTCGCGCCTTGAAACCTGGAACGACATTGGATAAAAATTTGATAGTTGTCACATCAGCTTGACAGGTGTCACTCATCAAACAGACCATACACTTAGTCTCAAAAGAAATATTATCCCTCAACCATCTCAGCATCGTCTATGGCTAAGGGATGGAGGGTGATTGATATACCCGTATATACCCTCGGCCATGCCGAGGGTGCCCTGTGCCTCATCAGGCCCAAATGACCCCCTCAGGGGCCGACCCTTCATCAGGCTCCAAACGACCCCCCGAGGGGCCGACCCTTCATCAGGCTCCGGACAACCCCCCGAGGGTCCGACCCTTCATCAGGCTCTGGACGACCCCCCGAGGGTACGACAGTACGAGGCCCAAATTAGGCCAGACTCATTGCCGAAAGGAACTTTGCCCTCAGCCTCATATTAAAGGCCGAGGGTGACATCATCACAGTGCGTGGTTTGGGAGACTCGTGGAACAGTGCGTGTGAGGCTCACATGGCACATGGGAGACCATTATAACAAAATCACACCCTCACATGAGGGAATATTATGTCATCATTTGGCATCTACAGGTGTCAACAGGGGATTGGCTAGATCATCATTCACATGCACCATGAATACTTGGGGGTACACTACACCCCCCAAGACCTATATATACTTGTCACCTACAACCCTACAAAGGGGATTGATCGATAATTACAACCCTAGCTAAAACTCTGCTTGTACACACAGTAGAGAGAGAAAGTGAGTTTATGTGCATTGTACCCAAGGCCATTAGTGCCCATACTTAATGGATCACACACTCATAGTGGATGTAGGCCAAATTGGCTGAACCACTATAATTCATTGTCTTATTGCTCTTATACTCATCACCTTCTACACACTTATACACTTATATCTCTATGGCTTCCATGGTTACTATTATTTGAGCTCATCATCACTTACCCGGTGGTGCTAAATCTCAGCATCATCAATACCTTATAAGATTATTGTTGTAAAAAGCTGAGAGGTCCTAGGAAACACATGAGGATTTTATTGAATCCTCTATAGGGACAATAATTGATTGGTATAAGTCCAATTTCCTTGTGAATTGTGGAAAAAAATATATTTTCCTAAATGAATTAAGTAGGAGAATTGGGGAGATGTTCCATTATACAAATCTCTAGGGAATAAGAAACTTCACCACAACAAAAGTGAGGACTTGCGATGATCCCTTAGAATTGAAACTAACCAAAATGACGACCTAATAGGTTCCAACAAAGGCTACAAATGAATTCTTGGTCTAACCCATCTCTTCAATTGATATTAACAACTCCAACTTTAACAAAAGCCTCCAATAATCTAATTTACAAGTTTTCAACTCACTATTTGATCCTCTCAAATTGTAGTTACCTCACTCTCTCTACATAATAAAAATAACTACTATCTAAAAATACTTTAAAAATGTCTTGTGACTTCTCTCTGTATTCTCCTCTATTCTTCCCAACGGGCTTCCGCTCAAAATGCCTCCAAAAATAACTATAAAAGCGAGGGAGAATGATAATAGCATGGGGGTATTTTTGAAAAGGTAAACGTTTAATGGGCCATGTGTTTCATGAGCAATAAGGGTAATGGTGAGAGTAAAATGCAAAAATGGGAATCTACGTGGTAAAATAGAGAGAAGGAAAAATGCTTGAGGAAATATGGGTGTGTGCACGGGGGGAGGTGTGAGGGGAAATGGGTTTTGGGTGATAGGTTTTGCACATGATTTTAGATAGAGGAAAAAGTAAAATGGATGAGGGCCTGTAGATTTTTGACATGGGAGAAAATGGGTGAGGGTACAACAACAAGCAACAGTGACTGTTTATCGGGGGTGTATAGATGGGATTAATGGAGGGAACTACCTATTGCATTACATGACGATGAGAGAGTAGGAGCATGAGGTAAAAATAAAAGATATGAGGGATATTTTATGGGGTAAGCATGGGTAGTACACGTGATTAGAAATAGATAGAGGGATGTAGGTACAATATGTACCTACATTTGCAAGTGGTAAGGTACAAAGAGGGAATTTGGGGTGTTTGGTCATGAAGGCTAAGGAGGTAACATAGCATGGGAATGATGTGGGACAACTGGTGAGTTTGTGATGATGAGAGTGTGTGATTTATTGGGTAGGTTAAATGGAGGTGTGTAAAATCTTTGTGTGAGGGTTGTGGGAACCATAGTTTGGTGACGGAGAGAACTGGATTCTTTTTTTTTGGGGGGGGGGGGGGGGGGGGGGAGGGGAAGCGATGGAATAGGCTGGAAATATGGGAAAGAATGTAAGGTGTAGGAAAGGTGGGGGTGTAGGATAGGGAAGTGTTTACATGGCGGTCCAAGTGAAGAAAATGGGTGAGGGTGCTGTTGGGTAAAAATCATAGCAGCAGTGGCTACTAGAAGTTGTACGTGCGGTGTGAAAAGAGAGAGGAACGAGGGAAATGATTGGTAAGCTGGGTAGTGTGATAGGTATATATGTGTACAAGTAGGAGAGAAGATATTTTGAATAGTGAGAGGGGTAGCTTAGAGCGAGAGGGAGTGTGGGATAGGTAGGGGAATGAAATTGATAAAGGTTTGTGGGTTAATGACGACGGGGCTTTGGATCAGTGTGACTTGTGTGTATATATTATATAAACACACACACACAGACACACACAAATATATATATATATATATATATATATATATATATATATATATATATATATATGAGCCATATATATGGGGTATTTTAGACTCAAGACGACAAATATCGTGACATAAAGTTTTTGCATAAAAAATACCGTAAACAATGTGTCACGTTATTTCTAAAACAGTCACCCTTACACGTAAAAAATATATATGCACTATATATAAAGTTTTTTTGGGGGGAAAATGCCTCAGTCCCTAAGATTTAATAATGAGGGGATAAAAAAGCCTCACCCCAATGGCACTTACAAAACATATAGTGGAAAAATAAAAAGAAAGGAGCAAATAAATTAGTTGATAGTTTTTTACTTTCCCCATCTCAATGAAGGCATCTCAATAGTTTTTAGATCACCTTCGTTTGATGGGTCTAACTACGTGTACTGGAAAGCGCATATGAAATCATCACTTAAGTCGTTAGATGAGAGAGTATAGAAAGAAGAAGTTAAGGGTTAGTCCCACTCCACATCCTTAGTAGGTGATTATAGGATTCCCAGACCAATAGGAACCTGGAGTGAGGATGAGAAAAAACTGTCCAACTATAATTCACGTGATCCGAATGCTTTATTTTGTGCAATCACACTGAAGGAGTTCTGTCGTATTATGACGTGAGAGAACCGCTAAAAATTCATGCTTAAACATGGATCTAAGATGTAAGGACATATTTTATTGGTCCGTTATCAATTTATTATGTCATATACCGCTACACCGTGGAAGATCATTGTAGAGACATCTACATCTAAGATGGATTCGAATTACTCAAGTTCTTCATCATTCAAGGCTCCGAAAAGTTTACTTTGGTAAGGTTATGTTTTAAATACCTTTAATTTTCACTTAGAGCTTTTAGGATATTTTTATAGAATATTTTCTAAGTGTTGGAGAGGACTTTTTCGTCAAAATTTGAGAATGAGTATTTTTTCTAAGTGTTGAAGCGAACATTAAAATAATGATTTTTTTCGCAACAGTCATTCGAGCGACATAGCATGTCGTTCGTGCGAGATAACATGCCGCGCGATCTCGTTCGAACGACAGTTGTCCTTCATTCGAGCGCCATGCTGATCTCGTTCAAACGAGCTCTATTTTCGAACAGAAATACTGCGAAAGTAGAATCCTTTTTGGCTTCTTCTTTTAGGGCTTTAATCCTTTTTTTTTCAATTCACAAAACTCCCATATTCTTTAGTGAATTGTTTGGTGTTTAAGAACAACTTTTCTTTTGTTCAACCTCTGTGGAGAAGGGATCTCCATATTTGACCTGTGGATACCGAGAGTAGTCATTATGTGTGTGGACGAGCCGAAGACGACGAACCGATGCCTGTAGGGTATTTCACTGTCTCTCGTATCTTTGAAGATTTGCTAAAGGCACCGTGCATTACACACTTGTGGGAGATTATCAGGTTGTATGTAAGTCAAAGGTCTTGTGAATTATTCAAAGTGTTTATAAAAGGTTTTTACCCGAAAGGGGTTTTTTCCTATATCGGTCGTCTTTATTTTTCATGCATGGGTTGAATTTATTATGATGCTTAGATGCATGTGTAGGGGCTGAATTAGTTTGTTTAAAAATAGACTCTAATTAAATAAGTGTACCAAATTATATATTTGCGAATTTAATCAATTATCACACAGTCACGTTTTCCCAAATTGGTATTAGAGCAGGTTACGCTAATTTGTTGCGTATTCCTATTTTCCACAAAATTGTGTGATATTGATTTTTTAAACATCAAGTTTGTGAAAATTCGCAATTTTTCTCATGGAGCACTTATATAATCAGATGCCTATGTTTGACGGATCTAATTATGCCTAATGGAAAGCTCGTATGAAATCTATTTAAAAATCTATTGACGAGCGTGTTTAGTTGCTTTGTGAAAATGGATGGAGCCCCTTACGGTCACCGTTGATAATATAACCTCTTTAAAACCCGTGTCAGCTTCGACTGAAGATGATTATAAAATGCCTAATTTTAATTCCCGTGATTTGAATGCTATTTCTGGAGCCGTCACTCCCGACGAGTTCCGCTGAATTATAACGTGCACCACGTCTAAAGAGACATGGGATGTTTTGAAATTGACACATGAGGGTACGAACGCGGTTAAAGAATCTAAGTTACAAAATTTGGCCACCCAATTTGAGACTATCACCATATCTGAGTCTGAATGCTTTGATGATTTTTATGCACGTTTGTCGGACATTGCTAACACCAGTTTTAATTTGGATGAGGTGATTGATAACACGCGTGTCGTTAAAAAGATTTTGAGATCTCTTCCAAAAAAATTTATTCCTAAAGTCACTATTTTGAACTCTTTGGGAAATTTGAAAGCACTTAAGTTGGAAGAACTTGTAGGAGATCTTCAAACCTATGAGATTGACATGTTTCCCAAAACCATTAAGGCTAAGGATAATGACGTTGCTTTAATGAATCATTTTAAGGAAAAGAAAGAAAATGTTTATGAGTCTGATTCTGAGGAAGATTTTGATATGGCCTTGTTTGCAAAAATTTTTAAAAATTTTCTCAAAATGAATCAAGAAATTTCTTCCAACAAAAAGAGATCTTTTGAGTCAAATAAAAAGAAAGTGGAGGCCAAAGATAGTGACAAGGAGGATGATATCAGGTGCTTTGAGTGTGAGGGCAAAGGGAACATAGCTAAAGAGTGTCCTACTAGGATAAGGACAAAGGGCAAAGAGACTACTATCCTCGCCACTCTTAGTGATAGTGAGGGTGATGAGGGTGATGAAGGATATGAGTCCGATAAAGGTTTAGGACATGGGATGGTTGTCGCTTTTTCTAGTCGTGTGAGCACACCCATTTTGTCTCACGAGAGTGCACACGAGAGCGATGATAGTGATTTGTGTTCTTTGAGTGAGGAAGAAAGAGAGGAGGAGAGTGGAGATGAAAGTGAGATACAAACAGCTTTTAGAGATTTGTACACCGAGACCTTGAAAACAAAGAAGTATAATAGGGATTTAGGTCGTCGAGTTTTAGATTTGGAGAGGGAGAAAGAGGTTTTGAGAAATAAGAAGTGTAATTTGACTGACACGTTGTCTAGTCTGACGACACGTGTATCCCAACTCTAGAGTGATCTCGAACGTGCCAGGGAGGTCAAAGTCAATTTTGAGAACGCACCTAAGAAGGTTGAAAAGGTGGTTCTTAAGAGTAAAGGTGAGAATTTAGGAACAAGTCATGACGGTGCTTCTACTTCCCAATTAGCACCCGAGCCGGTTCCCACTTTAGTGTTTAATTCACGTGAGTCTCATCCTAACCCACCTAGGCGTCCCATTCCTATTAGGAAAGTGCGTCCTAGAGTTTTTGAGAGAGGTGTTCCGAGGCCTATTTATGTTTGCTCACATTGAAAAAGGAGAGGAAACCTTAGGGAATTTTGCTATAAGTTGGGGTATGTGTCACGTTTTTCTTCTACACATGTTTCTGGCACACATGCACCCACACATGATACTTTACATGACCCCGAAGAGTACATGAGAGAGTTTGCACATTTAGGTGAACAAGTTAAGTTTTTGGTCAAAACTTTACAAGATTTGATGGAGGTTTTTCATAAGTTGTCACCACCTTTGGAAAACCCCTCTGCACCTAATGATTGAGGTTTGACTTGTTTACTAGCATAGGATGTTTTTCATAATGTCATTATTTGTCTATTTCTAGTATGTATGATTTATGTATATAATTTTTGTTTTGAAAAATTTTAAAAAATACAAAAAGATTTTATTTTGATAAAATTTTGATAAAATCCAAAAATATTTTTGTATTTTGTTTGCACCGTTTATGGATGGACACTTAGGATAACCGAGTCACAACATCATTCCATTATTTTTCATGTGACTATTTGATAGTGTTTTGAGACAATAGGTCAATTCATCCTTGTGCTTTATAATGTCAGGAGTCATTAAGATGTAATTAAGTCTTACTTCCTACATGTTTGACTCATGTTTCCTTTATTGCACACATGCACGGATTTGTTTGATTATTGCGCTTGTCTTATCACATGTTGGTTGGGTGTTTTCACTTCAATCCTGTCCTTAAAACGAACCAAGCGTAATAAATTTTGATAAGGAAATTGTGCATATAAAAACCGTTTTGTGAGTTTGTGTGTTTTGTTTGAAAACGGGGAAGGGTTGCTAAAGGTTCATTTTGCCTTTGCAATTACAAAGACGCTGTTAAATTGGACCTAAAAAATGGAGGAATTTTATTATCCGGGGCCCGAAGAGGTTTAAAAGAGCCCGAAAAAATTTAGAGGCAATAAAAAGAAATTCATGCCAATTATGGACCATTTAGGTTTTTTCACCAATTCTCCAAAGTTTGAGAATTTAGTTTATTCACCTCTAAAAAAATATATATGAGGGTTTTTGGTTGGAGACGGGTTTGCACGTCCTTGAAATTCTTGAAAAAATGCTAAATAGTTTTGGACGTTATTGGTGTGGAAATAATTTAGACTTTGATTTGTTGATTTTCATAAGACGATGTCATTTAAATTCAACACATTTTTACACCTAAGGATACTTTTGATGTTCATTCGTTAGGAGTACATATGCATCGTGCACATATGATTGATTGAGTTGATTTTCCTATCGAATGTGTTCACACCCATACATTCCATTTCCACGACTTGGTTATTTTAGTTTAAATCCATGGTGTCATTTTTTTTGTATTTTATTTTTTTTATGAAAAATTTGAAAAATCCAAAAATAGTTTGTGAGATTTTTGATATACTCCTTTGCGTGCGCGTAGTTTGATCCACGTTTGCTGTGCATTTTTTCGTGAAACTCCATGTTTTGATTATTTTTGCTTATTTGTCTATTTGGGGACATCATAAAAAGGGGGAGAAAGAATTATCATGTTATGGGGGAGTCTTTGCATTATGGGGGAGATTTGATTTATTAATGCTTTATACTTATATCATTTCAAACTCGATGTGTCACGAAGGTTTTTTCTTTATCTCATGTATGTAGGTACAAATATTGAAGATCATGATGTGGCACACCCTGATGAGAAAATCTTTGAGATTTGACGAAGATGATTGAAGTACAATTTTGAAGTCTTGCAAATTTATTCATGGGATGGTAGATTTGTATAGGAAATTTGGTTTTTGATAATTCGGATTTTTTATGTATATACCGGCATAGACATATGGGGAGATTTGTAAGGACATATTTTATTGGTCCGTTATCAATTTATTATGTCATATACTGCTACACCGTCGAAGAGCATTCTAGAGACATCTACATCTAAGATGGATCCGAATTACTCAAGTTCTTCATCATTCAAGGCTCCGCGAAGTTTACTTTGGTAAGGTTATGTTTTAAATACCTTTACTTTTCACTTAGAGCTTTTGGGATATTTTTACAAAATATTTTTTAAGTGTTGGAGCGGACTTTTTTGCCAAAATTTGAGAATGAGTATTTTTTCTAAGTGTTAAAGAGGACCTTAAAATAATGATTTTTTTCTCAACAGTCGTTCGAGCGACATAGCATGTCGTTCGCGCGAGATAGCATGTTGCGTGATCTCATTCAAACGACAGTTGTCCTTCGTTTGAGAGACATGCTAATCTTATTTGAACGAGCTCTATTTTCGAGGCGACATGTTTTTTCTATAAATACTCATTATTTGATAACATTTTCATTTAGAAATAACAGCGTTTTGACGAATAGAAATACTGCGAAAGCAGAATCCTTTTTGGCTTCTTCCTTTAGGGTTTTAATCATTTTTGTTTTCAATTCACAAAACTCCCATATGCTTTAGTGAATTGTTTGGTGTTTAAGAATAACTTTTCTTTTGTTCAACCTCTGTGGAGAAGGGATCTCCATATTTGATTAGTGTATACCGAGCGTAGTCATTCTATGTGTGGACGAGCCAAAGACGACGAACCGACGCCTGGAGGGTATTTCGCTGTCTCTCGTATCTTTGAAGATTTGCTGAAGGCACCGTGCATTACACACTTGTGGGAGATTATCAGGTTGTATGTAAGTCAAAGGTCTTGTGAATTTTTCAAAGTTTTTATAAAAGGTTTTTACCCGAAAGGTTTTTTTTCCTATATCGGTCGTCTTTATTTTTCATGCATGGGTTGAATTTCTTATAATGTTTAGATGCATGTGTAGGGGCTGAATTAGTTTGTTTAAAATGGACTCTAATTAAATAAGTGTGCCAAATTAGATATTTGCAAATTTAATCAATTATCACACAGTCACGTTTTCACATAACATAATAACTTGGCGTTCTAGCTCTGATACCAATTTGAAAGCATAAGGGTTCCAATATAGATAGGGTAAAAAAAAACAA
This sequence comes from Sambucus nigra, assembly GCA_949130495.1. Taxonomy (NCBI): domain Eukaryota; kingdom Viridiplantae; phylum Streptophyta; class Magnoliopsida; order Dipsacales; family Adoxaceae; genus Sambucus; species Sambucus nigra. The sequence goes on from OX422209.1 coordinate 330,026,006, forward strand.
ACCGCTATTGTTTTTATTTTTTATATTTTGAAATTTAATTTCAATAAAAAAAATTAACCCTAAATAATTAACCCAAATAGCAAAGCACAAGCTCGGCAATTGTTTTGTTAAAATAAATTAATCAATTTTATATTTGTCCTAAAGCATACATATAAGTGAGTAGGAGGATAAACTAAAATCAATCAAAGCATAACACACCGATATATGAGGAAAACCCAAATGGAAAAAAATGTCAGACGACCTAGCCATGAAAATTCACAATATATGGATTTATAAAGGACACGACAATAGACTTACAATACACACTCGACGTCCTCTCAAACCTTGATTCTCTTAATTTCTTCTACCTCCGCACAACAACAAACATAATTATACTTACACAACTGCCACAACGTGTGAGTCCACACACGACTTGATATATATCGATACAACTCAATAGCTGTCTACGGATCTCGTACGAAGAGTCCACTGCTTCTTCACCATAACACCAACAATATGGAGTCCACCGTGTATAAACAACAAGATACATAATCAATTGCTTAAAACTTACATAAAAAATGATTATGAGTAAACCCTGGTTCCCACAAAGATATCAAAGAATCATATAGTAAACTTGGATCTAAACAATTTGAGTGTAAAACTAATATTTGGGTTTGAAAAACTTGATCATAAATGATCACAAAAACACGGAGAGATTTTTGGAAGAGTTTGGGAACTCAAAAAGCAATGAAAAAATCTCGAATAAAATTACATTGTATCACTCCTAATATAGGAGATTTTCCAAAATCGAGATAAGAATTAAAAGTAATTTGGCAAATCTCAAAATTATAAAAAATTTGTTGGCTCGTTCGAATGACTTTGAACCTCGGTTGAACATGTATCCAGCGATCTATCAAATGACATTTCAGAGAAATCCAAAGTTGGTTCATTCGAAGTTTGTTGGAACCTATTCTAATGAGGTACCATATCTCGTTCTAAAGACATAAAATATCTCGTTCTAACGAAGTCGCGAAAAAGTATTTTTATTATAAAAATAATAAAAGAAGATAAAATCAATTTCATAAAATCTTAGCACCCATATATAAAATATTCAAGGATCAAAATATTTATGCATTCATACCTGAGAGATCCTCAGAATGTGAAGATGAAAAGGAGCACAAAACACGACATGGTAATGTTGATCGATTAACTTGGCCGCTACGTCTTTAAAAAATCATGTCATAGGCTTGAAAGTTGAACAAACTCAAGTCCTAGCTTATGACTCAAAGAGTTTTGTCCAAGCACGGAATAATCCAAAAAACACAAATTGACTAAATTCAAAAAAAATTCGTTACATATTAGCAAAGCTTGATTGAAGATTGTAGTGAGTTTTTACTAGTGTAGAAGGGGGTCTATTTAAGTGTGACTTGTCAGGAATATTTGTAGCTTAATTAGGAGTCATTTGGGTCTTCTTCTACCTCTTCTCTTAAGGTTTTCTTATCTTCAAGAGGTATGATTTCTATATTCCTACTTTCAAGTTTGAGCCAAGGATGTTAGATATATGTATATATATCAATTTCACATGCTACCTATCTATTATTATTATCACCATTTATGATATGTTTTTATGGAAAACGTGATAGTAATGGAAAGAAGATGATAGTAATGGAAAGAAGACGAAGCTTTAAATAACTTCAAATTTTATAATCTTAAATGGGTTGTTTCATTCTATAAATCATGTTTAAAGTTAGTGTTGATGTCTAAAAATGGACTAACTCTAAATTTATAATCATAGAAAAAAATTAAGATAAGTAACTCAAACCACAAAAATAAAAGACAAGGTTTTTAGAGTTGTTCAGATGTAAAATATCCTATGTCCAATGTTTTTGTTATTCATTAGTGTTTACAATAGCTCACTATGGTGTCCACTTGATTGATTCAAGTTTTCACTTGAGCTAAGGGAGTAGTTTGTATTTATAGTGGTTATAAACCCTTGAGATGGAGAGCCTTTATGTTGCCATGAGTTTACATCTGTGTAAAATAAAGGAAAATCTTGGAACTAAGTGCTAGTTGGTATCCCATCTGAGTTACTATTGGTATTTCTTTTGGTTGGCCTTCTGGAGTTGGTAGGTATTCTACCCGACTAAGTGTCTCTGAGGTCGGTCAAGTAAGCTGGTCAGTCACGTTGGAGTACAGGTGCACATTCATCAATGGTCCACGTGGAAGTGTAATTTTTACTTATAACAAAAGCCCCCAATGCTCCATGCTTGCGTGAAAATATGGAGTATTTAGTCAAGGAAGTTGCTCGGCGTACTGTTTGAGATTTTTTGTCGGCAACCGGCCTCCCATTTATAAAAATTTCTACTGGCACTGTTTGATGATGGATTTTTTGTAAATAATTAAAACTTTTTTGAATCGCCAAAGGAGTCTTTTGACACTTCGCTAAGCGCGCAACTGATGGTAGCTATACGGTTCATTTAGGTAATAATTTTATTCCTATTTCTCGAGGAAACCTATAAATAGGTACGAAATTTCCCTCATTTCCTTCTCCCTCAAACTTTCTGCACTTTAGCACTCTCTTTGCCTTCAAGCCTTTTTCTGTGCGATCGTTTACTGTCGTTTTCTTCTTCAGTTTTTTCCATAATCTTTGATCCACTATAAGCCTTCTTTTCCTTTTCCTCTGTTTTATCATATTTTTCTCTATTTACACCATGGTCCACATCGTAGATGAGAACTCATTAGATGAATTTTGAGAAAAGAGAAAAATTCTAGGTTGGGTAGATTTAGAGATACCCAAGGGTCCTGTAGATATTTATTCCCTCCTTCAGGGTCACTGGTTACCACCCTTATTTATAGTTGAGTGTGGTATCACCTTTCCACCAAACTCCCATTTTCTCTAATTTTGTCCCGCCAAAGTAGCACCCAACACTTAGAGGGTTGTGAATGGGGTACATAGGTTAAACGAACTTTATGGGACCCATATTGGAGTTTTTAAATTGATGTTCTCTTACAAATGGGTCACTGTTAGATAGAGTACCTACTACTTAAAGACTATGCATTCCAATAGGGCTTTAGTAGTAAATCTACAAGATACAAATAAGGATAATTGGGAGTATGGTATTATTGTCAAGAACTGGAAATATGCTCCCCTACTTACTAGAGTGGGTCTCAGATGTCCTCAATCACTCATGGTATAGGTTATAACTCTATTGATTGTTTTTTTTAATCTTTTCTTATGCATTTCTGATGTTTGCCGACTAACTTTGCTATAAAATAAGTGAACACTTTGCTGAGGAATGAAGCTTTGTAATTGTTTTTCTTCAAACCCCCAATCCGCCCTCATTCTCCGCTACAAATGGGGTCTCGGTTGATTTCCCTTATTTTATCTACTCATATATTTCAGTTCACTCAGTTTGAAAAGTCCAAAGAGCGCAGACTAGCCATGGAGCTTGGATACCGTTTCTCGATCGGACATCCATGGATCTTCTTCCATGTAGAATAAATGTGAATCTAATTGTATTAATAATCGTCTAATGAAGATACTAGATACGAGCTACACAATCCGATAAAAGAGGAATCACTTGAGTTATGCATTTATTTATTCATTTATGCCTTTAGGCAGGGGAAGCAAAATCACTCTATTTTAAAGTACAATTCAGATCATGCAGATTCAATAGCAATAGTATCCATGATAGTGTCGACTCATACTAATAACGAGAGGGGTTGACTCAATATTGGTCTTTTTTATGCAGAGGAAAACAATAAAAAGTGCCCTAAGAAAAGGGAAATCAATATCAACTATCTTAACTTCTTATGGGGTTTGAACCAAAAGATTTGAGAAGAACATCCCAGGGTTACTTCATTGCTATTGGAATATAAAATTTCCATTACCTCCTTTATTGACCGACCTACACCTGTTCTTCCCCAAGTTGTTGTTATTCATGAGGAGGATCCTATACCCATTTCCTCAACCACTGAATTTTTAAGTGCTGAATTCATTTAGGGAGGAACTTCTTCCTCAATTGATTTCCTTAACCTTTTTGATATCCTATTTATCCTTGAATAAACATAACCATGAGGAAGATGCCCAACTTGAGGGGTGGTCCCCCATCTTCTAACCCCCCAAAGCTATTGATATTTGAAAGAAACCAGTTGAAAACAAGTCTCAAAACTAGTGACAAGAGGCCTATTGGTGTAGATGAGACTCAGACTGTTGAGCCTCAACTGAATAGGTTGAGAATAGGTTTACCTGATCCTTCAAAATAGGTCTAGAAAAATTAAACCGAGCAGCAGACATTAGCTACAAAGAAGACCACTGACCAATAAGAGTTGGTGAGAAAAATCTAAGCTGACATTGACATTGGGTTAACCTCTGTTACTTTAATCCTGAACTGGACATGGGGTTAATTAAGTTTGGGACACTTCTTGCTAACAGAGCTTTATCAGCCCCTATGCCAGGTCCAGGCAGGCTGAGAGAGCTTGCCATAACTTGGCACTGGTAATTTTCTTACTTTTCTACTATTGTCTCAATTATGATGAACTCTTTCTGATGTCTAATACTTTACTCTTATTGCTACTCTTGGTTGATTTTAACTGGATGATGGACAAGGACGATCAAATATGGTATTCTCTAAGAGAAGTTGAAGAATTATTTGAAGGTCAAAATTCTTTGTCAACTTCCCGACAAGCTTTGGAGACAAAGAAAAAATCTTGGGAAGAGGATTTAAAGAAGGTCAATGATAGGGCCAATGCTTCTGAAGGCAAAGTTAATGACGCTGAGGGAAGAGATAAAGTTATCGAGAAAAAACTTGATGGTGTTGAAGGTAGGGCTAAGTCTATCGAGGTTAAATTTTTTGAAGTCACCACTCAAGCCAAAACTACTGAAGATAAAATAGTTGATCTAACTTCTGAGGTTACATCCTTGAGAACCAAAGGCAAAGCGACCTTTGATGAAGGCTGGGAGAAGGCCATTTTTTATGCCTCTACTCAAATTGAGTATGATAAAAAGTTATCCTTTAAAGAAGGTTGGACGGAGGCCCTGAAGGTGATCGACACAGAAGAACGTTTTGAATTCATTCAAAGTCATGACCCTGGCATTCCTCCTAATCTGTATGAGGATTTCGATGAGGAGGAAGGGTTCAGATAATATTTTGCAATGCCTATTGAGTCTTCAATGGTTCCTAGTACTAGTGCCGACCTACCAGCTTCTGGCCAAGACCAGGCCATGGCCAAGGAGAAGGTTTAGCTCCTTTTCAACAAGTTTGTTTTTTTATTTTTCTTTCTTAATGATGTATCAACTCTTGCACCTCAATGATTTTTCAATGAAAGGACATTTTTTTGTCTTAATTCATTGTGCCTTTAATGATCTTAATTCCTTGATAGTTTTCTACTTCTTGTATTTTGCTATTTCTCTGTATTTTCCCTATAAACTCATATATTGGTACCTTTACAGTTTGATGCTAGAAATAATACCATAATTTCTGTTGAATTCGACCTATTTAGTCAAAGTAGAAACCTTCTGAAAGATGGTCATGTTCCCATATCTAAAGAAGACTTAACTGGGTTGCTCGACTCAGATGTAATCGACCAAGTTAAGGGGTTACATATCCATCTTCATTACTTGTTGGATAGGGTTGTTACTAATAATGCTGCATATTATGAAATGATTGAACAACTGTAAGAATATCACAAACTATCCCTGGATTTACTTCACTCTGATTCCGAGGCTAAGTACAAAAAATTAAGTGAAGACTAAGGTTTTGGCAAGAAGTTGAAGGACATTACGTCTTCTCTGAATAAGAAGGAACTGTCTTTGAAATAAGATTTGGATAGTGCCCTATCAATTGCTGCAATGTTGGAGAAAGAAAACAATGACCATATGGATGAACTTAACAACTTGAAGAGATAAGGTACTACTAGTTTTGATGAGGGTGATTCTTTTTTAGATAAAGAAAATGCAAGACTGTTGGAAGAACTGAAAGCCTTGCAGAAGAAAAAGACTAAACGTGGACAAACTTCTAGGCAAAGAATAATTGTTCGACCAACGATTAAGGAAGAACGAACTAAGAAAATTATTGTCGACTAGCTTCCAGTTAAAAGCCAAAGACACCGCTATTGTCGACCAAGATAAATCCAAAGATAGTGCCCCTAAGAAACTTCAAAATCAGGTGGAGAGTTTAACATTACAATTTCTTAAACAACCCAAGAAAGTTTGGATGGAGGGTTATAATGAGGCCTTAGCCCACATGAATGATCATATTTCTCAAAGTAATCGTGAAGGCTATAAATAGGGATGGACCAACTTGCTACTTTTGTAGAAGTTTGATCAAAATAGTGACTTGTGGAATTGGAATGACCCGGGCCTCTTGAATTATGACAAGCCTCCTTTCAAATTGGACACAAAATGGATTACTCCCAATGCCATTCCTCAATGCTTGATAACTAAATATTTAGGGGATTATGGCCTTCATGATGAGTGTGAGATATATCTTCCCCCTTAATTACTTGATAGGCTGAGCAGTAACAATAGGCAAATGTTAATGGATTTCAACACAATCAACTCTCCATATACCCTTGAGTATACTCCTGCTGGGATGGACAAGGCATAAGGAAAGCGTCTAAAAGAATAATTTTATATTTCTTGTACCGCATTTTGCTTAATTATTTCTATTGTAATACATTTTGAATAATGAAATGAAGTCATTTTTTATTGAGTTATCTTTATTCAAGCTTATGGTTGTTATTAATCTTTCTACCGACTAGGTAACCTGTATAGAGATCAGTTAATCAGCTTATAGACAAAATAACCTTCTCAAATGTTTAATATCTAAATCATGTTTGAATCATGTATATGGCCTTAGATTCGACTATTGCACTCAAATAAAAATGTAAATAGATTTATTTTACTAACTTGTAGAATTAGTTATCAGTGACGACCAAGTGTATGAAAAATATATAATTATTCCAGTATTTTAACATAGTCAGGTAAAACCTCTAATTAAGAAATTTTACTGACTTATTGTTCGTGACTTCCCGATGACAAATCATACATGAAGTTTATCTTTTCTATAGTTAAAAAAGTTTGAACCACACTATTCGTCGAGGAATGTTTTTGAAAACTTTTCTAAAGTTGGAAAAGTTTGGACCATGCCCTTTTTGCTGAGGAGCTTTTTGAAAAAAAATTCTGAAGTTGGAAAGGTTTGAACCATACCCTTTTCGACAAGTTTGAATTAAAATTGCTCATATTAATTCTTGTTAGGGTGTAGCCACCATACTTCAAAAAAGAAAACATAAAAAGGATGTATAATGGAGAAAAGTTTAAATTTCATTAACTTGAATAAGTAATTACATTAAGGATTGAATTTTCAATATGAATATGAATAATACTTGTGCAAATGGTCTGCGTTCCTAGGATTCTTTAATTCTTCTCCCTCTAGTGTTTCCAAGAGATAAGTTCTTGGTCGGATAACCATCGAGATACAATATGTACCATAAAAATTAGGCTCCATCTTGTTGTTCTTCTTAAATTACATTTTTTATTACCAGATCTCCTTGCTTCAGGTTGGTTCGCTTGACCTTTCAATTATAAAACCTAGCAGTCCTTTGTTGATAGGCAACCATCCGAATAATAACATCTTCTCGGACTTCTTCTATCATGTCTAGATCTAGTCACCTCATGAGGTCACTCTTAGGTGAATCAAAGTTCAAATCCCTATGAGTTAGCAGACCTATTTCCATTAGTACTACTCTCTCAGTACCAAAAGCTAGCGTGTATGGAGTTTCTCCTATTGCCGTTCTGGGAGTAGTCCTGTATGCCCAAAGGACACTGTGGATCTCATTAATCAAGTTGACTTTAGCCTCATTTAATCTTTTCTTCAACCTATCTAGTAAGGTTTTGTTGGTTATTTTTGTCTGGACATTGCATTGTGGAAGCCCAGGTGCTTATTAAAGTTTTTGGATGCCTAATCGAATACAATACTCTTCAAATTCTTCATTATCAAACTGAGTGACATGGTCGGTGATGAAGGCCTAATACATGCCATATCTGTAAATAATCAGCTTCCATATGAACTGGAACACTCTCTGTTAAGGCATATCAACTAGGGGCTCAGCCTCCACCCATTTGGCAAAATAATCAACAGCTACAACCAAGTACTTGAATCTTCTTTTGGTGATTGGTAATGGTTCGACCAAGTCAATTCCCCATATAGTGAAAGGCCATGGATAAGTTATGGGTGTTAGGCTTGCTCATGGTCTTCTATGAATGGTGGCATACTTCTGGCGTTTATCACACTTCTTTGTGAAAGAAATACAATCTGCTTTCATCATCGGCCAGTAGTAACCCTGTATTGCCACCCGTTGTCTTAGAGGCCTCCCAGTTATTGATCAAATCATTCACTTCATTTGGATAACCATAACGAAGTAGGGAAATAGTGTATCTTTGCCTATACAGGACACCTTTTTTCTATCACATAACTGGCTATTTTTTACCTTATCCTCCCGGCTTCCTTCTAGTCAGATGGCAGTGTTCCTCTTTCGATGTATTTTCTAATAGGGTCCATCCATGAAGAACCTAACTCCACATATATGATGAAAAATTAGTATAGAATCACTATATACTAATACGTGGTTGGCACCCCATGACAAAGCTAATTCTAATCCTGTGATCAATGCTTCATATTCGACCTCATTGTTGGAAGCCTTGAATTCGAATCTTATAGCATATTCCACATTCAAGTTATCCGAAGTGTTGATGATGAGGTCGGATTCACTTTCAGTAGCACATGATTATCCATCTACAAATAATTGCTAAGTTTTAATGTCATCAGAGAACACTTCTTCTACCAGTACTCCCTGCGTAAACACCTGTTTGCTTTGTTGATGTTTTTCTTGAGAAGCTGATGAACTAAGTTGATTGGACCCAGTCTCTGTTGGATTTTGAGCTAAGATCTCTTGCGCAGAAGTCTTCTCGGAGGTAAACGTGGACTAGGATGCTCCTATGCATATGTGAATTCGGTAAAAAAGTATTCCATCACTTGGACTTTTATTATAACTCTAGGTTCATAGATAATTTCATGCTCTCCGAGTTCAACCTCCCAAGACATTAACATTCCAGACTTTTTTGATTTATGCAGTGCTTTTCATAAAGGCAAATTCGTGTAGACAACAATGGTGTGAGCTTGGAAGTATGGCCTTATCCTCCTAGAGGATTCAATAAGAGCTAGGGCTAACTTCTCTAGGCGTGGATATCTAATTTTCTCTTCTCGAAATGCCTTTCTAGTGTAATATACTGGCCTTTGAACTCCTTTGAAACAACTACTATAATAGTTTTCCATGGAAATCAATTATTTTCAATTTATTTTTCAACTTTGCAATCAAACGCATCCTAATATAGAAATTTACTTTTAGGCCCCCCAGGATAATGTTTTAGATGAAATGACATGCAAATGCTTTTTTGAGGAGAAAATTACTCATTTGACCCTTAAATTATTTGAATTATGTCAAATTGGCCTAAACTTTATTGAGTGTCAAATCAACCCCAAAATTAAACAAACAGATGTAATAAGGACCTTCCATCACTTTCGGTACTAACTTAGGCGAAAATAAGTCATGTGTAAAACACATGACCCATTTATTTATTTATTTTGGGGGGGGGGGGGGGGGATCAAAATCACAACAATTTTAAAAGGATGAAGAGCAGAATACTCAAAACCATGGTTCCAAAATAAAATAAGATAAAAATAACAAATGAAAAATAATAAGCCCATTTATAGGAAACCCTCTTTCCCCATTAACAGTGTTGTATGTAAAAAATATTCATCTACGTGAACCAATAAAAAATGGACACATCTCCTCCTACATTGCAATTATCACAGTACTTACTTTCTTAGTCGGATCCAGAGTCATTTGGTTGGCCAATCGACCGACTAACCTCAAGAATACGAACCATTAAGAATATCTAAAGTCACTCGGGTGGAATAGCTAACAACTCTTGTACACGTACTTGTGAATGTCAACAGTCTTATTTATTGTATACATATATAAATTCCTGAAGATATAAAGGCATTCCATATCTTGGTTTTTTAATCACTATAAATAGGTGATCTCCCTTAAGTCAAAGGGACGGTTCAATCAGGCGCAAATATAGTAAACCTTGAGATATTGTAACGACCAGAAATACTATAAATAGTGGACATAGGCTTTGTCATAGCTGAACAACTTTAGAGACCTCTATGTTGTGAGTTTGTCTTGCTTTATTATCTTTATTTTATCTGTGATTATAATTTTGGACCCACTCCCTTTTAGACATCAACGGATTGGTGCCATATGTGAAAACATTTGTCTGTCATCGTTCTCTACAACATTTTTCATTTCTTCTCCCTTTGGAGAAATGACTGACCCAAAAAATAGCCTTAGGAATTAAGGTAATACTATTATTCTGTATGATCCTCCCAGTGTGGAAGATTTTCAAGGAATTATACTTCACCTTGCTAAAGGGCAGGAAACGATGCATGAATTAGTTCAATAATTGGCTCGCACGTTGGAAGACAAGTCCACCACTGAACAATCCCAGAGGGATATGCCACCCCACCAGCTAAAAATGAGAGAAGTAATCATTAGAGATCCTTTCATGATAGATCTTACCATCCTGGGGAAACATCGTCAATCCGACCTACGGATTATTAAAATGGCAGTCTTTCTCCAACGAACGTCCGAGTGCATTTAAACTCTTAAGTAAGGCATATGCTTTTGATTGTCTGGGGGCCCGAGAAGCCCGAGGTTATCACAGAGAGGTAGATCGATCCCGTGAGAACAGGCAAGGATCTGTGAGGTTTAGGGCTAGAAGAAGAGGCTCTGTGCATGAGGAACAGAATTCTCAGGAAGAGAGCTCAGCACATGTGCACAGTAAAGCCACCAAAACTTCCCCTACTAAGTCTAAACCAGAGGAACATTCCTCGAAAGGATCCATGAAGCGACTAGAAGATCGTTTGGGATAAAAGGCTAAGACTAAAAATCCTTTGCAGAGGAGCTTTGTGAAGGGATGTCCTTTTATAATAACCTACCTAGAGGGAAGATTTCTAGTTTCCATCAGTTGACCGATCTATTTATCGATAACTTTTATTTTGGGGAAAAGTCGATTCACTCATCTCTTGATCGTTCATTAAAGACCTAAAGAAACTACTTGAGAGTACATCACTCTATTTAATAATGAAAAACTAGAAGTGATTGATTATGAGAAGAAGACTTCCATTACATCACTTATGAGTAGGTTGCTCACCAAGGACCTTTATTATGATCTAGTAAAAAATCTTCTCAAGACCATGATAGAATCAATGGACAAGGCTAGGAAGATTATAAACGATGAGGAGACAATGGGTGCTAAAGAAGCTCTAGAGGTGAAGACTAAAAACTATAAGAATTCAACTAAGAAATATCATAAAGGAAAGAAGGTTGATAAAATCAAGAAGTATGATGAATATACCCCACTCACCAAATGTTGTTATCACATACTGAAGGAGATTAGGGGTGATAAAGATTTAAACGGGCCTGAGAAACTGATGTCGCCTCCCAACAGGAGAGATAAATCAAAATATTGTGATTTTCATAGAGATAAAAGGCACACCACTGACAATTTATCTCTTTAAAGAACGAAGTGGAAAATCTTATTCGTCGGGGGAAATTTACTAAATTTGTTAATTGGGCTGGTGGTCAGGACACCAGAAGGAGGTCTGGTCACCCTGTAAAGCAAAATATGACAAGAAAAGGGTTCTCAATAATGATTATGAGGATGATCCTGACCTGTCGAAGAAACCCACAGAGCCATAAGTTGAGGTGGGAATAATTTCTCTTGACTGCTATTTCATTGTAGGAGGAGACGCCAATAGAAGAGATGAAATAGCTGAAAGAAAGACTTATCTAAATGAAGCCAAATCTTATCCTTCTATTAGACATATTGATATGTTCGAGTGCACATATGCTCGGTCAAGGAAATTCAATAAGGATAGATTAGTGATCGGCTTCTCCAAAAATGATATAAATGGAGTACTTTACCCTCATAATGACCCCTTGGTTATCACTTCCCGGTTTAATCATGGAAAAGTAGTAAGAATGCTGGTAGATAATGGGAGTACAACATATGTCATGTTCTATGACTATTTACACAACCTAGGGATATGAAACAGTAAACTAAAACCTTATCATAGTCCCCTCATCGGATTATCAGAAAAAAGTATATCCTTTGGGGACAATCAAGCTCAATATCTTGATCGACACCTGGATGGGAAGTAGAAATAAGAGGATTTATTTCTTTGTAGTGGATAAAAATGTCCCCGCATCCTATAATATGATTCTCTTAAGAGTTATAATGAAGCAGCTAGAAGTAGTCCCATCTAAAGTACATCGGTGTATAAAGTTTCTTACTAATTATGTAGTCGATACAGTAAATGGAAACCAAATGGAAGTTAGAGAATGATATTACACTTTTGTCGACCAACAGGAAGTCTAAAAAAGAACTACCACCTATCATAGTGACACTATGGATCCTCGGGAGGTAGAAGATTTGGTCAAGGGATAGGTTATGGAGGCAACATAGACCATTCTTCTTGATGATAAGAAGATAAATAGAACCACTCAATTGTCTCAAACTTAACACCTTCTCTCTAATAAGAATTGATTACATTATTGAGAGGATGGAAGAATGTGTTCACCTGGAGCCATGAGGATACGGCCACGAATTGACCATAATTCCATCTTCTATGAGCTCAAAATTTACAAAGATGCTAAGTTGATTAAATAAAAATGCCGAATATTCAGTACCAAGAAGAACATGGCCATCCAATAAGAAGAGGAAAAATTGCAGAGGGATCAATTTATAGAAGATGTCAAATATCCCAACTAGTTAGCTAATTTAGTGAAGGTAAAAAAGAAGATGACAAATGGAGTGTGTGTGTAGACTTTATCGATCTCAATAAAGCATACCTAAAGGATCATTTTTCTTTACCAAGGATTAACCAGTTGGCAGATGTAACTACTGGTCATAAGTTAGTCAGCTTCATTGATGTCTATTCTGGTTAAAACCATATTAAAATGAAGCAAAAAGGCAAGGAGGACATTTCATTCATTACAAATTGAGGATACTTCTACAACGTAATGCCCTTTGGGATAAAAAATACGGAAGCGGCATACCAGAGGATGGTGAACAAAGTGTTTGAAGAATAGATTGGAAAGAACATGGAGGTGTATATGGATGACATGCTCACCAAGAGAAATGTTACTACCAGCCACATTAAAGTCTTGGGTCAAATGTTTGACCAGTTAGAGAAGCACAAGATGAAACTCAACCCGAATGTATATTCGGGGTAAAAGAACGAATATTCTTAGGTTATATTGTAAACCAGAGGGGAATCGAAGAGAATCCTAACAAAATAAAGGCTTTGATGGAGATGCAATCTCCCACATGTGAGAAAGACATGTAAAAAATGACTGGAAGAGTAACATCCCTCGGCCGTTTGGTGTCCTGAGAAATAAACAAGTGCCTTATATTTTTAAGGTGCTTCAAAAGACCTTTGAGTGGAATGATGAATGTGAGAAAGCTTTCGTGCAGTTAAATAAATATATGGGATCTTCACCATTACTCTCTCTGACTGGTTTTGGGGAAAAAGTTGTATTTGTAGTTGGCTGTTTCAGATTCAGCTATTAGTTCGACTTTGATCCGATTGGAAGGAGGAGTTCAAAATACTATTTACTACACTATCAAAGCATTTTGAGGAGTAGAAATTAGGTATTCGTTCTTGGAAAAGAGAGAGCTTGCACTTATTAAAGCCTCCAGGAGAATGAGACCGTATTTCTACGTCCACGCTATTATGGTGTACACTAATATGCCTCTGCGAAAAGCTTTGCACAAACCCAAAAAGTTAAGAAGGTTGATGTCTTGGGCAGTTGAACTAAGGCAATATGAGATTGTTTGTGAGCGAAAGACTGCATTAAAAGGGCAAGCAGTAAAAGATTTAATTGCAGAATTCACATACCCAGAGGTGACAAATAATCCGAGTTTTCCTGCTGAACATACTTCTTTGGAGGAGATCTTAGACCAAATGCAAACTGAGATTGTTGCCGACCAACTAGAAACATCAGATGCTCAAGAAAGAGCTCAATAATTAGCTGAATAGAGATAAAAGATATTCATACGTGGAGTATTGTTAGAGGAAGACTTTAGCAACGACATTCCAGTTCAGAAATTTTTTATGGATGAATCCTCATGCACCACTAGTAGTGTAGCAGGAGTTATCATCAACACTCCTGATGACCTAGATGTGGAATATGCTTTACGTTTTTAGTTCCAAGATTCTAACAATGAGGTCGAGTCCCGAATTTGGATCTATCTTTATACTAGGCGCCGAGAAGTTGATAACATATAGTGATTCTTAACTCATTATCAATCAAATGCTTCAGATATATGGAGTCAATGGAGAACTTATAGTAAGGTATTTGAACAAATATATGAAGGTTATCTCTCTATTTTCGAAAGTCAAGATAGTCTAGATCCCTAGAATGGAGAAAATCGGAGTAGATGCACTTGCTCGGCTAGACTCAACAACTCAGATGGAACTCAGACGAACCATTCTAGTAGAGATCCTCACATATAGAGGCATTGGTTTGGAAGCTATCAACGTTATCAATGTGGAATTGGGACCGACCTAGATGGATCCAATCAAAGACTACATTGACAAAGGAGTGTTGCCATCTGACCAGAGAGAAACTAGGAAGCTGAGATACAAAGCAGCGAGTTATTTTATGGAGAAAGGCATTTTGTATAGAAGGGGGTACACTGTCTTCCTACTTCGTTGTGTTCATCCTGCCAAAGTACATGAATTAATCAAGGAGGTTCATGAAGGTATATATGGAGCTCATTCAGTCGACCGATCATTGGTATAAAGACTAGCCATATAAGGCCATTACTGGCCGAAGATAAAGGCAAATTGTGATTCTTTCGCCAAGAAGTGTGATAAGTGTCAGAAGTTCTCCACTATTTATAGAAGACCCAGGGGATGCTTTAACTCCCATCACTTCTCCTTGAGCATTTTCTATTTGGGGGATTGACCTAGTCTGCCCATTGTCGACCACCAAAGGAAGGTTTAAGTATTTGGTTATAGCGATGGATTACTTCACCCAATGGGTGGACGATGAGCCCTTATTTGATATGCCTTATCAGAGAGTCTTTTGGTGCATATGGAAGTAGATCATATGTCGTTATGGGATGCTCTATGAATTTATAACTGATCATGGTAATCAATTTAATAATGAGGAGTTTGAATAATATTACATCCGGTCTAAGATTAACAAATTTTTAGTCACCACCTGGACATCCACAATGTAATGGTCAGACATATATCACTAATGAAACTTTTCTTGACGGGTTGGAGAAAAGGTTGGATAATTATAAGGTTAACTGGATCAATGATCTTCATAATGTCCTTTGGGCTTATAGGACTACACCGAGAACAACAACATGGGTGACTCTATACATGCTCACTTTTGGCACTGATGCAGTAGTACCAGCTGAAATAGGTCTGCCGACCCATAGGGTATTAAAATTTGATTTCCCTAAGAGTGATCTCATGAGAAGACTAGATCTAGACATGGCTGAAGAGGTCAATGAGGATGCAACAATTCGAATGGCTTCTTATTAGTAAAGGAATTCTAGATTCTATAATAGGGGATTCAAGCTTACCAACTTAAATGAAGGAGAATAAGGTTTAAAAAAGTAATTTAAAAAGTTAACAAGTTAGAGTCCAATTGGCTTGGTCCTTATATCATCTCGGCAGTCATCCGACCAGGCACCTATCGCTTGGAAACAAATGAAGTGGAAGAATTAAAGAATCCATTGAACACTGACCACCTAAGAAAATATTATCAGTAATTTTGATTTGATGTAATCGTTTATTCAATTTAATGAAGTTTCGAATTTCTATCAATTATTCTTCCTTTTTATGATTTCTTTCGGGGTATGGTGATATACATCCACGACTAAACAAACTTTTCCAACTTCAAGTTTAGTTTGGAAATTTCTTTTAGAGTTCATGTATGATTTCATCTTCCACAAATCAAAAATAAAAAGTCAGAAAAACTTCAAGTGTGGCTTCAAGTTAAACACAAGAAGTTTTACCCGACTGGGTTAAACACAAGAATAAATATACATTACTAATACACTTGGTCACCAATGATAACTAATGTAAACACTTGGCTCAACAAAACTACTTATAGTTTTATCTAAGTGCAAAAGTAGAATCTAAAACATTATAAATCAGGTTCAACACTAGACCAAACACTTACCATTTAATCAAATTACCTAGTCGACAAGCAGATTAACTACTCATAATACATATTACCTAGTTGGCAAGATGATTAACTAATCATAAGCTCAAATAAAGACAAAAATGTATTAAAACGTACATATTGGAAAACAAAGTATATTTTATTCCCAACACATTTTGTATTACAATACAAAAAAAAACATACAAGTCTATTATACTGGACATTTTCAATCACCTTTAATCATCCTTACATAAGGCTTATCAAGGGTGCACGATAAGATTATGGCTAGTAAATCTCTTGGCCTATTACGTCTGTTGCTGCTTGATCGATCTAATTGATGTGGGAGGCAAACATATTCTTCTTCTCCTCAAAGTCCGTAATCCCCAATGTATTTTTTCACTAAGCTCTGAGGAATGGAATAGGTTGGAATATAGTTGATATCAATCTTAAAGGGGGATCAGGTTAATCCAACATCCCGAGATCATGCTAGTACCATAATTTTTTTTGGGTATTATCAACAACCCTAACACATTCAACCAACCCCATTTATATCCTTTCTCCCGAGGTTGTTCCATGTGGTCATCCAGGTGGGTTAAAGATTCATCATACCCATCCATCCAGACAGCCTTGGGTTGCTTATGAAAGTGGATAGTTAGTCGGTCCACCCTATCTTGGAGCTTTTTGATGTCCTTATCCTTCACGCACGATAAAATTACTTGGTCGGTCAAGGTCTTCTTAGCTCCCTCTTCATCTATAGTTGGTTGAGGAACCATGACCTGATAGACTTAGTTTTTGTCTTCTTCAAGTTCTCCAATTCTTCCAATAGTCTGGCATTCTCCATATCCAAGAAAGAGACACATTCATTCAGCCGAGAGTCAATTGTCTTCTTCAAATAATTCACCTCGTTCCTCAAGGCATTATTTTTTTCTAGGAGTGCAGCAATCTCCTGAGATATTTTAGCTTCTTTATTTAGCACACTATCCTTCCTTTTTAAGGCAGATGTGATTTCTTACAACTATTTATCAAACCCCCAACCTGCACTCAGGGTTTCGTATTTAGATTTATAGTCAAAATGTAACAATTCTTGAGAAAGATTATGTTCTTCTTACAGCCATTCGATCATCTCATAATAGGCAACATTGTTCACCAAAGCCTTATAAAAAATACAATGAAGATGAACATAGTCATATTTCACTTCATTAGAGGCATCTGCGCCGAGCAACCCTACCAACTCTGTTTCAGTCTGTAAGGACACAAATTTCAAATTGAGTCCTTTATAGTTTTGGCTAAATTCCAGGCAAAAACGTTTGAGTCATAGGATAGAGTTAATTGATCATCCTTTAAGTCTATGACATGGTTGTTGAAGACGTAGCGGCCAAGAGTATAAAACTTCATCACATTGCCGAGTTTATTTGTGCCTCGTTTCTACGTCACCAACATGGTTCCATTGCTCCTAAGGTATGATTGCATTTTGATTATATATATAGGAGCTTGGAACATCTAATATTGGGTGTTGTTCATTTTAAAACTGTTATTTAATTTCAGAAAGATTTTATTAAAACTTTAAAATCAAGTTTATAAAGTTTCTAGGCTAAAAATAGAAATTTTCAAACTTTCTGGAAGTTAGTTCGAAATTTCGTTCGAATGAGTTTGTCGTTCGAACGACTTTGCCAACGAGTTCCCATATTGGCCACTGGAACTTAGTTCAAAATGTCGTTCGAATGAGATGGTTGTTCGAACGAGATTTCCAACGATATTTCTAACGAGTTCACACTGAAACTTCATTAGAAGCCTCGTTCAAATGATATTTCGTTCGAACGAAATTTCGTTCGAACGAGATTTGGCGAGAATAGGTATTTGGCAGTTTTAAGCAGTTTTGACCAACTTTCCCACTTGTTTTTCCCACTATATTTTGACATAACTTCTTAAGTGCCGAAATGAATTTTTCTAAGTTAACTTTTTCATATCCTACAATCTCCTAGAGAGAGTTTTGAGAGTTCATCTTTCCTAAGAAAAGGTTCAAGTTTAAGTGTCCATTTTTCAAAGAAAAATTCTTTAAAAACTTTGTTACACCCATATTGTTTATTCCAAGTCTTCTTTATATATATATATATATATATATATATATATATATATATACATTGCTTGGATTTTGGCACTGGTTCTTTCATCTCTACCGTTTGAAGAGACGTTTGGGTTTGCTTCTACATCCCACAAAGAAGAAGAAGTTTGCGTTGATTTACCCACTTGGAGAAAGGCTCCTAGTTTGGGTGATGGTGACCATATAAAGTCCGATCGGTGGATTCCGAGACCGTGGTGGAGCTCCGTGGTTATTCGCTAGGTGGAGGTGTCTACAAGAAGAAGCATCAGGGCTTGAGAGGGATCGAGTCGAGTATTGTAAGTCTTTATGTCTTGTATTTGTAACACCATACTTAGTGGATTTGAGGCTAGTGCCATCCGATATTTTTTCCCGTTGCGGGGTTTTCCTCGTACATCGCGGCGTAGTGGTTTCCTTATTTATTTTATCTTGTGCAAACTCATCTAGAACGCATGGTTAGGTAATTCAAGATAAAAGTTGGTTTTCATCACTACATGTTTAATTTGGTGCTAAATGAAATATTGGGTAATGTTAATTTAATTCAAGTCATTTAATTTAATTTGATAAAATTGATTTGGCCTAATTTGTTAAAATTGATAAATATGACTTAGGCAAATTTTCCAGGAATTGGGTTAATTAAATTGGTTTAAGTGAAACTTAAATTGTGTGTGTTTTAAGTTAATTTCACTTGGTTTAAATTTGAATTTAGAAAAGAAATTAAAATTTGGGTATTTGTTTTAATCGAACCATAATCTTACGCTTCCGCATATCTAAAAAGGAAATTATCTTTTTGAAGTATAAAATAATTTTATTTGTTTTAAAATTTTGGGGCCTCCTGCTTTAAAAATTGGTATCAGAGCCAAAGCGATAAATTATTTCGTTAAGATCCTTTAAATAATTTTTGGCAAAAATGGAATTTTCCCCATTCTCAAAATTTCCTATTTTCGATGGTTCTAATTACGCGTACTAGAAAGCGCGTATGAAATCGGCACTTAAATCTATCGATGAGAGGGTTTGGTTATCTGTACTTAACGCGTGGTCTCCACCAACTCATTTAGTAGATTATGAACGTGTTCCCAAACCGGCCAATAGATGGAGTTAGAATGAGTTTAAACTTTCTAATTTCAATTCCCGAGGTTTAAAAGCCTTGTTTAGCGCTGTCACACCGGATGAATTCTAATGCATTATGACATGTGAGACCGCTAAAAAAGCGTGGGACATTTCACAATTCACTCGTGAAGGTACTAGTGTCGTTAAAGCTTCGAAACTCCAAAACCTCACCACTCAATTTGAAACCATCAAAATGAACGATAAAGAAAATTTTGATGAATTTTATGCTAGAATTTCTGATATTGTTAATTCATCTTTTAACTTGGGAGAGAAAATACTCGACAACCGAGTTGTAAAGAAAATTTTAAGGTCCCTACCTGATAGATTTATTCCAAAAGTGATCGTGTTAAATTCTTTACCATCTTTAGCCTCTACGAAATTAGAAGAGCTCGTAGGTGATTTACAAACCTATGAACTGGACATGTTTCCCTCTAAAACTGATAAGAAAATTGAAAAGGGCGTTGCTTTAAAAGTCCGAAAAGAGGAAAAACAAGTAGTAGAGAGCGAGAGTGATAGTGACTCGGAAGACATGGCTATGTTTTCTAGAAAATTTAGAAAATTTCTTAAATTGAACAAAGATAAATTTAGAAAAGATTTTAAGAAATTTGATAAATCTAGTCATGACACAGCCGAGAAGATCCCTAAAAATATTAATGAAAATTTAAATAGGGACGAGTCAAATAAGTGTTTTGGTTGTGAGGGTTATGGCCATAGAGCTTTTCAGTGCCCCACTAAACTAAGGAGAGAGGGTAAGCGACCCATTTCATATAATGCGACCCTTAGTGACAGTGATAAGGGAGAGGGACCCGATTCCCCCACTAAACCTAATTTTGTGGCTTTTATGGCTAGTCATGTGAGCACCGATAATGAATCTTCTCATGAAAATATTCAAACACATGACACTTTCAAGGTCAAAGTTTATGATTCCCTTATTTTTTATGGTAGTGAGAGTGAAGAAGAAAGAGAGAATGAAAATGAAGAGGTTGATGTGAGTGAACTTCAAAATACTTTTCAAGAACTATTTGAAGAATCTATTAAATTAAAAAGAGCTAATTTGAAGTGAGAAGCCCGTTTAAGAGAGCGTGTCAAGGTCGTTGATGATAATGAGTTAGTGGAAGACCTTAGGACACGAGAGAGATCTCTTCGAGAGAAGATAGAATATGTAGAAGGCGAGAGAGATAGCCTTAGAGGTTTAATGGAATCCTTGAAAAAGGATCTTCTCTAATTTGAAGAGAGAAATGGTTTGTTATAGTCTAGAATTTTACAATTAGAAGATCAATTAAAAGACTCTAGTAATGTCAAATTTGATTTGGAGTGTAGGCCCGAAAACTTGATAAAATCTTAGGCACGGTCCAAATAAAAAATGACACTTGTGGTTTAGGCTTCGATACTTGTAATGAATCAACTCAAAAAGCCAAAACCAACGTTTTAGGAGAATCGCCTAGGAAAACCTTTAGAGATCACTCCTTAGGAAAATCTTTTCGCCGTGAGTTCAAGTGTTCACATTGTCGTCTAAAAGGTCATCTTAAGAAATTTTGTTTTGATCTTCAAAGATTTTCTAGAAAATCCCAACGTAAGGCAACCAAGGTAGCCAAGATTTCTACACCCCGAGATAATCACTCTTCAATAGTTTGGGTTAGGAGATCCGACTTGGTAGCTTTACAAGATAGGGGATTTGATTCTCATTTACTTTCACATGCTTCCTCCCTTGAAACATCTAAAGGTTGAATGTGTTAGTTTTATTTGCATACTTTAGCTTTTGTATTTCATGCTATATTCACATGCTAAATGTATGCTTGTTTAGTCATTTTCTAGTCTGTGCTCCATGCTTAATCACATGCTAGAATTATGATTTCTGTTTATCTTTTGTATTATATTTCCTTCATTGTGTTTTCATTAAATGAAAAATACAAAAATAATTTTGTTTATCATTTGGGTTTTTATCTCTTGGAATTTAATCTTAATGAAAACTTAAAATGATTTTTTTGAGTCTTTTGAGCATATATTTTTATTTTTGGTCAAAAATTTGAAAAAGCAAAAAATAAAATAAATAAATAAAATTTGTGTGTATTTTAGTTTAACACACTTTATGTGGCATATACTTGTGTTTGAATCCCTACTTTTTCGCTCCCATGTGTCTAGAACTTTTGGTTAAGATTGTCAATCCTTATTATGTTCTTTACCATGCTTACATGGAGTAGTTGGATTTTGTGTTGCTTAAATGGATTCTATTTTTATATGCCTCTATTCACACATGAACGATCTCTTTTGAAATTTTAACTTCATATGTATATTTGAGCTTTGTGAGGTGTTCTCCTACCAATCTTGTCATCTACATATTTGTGACCTAGGAGGACTAGTGCATGTCAAAATCCGTTGCACATGAGATTTGTGAGATATAAAAAATAATGTATATAAATGTGCTCGGGTAAGGGCTTCAAAAGGATCTAGTATCCTTTGGGATTGTAAGCCACCGTTTGTATGGACCTAAAAGAAATACGTGGTCCAAAGGCATAAAAGAAAATATGGCATTAAAAGAAAAATAATTTACCAAGGCCTTATATGTTTGATTGATATATTCATTAAAAAATAATGTATGCTTATTGAGGGAGATTGGATGGTATATCAATGGTTTGCGCAATGTCCGTTTACCCTAGTTGAGCTTTTAATGTCATGATTCTATTGGTTTGTAGAATCATTAATATGCTAGGCTTGTATGCATTGTGTATGTTTGTTCATTGAGTTTAATATATATTGTCACATGAGGTTATATTCAAATGTGATGATGTTTGCAATCAATTGAGAACTCCGTGAACATGTTTTAAGTGATTGGGTCTAAATTTAATCGTTACTAGTCACACCCCAACACTTCCGTTTCCATATGACACATTTTTTCCATACGAACGTGAAAAGCTTATCTTAATATTTTTTCATTTGTGTCTTTATATCTATATATGTGTACTCGAGTCTATTAGGTATATATTATGTATACATATATTTGATATTTTGTTTGGTATTTGCCTTACATTCTAGTCCATATATGCTTTAATTCATAATTGGTATCTATCCTGTTGCATTCTTTGTTGATATCACATGCTTAATAATTTATGTATCTTATTGGGATCATTTTCTTGCATCCTAGTTGGTATCCGTTATTATTTGTTGGATTAATTGTTCTTTTGTTTCCCATATGCTTTAATGTTCTCATCACCTTTGCGCAATTACATGTTTTAGCTTGTTATCCCATTCTATTTATCCCTTGTTTAGTTTAGAGGGCGTATATGTTTTCTTTGGGGGAGATAAGTTAATTTTTTATTCCTTAGCCTTTATCTATTCCTGAACAAAAAGGGGAAGAATGATAGGGGGGGAAATGGATTCTAATCCTATTGTTATCGTATCTTAGTTTGGGGGAGATTTATCTTAGGGGGAGATGTCTTTCTAAGTTTATCATAGTTGATAAAAGGAGAATTAATTTAGGGGGAGTACTTACTTTACTTGAATTAAATATTTTGATTTGATATTCCATATGCATGTAATATGTTTGCTTAAGTGTGCAGGAATTATATTATAAGTGGCAACTTTCACTGGCAAAGATTGTGATCCTTGGGTAGTTTGAGTTAAGCATTGTATTTTTATTTTGGGTGGGACTTTTTGTCAGTCTAGTAGAGCTTGAATAACCTTTAGGATTTTTATTTGGTTTTCGTCTCGGAATAGCCAAAGGTGGAGATTTGTAAGGACACAAATTTCCAATTGAGTCCTTTGTAGTTTTGGCTAAATTCCAGACAAAAACGTTTGAGTCATAGGATAGAGTTAATTGATCGTCCTTCAAGCCTATGACGTTGTTGTTGAAGACGTAGCGACCACGAGTATAAAGCTTTATCACATTGTCGAGTTTGTTTGTGCCTCGTTTCTACGTCACCAACATGGTTCCATTTCTCCTAAGGTATGGATGCATTTCGATTATATATATAGGATCTTGGAACATTTAATATTGGGTGTTGTTCATTTTAAAACTATTATTTAATTTCAGAAAGATTTTATTAAAACTTTAAAATCAAGTTTATAAAGTTCCTGGAATATTTTGTTAAAGGGAGAGAATTAATTTAGGGGGAGTACGTACTTTACTTGCATTAAATATTTTGATTTGATATTCCCATGCGTGTAATGTGTTTGCTTAGGTGTGCAGGAATTATATTATAAATGGCAACTTTCACCAGCAAAGATTGTGATCCTTGGGTTGTTTGATCAAGCATTGTATTTTTATTTTGGGTGGGACTTTTTGTCAGTCTAGTAGAGCTTGACGGACCTTTAGGATTTTTATTTGGTTTTTGTCCCAGAATAGCCAAATGGGGAGATTTGTAAGGACAAAAATTTCCAATTGAGTCCTTTGTAGTTTTGATTAAATTTCGGAGAAAAACGTTTGAGTCATAGGATAGAGTTAATTGATCATCCTTCAAGACTAAGACGTTGTTGTTGAAGACGTAGCGTCCACGAGTATAAAGCTTCATCACATTTCCGAGTTGGTTTGTGCCTCGTTTCTACGTCACCAACATGGTTCCATTGGTCCTAAGGTATGGATGCATTTTGATTATATATATAGGATCTTGTAACATTTAATATTGGGTGTTGTTCATTTTAAAACTGTTGTTTAATTTCAGAAAGATTTTCTTAAAACTTTAACATCAAGTTTATAAAGTTTCTAGGTCAAAAATAGACATTTTCAAACTTTCTGGAATATTTTGATAAAGGAAGAGAATTAATTTAGGGGGAGTACTTACTTTACTTGCATTAAATATTTTCATTTGATATTCCCTATGCGTGTAATGAGTTTGCTTAAGTGTGCAGGAATTATATTATAAGTGGCAACTTTCACCAGCAAAGATTGTGATCCTTGGGTTGTTTGAGTCAAGCATTGTATTTTTATTTTGGGTGGGAATTTTTGTCAGTCTAGTAGAGCTTGACGACCCTTTAGGATTTTTATTTGGTTTTTGTCCCGGAATAGCCAAAGGGGGAGATTTGTAAGGACACGAATTTCCAATTGAGTCCTTTGTAGTTTTGGCTAAATTCTGGATAAAAACGTTTGAGTCATATGATAGAGTTAATTGATCAACCTTCAAGCCTATGACGTGGTTGTTGAAGACGTAGCGGCCAAGAGTATAAAGCTTCATCACATTGCCGAGTTTGTTTGTGCCTCATTTCTACGTCACCAACATGGTCCATTGATCCTAAGGTATGAATGCATTTTGATTATATATAAAGGAGCTCGGAACATTTAATAATGGGTGTTGTTCATTTTAAAACTGTTGTTTAATTTCAGAAATATTTTATTAAAACTTTAAAATCAAGTTTATAGAGTTTCTGGGCTAAAAATGGAAATTTTCAAACTTTCTGAAAGTTCGTTCGAAATGTCGTTCAAGCGAGTTTGTCGTTCGAACCATATTGTCGTTCGGACGAGTTTGCCAACGAGTTCCCATATTGGCCACTAGAACTTCATTCGAAATTTTGTTCGAATGAGATGGCTATTCGAACGAGATTTCCAATGAGATTTCTAACGAGTTCACACTAGAACTTCGTTAGAAGCCTCGTTTGAATGAGATTTCGTTCGAACGAAAATGTCGTTCGAACGAGATTTGGCGGGAACAGGTATTTGGCAGTTTTAAGCAGTTTTGACCCACTTTCCCACTTGTTTTTCCCACTATCTTTTGACAAAACTTCTTAAGTGCGGAAATGAATTTTTCTAACTTAACTTTTTCATATCCTACAATCTCCTAGAGAGAGTTTTGAGAGTTCAACTTTCCTAAGAAAAGGTTCAAGTTTAAGTGTCCATTTTTCAAAGAAAAATTCTTTAAAAACTTTGTTACACCCATATTGTTTATTCCAAGTATTCTTTATATATATATATATACATTGCTTGGAGTTTGGCACCGGTTCTTTCAACTCTATCGTTTGAAGAGACGTTTGGGTTTGCTTCTACAACCCACAAAGAAGAAGAAGTTTGCGTTGATTTACCCACTTGGAGAAAGGCTCCTAGTTTGGGTGACGGTGACCATATAAAGTCCAATCGGTGGATTTCGAGACCGCGGTGGAGCTCCGTGGCTATTCGCTAGGTGGAGGTGTCTACAAGAAGAAGCGTCGGGGCTTGAGAGGGATCGAGTCGAGTGTTTTAAGTCTTACTGTCTTGTATTTGTAACACCATACTTAGTGGATTTGAGGCTAGGGCCATCCGAGGTTTTTTCCCGTTGCGAGTTTTTCCTTGTACATCGCGGCGTAGTGGTTTCCTAATTTATTTTATCTTGTGCGAACTCATCTAAAATGTATGCTTAGGTAATTCAAGATAAAATTTGGTTTTAATCACTACATGTTTAATTTGGTGCTAAATTAAATATTGGGTAATGTTTAGTTAATTTAATTCAAGTCATTTAATTTAATTTGATAAAATTGATTTGGCCTAATTTGTTAAAATTGAGAAATATGGCTAATCAAATTTTCTAGGACGTGGGTTAATTAAATTGGTTTAAGTGAAATTTAAATTGTGTGTGTTTTAAGTTAATTTCACTTGGTTTAAATTTGAATTTAGAAAAGAAATTAAAATTTGGGTATTCGTTTTAATCGAACCATCATCTTACGCTTTCGCATATCTAAAAAGGAAACTATTTTTAAATTTTAAAATTGGGGGCCTCCTAATTTTCACATTCAAAGCCACATGATCAGCTTCAAGAAGACTTTTCTCACGTTTTAACAGGTATCGGTTTAGCAAAGACTATCATATTCTTCTTGGCATCAAACAGGGAATTCACCAGGATAAGAATCTAAGTCCGGCCAAGGAGGACACACAGTAATAATTAAACAAGAAAAAAATATCGAAGGATAACTGGAAAGATTGCACAAAACTTCTTCATTTCATTAATAAGCCAAAGATTAGAATAACGATTCCATTATAAATGAAGAAGGAAGAAAGTAGAAAAGAAAAATATATAAAGAACACGTAAAAACTAGCTAAAAGGAGTCAAATCATCTGCTTGTCCTTGTCCTTATCTTGACCAACAGCTATCTCATGAGGAGTTAGGTAGACAACATTAATAGACCCCAAGGAAGATTCCCCAGAACCCTCTTCTTCATAAAACTCCTCATCTAAGTTGGGAGGAGTGCCTGGGTGTGCCTTTGAAATAGTTCAGAGTCATATTAGGTGTCAACCTCCTTCAAGGCATCCGACCAACCATATTAATAGGAGAGATTCTTGGAATACTCAATTTGGATGGTTATGGTAGAAAATGAGTTATCCTATCCTTTATTGGTGTCCTCCACCTTATCCTTTCACTCTTGCCCTTCAGAGCAGTAAGTCTAGTGTTCGAGATGGAAGTTTTATCCTCAACAACCTTTGCTCTACTCTCAGATTCCTTCACTTTCTTCTCGACAAGGGTCACTTTATCATCAACAACCTTTATTTTGTTCTCTACTATCGTAGCCCTATCCTCAGTCACTTTCGGATTATCATGGTAAGTTTTTTTCTCTCTCTCCAAGGCCTCCCTAGATGCCTGCAAAGATTTTTGCAATCCTTCAAAACCTTGCTCTACATCAACTGGTCATCCTTCTCCAGCATTTGGTTATAATCAACCAAGAACTGCAAAAGAAGAAATATGCAACATTAGTACAAAAGAAGTTCAGAAAACATTAACAAAGATAAATAAAAAAATTTATGTACTTACCAATGCTGAATTTTAACTAGACCTCTCAACCAACCAAGCTCTGGACATAGGGGCTACTGCTGACCTATCCGCAGGAAGGGTTCTCGTCTTTATCAAACCCTTGCCAATCTAAGGTTGATAACCACATAAGCATCTTAAATATTGCCTTAGTCGGTAGAGGTTTTCTGGGCCAACTCTTGGTGGCTGAGTAAACCTTTCTTTAACCTCTTGAATTGAGGTTCAATAGTTCTTACTTCTTCAGCATTGAGGACTTAATTTTCTCAGTAACCTGAGGCATCTTGTTGGCAATAATATTCTTCTTGATAGGAGGAGGTGATCCAAATCTAGTCAACAAGTTATGGATTCTTCTCTTCGCCATGTCTATAGTGGGTAAAGTGGGGATGGTGGTAAGGTCAAGAGATTCGAAGGAAAATAAAGTTCCTCCTTATCCAAGATATCTCTACTCCAGTTGACTCGATAGCAAAGGAGGTAGAAGATGATTCCTCATCCAAGTTGATGGTGTACTGAGGAAGAAAGATTGTTGGTTGCGCAACAAAAGAAGTAACACAACTCCTATATTCCATCAAGACAGAAGCAGCTCGGGAATGCTCCGCTCCTGCCCTTTGGTGAATGTCCCACAAATACTTGAGATCATCAATATCAACCTCACTTTCCTTTGGTAACTTCTTTTTGTGTTCCTCTACATAAAAACAAGATGAGACATTTAGTCGAAAAACTATCAAACAGGGGAAGAAATTGAAAATCAAAATAAAAGTACAACCTATGCCATGGTCATCCTGGGGAACCTGGGTCCAGTGTATGTTACCCCCTCAGGAAGGGGTCCATATTGCCAATTCTTTACTACAACACCACAGTTCCAGTAATCTTTGTTTGAATCTATCAAGAGAACCACAAATGCCATATTACCTTGCCTGGTCTTCATATAATAAGTATTATCACCAGTGGTTCCCCACTTGTAATAGAACATCAACTCGATAATTCCAATATGAGTTCCATGAATTTCATTTAACCTATTCACCCCATATACAGCCCTCCAAGTATTGGGGGTTACTATTACTGGTTACATATCAAAATAGTAGCAAAATTGAAGAAAAAGTGGGTTTGGGAAAAGGTGATGCCACACTCAATAATGAACAAGGTTGGGATCCAGTAACCCTCAGCCAATTACAACACGTCAACAGGGCCACTAGCAATCTTTAAACCTACCCAACTGGGAATATTTATTCTTTCCCTAAATTCCTCTAAAGAACCTTTATCTATAGTATGCACCATGATCGAAAGATAGAAAAATCAAAAAGGGAAAAGGCAAGAGAGCTTGGAGAGTTTGAAAAGTGTTGACAAATAGCAAGAAGTTAAGGCAGAGAGGGAAAGCCGAAAAGAAAGAGAGCGTATAAGTTGAAAAAGTTTGAGGTAAATAGAAATGGAGGGAAACATTTGTCCTTTTATAGGTTACCTTGAAATAACAAATGAAATGATGGAACTGAACAAACGATTGAAGTGCTGGCAGTCGCACGGTTCCCTAAGATGCGAAAGGACCCACATACCCTTTGGAGGTTTATTAGTTTTCAAATTATTTATAAAAATTCCATCGCCTGCTAAACTGGTAAAAATTTTTACAAGTCCAGGAGGTCGGATGCTGACCAATTCCCAGAAAGCACACCGAGGAAGATTTTGGAACAAATACTCCATACTTTCGATCAATTATCAAGCATGGATCATTGAGGGCTTTTGTTGTATACGAAAATTATTCAACTATGTGGCTTAATGAGAAATTGACACATGTCCTCCTACGTGGCAGTTCTCACAGTACTTACTTTCTTGAACGGCTCCATAGATACTTGGTCGGACAACCGACTAACTAACCTCTGGAATACGAACCATCAAGAATATCTATAGTTACTTAGGTAAAATAGCTAACGATTTTTGTACATGTACCTATGAATGTCAAAAGTCTTATTTATTTTATACAGATGTAAATGCCTGAAGATATAAAGGCATTTTATCTTTAAGTTCCTAATCAATATAAATACATGATCTCCCTTATCTCAAAGGGAAGATTCAATTAGGCATAAATTTAATGGCTATTGTAACCACCAGAAATACTAAAAACAGTGAACGTAGGCTTTTCTCATAGTTGAACCACTATAATAACCTCTTTGTTATGTGCTTATCTTGCTTAATTATCTTTATTTTATATTTGATTATAAATTTGGACCCACTCCATTTTTAGAAATCAACAACCAACTTCATCTTCATCAACCTCCCACCCCACCTGCCATTTCTAGCGACCCCCCCATGCCACGACACCACCCCCATCCACCTGACTATTGTTTGACTCACAATGGGTATAACCCATTTGAGTTTTTTTAATTGTTATGGAATGAGAATAGATTTGAACCTTTTTCTATGTTTGGTATAAGATTTTGGTGGTTGTTGCAGGTTGTGGTTTTGACAGTGTTTGGAGGTGTTGCTTCGAGGTGGTTTTTTCGTCATAGCTATTAGCCAAAGTGATTTTTTCGTCCAATTTTTTTCAGTCCATTTAGGGGAATTCCTTTTTTTTGTCTGTTTTTTTGAGTCCAAAACTAAGGGTCCATTTGGTTCAAAAGTAGGCAAATTTTTCCATAGCATGGAAAAAAATTCATGGCAAATCCTATAAATTTTTAGCTATGGATGTTTGATAACATTAATTTTTCATGTGTCAAAAGTGAGATGCTTGATAGAATTAATGGAAAAAGTGGCAAATGTAAACCAATTGATATTTAAAAAAAATAGTTTTTAACACAAAAAAAATAATGTTTAACATAAAATAGTTATTAAAAGAACAATTTCCTAAAAAAAATTAACAAAAACAGTTTATAACGAGGAATTTTTTTTTCAAGAGATAGATTTTGAAACAAAAAAATATATTTTTAGAAAATAGTTAAAAAAAATATCATATTTTAACCAAAAAAATAGTTTTGACAAAAATAAAAAAGTTTTTTACGGAAAAAAAAATTTAACAATAATTTTTTATAGAAAAAAACAAATTTTTTTTAAAACTATAGTTTTAACACGAAAATAGTTTGTTATCCAATAGTGAAACAGTTTTAAGAAAAAAAACTTGTTTTAACACACAAAAATAGTTTTTTGTAAAAAAAATATGTTTAAATGAAAAATAAAAAACATAAAACAGCTTTTTTGCTTACTTATATAGGTAAGCAAATTTTGCTAATAAATTCGTCAAAAGAAAAACAAAACATGTATATAAACATGAGTATCATAAAAAAAATTCATGAAAAATAAAGCATATCAAACACACAAAATAATAGAATTTTTTTTATTCGATATCATTTATCACATTTGCAAGGGCTATCAAACGTGTCCTAAATGCTTTTGAAGTGGGTATCAACTCTTGCATGACCGCTAAATGTTTTATGTGCGACAATGGTTTCCAATAAATTTTAAACTAAGTTTTAATATTTTATGTGGTCTAGAATAAAGAGAATTTCTCCTTCACCAATTAATGATTTTGAACACATAAATATATCATATCGTTCTCCTTGCAATCTTGAACATATTCTAACCCGGTATCTCCCTCTAGTATTTGCTGCATTAATGTCGGTAAAAAAATAACATACGTGGTTCATATTTGTTAAGGGTTAAACAACATAAGCACCAGTGAACCACCCAAAGTGGTGTATAACGTAAGTGTAAAATAAGTTTTACATAAAGATAAATGCTTTTGCAAGGGGTTCAACTTATCGCAATTTTACCCCAGCTGATATGGCAAATGGCATGTGGAAAGATGATCTATAAAGAGGAAGCTATCATATTCCATAAAATAGGCAAGTTCATCAAAGAAAATAAACTCTCTTTCACATTCTAAATTCAATTTTAATTTTAAAACAATTAATTCCATTTTGACATAAATTGCAGAACATGTGACTCCAGTATATATATATATATATATATATATATATATATATATATATATATATATATATAGGGAGAGGTTATTTTATGACCCTTAACCAAAAAAACCTAATACTCAATCAATTTTAATTCCTATATTATAATTGATTCAAGCCTGTGGCAACGGACACGCGTGTGATACACGTGTTTTATAATACACCCATACAACACGCTTGTCCGTTGCCGTTGGCGCGTGTCACACGTGTGTCTATTGTCGCTGATACAAACCAATTATAACATAGGAATTAAAGTTGATTGGGTATTAGTTTTTTTCATTAAGGTTCACTAAAATGTTCATCTTTTATGTTCGCTTCTGAACCTCTCCCTATATATATATATATATATATATATATATAGGAGAATTCTCACCTACAGCATGCTCTATACATCATCCATACATCACATCTAGTTGTAGGTCTTAAAAACCTTTTTTTTTTAATTTTTAAATTTCTCCTTGAAATTTACCTTCCAATAAACCGTTGTTAAAAAAAAGTCAAAATACATTTATTAGCCATTTTTAAAAAAAATCACAAAAAACTGTTCAAAATATCTTATTTATAAGGGTCCGTGCCAATAGTTTTATGTTTTATTTTTTTAAAATAGCTACAAAATGTATTTTGACCTATTTTTTTTAATATGGATTGGTTGGAAGGTTATTTTTAAAAAAAAAATTGGGATTTTTTTTTAGGGCCTAGAACTAGGTGTGATGTATATATCATGATGTAGGTGAACCTCTCTCTCTCTCTCTCTCTCTCTCTCTCTCCACATACACACACACATACATAAATATAAACATGACCTAATTAAAATGCGACACAACATGAAATCTTATTTTATCAACCTACCCGAACACGATCAAAATAAAAGTAACACGATAGAATTTTTTTTAATGAAAAATGAACGTAACTCGATTTAAACAGGACACGATGTGAAATCTTATTTTTTTTATCTAATATGAACATGACTCAATAAAAAGTGGCACGAGACGACATGGATTCCTATTTTTTTAACAAATATGAATATGATCCAATTAAAATGCGACACGATACGAAATCTTATTTTTTAGCCAATACGATCCCAACCAAAACTAAAATGACACGACATGAAATCTTGCACTTTTTTACTTGACAGGAGCATGTTCATATTTTGCAAGAAAATAACGTCGAGTTTGGTAAAAAAATGTCATGTCGTTTTTATTTGGGTTGTGTTCGTGTTAGATAAAAAACATAAAATTTCCTATCGTGTCACATTTTAATGGGTCCGTGTTCATGTTTGGTAGAAAAATGAATTCATGTCATCTCGTGCCACTTTTTATTGAGACGATTTCGTGTTAGGTAAAAAAAATAAGATTTCACATCTGTAAGAGGGTAGTTTAGATAAGATGGAGGCGTAACCCTTTTTTTTAGTACAGTAATGATAAGTTAAATAACAACACTAATGATTAACCACGGGACATACAAACACGACTCAATGAAGATAGACTCAGTTTGAACTCACAAATCTCTCATGTATAACTCAGATGGTAACAATGAACTTATAAATAAATTAGCTAGAGGGAGAGAGAAGTAAGAAACCTAGATACACCTTGGCAGGCAGCCAAAACACACCAACCACCCTCAAGAATCTTTGTCAAGTATTAAAAGCTTCGTAATAAATGACAATGGTGGGTGAGTAAACTCTCTAATTTGTAATAAGTCTCTCTGATGTATATTATCTCTAGTAATAACTTCTGAACTCTCAAAGAGATCATCCTCCCCTCAGAGGTGGTTGGGGTCCTTAAATAGCCTCCCACACCACCCTCGAGGCAACTCCGCCATTAATGCCTTTGAAAGACATCACTCATACTTTGTGTCACAAACATTAAATACCTGATGCACTAGTTGTCTCCACGTCATAAACATTAAATGCCAAGACATGCCTTTTTCCTAACCACTGTGTGTCAGGGGGATGTTGTCACAGAGGTGGCTCAGCAACCGTCTGACAACATCAAATACTACGGTGGTTTACTCAAGTGCAGGTCTGATATTTCCTAGGTGTTTAGTGACATTAGATAAAGTGAATGTGACATTAAGTGGAGGGTTATTTGGCTTACAACTCAATATCCGATGGAACTCAAGGCTGCTCCCCCCGAGGTTCCACAATCAGGATCCTTCGGTGATTTACCGGGTGTATCTAAAATGGTCAGGACAAGCCCCAACGGTGCCTCACTTCTCAATCCTCCAAACCAAGTCCCTCCAAAGTTCCGACGGCGAGGTCATTCGATAGAGCATGAAAGCTCTCCCAGGCCCTGTCAAGCCTGGTCTCTTGCGATTACCGTTCGACCTCACACATAATCATTATTCTCGTTACATCTTTAGATTTGTTATAGCCCATAGTCAGTATAAATAAAAGATACAATATGGCTAAGTACAACAAGATAAAATATGAGTTGCCACACTAAGCTGCCTCACTGAGATGCCACGATGAGTTGACACGCTGCCTTAACCCCAGATACTGTTGTAAATAGGAGAATTATCCCTAATCTCAGGATTACCATCAAGCCCCCTCTACATTTTCCCCTTCGTGGAGAGATTTATTATGGGGACAGAAAATATCTGCACGAAAACTTCTCAATCTGATGAACCTCCTCTGTGTGAAAAAATTCTGACATATTTCCCTTCGTTACAAAAATTTCATTACCACCAGGAGGAAAACGTAAAATTCTCATTGATGTACTTGAGTCGAAGCGCTGCGGCTTATTGGCACTTTGGCGAGGGGATATCGCAACTTTGAATCTGTTCACTAAGCTTTAACCATTCTGGCCTAACTATTTGAAATTCTCCCGATACACCTACTGACTTTCATAGACCCATTTTGAATATTGGTAAGTGGAATTCTCCCGTTTGTGCTAGTGGGGTATAAGTGTGAGTAGTGAGTTTTTTTCGTTAGGACTGCCCCTAGCATTGTGACTTGTGAAATGCTCCCTTGCAGTGTTTCATCATGTTCGAAAAAGCAAAAATTCTCCCGATGTAGCTGAGTCACAATTTAAACAATGTTTGGACTTGTGGCGAGGGGACATCGTAGATTTTTGAACCGTTGAGACATCTACTTCATTGGGAGTTTATTGGATGTGTCTGACAAAAAATTCTGGCGCCAAAACTTAAACTTTCTTAAGAAGGCAACCCCTTTCTATTCCCCAGGCATCACTTCGTAAATCATGTGGCGCTGTCTTTTCAGCTGTCAAAACACTTCCTGAAGTGCCATGTGTTCATTTGAAATTATTATAGTCGGCCTTGAACGTGTGGTGGTGGGAAACTCAATAGATATGTTTAAAAGCTTCTTTCAAACGTCTCTTTTTTAAAACCCTTCTCTTTCCTTCGTCTTCTTCAAGCTCACGTCTTCTTTAGAAAGAGAACTTTGTGCGAAAACCTCATTGTTTTCCAGCTTTTTACCTAGCTTCTTCCTTCTCTCATCTTTTACGCCACCACCTGTGGTTGTGCTCCTCACTCTTTATTCCCAGCCCTTCTTTTATCGAGCGGTTGTGTTCATCACATGCTTACTATGGCTTCTTCAAGTGCCTCAAAGGTTACCACCACCGCTACTCAGCCAAGCTCCCCTTCTTCCACCTCTGGCGCTATTGCTACCCCTAGCACCCCTGCCCTGAATGCTGCTCGTCAAGAGAAACTAAGATTATACCGCCGATATCCCATATTTAGTGAAGATGATGAATTCTCTGATGCATGTAAGACCTTCCATTTCTCATCCAAGTATCACCCTTTACTGTTGGGTGATGAAGATGAGGATTCATCGAAGTGGGGCTACCTTCCCCCAGAGGGGACTCTACGCCTTCTGTTGGACCATGGTGACTTCCCCCATTCCTATATCAATTTCGAGGAACCTAGGGGGTCGCCATCCCATTTCACTACCTGGCACACACATATGAAGATCTCTCACGCTGATTCTCTTGCGAAGGTTGGTCTTCATCAAGCCTACTTATTTTGAGAATTCACACTTTCTAAGCATAACACTGCACTCCAAGTACTAGTTTCTAGATAAAATGTTACAACTCACACGTTCTTTCCTGTGTGGGGTAAGTTAACCATCACGTTGGAGGACATCTGCGAGCTACTTGGGTTTGAGCCCATAGGTGAGTTTGCATACCACGATGAGGCCTTAGATGCCGAAGAGACTGCTGATCGAGCTGAGCTTGATCGAATTTTTCGTAGTTGCACTGGGTCTTCAAACAAGGCCAATTTTACTCCCCTCATCAGTTATTTTTTTGAAGCTCCGACTTCGAAGGATGTCAATACTGCAACGGGCCAAGGTAGAGGTACATCTCTGGAACTACCAGCCTATATTCTTGTGCTGCTTTCACACTTTTTTCTGACTGGGAAACCCAACGACCAGCCCCGGAGGGACCTTATTAATATTTCCATCCATTTGGCTAGGGGTTTCAACCTTCCTATGGTCGCCATTGCTTTGGGGTCCCTCTATACCTGGCTAGATAGAACTCATATCGACATGGCACGGTCACTGGGTCATTATAACTTGGCCAATTTTGCCAACACCATTATCCTGATGGGCTTCCTTTACATCCGTTTTCCTGCCATTTCCACTAAGTCTATCCCTTTTCCTGTGAGCCAAGGTAGTAAGCCCCCACGCCTCTTATGTTTACATAAAAAATAGAGTCGAAAGTAGATATTAGGGGTTTTTGATCGTTTTGACTCCTTTATAATAAGGTCATACAATGAATCTACTTTTGCCCATTCTTGGGATTTTTTTCCTTCTACATCTTTAACGGTCAAATTCATTCCAGTTGTATAAGATCCTTCGGAGGCCGTGGTGCTTCTATTTACCCCTAGGTTTCTTCCCTCCTTTACTGAATGGGTATACACCTCTGAACCATATAACCCCGATAGACGCAACAGGCAGTTCGGGTTTGATCAGGGGGCCCCTCATCCCGTGTTTCAATAAAACTATATAAGGGCCACTTTTCTTGAAGCTTGCACATTCTATATTAAAGAATCAGTGCTTGGTGTGACCTCTACTATCAATGGGCAAGTCACCATTCGCAGTTCCATCAGGAAGAGGGACGTATCTACCTCTTATGCCACTAAGTTTCATCTGGTGCAACTGATCAAGATTCGTGAGTTTATACAGAGTCCCCCTAATATCCCTTAGTCCTTTCTTTCTCTGCCTTGGAGTTGGGTCTCAAGGGCAACTCCATTCTTGGAGTTGAGTTCCCTCTCAGGAAAATCGTCAAAGATCCTCCCCACGAGCTAACCCCTTATTTCCCGATAGTCCCCATTACCACGCCCAAGTCCAAGGCCGTTGCAACTGCCAAATAGCCTGCCCCTTCAGTCAAAGCTGCTACTGATGAA
This sequence comes from Sambucus nigra, assembly GCA_949130495.1. Classification (NCBI taxonomy): domain Eukaryota; kingdom Viridiplantae; phylum Streptophyta; class Magnoliopsida; order Dipsacales; family Adoxaceae; genus Sambucus; species Sambucus nigra. The sequence continues at coordinate 330,062,524 of OX422209.1, forward strand.
GGGCCTTCCTAGCCACTATGAAAAAAGACCACGAAGTCCAAGAGTGGGATTTCCTCAAAACCTAAGTCCTCAAAATCCAAATCTTAAGCGCAAGCACAAACTCCTTTGGAGGCATTCCACATGGCCTCCGTTCCTCCTCCTATGTCTGCAGAAATGGCTGAGGAGTTGAGAAGGTAAGTTCAGGATGAGGTAGAATGAATAAATGCTGAGTTTCAGCGACACGCCCCTATTGTTACTCCTTCGACTGCATTCTCCACGATCCTGGTTTATCTCACTGAGCCGATGGAAAATAGGAAAAATAGTTCGAAGGTTCCTTGGGGTGATGGTGATGCGGGTACGAGGAAGAAGACTCTGGGTACCAAGTCCCAAAAGAAACGAACTCTTAAGATACATCCCTCCCTAGATCCTTCTATTGTTACCACCTCTCCTCTTTCGCCGGTGGTTATATCTTCTCACTCTCCTTCCGGATCTGAGGTATGTTTGCATGTTTTTGCTGTTCCTTATTCACATTTTCTTAAGGCAAGCTGCATCTGTTTTAACTCTTACTGACTTTGGTGCAGGGAGTTGAATAAGGAAGACCCAGCCCCCGTGAGCCCTTTCGTGGGGGGACATTTTGATTGCTCTCAGTCTGATATGTCTCATCCCCGTTCCCCCATGATCGGGCTTACTTACTCCCGCCGTTCGACCTCTCTGCGCACGAAGGACGCTGCTACAGGGGGAGGTTCCGTTGAATCTAGGGGCATCTCTTCTCAACCAGAAATAACTCCCCCCTTCCCCTTCTGAATTATCATAGCAGCACGAGGCTACTCTGCCCCTCGTTCCGATTGTAAAAAGTGCTCCTGAGGTAATATATCATCTTTTACTTGTCAAGGCTCACATATTTTCCTTTTGCCATCCCTTTTCATATCATGTTGAATTTTAATATGTTGGGCTACCTTAGGTTGAAATGGCATCTTTGTTTTCTCGCCTTCTTCATCCCACCATACTGACGAGACCCATAGCTACGGTTCCCCTTTTTGGTGCCACAACGAGAATAAGTAACACTTAGATGCATTTCTCCCTTTTTTCCCATAGTTTCTCCCCGTGTCTAACTCATGGCTTTGTGTTTACAGCTTTTGCCAAGTCTTACCCCTCCCTTTTCTCTTAGTGGTCTTCCTCTTTCCAAGGCCAGGGTCGATCCTTCTGCCCATCGTGATGGTTCTTCGGTGCCTACCCGTGCTGAGGTATCGATTGGAGGTCCATCGTCTTCTTTGAGCAAAAATCCTACATTGGCCTTGGTACCTTTTGTTGGCGAGGGAGCTTTGTCGATCGTTGAGGATTTTTCAAGTAAGGGCACCGTTGAGGCTTCTGAGGAAGTAATTCTGCCCCTAACGGTTCCTGCCGTTATGGCTTCCATGGTGACTCCAATTCTCGTTCTGCAACTTCTGAGGTACTTCGCTAATTTCTCTGTATTTCTCAACCTTTCAAACTTCACCTATGACAGTGACTTATCACTGAAAATACTTGTTGAAGATTTTTCACAAACTCCACCTATACTGGTGACTTAACAATAAAAACACTTGTTAATATTTTTCATAAACTATACATATATCGGTGACTTAACAACGAAAATGCTTGTTAAGATTTTCCATAAACTCCACCTATATCGGTTACTTAACAACGAAAATGCTTGTTAAGATTTTTCATAAACTCCACCTATATCGGTGACTTAACAACAAAAATGCTTGTTAAGATTTTTCATAAACTTCACCTATATTGGTGAATTAACAACGAAAATGCTTGTTAAGATTTTTCATAAACTCCACCTATATCGGTGACTTAACAATGAAAATGCTTACTAAGATTTTTCATAAACTCATTATTTCTTCTAACTATTCTCAGGTTGCTCGGGAGGATTCTCCACCAGTTCTTTCGCCCATCGCTTCACCCCTTCGGGAACTCGTTATTTTAAAAGACTCCAGCCACAACGACCAAGGTTACACGACTGGTGCTGCTGCTAAGAGCGAATCCGGCTGTGAGCTTTCTCTACCTGACTTGGCTCCTCATTCCTTCTGCCTGATGGTGCTTCATCTTTCTCCTCGGATGTCTGCTAACCATCACTTGGTAATTGAGCAGCTTGCAAGCCACCACCCTGAAACATTCACTATGGATTGCCTTCATTCCAACATCTCCATGATGAGTTACAAGCTTCAGGGCATGGCCACCGTTGTGGTTGAAATCACCAGTACTCCAAACTTAAATGTTAGTAGAGCCCTCCTCAACAAATTCCTGGGCTACCTGAGGAAGTTGGGTTGTGATGGCTTTCGTTTTGACTGGCTTATTACGCACTTAAAAACTTTGAAGAGCCAGCAACTGGATAGACAGAGGGAACTGCTACGGAAACATCAGGAAGATCAACAGATGGAGGAAGTTAAGTTGGATGAGATAGCACCTCTCCTTGCAGCAGTTGATAAAGAGGTGGGGGATATTGAATAAGCTCTGCATCTGGCCAAGCTGAAGTGATAGAGACTCCTTATTGAGCATACACAAGCGCAACGAGGCTGAAGGTTTCTATAAATGCCCAACAGTCTTGCCTGCCAGCTTCTTTGGGCCTTCCTGGAGACTTTTTCTCTACTCCAGATCCGTGGTTCCTCTTAGGTCAATGATTTATTGTAAATATTTTATTTTTCTTCTTTTTTTTGGTAATTCTTGGGCAATAGCTCCCAATTTTGTAATGCCCCAAAGTTTATGAATGAATAAACATGTATGTTTTACCATGTCATTTCTTTGTGTTACCTCTGTTTTCGTACATTATGAAGTTCTATAATTCTTTCATCTCCACTTGAGTTATAATAAAAAGAACTTGCATACTCATCATAAAAATAACTTGTGTATTCATAACAATAGCTAGATACATTAGTGGTCCAAACATAATTACTTACACATGATAGACTTTCAACCATTTATTGTTAATCTTGAATGGTTTATCTTCTTCCATCTTAGAAATTAAGCAATAACCTGAGTCATGAGCTTCTTTTACAATGAAAGGTGGCTCCCAATTTGCTGCAAACTTGGGTAGGGGCAACCCTCTAATGTGCTTCACTATTGCTTTCAACACGAGGTCTCCCTCCACGAACTTTCTCGGTATCACCAAGTTATCATATGCCCTGAAAAGATATTTCGTATACATTTGAAAGTGTTGCATCGCATTATCCTTGTGTTCATACAATGCTTCTAGTTGCACATGTTTACTCTAAGGGAGCATGCTAATTTGCAAGGCATATCGAGCAGAGGGAACTACTAACTCCACTGGAAGGATTGCCTCAGCCCCATAAACGAGGGAGAATGGAGTATACCCTGTGGACTTCCTCTTAGTTATTGGATAGGCCCATAATACAGCTAGTACCTTATCATCCCACGATCCTGGGAAGTCCTCCATCATTTTGGCCAAAATGTTTACCAAGGTTTTGTTAGTTGCCTCGACTTGACAGTTGCCCTTTGGATATGCCACCGTCGAAGTATGATGAACAATGGAGTACTTATCTATGATCATCGTTACCTCTGAATTGACAAAAGGGGTTTCGTTATCTGAGAGAATAACCTTTAGAATCCCAAAACGGTAAATGATGTGTTCTTTGATGAAGTTTCTCACCACCCTTGTTGTTTCCCTTCTCAGTGATATTGGTCCAGCCCACTTTATGATGGACTCTATTGCTACTAGTATCTATATCTTCCCCCTCGAAGAAAGATGTATTGATCTTACCAGGTCGAACACCCAAGTGTGAAAAGGATAAGGCGTTGCTAGGGAGTGTAGATCTATTAATGGGGCATGGATCATATTTCCATGAAGTTGATAAGCTTTGCATTTTCGAACGAACTCAGCAGAGTCTTTCTCCATTATTGGCCAATAATATCCCAATGTCATTAATTGGTCTTTCAACTTTCCCCCTCCTATGTGAGCTGGATCGTGCGCTTGTTTAAGGACCTCGGTCTCTTCTTCTTTTGTAATGGAATGCAATGGCCTGTTGAAGTACCCCCTTCGGTAAAGCTTCCCCTCCTGAACGTAGAACCTCGGGGCCCTTTGCTTGAGTCCCATCGTATCGATCTTTTCTACCGGGACAACTCCATCTTTAATGAAGTCAATATAGGGCTATGTTCGGTCAGTTTGAGCTTTCGTGAAATGACATTCAGCTGCTTCGAAGAATAACTGGCATTTGTCGCACTTTCGTTGTAGCTCCGTCGCATCTTATTTCATTCTAGGACAAAAATATCCTTCTTTTTATATTCTTCGATAGAGAGGTATCTCTATTGTCTCGCAGTGCTCTTCATGTTTTTTTTTAATCTCCGCTCTGCCTCTTCTGGACTGATGCACCTTGACATCCATCCTCCTTCATTTTGAAGTAAAGGTTTCCTTAATTTATGAAGTATTGGGCTAATTCCTTTAGATCCATCATTCCTTACCCAGACTCCAGTTTCTTCCTAATCTCTCCCCTCCAAGCTGCGTCCTCCTCCATTGGTAGAATTGATTGTACTACCAAATGAGCTGTTCTTCGTTGGATCACGATGGTAGTTGTATTATTCCCCATGACTATTTTTTGGGCATTGGTGGCATAGGCATTTGGGTGGAGGTTCATCGTTCTGGGATGTCTCTTGATCTTGGTCTGATGGAACTGGCAGAGGAGCCTCTAAATGATGGTTCTATATGGTGACAGACTCATGTGTTTCAATGCATACTCTCCATTCACTTGCTGAATCACCGAATTCAAATCACCTTTGATGCAAAGTAAACGAATCCCCCTTCGAAGAGCCTCTAGCAACCCCAGCACCAATGCTTCATATTCCTCTTCATTGTTAGAACAAGGGAAATCTAATTTGTAGAAAATGCAAATCTCCTCCATTCTTTTTGAAAGAATAACCCCTACTCCTCCTTTCTTTTTCGCCGATGACCCATCGAACTGCATCGATCATTCCTCATCTGTTGCATCTAGGTGATTGGCCTGCAAATCATCTCCTGGAATACTTTCTTTGGGTGGCTCAAACATTCCCAAGGGGAATATATCCAACAAATCGGTGTACGCTTGGCTTTTGATCGTGCAAGGCACCACACACTTTAAGTCATATTCGGAGAGGATAAGGAACCACCTAGCTGCCCTACCAATTAATATAGTTCTTACCAACAAATACTTAATAGGATCACATCTATTTACAATATTGATTGTAAAAGACAGTATATAATGTCTAAGTTTTTGTGCTACAAAGACTAATGCTAAACAATGCCTTTCCAAGCTACTATATCTGACCTCTGGCCCATGTATGATTCTGCTGAGGTGGTAAAGCGATCGTTACTCCCCATCAATCTCTTGTGATAATAAAACTCCAACGAACCTCGTGGTAGATGTGAGATACAGCTACAAGGGTACTCCTGCCTGTGGGGGAACCATGATTTGTGGTGAAACGAGCAACTTCTTTAGTCCAATGAGAGACTCCTGGTGGACCTCTTCCCACTTGAACTTCGTGTTCTTTAGCAAAAGCTACATTAATGGGTGTGTCATTTAGGCCAGTCTAGGCACAAATCTCCTAAGGTAGGAAACTTTACCGAGGAAACTCTTCAGCTCCTTCGCCGTTCTTAGACATGGCATCTCTAAGATCACTTGTTGTTTGTCCTGGTCCATATGCACCCTTTGTCGGTCAACCACAAAGCCTAGAAATTTTCCACTTATTACTCCGAAGATGCACTTTAGTGGGTTCATCTTCAGTTTATATTTCCTTCATCGGGAAAACACCTTCCTTAAATCACTCAGATGGGACTCCTCTCTCCTCGACTTGTTAACTAAATCATCCACGTAGAATTCAACAAATTTGTGAAAGAAATCATGAAAAATGGCCATCATTGTTCTTTGGTAAGTAGCCCCAGCGTTCTTGAGTCCAAACGGCATTACTCTGTACATGAAATTGCCCAATGGGGTTCTAAATGTCATTTTCTCTACATCCATGGGGTCCATCTTGATCTAGTTGTACCCTACATACCTATCCATGAAACTATACATCTCATGACCAGTTGTTGCATCTATCAAGTTGTCGATGGAGGGTAGAGGAAACTCATCTTTGGGGCAAGCCCTATTCAAATCTCTAAATTCCACATAGATCCTTATTTAGTTTTTATCTTTCTTTCCCACCGGCGTAATGCTAGATAATCAAAGCGGGTATTGTATCATTTTGATGAACCCTGCCACTAATAAACATTGGTCTTCTTCTTTGATCATTAAGTCTAGCTCAGGCTTGAACGTTCTCGTTGCTTATTTTACTAGGATGGTTGAGGGTATCACGTTCAACTTACGGCAACTCACTTCCTCATCCAGTCCTTCCATCTATGTGTATTTCCACGTGAAAACATCTATAAACTCCCGAATTAACTCAGCCAAAGCCTTTCATTTCTTCTTACTGAGATCTTTCGAGATGAAAATAGGCCTTGGATCCTCCTCTTCTTTTGCCAGGTTCAACTGCTCCAACTCTTGTGCCAGTGGCTTTGGTTGATCTTCAATGTAATCTAGTTCTTCGATAAAATCTTCCATGAATTCTTGTATGTTGGAGTTGTCTATTACCATACATTTCCCCCATTGACACACTAAAAATCACTCATATATCGGGTCAGCCTCATTGTCAGCTTCTTCGATCGACCGTTTGCATTATTATAATCGATATATCACCTTTCCTTCTTCGGTAATGACTTTCTTGCACTACCTGTTGGTAGTTCTAACATCTTTCCACTTTTTCTCCCTAGAAGCCTCAGCCACTCTTTTTTCTGAAAATCGTCTCAGCACGCTTTGTCGTTGGACCTCATTTTCCACCGAATCCACTATGGGCCTCATTCTGTCTTTGAGCTGCTTCGAGATGTTTGGGGCCGAGGGTCCACTTGGCGAGCTTCTTTGGCCATTACTCTTGTGCTCCTTACAACCTCCTTATTCTTCTCATTCAAGGTCCCCATTCTTTCTCTGATCGAGGGAATCCAGGCTCCCTCCATTATTCTCATTAGGACCCAGATATCCTCATCTAATTCTGTGTAAAATACTGCATCTACTAAGTGACCTTCCTCAATAGTGAAGGGTTTCACCTATGTCCCCTTGATATTTGCCTTGGCGCATTGGTGATACGTCGAAGGAACTAGCCCTTGGTTGTGCATCCACACTCTTCCTATCAGCAGATGGTAGGAAGTTGCACTCTCTATTAAATGGAACTTTATATGGGAACTCAGATTTCCCATTACAATCCCAACATTTACATACCTAATGGACTTGGAAGATTGGTTATCATATCCTAAAATCACCAAAGTCATGGGGACCAAAATTTCTTTCGGAATATTGGTTGCGTGGAAAGAGTTGATTGGCATAATATTGATGGAGGCCCCCCATCCATAAGAGTCCTTACAAAACTAACTCCGTTGACGCTGGCAGTCACATACAATGGCTTTTTATGAGGGAATCTCATGGCCCTATTCGCATCGCTGAAAGTTACTTACGTTAGAAATTTCTTCACTAACTTGGCCATGGGTCCCCTCCATCTCAGCGAGGGGACCGCGTTCTTCCTCGCAATGTCAAGTATTACCTGGGTTATTTCCAACCTACTCTCCTTTAGTATCCCGACTTGTTTGAAGAACCAGGTGAACCTTGGGGATTTTAAAACTGCACATTATTCTATTACTGGGTCTACTTCTTCCCATTCAACATTGTATACATCCTCCATATCTTTGGCGCTTGCCTCATCGTAGGCTAATACTACGTTAGCCATTCCCTTAGTACAATCTTCCAAAGTATCTTAGAACTCCCCCTACTTCTTAGTTGGATTTCTTTCTTCTCTCTCTACTTCCTCATCATAGGACACCACCAAATTGGCCCCATATACTGGGAGTGGGTTGTTGTTAACATTCTGTGGAGGGATTTGTAATGTCCCTACCTTCACATACTTATCGATGATTCTCCTTAATGTGGAATAACTCTCCGTTGGATGCTGGATCTTCGGATGAATCTGGAATATTTGGGATTTGCCCTTGTTATCGCATCGGGTTCACCAACGGGAATGCCCTTTGGTTTATATACCGTTCCTCTTTGGACCATTGTGTTGTAACAGACAGCCTTCTTCATAGTACAAGGCACTGGTGGTGGGTCCTCCCTATCTCTTCCAAACTTCCTATTATTGTCCTTCTTCGGTGCTTTCCCTCGTCTGCTCCCTCGGTGTACCCTACCCGTGGGGGATAAGACCTACCCCCATAGGTTGTATTGGCTGCCTAAACATCATGGGCACCACCACTGGATTTGGTCTCACCACCAATGAGATATTTCTTGCTGCTTTTAAGAATGCTGAAAAAGTCCCCTCACGTGTCTCATTGAAAAGATGGCAGATGTACTCAGGAAGCGGCCCCTCTGCGCAAATCTGCAATAACTTGGACTCTTTAGCCTCCCCCTCACATCGAGGGACCTTTCTCGAAACCTTCGAATGTAAGCCACCACTTCTTCCCCGAGTCGTTGATTCTTCCTCCTCAATTAGGTCAAAGTAAACTCATCTTTCGCCATAAAGAACCTCTGGACAAACAAAACGTATATCTCCTCCCATGTGGAAACGCTCTTGGGAGCTAAATGAGAATACCATGTATATGATTTATCGGTTAATGATTTAGAAAACTCCCTCAACCCGAGCTTCTTGTTATTACAATGCGCCCCTAAGTGTTTAACAAAGAGCTTAATGTGCTCCTTCGGTATTCCACCTTTTCCTGTGTATTTTTCAAAAATAGAAGGAATATAATCTTTTGGATAGGGCGCATCGTTTTATTCCTGGGGGTAAGGTGTTCGAAAGTCATCATAAATTGAAGATACCTCACCAGTAGATTGCGAGGAGGCTTTCATGAACTTCAACATCTCTTTCTACATCTCCTTCCTCATCACCTCCATGGGTGATGCCACTGGAGCAACAACCAACGGGACCATAGGCTGAGTGCCGGTTGCAGTTGGAGCAATCATCACAGCTGGAGCCATTGATACTCCCGAGGCCCCCACTGATTTATTCACAACGGAGGCTATACTTGTTGGGACTGTTCCCGTTACACCTGTACTTGGTGGGGCCGTTGGGGCTGCCCCTGATGTTACGAAGGAATTGGATTCAAATCCTCCCAACACCATTGAAGCTACCGGAGTTTGCAAAAACTTGTAAAACTTATTCATGAGGAGTTCCACTTGAGCTGGTCCCAACGCAGCACTCATGGAAGCTTGTGTCATCCCTGGAACGCCTATCGTCGCCTGAACTGGAGGTACCTCTATTCGAGGGGCCCCATTTCTTAGAGCCTCCAGTTCTCTCGCCGCCTGTTCTTCATTATGTTGAATGTCATCAAAGTTAAGATTTTGATTAACGTTATCTTGCGCCATACTCCTTGCTTTGAAGAATGCCTCCCCAGCAAATACGCCAAATGTAAGAGGGTAGTTTATATAAGATGGAGGCGTAACCCCTTTTTTAGTACAGTAATGATAAGTTAAATAGCAACACTATTGATTAATCACAGGACATACAAACACGACTCAATGAAGATGGACTCAGTTTGAACTCACAAATCTCTCGTGTATAACTCAGAAGGTAGCAATGAACTCAGAAATAACTTAGTTAGAGTGAGAGAGAAGTAAGAACCTTAGATACACCTTCGCAGGTAGCCAAAACACACCAACCACCCTCAAGAATCTTTGTCAAGTATTAAAATCTTCGTAATAAATGACAATGGTGGGTGAGTAAACTCTCTGGTTTGTAACAACTCTCTCTGATGTATATTATCTCTAGTAATAACTTTTGAAATCTAAAAAAAATCATCCTCCCCTCAGAGGTGGTTGGGCTCCTTAAATAGCCTCCCACACCACCCCCGAGGCAACTCCTACATTAATGCCTTTGAAAGACAACCCTCATACTTTATGTCACAAACATTAAATACCCGATGCACTAGTTGTCTCCACGTCATAAACATTAAAGGCCAAGACATGCCTTTTTCCTAACCACTGTGTGTCAGGGACTGTTGTCACAGAGGTGGATCAGCAACTGTCTGACAGTCCCAAATACCACGGTGGTTTACTCAAGTGCAGGTTTAACATTGCCTAACTGGTTAGTGACATCATACAAAGTGGATGCGACATTAAGTAGAGGGTTATTTGTCTTACAATTTAACGCCCGATGGAACTCAAGGCTGCCCCCCCCCCCCCCCCCCGAGGTTCCACGGTCAGGGTCCTTTGGTGTTTTACCAGGTGTATCTAAGATGGTCAGGACAATCCCCAACGGTGTCTCACTTATCAATCCTCCAAACCAAGTCCCTCTAAAGTTCCCACGGCGAGGTCATTCGATAGAGCTTGAAAGCTCTCCCAGGCCTTGCCAAGCCTGGTCTCTTACGAGTACCGTTCGACCTCACACATAATCATTATTATCGTTACATCTTTAGATTCATTATAGCCCATAGTCAGTACAAACAAAAGATACAATATGGCTAAGTACAACAAGCTAAAATATGAGTTACCACGCTAAGCTGCCTCGCTGAGATGCCACGCTGAGTTGCCACGCTTGAGCTGTCTTGCTAAGTTGCCATGCTGCCTTAACCCCAGATACTTTTATAAATAGGAGAATTATCCCTAATCTCAGGATTATCTTCAAGCCCCCTCTACAACATCATATCCGGTTTAAATCGAGTTGTGTTCATTTTCGATAAAAAAAAATCGAATTGTGTTTCTTTGATTTTGGTGTTGTTCGGGTAGGTTAATAAAATAAGATTTCACGTTGTGTCGCACATTAATCAAGTCATGTTCAAATATATATATATATATATATTGGAGTCACATGTTTTACAACTATGTCAAAGTGGTTTTAATAGTATTAGAGGTTTTAATGGTAATTAATGCAGTAATTTTTTTTATTCATTAATAATATACTAATTGAACTTACACCCATAAGTATTTTTGGAAACTAAACAGATGCATGAACCTAAACCAAAATCGACACTTCGTTTAAAGTCCACTCATTATCTCTTAAGATCCGACTATGAGCATTTCTACAGTAAAACATACCGAAGTATAACCCCATAAAGCTGACAGTACAGATGATTAGAAGACCAAAAATTTGAGACTTGAAAAGTTCAAACAATACAATGACCATTGTATGCCTTTAAATTAAATATCAGCCTCTAGGAAACCTATGAAGACCTTCGATTTCTTCAGTGATGTTTGTGGTGTTATTGCTATTCGAATATTGATGGACAAGTACACAAAAAAATCAAGGGGGTAACCATATGTTGATTTCTTTGATGATGCACATCTTGTGGCAACTATGGCAAAGAATAGGCAACTATTGCTTGGGACGAAATTAAGCATAGCACGTTCGGATCCAAGATAGAAAAGAATGAGAGGACCTTATGTACATGAACGTGGTAATAAGCAACCTCATGTATTCGAATCGAAAGAATCTGTTGGTATTTACAAAGGAAGCAGAGGAGATCAAAGGAGTATAGATGATAATGTACATCTCAAAGGGAAAAATACATGTGCGATGCCAAGAGCTTCCAGACCCCTTGGTTGAACAAACAAGGATAACCCAAAACCCTAAGTTGCCGAGGAAGATAAAGGCAAGAAGCCAAAATCCAACGAAGAGTTCAGAAAAATGTTTATTAAGAGTTAACTACTTTATCTTATTACGGGTGCATACTTTGAAACTTCGATAAACTTCTTTAAAGTTGGTTCGTAGATGTGAAAGTTGTATGTTTTTAAAACTACGTGATGACATTATACATGTACCATGATACATCAGAGGATTTTTATATCTTTTTTTTTTACTTTCTAATTATTAATGGCGTATTCATTAACAAAAAAAGATTTACTTGATATATCTTTTATTTTCCATTTATATTATTTTTTGTCCATATAGTATGCATGAGAACATTGAGTTATATTTTAGAAATCTTTGTGCACGTTTTGACGATCTAAATATGTAGATAATCGTAGATCTTTTGTTCTTAGCATGAAATTTTTTTGTAGATTGAATTTATTCTCCATTGACATATGCATAAATGTAGCGAGTTTTACATGTATTCTGTTTTACATACAAAATTAAAAACAGTTTTACATTTAAATTCAATAAAATAGTTTAAAAGTTTGTTATGCATGTATTTTATGTTGTTTATGATGGGTGTTGATTCAACTCTATAATTGAAGTTGTTAGTATCTTGCCTCATTGTCTTTAAATTTATTAGGTTGTTTTCCAAGTTCTTGATAAAACTATTAAGTGAGTGTTTTTTTGTTTGTTTGGTTGACATTTAATTTCTTTTAAAGTGTCATTTTGTCTTTTATTCCTATTTGCATTATTATTTTATTAAAAATGACCAATTAGGCTAAACTAACGCAGACGGTTATAAATGAGTTTACAATGTTGAGTTTAATGGATAAGAATTTGCGTCTTAAGCATGTGAAGTTGGGGCTAATTTTAATTGTTTATTAGAATACTTTATAGATACCGACCGAATTTTAGTTTTCATTTATTTGTTAGGTTAAAAATTATTTTTTAAGATTTCATGTTTGTAACTACATTTTAATCTAGGTTAGTTATGTTATTACTTTTTTAGTGTGTAAAAGACCCATCTGATTTTATTTTCTTGATTTCTTTCAAGAGTCGAATGATGTATTTGGGATGTGTACTGAAATTCTATGGACTTTTTTTTCATTATTGTGAGAACTTCCCCGACCGGTGCCACTTTGTGAACACTGCCGATTAGGAAACTTACGGGTCCTGTTTCCCCGACCCCATAGTAGCCAATGTAATTCAGGAGTGACCGAGGGCAGTAAGAATCGAACCCACGACCAACCGGTCTAAGGCTGCCAAGGGTCCCTGTAACACCTCGTAAATTCAAGGAGCTTTAATTTAATTATATTTGGGAGAAAAAAAGAATTTATTTTGTTGGGAGAAATTAAATTCATGATTTGGAGAATTTTCAAACTTGAAGATCTATTTAATTTGGCGAATTGAGAATTAATTACTCAGAGTATTTTGTTTCGCATTTTTTGAGGTCAAATTGGAGAATGTTATAAATTAATTCCGATGCCAATTCTGAGTGCACATAAGAGTGTACCCAGGGGTAGTAAATGGGTCTCAGGATATTTTTAGGCATATTTGAGCCCACATAAGAGTGTTGGGGGCCTTTTTATAAAGCCCACAAGCCTAAAACAGGATTGAGTTATTAAACCTTAAAAGTGAAAGGGTGAGGCAGCCATAACACATTTTAGAAAACCCTTTTTAGAGAGAGAAAGTGGGTGCAAGTTGGAGAAGCCATGGGAGCCAAAATCAAGAACAAGTGTGTGGGATCTTCTTCAAATCATCATCTACAAAAACAAATTCAGACCCTACGAACCCTAAGGCAAGTGGTAAAACTTTCTTTTAAATTTAATGCATATTACGATTCATATCATAGTGGGTGTGAGATGGGTATAATGTTTGGGTTAAATCAATATCTAATTTGGGGTTGACTAGAATTAGATTTACATTCTATGGTGAAATTTAGAGTAATTTTTTTAGCCTTGAATCTATGGGGGTTTCAATTAGGATTTGGGGGTTTTGAAATCTTGATTTTCATATAAATGGTGAAAATGTTTTGTGTTCTATTCCTTCAACAATCAATTGCTTTAGATATGATGAAGGGTGTTGTTCCTTCTAATCATCAATGGCGGTAGATATGGATGAAGAGAAAGAGCCCAGGTTCATTCGAACGACCTGGGTATCATTTGAATGATTGCCTCTGTCGTTCGAACGACATGCTGCTCGTTCAAACGACGTTGGTTTCAAATTTGTAAAAGATAGATTAATAGGTGTGCTAAACTTATCGAAAGGAATTTTGAATAATGAATTGTGGATATTATATTTCGAGCCAAGTGTGTGAGTCCGGGTATATTGGTTGAGCGACACCAAAGTAATAAAATTAATTAGTGCATAATTAATTAAATTGGGCCGGGATAGTGACTCGGGTATAATTTTGGGGCTAGTGCTATGAGGGCTTAGTTACGGATTTAGCCAAATTAATTTATTATAGAATATGCAAAATATAAAGGTGTTAACCTTAATATGTGTGATTTGAGGAAAAAGTTCTATATTATGAAATTTCGAACCTAAGGAGCAAGTTCGGGTAATTTGGTTGGGTGAGACAACTTAAGTGATAAATAAATAAATAAATAAATAAATAAATAATTGTGAAAATTATTCAAATATCAAGTTGGTATATAGACTTGGGATTAGTAGGCTAGTGTTACGGTAATTGTACACTAGTAGCCTGGATTTAATTATATATATATATATATATATATATATATATATATATATATATATATATACGGTGATGTGTAGTATATATATTTATTTGTGTGAATTATATATATATATTTGTGTGATTAATATTTATAGGAATACATACCCATCTAGTGCTATCATGGGAGGTTGCGCGATGTGGGTAAATCTCCTGGCTTGTGGAACAGGGTGAGTATAGTCCCCATTTCACAGCATCTCTATTATTACGGGTGAGACCTCTTGGGTAGGAGCCGGTCTCATTTTCGGGGGGAACAATGACCGCCTCCACTGTGTTTATTTTGTGTCACTGATTCGAGGAGCTAACTGTGTCAGGGTGTCCGGGTGGATGAGTATACCTGGAAATGATAACATTTTAGAGAACATCCGGTGAGTGCCTACTCAGGAGGACGGAATATATGTTTACAACATGTGTGTGAATGTTGTAATATGATGATACATATATATGGTTCAGATATTTAAATACGAGTAAAATACATGATGTGAATTGTATAGATATTTCATATAATTCGTGAGAATGTTATATGGCCCCAAATGAGTAATGATTAATTAAGTTAATGTGATAAATAACTTATAAATCATATATTAAACATACTCAGTCTAGAGTAGTGTGATAGGAAGGGTATTATCGAGAATTAGTTATGGGGTAGGTGAATAGGTGGGTTATATAAAAGAGCATTAGGTTTGCACAATAGTTGAGGGGTGAGCCGGTCCTCAAGAGAGTGCCACTAGCTTGAATATTTTCACTTGCTAAATATTTTCGAAATATTTGGGGTTCTAACCCTTGCTATAAAATATTTTCAAAAACCTTTTCGGTGTCCAGCCACAGGGATGCTATAATTGTCCTATTCTAGGGTTACGCAGCTGCAACATATGTGGATATTGCAGGATTTTGACTTAGTCACTTCTGTCATTCCATTCCTAGAGTAGGATGCATCCAGTATTTCATTGGGCGTGTCACCATAGTTATTTCATTTTGTTTCAGTCGGATGATGTCATTAGTTTACTCTTATGGTTTATATTTTTTTGTATTTGAGTTATAGCCGGTGGTTTTCTCGACAAAGTTTATATCTACTCTTTTTCAGTATTGTTTGATTCAGTGATTGTGTAATGGTTTATTATACATTATTTCACATGTTGTTAGTGGGGTTTAATAAAAGGATAAAATTTGACACCGTGTCTTTTTGGAATACTAGGTGGTTAGTAAGTTTTAAAAAGTTTTTGACAGTGATGCTAAGAATGAACCACGTGAGATTCCTGTTTAATTTGATATATGAATGATCACCTCGTATCTTATTAGGCAGGGAGTCACAGATGGTATCCGAGCTTCAGGTTCTAGTGTCTTTAGGATCTGTGTAGCTTTTCACATTTCAATGTAGCATTCTTTTATATAGATCCTTATTATAGGATTGTTGTATTCCTTTACGTATGCGACTGACGTTCTCCTGCTATAATTTATAGTTGATGTGCTTCATATACGGTTTCAGTTGAGCGTGGCAAATCGAACATTATAGAACGACAAGTGTGGGATGGTTGAAGGATTGCAGGATGGAGGACTCAGCAGAATCCATAGAGTGTTCTGGGAACAGTAACGCGGTAGGAGTCACCATATTGTTTAAACAATTGAAGTTGGAGTAACCACTGGGGCGCAGTAGCTTCACCAAGAACTGTCGAAAAGGATGATGGTGCAAGCTAAAAAATATTTTTGGTATTTTGTATGGTCATTTCGAGTGCGCCGTTGAGTCCAGAAGGGTCGAGATAGTCAGAATAGTATACCCGAGTTTTTAGTTTGAGTCCCGGGGAAATTTTAGGCCTAACCGGCGCACCGAGAGGGCATTATGGTAAATTATATTTTTGAGTTTAATTAATGGACGAAAATAGGGAGTTATTTTATCATCCACGGGAGATCCATTAGGGTTGAGTGACACAAAAAGTAAAGAATGACCATAGAGGGTGTGAGGGAGAACAAGTTCCAAGAGGGAAGGCCTAATTAGCACCACCTTGCACAACCATCACCACCATCATATAGATTGAAACAAGAGGAACACACCCATACCAACATCAAGAAATTAGACGACTAATTTGAGGCAAGTGTTTATTTCTTGCTTTTCTTTAGCAATAACCATATTCATGTTAGTATAGGGATGATATAAACATATGATGTTCATAAAAGTGATAAAACAAAATTAGAGATTTAGGATGTATGATTTGAATATGAGATTAATTAGATTAAACCCTTCATGTATGTAAGATAGAAATCACGTTTTGATGAACTTATGTGAAAAACGAATTTGGAAATCATGTGTTCTTGAATAAGAATTTGAAGAACTAGGGTTTTAGTAATTAATTTGGGGATTTCATATTTCTTTGATGATTCGTACTGATTTAATGATTCTAGGATGTTAGAATCCATGTGTAATTGTTAGGATTTGATTTGAGACTGATTGATTGGAGTTTGGGATGATAATTTAGAGGTTTTAGGGTTAAAATGGTGGAAAAACGCTGAAATTCTGGGTAGAAGATGAAACAGTGAGTCTCGTGCGAAGGTCGTTCGAGCGAGATAGGCATCTCGCACGAAGTCGCTCGAGCGACACATGACAGTCATTCAAACGACATTGCCATCTGGTTCGAGCGACAAGTTGAATTTCTAGGAAACTTCTTAGGGGCAGTTTTGGAATTTTCCAGTATATTCGAGTGAGAGAAATTGCCAGTTAACAGATTTGAAACGAGATAGGTCTATGAGGAAGTATGTAAGTTTTATACTTTAATTAACCCGGAAAGGAGAGTTACTTCGAAAATTACTAAAGAGTTGTGATGATTTAGTAATACTATAAAATATGTAATAATGAGAATGAAATGCATATGGTAATTATACAAAAAGGCTGGGAGAATACCTATATATATATTAATAGGGTGTGTTGATACCTATTACATGCTTAATATAATGTGTATGACATACCTAGATGCTTGCTATCGCGGGAGGTTGTGTAGAGACAGTCTTATCCTAGGTGACCTTCGGGGGGGGGTTATTGACTTGTATCTCATAACGTAGGACTGTGAAGACTTATTTGTGAGTTGATGAGTCAGCTGACTATGGGAGCGTAGGTATGTGCGTGACCCATAGGTATGTGAACTATGTTCGCCTCCACTATGTGTGTTTTGTATATATGGTTCGTGGGAGACTTTCGAGTCGATAGTCCTTATTGGAGTACAAGATGTACCAGGACATGATAACAGAGTATGCAATGCACTACATGTTTAACCTTGGGGTGCTGAATTGATATATATATATATATATATATATATATATATATATATATATATACTTGTGTTATTCCTACTGTGAGATAATAGTATGTTATTAAGATAGTAAATTCATAAATCACGTCTACTGGGAATACTTAACTTAGTGTGATAACACTTAACCGAATTAATAATTGGTGAAATTAGTAATGTGGAAAACTGAGAATCACGGGTTACTACTACTAGGTATCAGTAGGAGCGTAAGTCTTTACCTAGTTAGAAGGATTAAAGATGGCTAGGGTGGATTAGTTGTACGTTAGGCGTGCACATTAGCTGAGAGGTGAGAATCTCAAGCGATAGTTCGAACTAACATGCATTTGATACTTTCTTTATTGCGAATTTTTAATACTTGTTAAAATAAATATTTTTACACCTCGGGCTCTGACCCGTTTCTTGCATATCTTTCCTCTTTTGCTATATTTATGTATTATATTAGGTGCTAAGCCACAGGGACACCAGACTTAGAGATTTGGACTACTTGGCGTGTTGCAGCTGTTGTGTAAGCTATAGGTCCTTGCACTAGATGCCTCTATCATTTCCCTCAGTTCTATCTAGATTTTCCATTTAGGGCATGTGTCTCCCATTCCTTAGACATTTTTTAGAAATTGTATTAAGTTTACTTTCCTCTCATTTCATTTGGATTTATTGTTACTATGGTTCTTGGTTTAGAGTTTTGAGCTGGAATGTTTTATCCAGATGTATTTATTTCAGTATGTGATTTAGATTTAGTATTTATATTATTTAGTTATGTGGTGGATGGATTATAATTCAATTCTTGGATTTAATAAATGAATGATTTTTTGGAAAATTGAAAAAGAAAATATTTTGACACCAGCTTAATTAATTATTAGGAGGTTAATAAGGTTGTTATGTTTTCGATAGTGATGCTAAGAATGAACCAACCGAACATTCTCTATCAAATTTTATAAAGGACTGATCACTCGATATTTAATTGGGCAGGGTGTCACAGGTGGTATCACAGCATCAGGTTCTAGAGTCATTTAGGATCTGTACGGCTTATCATGTTTTCAGCCTAGCATTCTTTGATGGAGAGCCTTATTTTTAGGATTGTTGTAGTCTTGATTGTGAGTTTACATCTTCATCTATTTGAGATTTAACGATAACTGTGAACTAACAAAATTCTTTCTCATCTCAGATGCCTCCACGACGTGCACCTAAGGACAGGAATGCCCATCCAGAGCCACCACTAGTTCCAGCTCAGGGCATGATGAATGCTACCGAAGTTGCTGCCATCGTTGCACAGGCAATTAATGCAGCATTGGCAGTGGTACAACAGGAACCACCCCAGGCACCAGTAGTGGCGCCAGCACCTTTCCACATCTTCCCTACTATGTGGGAGAGAGTTAGGGATGCCTTTCAGAAGGCGTACCCTACAGAGTTCATAGGTAGTTCTGATGTAGTGATTGCTAGCCAGTGGAAGAAGGACATACAACGAAACCTCCGTATGTATGAGTGCACTGAGGTCCAGAGCCAGGTTTTGGCTACCTTGACAAGGGCAGCCTTACAGTGGTGGGAGTCCACTACTACTACAGAGGAGAGAGATCTAATGATAATTGGTGATTTCTGGGTGCGGTTTGACCGTAAGTACTTTCCTTCGGCCATTCAGACTGAGATGAGGCGGAAGCTACTAAACCTCACCCAGGAAGGGAAGACCATAGATGATTACGAAGAAGATTTGACCAGTCTAATTAATCTGGTACCAACAGAGGTACCTACCGAGGATAAGAAGATACAGATGTTCATGGATGGCCTCACCCGGAGGATCAGTCAGCATCTTATAGGTAACCTCTCATTACAAACCTATATTGATGTGCTTAATGTAGCACTACTGCACTGTCAGGACCACCGCTTCCATATGACAGGGAGCAAACGAGCAGGGGAGTCCAGCCAACAGGGCTGGACAGGAGGTAATGGTGCTACCGAGGCATAACCATCTCAGGGTCAGCAGAGATAGGTTGATCAGAGTTCCCAGTAGGGGGGATTCTAAGTGATTAAGGTTAGGGGGTTTCCATCAGGGTCAAGGAGGTTTTAGTCATGGCCAGCAGGATCAGCCTGGCCATCAGGGCCAATAGGGACATCAGGGCTAGCAGCAGTTTAGGCAGGGCCAAGGGGGAGGTGGAAACGGCCAGTAGGGGCAGCGAGGGGGAAATTTTGTGGGAAGTGTTTTATATGTGTCAAGACTGGCCACAAGCGACATGATTGTCCTAAGAGGGGAAGGGCCCCACAGCAGCAGCAGCAGCAAGGTGCTCGACAGGAGCCCCAGAGACCGATTTTTCCCGCCGCTCTCCCAGCACCATCTCAGATGCCAGTGCTACCAGCCATTCTGGTAGTCCTAGTCAAACAGGGACAACTTCAATATGGATGGGTTTATAACCTCCATTAGACCGCATCCCCACAGGCTCTACCCACTATTGAGGGTATGTTTTCTATCTAGAGGACTATGGGGCATATTTTATTTGATACGGGGGCCACACATTGTTTTATTGCCATGAGTTTTGCACGTGCTTTGGGGTTATTAGTTACAGTAGAGAGTACTATTACTTATGTATATTCGCCTTTGGGTAGTGGTTCACATATTTAATTTATATGTAGAGGGGTGGGAATGAGAGATTGGGAGACTTACTTTACCTACCGACATGCTTGTGTTAGAGATGTCTGAGTATGATGCGATTATCGGTATGGATTGGCTTGTTTCATATAGGGCCATTATCGATTGCTTTAGTAGTACTATTATTTTTTCCATACCTAATCAAGAGATGTTCCTGGTGGCGATGCCTCGTTCTGAGGGAGGATCGTCCACTCATTTGTTTTATATCGAGGAGGAGACCTCAAAGGAGGTCGTGATACTGCTTGATTCGATACCGGTGGTGAGGGAATTCGCTGATGTGTTTGAGGATATTACGGGGTTGCCACCTAGCAGAGAGATAGACTTTATTATAGATTTGACGTCGGGCACTCAGCCGATTGCCCGCGCACCGCCCTAATGGAGATGAGGGAGCTACGGAATCAGATAGAGCAGCTATTGGGCCAGGGGTTTATTTGTAGGAGTACTTCACCTTGGGGTGCCTCTATGCTATTCATTAAGAAGATAGATGGATCGTTACGTTTGTGTATTGATTATCGAGAGTTGAATAAGGTCACGATACGGAATAAATATTCGTTGCCTTGAATCGATGACTTATTCGACTAGTTGAGAGGAGCTTCCTTCTTCTCGAAGATTGACTTGAGGTCAGGATACCATCAGTTAAGGATCAGGGAGAAAGATGTGTCGAAGACTGCTTTCTTGTCGAGATAAGGTTCCTATGAGTTTACGGTTATGCCTGTTGGGCTAACCGATGCCCCAGCCGTGTTTATGAACTTGATGAACAGGGTGTTAAGAGAGTTACTGGATCAATTTTTCATTGCCTTCATAGATGACATCCTTATTTACTCCCAGACTGAGTAGGATCATGCCGAACAATTGAGATAGATTTTGCAGACACTCCGCCAGCACGAGTTGTATGAAAAATATGAGAAATGTAGATCTTGGCTGAAAGAGGTTCAATTATTTGGGCATATTATTTCAGATAGAGGGATATACTTAGACCCGAGGAAAGTGTCTGCGATTAGGGAGTGGGGACAACCCACGATGCCGACAGAGATACGTAGTTTCTTGGGCCTAGCGGAATGCTACAGGTGGTTCATTCGGGGATTCTCTAAGATAGCGATTCCATTGATTCATTTGACTCGCAAAGGGGTGCCATTTATCTGGGATGATGCCTCCCAGTTGGCTTTTGACGAGCTGAAAGATAAGTTGACTTCAGCACCAGTGTTAGCACTACCCAGGCCAAGAGTGGAGTATCTAGTCTACACATATGTATCCTTACTAGGACTTGGAGGTGTGCTTCAGCAAGAGGATCAGGCTATAGCCTATGCTTCGCGTAAGCTTAAGCCTCATGAAAGGAATTACCCCCATGACTTGGAGTTAGCGGCAGTCGTGTTTGCACTTCAGATTTGGAGTCACTATCTCTTGGGGGAGAAATTTTGCTTATTCACGAATCAGAAGTCATTACAGTACCTCTTCATGCAGAAAGAGATGAATATGTATCAACGTCTTTGGATCAAATTCATGAAGGATTATCCGTTCGATATCCAATACCACCCAGGAAAGGCTAACGTGGTAGTAGATGCGTTGAGCCGTAGGCCAGTGGATGAGAGAGTCGAGGTGTGGAAAGAAAAATGGAAGGAATTGGGACACCAGGATACCGTGGCCAGATCATTTATGTCTTCTATGACAGTTATGCCTCAGATTGTTACGAGAGTCGTACAGGCCCAGATAGTGGATTCGTTCTGTCAAGATCGGATTAGGTATCTTTTATCTAGTGGAGCCGAGTCTTATTCAGTGAGCTCCGAGGGTGATTTGCGCTTCAATGAGAGACTCGTTGTTCCAGAGGGGGAGGACATTTGACATGCAGTGATGACGGAGTCGCATGGGTACCGATTTACAATACATCCCGACGGGGATAAAATGTACCAGGATATGAGGCGGCAGTACTGGTGGAGCGGAATGAAGAGAGACAACGCGGAGTTCATCTCTAAGTGTACCACTTGTCAGCTAGTGGAAGTGGACCACCAGAGACCACCAGGTTTACTTCAGCCATTAGAGATCCCTACGTGGAAATGGGAGGGCATTTCCATAGACTTCATTACCGGGTTGCCTAGTTTTCGCAGAGAGGAAACGATTCCATATGGGTTATTATGGATCGGTTGACGAAAGTAGCCCATTTTCTACCAGTCAGGACAGACTATACAGTGGGACAGTATGCTCGGCTATTTATTGCATAGATAGTGAGACTGCATGGTGTACCTCTTAATATCGTGTCGGATAGAGAGAAGACATTTGTATCTCATTTTTGGGAGAGTTTCCAGGAAGCGATGGGTACCGAGTTGCGGTTGAGTACAACATATCACCCGCAGACCGATGGGCAGACTGAGCACACTAATCAGATGATCGAGGACATGTTGCACATGTGTATCCTTGACTTTAGGGGAGATTAGGAGCAGTATCTTCCTCTGGTGGAGTTCGCTTATAATAACTTCTATCAGTTTATGATTGTCATGGCCCCGTTTGAGGCATTGTATGGTAAACCTGGTCGTTCTCCAGATTGTTGGCTAGAGGTGGGAGACAACAAGATACTCAGGCCAGAGGTAATTCAGGAAACATCGAGCAGGATTGAGATGATTTGGGATAGCATACAGGTAGCCCAGGACAGAAAGAAAAGCTATGCCGATGCTAAGAGGTCTTTTCGAGAGTTCGTAGTGGGGGACCAGGTTTTGTTGAGAGTATCTCCGATGAATGGAGTAATGATATTTGGGAAGAAAGGGAAATTGGCTCCGAGATACGTAGAACCATTCCCTATTATAGAGAGGGTCGGACTAGTTGCTTACATGCTTGGGTTACCAGAGCACTTGCATTATATCCATAATGTGTTTCACATTTCGTCACTGAGGCGATATCTTCGGGATGAGTTAGCACACACTCACATCGTGATTGAGGAGATTGAGTTACATTCAGACAGTTAATATGATGAGATATCGGTGGCTATCCTAGATCATAGTGAGAGGAGGCGGATGTCAAAGGTAGTTCCACTTGTTCGGATGCAATGGCAGCATCACAATGTGGAGGAGTTTACTTGCGAGTGTGAGGCAGATATGCGTGAGAAATATCCAGATTTATTCGTACCAAGTATACCTTATTTTCCGAATTTCGGGACGAAATTCCGTTATTAGGAGGGAAGTATGTAATACCCCATACTTTTAATGATTTAAATAATTATGGGATCAATTATTATTGTGGGATTAATTGAATTAAAATGTGAGAAGTTAATTGTTAATTAATCCGGATTCAAATAAATATTAACTAACGTGCCAAGGGTTGATACTTATTGATTGAATATTAATGTGTGATATGTAATATGGAACTATAGACTTCGATAAATTGTCAAGAATAAGAAATACGGCAGTTTAGTAAATTAAGTCAGATGTGCGTGTGAGTCATGTCGGGACTAATTTAATGGAATAAAAAGATTAATTATTTTTGGTAACTCGTATGGTCATTTTGAGTGCGCCATTGAGTCCGGAAGGGTCGATATAGTAAAAATAGTATACTCGGGTGCTTAGTTTGAGTCCTGGGGAAATTTTAGGCCTAACCGACGCCCCGAGAGGGCATTATGGTAAATTGTATTTTTGGGTTTAATTAATGGACGAAAATTGGGTCTTATTTTATCAGCCACGAGAGGTCCATTAGGGTTGAGTGATACAAAAAGTAAAGAATGGACATAGAGGGTGTGAAGGAGAACAAATTCCTAGAGGGAAGGCCTAATTAGCACCACCTTGCACAACCATCACCACTATCGTGTAGATCGCAACAAGAGGAACACACCCATACCAACAACATCAAGAAATCGAACAACTAATTCAAGGCAAGTGTTTATTTCCTGATTTTCTTTAGCACTAACCATATTCATGTTAGTATAGGGATGATATAAACAAATGTTGTTCATAAAAGTGATAAAAAAATTGGAAATTTGAGATGTATGATTTGAATCTGAGATTAATTAGATTAAACCCTTCATGTATGTAAGATAGAAATCACGTTTTGATGAACTTATGTGAAAAACGAATCTGAAAATCATGTGTTCTTGAATAAGAATTTGAAGAACTAGGGTTTTAGTAATTAATTTGGGGATTTCATATTTCTTTGATGATTCGTAATGATTTGATGATTCTAGGATGTTAGAATCCATGTGTAATTGTTAGGATTCGATTTGAGACTGGTTGATTGGAGTTTGGGATGATAATTGAGAGGTTTTAGGGTAAAATGGTGGGAAAACGCTGAAATTCTGGCTAGAAGATGAAATAGTGAGTCTCGCGCAAAGTCGCGCGAAGGTCGTTCGAGCGAGATAGGCATCTCACGCAAAGTCGATCGAGCGACACGTGGAAGTCGTTCAAACGACATTACCATCTGGTTCAAGCGACAAGGTGAATTTCTGGGAAACTTCTTAGGGGAAGTTTTGGAATTTTCCAGTCTATTAGAGTGAGAGAAATTTCCAGATAACAGATTTGAAACGAGACAGGTCTATGAGGAAGTATGTGAGTTTTATACTTTAATTAATCCAGAAAGGAGAGTTACTTTGGAAATTACTAAAGAGTTGTGATGATTTAGTTATACTATAAAATACGTAATAATGAGAATGAAATGCGTATGGTGATTATACAAAAAGGCTGGGAGAATACCTATATATATTAATAGGGTGTGTGGATACCTATTACATGCTTAATATTATGTGTATGACATACCTAGCTACTTGCTATCACGGGAGGTTGTGTAGAGACAGTCTTATCCCGAGTGACCTTTGGGGAGATTATTGACTTGTATATCAGAACATAGGACTGTGAAGAATTATTTGTGAGTTGATGAGTCAGCTGACTATGGGAGCGTAGGTGTGTGCCTGACCCATAGGTATGTGAACTATGTTCGCCTCCACTATGTGTGTTTTGTGTATATGGTTCGTGGGAGATTTCGGAGCAGATAGTCCTTATTGGAGTACAAGATGTACCGGGACATGATAGCAGAGTATGCAATGCACTACAGGTTTAGCCTTGGGCTGTTGTATTGATATATATATATATATATATATATATATATATGTATATATTGGTGTTATTCCTACTGTGAGATAATCATATGTTATTAAGATAGTAAATTCTTAAATCACGTCTACTGGGCATACTTAATTTAGTGTGATAACACTTAACCGAATTAATAATTGATGAAATTAATAATGTTGAAAGCTGAGTGATGATGCCGGAATCAGCACCACCAGGTAAGGTGTTTTCAAGCTCAATCTAAGGACAACAATGGCAGCATAGTATGTAAATGGTAAGAGAATGAGTTGAAGAGAAGGGGAGAGTATACCAGGATATAAGTGGTTCAGCCTAGATTGGCCTACGTCCACTGTGTGTGTGTAATCTCACTGCAATAAGGCACTAATGGCCATGGATACAATCTCTCAAGCTTTCTCTCTCTACTGTGTATCTAGACAGAGTTTTTTTGCTAGGGTTGAATATCTGGGATCCCTTTGCAAGGTAGAGGATGACCTCTATATATAGTACCTAGGGGGTGTAATGTACCCCCCATGCATGCAATGAGCATGTGTGTGGTTACCTCACCAATGTGGGAGTGCCATCTGTCACTGTCACATGTAGAGAATGATGATGCAATATTCTCCCCACGTGTGAGGAATAATCTTGTTATAACTGATTTATGTCCACGTGTCCTCATCCAAATGTCAGCAGGTGCTCGGCTATCGCGTCTGGTGTATGACCTCGGCCTTGGTGAGGTCGAGGTTGGTGAGTCTTGATACCTGTTCAGTTCGAGTGATCCATGGAGGTCTCGGCCTGATCCTAGCCGAGACAATGGACAGGGTCGGCCTGATATGAGGTTGCTGGTGACTTCCTGCAGGCTCGGCCTATGTATGGACGAGGTTGCCATTTCAAGGCATATGCGAGTGTTGTTGATCCTTATGATGTCCCTTGGAGAGGCTCATAGTAGTGTCAGCCTGGGCCGACCTTGATATGGCCGAGGGGTGATATCGCGTGCCCAAAACTCGTCCAACGTCTTCCATGATCTCGGCCGAGGTTGGTGTCTTTAGGACGAGGTTGGTGTCTCTAGGCCGAGGTTACAATTGGGGCATATCAATCACCCCCCGGCCCTTAGTCATATGTGAGAGCAAGTGACTAGGGGATTACTACACCTCCGAGGCCTGTCTGTTACAAGCCAATACTTGCTTAACACTTGTCCAATGCTGGAACATGCTTGCTTGGTAGGCGTGTGCTGTCAGCCGCCCTTTGGGGATCCCAAGGCAATGATGGGCCTAGGGAGTTATGCCTGAGTATATAAGGGTTTTGAACCCTTCTTTCCTTCTTTCTTCTTCATTTCTTCCAGTTCTGCCGCTTTCGTTCCAGCAGCTCTCTCTCTCTAGAAAGATCTTGGTTCAAGGCTTTTGGGTGGTGATTTCTCTCGTCTTCTCCTCTCTTCCTCACCATTTCATCCTCAGGTAAGGTCTACCATACTTTTTCCTTCATTTTACCTGCAAGCACCCTAATTTTCGTACTTTTCGGCGTGTTTCTTAGTTTTCCGGAGACACCACCATAGTTTCAGGCGAGCTTTTCTTGCCAAATTTAAGTAGTTTGATCTTTAGATTCCTTTACTTTATCAGCCAGTCTTGTTTGTAATTTTTAGAGTTTAGGAAAATCCCTAAGTGTAGTGTCGTCCTCTGATGCTCAGACCCTTATATCAGCTTCTAGAGGAGTTCCCCTCTCTTAGAGAGAAGACTTTAGAGAAGATTAGGCAAATAGAAAGAGCACAGGAGGAGGCTCGTAGATCCCAAGAGTTTTCCATTAGACCCATATTTCCACCACCTCTGAAGGTGATATATCCTGACCCCCCGGAGAACTTCTATCAGACAGGGGTTCCTGCTGATCCCATACCTATGTCTGAGTCTGAATCTTCTACCTCAGACCCCATGTCTGTGGATTCCTTTCAAGAGTCCATGGACTTCACACCTAGACCTGATCAGGCCCCTGATCAGGCCGAGGTCTCCAGCCGAGCCTCGTCCCATAATCACTCAAGCACCTTAGGGTCTTCCTCAGAGGTTGAGATTCTTGAGCCGAGTGTGGCCATACCACCACCAATTGACGCTATCCCTATGTCGGCTGTCACCGGGGCAGAGTTTGCTCAGAGGTTTCCTAGTTACCCATCAACATCTGCTCCGGCCGACGTTGAGTTGGATGATGATGATGAGGTTGAGAGCGATGTCGACGTCTCTGAGGTGGCCGAGATCGAGAGTACTATTACTGAGGTAGACCTTCTCTGCTTCAGATATCTGTATTCTATTAGCCCTTCAATAAAACTTAGGAGACCTCTGAGGGAAGATAGGGCTTATCATGGCCGAGACGGGGAGATCTGCTTGTACGAGCAGATGTTCAAGTTGGGGTTTTGTCTGCCCATTCATGCCATAAATAAATCCATCCTCTCTTACATTAATTTGGCCCCCTCCCAACTCTCTCCTAATGCCTGGAGAATCCTAATAGGGGCCATAGTGTTATGGAAGGTTGTCCACCACTCAGACCTTCCAGTTCAAGTCTTTGTAGGTTGTTATGTCCCTTCCTCGGCCAAAAATCATCCGAGCTACTACCATATTGTAGCTTGGAGGCCTGAGAAGAAATTGCTTCAGGTGACCCAGACTTCCAACCATAACTGGAAGCCTCGGTACTTCTTTGCCTCGGGGCCATGGGAGTTTGTCCCGTGTGTTCCCTCGTCCAATCTGGAGCAGAGGATGCCCCTGAGGTGGGGTAAGGTCACCATGTCTGCCAGGGCCGACCCTGGCCTAAGTCTACAAAACCTCCAGAAGGTGAAAGCCCTTCAAGATCATGGGGTAAATGGTCTATTTATCAGGTTTGAACATCTGATGACTCCCCACTTCCTCTCTGGGACAGGTCTGGGTGGAAGTCCCCTTGCCGAGCTTGGTAAGCATTTTCGTTTTGCAAGTTTAACCTCTGAGTTTATTCATATCTAATTATCTAACTAAGGTCTACTAATTTTTTGCAGAGTGACCAAGGGATATTCCAGACGAGCTTTGGGAGATGGACGCACCGATCTTGACAAGACTTGCCAAGAAAGCAGGTCTTAATGCTCCTCCCCCAGCTCCCTCGGCCTCTAAGCCCCCAGCCAAAAAGACGAGGGCTCCCGAAGATCATGCCCCTGAGGATCAGAGGCCGAAGAAGAAGACTACTGAAGTTGCCATCCCGATCTCTTCAGCTGACATCCTGTCGGCTCGTCTGGCTCAGTTGAAGTTAACTGATAGTGTAGTCGGCCACAGCATGCAGGCCCTGGATGCCATCAGCTTTGTAATGACCGAGGCTGATAAACGCTTCTACAGGGGTATGGACACCCCATTGCTGGTTGAGTTCGGCCTTCACAGAGTCATTCAGGTATGATTTGATCCTTCATTACAAATTCTTGTAAGTGTAACATCTGATTCTTCTTCAGCTTACTTATGATCACTAAACATGCAGGGCTTGACCGCTATGCACCATTTATCGAACTGGACTCTGAGGAAGTTGCCTCTCATCCAAAAGGGGAAAGAGGCCGAGAAAGTTCAGAGTACTCTGAACGCAAAGATAGAGCGCCTCAAGTCTGAGCTGAAGGGCTCTGAGGAGAAGGTGAAGGGGTTGGAGAAGGACATCTCCCATCTTGGCAAGGATCATGCTGCTGCATTAAAGGCTAAGGACGACGTTCTGCAGCAAAAGGTCAACTTAGCTGTCAGGGCCGCCCTTAAGGACGCCTCTGAGAAGATAATTGCTGACTACAAATCCTCTGATGAGTTCATGGGGTTTGGCTTTGAATACTTTGAAAGAGGTATCAAAGCCACTACTAAATGGGCTGACATCAGAGAGAGAGAGGCCGACACTTTGAAGGCCTCTGATTTCGTGGGTCTTGGCTTTGTTGATCCATAATTTGCCCAAGCTCTTCAAGAGGTTTAGGAAGAGGTTGTCGCTCCTGCAGATACTGCTACATTAGAGGTCACCGAGGTTGGAGGGGCAGACCCTTGTGATGATGCGGCCGAGGTCTCTAACCAAGCCGAGGGTGTCAATGTTCCCCCCTCAGACTCTTAGGATATTTTGATCACTGTTTGTAACTTAACTGTATTGTGAAACTTTTGTCTGTAATCATTGAACATATAATTTCTAAATATATATATCAACTTCTGATGAGGACCATCTTCACTTTCTTTTCATTGAATGTCATGTGATGCTTTTCATTCTTAGCTCCATTGTTATGGTGTCTGCTAAAAATTAATTTATAATCTGAGCTTTAACCTCTGAAGTCCTCTTTCTAAGCTTGTCTTTTTGCAATGGCCTTGTTTAAACTCAACCAATGGTCCTGAGCTCAGACCTTGTCACCAATGAATGGTGTTATGAAGGTCTGAGGTTATTACCTAAGAGGTTATCCTCATAATGAATCTCACCAAATTAATGATGTTAAGTGTCTGAGGTCATCTCGTTATGGTGTCTGACCTCAGACCTTGTCACCAAATTAATGATGTTATTAGGGTCTGAGGTCATCACCTAAGATGTTATCCTCATAATGAATCTCACCAAATTAATGATGTTAAGTGTCTGAGGTCATCTCATTATGGTGTCTGACCTCAGACCTTGTCACCAAATTATGATGTTATAAGGGTCTGAGGTCATCACCTAAGATGTTATCCTCATAATGGATCTCACCAAATTAATGATGTTAAGGGTCTGAGGTCATCTCATAGGATGTTATCCTCATAATGAATCTCACCAAATTAATGATGTTAAGGGTCTGAGGTCATCTCATAAGATGTTATCCTCATAATGAATCTCACCAAATTAATGATGTTAAGTGTCTGAGGTCATCTCATTATGGTGTCTGACCTCATACCTCGTCACCAAATTATGATGTCAAGGGTCTGAGGTCATCTCCTAAGATGTTATCCCCATAATAAATTTCACCAAATCAATGATGTTAAGGGTCTGAGGTCATATCATTATGGTGTCTGACCTGATACCTCGCCACCAAATTATGATGTTAAGGGTCTGAGGTCATATCCTAAGATGTTATCCCCATAATAAATCTCACCAAATTAATGATGTTAAGGGTCTGAGGTCATCTCATTATGGTGTCTGACCTCAGACCTTGTCACCAAATTATGATGTTATAAGGGTCTGAGGTCATCACCTAAGATGTTATCCTCCTAATGAATCTTACCAAATTAATGATGTTGTGTGTCTGAGGTCATCTCATTATGGTGTCTAACCTCATACCTCGTCACCAAATTATGATGTTAAGGGTCTGAGGTCATCTCCTAAGATGTTATCCCCATAATAAATTTCACCAAATTAATGATGTTAAGGGTCTGAGGTCATCTCATTATGGTGTCTGACCTCAGAACTTGTCACCAAATTATGATGTTATAAGGGTTTGAGGTCATCACCTAAGATGTTATCCTCCTAATGAATCTCACCAAATTAATGATGTTGTGTGTCTGAGGTCATCTCATTATGGTGTCTAACCTCAGACCTTGTCACCAAATTATGATGTTATAAGGGTCTGAGGTCATCACCTAAGATGTTATTCTCATAATGAATCTTACCAAATTAATGATGTAGTGTGTCTTAGGTCATCTCATTATGGTGTCTGACCTCAGACCTTGTCACCAAATTATGATGTAATGAGTCTGAGGTCATCTCCTAAGATGTTATCCCCATAATAAATTTCACCAAATTAATGATGTTAAGGGTCTGAGGTCATCTCATAGGATGTTATCCTCATAATGAATCTCACCAAATTAATGATGTTGTGTGTCGGAGGTCATCTCATTATGGTGTCTGGCCTCAGACCTTGTCACCAAATTATGATGTTATGAGGGTCTGAGGTCATCACCTAAAACGTTATCCCCATAATATATCTCTGATCTAAGAATGAAGCAAGAACTGTCATGGGAACTGATCTTTATTAATATAATCTTCACAATAAGATGGTACACTTACATAAAACTCTATGCAACATCATATGTAATATCTCTTTAGGTGGTCAGGATTCCATGGGTTAACGAAAGGTTCTCCTTCTAGGTTTTCTAGCCTGTAAGTGCCAGGCACAACCTCTTCTGTTACTTTGTAGGGGCCATGCCAGTTTGGGTGAAGCTTATTTGCCTTTTGTAGGGCCTTCTTTAGCACTAGGTCTCCCACTGCAATGGGTCTTGACTTCACCCTCTGGTTATAGAATTTCGCTGCCCTTTGCTGGTAGGCTACTTTTCTGACCTCTGCGTCCTCTCTCCTTTCTTAGATAAGATCTAGGTCTAGCCTCCTCTTTTCCCCATTGTTGTCAGGGTCATAGGGATGAATTCGATGAGTTGGCAGTCTTACCTCCATTGGTATGACGGCCTCTGAGCCATGTGCCAACATGAACGGGGTTTCTCCTGTTGGTGTCCTTTCCGTGGTTCTGTAGGCCCATAACACAGCGTAGACCTCTTCAGTCCATCTTCCCTTCGCATCTTCTAACCTCTTCTTGATTCCGTCTAAGATAGTTCTGTTTGTGACCTTGGTCTGACCATTTGCCTGAGGTCGACCAGGAGATGAGAAGAACTGCTTAATCCCTACTCTTAGGCAATACTTTTCTAAGGAGGATTTCTTGAACTGGGTCCCATTATCCGAGATGAGAGTGTTTGGGAGGCCATATCTGTATATGATATTCCTCCAAATGAACTGGAAGGTCTTCTTCTCTGTGATTGTTGTCATCGGCTCTGCCTCCACCCACTTTGAGAAGTAGTCAATGGAAACTATCAAGAATCTATAGTTGTTGACAGCTCTTGGCAAAGGTCCTACTAAGTCAATTCCCCATACCGTAAATGGCCATGGAGAAGAGATTGACGTCATAGGCTGATGGGGTTGATGAGGGATGGTGGCGAACCTTTGGCATTTGTCGCACCTCTTCACATAGTCTGCAGCGTCCGTGGAAAAGGTAGGCCACCAATATCCCTGAGTGATGATCCTCTTGGCCAAGGGCCTTCCCCCTACGTGGCTAGAGCAAAAACCCTCATGAACCTCTTGTAAGACCCGGAGAACCTCCATGGGATGCACACATCTGAGGAAAGGTAATAGAAACCCCTTTTTGTATAAGACGTCTCCTACCATTGAGAACTTGGCATCCTTATACCTCAACTTTCTCCTTTCTAGCTTGGACTCAAGCAGCTCTCCCTCTCTTAGGTATCTGACGAGCGGGTCGATCCATGAGTCTCCTAGGTTCAAATTGTGACAAAGGTTACATACCTCTTCCTCCTCGATGGTTTCCTTTCTCAAGACCTCGATCAGAATGGTCCTTCCCATATCTGTCTTCATTGTCGAGGCCAGCCTTGCCAATGCATCAGCATGATTGTTACTTAGTCGAGGTACTCTCTTCAGTTTTGCTTCTTCAAAATATTCTAACAACCTTCTTACCCTCTTTAAGTACTTGGCCATCCTTTCGTCTCTGGCCTCGTATATCCCCAGTACTTGATTGACAACCAACCTTGAGTCGCTATGGAGTAGGAGTCACTTTACGCAAAGAGTTATTGCCAATAAGAGACCTGCTATCATGGCCTCATACTCGGACTCATTGTTTGAGGCCTGGAAGTTGAATATCAAGGCGTATTCAATGTTGGCACCATCTGGATCCGAGAGTATTAGCCCCGCACCGCTTCCACTATCACAGGAAGAGCCATCAACAAAGAGGCTCCAGACGTCTGTTTCTGATGAGAAAACCCCTTCTGTCATAACTCCTTGCTTGAAGAGGTACCGATCCTCTTTGTTCTCTTCTATTCTGCTCCGAGTTTTGCCTGAGATGACCTCTTCCCGATCTCGGAAGACGTTTGGTGCTGTCTCTTCCGAATTTTGGAAGACACTACGGTTTGTCTCTTCGCCGCCCTTTAGGCCTTTCTCTGTCTCGGCCTCTTCCCAGGTGAATTCTGCGACAAAGTCCGCGAGGGCCTGCCCCTTGATGGCTGTCCTAGGCTGGTAGGTAAGATCATATTCTCCTAGTTCGATGGCCCAGGTCATCAATCTCCCGGACTTCTCAGGTTTATGCAGAACCTGTCTTAGTGGGGAG
The DNA here is from genome assembly GCA_949130495.1 of Sambucus nigra. Taxonomy (NCBI): domain Eukaryota; kingdom Viridiplantae; phylum Streptophyta; class Magnoliopsida; order Dipsacales; family Adoxaceae; genus Sambucus; species Sambucus nigra. The sequence goes on from OX422209.1 coordinate 330,095,897, forward strand.
TTAGTGAGGACTACCATGGAGTGAGCTTGGAAGTAAGGCTTCGTTTTTCTTGAAGCATGTATTAGGGCATAAGCCAACTTCTCCATACGGGGATAATTTTGTTCAGACCCTTGAAGGGACTTACTGTTAAAGTACAAAGGCCTTTGGATCCCATCCTCTTCCCGTATGATGGCCGCGCTGTTGGCTGATTCAGAGACTGCCAGATACACAAACAACCTTTCTCCTGCGATGGGCCGAGACAGTAATAAGGGAGACCCTAAGTAGGACTTGAGTTGGATGAAGGCTTTTTCACACTCTTCGTCCCGTTGGAATGCCTTTCCTAGAACTTTAAAGAATGGAAGACACTTGTCCGTTGACCTAGAAACAAACCTGTTAAGGGCAGCCACTCTTCCCGTGAGTCTTTGGACATCCTTGATACTCCTAGGAGTCTTCATGTCGAGTAATGCCTTGATTTTCTCAGGGTTCGCTTCAATTCCCCTCTGGTTAACGATGAATACCAGGAACTTCCCAGCTCCTACTCCGAAGACACACTTTTCTGGGTTGAGTTTCATTCTGTACGAGTCCATAACATCGAAGGTCTTCTCAAGGTCTGCTACGTGAGTGCAATCTTTCAAGCTCTTCGTTAGCATATCGTCTACATACACCTCCATGGTCTTACCTATTTTCTCTTCGAACATATTATTGACAAGGCGTTGATACGTTGCCCCTGTATTTTTCAGACCGAAGGGCATCACTTTGTAGCCGTACGTCCCTTTGTCAGTAATGAAGGTTGTCTTCTCAGAGTCTTCAGCATCCATGAAGATTTGATTATAGCCTGAATACGCGTCCATGAAGCTCATGAGCTCGTGCCCCGCCATCGCGTCCACCATCTGATCTATCCGAGGTAAGGGATAGCTATCTTTTGGACAAGATCTGTTCAGGTCAGTGAAATCAACACACATTCGCCACTTCCCACTGGTCTTAGGCACGATGACTGCATTTGAGAGCCACTCCGGATATGTAACCTCTCTTATGAACTCGTCCTCTTCCAACTTTTTGACCTCTTCTCGGATGACATCGTATTTCTCCCTGGAGTAGACTCTTCGTCTCTGCTTGATCGGCTTGGCATCTCTGGTCACGTTGAGCTTGTGGATCATCACCTCAGGGTCGATGCCAGGCATGTCTGCGTGACTCCATGCGAAGACACTTTGTCTCCTCCTGAGGAAGTTTATCAGCTCTTCCTTGGTTCCTGGATCTAGGGCCTTACCAACCTGGACGGTTTTTCCGGCTCGTCCTCATTGAGGACGATGGATTCTACCTCTTCCACGGCCTCTCCCTTCTTCAACTTTGTTTCATCTCTCGGGTCAAGAGTGTCAATGCTATAAGTGGTGGTTGCCCTCTTATGGGCTTCTCTCTCTTCGGCCGAGTTGAAGTAACACTCTCACGCTGTGGTCTGGTCCCCTTGCACTTCCCCTACTCCATAAGGAGTTGAGAATTTTAGCATCTGATGGACCGTCGATGGCACAACTTCAAACTCGTTAAGGGCCACCCTTCCTATGATGAGGTTGTAGGCTGAGAAAACGTTCTCGTCCATAACGAAAAAGTTTATCTTCTTGGTCAGCCTCTTAGGCCACTCATCACCCATCCGTACGTCCATCTCATACATGCCCAAGGGGTGGACCTTTTCGACACTGAAGCCTATCAACGGGTGATGATAGGGCACCAGCCTTGCTCTGCTAAAACCTAGGCTCTTGAAGCAAGGCCAGAACATCACGTCCGCTGAGCTCCCCCCGTCTATGAGGATCCTCTGTACCTCGCACCCATGCACCCTTGTTGTTATGACCAAAGGGTCATCATGGGGGGCTAAGATACCCTTGAAGTCGAGTCTGGAGAACCCCACTACGAGGGTGTCCATGTCCACCTTCTTCCTCTTCTACACTGTATCGAAAGACGTTAGATTCACAACTTCAAGTTTGGCCACTGACCTGGCCTCTGCTACATGAGCCTTCCTATCAGCTACTTCAGAGCCACCTCCTGCAAATCCCCCACATATGGTGCTAACACCAAAGGAGATCGTACCGACCCTCTTCACCGGGGTGTTGTCATCTTTTGGCAGGAGATCCGGATCGTCTTCATCATCTCCTTCTGAATCATCGTCTCTTCTGGCCAGAACATTATCACGGAATCTGTCAATTCTTCTTTTCTTAGGGTCATCTCTTCCACCCTTTGGAGCCTTACCATCCACATACTTCCTCAGCTTTCCAGATTTCAATATCTTTTTAATCTCATCTTTTAAAGCGAAGCATCTATCTGTGACGTGACCATGATCTTGGTGGAACTCACACTATAGGTTTTTGTTCCTCTTATGTGGTGGGGCTTTCAACTTCTCTGGCTATCTCAGAGCCCTGTCATTCTTAATATCATTGAGGATGTGCTCATAGCTCACAGTCAGAGGAGTATAGTGAGCAAACTTGTCATCTCTTGACCTCTTCTTCCCCTCTTTCTTGCTTTGGGACTTCCCGCTGCCACCGCGGTTCTCATCCTCATACTTGGCGGCCATTGCCACTTTCGCATTCATTACTTTCCCTGCGGTTGCCAGCATCTCCGCCATAGACCTAGGGGGCTCTTCCGCCAGTTTCCACAATAGCTTCCCCTTCTGGAGACCTCCTATAAGGGCGGTCATGGCTATGTTCTCTTCATAATCTTCGACCTCCAACTTTTCTTTGTTAAATCTTGCTATGTAGTCCCTTAGGCTCTCACCCTTGGCCTGCTTGACATACAGCAGGTGGGTAGTCTTCTTTTGAGGCCTTACCCCAAAGCAAAAGTTGTGGATGAATCGCTCAGCCAAGCCTTTGAAGTTCTCAATTGAGTTCTTCGGAAGAGAGGTGAACCAACTATATGCAATCCCTGTCAAGGTCCTAGAGAAGGCCCTACACTTCATCTCATTGGGTACCGAGTAAATGTCTGCTGTTGATTGGTACATCTCGATGTGATGTACAGGGTTAGTGCTGCCATCATACTTGGGAGACACTGTAGGAGGCTTGAACTTAGCTGGGGTTGGGAACCCCACTATCCTAGCCACAAATGGGGAGCCCTCCGAGTAACCCCTTTGTAATGGGTCCCTGCTTTTAATGAGGTCTCCTATCTTCTCCTCAAGGCGTTGGATAGAATCATTCCATGGTCTTCTGTCATCAACTTGGCCGAAGTTATCCCCTGCCACCTCCCTGCGATGGACCGAGGGTTCCCCTGCCACGACACGTTGGTTGTTGACCTCTTCCTGTTCCCTGCCTCTTCTTTCACAGTGTCGGCCTTGGTCTGGCCGACCCTGCCTGTTCCCTCTCTGAGAGCTTGCTGTGCTCCTTGATCTCGACAGCCTCTGTCTTATGTCATTCATCGGGCCCAGTCTCTCGAAGGCCGACCCTCTGCTCAACCTATCAAAGGTCGACCCTCTTTGTTGGGCCTCTTCACCTCTTCGACCGACACAACCTTAACTTTTCTTAAGAGGCCGCACAGTGTTATTTGACACCTCATACGGCTCCCAGCAGTCTTCTGCGGCTTCTTCTGCCTCTAGATCATCATACCTATCCTCTAGGCAAGGATTTCCCTGTCTCCCCAGGTGTAAGCGCCTAGGGTCAACAACGTCCCTTCTCCACTGGGGCGCAGGCTGGTCCTTCATCGGTGCCTGGGGTGGTCCCCTGGCATCAGAATGAGGCTGAACTACCGCTGGAGTGATTATGTCCAGTGAGACTCCAGGTGGCCTCATCATAGTTTGACTGAGCTGTGTAAATTGCTCCTGCATGGTTTGTTGTGTTGCAGCTAAAGATCTTAAGGCTGCTGCTACCTTCGCCATTTTGGATTGGGGGGCGCCGAACTGGAACTAGGCCCTCCACCCCCGGGCGGAGGAAGAGGCGGTGGTAAGTCTGGTGCCATATGTTAACACTATAGAGCTTGAGTAGCAGATAAGCTTAGTACCTCACAGAACCTCTTTCAATGGTGAAACAGCTCCGCGCTAGGGGGAGGCCTGGTTCACCACCAGAGTCTCTGGTGAGGTTAAGCAGAAAAAGAGGAAGAGATAGCTTCTCGTTCCCACAGACGGCGCCAAAATGATGATGTCGGAATCAGCACCACCAGGTAAGGTGTTTTCAAGCTCAATCTAAGGACAACAATGGCAGCATAGTATGTAAATGGTAAGAGAATGAGATGAGGAGAAGGGGAGAGTATACCAGGATATAAGTGGTTCAGCCTAGATTGGCCTACGTCCACTGTGTGTGTGTAATCTCACTGCAATAAGGCACTAACGGCCATGGATACAATCTCTCAAGCTTTCTCTCTCTACTGTGTATCTAGACAGAGTTTTTTGCTAGGGTTGAATATCTGGGATCCCTTTGCAAGGTAGATGATGACCTCTATATATAGTACCTAGGGGGTGTAATGTACCCCTCACGCATGCAATGAGAATGTGTGTGGTTACCTCACCAATGTGGGAGTGCCATCTATCACTGTATCATGTAGAGAATGATGATGCAATATTCTCCCCACGTGTGGGAAATAATCTTGTTATAACTGATTTGTGTCCACGTGTCCTCATCCAAATGTCAGCGGGTACTCAGCTATCGCGTCTGGTGTATGACCTCGGCCTTGGTGAGGCCGAGGTTGGTGAGTCTTGATACCTGTTCAGTCCGAGTGTTCCATGGAGGTCTCGGCCTGATCCTAGCCGAGACAATGGACAGGGTCGGCCTGATATGAGGTTGCTGGTGACTTCCTGCAGGCTCGGCCTATGTATGGCCGAGGTTGCCATTTCAAGGCATATGCGAGTGCTGTTGATCCTTATGATGTCCCTTGGAGAGACTCATAGTAGTGTCGGCCTGGGCCGACCTTGATATGGCCGAGGGGTGATATCGCGTGCCCAAGACTCGTCCAACGTCTGCCATGATCTCGGCCGAGGTTGGTGTCTCTAGGATGAGGTTGGTGTCTCTAAGCCGAGGTTACACTTGGGGCATATCACTGAGAATCATGGGTTACTACTACGAGGTATCAGTAGGAGCGTAAGTATTTACCTAGTTAGAAGTATTACAGAAGGCTAGGGTGGATTAGTTGTACATTAGGCATGCACATTAGCTGAGAGGTGAGAATCTCATGTGAGAGTTTGAACTAACATGCATTTGATACTTGATTCATTAAAAAATTTAAATACTTGCTAAAATAAATATTTTTACACCTTGGGCTCCAACCCGTTTCTTGCATCTCTTTCCTCTTTTTCTATATATATGTATTATATCAGGTGCTCAGCCATGGGGACACCAGACATATAGATTTGGATTGCTTGGCGTGCTGCAACTGTTGTGGAAGCTGTAGGTCCTTGCATTAGACGCCTCTATCATTTCCCTCAGTTCTATCTAGATTTTCCATTTAGGGCATGTGTCGCCCATTCCTTAGACATTTTATTAGAAATTGTATTCATTTTACTTTCCTCTCATTTCATTTGGATTTATTGTTACTATGGTTCTTGGTTAAGAGTTTTGAACTTGAATGTTTTATCCAGTCCTATTTATTTCAGTATGTGATTCAGATTTAGTATTTATGTTATTTAGTTATGTGGTGGATGGATTATAATTCAATTCCTGGATTTAATAAATGAATGATTTTTTGGAAAATTGAAAAAGAAAATATTTTGACACCAGCTTAATTAATTATTAGGTGGTTGATAAGGTTATTATGTTTTTGACAGTGATGCTAAGAATGAACCAACCGAACATTCTATTTTAAATTCTATAAAGGGCGGATCACTCGATATTTAATTGGGCGGGGTGTCACAGTGATTTACCAATGGATGGAAAACATCCAATTGGGATCACACGTGGGGGAAGTGTAGCGACACTAAAATCAAAATTTTGGGCAAGGATGTTTCCTCATAGGAGCATCGTAGGGTGATGGGAGTCAGTTACCACGAATAACCGAGAATTTAGGGTCCGAGTTAGTACGAATACTCTCACCAGTGTTTAAACAGATAGGCAAGAGATATTTCGGTAATTTTCCAAAAGGGTCGGACAGTGGCCGGAGGAGGAAGGATCGATGATGAAATTCACAAATTTAGTAACCAATGAGAGGTATACTAAGAACGAAAAGGGTTTATAAGTTGATAATAGACCCGTGGGTAGAAAACACAAGTGCGAATAGGAGATCCGAGTAGGATGACTGGTGTCTTTGTCATCAAGGTTGTACATATATAATTTGTATTAATGCTCTTGGGAGAGGGTAGCTAAGGGAGTTGGAGAATCCAATAGAAGAGTAAGACGGGATTTATGTGCTAGTGAGGCACCGAGGGAAGGGATACCTAGTAGAGGACCTAGAGTAATGATCGAGATCAACAAGTCCCATGGGACCACCGGATCAAAGGGACATTAGGGGTAACAATCAGGGTCAAGACTACCAGGTCCGTGAGAAGGACAACCCTGACATGGAAGGAGGGGGGCCAGATAAAGGGTAACGACACAAAGAGGTGTCGTATGTATAAAAGAGTAGAAACACATGGATGGATCTTGTCCGCAGTGACTCAGGGGACAGGAGTGGTATGCCTAGCAGGGTCAACAATTAGAGAGGTTTTTGGTTTGCTTAGGATAAGGGTATTATGTCCAGGAACCGTTTGAGTCTCCAGTGTTATGGGCAATTGAAAGTATGAGTTTTATCCCGAGATGATTGGGGTCTGTTTTGTGTGATCCGAGCGAGTCACATTTATGTATTAGTACTAGATTCGCGTGAGAAACGGGTTTAATAGAGGTATCATAAAATCACTAGTATGTGCATATTCACCATAGAGTAGAGGGGCGCTCTTCAGTTCCACTTGTAAAGGAATGGGTGGGTACATTGAGATGATATATATTTTTCTTGAGGATTAGCTCATTTGTGAGGTGATATTCAAGGTTTGGTTTTATCATGGGTACGGACGGGATTACAATGATGGGTAGTTATAGCAACGCTATCATGTCCGTTGTTCCAGGGAAGGATGTATATTCTTGTGATGTCTAACCTGAAAGAGGGTTGATCTCGTGGAGATATTTTTGTGAAGTAGGCTCCAGAGAGTAAAGTGGTCTAGTTATATTGGATCCCGATGCGTAGGGACTTTTACTGATGAGATTTAGGGTATATCGGGTTACCGTGGAACATAGATATTTAGCTCATTATTAATATTTAGCGCTAAGGGCTTGCTGATAGTGCGAGCGCAGTAATATGTGACTCCTTTAGAGACACGAAAGTCCATGATTAGATGTGTGAGTATAGGGACAGAGGTTGAATGTCCCGGGTATATGCTTTGGGTTCTTCAAAAATTAAAGACCTATAATGCTGAGGGATAAGTGCATTGGGATACGTCCTTTTGGGCTTTGCTGTGAATTGTTATACGCATAAGCCTTCATAAATATCGGAAGTATGAAGACGTTATTGGATTCTAGGTCATTGGATTGAATGATAATAAGTGAACGTGTGGAGAAAACAAGTTGAGTAGAAAGCCACTACGAAATAGGGCTAGTGGAGTTGGGAAGTGTTGTGAAAGAAGCACTGGGAAGTTTTGCACCACAAGTTGATAGGTGGGGCAATATCGGGAAGAATTTAATAGTAAGTGGTAAGGTCATTGAAAATACCCAGAGGATATAGCACGACTGATAATGCAAAGGCCAAACTTGAGATAATTATGTTGCGTATGTGATGGTCTGAGGATTGTGCAAATATACACAAAAAATAGGGTGTATGGGAACCTTGGGAGGAGCTAGAGTCTCTCTTGGTCAGACACTTAGCAGTTTTGGGAGAAAATGCAAGGGCAATGCGTAACAACCCGTGATTTTAAACCGATTTTAATTAAATTATCTCGGACTTCGGAAAAAAAATAATTTTGGGATCTATTTAATTTTGGTACGTAAAGATGTTAGTTTATATATATATATATATATATATATATATATATATATATATATATATATAAATAAGGTTTCAAGTGGAATTTAAATCATGATTAAAATTGGAAATTGTAACTTTTCGTATAAAAATCGGGAGAGGATTCGAGCTAAGGAGGATATAAATAATATTCTTTTAAATATAAACGTTCGATCGAGCTGAAGTATTCACAGAAGCTCCGTCTCGTCGTTCGTTATATCATACTAAAATTTCAAGCCATTCTGACTATCGGATCGTCTGTAATAATTTTTTTTTGAGTGTTTGTATTTGATTTAGGACTGAATTTTTTTTGGTATATAAACAAAGTGACGTGTTTAGTACTTTTAAAAACACATTCTTCTAAACCCTAAGAGCAGCAATCTCCTCTTTTAAATCTTCTTCCTCCCTCAAAACCTTAACTCCATTGGGGAGCTATTTTCAATCCAAGTTTTGAAGCTTTAAACCGGGTTTTCTCAAGATTGTTCAAAAACGACTGTTTTCTAATTTTTCGAGAGGAATTCAATCGTTAACTCAGATTTTCTTCATCTAAATCACAAGCATGAATACGCTATTCATTTTCTTTAGTATTATGCATTTTAAGTGTCGCCTAAACCCTTAATCATATTTTTTCTTAAAAGAGATTAGTGACTTAATTAAGAATAATGATAAGAATTTTTGGGACTGTTTTTATAAAATCTTTCAATATGAATAATATTCATAACCCTTGGGTACGTAGGATTTATGAGTGCATTTTAGGTTCTACTGTTGTAGGTTGCATGTAGAAAAACCTTAGTTTTGATTTAAATGAATTCGGGGGCGTATAACTTATGTAATTTGTTCAGAGATAATGAAATTGGAATTATGATATATTAATGATGAAATATCGGTGTATTTAAGTTAAAATAATTAAATGGGATTAATTGGGTGTTTATGACGATGTAAAAATTAAATTAAGATTTAATTGAATTGGACTACCATGCGTAGTTTGGTAGATTGATTAATTATGCTTGTTTGTGTGACTTGTTGGTATTATTAAATTGCCATTGTGACAACGGACTGTTGGGTATTTTTGCTCTCCCTATTTTAGGATGCGTACTAGGTATCCGACTAATGGGTAGGCCTTGGTTAAAAATTTTACTTGCTTGGTATGGGACTAGTTAGTGTAAATTCGTGGGGATTTTATATTTCGGGGTGAGGCAGATTTTTACGTTATATTGCCATTTTGTTAGCCTAAGCATGAGACTAGGACGTGTTTTTATCTTGGTGATCGATCCTAGATGTAGGTTAGGACGTATGTGTACTTGGGGACCCTTAGGTTTGGGGACTAAGGGGTATTTTGAGGATCTCACATCGATAATAAGGGTGGGGGAAACTTTGTAAATTGTGAAATTGGAAAAATTGATAATTTAATACTTAAGATAATAAAACTGGTATTAAATTATATTGGCGTCGTTAATAACATGCAGGACCGACAGTTTAAATGGATTGGCTGGCTATTGCGACGTGTGAGTGTGTGACGTTTGAATAATGTGCAGGGCTGACAGTTTAAACGGGTTGGTTGGCTATGAAGACATGTCGTGTGTGGAACCTCGTGCATAACGTGCAAGGTTGATAGTTTAAATGGGCTAGCTGGCTATGGCGAGGGGAATTATGGGTGGTGTAGAATTTACTGTGGAAGTACCGTAATGGATAGCCAAATTGAGATAAATAATAACTTTAGGTTAATTGAATTTAATTAATACTTTGGGGCAGTGGGATAATTAAAATATAATGGTGTGATTTTTATAAGAATCTCTGGGGGTAGTTAGTAATTTATCTTTCCCATGTTTAAATTACTCGTCTAATTAAAATACTCTATCGTGATATTTATTGCGTATAATGCTATTGTCTGGGTTCACGGACCCTATTTGAGGGGAGTAGTGTGTATTCATGCTCGGGGCTCTGACCTCATGTGTTAACTAACATTTTCAGGTATTAGTAATGGAGTAGCTGCATAGGATTTTTGGAGTTATCATTTGGACTTGCAGCTGGAGTTTACAACATTTCTATTGCTTTATTTAGCTTGGACTTTCTTTTCAGTCGTATTTCATTATGAGACATCATTTGGGGTTTTATTGGGCCATTCGGTTCCAAAGTTGTTAGAGGATTTCAGTCGGATTTTTTTGACAATTGGTTATATTTAGTTTTTAATTAAATCATGATTGGAGATTGGATTTATTCAAAGTTTTAGCATGTGATGGATCTTTGATCGTTTAGTTGTTGCTATCATTTGGGATTGATTCAATTATAGATCTTGTGGAAGGATTTTTTTTATGTCTCATATATGTCTCATGCTAAGAATGGTATTTATTTAGTTCATGCCCGGCATAGTTCGACGACGGTGGTGGGAAGCAAGGTCAAGGAGTACAAAGGCAACAAGGATTGATTCTTAGCAGCAACATGTGTTTAGGGAGCGCCAGCTGCACCGGTAGCGTCAGGTGTTCAAGGGGTGCCAACAGCACTGGTAGCATCAGGAGGTCAGGGAGTGACCGCAGCACCAAACCAAACAGTGAATGGGAGGTACTATTTACTTCTGCCTCAGGTAGAGCGGGATAGATTGCGTGGCTAGTGGAGTGTCACGATACGTAATCACTATTTTCTAGATACTTATATGTGTAGGTGTATATATATTGTATTTTGGGATCGTGGGATTTCATGCGAGTAGGATTGGGTGTATGGGCTCCCAATTGTGGTGTTCTACGGGTAGACATATGTTAGCCTTATTTTATTTTGCGCAATTTACAATTGGCATTTATGCTTCGTGTAATTTCGAGAACGAAATTCCAATGCTAGAGGGGAAGTATGTAACAACCCGGATTCTTAAACGTGTTTTAATTAAATTATCTCGAACTTCAAAAAAAAAATTGTGATCTATTTAATTTTGGTATGTAAAGATGTTAGTTTTTATATATATAAAAAATAAGGTTTCAAGTGAAATTAAAATCGGGATTAAAAATTGGAAATTATAACTTTTTGAATAAAAATCGGGGGGGGGGGGGGGGGGGATTTGTGCTAGGGAGGATAAAAATAATATTTTTTAAAATTTGACCGTCCGATCGAGCTGATGTTTTCACAGCATCTCCATCTCACCGTTCTCTACAACATACTAAAATTTCAAGTCATTCTAACAGTCGGATCGTCCGTAACAATTTTTCGAGTGTTTGTATTTGATTAGGACTCAAATTCTTTTTAGTATATAAACAAAGTGACGGGCTTAGTAATTTTAAAAAAAAATTTCTTTAAACCCTAAAATCAACAATCTCCTCTTTAAAATCTTCTTCCTCCCTCAAAACCTTAACTCCATTGGAGAGCTATTTTCAATCCAAGTTTTAAAGCATTAAATGGATTTTCTCAAGATTGTTCAAGAACGACTCTTTGCAAATTTTTCGAGAGGAATTTAACCGCCAACTCAATTTTTCTTCATCTAAATCACAAGCATGAATAATCTATTCCTTTCCTTTACTAATATGCATTTTAAGTGTCGCATAAATCCTTAATCATGTTTTTTCTTAAAAGAGATTAGTGGATTAATTAGGAATAATGATAACAATTTTTTGGACTCTTCTTATAAAATCTTTCAATATGAATAATATTCATAACCCTTGGGTACGTAGGATTTATGAGTAGATTTTGGGTTCTATTGGTGTAGGTTGCATGTAGAAAAACACTAGTTTTGATTTAAATGAATTTGGGGGCGTATAACTCATGTAATTTGTGTTGAGATAATGAAATTGGAATTATAATGTATTAATAATAAAATATAGGTTTATTTAATTTAAAATAATAAATGGGATTAATTGGGTGTTTATGACGATGTGAAAATTAAACTAAGATTTAATTGAATTGGACTACCTTGTGTAGTTTGGTACATTGATTAATCATGCTTGTTTGTGAGACTTGTTGGTATTATTAAATTGCCATTGTGACGAGACGGGTTGTTGGGTATTTTTGATCTCCCTATTTTAGGGTGCATACTAGGTATGGGACTAGTGAGTAAGCCTTGGTTAAAATTTATACTTGCTAGGTATGGGACTAGTTAGTGTAAATTCGTGGGGATTTTATATTTTCAGGTGGGGTATATTTTTATGTTATTTCGTCATTTCGTTAGCCTAGGCATGAGACTAGGACATGTTATATATTAGTGGTTCATCCTATATGTAGGATAGGACGTATGCGTACTTGGGGACCCTTAGGTTTGGGTACTAAGGGGTATTTTGAGGATTTCACATCGATAATAAGGGTGGGGAAAATTTTGTAAATTGTGAAATTGAAAAAATTGAGAATTTAATACCTAAGATAATAAAACAGGTATTTAAATATTTTGGCGTCATTAATAACATGCATAACCGACAGTTTAAATGGGTTGGCTGGCTATTGCGACGTGTGAGTGTGTGATGTCTGAATAACGTGCAGGGCTGACAGTTTAAACGCGCTGGCGGGCTATTGCGAGGGGAATTACGGGTGGTGTAGAATTTATTGCGAAAGTACCATAATGGATAATAAAATTGAGATAAATGATAACTTTGGGTTAATTTAATTCAATTAATACTTTGGGCAGTGGGATAATTAAAATATATTGGTGTGATTTTTATAAGAATCTCTCGGGGTAGTTTGTAATTTTCTTTCATGCGTTTAAATTACTCGTCTAATTAAAATACTCTATTGTGATATTTATTGCGTATAATGCTATTGTCTAGGTTCATGGACCCTATTTGAGGGGAGTAGTGTGTATTCATGCTCGGTGATCTGACCTTGTGCGTTGACTAACATTTTTAGGTATTAGTACTGGAGTAGCTGCATAGGATTTTCGGAGTTATCATTTGGAGGTGCAGTTGGAGTTTACTTCATTTTTATTGCTTTATTTAGCTTAGACTTTCTTTTCAGTTGTATTTCATTATGCGACATCATTTGAGTTTTTATTGGGCCATTCGGTTCCAAAGTTGTTAGAGGATTTCAGTTGGATTTTTTTTACAGTTTGTTATATTTTGTTTTTAATTAAATCATGATTGGAGATTGGATCTATTCGAAGTTTTATCATGTGATGGATCTTTTATCGTTTAGTTGTTATTATCATTTTGGATTGATTCAATTATTGATCTTGTGGATGTATTTTTATTATATCTCATATCTGTCTCATGCTAAGAATGGTATTTATTTAGTTCACGTCGGGCGTAGTTCGGCGGCGGCAGTGGTGGGAAGCAAGGTCAAGGACTACAGGGGCATGAAGGATTGAGTCTTTGCAGTAGCATGTGTTCAGGGAGCGCCAGCAGCACCGGCAGCGTCAGGTGTTCAAGGGGCGCCAGTAGCACCGGTAGCATCAGGAGGCCAGGGAGTCACCGCATCATCCAACCAAATCGTATATGGGAGGTGCTATTTACTTCAACCTCAGGCATAGCAAGATAGATTGCGTGGCTAGTGGAGTGTCACGGTACGTAATCACTATTTTCTAGATACTTATACGTGTAGGTGTGTATATATTGTATTTTGGGAACGTGGAATTTCGTGTGGGCACTCAATTATGGCTTTCTACGGGTAGGCATATGTGAGCCTTATTTTTTTTGCGCGATTTACGTTTGATATTTATGCTTCATCTAATTTTGAGGACGAAATCCCTTTGCTAGAGGGGAAGTATGTAACAACCCGTGATTTTTTAACGTATTTTAATTAAATTATCTCGGATTTCAAAAAAATAATAATTTTGGGATCTATTTAATTTTGGTATGTAAACATGTTAGTTTTTATATATATATATAAAATAAGCTTTCAAGTGAAATTAAAATCGGGGGGGGGGGGGGGGGGGGATTCGAGCTAGGGAGGATAAAAAATAATATTTTTTAAAATTTGACCATCCGATCTAGTTGATGTTTTCACAGCATCTCCATCTCAGCGTTATCTACAACATACTAAAATTTCAAACCATTCTAACGGTCGGATCGTCCATAATAATTTTTCGAGTGTTTGTATTTGATTACAACTCAAATTCTTTTTAGTTTATAAACAAAGTGACGGGTTTAGTACTTTTACAAAAACTTTCTTCTAAACCCTAAAAGCAACAATCTCCTCTTTAAAATCTTCTTCCTCCCTCAAAAGCCTAACTCCATTGGAGAGCTATTTTCAATCCAAGTTTTGAAGCTTTAAACCGGGTTTTCTCAAGATTGTTCAAGAACGACTCTTCGCTAATTTTTCGAGAAGAATTCAAGCGTCAACTCAGATTTTCTTCATCTAAATCACAAGCATGAATATTCTATTCCTTTCCTTTAGTAATATGCGTTTTAAGTGTCGCCTAAACCCTTAATCATATTTTTTCTTAAAAGAGATTACTGACTTAATTAGGAATAATGATAACAATTTTTTGGACTCTTTTTATAAAATCTTTCAATATGAATAATATTCATAACTCTTGGGTACATAGGATTTATGAGTGAATTTTGGGTTCTATTGGTATAGGTTGCATGTAGAAAAATCTTAGTTTTGATTTAAATAAAATTGGGGGCGTATAACTTATGTAATTTCTGTTGATATAATGAAATTGGAATTATGATGTATTAATGATGAAATCTCGGTGTATTTATTTTAAAATAATAAAACGGAATTAATTGGGTGTTTATGACGATATGAAAATTAAATTAAGATTTAATTGAATTGGACTACCATGCGTAGTTTGGTACATTATTTAAATATGCTTGTTTGTGTGACTTGTTGGTATTATAAAATTGTCATTGTGACGACGGGTTATTGGGTATTTTTTATCTCCCTATTTTAGGGTGCGTACTAGGTATGGGACTAGTGGGTAGGCCTTGGTTAAAATTTATACTTGCTAGGTATGGGACTAGTTAGTGTAAATTCGTGGGGATTTTATATTTCGGGATGAGGCAGATTTTTACGTTACATCATCATTTCGTTAGTCTAGGCGTGAGACTAGGACGTGTTTTATATTGGTGATTCATCCTACATGTATGATAGGACGTATGTGTACTTGGTGACCCTTAGGTTTGGGGACTAAGGGGTACTTTGAGGATCTCACATCGATAATAAGGGTGGGAGAAATTTTGCGAATTGTGAAATTGAGAAAATTGAGAATTTAATACCTAAGATAATAAAACAGGTATTGAAATATATTAGCGTCATTAATAATGTGTAGGACCGACAGATTAAATGGGTTGGATGGCTATTGCTGCGTGTGAGTGTGTGACGTCTTAATAACGTGCAGGGCTGACAGTTTAAACCGGCTGGCTGGCTATGGAGAGGGGAATTGTGAGTGGTGTAGAATTTATTGTGGAAGTACCATAATGGATAATAAAATTGAGATAAATGATAACTTTGGGTTAATTGAATTCAATTAATACTTTGGGGCTGTGGGATAATTAAAATATATTGGTGTGATTTTTATAAGTATCTCTGGGGGGTAGTTAGTAATTTATGTTTCCCATATTTAAATTACTCATCTAATTAAAATAATCTATTATGATATTTATTGCGTATAATGTTATTGTCTGGGTTCACGGACCCTATTTGAGGGGGGTAGTGTGTATTCATGCTCGGGACGCTGACCTCGTGCGTTGACTAACATTTTCAGGTATTAGCACTGAAGTAGCTGCATAGGATTTTTCGAGTTATCGATTGAAGGTGCAACTAGAGTTTACTTTATTTTTATTTCTTTATTTAGCTTAGACTTTCTTTTCAATCGTATTTCATTATGAGACATCATTTGGGTTTTTATTGGGCCATTCGGTCCAAAGTTGTTAGAGGATTTCAGTTGGATTTTTTATAGTTGGTTATATTTTGTTTTTAATTAAATCATTATTGGCGATTGGATTTATTCGAAGTTTTAGCATGTGATGGATCTTTTATCGTTTAGTTGTTTTTATCATTTGGTATTGATTCAATTATTGATCTTGTGGATGGATTTTTTTTATGTCTCATATATGTCTCATGCTAAGAATGGTATTTATTTAGTTCACGCCCAGCGTAGTTCGGTGACGGTGGCGTTTCACCTCGTCTGTCGGATTGCATGGGGTGTGACATAATGATTTTGGGTATATTCCTAGAAAAGGAGAATAACTTGTCCCTCGAAGTGTGAAAAGTTAAGTATGGTTATGTTTGGAGTGACATTGGATACGTCACAACCTAAAATTTTATTCACTAGGATTTACGAGGGAGACGAATCTAGTGGGTGGGGGACCTGTGATAGCCATATTTTATACATAAGTGTCGTGGGGTAGCAGGATTCTTTGGTGTTAACCACGAGAGAGTTGGAGGTACACTAAGAGGATGGTTCCATTACACAAGAAATTACTACTTTCTAGAATTATGGAAGTAGGTGGGATGATTTTTCCAAGTTTCAACTCGTTAGCCATAGTTTGGGGCTATAGTAGATAGTTATAGTAATACTGGGCATTCGCAGTACCAGGGTATGAATTGTCTTTGCTAGGTCTCACCTAAAATAGGGTCTAATGTATATATACGAGTGTATATGATTATGCTGTGTTACATAATAATATGTTAATATTGATAATTGAAATCTTAGGGAGTAGGGACGTTACTGATGTGATTCAGGTTGGGTAAACTCATTGTCGAGTGGAGAGATATAGCTCAGGATTTATTTTTGCACAGGGAGACTAGTGATAACAAGAGCTCAGTATTGTATGTTGTCTTTTGTAGTGTAAGAGTAGAGGTGTATACTTTTATGCTGAGAGAATGGAATTTGGTGTGTTATAACTGTGAGATCGAAGTTATAATAGGGTTTAAGGCTGCTAAAGTCTGGAATTATTTGTGCGGTTAAGCACGAGTACAGGGTGTATGGGCAATCTGGTTAACCATATTCTCTTAAGAAATATGTGCAACAATCTTAAGGGTAAGTGATTAGGGAGCTAGTTGAGGCTTGGGGATATTAGGCTTGCCTAAATTTTGAGGACAAAATTGAATTGTAAGGGGGAAAGTATGTAACACCCCGTAAATTCAAGGATCTTTAATTTAATTATATTTGGGAAAAAAAGAATTTATTTTATTGGGAGAAATTAAATTCATGAATTGGAGAATTTTTAAATTTCGGGATCTATTTAATTTGGCAAATTAAGAATTAATTATTCGGAGTATTTTGTGTCGCATTTTTTGAGTTCAAATTGGAGAACGTTAAAAATTAATTCAGATGGCAATTCTGATGCACGGTTGAGTTCGGATGGGTCGAAATAGTTGGAAAAGTGTACCCAGGGGTAGCAAATGTGTCTCGAAAGATTTTTAGGCATATTTCAGCCCACATAGGAATGTTTGGGCTCTTTTTATAAAGCCTGCAAGCCTAAAAATGGGATTGAGTTATTAAACCCTAAAAGTGAGAGGGTGAGGCAGTCATAACACATTTTAGAAAACCCTTTTTAGATAAATAAAGTGGGTGCAAGTGGTAGAATCCATGGCAGCCAAAATCAAGAACAAGTGTGTTGGATCTTCTTCAAATCATCATCTACAACAATGGATTTAGACCCTACGAACCCTAAGGCAAGTGGTTAAAATTTCTTTTAAATTTAGTGCATATTAAGATTCATATCATAGTGGGTATGAGATGGGTACAATATTTGGGTTAAATCAATATCTAATTTGGGGTTGACTAGAATTAGATTTACATTCTGTGGTGAAATTAAGAGTAAATTTTTTAGCCTTGAATCTGTGGGGGTTTCAATTAGGATTTGGGGGTTTTGAAATCATGCGTTTTATTTAAATGGTGAAAATGTTTTGTGTTCTATTCCTTAAATCATCAATGGTGTTAGATATGATGAAGGAAGTTGTTTCTTGAAATCATCAATGGCGATAGATATGGATGAAAGAGAAAAAGCCTAGGGTCATTCGAACGACCTAAGTATCGTTTGAACGACAGCCTCTATCGTTCGAACGACGTGATGCTCATTCAAACAACGTTGGTTTCACAACCCTTTTTTCGATTTGAATTCTTTCCCCTATTTGTCTCATATTTTTATACTTGTTCGAAGTTGCTATTCTTGGGTCATTATTTTGGGATTTTGTGATCTTTGAGCTACAGTTATGGGTTTAAATTGTGGGACATGTTTATGGGATAATTGGAGTGTAAATCCCAAGGGTAAAGTAAGGTTTAAATTGAAAAATTTGTAAAAGAAAGATTAATAAGTGTGCTAGACTTATTGAAAGGAATTTTGAATAATGAATTGTGGATATTATATTTCGGGCCAAGTGAGTGAGTCCGGGTATATTGGTTGAGCGACACCAAAGTAATAAAATTAATTAGTGCATAATTAATTAAATTGAGGCGGGATAGTGACTCACGTATAATTTTGGGGCTAGTTCTACGAGGGCTTGGTCACGGATTTGGCCAAATTAATTTATTATAGAGTTATATAATAAATTATAAAATATACAAAATAAAAATGTGTTAACCTTAATATGTGGTATTTGAGGAATAAGTTCTATATTATGAAATTTTGGACCGAAGGAGCAAGTTCGGGTAATTTGGTAAGGTGATACAACTTAAGTGATAAATAAATAAATAGTTGTGGAAATTATTTAAATATCAAGTTGATATATAGTCTTGGGATTATTAGGCTGGTGTTACGATAATTGTACACGGATAGCCTGGATTTAATTTTATATATATATATATATATATATATTTATAGGAATACATACCCCTGTAGTGTTATCATGGGAGGTTGCGCGATGTGGGTGAATGCCCTGGCTTGAGGAGAAAAGTGAGTATAGTCCCCAGATCTTAGCATCTATACTGTTAGGGGTGAGACGTCTTGGGTATGAGTCGGTCACATGTTCAGGGGGAACTATGACTGCCTCCACTACCTTTATTTTATGTTACTGATTCGGGGACCTAACTGTTTCAAGGGGGTTTGGGTGGATGAGTATACCTGGAAATGATAACATTTTAGAGAACATCCAATGAGTGCCTACTCGAGAAGATGGAATATATATTTACGAAATGTGTGTGAATGTTGTAATATGATGATACATATATATGGTGCAGATATTTATATACGGGTAAAATACATGATGTGAATTGTATAAATATTTCATATGATTCGTGAGGATGTTATATGGCCCCAAATGTGTAATGATTAATTAAGTTAATATGATAAATAACTTATAAATCGTATATTAAACATACTAGGTCTAGAAGAGTGTGACAGGAAGGGTATTATCGAGAACTAGTTACGGGGTAGGTGACTAGGTGAGTTATATAGAAGAGCGTTAGGTTTTCACAATAGTTGAGGGGTGAGCCGATCCTCAAGGGAGTATGACACTAGCTTAAATATGAAATCATTCATCCATTTTACTTTACTACAATTTAATTCACTTGCTAAATATTTTCAAAATATTTTGGGTTCTAACCCTTGCTATAAAATATTTTCAAAAACCTTTTAGGTGTCAAGCCACAGGGACGCCATAATTGTTCTATTCCAGGGTTATGCAGATGCAGCATATGTGGATGTTGCAGGATTTTGACTTAGTCGCTTCGGTCATTCCATTCCTAGAGTAGGATGCAGTCAGTATTTCATTTTGGCATATCGCACTAATTATTTCATTTTGTTTCAGTCGGATGATGTAATTAGTTTACTCTTGTGGTTTGTATTTTTTGTATTTGGTTTGTAACCGGTGGTTTTCTCGGCAAAGTTTGTATCTATACATTTTCAGTATTTTTTGATTCAGTGATTGTGTTAATGGTTTATTATATATTCTTTCGCATGTTGTTAGTGGGGTTTAATAAAAAGATAAAATTTAACACCATATCTTTTGGAATACTAGGTGGTTAGTAAGTTTTAAAAAGTTTTCGACAGTGATGCTAAGAATGAACCAGATGAGATTCCTGTTTAATTTGATATAGGAATGATCACCCGGTATTTTATTAGGCGGGGTGTCCTCATCCCCCCGCCCTACCACTTTGCCAAACCCCTGGGGTAAAATTTTATGGACTTAATTTCCCATGCACAGTCAGGTAAACTCAACCTTTTTGAATTGCTTCCTTTTTATAGTTAAACAAAAGTTAACAAATAAATCTTATTATGTGTAAGAAATTGTGATTGAAGTTATTAGTCCTCAATGTTGAACGTTTCCTACACGGCGTAAAATAAAAATGAAATTGAACGCAACTGAAATTCTATGGACTTAAGTTTCCGTGCAAATGAAATTGGAATTATGGATTCATGTGAGCCCATCCTTTTTGTTTATTTCCTTTTTAAAATTAAACAGAAGTTAACGGATAAATCTTATTATGTATATGAAATTGTGATTGATAATTATCTTTATATTTTTTTAGAGTGAGAAGATTGGAATCTACAGTTGATGGTTGCTCTAATCATAATAGTGTTGGCGGTGAGTGAATTTTCGTACACATTATTTACTGTGTAAATAATTTTTAATTAATAACTTTTTAATTAATTGTTGCATACAAATTTATTTTACCATCTATTTTTCTTAATATTTCATATGTTAAGTTTATAATTGTATGTAAATGTAATATATGTTGATGTCTTCAAAGTGTTTGAAAATATGTCAGTACTTTGTAATTACTACTTTTTTGAATTGATTGTTTCATTCAACATGTTTGAAAAAATGCCACTACCCTATATTTCAAGCAATGTATGGTGATTTCTTTTACCATATGTTTTCCTTTGTATTTCATACGTTAGGTTTATAATTATATGTTAAAGTAATATAATTTGATGCCTTCCAAGTGTGAGTATGAGTTTACATTTCATTGTAAAAAATTGATGGGTCAAAACCTTCTACAATAATCGATAGGTACTGAAATAATATAGAAACAAAAAAAATTGTATACATTTATGTTCAACATAATTATGACGTATGAAACTTCTGCATAGTCATATTCAGAAGTGATAATTCAGAAATATTTTTCGTTCAAATCGCATTGCAGAGAAGCATCTTTTCAAGTTATGACAGTGACACTACTCTGAAAAAAATTACAAACTTATTACTGCAAATGCATAACGATAAAGAATCAAGTTCTCATATTGGGGTAAATATGGGTATCGAGAATGGAAGCAACATAAGGATGTCAAGGTGACTCAAATCAACTAGGTAATCTTAAAGAAATAATGTTAAATACATATATCATCATTTGAATATAAGCTAATTATATAAAGCATGTATACATTTTATAATAAAAATGTCATTTATTTAGAGAAGCAAGGGAATATAGATAAATTATTGAGTGACCACAATGACGCTTGTAATGATGGAGACATTTTCAATTTTCAAAATGCTTTTTCATTATGATTTTTTAAATAAAATATAGTTATTGACATACACTTTTTCACGATTAATGTTTGGAAGATCAATACTATGTCAATATATGTGTCACTTTTATATAATGAAATATTACATTGTCATTTTTTTCACTATTTCCTCTCTTAATACTTGATTAAACCAACAGTCTTAACTATTTCTCTTCTCTATAATAAAATGGGTAACTGAACCCCCACGATTGGTTATGTTCGTTGTTTTTTCCTCTTCCCTAGCTTCTTGTTCTTATTCTTCTTCTGATCGGTTAGTTTTTGGTTGTGTTTTTATTGTTATTCATGTAGATCTTGATATTTGACTGGTGCATTTTTTTTAATCAGGTTAGTTTGTGGAGTTTTGTTGCATTTCCTATACTTGATTTTGTTGAAATTGTGCCTTCACATCCTGATATGACGGCAAGTGCTATGAATTTTAAAATTCAACCCCTGGGATTTTAATATGCCAATTTGTCCTTGAAATACTAAATTGAATTACATATGACAGTTTTAAATGAATATCCTCCTAAAATTTCTTTAGCCACCGTGACACTAGTCGTGGAAGTAAAACCCAATGAAACAAATCATTTTTAGTTTCCTTATCAAAGTTTATCTAAAAACATTTTTTTATTAGTGATGGATATAAGCCAAAGGTAGTCAACCCTATTTAAATATCAAAATGTCGGGGACTAGGATTGGGATTGGGATTGGGATTGGTATAATCCTTGGTCTTTGAATATTCTTATATATAAATATCAAAAGATATGATTTGGATTGGGATAATCTTTGTTCTTTTAGTCTATTTGTACTGACATATATTTAAAGGGTGGTAATTCTTTTTATTTATAAAAATGATAACATGTGTTGTTAGGTACATATTTTGAACCTCAAAATAATAAATATAAGAGCTCTATATGACTATCTGTACTTTATTAAATATATGTTGAAACTTTGTCCCTACTATTTTTTATTCGTAGTATGTGTATTATGGTGTGTGGAACTACTGTTCCATAATATAATTCACTGTGCTGACAGAGATCATGAGATCTTTAGTTGAATGAAAGATCTTAAAATAACATGTTTGGATTGGGTCCATACAAAACTAACATCGACATGTCCACTGATTTTATAGTTTCATCCCATAGCTCCATACAATAATCATTTACGGTATACAAATAATATGTGAATCTATAAGATAATTAGAAACAATGAAAAAAATAATTTTTGCGAGTATAGTGAAATTTTATTGTTGTTTTTTAAAAATGTCGTACTATAAATATATGTCCGTGCATCGTGCAAGGTACATGCTAGTTAAAATAGAATTTAAAATGTGAGAGAAAGTTTATTTTCTTTGATGAACTTGCCCATTTCATGGAATAGGAAAGCATCCTCCTTATAGACATCAGCTAGGATAAAATTGCGATGAGTTCAAATGGGTTGCAAAAGAATTTTTCTTACACAAATTATACACTTCTCATTTTGTACCTTTTTGGGATAGTTATTTCTTATTGTTTAACCGTTTATTTTGTAACTTGTTATGTAGAAATTGATTTATTTAATATATTTGAGTCTTATTTAAAGAGTGTTTTCTTATTAATGCCCCATCAATTAGTCAATCATTAATTAGGTTCTATTTTCAAAATATCTATCCTTATATTTACCAAAGTATTCCAAACTAAACACCATTTGGATAAATTCATCTCTCTCTATCTAAACTAAAAATCATTTAGTATATATATATATCCGTTTCTCTATGTGTGTGTACGGGATCTCCAACGGACCCCCTCAAAACGAGTGGAGGAACAAACCCTTTTTTAAGAATCCAAAATATTATTTTATTTTTATTTTTATTTTATTTGTGTCATTTTTAAACATTTCACTGCACAAAAAGAAAAACCAACTCAAAATGTATTTTTTTTATATATGAGAAAAATAGATCAAACATATGTCTGTTGTAAGCTTAAAAACTGACATATATTTGACCAATTTTTTTAAAATACTAAAAAATGCATTTTCGTTGATTTTTTTATGGATACACTGAAATGTTTAAA
This sequence comes from Sambucus nigra, assembly GCA_949130495.1. Classification (NCBI taxonomy): domain Eukaryota; kingdom Viridiplantae; phylum Streptophyta; class Magnoliopsida; order Dipsacales; family Adoxaceae; genus Sambucus; species Sambucus nigra. The sequence goes on from OX422209.1 coordinate 330,119,157, forward strand.
TTAGGGCTAGTTTTCGATCAGTTTGGTCGGTAAATAAAGCGTACTAAAACCATACCGACTTCGAAATCATCAAACCAAAATTACTAGTTTTACTAACTGGTACACTAACCCATAAACCCAAAACCAAACCATGCGGCACATCAATAAAATCGATTTTTTGGTGATAAAATTATTTTTCCGAAAAATACGGTAGATTTGGGCAAATTTATCTTTATGGTAAGTTTGGTACGACTCAGTACCGATCTACCCATATTTTACCAGAAAAATCAGAAACCATATTGTACACAATATAAATCTACCCAGTACAAATCATTCCCATATTAAACAAATCTACACAAAAAAACCTATAAATCTACCGAGTACAAATCATACCCATATTGTACAAGAAAATGATTTACCCAAATACCATAAATAATCCAAACACAATTAATAAAAACCATCGAGGTGAAGTATTAGTGAAAAAGTGATCTAATGCTGGGGATAAATCCGGGATGATGAGTTGAGGGAGGGAGCCGGGTGGAGAGGTTATGTAAGGTAGGATAGAGGAATGGGTGTTTTTTTATGAGATGAGAGAGTTGTAAGTTTTTGTGTTAGAATATAAATCACTAACCCTAGTCTTATTATAAGGCTGTAAATGATCTAAGAGTTGTAAAATCTTGTATTAATCCAAGATTTACTAAAAGGTTGACTACTCAAAGAAAGACAAAAAACCTATAAAATAAGTGTGGTTGTATTTGGATTTAGCCCTTGTGTATTCATGTTTGATTTTATTTGTTATTTTCAATTTGGAAAGTTCAATGATATTATATTAGTATTTTCGGTACAATTATTTCGGTTTTTAAAATGTTAAAACCAAAATCAACCATAAAAAAATCAGTATTTTCGATTTCGGTAAATAAAGAATGTAAACCATTACCGCTAATTTTCAGTAAAAAAATGGTACGGTATGGGTTTTTACCATGCCGTGAATACCCCTAATTTAAACAATGCAAAACAAAAATAAAAAAATATATATTTTCGATTAAAAAAAATCCGTTTCACACCCATTTTTGAGAGATCCCACCCTCTCTCTCCCCCCCCCCCCCACACACACACACATATATATATATATATATATATATATATATATGATGAGATTGTTAATTTATGCTCCTAGGCTCTTTCCTCTTTTTATCTACTTTCTATTCTTTTTGCTTTTTTTTGTTCATGTGATGTGGGTGGTGAATGAGAAGTGGGTAATGATGAGTTTTTTCCGATTGATTGTGGAGTTTAAGGTTTTGATGGGGGTTTTGTCGCAGTTATGAGCGAAGTTTAATTGGAAGCTATTATTGGGATAATGGATGTTGTAGGTCAAAATTATTTAACCATGTAGACCAGTAATAAAGTGACACCTACCAACATTATCATGGGGCTTACCATAGTAGATCAAACATGGTCGGCATGAGCACTTGTTGATCGGTTACCCATCCGACCACCTTTATGAAGTTGAACCATCAACCATATGAAATGCCACACGTGGGATATGAAACAACCACTATGCACATGCACGAGAAGGGACATCCAACTATATATTGTTATGTACAAGTGCAAATGCTTGAATCTATAATGACATTCCATGTTTTAGTTTCCTATTGACTATAAATACACCATTTTCTCCAGCTGAGGGGGTAAGATTTGACGTCATAATTAGACCTTGTAATTGTATCCCAAAAATCAAAATAAACCTAAGCAACTTTACCCATGGACGTAGGCTCATTTCCTGAGCCGAACTATGTAAAAATTCTCTATTGTCTCTTTATTCGATTTATCTGTGGTTATAAGTTTGGTGATCATCATATAAAATCAATATCCAAATTTAGACATCAACACATTGGTGTCATCTGTGGGCACCAACAGGTCATCGCCGTTTTATACTAATTTCTTTCAAAGACCTATTATTGAGTCCTTCTAAAGGATGGCTGAAATCCCAGAAAGCAGTCTTGCTGGGGACAACACCTTTACCCCTTATGCTCCACCCAACGGAGGGGATTTGTAAGGAATTTTACTCAACCTTATCAAAGGACAAGAGATGATGCAAGAAATAATAAGGCATCTAACTCAAAAATTCAAGCAAGATATGTCGCTACTCCATCTTCTCAGAGGGTTTTATCGCCCACACCTCTCAGAATCGAAAGGAGTGGATATTCTAGATCTTCACGTGATAGGACTTATCGTCGAGGAACAACTTTCTCAATTAGATCTACCAACTACTATGATGGGCGGTCTCTCACTCCAAAATGATCGAGCACTTTAAAAAGGTTGAGTAAAGCCTCTGCCTTCGATCGTCTTGGTCCCCCAGCAACTAGAGGCCATTATAGGGAGATAGCTAGATTATGTGATCATCGTGTGGAGCATTGTAAATGATCAGTTAGGTTCATAATTAACATTCGGGGATTCGTGCATGCCGGGTAGACTTCTTAAGAACAAATCTCATCATAAAAAATGGTAGAGTTGCCAAAGCTTCCTTATCCAAATCTAATCCAAAAGATCACTCTTAGAAGGAATTAATAAAGAGACTAAAAGATCATTTGGGGGAGATAGACAAGACTAAAAATCCACTACAAAGGAGTTTTGTGAAGGGATCTCCCTTCATTCCAGCCATTATAGATTTTCCCATACCTTCCAAATTCAAGCCCCAAATAGTTACTCCTAAATATGATGGTAAGACTAACCTTATCCTCCATGTTGAACAATATTAGGTCACAATCGATATCTATTCTGTCCCAGCTGCAGCGGAAAATGGCAAGTTCACCAAGTTTGTGGATCTGACAAAATATTAGGACTCTAGTAGAAGATCATAATCCCCTTTGTAAAAGAATAGATGAAAAGAAGAGTGGTCCAAATGACAATTCAGAAGATGATCCAAACTTGCCGAAAAAACCCCAAGAGCTAGAGCGTGATATAAAAATGATATCCTTTTATTGTTATTTTATTGCAAGAGGAGACGCTAGCGATGGAGATGAAACAACTGAGAGAAAAGGTTATTTGAATGAGGCCAAAGCTTGTTCAGATCAACTTATCATATGCGGTAGATGGATGACCCATAAAGGTGAATAAAGACAAGTTAGTCATTAGCTTTTCCAAGAACAACCTATCAGGAGTGCTCTACCCACATAACGATCCTCTGGTTTTCACATTTAGAGTACATGAAGCAAGGATTGCTAGGATCCTGGGAGACAACGGCAGCTCGACTGATGTAATTATTTCCATAGTTTTGAGCTGACAGATAGCAAGCCGGAACCTTATCATAGACCTCTAATAAGTTTCTCAAGGGAAAGGATCTATCCTTTAGGACAAATTTTAATCAACACTTGGCCAACTAACAGAACTGAGAAAATACCCTTTTTTGTCTTAGATAAGAATGTCCAATCAGCCTACAGTATGATCCTCAATAGGGTCGACCTATAAAAATTTGAAGCGGTGCCATCTACTGTCCATTAATTCTTGAAATTCCCCACTTCCTAAGGTGTTGGCACGGTGAATGGAAATCAGGTGAATGCTAATATACCTATGTCGACCAAGAAGATTTGAAAAAAATATCACCACCTACAAAATTAAGACCTTTGATCTCCGAGAGGAAGCTGATTTGGTTAAAGGTTAAGTTGTGGAGGTCACTGAGATAATCATATTGGATGATGAAAGACCAAAGAGACAACAAAAATTGTTTCAAACCTAGAACCATCCCTCAAATAGGAATTAATAACATTCCTTAAATAGTGAAAGAGTGTGTTCACCTGAACTCATGAAGACATGCCTAGAATTGATCCAGAATTTATATTCCACGAGCTGAATATCATCAAAGATGTTAAGGAAATTAAGCAAAAATTATGGGTGTTTAGTCCCAAGAGAATATGGCCATCTATGAGGAGGTATATAAGTTACAAAAGGCCAAGTTCATTGAAGATGTCAGGTACCCAGATTGGTTGGATAATATAGTGTTGGTGAGGAAGAAGAACAATAAGCGGCTAATGCCCATTGACTTTACCGACCTCAACAAAGCTTGTCCCAAAGATATTTTTCTTTACCAAGGATTGATCAACTTGTGGATGCTATTGCAGAATATGAGTTGCTAATATTTATATACTCCTAATCAAGGGATAATAAGATCAAAATGAATCTAGAAGACAGGGAGAGTACATCATTCATCACTAGCCGAGGTACCTACATTTACAATGTTATGCCTTTTGGGGCTAAAAAATGCTAAAGCAGCATATCAAAGGCTGCTGAATAATGTTTTTGAGGAGAAAAATAGAAATAACATGGAAGTATACATAGATGACATGCTTACCAAAAGCAAGAGGGTTGCCGACCACATCAAAGACTTAAGCCAAACGTTTGACAAACTTGAGAAGCATCAAATGAAATTCAACCTGACCAAATACATGTTCGACGTATAAGAGGGGATGTTCATGTGTTTCATCATGAATCATAGAGGAATGGAATCTAATCCAAACCAGATCAAGGCGTTCATTGATATGAAATATCCCTCATGTAAAACAAATGTGCACAAATTGACCGAAAGGGTAACAACTCTCAATCGATTTGTCATTCGAGATACTAATAAATGTATGTCGTTCTTCAAGATTCTTAGAAAAACCTTTTAATGAAATGAGAAATGTGAGAAAGCCTTTTAAGACCTGAGGAAATACTTGGGATGGCCACCACTTCTTTCCCGACCCCTCATGGGAGAGAAATTATATTTATATCTTGTTGTGTTAGAGTTTACCATAGGCTTGACCCTTGTCAAACTGAAAAATAGGATTCAAAAATTGGTATATTACATTAGTAGGGCTTTTAGAGGGGCATAGATCAGATATCCTCACATGGAGAAATTATTTTTGGCACTCATTGAAGCATCGAGAAAGATGAAACCGTATTTTTAAGAACACACCAAAGTAGTCAACACTGACCTGTCATTGCGCCAGGCAATTCATAGGCCAAAAAATTTAGGAAATATGATGGCTTGGGCAGTGGAATTAGGAGAATAATATATACTATATGAGCCAATAATGACAGTGAAGGGGAAAGATGTATCAGATTTTATTATTAAATTCACTTATGAAGAGGCCATCTCTAGTCAGAGTTTGCTTACCGAGAATACTTCCTAGGAAGAGAGCTCACCACTAAAGAAAAGCGAACAAACATCTCTGAAATAAAGTTCTAGAGAAGGCAAGACTGAAACATCTCCGAAATAAAGGGGGTCATTATGATTCCTTTGGGCATGTCGACCATAGAGGCCAAGGTAGCAAGGGCGTCGGCTAAGTTATTTTTTGCTCGAGGTAGGTAATGGAAGGTGATGCCTTAGAATTGGGAGGCTAGTTCTTCTAAGTGGGAATGGAAGGGTTGGAGCTTCTTGTTCTTGACTCTCCATTTTCTGAGCACTTAACTGATAATGAGGGCAGAATCCCCGTAGACATCTAAGAATTGAATACCTTTCTTGAGAGCAACCATGAGGCCTACCGTGCATGCCTCGTATTCAATCATGTTGTTGGTATAAGGGAAATCTAGCTTGATGGTGATGGGAGTGTGGGAGTCATCTGGGGTGATCATAAGAATCCCAATACCATATCCCTTTTTATTGGCAGCGCCGTCAAAGAACATTTGCCATCGAAGATTGTCTTAGGCACTGCAGAGGATGTTTTTATCTGAAAATTCAGAGATTCAGACATCGTCTTCATCTATAGGGTAATCAGAGAGGTAGTCAGAAATGTCTCTTCCTTTCATGGATTTTTACGTGACGTACACGATATCAAACTCGGCTAGAGCATCAACCATCGAGCCATTCGGCTAGACAAGGTGGGTTTCTCAAGAAGGTATTTTATGGGGTCCATTTGGGATACAAGTTTGATGGGGAAAGCGAGCATGTAGTGTCATAACTTTTGGGTGACCCAGACAAGTGCAACACATACCTTTTCCAAAGCAGTGTAGTTGACTTCGTACCCTACTAATTTATGACTAGCATAATATATGGCTCTTTCTTTGTGGGCATCTTCAAGGTATTGGGCTAGCAAAGCCCCAGCTGCAGTGTCAGTTATGGTTAAGTATAGGAGCAAGGGGAGACCAGGCTATGGTGGCATGAGTATCGAGGGTTGGGTCAGATATTATTTGATTCGGTCGAAGACTTATTGGTAGGCCTCGTTCCAAACCTTGGTTAAATCCTTTCGAAGGAGTTTGAAGATAGTTTCGCAAATGGAGGTTAGATGGCTGATGAACTAGCTGATGTATTGCAATTTCCCAAGGAAACCTCGAACTTCCTTCTCTGTTCGGGGGGTGGCATCTCAAGTATGGCTTTTAGCTTGATGGGATCTGTTTCTATCCCCTTCTTAATGACCATGAACCCCAAGAGGATCCCCTTTGTAATGCCGAAGATGCATTTTTGTGGATTGAGTCTCATCTGATATTGTCGCAGTGGTTCGAAGAACTTCCGGAGAGCGGGAACATGACCTTCTCTAGTTTTGGATTTGATAATCATATCATCCACATAGACCTCAACTTTTTTATGAAACAGATCGTGCAAGATGGTTGTGGCAGCCCTCTAGTAGGTGGCCCCAGTGTTTTTTTAGACCAAATGGCATAACAGTGTAACAAAAGGTTCCTTATGGGGTGATGAATGCGGTCTTTTCTTGGTGGTCTGGGTGCATTTTGGTTTGGTTGTATCCGACAAACCCATCGACGAATGTCTTGAGACCATGATTGGCTGTGTTGTCCACGATCATATCGATATTGGGTAACGGATAATCATCCTTTGGAGAGTATTTGTTCAAGTCCCGGTAGTCTACACACATCCGAACCTTCCCTCCTGATTTTAGCACATGCACTATATTGGCTAGCCATGTGGGATATTCGATCACACTAATTAAGTCCACATTCAACTGTTTAACCACCTCTTCTTTGACCTTGAGCGACCATTCGGTGCGGAGCTTTCTCAACTTTTGATCTGGGAGAATGGGAATCTTATGCTGAGCTATTTTAGGATCAATGTCGGGCATATTGTCAAAGGACTATGCGAAGACATCCACAAATTCCTTTAGCAATTCTTCGAGTTGTGCGCGCTCGTGCTCGTCAAGGGTAGCCCCTATCCTAATCTTGCGCAGTCGGCTACTAGAACCGAAGTTAACAATAACAATCTCTTCTTTATTAACTTGAACGCGGTTATGTTGTTTATTATTAAACTTATTTGGATCAGTTAAGAAATTTTACGTTATAAAATCATCATCATCAAAAGTTTGATTAGAATCTAGACAATTAATGTAAGGCACGGTAAGATACACAAAATCTTCATTTATTTCATTGATAGAAAAAATAACATTGAGAACCTCATCAAATGAGGTCTCGATTACATTTGATCAAGGATAGACAATAGAAGAAGAAATGGGGTAAACATTAGGATTATGTGGGATTTTAATAGGTAGAACTCGCACAGCATGCCTGTTGAGGAGAGGTGTATCAGCAACTTTAATCAGTTGGGATAGATCCAGTGATGTAGTGCCTGAGTGAATCATGCAGAGTGTTAGCCCTAGTGTCTGTAAGTTGAAGGAATCTTCAGAGTCACTTTCCTCAATCTCTTCGGTATCTTTGATGAGAGGTTGTACATGGTGTTGTTAACTCTCGGTCCATGGGTAGCCGTCTTGGAAAAAGATCTCCATTCCAGGCTTTATTTTCTTATCTGTATGGTCATACTCTGGTTCAGGAAATCCGCAAAAGGGGAAGTTTTCGCCCTCTTTGATGAATCGTCCATTCAAGGAGTCATTTGGGATAGTCTGGATGCAATCTAGTCCCCTCTTTGGTCGAGACTGGCGGATCATTTTGAGCTCTGGTTCTTATGGTTGATACACCAAACCACAAGGATGGAAAGATTTCTTTAGTTCAACTGGCTCAAGTATCCCTTGTCGTCTTTGTCCTAGCCCCAGTCTGGGAATGAAGTGCATGTTTTTGAACATCTGAATCATATTAACGTTGCCATGAGGGTCGTATTTGGGATAAACCTTTTATTTGAAGTTGTCCCCTATCGGGAGTAGAGGTGGTTCAACTCGGAATCTTGATAAGAGCATATCATTTGACCCGTGCTGTATCTCCAGAATTGGATTGCTGGTACTTACACCCTCGGCATTGTCGTTGTCACCCAAAATGGTGATGACTCGTCCGTTGGCAAAGAACTTCAATTTATGATAGAGTGAGGAAGACACCAACTTGATACTATGGATCCAAGTTCATCCTAGCAACAGATTAAAACAAGTTGGGATGTTAATAACTTGGAATTCGACGACAAGGTTTATAGGGTCAGCCCCTATTACAAGTTGTATGGATCCCTTCACCTCCTGATGAGTACTATCGTAGTCACGTACAGCAGCGGAGGTCGGAGCGAGGTCTCTTTCTTTCAAGCCTAAACATTTGAAGGTTCTTAGTGGGCATACATTCAAGGCGGATCCATTGTCGACAAGAGACAGTGGTATGACCTTCCTCGTAACTTCGATGGAGATGTTGAGTGCATGATTGTGGTTTGACCCAATCTTGGGGATTTTTTCTTCGGAAAAGGATAGAATTCGGGTAGAGGTCAAGGATCCGACCAAATTTACTGCTTCTGCTGGTGTGGTAGAGGGAGGAACTGTGGGTCCTATGAGAAGCTTGATCAAAGAATTTTTGTGCAGGTGGGAAGACATAAAAAGCCCCCATAGGGTGATGTTAGCTTGATTTTTCTTTAGTTGATCTAGGATCTTGCTTTCCTCGAGGGTAATTTTTGGCATAGGAAGGTTTTCAATGCCCTTACCCTTGTCATTGGCTGGTGGTGAACTTAGAATCTGGTAATGCCTCCCTGATCTGGTCATGTGACTTACTGAAGAATGGAAGAACATGAATCCCATTTCCTCATTGATCTCGGGTTGTTCTGCCACCTTTTTTATTTCTCCGAGGATTTCTTCAAATGATATCATCCCACACATGTCAGCTACTGGTCCAGTTTGTTCTTCATTTGAATCTTTGAACTCTTCCCCCTATCCGGTGGCAATAATTATGTCTTTCCATGTAAATTCAATGCATTCCACAACTTCGACGGCTTCTTTATATAGGTCTTCCCATTCTGTGGGGATATGTAAGGGTGAAGGGACCAGGCACCCTTGTAGCTTCAGACTATCAAGTAACTTGGTCATACTGCAAATATCATTGGTTTGCCTGAGTAATTCTTCCATGATCTGGACAACGTCATCTAAACTGACTTCATCGATTGATACCACCCAACTGTCTGACTCTCGATCCCATTTCCGTGCTTTCAAGAATAGCGTGTTGAACCTTTGGCAATCAATGATCATCTGTTAGGGAAATTTTAGCCCGAACTCTAGGAGTTGGTTTAAGACTTCTGATAATTCCATACTTCTATTTTCAGAACAAGTACGGACATCGATGCATGCTCTAGTAAGGAGTGACAGTGCCTGATCAGTGAGGTTATCAGGGTGTAGGAGGAAATGTGGGCAGGTTTGGAGAGGTTTGGGAGAGTGTATGGGTGTGATTTGAGTTGAGGGATCAAATTTTGGATTCTCTTCTAGGAAGATGGCATTGGCATGATTTGGGAGTGGGTTGTGAGTAGTGTTTGGCTTAGTATTAGCTGGTGGGGCAATGGTACCCTGATCAGTTAGACCTTGGATTACATTTCGGAGGCGGAAGCATTCGTCTGTGGTATGACCAACTGTTTGGTAAAAGTCCCAATGAGAATCTGCCTTGAAGTTTCTTGGGAGTGGATTTGGTAAAGGACGGGGATCCAAGGGTTTGGTAAGGTTTTGGTTTAATAGGGCCTGGTAAACTTTGGAAAGGGAAGCATGGAGCTCGGTGTATTCTTTTCGGACTGGGACAGGGCGGCTTCCTGGTGCCCATGATGTGGTTGGTTGAGAGATGTTATTTATGGTTGAGACTGTAGCACTAGCAGGCTTGTCATATTTTTTGGGGGTGAACTGTCCGGACACCTTCTTCGGTTCAATTTATGTTTTAGCAAGACCTTCCTTGATCTCTACTCCTTCTTCTTTGAGAGCCCGGAAGTGGGGATAATATTGTCATCCCATGGTTGCTCGGACATGGGGCAAGAAGTACTTCTTCACTATACTGACTTGTTCTTCCTCGGAAGGTCGATTGGTCATGGTAGCAGCTTTTTGCCTCCATTGGGCTATGAAGTTACTGATTGATTCACCAGAGTTCTATTCGAGAAGCTTTAAATCACGGCGAGTGACCTCAAGCTCTTCGTTATATTTGTACTGTCACATGAATTCTCGAGCCACATCCTCCCAGCTACGGATTCTAGACTCTTCGAGAGACAAAAATCATCGGAGGGTTCTATCCTTTAAAGTTTGCTAAAATATTTGGTCCATCACTTCTTCAGAAGCCCCTATGAGAGTCATGGAATGGTGATAATTATGGAGATGAACAATCGGGGGTCCACTTCCTCCGAATTTCTCGATATTTGGCATCTTAAACTTCTCGGGTACCCTCGCTTTAGGATAAGGAGACATGTGGGTGTAGTCCATGTAATTTCCATAGATTCTTACTTGGTCAAACTTCTTAGTGAGCATCTTGAGGTCTTCTTTGACCTTGTACAACTCCTCCTACTTCGGATCAATGATCATAGGCAAATTGGCCCCATGTTGGAAGGTTCGGCATCGAAAGATGGGCAAGCGGCGACCCAGGGGCACGTGGAGCGTGCTGATATTCTTTGGGAACCCAGATAGACTCGGGTGGACCCATAGCGTAAGGGAACAGGGCCTCGGGCTCTTGAGGAACGGGAACCTGGTTTCGTTGCAACTCTCGAACCTCAATTTGGAGGTTGTCAATCTTGGACACGAGTGGAGCTAGGACATCCGGAAGATTCGGCTCCACAACTGGTACTTGATATGTGTTCTCCATGGAAAGCGGATGGATTCCGAATTCGAAAGAAGTAGTAGGGGAACAGATAGAACTTCGGGGTGACTTGACTAAAGACCGAAGCCAATAAGGAGCCACGCCAAGGGCGTGCGATCGACCTGAGAAGGCGTAAAATGGGATTTATTTTGAGAAAAAGGGGATGAAAATATTTTTAACATTTTTTTTAGATTGAAAGACAAAATATTTTTAGCTTTTTGATAGAGAGGACAATTTTTTTTTTGAATTTTTGATAAAGAAAGGAGAAATATTTTTGGATTTTTGATAAAAATTTAAAAGGGAAATGTTTTTGGGAGACGATCTCAGCATGATTATTATAATCATTATGTTCTCATTTGTATCAAATTCTCCTAAATGAAAAATAAAATGCCGAACAGGACCCGAGCCTGGAAAAATTGGGTTTGTAACATATGAAAAGCTATGGCTAGACTTGTGACCAGGCTCACGGACAGGGTCCCATTTTAAAAATGCACAAAAATTTGGGCGGTAGGCCGACCCAGAATTTCTAATATGCGTGTCCTAGGCTTGACACCTATATGCGGGTATGTGGTTGGTTGGGTGAATCGAAAAGGGTTCCCCCCTTTAGCGTGACTTCCACGATATACGTCTTACTCTTGCGGGCAATCGGTACGTGTGGACAAGCCATTTGATATACCTGAGTGTACGTGAATTGACTCACTATATACCTTGTGGGGACGGTACGTGTGAGAGAGAATTTGATATACTCGGCGTATGTGAACGAGTTCCCTGCGATATACCTCCTGTCATGACTTCGGTCAAGCGGTACGATGCGGGGGGAACCGTTCGATAGACGTCGAAGGTACTTGGCTAATGGAAGGTGAGAGTAAGATCACTTAGGCTAACTGCACTCTGCCGGACCAGCGCCCATCACGAAGTGACCTTCCAGTTACTGGGTAGAATTTGGTCAATAACAATACTCTTTGGTGATGTTGTGTGAATTATACATGATTCTCTTATTAGTATCTTATGATGAGAGTGCCTTTCTTGATCATGCCCAACGGGGAGCAAAGTATGAGTACCAATGGTATACCAAGTATGGGTGATGCGTGCAACATGAGGATATATGTTATCCTAGGTGCGCGTGGTGTCAAGTGTACATGGAGAATTTTCTACAAGTGCATGAATAGAAGCATAAGCATGAGGTACACATGAGTAGTAAAGGAGAACATGCAAATAGGGGGATATATAAGAAAATAAAACACCCATGTAAATAGAGTCTAACCCTCAAAATAAACATATAGTCCCCAGCAGAGTCGCCACTATGGCCATCTCCGATCCTCGCGACGGGCGGGTAGAGTGAGGATCCTAGGTCCCGCGCATCCCACTCAGGAGCACTTCGGCCGGCGTCATTGATGAGGTAAAAACTGTAGAGAGATGGAGTCGCCGATCTATTTTACTCAAAACAGACAAAAGAAAGGGATCCATCCCGAAGGTCATCATCCAAATACATACTGATGAATATGAAACCAAAATGATTCGAAAACGGTCCGGAGGCTAAGTTACGAAATGGAAAGTTGTTAGGCACCCATTCTGCCCTTACGGTCTCTCATGGTTTTTTTCTATTTTCCTTTATTTTCCCCGTGATATGTGTGCATGTGTATATATAGTGGGGATAGGAATTCTCGACTTGTATCATGGAAGAGATAAAGCGAGTCATCCGTAGGAAGGTTCATAAAAATAATATTAGAAAATAGGATTTACGCGATTATCCTTGTGTTGATCGTTATAATGGAACGATAACTATGTGAAATAATACGCCACTGAGAACAAATATATGCATATATATGTAATCTGCGAGAATTGAATTTAGAGAAAATAGAAAATGAAAAAAGAGTAAAAAATAGGACTCGAGTCTCGGGTTTTACCCCGAGACGCCTATGTAGCCTATAGAGGCATCAAAGTCCACGTAGTTCGTATGGAAAACGAGGGGTGGGGTTTTTCCCATAAATCCAATCGGGGGATTCTCTTATTTGTGTGTGTGGAAAAAGTGTTTTAGTTGTGGGAGAAGTGTAAGAAAAAATGTGAGAATTCCCGTTTGGAATTTATGAGCAAACCCTCTTTTCTTATTTTTTGGGTTTTTTATTTATATGAAAATAAGAGATGTGCAATAATACTAAATAAAAAGTATATTAGGATATGTGAGATGAGAGAATAAAAGTACTAAATAATAAAACAAGTTAATGCGAATTTATGAGAATTTAAGGAGGTAATTGAGGAAATTGGACCTTCTTGAAGATCTTGAGCTTGATCTTGAATGTTGGAGAGCAGTCCTTGCACTTGGATGATGATGGAGGGTAGTGAATTCACCAAGTTTGATGAAAAGGATGATGAAAAGTGAAGGCTGGAGAGGGATTTGGATGTGCAAATCACGCTGACTTTGAGAGAGGTTTTCTGGATTTGCTGAGAGCGATATCTTTCAGATCTGAGCTCCCTTTGCAATGAGGTCAATGCCTCCTTTTTATAGGCCCGGGGCATTTTCGATCGGCATAGCCCTGGTCCTACCAATCGATAGTTGTGTTTAGGCACACTGTCGATAGGCAGGGTCTGGGACCTGCCGTTTGGTAGTGTGTTTCTGGCCTTTTCGAAAAATCGATCGTAAAGTGCAAATCGTTGATCTGAATCGTGCACGAGGCCAACCGTTGGAAATTTAATTAAGAGACCTTCGAAACCACTTTGGCTCCTGGGTTTGGAAGTTGACTTTGGGTCAAATATGACTCGAAAGCGCTCGTCGGTCCTTTGGACGGGGAATCGTCGGACGCAAACGGATCGTTCGTCTGCATGGTAAGTCCGAATCGCGCATGGGACAGACCGTTGGAAAGTTTAGGAGATGTAATTCGACATTCCAAAGAGTTTGATCTAGTTTGGGGAGTTAACTTTGGTCAATCGGGCCCTGGAAGAATTTGGTGACCTCTCAGAGTACAACGAATCGTTCCTCTGTATCGTAAGTCACAATCGCGCACGGGGCGGACCATTGGAAAGGGTTTTTAGATACATTTGAAGATTCATTCAGTCTCAGTCGAGATAAAGAGTTGGCTTAGGTCAAACGGAGCCAGGGAGCATCCGGTGGCCTCTTGATCGAATTTCAGAGAAAATGGGTCGTTCGTCTGCATGGTAAGTTGGAATCGCGCATGGGTGGACCGTTAGAAAGGGGATTTAGTTCCCTTTGAATATTCATTTAGTCTCGATCGAGCTGAAGAGTCTGAATTTTTGGTCAAATGGAGCTTGGAAATGCCTGATGGCTTCTAGGTCGGTACTCGGGGTTTGACCTGGGTTTGCGGTGATGAAGGGAGGTTCTAGGGACCTAAGGAGAGTTTAGGGGGTAATAGAATGGCGTGTCTACAGAAACATTCTTGAATTGGGTTCCATTATCTGAGATGAGGGTGTTTGGGAGGCCATACCTGTATATAATGTTTTTCCAGATGAACTGGAAGGTCTTCTTCTTAGTGATTGTGATCATGGGCTCGACTTCTACCCATTTGGAGAAATAATCAATTGCCACAATTAAGTACTGATAGTTATTTACAGCCCTTGGCAGGGGTCCTACCAAATCAATACCCCATACTATAAATGGCCAAGGGGAACTGATAGAAGTCATCTGGTGGTGAGGCTGATGGGGAATGGAAGAGAACTTCTGGTACTTATCACATCTTTTCACATATGCAGCTGCATCTTTGGCCAAGGTCGGCCACCAAAATCCCTGAGTGATTATCCTCTTAGACAATGACCTTCCTTCAATGTGACTTGAACAAGATCGTTCATGCACATCTTTCAAGATGTATGGAACCTATAAAGGGTGGACACATCTGAGAAGAGGTAGTAGGAATCCCTTTTTGTATAGGACATCTCCCATAATGGAGAATTTAGCAGCTCTGAACCTCAGCTTTCTCCTTTCTAACTTTGACTCTGGAAGTTCTCCCTCTCTGATGTATCTAATAAGAGGATCCATCCACGAGTCTCCCATGCTCATATTTAGGCAAGGTATACCAACATCTTCCTCTTCAATGGTCGGCTTGAGCAAAATCTCAACTGGTACTGTTCTCCTTATGTATGTTCTTATTACTGAGGCCAACCTCATGAGTGCATTAACTCGACTATTGTCTAGACGAGGTATCCTCTTTATCTTTACTTCCTTGAAGATTTCTAGCATTGTTCTCACCCTCTTTAGGTGTCTGTCCATCCTTTCATCTTTGGCCTCATACACCCCCAATATTTGGTTCATGACTAATCTTGAGTCACTGTGGACTAGGAGTTGGCCGACACTGAGGGCTTTTGCCAAAAAAAGACCTGATATTAATGCCTCATACTCTGACTCGTTGTTGGAAGCTTTGAAGTTGAACCTCAACGCATATCAATATCTGTACCATCTGGTGTCGACACTATTAGACCTGCTCAACTTCCACTTTCACGGGACGACCTATCAATGAAGAGGGTCCAGATGGATTCATTTGAAGAGAGTTTTCCCTCTGATAGGTTCCCCTGCTTGAAGAGGTATCTCTCTTCTTCATTCTCAACTGTTATATGTCTGGCTGTACTTGACTCAACCTTGTCCGAAGTTTGGCCAATGTTTAATCTACTGGCTTATTTACATCCTCGTGACTCTTCTTAACATCGGCCTCATCCCAGGTAAACTCGGCCAAAAAATCTGCAAGTGCTTGTCCCTTGATGGCAACCCTAGGTTGATAAATAATATCATACTCCCCTAACTCGATTGCCCAGGTCATTAGCCTTCCTGACTTCTCAAGCTTATGGAGGACCTATTTGAGTGGGCAATTAGTGAGGATGACCATGGAGTGGGCCTAGAAGTATGGCTTCATTTTCCTAAAATAATGTATCAAAGCATATTCTAACTTTTCAATATGAGTGTACTTCTGCTCAGACCCTTGGAGTGCTTTTCTATTGAAGTACACTAGTCTCTTCACTCCATCCTCTTCTCTTACTATTGCAGCATTGATGGATGACTCTAAGACAGCTCAATATACATACAGCTTCTCACCCTGAATTGGCTGAGATAGGAGTAGGGGGGATCTGAGGTAGGACTTAAGCTCTTTAAAAGCTTTGTCACATTCCTCATTCCATTCGAAGGCTTCTCTAAGAACTTTAAAAAAGGAAGACATTTATCAGTAGCTTTTGAGACGAGCCTATTAAGTGCAGCAACTCATCTGATTGGCCTCTGAATTTCTTTGATGGTTCTAGGTGTCTTCACCTCCAGTAAAGCCTTGATATTCTTAGGGTTAGACTCTATTCTCCTTTGGTTGACAATGAAGCCCCAAAACTTTCCCGCTCCTACCACAAAGACACATTTGGTTAGGTTGAGCTTCATTTTGTATTTGTCCATGATGTCAAAAGTTCTTTCAAGGTCGGCCACATGAGTGTTGGCCTTCAGACTCTTCGTCAGCATATCGTCCACATAAACTTCCTTGGACTTGCCTATCTGATCCTTGAACATCTTATTGACAAGACATTGGTAAATAGCCTCTGCATTCTTCAGGACGAAGGGCATGACCTTATAGCAATAGGCCCCCTTGTCTGTAATGAATATTATCTTCTCTGAGTCAGCTGAATTCATAAAGATTTGATTATACCAAGAATTTGCATCCATGAAGCTCATGAGCTCATGTTCTGCTGTGTCATCCACCATCTGATCTATACGGGGCAAGGGAAAACTTTCCTCTGGGAAAGACTTGTTTAAATCGGTGAAATCTACACACATACTCCATTACCCATTAACTTTGGGCATTATGACAGCATTAGATAACCACTCAGGGTATATAACTTCTCTGATGAACTTGGCCTCTTCAATCTTTCGAACCTCGTCTCTGATGACATCGTACTTCTATCTTGAGTATATCCTTGTTCTCTACATAATGGGCTTGGCATCCTCAATAACATTGATTTAATGATACATAATCTCAGGGTCAATGCCTGGCATGTCTGCATGTCTTTAGGCAAAGATACTGTCTCTTCCTTAACAGCTTCACTAGTTCCTCCGTGATCTCAAGATTTAGGACTCTACCGACTTGGATCATTTTTTTCATCTCGTCCTCATTGAGGACGATGGATTCCACCTCCTCCATGACCTCTCCTTTTTTTAGTTTTGTTTCATCTCTAGGATCAAGGGTGTCAATGTTTTACGTGGATGTTGCCCTCTTATGAGACTCTCTCTCTTCTGCAGAGTTGAAGTAGCATTCTCGTACCAATGTTTGGTCACCTTGCACTTCCCCTACTCCATAGGGAGTCAGGGATTTTAGCATCTGGTCGACCGTTGAAGGTACGACCTCAAATTCCTTGAGGACTACTTGTCCTATGATTAGGTTGTAGGATGAGAAGACATTTTCATCCATTATAAAGAAATTAATTTTTCTGGTCAACCTCTTAGGCCATTTGTCTCCCATTCTTACATCCATTTCATACATTCCCAATGGATGGACCTTATCCCCGCTGAAGCCAATCAAGGGGTGATTATAAGGTACAAGCCTTGCTCGGTTGAGACCCAATCTCTTGAAACAGGGCAAAAAAAAACATCTGCAGAACTTCCCCCATCCACAAGTATCCTCTGAACTTCACACCCATGAACCCTTGTGGTGATGACTAAAGGATCATCATGGGGGGCTAAGATACCCTTGAAATCAAGTCGCAAGAAGCCGACTATAAGGGTGTCCATGTATACCTTCTTTCTTTTCTCATGTTTAACCTTTGTCGAAGCCAAGTCCACAACCTCAGATTTTGTTACTTCTTTCATCTCTGCCAAATGAGCCTTGTGATCAGCTACCTCTCAGCCAACCCCTGCTAGTCCCCCGTAGAGAGATCATGTTGACCCTCTTTACTGGGACATTGTGGTCCTTTGGTGGGAGGTCAGGGTCATCATCTGAGGCATCTTTCTTCCCAGCGGAGGCATCTTTCCAGCATTTATCATTCCTTTTCTTTCTAGGGTCGGCTCAGCCACTCTTTGAGGCTCTTGTATCCACATACATTCTCAGTCTTCCAGACTTTCGCATTTTTTTAATCTCATCATTCATGGTGAAACATTTGTCAGCTAGATGGACGTGATTTTGATGGAACTCGCACCATAAATTCTTGTTTCTCTTATGTGGAGGAGCCTTCAGCATCCTCGACCATCTCAGGGAACTATCATTCTTTATTTTGTTGAGGATGTGTTCGCAGTCCTCTTCTTTCCATCCTTTTTCTTTTGAAATTTGCCACAGCAGCTTCCATTCTCATCCTCATACTTCGCAGCCATTCTTTCTTCTGCATTCATGACCTTTCTAGCTGTTGCTAACAACTCGGCCATAGACTTATGAGGGTTTTTAGTAAGCTTTAGGAGTAGCTTTCCCTTCTGAAGTCCTCTAATAAGTGTTGTCATGGCTATACTCTCTTCATAATCTTCTACCTCCAACTTTTCCTTGTTGAACCTCGCAATATAGTCTGTGAGGCTTTCATTCTTCCCTTGATTTACATAAAGCAAGTGAGTCGTCTTCTTCTTCTGAGGTCTTACCCATTAATAGAAGTTGTGAATAAACCGCTCAGCGAAACCTTTAAAACTCTCAACTGAATTTTTAAGAAGAAAAGTGAACCAGATATGTGCAGCCCCAGTTAGAGTGCTTGAGAAAGCTCGTCACCTCATCTCATCAAAGATCGAATAAATTCCTGTTGCAGATTGATACATTTCAATATGATGAACTGGGTTGGTACTTCCATCGTACTTGGGAGACACACCACTGGTGGTTCAAATTTGGCAGGGGTTGGGAAGTTAACAATTCTTACCACATATGGTGAACCCTTTGAGTACCCCCTCTGTAATGGGTCTCGGCTTTTATGATATCCCCTATCTTCTCTTCCAGCCTTTGAATAGAGTCATTCCAGGGTTTAGCAACATCGGCCTGGCCGAGGTTATCCCTAGCCACCTCCAAAGGGTGGACTGAGGGTTCCCCAGCTACTGCACAGCGTCGGCTCTTAACCTCCCCTTGACAATAGTCTTGGCCCTTCGGGGCTCGACCATGATGGGGCCGACGATCTCCAACCTCTCTTCGTGAGTCATCTATGCTTTTTGACCTGGATAGACTTTCTTGTAGGTCGAGCCTTTTGAAGGATGATCCTCTACTTAACCGATCAAAATCTGAACCTCTTTGACAGGCATTATAGTCTCGTCTTTCACCTTGACCTATGCTCTTCTCGATAGGAAGTACAGTGTTGTTTGATACCTTATATGGCTCCCAACAGTCAGCCGGAGCATCCTCGACCTCTATATCATCGTACCTATCCTTCGGGCAAGGGTTCCCTTGCCTCCCCAAGCGTAAACGCCTAGGGTCAGCAACATCCCTCCGCCGTTGAGGAGGAGGTAGGTCTTTTTGTGGTGCCTGGGATGGTCCCCTGGCCCCATGTTGTCCCTGACCAGTCGTCGGAGTAATCATCTCCGGTGAGACCCCAGATGGTCTCATTATTATGTTCTGGCTTAGCTGGGTAAATTTCTCCTGTATTGCTTGTTGAGTAGAAGCTAAGGACTTCAAGGCCGCCTCCACCTCATCCATGTCGGACTGGGGTGGTGCTTGACTAGAACTGGGTCCTCCAACACCAGATGGTGGAGGTGGTAACTCTGTTTCTATATAAAAGACTAGAGAGCTTGTAATGAAAATTTTAGGTAGCTTGAGACCTTAAGGGATCTCTTTCAATGGTGAAATAGCTCCACACAAAGGGGGGTTAGTTCACCACTAGAGTCTCTGGTGAGGTAAAGCTACAAAAATGAAGAGATGAAACTTCTCGTTCCCACAAACGGCGCCAAAATAATGATGCTGTAAACAGCACCACCAGTATGAGTATTGATAACCTCAAGACGGCAATAACAATGGCAGCATAAGCGTAGGCATCTAGTATAAGGTGATGGGGGAGAAGAGGAGATATGCTAGTATATAAGTGGTTCAGCTAATCTGGCCTACGTCCACTGTGAGTGTTTGACTAATTTCACTAGAATGAGGGCACTAATGGCCCGTGATACAATCTCTCACTTTCTCTCTCTCCTGTGTAATTCTACAGGGCTCCCGCTAGGGTTAAAATTATGGATCCTTTAAGGTAGGAGAAGATATGTATTTATAGTGCTTGGGGGATGTAGTGTACCCCCCAAGCATACCATGAGCATGTGTGAGTTGAATACACTAATCATAGGTGGACACCTGGCTGTGCCACATGTAAGGAATGATGACCAAATATTCCCTCACGTGAGGGTAATGATTTGGTGATAACTGATTTGCCATGTGTTCCAAGTCTTCCAATGTGCTTACGTATGCTAGGACTTATGATGTCATCCATGGTAACCTCGGTCCCGTCGAGTACTATGCTTGGTCAGTCTGATAGTTTCTTTGTCCTGTCAATCATAAGTATGACCTCGGCCTGAATGATTAGCCGAGGTTAGGTATGAGGTTGGATCCAGTGTCGGCTGCTGCCAACCGAGGTTGATGCCATAAGATGTCGATGATAGTATCTCGAACCCATAAGTGGTTACAATCATCAGCTGCTAGAAAGCCGAGGTTGCATAATGTGGAGCCGACCTTGAGGAGGATGACCTTTATGTTGGTTATTGTGTGCTTCCTAGCAGCTCGACTGTGAGGTAAGCTGAGGTTAGTGACCCTAAGTATGAGGGTACACTTCGGTTATATCAAAAAGTTTGACAGAGGTACTCATTGGAGTCCTAGCTTCTTTAGCTATTTCTAGGCCAAACTTCTTAACAATCTCTAAAGCGTATTTAGATTGTGATAGAAATAATCCTTCTGAATTCGGTTTAACTTGGAGTCCTAATAAGAATTGTAACTCCCCCATAAGTGACATTTGAAATTCTTTGTGCATAATTCCCAAGACGGTCTTAACTTCTAAAGGGGAGGTGGATCCATAAATGATATCGTCAACATAAACTTGAGTAATCGTAATGTTGTTTTCAAAATGTTTGACAAACAAGGTTTAGTCATTCCCTCCTCTCATAAATCCATTATCTAAAAGAAAGGTGGATAGGCGCTCATAGCAAGCTCTAGGAGCTTGTTTTAACCCATACAGAGCTTTTTTAAGACGATAAACATAATTTGGGTGATGAGGGACAATAAACCCTTTGAGTTGTTCTACATAGGTCTCCTTAGTTAAAATTTTGTTAAGGAAGGCTGACTTAACATCCATTTGATATAGTGTGAAATGCAAATGACAGGCTATGACAAAAAGGAAGCGAACAGATTCAAGGCGAGTGATAGGAGCAAAAGTTTCCTCGAAATCTATTCCTTCAATTTGAGAGTAGCCCTAGGCAACTAATCTAGCTTTATTCTGAATAATCCCAAATTCATCAGCCTTATTTTTAAAAATCCAATGTGTGCCAATAACCCTTTTATTTTCAGGCCTAGGTACAAGATACCAAACATCATGAATGACAAATTGAAGAAGTTCCTCATGCATAACACTTATCCACAAAGTGTCATTCTAGGCTTCATTTATAGTTTTTGGCCCAATAAGAGACACAAAACATGCAAAATGAGCAATGTTTCAAAGTTGAGATCTTGTGCGAATAGTCTCTGTAGGATTACCAACTACACTATCTAAAGGATGATCTTTGGAAACCAATTTAAGTACTTCAGGGGTCTCAATTGGTAAAGATTCAATTATTTCTGGAGAGTCATAATTTAAAATCTTTTCAGATGCGTCCACAATAATTGGTTCTTTGGTCTTACTTTCTACATTAATGTCACTTACAACCAAATTAATGGATTCCATCATGGTTTTGGAATGAATATTGTAGACACAATAGGCTCTACTATTTGGAGAATATCCTAAAAAGATGGCTTTATCTCCTCTGGTTTCAAATTTAGACAGATGTTCTCTGTCCTTACAGATATAATATATGCTACCAATAGTTCTAAAGTATTTTAGGTTAGGTTTCTTCCCATACCAAAGCTCATAGGATGTTTTCTTGGTATTCTTCCTAAAGTAGACTCGATTGATTATATGACAGACAATACGAATGGTTCTACCCAAAAATATTTTGGTAGGTTTTTTGCATGAATCATCACACGGGCCATTTCTTCAAGAGTGCGATTTTTACGCTCAGCAATCCCATTTTGTTAGAAGCACTAAATTCAGGTTTGTAACCATTATAGTCATAATATTCTATGATGCCTGAATCTACGAATTCTCCTTCTCTATATCACTACGAATTCTATCTACTTGGTTGTCCTTTTCGTTTTCTATACGAACTAAGATTCAAAAACTTATAAAAGTTTCTGATTTATGTTTTAAGAATGCAACCCAGGTAAATCGAGTGAAATCATCAACCATAACAAGGATATAACTATTTCCATAAAGACTAATAGTATGAGAAGGACCCATTAGGTCCATATGGATGAGTTTAAGAGGTTTAGTGGATAGAACTTCTTTTACTTTCTTATGGGGAGCCTTAACAATTTTCACTTCTTGACATGGACCACAAACAATATTTGAAATTGGTTTGATCTTGGGAAGACCTCTAACTATCTCTTGGGAGCACAATTTGCCAAGACTATCATAATTAATGTGACCCAACCTATTATGCCATATCTCATTGTCATCCTTTCTAGAAATGTTATAAACCTCTGTACTTGGATTGACTGTTTAATAGATATCTGGAGTACGGAGTCCTATAATAATGCAATCACCTTTTTTATTAAAATTTTGCAATTGTTCTTTAAAAAAGTGACAGTATGGTTTGAATCACAAAATTGTGATATACTTAGTAAATTCTCTTTAAGTCCTTTTACCAAGAGAACATCTTCAAGAATGGGTAATTCTTCTCCATGCAGTGTTCCTTTACCAATGATCTGGGATGATACACCATCTCC
Source organism: Sambucus nigra (assembly GCA_949130495.1). Lineage (NCBI taxonomy): Eukaryota > Viridiplantae > Streptophyta > Magnoliopsida > Dipsacales > Adoxaceae > Sambucus > Sambucus nigra. The sequence continues at coordinate 330,141,956 of OX422209.1, forward strand.
AAACAAGACTTTTCCTCCTAAGAAGTTAGTTTTGTTTGAAAGTTTGGAATCATCCCTGGTCATATGTTTGGAACAACCTGAGTCTAAATACCATCTATTACTGGGGTAATAGATCATCTTTTCTAACCCAAATTGCTCTAGCTTTCAATTTGCGCTTATTAGCTCGTATTTGATAAAACTTGCGAGCTTCTGTCTTTTCTTTAAAATATTTTTGCGAATTTTTATTGTTGTTATAAACAGTTAGAGATATTGGTCTAGAATAGAATCTAGGATTTATGCTTGTTGATTGTCTTTTAGTATTAGTCCTTTTCCTTCTATTACTATAGTTAGAATTCTTGTCTGGCTATCTAGGAAGGACTTAGTTGTTTCGACTTCTCCTAGAATAGTTGAAGTTATGGTAAACAGGAGAGTTATAGACCGGATTACATAGACATTTGGAATAACAACCATCAAAGGAATGTCCATAGACATCACAATAGGAGCAGTAAAAATGGCACGTAGAACTCACAACCTTAGGAAAGTTATTATTCAAAGGTTTGTCTAGGTTTTGTGCTCTAGTCTTATTTCTAGGTGGTACAAGATGAAATATTGAATCTGCTTGTCGAATTGGGGGCATATGTATTTAGTCTTTTGTTCAACATTATGCCTAGAGTTGCATGATTCACCAATGTCTAACTTCAATTATTTTTTATCAAACTCATTTTTTAAACCTTGAAAATATGGACAAGTTTTAATAGATATTTTTCCACCAGGCACAAATTTTATAGTTTCAACGTTTTTATTTTGTGTTTTAGAGTTGGGTTAAAATTCTATTCCAGTTCTGTCATCAGAATTGGTTTTTCTTTCAGCAACACAATCTTCAAAACATTTAGAATTATTTTTAAATTTTGTAAACTTTTTGAAGACTGTAGATGTCTTTTATTTTGTTTGTTCCAATTCTAACAACGTTGCTTTGTTTGATCACCAGACTTAAGGTTTCTATCTTCTGGGTAAGATCCTTGGCAATGTTTTCAAGCCTAGTGATTTTATTGAGAGTTTTTTTGTATAGTGTGTGAATGCTAGGAAGGTCATCATTTCCAGAGTCGCTAAGTGTGCAGTGTGCATTGTCCCCTAGCGGTTCAGTTTTAGGACTCACACACCCATTGACATCAACAATAGAGCGTTCCCTTTAACTCACACACGGCATTTGAAGAATTATCAACATTCTCAAGCAATAATGCAGATAAACCTGTCGGCACAATATCAGTCATAGTATGATCAGATTCCTCATTATCATTGTACATTATCTTAGCAAATAATGACACACAAGGGTCAAATGTGTTAGATGACTCAGGCTTATCATTTTCAGAGTCACTTGAGTCATCCCAAGTCTTGCTTAAATGATCCCTATTATGTTTGTGAATTTTGTCTAAGTTAACTCTACAATCATTAGCCATGCGTCCTAACTTTCCACATCTATAGCATTCAACATTTTTATGGTCTTTCTCGGGTCTCTTGTGATTTTTAGACTAGTATTTGTCTTGTCTTCTCTCATGAGGCCTATTGTTAGATTGATTTGGATAAGTAGTTTTGCCATTGTCTTTTTGCTATTTTATTTCAAAAGTTCACAATTTTCTTAAATTGTTTAGACATTAAGGCAATCTGATTATCCAAAGAATATAAATTACGGTCCTCATCAGAGTCTAAGTCAATGTTAGGTACCTTAAATTCGGGTGTGGTCAACTTAGATGAAAAAACAAGATTGGAGGCATACTGTCTCTTTTGGGACTGGGTTAATTATTTCTTAAATTCTAATTCCATTTCCACAGTTCTCAATTTTCTACGGAGGAGTTCAGGTGTAAGATTTTGATCATCCATCTCCTCAATTGCATATTTCTATTTATCAAATTTATGTGGAAGTGATCTTAGTATTTTAGAGACAATTTCCTTTCTATCATAAACAATCCCATTAGCATGCAATTTGGTCACAATGTCTGTCAGTCTAATATAGAAGTCATCAAATGACTCAGTCTCAGTCATGATCAAGGAGTTATATTGCTGAATTAATATTTATGTTTTAACCGCTTTAACTCTGGTATCACCCTCATGTGCAGTCACTAGGGTGTCCCATGCTTATTTAGAGGTAGAATATAATGATATCCTCTTAAATTTGTGTTCATTAATAGACATGATATGTCATTCTTTCCTTTATTGTTATTAAGTGAAACCTGTTTCTCTTCTTTAGTGAATTCACTTAGTAACTTTCTAATCCTCACAGCACTTCCTTCAGCGGATGGTTTAGTAGGAAAAGTGTAACCATTTTCAATAACTTCCCAGACATCATCTCCCAATGTCCCTTGGATGAATTCAACCATTCTTACCTTCTAGTAAGGAAAGTTGGTTCCATCAAAGAGAGGGGGCATGAATAGGTTACCTAGTCTCTCAAATTTCTCGTCCATAATTTGTTTTAAGAAAATAATTTCAGAAACTCAAGATCTAAAGAATTTTTTGAAAAACCAAAGCTCTGATACGAATTGAAAAAATACCACTTAAGTCGTTTAATATAAGATTAAACTATCTAAATGGTTCTGAACAGTTTGTTGAAGAAACTATTTTCTTAAAATAAATTTTAAACAGAAGATGTGTAAAACAGTATGAATAAGTTATTTCAATTATAAGTTTACCACTTTTGAAAAACAAATCTTAAGAAAAATAAACCAACACAACCTTAAGAAAGGGATAAGAGGAAGAGGAAGTATAAACAGGAAATTTTAACGTGGTAAAGTCCCACCCAATTGGGAAAACATCCAAGGTGACCTGTACGCCACAAAACAAAAATTCACTAAATAAGAGTAACAAGTTACAAGCTATATAACAATCAAGACACACAATCAAACCTAAATTAAGTTCAGAAATTATACCAACTCATCTGGCATTTTCTGACTTCTCCGAAAGTTCTGATGTTGCGATGTTCTCCCAGCTTCGTAACTCCACTCCTTTTAGCCTTACATCGACTTTAAAGTCGAATATCTCAATACCAACACTTTTCAGTGTAGTAGTGTGAAGGTGTATGTGGTGATGTTCTATAAATCACATGCATGCAACTCACACACACTTAATTATAGACATCATGAGTAAAAAATTACAAACAGATCACTTAATATGCAAGATTTTCAAAATCAATTTCGTCAAAGTTATCAGACTTTGGATCTTTAAGATAACTGCAGATCAAGAGGGAATCCTTCTATAAAAACTAGCCAAGATCCTATGCACTTTCCTTATTTTAAAACATATACTTATTTCACAAAACATGAAATATTTGAAAGTGAAATCCCCAACCAAGATCTCAACTAGATCTAAGTCTGAATATTTGAGTAAACTGGATTTATAAAGGATTTTGTTGGTTTAGGGTTTAAAATCAACATATCAGTTTGAAAATAACCAACAAAAATAAGATTTCTCGAAATAAGAAATCAAGACTAAGAACTATCTAAGTGAACTATATCACAAAGGCGTAATCTCAAGATTCTATGAAAAGAAACAGAGATTTAACCAACGTGATTAAGTTGGGAAAGAGATAAAGAACTATAGAGGATAAACTTCTCAAATCTCAAACTATTTACTCTCATAAATGGATTTTCTGGTGAGATTTGGACTGAGTTAGGTTTAGGGTTTCATTTCTCTCTCTCTCTCTCTCTGGTTTAGACGAAGGGAAAAAGTCTCAAATGGCTGAGGCTTAGGTCATTTATATAGTGAGCGAGGAAGGATCTAGAAACTCAGAGGCAATCCAATGGTTAAGATTGATCTTGACCAGTTGACTAAAGATCTAATGGTTAAAATAAAGCGATAGAAATAACCAGCAATGATTGGTCAAGAGATGTTCACATGGATTAAGTCTAAACGCATGCAGATCGTCGATAATATTAATCTAATGGTTCTCAAAGAAACACATAATCAACCAATGAGAGAACAACGCGTGTTGACAAAATACGGGTTATAAAATGCGTACCAAAAGTAATTAAATTTACACCCTAAAGTCTTTAGCGCTTTTGATTCCTACCCAACCTAACATTAAGTTATTAAAAGAATTTATACAATAGCCCCCAAGGTTTCTAAATGACCAATTTTAATTTCTAAAAATCATTTTAAAAATCTTAGAAGTTATATAACACATCCCAAAATTAGTAAAAAAAAATTTAAGGGATTTAACTCACACACAACAAAATAAAACATGAGACGATGTATGTATGCAGTCCTAGTGTATGGTGTTGGTATACTACCTTTAGGAACTTGTAGAGAAATCAAGTTTAGAGTGTGAGGTTCTTTGGTAAACAATGACGGGACTCAAATTTTGTCACTATTTCCAAACTAGATGAGCACCTATATCATATAGACTCAAATAAGTCAAAGATATAGGGTGCTTCAGACCTTGCTTCTCCCATTCATATTTAGTAAATCATAATTAGTTTACTCTTGCATGTTTAGTTTCATAATTAATTTTAATTAACTTGCATTTAGTTGATAGAAAATTTTCCACTTCAATCATCTTTTCTGTTTCTTTTTAGAGTCAAGTTAGGATTGACCGTCTTACCGTTCGTCGTCACGAGTATTCGTCCTATTTTCCTATGGATTCGATCCCGTCTTACCGGGTTTATTACTTTCGCGATCGGTTTGCACTTGAACCGTAACTAGCACACACTTTAGACACAAATTGAGTCGCATCAAATTTGTAAATCCAAAATTATAGCCTTTTAAAATTTGAAAAAGAACAAAAAAAAGTTTAATAGCTTGAGATAACTCCCTCCAATAGTTATGGACTAGTAGTTGAGAAACGATAGGTTTGTCAACTAAAAACCTCAAATGTTAGGAATGTGATTTATTTAATGTTTGACTAGTTTATAAAAAAAATCTCTTCAAATCCATAAAAAATACTATACAAACACTAGCAAAATGAATAATTTTGAACAAGTTGTATTATCTACTTTTTTAATTTGTTAGTGTGTTATAGATGAAGAAGAACAATGTGTTGGCAGTTTGGTTAAAAAAATTAAGATACACTAGTAGTATGATACTATTGATAAGGACAAAGTACAAACTATAAAACCCCTTACGGTTTGTTTGATAGCCTTCAAATTCTAAGGCAAATTCAAAAAAGTTAAATTTTTTTGAAAATTTTCAACTTTTAGACCGTTTGATAGCTTAAATTTGCCTTGAAATTTGTTTTTTAGGTACAACACCCCCCTTACGCACAATTTGTCACCTTTGGGTGGAATCTAATTCTTTGTTTTGGGGGGGGGGGGGGTCAGATTTTTGTTTGCCACCTTTGGGTGTCAAACCACTCAAAACCAATTTTTTTCAGCACTTCATATATTTCATAAATATAAATTATTCATAAATTTGTAAATATATATTTTTTATATTTTAATATATATATATATATATATATATAATAATGCTCATGTGCGAACTAGTCCGCATTTTAAGAATGCGGACCGGACATGTGTCACCTAACGGTGCGCCTAGAAATTATCGCCTAAATTATAGGCACACTCTCTCTCTTTTTTGGGCTCACTGTCAGGTGACAAATGTCCGGTCCGCACAAGAGTAAGACTGTATATATATATATATATATATATATATATATATATATATATATATATCACATCATATAAATTTTGCCACATCATATAGCCATGTCATACAACTTATATACAAAACCATTATAAACATATTTTGTATCTACATCTATATAATAAAGACCCACGTGTTAAGAAGGAGGGACTTCGGCCTTTTTCTGTCTAACGTGTGCCTTGCTCCGACTCTTAATTTTGTACCTTGAGCCTCTAAATCTCTCACCTACTTCCCACGCTCTTTTGTTGTCTTTCACCCGCCCACAACCCGAGGAATCAGAGCACAAGGCTCAAGACACGGTACTTCCCATTCATTCAAATTCAATTTCCAGTTTAAACCCATATCTTCTCTCTGTATTGGCCAAATAAAGGGGCAATGGAATGAGAAGGAGAAACTGGGGTAAGTTTTGAACAAAATCTTCCTCTATGATTTACAACAAAATCTTTCTCTATTATATAGATGTATTCTTTTATTTGTTTGGTTGGTTTGTCGCCGTCACCAAGTACCTCTTAATATTTCATTTACTTTTATATTTTTTTTTCTAGATCTGAACTTGGGGTACCTCCATAAGAAGGAGAAACTTCCATGGATGGCAATGGCACAGGACGACATGGCATTGGCATGGTCACGCCTCAAACTACAACTTTTGGCATAGAGGGTTTATGAATGTGTAATTGTTAATCCCTCAAGTTCTGTTGCAAGAGGAACCAAGTGGAGAAAATAGGGTCATTGGACTGAATCTTAAAAATCTGTATCCAATAGTCCCATATGAATCCACGTATACAAACCATGTTGTATAAGCTAACTGAACGCACAAGGCTCGAGATGATAACCATGGGCTACAAATACTAGATTGACAGATTTATGCCTTTGAGGTATATTATTTGAGGTGTTAAAAATATGTTCCTAGGTATTTTTTGTCACAGATTTGTTTTGAAGTGTTTTTTTAGGTGATGAAAATGGGTTCTGTTTTTATCACGAAGAATTGTTTGTGTTCAGATATCATTTTAGTAGTAGATTTTATGTCTTAGATGCTGGTGAAAAAGTTCCTAGCTGTTGGATATTATAATGGTGATTTGGAAGTAAGTTGTTCATTAGATTTGGTAACATGCCCTGATCCGTTCTTAAGAGACGGTAGTTTGTTTTGAGGCGTTAAAAATATGTTTCTAGGTATTTTTTTGTGTCAGATTTGTTTTCAAGTGTTTTCTTTAGGTGATGAAAATGTGTTGTGCTTTTTTCCTCGAAGAATCGTTTGTGTTCCGATATCATTAAAGTAGTAGACTTTGTTTCACACCCAAATTAGTAGTTTGTGTTTAGATATCATTAAAGTAGTAGCCTGTGTTACATTTATCAATACAAAATCTGTTATTCCCATTTCTAACACAACGATAGAGGTTAAGTGGGTTAAATTAGGTCATCTTCTTGGGATTCAAAAGAGGGCATATGTTCTTGGTTCTTAGATTTTTTCTTTCTTTTCTATTTTAAATAATTTTATCGTTCACATGCAAATTATTTAAAATGATGATGATGTTGGATTTATGACATTAAAATAAAATTATTGTTTTTTTATTTTTGCACAAAATATAATCAACAAGATTAAACATTAAAACAAAATCATTTCATGATTTTATTTAAAGAATATAAGATTTAGATTTATAATAAATAGAAGATTTCAATAATTTGAAAATCATATTAAAAAAATTGGACCGAATTAATAAATTATTTTTCAGATAGCTATAAACGAAAAAATTGAACAGTTCACTTTCTCTAAAATAGTTAAACAGGACGTGTGTGGTTGTGGAAGATTTGCAAAGAATAGAAGCATAAAGCTTTTCTGATCAACTCCGCGCGCGGGGACCAATGAGCAGATATGTTAACTCACTTCTTCAATAGCAGTATGCGAGGCCCAAGAGAAAAGACACAGTCTTTTATGAGGATTGAGCTAATTTATCAATGTGTCTAAATTTTATATCTTATGTATGCATTATGTTTTCCTGTAGTTAAGAGTGTAGATAATTTAAATAAGAGGGCTAATTTGTAATTACTTCACTTTTCATGCCCATATTCTTTTTTGGGGGGTTCATATTCAAATTCACTTTCCTTCGTGTTATATGTGTAATGGGAAGTAGACTAACCGACTATTTTGGGCAATAAAATATGTAAAGATGGAGTTGAGTCTTGAGAATCAGTTTTTGTACTTTTTTATAGCAGTAAATATATCTCCACAATTTTGTTATACAAAGAAGGGTATGGGCACTCCAAAGTCATTCTCAGTGTTGGCTTCAAGGTCATTGGAGAGAATTTGATTAATGGGGAGTGTTAAATGTGTCGATAAAGCTTCCATATCGAGATTTAAACGATAGATTTCTCAAAATGTGTGTAACTTCGTTATTAAATAAGATGAAATTTAATATATTTTTAAGTCTTTCTTAAAGTGTAAAACACCATACCTAGGAGTGCGAGTGTGCCATAACAAAAAAAAATCGGAAGCAAATTTAGCACCGTGCCATCGGCACGGGTACATCCTAGTATATATATATATATATATATATATATATATATATATATATATATAGAGAGAGAGAGAGAGAGAGAGAGAGAGAGAGAGAGAGAGATTTCTTATATGTATATTTTGTATATTGCGTATATTTCTTATATGTATATATTTCATATATTTATATATATTTCATATATTTTAATATAGATTTCTAATATGCATATTTTGTATCTTTTGTATATTTCTTATATGTATATATTTCATATATTTTAAAAGATATTTCTTATATGTATATGTTTCGTATATTTATATATATTTCATATATTTTTTATATATTTCGTACGTTTCATATAGTTTATACATACATGCATACATACATAATTTAACATACTTATGTATGTATGTATGTATATGTATATTAAATTGTGCGGACTAGTCCGCATTTTAGGAATGCGGACCGGATATGTGTCACCTAACGGTGCCCCTTGAAATTATCGCCTAAATTATAGGCACACTCTCTCTCTTTTCTGGGCTCACCGCCAGGTGACACATGTCCGGTCCGCATTCTTAAAATGCGGACTAGTCCGCACAAAAGCAGGACTATATATATATATATATATATTTCGTAAATAAATTTTTCACATTTATATCGATTTTTTCACTTTCGTGTTTGATAGAAAATATGAAAAGTTGATGATATTCCAACTTCTATCAAACGGACACATTGAAAAATATTCATTTGCATTTTTTGAGTTTTCTATCAAACCTCCACTTAATTGCTTTCTGTTAGCAAAAGACCCATATATGCCCCTGTTTTAAGGTCATCATATCTGTAGATTATTATTGAGTGATTACGCAGGTTTTATCTACACTGTTAGCATTAATTGTGATATTATATGAATCTTAGATCATGCAAGATTCCCAATACATATCCTCCACTATTATGTTTTCTCATTGTGTGTGTGTATACATATAAAATAGAGAGAACCCATGATTAATGCGAGAGAGGATTAGAGTAATGGATAATTGAGTAGATAGACACCAAACCTGCTTACTGAAATCTTTAGTCTTTGCCGTAAGCAAGACCAAAAGTAATGGATAATTGATGAAAGAGAAGACTCTACTTGCTTCACATATATATATTCCACTAGTATACTATCCTCTTTGTTTATCTCAGTGTCGATGTCCGTGCAACTAAAGTAGAGGGAATCTTGTCGCAATCATTGTTATTATACAATTAATCGGCAGGCATACTTACGCATTTGATAAACGGTTTCAAGCTAGTCAAAATTATAATGTTACTCGGTTAAACATAATTTGTTCGTTCTTACATCATACCAGACTTTAATTTGATTTGAGAGTAATACATGTCATCAGTCACAAAATAGTTTCTACTATCCATATCTAGGCTATAAGGGGAACTGAATTATGGCTTCGTTTAGAACTAGATAATAGTTTCACCAGAAACAAAATCAATCAAAAGTTAGTCACGTTTTACGCTCGTAATTATTGTCTATAGATGAGTATGATAATTGTTTTTTGCAGTCTTTTAAATTGACTTTTAGTTTTTCAAGATGGACTAGTTATCAAACTTCTCCCAATGCTGCCAAGACTATATAAAAGATCAAGTCATTACTTGAGCCTGACTCGGGATCATCTCCCTTACAGGATTGAGTGTGCCTAAAATGTGCTATGCAAACAAAAGCGAGTTTGAGCAATCCATTACCATGTAAAACCAATAATTTGCAGCTAATCAGAAAACCCTTGTTCAATGCTTCTAGCTACTTGACTACAGTACTTCTCATTTTAACCACAATATAAACTGTCTAATAGAGTTATTCAATCAAAAATCAGAATCCAAATCATCTACCGATTAAATATAGGAAAAAAAAATCAAAATGAATAATTGTGTGAAGGGTAGTCTCATTTGTAAAACAGCTTTAACTAAACATTATACATGCGCTGACTTGTACAAATGATTTCTTGAATGAACAAAAGCATGCAAATGATTTTTTAATATGATGCGCATTAATATTAATAGAGATTAGAGAGAGGCTACAAGAAGACATTTTTTATTGAGTGAAGTCCTACTTGTGCTTTGCCTTTCACAAAAAAGTCATCTTTAAAGATAAGCAATTGGATACAGCTTATATAACTAGGAAATTCACCCACACTTTACCAATATTGACAGGTATTTTCCGAAAAACATAGATACTTAAAAATTCATTCAGATTGAAATCATGAATGTGACTAAAGACCTATTTGAAAAAGGGAAAGTAAAGAGTTTGAATGAAAGATGATTTAATGTATATGAAGTAAAGTCCCACAAAAATGAAAAGTAATGTAACAACTTTATTAAGGTAGAACTTTTACATCAAATCAGGCTGACAAAACAAAACTGATAAACCTAAAGTGCCCACACTGACACTTTATCTTCAGCAGCAACAAAGTACTTTAACATTAAGTAATGTCATTTACACAGATTAATGCATGAAATGGACATGTATGTGGGGAGTTTCGAATCTTTGGGGCTTTCCTTTTATTTGAACTTCTTTTTCTCTTGCTTCAATGTATCAATTTCCATACACATTTCTATCTAACCTTTTATAGTTCTTGTTTAGAGGAAATATCGAGGAAACTTCACAATGACACGGAGAAAGAGAGAACTGAAAGCAAAATAATTTACCAGAGAAATGGAACATATTCTGTATAGGCATCTACAGCATGGAATTTTATTTACAACCTGCAAAGTAAAAAGTAACACAATAATGGGATCAATATCATCAATTGTTCAATGTTGTATTTAGGATGAAAAAAATTGTATAAAAATTAGCATGAAGAGTCAGGCATACCTTTCTTCTCGCAACGTTTAATCCAGACAGATAGGAAAATAATGATCAAAGCAACAGCAACTATGAGTCCAATGATAATTGCAAGGGTCTTCTCAACACTATCATCATGATCATTATCATCATCATCATGGAAACCTGTAATCGGAAATGGTGCCACGAAAATTAATGTACTTCCATAGTGCCCATTACCGAGACAATCCCCAAAAATAGAGAATGTCATTACAAGTCTGCTTCTAATTTTAATGTTGTTCATCTTTCCACTTTTCCTTTTCACAAAATTTTGGCTTGGAATCTTTTCGTATTTCTATCTATCAGCATAAAATGTATTTATTGTATATTGCAAGCATAAATGTTTGATTAGTTACGTCATTTAGTAGCTTCCATACGGTTTTATCCATCTAATGCACAACACAATCAGCTCAATTGAGAAAACCAGTCTGAGAGAAATGATATAGAAACTGAATACACATAAATTGGTCTAGCATCTTCAGACTCAAAATTGAATATGTTATAAACGATTAAACGAATTTCATATATAAAAAATTTATGTTTAATACGTAGTGTCCTCAATCGATTAGTTTTAGAGAATTTTGACCCCATTTGCATAGGATTCTTTGATTCTTAAAGAGGCTTAATTCCAAGTAATGCTGTTTGTCTTGGTCACAAAAGAAAAGTAATGGTAGAACTCTTTAAAGGAAGCTTTTTCTTGTTTCAAAAGAAAAGCGATGCTAGAGATCTTCAAAGGAGGCTTTTCTTCTTTATACACAGGAAAGTCGTAACTATTTTGACAATTGTAAAATATAGTCAAATAACACATTCTCTGTCTTGAGTACCTTGAGCAAATTCAGCCTCAACTTCGATGTACTTTAGGATTTTCCTTTTCCTTTATCATAATAACAGAATATGCCTCACAATTGGCACAGAGTTTGTTAGTATGCATCCACTTTAGATCACTATCATGTTAGTCCAGCCATATTAAATACTAGTTCCCAACCCCCAATCTTCTCCTTTTTATATCCATACACAACAAATCACCCGAATCCACCGTAGTAATCCATATGAATATTCCAGAGAGTGAAATTATAATTCTCAACAAACAAAAAAAATTGTATATATCCGGTTTAAATACGACAAAAGGACAATCTAATATATATATATATATTAGTTTTTTTTGGTGTCTTCTTATGTTATTGTGCCATCTATTCACATTAAATACAAAGAGTTATTTTACAAATGGTGTCTCTCCATATAATTTTTTTTAATATAAAACATCATTTCCGTCAATTAATAAATGTTCTACGAAACATCTTTTGCCTCAATTAATATATGTTAATATTTATATAATAGAAAATTTATTATTTATAACTCAAAAAATATTTTTTTATAAGAGAATGTTCGGTTTTCTAAAATAGTTTACAAATTCTGAACTTTAACATTGTTTAATAAAAACATTTTTTTCTTAAAAATATTATATCTATATTTATAGAACAACCTTTTGAAATACAATTTATATAAAGAAATGAAGTTAAAAACAAAATTTTTTAGAAAACTACTTTATAAAAATATAATTTTTATATATAATTAAATATTTTAAACTTATCCTTATAAAATTAGGTTTTATTTAAAAAATTATAAAAATGTGTTAACACTATTGTTATATAAGAAAAAAATGATTATATATTTATAGTTTTATAAAAATAGTATTGTTTAAAAAATTATTTTTATTTATAAACAATCTTTTAATATATATATATATATATATATATATATATATATATATATATATATATATATATATATATAAAGAATATAACTCTCTCACACACACACACACACACACACATTAATTGTTTTCCTTTCTACATTTCAAATTTACATTCAAGTATTTGTTTGACATCAAATATTCTATTAGTGAAATACATATATTCGTTATCATTTTATAATTTTTCAGTATTAACAGCATATATCACACAAATGTGAAATAGGTCTTTTAACGTTATATATTTTACCTATATTTTTGTAAGTATATTTGCATTGCATTGTATAATAAGAAATGTAAAGCATCCGCGCATCACGCGGGGACTAATTATACACTAAGGGTGTGTTTGATAAATAAGATAGAAAATAAGTGCTAAGGGTCAATTTCTATGGAATTGAAAACTTTGATATATTTTCTATGGAAAAAAGTTGTTGGTGTTGTTTGATTGCATTTATTTTCCAGGTGGAAAATGTTCAATTTTTCATCTTTTATGTGTTTGATTTCCAATATTTTTCATGGAAAAAAAGTAGAAAGAATATATAAAAAAATTAATAAAAATACCAGAAAATAATAAAAATAACCAGAAAATTTTAAAAAACACAAAATAGAATAAAAATCCAAAAAATAAAAAATACAGAAAATGAATAACAAAATAGAAAATAAATATTAACCGCAAAATGAGTTTTAAAAAAAAAACAAATAGAAAAAACGTATTAAGAGTATGAAGGAAAAATTAAAAAAAAAATGAATAAAAACCAAATCCACCACGCCCCCTCTCAACCCCCAAATGTTTCGTCCCCCCCCTGTCGCCAGGGCTGTTCTTTTTTTTATTTTTTTATTTCTCTTGCCTTTTTTTTTCATTTTTTGAAATATTTGCATTTTCATTATTTTCTAGGGTATTTATTCATTTCCTTTTTTAAAATTTTTTGAGCTCTTTTTATTTTCTTTTATTTTTTCTTAATTAATAAATTTATGAGTTTTTAATAAATTTTTAGGTCTTTTTTAAAATTAATTCAAGGGTTAATATTTATTTTTTATTTTTTTATTCACTTTCTGTATTTTTTTTCATTATTTTTGTGTTTTTATTGACTTCTCTCCTTTTTTTTTTAATTTTTTGAGCTTTTATTTTTATTTTCAAGTGTTTTTTTAAATTAATTATGGGAATAATATTTATTTTGTGTATTTTTTTCATTTTCTGTATTTTTTTAATATTTTGAGCGCTTTTTGAATTTTTTTGTTATTTGTTTTTTTACTTAATAAGTTTCTGACATTTTAATAAATTTTTGGGTGTTTTTTTAAATTAATTCCAGGGTTAACATTTATTTTCTTTTTTATCCTCTTTTTGTTGTTTTTCACTATTTTGGGGGTTTTATTCACTTTTTGTATTTTTTCATTTTTGGGAGGTTTTATTCAGTTTTTGTATTTTTTTTCATTTTTGAGAGTTTTTATTCACTTTATGTATTTTTTTCATTTTTTTTTTTGGTTTTATTCACTTTCTAGATCTTCTTCATTATTTTTGGATTTTTATTCATTTTCTGGATTTTTTTTCAATATTTTTTGGGTTTTATTCACTTTCTGAATTATTTTCATTATTTTTGAGTTTTTATTCATTTTCTAGATTTTTTTCATTATTTTGAGGTTTTATTCATTTTCTGGATTTTTTTCATTTTTTTGGGTTTTTTATTCACTTTTTGTATTTGTTTTTCATTTTTTTGTGTTTTTATTCAATTTTTGATTTTTTTTTCATTTTTGGGGGGTTTTAATTCAATTTCTGGTAAAAAAAATCATTATTTTTGGATTTTTATTCACTTTCTGGATTTTTTATCAATTTTTTTTGTGTAGCAATTATTTTCTCTGGAAAATAAATAACAAGGTGGGATGATGTTTTTTAATTCTACATTTTTGTGGAAAAAGTGATTTCGTGACTTGTTTTAAGAAAATCAATTCTAAGAAAAAAAAATTATCAATCATAAAAAAATAAAAAATGACTCCATATATTACATTTCTCATGAAAACGTATTATTATCAAACACACCATAACTTGTGTCTCTAAAGGATTCAATCATGCATTAATTAATATGTAAAACCAATATGAGTGCATAATAACATCACTTGATGCACTATTGACAAAAAAAGGGTCAGGTACCAACGTTGAAATGAATTAGTGAAATGAAAACCTGCCATAATCAGAGACAAATGTTACAATAAACTATCCTGCAATTCCTAGTAACAACAACTTTGCTAAAATAAATTATAGAGGAGGCTAAAACTACCATTAAGGCAACTCCAGAACTCCACACTTTTTTGTCACGACAGTGAAGTATTGATCACTTCCGAGGCGAAAGGTAATTTCATCATATCCATAACTTATCCCACCTCCGGGATCAACAGTTGTGGTTAACTAGACCCACACATACTAGCACACCGAAATAAAAAACTAAAAAGACAAACACAAGAAATATACAGAACCTTCTTGCGCAGTTGAATTTACCGAAATTACCATTACCAACACATCATGTTACGTGTAAGAGAGGTAAATTCAATATTAACCGAGAAGGCTCAAGTAAACTTGTAACTAAATTTTCACGAATAACGACCAAAGCAACAGAAAACCACAAACGACCAACCACCAGCAACGGTGGTGGCTAAACCGCTTACCCTTACTCGAGTGATCCCCACGCTCCGAGAACCGCGCGTAACACTTCCCCAAGTAAACGTCACCCCAAGCCGCGGTTGCACACTCGCTTCTCAGCTGCCCAGTCGCCGCCGATAAACAATCCTGACACTCGCTCACACTCAAATCCTGAACACACTGCGCCACACCCTGTACAACCCCAGACCCACCCACTCGAAAATACTGTCCCCCAGCCGTGAGATAAGCCAGCACACCATCTCGACGAGTCAACGCATCAGTATCATACCCAATGGACGGCCCGCATCTTTTAAACACCACAGTCTTGTCCTCAACACCTAAAAATGAAGTGTGATCATATTTAACAAAACAGCCTTCTAACTGCAAGGCGCCACCGGATGAGTCGGGGCAGAGGACACCGAGTCGACTCACCGAGTGGGAAACGCATTCGCGACAATCAGAGTTTGTGAGGTCTCCGCGGCATTGGAAGAGGCCGTAAACGATGTCGCTTTGCGTGGAGCCGGGGACGGATATTTTAAAATTATTGAAGTTTGATAGGGAGGCTGAGTTGACTAGGGAGGTGAGTAGTGAGTTAACGTTGGACTCGTAGGGTGTGGCAGGGGAATATTTTTGCTGAGAGCAGCCACCGTAAACGAAGGTGTCTGTTGCGGGGGTGGATGGGTGTATGAGGGTTGAGAAGGTGAGGAGGTAACTAAAGAGTGGGAGTATATGAAGAGGTTTATGAGACATGATGAGGAAGAAATGGAATGGGACGTGGGTGGGAGGCGTTTGTTTGGTGAGAAATATAGATTGGAATGGTATAGAATGAATTATAGGGTGTGCACTGTGCAGGAGGACTTTCGGAGGAAGGAAAGTAGAGTTGCTTGGCAGAGAGTTTACGTAGACAGTGAGTGAACTCGAGATGTACGTACGTATGTATGTATATGATTGTCTACTAAGCGTTAGAGAGAAGATTATAGTCTATAGAGAGAGAGAGAGTCAATGCCAATTGGCCATGCGCATATGTCTTCATGCCCGAGACTCATAAATTAAAGACAACTGAAAAAATATAAATAAGGGAAAATTTGAGTCTAGCTTTGACGTTCTTGAGCGATGCCTTTAAAACCCTTTGAAATATAAGAATTCCGCTATATAATTTATGGGTAACATTAGGGTTTCTCTTTTTTGTTATTTTTTTTTTGTTATCCTTAACTTTAAAGTGTTGTATTTTATTTTATTTTTTATATTTTGACAGGATCCATACAAATAAAAACAAAACAAGGTACAATACTTTGAAGTTGAGAGTAATAAAAAGGGTAACAAAAAAGGATAGTCATAATATTATCCATAATTTATTTATAGGGCATATATCAAATAGTCCCTTGAATTTTTTTTAATAAATGTATTGTTCAAGCCTTTTTATTTTGCACAAAAAAGTCATTGACCATGTCAAAAAAAAATTACCATGTCGCTGGCGCAGACGTTTAAAGATAAGAAAATAATGGACTGTTTGGTACAAAATAAAACGCTTGAACTTAATGTATATTAAAAAATATTTGAGAAACTTTTTGGTAGTTGATCATTTATTTATTTTGTAATTAGTATAAAAACGGTTGCTCTTTTCAATCGAGTCATTTGTAGTATTCGCTAAATTCCGTTGGACAATATATTTTTTATCATTATGTGTCGTTCAACTATCGACATTGAAGAATTTGGGCATATGGTCTTTCACACCTCATCAAATCGATTCTGAATGATCTTTTCCCAAAGGTATTTGACCCGGTTCCTTTTTATGTGTTGGAGACAAATTTTATTTTATTAAAATGATTTTTTTTGAAATTTTCAAAGCAATTAAGTTTTCTTTAAAAATGATATTTTTCGTTTGTAAAATAGCTCAGGTCGTTCGAACGACCTTGTTCGTACGAACCTGTTCGAATGAGCATACTAACGAACTTCGCAAAATCCTCTGAATTTTCATTAGAATTTTCGTTAGAAGTGTCGTTCGAACGAACATGTTCAAACAAACTTCCAACGAGATTCTTCGCATATTATTTTGAAATCTCGTTAGAAGTTTGTTCGAATGACTTGGTCCAGTTTTGATTTTTTTTTTGAAATTTCAACAGTTCCTTTGTTATAACTGTTTTGGACCACTACTTCATATATATCTTTAAGAAAGTCAAAAATAATTGATTGAGGAGGACTTGCACTTTTAGGAAAAAAGATATCATCCCTTTTTAGACGAAAGAGAGTTAGTCGAAAAAGAGTTAGAGCGAGATGATTCAGAGGATGACCAACCCAGCTAGAAACCAAAAGGCATTCAACTAGGGTTTAAAAAGGCCATATTACTCCTTACTGAGCGATTAATGGAGGAACTCATCACCA
Source organism: Sambucus nigra (assembly GCA_949130495.1). Classification (NCBI taxonomy): domain Eukaryota; kingdom Viridiplantae; phylum Streptophyta; class Magnoliopsida; order Dipsacales; family Adoxaceae; genus Sambucus; species Sambucus nigra. The sequence continues at coordinate 330,159,688 of OX422209.1, forward strand.
TTCCTCTAGATTTATCTCAACTATACAAGACCTTCCTAGTCGGATCAGAGCCATCCAAGGAGAAAGAAGAACAATTCATCCATTTTCTCAATTAAAATGTGATTGTGTTCGCCTAACAACCTTATGACCTTTCGGGGATTGGCCACAAAGATATTGGCCATCACTAAGGATGATCAGCTATAGGGATATAAATTGTAAGCAGACGGGGCATCTAACATGCGTGAAATCTATATTGGAATCGCATTTATCACCCCTCAGGGATATCTTATTGAACATTAAGTTCATCTCGGGCTTAAAGGATCTGACAACGAGGCTGAATATGAGTCCATGATTCATGGCCTTTAGTGAGCAATCAATATGGGAGCCAAGGATATGGTAGTGTATTATGATTCCTATTTGATTGAGGATCAACCCAATCAGGAGCACGATGCCAGGGATCCCAGAATGCTCGCTTACCAGGACAAGCCAAGAGGTTTATAAAAGATTTTCAGGTCATTCTCAATAGAATAATTACAAAGAAATCGCAATAACCATGTTGGCCACTTTGGCATCAACTATTGACTCCGATTTAAAGAGAATGGTCATTGTTAAATATGTTTCCTAACTAAGCGTCGATGAACCAACAACACTTTTAGAGTTTATACAGACCTAATCAACTCCAAAAACATATTTTCACAAAGTCAAACAGTTTTGTTCGTCTTTTGATAAAAATCAAATGTCCAAATATGATTTTATGAATTAATTCAAACTCTAAATCATTTTATACCTTTTGGGATGCCGGAAGTCTTCAAACTTGGAGAAACTTGAGTGCGATTCTTCTTCTCGGTGTGTGACGATTTGTAACGAGATATGCCAAACTAGCCTAAAGCTACGCTATGAACAATGACAAAAAAATTATTTTTACAGACATATATAATGAGCGATGACTTGTCGTCAGATGACAAAGAGACCCATATATTGAAGATCCAATCAACAAGGTTTTTACTTAATTATAAGGGAAAACTTTATCGAGATTGTACACAAGTCCCCTCCTTAAATGTGTCCATCCAGATCAAGAGAAATGGATCCTTAATGAGATGCACGAAGGCTGCTATGGCATTCATAAAGGTGTAATATCACTTTCTTATATGGAGATCTCTCAGATACTGATGGACTTTAATGAAAAAATATGCTCTTTAGCTTTTCTGCAAGTGTGCTAAATGCCAGGAGTTCTCTCTAACAACCAAGCACCCGATTGATGATTTGAACCCAGTTTATGAGTCCTAGGCCTTTGATCAATGGGACATGGACATCATGGGATCTTTACTTATAGCATTGGGAAATCGAAAATATTTTATAACTACAATCGATTACTTCTCTAAGTGGGTGGATCTAGCGTATCTAACTCACATCATGGAAGTATATTCCAAACTATTTATTGGGCGAAACATCATTACCAGTTTTATAATGCTAAAGCTCTGGTGACTAATAATGAGACTCAGTTCGTTATTGATACATTCAAAGAATTTTGCTTCGAGTATGGGATCAGGATCCACTATGCTTCTCTCATCTTTTTATAATGCAACGGTCAGCCCAAAATCAAAAATAAGACTCTACTCTCCGACATCAAACACCGATTAGAAAATGTAAAGGGAAGGTGGGTGGACAAGCTCCCATCCGTCCTCTCAGCCTATTAAGAAACACCCAAGAGGCCGATGGGAGAAACCCAATATTCTTTAGCAAATGTCATAGAAATAGTCACTCCTCTAGATATTTGTCTTACGACCTTGAGGATGGAGATCTTTGAATATGGACAAAATGATTACCGAATGGTGCACGAGTTGGATTTAGCAGAGGGACGAAGAGAGTATGTCCTCATACATATTGTCTCTAAGCAATTAGATCTTCCAAGGTAACATGACATACAAGTCAAGGTCAGGGAATTTTAGGTTGGAGACCCCATTATTATAAAGCTCATACTGACGACGAATAAGCCTTCATATGAAAAGTTAATAATGAGTTGGTAAGACCCATAGAGAGTGGTATCAAAGGGAGGAGGCGTATCCTACCACGTGGAAGAGTTAGATGGCACAATAGTACCAAGTTCATGAAATGCCATGAATCATAGAAAATTTTATCACTATTTAAGCTTTTCTTTTTCCAAATATTTCTATAAGAATAGTCATGTTAATTAAAGTTGTTCCTATAATATTATGTATGTGACATATTTTGGGTTGGTCAACCTAGAATAGGCATAAACCCACTTATGAATTGAGTGGTACAACTTAAAAATAAGTTGGGGGACCTATGTTTGGCATAAAACTTTCCTGAAAAATGGTGGTACAACCCATAATGGGTTGGTCGGCCTTGAATAGGCAAAAAACCCACTTAATAATTAAATGGTATAACTTAAAATAAGATTGAGGCCTACATATGGCATAAAACCCATATGGAAATCGTGGTATAGCCCAAGATGGTTTAGTCGGCCTAGAACAAGTATAAACCACTTAAGAATAAACTTGTATAACTTAGGAATAAACTAGGGGCTACGTTTGGCATAAAACACACTTGAAAACAGTTATAAAACCTTATTTGGTATGGTCATCCTAGAACAAGCATAAACCCAATAAGATTAAGTGGTGCAACTTAGCAATAAGTCGGGGGCCTACATTTGGCGCCAAACCCACTTGAAAATGGTGTATAGCTCAAGTTGGGTTGGTCGGCCTAGAATAGACATATACTCACTTAAGAATTAAGTGTTAGAACTTATAAATAAGTTAGGGCTCTATGTTTTGCATAAAACTCACCTAAAAATGGGGGGGGGGGGGGGGGGTAGCTCATGTTGGTCTGGTTAGCCTAGAATAGGCATAAACCCACTGAAGAATTAATGGGTATAACTTAAAAATAAGTTTGGGGCCTACGTTTAGCATAAAATACACCTAAAAATGGTGTTACTAGCTAAGTTGGGTTGGTTGGCCTATAACATGCATAAACCCACTTAATAATTAAGTGGTGGGATTTAGAAATAAGTTGGGCGCCTACGAGTGCCACAAAACCCACCTGAAAATGGTGGTGCAATCCAAGTAGGATTGGTTAACCTATAACACACAGAAACTTTAATAATTAGGCTATTACTATTTACTAAATGGTCGATTGCTAATCATTTTCACTTATTAATTAAATTTACAAGTTTCAATGACTGTGTTTATGGATTTCGTTGATACTGAATATATGCTAAGGTTGAGGTCAGTAGTGAGTTGAATAAAAATTTAATTAGTAGTGAGTTGAATAAAAATTCTTGAATTGAAAGCATAAGTCTGACTAAACGATCACTTTTGAAAACACTTCATCATAAAAGGCATAATGAAATCAAGTGATAAAAAATTATGTCAGAAGTAGAAGTAAAATAAAAAAAAGACATAAGAGAAAAAGTAATGATTTCATTTCTTATTAAAGAAATGTGACTCAATTCCAACAAAATTAGCCTAACGACCTACCAAAGTAAAAAAAAAAGGAATAAAAATCTTAGGACAACCTCCCCTTAGCTTGTTGGAGGATCGTCCTCTAAGGTTAAATCAATTGTTCCCTTAGGCAGAGCCATAGGATCAACAATGGATTGATCGTCCTCAATAATATGAGCTAAAGGGGCATCGCCCCTCTTACGATGGGTCGATCCAAGACAGAGTGTTTGGCGTAGGCTAAATCACCTTTAGGGATATTTCCCTTTTTGATCTCGACCACCCATCTACGGTTGAACCCAAGGAAGTCATAATAGTCCAATTATGAATCAACCTATTGAACAAATGCCTCATAGCCCTCACCATAGGCCTTGTTTAGGTCAACTTTATCTGTCTTCTCCAATATAAACTTTTGCCTTTGCAAATTTAGTTTTTGCAAAATCTTTCAACAGAAAGCCTTCATGAGGTTAAAGAGCTCGTTGTCAACCCTACTGAACTCTAGTTCAGTTCTCTCAACCTTTTCAATAGTCTTATCCTTAGTGGTTGTATCCTCCTTCACTTTGGCTTAAAGGTCGATCACCTAAATATTCTTTTTGGTCATGGTATTCTTCAAAATGTTATTGCTGTCAAGAAAAATGCCGTTCCGCCTGGACTGGTGGTCGGTCCTAGTGGCGACCTCCTGCATGTTATGTTAAAGACAAAGGAAGAAAAAAAAATAGATTTAAGATCCAAGTGTTGCAAAAATTGTGAACTGAAATAAGTCTTACTAGCACATTGTGGTGGAGCCCTTCCTTATGAAATTACTCTAAAGAGAAAGTCTTCAAAGAATCTATATCAAACAACAACATGACATCTTGGGAAACTTAATACCCAACATACAACTCGTGATAGGCAAAGTCGGTGAATGCCATGGGCTCTTTGCCTTTCGTAAAGATAATCATCCAAGAATACACCCTGGATGTGGTAGATGACGGAGTCCTTTGATGACTCTGTCAGTGAGAATGATTGACCATTAGCTGATTATAATTAGGCAGTGCGTTAGGGCAGGGGCATTAGAGAAAGACCTCTTAGTTTCCATTTTCTTGGTCAACTCGTCCTTCCTCTCCTTCTTCGTATCAATCGCTCCTTCAGTGGTTTCCTTATTTTTTAATTGTCCCAGTATTTTCTAGTGAGGGGGTGTAAGGACATTATTTTATTGCCTGTTATCAATTCAGTACGTCATATACCGCTACAACCGCCGAAGAATAATTCAAGATCATTTAAGCATCAAGATGAATCCGAATATCAAAGCTCTTCAACATTCAAGCCTCCATAAGATAAATTTGGTAAAGGTTATGTTTTATTTCCTTAGCATTTCACTTAGAGTGTTGGGATATTTTTTATCAAATATTTTCGAAGTATTAAAGCGGAGTTTTTTATTAAAATATTTTTCTAAGTGTTGAGGCGGACTGGAATAATAAATTAATTTACGCTCCAATCGTACGAGCGATATTTCCACGTCGTTCGAGTGACAACTGGCATCGTTCAAGAAATATCCCTATGTCATTCGAGCGACACGCCACCTTATATTTTCTATAAATTAGTTTTTCCAACTTCCTTTTTTATCAGAAGACATGAGAATTTTCAAGAGACGAAACTGCTTTGGCATAATACTTTGTCTTCTCACTTTTAGGGATTTAATCCCTTTTATTTTCAATTCACAAGATCCCAATAGTTTGTGTGAATTATTTTGGAACCCAAGAACACATCTTTGTGTCAAGTTTCTCTTGTAGATAAAATCTCTACAACTAATCTAGATGCTTTTGAGGGGAGTACTAGGCTGAAGATGACTGCGTGTCAACATAGAGTGCTCGTGGGCGTTCTTGGGTTGAATTAAAGCTACAGTTCTAGATGACTCTAGGCTGCGGTCTATGTGGGTTTTTGCAGTTAATTCATTGCATATTTCATTGTAATTGTAAGCATTATAGTGAAATAAAAGGTTTTACCCAAAATGTTTTTTTCCCTAAATCTGCGAGTTGGTTATTTGCGTTTATTGGTTTGTCTCACACACACACACAAGTAGTTATTTGTTTAAGGCCTGATTTAATTTGGTTCAAAAATTGACTCCAGTTAAATAAGTTTAAATTGGGAATTTGCGAAATCTATTTAATCAGTATCACACGACATTCTCAAATTAGAGAGCGGGTTATGTTAATTTATCGTGTGATCCTGATTTTTGTTTGTCTGATACATTTTGACTACTCACATTTTCAAATTGGTATCAGAGTGGTTTTCACTAATTTATTGTGAATTCCTATTTTCCGCAAAAATTTGTGTGATATTGATTTTTTCTAAAAAATCCGACTTTTAAAAATTGTCGCAATGTTTCCCAATGAAAACTTATATAATCGGTTGCCAATTTTTGACGAGTCTAATTATGCTTACTAGAAAGCCCACTTGAAATCTCATTTAAAATCAATCGATGAAAGAGTTTGGATTATTTGTGAAAGAGGCTGGACTCCTCCCACTATCGCCACAAATAATTTCATATATTTAAAATTTGTGTCAGACAGGACTGAGGATGAGTATAGGTGGAGCACTTTTAATTCATGTGGGATTAGTGCAATTTTGGGACACGTCAACCCCGATGAGTTCTGACGTATTATGATGTGCATCACGTCTAAGGAAGCATGGAAAGTTTTACAATTCACCCACGAAGGCACTAACGCGGTCAAAGAGTGTAAAATTCAAAATTTAACTACTCAATTTGAAATGATAACCATGCTTGAGACTGAGTATTTTGATGACTTTTATGCACGTTTGTTCGACATTATCAACATTAGTACAATCTTGGTGAGCCTATACTTGATGTACGAGTGGTTTAAAAGATTTTAAGATTGCTACCAAAATATTTTATCCCTAAAGTGATAGTCTTGAATACCTTAGGTAATTTGAATCGTCTGAAATTAGAAGAGCTGGTAGGAGACCTCCGGGCATATGAGATTGACATGTTCCCTGACACTGTCAAGCCTAAGGATAGAGGGATAGCACTTAAAGACCAGTTTAAGAAGAAAAAAAAGTGAGTTTTTGTGAGTCTGAGTCTGAGGATGAGTCTAATTTTGATATGGCCATGCTTGCGAATAATTTCAAAAAAAATTCTCAAGTTTTAAAAACAAAATTCTTCCAATAAAAGATTTTTTGAGAAAAATAAAAATAAGGCCACAGAGAGCGGTGAGAAAGAGGAAGAATAGAAGTGTTTTGAGTGTGAGGGGAGAGGCCATAGAGTATTTGAGTGTTCCACTAGGCTAAAGAGGAAGGGCAAGAATATTTCTATGCTAATCACTCTTAGCGATAGTGAAGAAGATGTGAAAGATTCGGGGGATTAGTCGTCACATGGTAAGTTTATTGCTTTTTTAGCTAGTCACGAGAGCACACCAATTTTATCCCACGAAGATGAGGATACTTGTGCACGTGAGACCCCCGAGGATGATTTGAGTATTTCTAGCGAGTCTGAGAGTGAGTGCTCTAGTGAGGGTGATAGTGAGCTCCAGATCGTGTTTAGAGATTTGTATGCTGAGACCTTAATGACTAAAAAATTGAATAAGGAGTTGAGTCTTAGGGTGAGATATTTGGAGAGAGAGTTAGAGAGCTAGAGAGTTTGAGGCAAAAGTGATTCAACTCAAAAAAGTGAAGGTTTGTTTGAGTGAACAGTTGATCGTTTTAGGCCGAGAAAAGAGTGATTTGACCAACACGGTGTCTAGTTTAATGACACATGTATCCTAACTCGAGAGTGATCTCAAACGTGTCCAGGAGGTCAATATCCCTTTAGAGAACACAACTAAGAATGTTGAAAAGATGGTTCTCAATCCCATTTTGGGTAGTGGTGAGAGTTTGGAATAAGTCATGACGGTGCGTCCAGTTCACATATTTCACCCGAGCTAGTTCCCACTTTAGTGTTTGATTAATTAGTTCTCAACCCAACCAACCTAGGTGTCCCGTACCTGATAGGAGAACGTGTAGGAGACATTTTGAGAGAGGTATTCATAAGCTTGTTTATGTTTATACACACTGCAAGAAAAGAGGACACCTTAGGGAGTTTTGTTTTAAGTTTGGTTATGTGTCACTTTTTCTACTACACGTGTTCACATGCACACGCACCCACACCTGACGCTCCGGATGATTACATGAGAGAGTTTGCACATATTAAGGAGTAAGTAAAAATTTTAGTCAAGACTTCACGTGATTTGATGGAGGTTTTTCATAGGATGTCACCACCTTTGGAAAACTCCACCGCACCTAACGGTTGAGGTTTAGACTTGTTTTCTAGCATAGGATGAAATGCATGATGATATTTTTTCCTATTGCTAGTATGTATTTTTGTATTAGTTTTTTTTCTTTTGAAAATTTTGAAAAAAGCCAAAAAGATTTTATTTTGATAAATTTTTTGAAAAAGATAAAAAGAGTTTTGTATTTTGTTTTGCACCATATATGAATGGACATTTAGGATGACCGAGTAACAATTTCATTCCATATCCCGCGACGATTTGATAGTGTTTTGATATGCGCCATCATTCATTTTTGTGCTTTACGATGTTTGGAGTCATTGAGATGTGATTAGTTGTTACTACCTAAATGTTTGACTCATGAATTTTTTTAATGCACACTTGCACTGTTTGATTATTGTACTTGTTTATCACATATTATTCGGAGTGTTGTCATCTCAATTTTATCTTTAAAACGAACCATATGCAATAGCACTTGACAATGGAAGTAGTACCTGTAAAAACCATTTACCATGAGAAATTTAATTGCAATAAAATATGATGAGTGAATCACGGAAAAGGGATATGAGAGTTCAAAATTAACTCGTCGTGAAAGCCACCATTTAAAAGAGCCCGAAAAAATTTAAAGGCAACAAAAAGATAAATATGCCAAAAAGAGGGCCACCTCGAAAGAAAAATAAATGATTATGATTTATGAGGGAGTTTAGATGGAAAGAAATGAAAAACGGATTTGCACGTCTTGACAGCGTTATGAAAAAGCATTCATAGTTTTAGACATTATTGGTGTGTGAATCATTCTTGACTTTGATGTGTTTATGGATTGAGTCGATGTCATTTAAAATTCAACACTTTAAACACCTAAGGATGATTTTGAGATTCATTCGTTAGGAGTACACAAATTCATCGTGCACATATGTTATGCTTGATTGCTTTGATTCGCCTATTGAATATGTTCACACCCATTCATTCCGTTTCCATGATTTGGTTGAGTGTAAATTCATGGTGTGTTTTTTGTAAAAAAAAATTGGTATGAAAAAAATTGAAAAATCGAAAATAGTTTGTGGAAGCTTTTGAGTTACTCTTTGCATGAGCGTGGTTTGATTCATATTTTATATGTATATTTGTGTGACAACTCCATGTTTATTTTGTTTATTTGTTTACTTGTCTATTTCGGACAAATAAAAAGGGGGAGAACGAATTATGGGGAGTTTTTACATTATGGGGGAGATTTGATTATTGATTGATTTACTATTATATCATTTCAAACTTGATGCATCACGAAGGTATTTCCTTTATCTCATGTGTGTAGGTACAAAGATTGATGATCATTATTTTGCACACCTTAATGAGAAAAGCTTAAAAATTTGAAGATTTTTGAAGTCAAATATTTTGAAGAAAAGTTTGATAGTTGCATTTTTTATACCTATTCAGTTTTGGGTTCATGGGAGGGTGCTAGATTTGTATAGGCATTTTGATTTGGTAATTCAAATGTTTTTATTTTGTACCAGCATAGATATAGGTGGATATTTGTAAGGACATTATTTTATTATCCGTTATCAATTTAGTATGTCGTATACCGCTACAACCATCGAAGAATAATTTAATATCATTCAAGCATAAAGATGGATCTTGTGGTTGACCGAAGGGGACCCAGATTTTTATAAAATCTTACTATATAAAAATTAATATTTCCTTTTTATGAAATATATGCGGAAGCGATGAGATGGTTCAACTTAAAAAAAATTAATTTCTTAACAAAATGAAATTAAACCAAGTGACATTTAATTAATCCATTAAAAGCATTTTTCACTTAAACATAATTAATCCAAGTCCTAGAATTTGCTTAAGTCATGTTTTGAAATTATATCAAGTTAGGCCAAACTAATTTTAACAAATTAAATTAAATGACTTGAATTGAATTATCGAAACATTACCCAAATTTAATTTAGCACCAAATTAAATTAAGTGTGACAATTAAAACCAATTTTATCTTGAATTAACCTAAGCATGCATTCTAAGTTATTATGCAAGATAAAAGTAAATCAATCACACTACGCCGCGATGTACGAGGAAAAACCGAAGACGGGAAACAACCTCGGACGACCCTAGCCTCAAATCCACTAAGTATGAAATTTACAATTACAAGAAAAAAGACTTACATCACACGACTCGATCCCTCTCAAGCCTCGACGCTCCTTCTTGCAAACACCTCCACTTAGCGAATAACCCCAGAGCTCCACCGCGGTCTCGGAATCCATCGATCGAACTTTATGTGGTCACCGTCACCCGAACTAGGAACCTTTCTCCAAGTGGGTAATTCACGAAAAACTCTTCTTTTTTGTGGGATTTAGAAGCAAACCCAAACTTCTCTTCTTCATTGGTGTAGAGAAAATCGGTGCCAAAACTCCAAGAAAGATGTATATATATATATATATATATATGAACATGGATAAACATAACTATGGGTGTAAACTAAAGTGTATCATCATTTTTCTTTGGAGGTTAACACTTTAAAACCAATTAACTTTTTCTAAAACAATTTTTCTCTGAAACACTCTCTAGAGGTTGGTAGGATATGAAAAGGTTGACTTAAAAAAATGGTTTCCCGCATATAATAAAGTCTGAGGAAAATCAGTTAAGAAACAAGTGGGGAAGTGGGAGAAAACCGCTTAAAACCGCGAATAACTGTTCCCGCCTGATATCTCATTCGAACGACATTTTCTTTCGAACGAAATCTCGTTCGAACGAGACTTCTAACGAAGTTCCAGATTGAACTCGTTTGAAATCTCGTTGGATATTTCGTTCGAACATAAGTTCGTTCGAACGACATATCGAACGCCTATTCTGGGAACTCGTTGGCAAACTTGTTCGAACGACATCTGGTTCGAACGAAAAACTCGATCGAACGACATGTCGAATGAACTTCCAAGAAGGTTCATAAACTTCGATTTTTAGCCCAGAAAACTTTTTATATAATTTATTTTAAAGTTTGATAAAATCTTTCTGAATTTAAAACAACAGTTTTAAATAAACCTAACACCCAAATAAAAACATGTTACAAGCTCCTATATATATATGTAATGCATTCATACCTTGGGAGCATGGAACCACTATTGATGACATTGAAACGAGGCACATAAACCATGGCTTTTGATGAAGCTTTATACTCTTTGCCACAACGTCTTCAACTAAACACATCATAGGCTTGAGTAGGTACACTTGAACACTATCCTATGACATAAACTTTTTTGTCCGAAATTGAGCCAAAACTACAAAAGACTCAATTGGAAATTTGTGTCCTTACAAATCTCCCCCTTTGGCTATTCCGAGACAAAAACCAACAAAAATCCTAAAGGGCCATCAAGCTCACTAGTCTAAAAAACAATGTCTCAAACAACCCAAGGATCAATAATCTTTGCCGTTGAAGGATGCCTCTTTATAAGATAATTCCTGCACACTTAAGCAAACACATTACACGCATAGGGAATATCAAAATATTTAATTAATGCAAGTAAAGTAACTACTCCCCATAAATTAATTCTCTCCCTTTATCAAGTATGATCAACTTAGAAAGACGTCTCCCCCTAAATTAAATCTCCCTTAAACTAAGATACGATAATAATAGGATTAGATACCATTTCTCCCCCTATCATTCTCCCCCTTTTTGTTCAGGAATAGGCAAAGGTAAAAAAAATAATAAGCATGTGATATCAACAAAGAAAGCAATAAGATGGATACCAAGATGGACTAGAAATCAAGGCAAAGAATAAACAAAAAAAAATCAAATATATGTATACATAATATATACCAAAGAAACTCAAGTAAACATATATAGATATAAACACACAAAGGACACGCACAAAATATAATAGGAGTCTTTCACACTTGTATGGCAAAATTGTGTCATATGGAAACAGAAGTGTTGGGCTGTGAACTAGTAACGATTAAATTTAGACCCAATCACTTAAAACATGTTCACGGAGTTCTCAATTGATTGCAAACTTCATCACATTTGAATATAACCTCATGTGATAATATAGATTGAACTCAATGAACAAACATACACAATGCATACAAGCCTAGCATATTGATGATTCTGCAAACCAATAGAGTCATGACATGAAATAGCAACAAGGATAAACGGATATTGTGCAAACCGTTGATATACCATCCAATCTCCCTCAATAAGCATATATTAATTTTGAATGAATATATCAATCAAACATAGGCCTTGGCAAATTATTTTTCTTTTTAATGCCATATTTTCTTTTTTTAGGCCTTTGGACCACGTATTTCTTTTAGGTCCATTCAAAACGGTGGCTTACAATCACAAAGGATCACCAAGTCCTTTCGGAGCCCTTCCCCGTGCACATTTATATTTATCATGTTTTCATTTTTCACACAAATCTCACGTGCAACGGATTTTGACATGCACTAGTCCTCCTAAGTCACAAATATGTAGATGATAAGATTGGTAGGAGAACACCTCATAAAGCTCAAATATACATATGAAGTTAAAATTTCAAAAGAGCTCGTGCATGTGTGAATAGAGGCATATAAAAATAGAATCCATTTAATCAATACAAAATCCAACTACTTCATAAAAAAATGGTAAAGAACATTTTAAGGATTGACAATCTAAACCAAAAGTTCTAGCCACATGGGAGCGTAAACGATGGGATTCAAACACAAGTATATGCCACATAAAGTGTGTCAAACTAAAATATACACAAAATAAAATCTTTTTTGAGTTTTTGACATTTTTAACCAAAAATGAAAATATATATTCAAAAGACAAACAAAAATCATTTGAATTTTTCATTAAGCTTAAATAATCAAGAGATAAAATCCAAATGATAAACAAAAATCTTTTTATATTTTTCATTTAATGAAAATAAAAATGAAAGAAATATAATACAAACGATAAACAAAAATCATAATTCTAGCATGTGATAAGCATGGAGAATAGACAAGAAAATGATTAAACAAGCATACATTTAGCATGTGAAAATAGTATGAAGTGCAGACGCTAAAGTATGCAAACATTAACACATTCATCCTTTAGATTTAGCAAGGGAGGAAGCATGTGAAAGTAAATGAGAATAAAAAAACCTATTTTGCAAGGCAACCATGTCGGATTTCCTAACCCAAATTAATGAAGAATGACTATCTTGGGGTGTAGAAATTTTAAATACCTTGGTTGCTTTACATTGGGATTTTCTAGGAGTTCGTTTAAGATCAAAACAAAATTTCCTAAGATGACCTTTTCGACCACAATGTGTACAAGTAAAAACATGTCGAAAAGATTTACCTATGGAATGATCTCTAAAAGCTTTCCTAGTAGATTCTCCGAAAACATTGGTTTTGGCTTTATGACTAGATTCATTACAAGTATTGAAGCCTAAACCACACGTGTCATTTTTAATTTGGACCGTTCCTAATATTTTATCTAATTTTTCCGAACGACAGTCCAAATCAAATTTGACATTACAAGAGTCTTTTAATTTATTTTGTAATTCTAAAATGTTAGACTCTAATAAAATATTTCGCTCTTCGAAAGCAAGAAGCTCCTTTTTTTAAGGATTCCATTAAACCCCTAAGGCTATCTCTCTCGCCTTCTATATATTCAAGCTTCTCTAGAAGAGATTTCTCTCGTGTCCTAAGGCCTTCAACCAACACACTATTATCAACGACCTTGACACGTTCTTTCAAACTAGCTTCTAACCTCAAATTAGCTCTTTTCAATTTAATAGATTCTTTATAAAGTTCTTGAAAAGAATTTTGAAGTTCACTCACATCAACCTCATCATTATCATTCTCTCTCTCTTCTTCACTCTCACTATCAGCAAAGACAAGGGAATCAAAAACTTTGGCCTCGGAAGTCTCATGTGTTTGAATATCTTCACGAGAAGATTCACTATCGCTGCTCACATGACTAGCCATAAAAGCCACAAAATTTAGCTTAGTAGGGGAATCAGGTCCCTCTTCCTTATCACTATCACTAAGGGTCGCATTATATGAAATGGGTTGTTTACACTCTTTCCTTAGTTTAGTGGGGAACTCAGAAGCCCTATGTCCATAACCTTCACAACCAAAACACCTATTTGACTCGTCTCTATTTAGTTGTTCATTAATAAGTTTAGGAATCTTCTCGGCTTTGTCATTCTTAGAAGTTTCAAATTTCTTAAAATTATTTTTAAATTTATCATTGTTAAATTTAAGAAATTTTCTAAATTTCCGAGTAAACAAGGCCATGTCTTCCGAGTCACTATCACTCTCGCTCTCTACTACTTGTTTGACCTCTTTCCGGGCTTTTAAAGCAACGCCCTTTTCTATTTTCTTTTCAGTTTTAGAGGGAAACATGTCTAGTTCATTGGTTTGTAAATCACCTACAAGCTCTTCTAATTTCGTAGAGGCTAAAGTCGGTAAAGAATTTAGAACGGTCACTTTTGAAATCAATCTATCGGTAAGGGACCTTAAAATTTTCTTTACTACTCGATTGTCGGGTATTTTCTCTCCCAAGTTAAAAGATGAATTAACAATATCGGAAAGTCTAGCATAAAATTCATCAAAAGTTTCTTTTTCATTAATTTTGATAGTTTCAAATTGAGTGGTGAGGTTTTGAAGTTTCGAAGCTTTAACGACACTTATACCTTCATGAGTGAGTTGTAAAATATCCCAAGCTTCTTTAGTGGTCTCACACGTCATAATGCGTCGAAATTCATCCGGTGTGACAACGCTAAACAAGGCGTTTAAATATCGGGAATTCAAGTTAGAAAGTTGAAATTCACCATCACTCCATCTATCGGCGGTTTTGGGAACACGCTCATTATCTACTAAATGAGTAGGTGGAGACCACCCGTTAACATTAGACATCCAAACTCTTTCATCAATAGATTTTAGTGCCGATTTCATTCGCGCTTTCCAATACGCATAGTTAGAACCATCGAAAATAGGAAATTTTGAGAATGGGGAAAATTCCATTTTAGCAAAAAATAGTTAAAAGATCTTTAACGAAGTAAATTATCGTTTTTGGCTCTGATACCAATCAGTGGTCGACCGAAGGGGCCCCCGATTTTTATAAAATCTTATTGTATAAAGATTAATATTTCCTTTTTATGAAATAGATGCGGAAGCGATGAGATGGTTCAACTTAAAAAAATTTAATTTCTTAACAAAATGAAATTAAACCAAGTGACATTTAATTAATCCATTAAAAGCATTTTTCACTTAAACATAATTAATCCAAGTCCTAGAATTTGCCTAAGTCATGTTTTGCAATTATATCAAGTTAGGCCAAACTAATTTTAACAAATTAAATTAAATGACTTGAATTGAATTATCGAAACATTACCCAAATTTAATTTAGCACCAAATTAAATTAAGTGTGACAATTAAAACCAATTTTATCTTGAATTAACCTAAGCATGAATTCTAAGTTATTATGCAAGATAAAAGTAAATCAATCACACTACGCCGCGATGTACGAGGAAAAACCGAAGACGGGAAACAACCTCGGACGACCCTAGCCTCAAATCCACTAAGTATGAAATTTACAATTACAAGAAAAAAGACTTACATCACACGACTCGATCCCTCTCAAGCCTCGACGCTCCTTGCAAACACCTCCACTTAGCGAATAACCCCAGAGCTCCACCGCGGTCTCGTAATCCATCGATCGGACTTTATGTGGTCACCGTCACCCGAACTAGGAACCTTTCTCCAAGTGGGTAATTCACGAAAACTCTTATTTTTTGTGGAATTTAGAAGCAAACCCAAACTTCTCTTCTTCAATGGTGTAGAGAAAATCGGTGCCAAAACTCCAAGAAAGATGTATATATATATATATATATATATATATATATATATATATATATATATATGAACTTGGATAAACATAACTGTGGGTGTAAACTAAAGTGTATCATCATTTTTCTTTGGAGGTTAACACTTTAAAACCAATGAACTTTTTCTAAAACAATTTTGCTCTGAAACACTCTCTAGAGGTTGGTAGGATATGAAAAGGTTGACTTAAAAAAATGGTTTCCCGCATATAATAAAGTCTGAAAAATCAATTAAGAAACAAGTGGGGAAGTGGGAGAAAACTGCTTAAAACCGCCAATAACTGTACCCGCCTGACATCTCGTTCGAACGACATTTTTGTTCGAACGAAATCTCGTTCGAACGAGACTTCTAACGAAGTTCCAGATTGAACTCGTTTGAAATCTCGTTGGATATTTCGTTCGAACATAAGTTCGTTCGAACGACATAACGAACGACATTTCGAAGGCCTATTCTGGGAACTCGTTGGCAAACTTGTTCGAACGACATCTGGTTCGAACGAAAAACTCGATCGAACGACATGTCAAATGAACTTCCAAGAAGGTTCATAAACTTAGATTTTTAGCCCAGAAAACTTTTTATATAATTTATTTTAAAGTTTGATAAAATCTTTTTGAATTTAAAACGACAGTTTTAAATAAACCTAACACCCAAATAAAAACATGTTCCAAGCTCCTATATATATATGTAATGCATTCATACCTTGGGATCATGGAACAACTATTGATGACATTGAAACGAGGCACATAAACCACAACTTTTGATGAAACTTTATACTCTTTGCCGCTATGTCATCATCTAAACACATCATAGGCTTGAGTAGGTACACTTGAACACTATCTTATGACATAAACGTTTTTGTCCGAAATTGAGCCAAAACTACAAAGGACTCAATTGGAAATTTGCGTCCTTACAGATCTGAATATCAAATTTCTTTAACATTCAAGACTCCACGAGATAAATTTGGTAAAGGTTGCGTTTTATGTCCTTGGCATTTTATTTAGTGTGTTAGGATATTTTTTATGAAATATTTTCTGAGTATTGGAGCAGAGTTTTTTGGTCAAAATATTTTTCTAAGTGTTGAGGCGGACTGAAATAAAAAAATACTTTATGCTCTACTCGTTCAAGCGAGATTGGCACTTCATTCGAGCGACAGAGGAATCTTGCGCGAAGTCGTTCGAGCGACAACTGGCATCGTTTAGACGACAACCCTGTTTTGTTCGAGCGACATGCCACCTTAAATTTTTCTATAAATTGGTTTTACCAACTTCATTTTTTATCAGAAGGCTTGATAACTTTCAATAGACTAAACTGCTTTGTCAGAATACTTTTTCTTCTCACTTTTAGGGCTTTAATCCCTTTTGTTTTCAATTCACAAGGTCCCAATAGTTTGTGTGAATTATTTTGGAACCCACCCAAGAACACATCTTTGTGTCAAGTTTAACTTGTAGAGAAATTCTCTACTGTTGATCTAGGTTCTCTTGATGGGAATACTGGGCTGAAGATGACTGTGTGTCAATACGGAGTGCTCGTGGGCATTCTTGGGCTGAATTGGAGCTGCGGTTCTGGCTGACTCTAGGTTGCGGTTTATATGGGTTTTATACAATTAACTCATTGTAGATTTCATTGTAATTGTAAGTATTATAGTGAAATAAAAGGTTTTACCCGAAAGGTTTTTTTCTTTCTAAAATCTGCGAGTTAGTTATTTGGGTTTATTGGTTTGTCACACACACACACACACATAGTTGTTTGTTTAAGTGCTGATTTAATTTGGTTCAAAAATTGACTCCAGTTAAATAAGTATAAATTGGGAATTTGCAAAATTTATTTTATTTATATCACATGGCATTCTCAGGGGGAAGGTGAAATCGTCCCACTTAGAGTCTTCTGCCTCTTCAACCTCTTCCTAAATACGGCCTGAAATGCCAACCTCTTTGTAAGAGAAAAAGCGATTCAAGCTGTCAAAAAAGGAGTCTCCTCCGTCATTTTGATCATCCTCCTTTTTACTCTGCTCCTCTCCCTCCTCTTGTTGATCTTCATCAGATTCGATAAACATAATGTAAATGGGTGATGAGGATTTTCCAAAATACAAATCCCTTGCTGCTTCACTTGGAATTGGGGTGCATGTATGAATAGAAGGATAACCGACCACATTTTAGTCAATTAATAAAACTTCTAGGACAATTGCAAAATTATTAGTTAAAGTAATGATTAAGTTTTATTTGTGTAAAATTTTGGTTGCTCTTCAATGTGGGATAACACCGACTGGAGTTCGCCTTCTGCAAACAACCTTAAGATTGTTCAAATTAACCTCAAAGTCTCTAGGATTTATTTTGCAATAAGGGTCGGTACACAACAAGAATAAGTCAATCATGGAGAAAGAACATATAAATTAATATGAACCACAAAAATGGTGGAAAACTTAATAGGATATCCAGCAAGAGCACCCACAAAGAGACTTGTGTAACCCTCACTATAAAGCAACCAGAAAAACACAAATACATCCTTGTTGGTGTGCTTTTGTGATCTGGACAACCATATTAGCAAAATGCGAGATTTACCTGTAACTTGGAAATGGTAAACCTGAGACCTAGGAGAACCCCTAAGGTCATAACAATACCAAATTTCATTTAAACCAATATTTATCCCACATATTTGATTTATGGCGAATGTACCCATAACAATCCCAAAGAAACTTTCGTTTTCCTGGATTGGAAGTATTCCATGAAACAAAGTATTTCCACAACAATGGGCGGAGGGTAAAATGAATTACCCCTCAATTATGGATAAATCATAAAAGCGACTTCTCGCTCAATGTCTAAAGTATCTTTTTCCTCTGGGGAAGTCCTATATGGAGGTTGATTGGTACAAGATACTTAGAAGACATGCTTCAAAGCTATTCTTTGAAGTCACTTCATACTTTCTCAAGCCCCTCGACACGGAGAGAGAAGTTAATAAAGAAAAATGGAGAAGAAATAGGAAGAAAATGAAATTTAGATAGAGAAGGTGAATCATATGTGAGTAACAACCCAGATTTTTTAAATGGGAATTTTTAAAATTAATTTTGAAAATCGAAAAAAATGAAATTTTGGATTTTATAAATTTTATAATTTAAAATATTTTTTTTATATTTTGAAAAATAAATTTTCAAACGGAATTGGAATCGCAGTTTTAATTGAATTTTTATTATATAGAAGAGTCCTCAAAACATAAAATTCTCTAAGAGTCCTCAAAACATAAAATTCTCTACAAAATAAATATTTAAAAATATTGGACCGTCCGATCGAGCTGAAAATTTTTGTTCAACTTCCTCTCTTGTTTAGCTAATTCTCCCCCAAATTTCATCCAATTCCATCTATCCGATCGTCCGGAATGTTTTTTTAGTGTTTGTATATAATTAGAACTCTTTTCTTAATCGAACTCTTAATCCTTCATATATCACAACTAATTCGTGGATGGACTTTTCAAATCACTTTTTCTCAAAATTTTCAACCAGAAGACTTCTCTAAAATTACTCCCTTTCATCTACAAACCATAGCCCCAAACTTATTCAAGATTTCAACGTTAGATTATAAGGCTTATTTGGTGTTTTCTCGAGTTAGGGCAAGAACGAGATTTGATTATTTTTGCGAGAGGAACGTGATGTTACGATTAGATTTAGAGGTAGATTGTTATGTGTCGATTCATGTGATGATTTTGAGGAACGGGCCTTACACAATATGCTTTTAAATTCTCTCGAGAGTATTCCGTTTGATTTTTGTGTCAATTGCACTCGTATTGAATTGTGATATTCTTTGAAATCTACAAATTGTTGGAATCTAACTTGATTCATTGTGATATATATTATATTGTGATTTGAGCATAATGTCATGAAATTTTGATATGGTATGGAGAATGGGCACCCGCCAATAGTCCAAAATCCAGATATGCTTAAGAATGCATAAGTGCGGTGAGGTGAGGCCTGGTGACTGGTTGTTGAGAAACTAATATTGATATAATGCTTGAGTATTGCATTTGATTTGTATATGCGATCCGTATTATTGCGATTTATTCATCGCGCTAATTATTTTTTAGCATCTATTCCTGTCGTATTGTGTACTTCCCCATTTTCTCTTTCAGTTGGAAGGTTAGCGCGGATTTGAGCACTATGGATTAATTGATTATTGAGTTTTATCTTGGATATTTTGGGAAGAATATTCGAGAGTACAAAACGAGAAGATTTGTATTTATTTTGTTGTTTAGAGCATTGTCTATTTATTTTATTTCGAGATAGATAGTTGTATTATTTCGAGAGACATTTGTTATATTTAATTTGAAGAAATTGAGACTAGTGGATTCTTTTGTTTATTGTAGGATTTATTTAGATGCTCTATACCTTGTTGATTATGGATTTGGTTAGTTTTATCGAGTACCGCTCCGCTCTCCCGGGCGGGGTTGTTACAGATGGTATTAGAGCTTAGTTATATGACAACGCTCGGGTCTTAGGTTTTGGGTCTAGCATGCAGGTTAGACATATTTTTTGGAGATATAAATTTTTGGTGATAAGTCGTGTTAGGCATCAAGGTTAGATGTGAAGTATTTAAATTTGATTTTTGGAGACGAGATTTATTTTTGGATACTATTGGTGTGGCCTGATTTTTGAATGTTAGGCTTCGTTGAATTTCGAGGGTGAAATTCCTTGTTAGTGGGGAAGCAGGTAACAACCCGGATTTTTTAAATGGGAATTTTTGAAGTTAATTTTGAAAATCGGAGAAAAATTAAATTTTGGATTTATAAATTTTATAATTTAAAATGTTGGTTTTTATATTTGAAAAACAAATTTTCAAACGGAATTGGAATCGGAATTAAAATGGAGTTTTAATTGAATTTTTATTATATAGAAGAGTCTTCAAAACATAAAACTCTCTACAAAAACAATATTTAAAAATATTGGACCGTCCTATTGAGCTGAAATGTTTGATGCAGCTCCCTCTCTTGTTTAGCTAATTCTCCCCCAAATTTTATCCAATTCCAAGAGTCCAATCGTCCGGAATGTGTTTTTAGTGTTTGTATCTAATTAGAACTCTTTTCTTAATCAAACTCTTAATCCTTTATATATCAAAACTAATTCGTGGATGGACTTTTCAAATCACTTTTTCTCAAAATTTTCAACCAGAAGACTTCTCCAAAATTACTCCCTTTCATCTACAAACTATATCCCCAAACTTATTCAAGATTTGAACCTTAGATTAGAAGGTTTATTTAGTGTTTTCTCGAGTTTGGGATAAAATGAGATTTAATTATTTTCGCGAGAGGAACGTGATGGTATGATTAGATTTAGAGTTATATTGTTATCTGTCGATTCATGTGATGATTTTGAGGAACGGGACTTACACAATATGCTTCTAAATTCTCTCGAGAGTATTCCGTTAGATTTTTGTGTCAATTTCACTCGTATTGAATTGTGATATTCTTTGAAATCTACAAATTGTTGGAATTTAACTTGATTCATTGTGATATATATTATATTGTGATTTGAGCATAGTGTCATGAGATTTTGATATGGCACAGAGAATGGGCACTCACCAATAGTCCAAAATACGGATATGCCTAAGAATGCATAGGCACGGTGAGGTGAGGCCCGGTGACTCATTGATGTGTGGTTGAGAAACTAATGTTGATATAATATTTTAGTATTGCATTTGGTTTGTATATGGGATTCGTATTGTTGCGATTTATTCATCGTGCTAATTATTTTTGAGCATCTATTCCTGTCATATTGTGTACTTCTCCATATTCTCTTTTAGTTGCCAGGTTAACGCAGATTTGAGCTCTATGGATTAATTAGAGATTCAGTTTTAGTTTGGATATTTTGGGAAGAATATTCGAGAGTACAAAATGAGAAGATTTGTATTTATTTCATTTTATATACCATTGACGATTTATTTTATTTCGAGATAGATAGTTGTGTATTATTTCTTGAGACATTTGTTGTATTCAATTTGAAGAAATTGAGATTAGTGGATTCTTTTGTTTATTGTGGAATTTATTTAGATGCTCTATACCTTGTTGATTGTGGATTTGGTTAGTTTTATCGAGTATCGCTCCGCTCTCCCAGGCGGGGTTATTACAATATGTGGGAATTAGAGTGACGCGATGAAGGTATAAGGTTCCGTAAAACCTTATACATTCTATTTCCAAACCAAACAAAATGGTGGTCTCACATTGGGCTGGGAGTTTTTCTCCAGTTGTTCCCTAGGCCAAACGTTATATATGCAATTATTGCCCGGGGGATACAACTAATGAAACACATATCCCTAGTCATTGAGATTGTGCACGTCAAAGCAAATAATTATGCCCCCACTTTTACAAGCGGGCACATGTAGAATTATTGGCAACGCTTGAACAAACCCATGTGGAAACAAGAACAATTGAAGGAAAAACTAGGCCAACCTAGCCTAAAGATAGGTCACCCTAGTCTTGGTGGAAATTAATCCAATTATGCACATGAATCGATGCGTGGCACGTAGAGGTTGATATGGTGGAGTCAGCTGATTTCTAAGGAAAGGATAATAGAGATTTTAGTAAGAACACAACATTGTAACAACCCGGGACTTTAGAGACGATAATTTATTTATTTTGGGAGAAAAAAATATCATTTTATTTGGAGAATAATTAAATTGTCTTTGAGGTAAAAATTTGAAGTTGTTAGAAAGTGCGTCGAATGGTAATTCTGAGGGTGTATTTGTGTCCAGAAGGGTCAAGAAAGTCAAAATGACTGTACTTGGGTCTATTTAGGTTCCGAAATAATTTAAGTTCGTTTGGCTCGAATTAAAGTTATCGAGTCATTTAAAGTGTGTATTATTATTTAAAGTTGTGTATCTTGGGAGATAAGGCTCAAAAGCCTACGGGAGAAACAATTCTCCTTAGATAGAAAGAGAGAAATAGAAAGAAAGAAAGAGAGAAGAAGAAAGAAGAAGAAGAGAAAGAGAGAGAAAGAGGATTTTCCGGCCATTACGCGATTTTCAGGACGGATCAGACCCTACGAACTTGAGGCAAGTGATTAAACTTGCTAAATAATTTTTGTGTACCATTTATTGCATGATTTGTGGATTAAATTTATGGGTTTTAGGTTTAGTTTATCAAAACCTAACTTTTCGGTATAATCTTAGATTTGTTTTGTAGAAATGGATTTGAGGTTATAAATTAGTTCATATATGTTCTTGGATGAAATTGATGATATATATGTGATTGGGTTGAAGAGAAATCAAGAGAAATTGATTAAAATGAATTTTTGGGATTTTAGGCTAAATAAAAAAAGTAGCCATTTTCGAGCCTTCTAAAGGGCTGAATCAATTCGGCCCCTTACCGAATCGATTCAGAAATATGCAATTGCCCAGGTCTGAGTGACCAAATCGATTCGAACCCCAGCCGAATCAATTCGGCCTGAGACAGAATCCCAGGTCTGATGACCCGAATCGATTCGCCTTGAAGGCCGAATCGATTCACAGGGCCAAATCGATTCGAAATTTGGCCCGAATCGTTTCGAAAACAGGGCATTTTGGGGGAATGTTTTCTAGGGAGAATTCCATTTCGTTTCGTTCGAGGTTATCAATTGGGAACCTCTATAGGAATTATATGAAGTATGTTTTGGAGACTTTCGGAGACTTTCCCTTATAAGAAATTATTGGAGTCATGTTGACTTAAATTGAGGAATACCGATTAGAGATTTTGGTATGTTCTAAGTGGGGAAGCCCACTATTATTGAAAATTCTATTTGGAGATAATTATTAAATTTATATGAAAGAATGAGAATGCGCTTAGAGATATTGGATTTTAGAATCAAATCACAAATTGGGATAACTTTCAAGGTTCATATGATTAATTGAACCATATTATGGATTGAGAATTTTAATTGCTAATAAATGTGCATACGGATATAGAAATATCCTTAACGATGATTAATTTGGGAGATGTCTCACACAATGAGAAATGTTAGTTGAGGTGCATTAAGATAGAGAATATCCTTGAGATAAATAGAATTGATAGACAATTCATAGATAGAAGCGATATTTGAGCTTCAAGCGAGAAATAGTATAGGGTATACTAAGTGGGGAAGAAGTGTGAGAATTGACGATTAGTATATCGAGAGGGAAATATACTAAACAATAATATTATTTCATCTACGCCTAAGTGCGTATTATAAATATGTAAACAATGTGATAGGTATACCCTATATGATGGTATATCTTTGTATGATGTGATGATGTATGTATACCTTATGTGATGGCATATATATATATATATATATATATATATATATATATATATAGTGAAGTATACCCCCTCCTTGATATCATTGGGAAGTTACGTGCGATGAGGGTGATCATCCTGGCTCGATGAGCAGGGTGTGGATATTCCCCATGTCATAGTCGTCCATGTGATTATTATGTGATATACATTATTATTTTGGGGGTGAGAAGTCGTGGGTATCTGTCATTCTCACTTACCGGTTAAGATCTATAACCGCTTCCCAGGACGTTGTGTGCGTGAGTTGATTACGAGGTGGGTGTCGTTTAGCCCCACCAGGTGGTTCCCAGTATGCTACATTGTTTCGGAAACTGGAAGATGATAGCATTGTGAGCCTGAATCCTCGAGTTATAGCTCGTTTGGATGGTTATTATATTATGGATGTGATTGGTTATTCGGGTATCGAGGGCATAATGGACCTCAACGACCAACATTGCCAAGGAGTAATGTAACGGGGGGGGGGGGGGGGGGGGGTTCCTTGTTTGGATTTCGCTTTTGCGAGACGTCCCACGCATGAAACGCAGTGTAATGTTGGGAGTGAGGAGAAGTTAGTCCTTAATGCTCATATATATATATATATATATATATATAGAGAGAGAGAGAGTATATACTTCTCGACGATCGATAGTGCCAGGAGTAGTGTATCGGGTTGGTTCCTTGTTTGGATTTCGGTTTTGCGAGACGTCCCAAGAACGAAATGCCGTGTACTGTTGAGAATTGGGAATAAATAATTAAAATTGGAATAATAAGAATTTGGGTTACATGCATCATGCATTGAGGGCATAAGGAATCTCGAAAATCAATACTGTTAGGAGTAGTGTAACGGGGGGTTCCTCGTTTGGATTTCGCTTTTGCGAGACGTCCCACGCACGAAACGTAGTGCAGTATTGAGAATTGGGAAAAGTTTAGTCCTTAGCACTTAGATGCTAATAAATAATCTATACAATTGTATAAGGTTGGCATAACTAGAATATGAGAAATTCTAGTAAAGAAGATGTTTATGTTTATTGTATGTCAGATTGGAAAATGGGTATGTAAACCCTATATGTTAAGTAAGTGAACAAATGAATGAGAACCCTAACATTAAAAGTTAAAGTATATGAATTAGATGGAATTCAGATAAGTGTAGATTGAGAGATTTTAGATGATTTTCATTGCCTAATTAGATTTGGGCATTCAATTGCAGATCACGTGCATACCTTTAGTTGCACGCTTTAGTTGAGGGATGAGTTGGATTATTATGGGGAGTGCGACTCCATTAAATCATGTCATAATGAATTTATAATTATTATGCATTTTAATGCACTTGCTATAAAATAGTTTCAACTCGGGCTCTGAGCTGTTTATATTTTCTCCAGCCATGTATATATATATATATATTGTATTACTTTAGGTGTTCCTTTACAAGGACGCCATTGTTGTTCATCCATCCAGTGTATTCGTGGAGCTGTGGCAGTAGCGGACTGTCGCGGCATTTTGTTATAGTCGGTTCCTATCTTTTGTATATCTAGATTAGGATTCAGTTTGTATATTTGGGTCTAGACTATAGTGTTGTAGTTTAACACTTTATATTTTTCATTCTCAGATTATTGTATTGTCTGTTTCCCGACAACATATTCGGGTATTTTATTTGCACATTGTATTGCACTCTTTTATATTATTGGAGTTTGCATATTTCACTCATCATAGTTAGATATAGTATTGTGTGATTTTGGTTGATTGGTTTGTTTTATTTGGTGTTAAATAAAAGTTTTAAAGTTTTGACAATCCGCTTTTAATGGTTTCGGGTAGTTACCCTTATATTATTGTGTTTTGTCAGTTGATGTTGAGACTGTGACATCTGAGATACCTGATTTAATGTAGTATAGGGCTGGCCACCCGTTATTATTTTGAGCGGGTTGTCACAGATGGTATCAGATCATTTGTTCCTAGTTTCTTTAGGATCTGTGTGGGTTACTGCGATCTTCCGTAAGCGTTCTTGATATAGAGCCTTATTATTAGGACTGTTGTATTCATACGTCCATATTTCTTCTGTGATAAGAGATATTTGAAAGGCGTTCTGATGCACTTGTTCTTATTTTAGATGCCACCGAAGGGAGGTCGTTCAGTCAGGTCAAGTAAAGGGGTTAATAATGTGGAACCCCAAATGCCTCAAAGGAACATGACTACAAATGAAGTTACCAAAATTGTGGCACAAGCAGTAACTGCTGCCATTTCTACGATGGCGCAACAATCTTCCGTTCAAGCAGCCAAACCCATTTAGGACTGTCTTTATGGGAAAGAGTGAAGGAAGATTTTAGTAAGGGGCATCCTCCAGAGTTTTCAGGGGGAGTCGATGTAATGGCTACAAGTCGATGGAAGAATAGTATGCAGAGGCACCTCCGTATGGTTGAGTGTAGTGAGGTGCAGAAGCAGTTTTTAGCCACCTTTAAGTTATCGGGTCCAGCTCTCCAATGGTGGGAGTCTGTCACCATGTCATAACAGAGAGATACTTTTCTTATAACAGATTTTTGGGAACTTTTTTACCGAAGGTATTTTCCTTCCCCAATTCAGAAAGAAGGGAAGAAACTAATGGATGTGTTTCAATGTAATCGAACGGTGGCAGAATATGAAGAAGATTTTTCTAGATGGGCAAAATTAGTACCTGATAAGGTAAATACGGAAGAAAAGCGTATATCAAAGTTTGTTCGAGGTTTAGATTGGATAATTCGACAGCATTTGTCAGAGAGTCCCACGTCAGTGACTTTCGTCGAGGTAGTGAATGCGGCACTGTTAAAGTGTCATGAATATCGTCTTCGTTCGCAAGAGGGTAAGAACTTTGGAGATTCAAATTCATCAAGTAGGTTTGGCGAAGAGAATGCCAGTAACGCGAGTGGGTATAATTCGGACTATAAAGAGTCACAACAACATTTTGTTCCCCAGGATGGGCAGAGAGGATTTATGGGTAGATGTTTCTTTTGTAAAGAAATAGGTCATAGAAAGAAGGATTGTCCTAGAAGAGGTAAGGAACCACACTTTGATGAAGTTTTGGAAGTGCAACCACTAAAATAGATTCGAGGTCATTTTAGACCAGGGGACTTTGTGTGGGAGCCCAATGATAGGGAAGGGCAATCGGACTAAAGATGGGTGGTGAAAGTTATTTTCCTTTGTGAATAGGATTATTACTATATGAAGTTTTGGATATCGTATGGGAGATATGTAGGAGAGGGTAGCGCTATGACCCTATTATGTATGTAATGACCCGAAAGGGAATTTTGAGCAAGTTAGGCTCTTATAAGATTTTCTTGTGAAAGAAAAGATAATTTTGTGATGCGCTCATAGAGATCCATAATCTTGTTATAATTGTAAGGATGGTTATTGTGTGTTAAGTAGTAATGATAAAGCTACTTCTTCTTTTTATATAGTCATGTTAGACTTATATAATTGATGTAATCCAGATATGGAAGAGCCTAATAAATGGCAATATATTAATATGATATGAAATATCATTACTAAAAAGGGTTCAGAATTTGTGGTTGATTGGGACGCAGGAAAAGTTTAGCTCATGATTATGCTAATTTTTATGAGCTACATGTTGTTGTATGTATGATGATTGTTAAAACCTTGTGTATGGTCATAAGGCATTTTATATATGTATCGTAAGACATAAATCTTTTTCAAAATAAATTGTTTTCAAAATCAAACTTTTCATAGGCCTTTGGGCCATTTCAAAATGATTTTTCACTAAAATATTTTCAAACTCTAGTCCGGATTTAATAAACTCTCAATCCCCGACGTCACTATATATTAGTGTATTGGGAGGGTTCCTTGTTTGGATTTCTCTTGCGAGACCTCCCCCGCATGAAAGTGGCGAATGTCAGGAATTGAGAGGAGTTACTTCCTTGGACCATTCAAAATTTTTATACCATTAATATTGTTAGTATAATCTATATACCTTTGGAATTATGGAACTCTGGAGGCAAATGAAGCCACATTATGATTGGTACGATTAAAGCTCGAATAAAGGGTGTATGGGCGCCCTAGTTGTTAAAATTGGTTTTATAAAACTTAAAATAAATCCGTCGTGGGGAAGTTAGAGGTTTGGGTATGGAATTTGTGAGGATGAGTGTAGTAGGGACTAGTTGAGCTTTGGAGTATTAGGCTTAGATAAATTTCGTGAGCTTTGGAGTATTAGGCTTAGATAAATTTCGAGGACGAAATTTTTATAAGTGGGGAAGTTTGTAACAACTCGAGACTTTAGAGACGATAATTTATTTATTTTGGGAGAAATAAATATCATTTTATTTGGAGAATAATTAAATTGGCTTTGAGGTAAAAATTTGAAGTTGTTAGAAAGTGCGTCGAATGGTAATTCTAAGGGTGTATTTGTGTCGGGAAGGGTCGAGAAAGTCAGAATGACTGTATTTGGGGTCTATTTAGGTTTCGAAATAATTTAAGTTCGTTTGGATCGAATTAAAGTTATCGAGTCATTTAAAGTGTGTATTATCATTTAAAGTTGTGTATCTTGGGAGATAAGGCTTAAAAGCCTACGTGAGAAACAATTCTCCTTAGAGATAAAGAGAGAAATAGAAAGAAAGAAAGAGAGAAGAAGAAAGAAGAAGAGAAAGAGAGAGAAAGAGGATTTTTCGGCCATTATGCGATTTCGAGGACGGATCAGACCCTACGAACTTGAGGCAAGTGATTAAACTTGCTAAATAATTGTTGTGTACCATTTATTGCATGATTTGTGGATTAAATTTATGGGTTTTAGGCTTAGTTTATCAAAACCTAACTTTTGGGTATAATCTTAGATTTGTTTTTTAGAAATGGATTTGATGTTACAAATTAGTTTATATGTGTTCTTGGATGAATATTGATGATATATATATGATTGGGTTGAAGAGAAATGAAGAGAAAATGATTAAAATGAATTTTGGGGATTTTAGGCAAAATAAAAAAGTAGCTATTTTCGAGCCTTCTAAAGGGCCGAATCAATTCGGCCCCTCATCGAATCGATTCGGAAATATGCAGTTGCCCAGGCCTAAGTGACCGAATCGATTCGGACCCCAGCCGAATTGATTCGGCCTGAGACAGAATGGTCCGAATCGATTCGGCCTGAGACAGAATCTTAGGTCTGATGACCCGAATCGATTCGCCTTGGAGGCCGAATCGATTCGCAGGGCTGAATCAATTCAGTATTGGGCCCGAATTGATTCAAAAACAGGGCTTTTTGGGTGAATGTTTTCTAGGGAGAATTCCAATCCATTTCGTTCGAGGTTATCGATTGGGAACCTCTATAGGAATTATATGAAATATGTTTTGGAGACTTTTAGAGAGTTTCCCTTATAAGAAATTATTGGAGTCATGTTGACTTAAATTGAGGAATACCGATTAGAGATTTTGGTATGTTATAAGTGGGGAAGCCCACTATTATTGAAAATTCTATTTGGAGATAATTATTAAATTTATATGAAAGAATGAGAATGCGCTTAGAGATATTGGATTTTAGAATCAAATCACAAATTGGGATAACTTTCAAGGTTCATATGATTAATTGAACCATATTACGGATTGAGAATTTTAAATGCTAATAAATGTGCGTACAGATATAGAAATATCCTTAACGATGATTAATTTGGGAGATGTCTCAATAATGAGAAATGCTAATTGACGTGCATTAAGATAGAGAATATCCTTGACATAAATAGAATTGATAGACAATTCGTAGATAGAAGCGATATGTGAGCTTCAAGCGAGAAATAGTATAGGGTATACTAAGTGGGGAAGAAGTGTGAGAATTGACGATTAGTATATCTAGAGGGAAATAAACTAAACAATAATATTATTTCATCTACGCCTAAGAGCGTACTATGAATATGTAAACAATGTGATATGTATACCCTATATGATGTGATGATGTATGTATACCTTATGTGATGGCATATATATATATATATATATATATATAGTGAAGTATACCCCCTCCTTGATATCATTGGGAAGTTGCGTGCGATGAGGGTGATCATCCTGGCTTGATGAGTAGAGTGTGGATATACCCCAGGTCATAGTCGTCCATGTGATTATTATGTGATATACATTATTATTTTGGGGGTGAGAAGTCGTGGGTATGTGTCGTTCTCACTTGCCGGTTAGGAGCTATGACAGCTTCCCAGGACATTGTGTGCGTGAGTTGATCAGAAGGTGGGTGTCGTTTAACCCCACCAGGTGGTTCCAAGTATGCTACATGGTTTGGGCAACTGGAAGATGATAGCATTGTGAGCCTACATCCTCGAGTTATAGCTCTTTCCAATGGTTATTATATTATGGATGTGATTGGTTATTCGGGTATCGAGGGCATAATGGACCTCAACGACCAACATTGCCAAGGAGTAGTGTAACGGGGAGTTCCTTGTTTCGATTTCTCTTTTGCGAGACGTCCCACGCATGAAATGCAGTGTAATGTTGGGAGTGAGGAGAAGTTAGTCCTTAATGCTCATATATATATTATATACTTCTTGACGATCGACAGTGCCAGAAATAGTGTATCGGGGAGGTTCCTTGTTTGGATTTCGCTTTTGCGAGACGTCCCACACACGAAATGCCATGTACTGTTTGGAATTGGGAATAAATAATTAAAATTGGAATAATAATAATTTGGGTTACATGCATCATGCATTGAGAGCATAATGAATCTCAAAAATCAATACTGTCAGAAGTAGTGTGACGGGGGGTTCCTTGTTTGGATTTCGCTTTTGTGAGACGTCCCACGCACGAAACGTAGTGTAGTATTGAGAATTGGGAAAAGTTTAGTCCTTAGCACTTAGATGCTAATAACTCATCTATATAATTGTATAAGGTTGGCATAACTAGAATATGAGAAATTCTAGTAAAAAAGATGTTTATGTTTATTGTATGTCGGATTGGAAAATGGGTATGTAAACCCTATATGTTAAGAAAGTGAACAAATGAATGAGAACCCTAACATTAAAAGTTAAAGTACATGAATTAGATGGAATTCAGGTAAGTGTAGATTGCGAGATGTTAGATGATTTTAATTGCCTAATTAGATTTGGGCATTCACTTGGAGATCACGTGTATACGCTTAGTTGCGCGCTTTAGTTGAGGGGAGAGTTGGATTATTATGGGGAGTGCGACTCCATTAAATCATGTCATAATACATTTATAATTATTATGCATTTTAATGCACTTGCTATAAAATATTTTCAACTCGGGCTCTGACCCGTTTATATTTTCTCCTGCCATGTATATATATTGTATTAATGTAGGTGTTCCTCCGCAAGGACGCTATTGATGTTCATCCATCCAGTGTATTCTTGGAGTTGTGGCAGTAGCAAACTGTTGCTGCATTTTGTTATAGTCGGTTTTTATCTTTTGTATATCTAGATTAGGATTTAGTTTGTATATTTGGGTCTAGACTATAGTGTTGTAGTTTAACACTTTATATTTTACCTTCTCAGATTATTGTATTGTCTGTTGCCCGACAGCATATTCGGGTATTTTATTTGCACATTGTATTGCACTCTTTTATGTTGTTGGAGTTTGTATGTTTCACTCATCATAGTTAGATGTAGTATTGTGTGATTTTGGTTGTATGGTTGGTTTTATTTGGTGTTAAATAAAAGTTTTAAATTTTTGACAATCCGCTTTTAAGGTTTCGGGTAGTTATCCTTATATTATTGTGTTTTGTCAGTTGATGTTGAGACTGTACCATTTGAGATACCTGATTTAATGTAGTATAGGGCTGGCCACCCGTTATCATTTTGAGCTGGTTGTCACAAACATATCACGGATAACTGAACCAACCATGATTCTATCACTTTGGAGATAAGCTCAAAGAGAATATACCTAGATTTATAGGAACCTTGTACTTATAAATGAGGGCGACCCCAACTAGTTTGAGGTATTGAATTGTATTCTATTCACGATTACTTCGACTTTCACCTAACAACTTTAGCACTCCAATTGTCTTTCTTTGTCCTCAATGAACATATATCTCTACCCCTTTTCCCCTGGACGTAGGTAGGATGATCTACTGAACTACGTACTTCTTGTGTCACTTTTTATATTGCATTCATATTTTAGAGCCGACTAGTATATTGAATTTATTATGGGTTCGATATCCCCTACAAAAGGTTTATAAAGATATGCTCAAAATTTACACACCTTTAGTCCATTATAAACAATTTTGGATTAAAATAATAAATCAACGAGGTTGCTAATGATTTTATAAAAAATTGAGAGTTATTATTTATATGTAATAACCAAGGTAACATTTTCGAGATAATATTAAAAATTGTAGTAGCTAGGAAACAAAACCATGAGCGACTAGATTATTACCCATATGCGTATGCACAAAGAAAACCAAAACATCCTTTTGAACTTATTTAGAGAATATTATCGCAAAAAAAAACATTCAAAAACTAAGTAAAAAAAGGAAAAATTATATAAAGTAGATGAAATATAAATTACAGATTCAAATAATGTGAGGTTAAAGATAACCGATGATTTGCATAAGCAAGTCTAGTAAGTCTGGAGGAATAATCCATTTGATATCTTTAAATTTTTGAAAAAAAAGACATTTTAATGATGAATAAACATTCAAATAAATGTTGAAATGGTACTAGTTAAACATGTTGTATAACCGATAAATTTGAATGAATTTACTACACAAGTTCTTAACATAGAAAAAAAGGAAAAGTCACCAAGTCATTATGATTATAAAAGAATTGGAATTATAATTTTACTCGAGGGTAAGAAAAACCTAACAATAAAGGTTTCGTACCAAAAGAAGAAGTTTATATTTTATTTAACTTAGGTTCTTTTAAAACCAATTAATAACACTTTAGTACATAACTCGTACTCGTATATTTTTGTTGTGGTTTCAATAGAAAAATAATAATTGCGGGATTTTATACCATGTTAAAACACATCACAAACGTTTTTGGAATTAGCTCAATTGAACTTGTTGGTGAAAATTATGATGTATCAAACCGTGTCAAGGTTTAAATTGCACAAGCTATAACTGATAGATATTTATCTAATGTGAAGGTACAATCTATATTCTTGAAATAAGATCTCTATTTAAAGTATTCTATATTTACGATAAATCGTATTGGAAAAAAAAATATTTAGTTGAAAGACAAATGAGAGAATTTATAGATAGACAAGCAATATAATTTTTTTCACATTGAGGATGATGCATTTCTAGCACAGATTAGGTCTTGGTTGTGGTGCCTTGCAGACTAGGTAATATTGTTATGTTAGGCCACAAACTATGTCTTTTAGGTCGAGGACTTTTCATGTCCGAAGAGTTGGGAATATACTTAGTGTGGTTTATGGGCTTTTATTTAATTTGGAGACTTTTTTTCTGAGGTTTCAAGCAAGGTTGTGGTCTTTGTATTCAAGAAAATACATGATATTGATTGATGATATATGCCAATCAGATTATAGCTCAGGGATAAAGTATTGGTCATTCTAAATATTTCATGTTGACGATGATTTTGGAAAGATGGTGATATTTTAGGATACCATAGGTTTCCCCGTAACACTAGAAATATAAATCATCACACCTAATTCTAGGTTGATAGAAATTGATAGGGTGATACTAAAGAGTGAATGTATGATTTGGAGATTGGAAGTTATTATATGATGTTAGAATCCTCGACTGATGAGTGACTATAAGAATAGGAAAACTTTGAGTGATGGTTGATGTTGAACCTAGTCAATACAGGTAAGGGATTCCCCTGGTATTTTTTCTTTCATTTAAGCCCTATTCTCTGTGCTCATGTTTAATGAGATATATCTTTTAATTGGTTGAGGAAGGATTTTGAGTGGTGTTCATATTATTTTTGAAACTTAGGTTAAAGTTTTAGGGTATTGATGTTAAAAGCTAAACTATAAGTTATTTATGGTAAAACCTATTAAGTTTGCAATTTATTTTGACGATAAGGAGTTCTATCTCATTTTAAGGCCTAGATCTAGAGGTAGTATCACTTTATAATTCATTCTTCTTTATGTACCCCTTTGTACACTCGGGTGTCGTGGATGAAATTCAGTTATGACATCTTGGTCTTGAATCTGGCTTACAGATTTGTGCTTAAGCCTAGAAAAGAGGCTGATGGGATACCTCGTGTGATTGGGATTGAAGGATGTACTAATTCTGGGAATACGTCTTAAGAAAAACTTCATCAAGACTAGATAGATGAAAATAAGTCATGGTAGGCTCATCTTAGAAGTGGGAAAGACAAATGATCAAGGTTTATGGCATGACCAAGTAAAAAATCCTTGAATAAGATCATGGAGAGTGGATTTTTTTACCAACATGTTAAAAGACCATAGAGGAAAAATTGTGTTTGGCTGACTAAGTTTAAAAAGGCATCGAAAAGGTTAAGGTATAACTGAGATCTATATTATAAATTGAAGGATGACTCTTTAGCTAACGTTGACAAATTTAGGGTTTGGGTTAAAGGATTGGGTAAATTACATTATGTTTACATTTTTTATTATTTCCTTTATTCATTTCATATATTTTTCACCCTAGTATTAATTTAATTTGATTTATCATTGAGATTATTGATTAGTTACAAATGACAAATTATTAGTAGACTTTGGGGACGAGGAGACTAGTATATCCATTGTTGAACCATATGAGAGTCCATCCCTTTATGCTATTTGATTCATCTTGTTACGAGTTGAAGAAGGGAATAAACCTCTAAAAATTATAGGTGAAGGACTTGTGTTAGAATTAGGAAACTTCCTTTATTTATATATTTTTTTTGTAACAAAGGGATAGTGTAACAAAGTCGCGGACATAATATGTATGTCATATCATGTATTCAAAAAAAGTTTTTATACATACAAATATGCTAGGGAATTATTGTTGCTTCATTTAATTGACTATGGAATCTCTTGTTTTATGATCATTTTGAATGTTAAATTTTGGAGAATGAATTAATTTTCCAAGTAATGATTTACGATCGAGGGATATAATAGGTCGTGGTCTAGTTAAGTTTGCTCAATATTTTTTTGATTAAGCACGAGTCTTGTTTTTTAATAAACCAAACTACTAGATTAGATAAGCACTAGATTACAAGATATAGGTTTATCCGCCAACTGGGCACCACACTACCGACTATATCTAACAAAAGAGTTTGGGTGATAAACCAAGGTGGTACATCAAAAATAACATTCACAAAATGATTATCTTCCCCTGTTTTTGCATAAATACCAACGACACCATTAGCCTCACGATAACCAAAAGAGATCCACACCTGGTGAAACTTTCGAGCCGCACTATGGTAGTCTCATAGCAGTCCTGGATTGGATGGTTTGAACTTCGGGCCCTGCACAACAATTGAAAAGTTGTTATAGAATCCAATTTATGAGTATGCTATGAATGCCCCTTTTATAAGAAATATTAAAACCTTCTTTGATAGCCCACATATCTTCCTTAAAATTAGTATTATTCCTAATATGTTTTTCATAGGCCTAGTGAAAGGTGTCCGTGTTGTCCCTAGTGACACCACCTATGCCAACTGTTGTGTTACAGATTGTGATGATCCTTCTGTGTTAAGTTTATACTTGATTTTCTACGATGGAAACCAATGAATTTACATCTTCATATGGGGTTCCTTATGCTCGGGTTGGGATTGTATGTACATCTTATAATTAGAGCAATCATCTTGAACATGGTGTTTTAAAAGAGATAGCTAAAGTAGACAATTATTAAAAATAGCATCGTTACTCATATGCCAAACCCGCTAACAAGCAAAAATATTATTAAGAGTGTTAAGGTTACCGTTATTATCATTTTTAAAATTCATATAAAGGTTTAGAAGGAATTTTTTTTCCAGAGTCAGAGGAGTTAGTCTAATTGCCTTCACCATATCATCCAACATAGGACAAGAGGTGAGAAAATGGAAATTAGAATCCACCTGCTGATATACCGTACATTTATCAATTGTCGTGATTGTTGATGTAAAAAACTAGATCGCTCTAATTATTCAATCACAGATAAATAAATAAGACAAAGATTTTTAAAGTGGTTCGGCTAGGAATAAAGCCTACGTCCACTGTTATGTTATTGCTGAGTGTTTGTGGAATTCTTGATTACAAGTTCTCTCAAGAAATTTCGGTCCCTTTGAATGGGATTGATACAAGGTATTTATAGCCTCAAGGCTGTACATGAAAGGTCCAATACATTAAATGATATACATATGAATGGGTAATACATTTAATGCGGCGTGTGCGTCAAGAATCTAATGAATAGTTGAACAGTTGTCCGTCTGATAATTGATGACACGGCCGAGGTGCAGTTCGGACCGCCTTAGTTGCTCGTTGATCAAGAGTTCCTCGGAGTGCTTAGAGTATCTCGGGATGAAAGAGTTCCTCGGATGGAGTTCCTCGGCATGATAGAGCTCCTCGGTGTATTCTCGTTGCTCGGTACCAACCATGGTTGTTCAGTAAATGATCTTCCTCGCTGTTATTGTGCCACGTAGATTGACACGTGTCTTCATACTATTCGTCCACATCAGCATATTAATTTTGGTATCAACAGAAGCCCCCAATGTTTCATATTTCGAACTTTGAGGAGTATGGGACATTCTTTCTCGGTATATGGTAATATTAAATGACCTTCCTGGGTTTTAGGAGCATTGTATTCAAATTTCCTTCTCATTTCGCAGTTTCCGCCTTTTTTACAAGCGCTTCGATCTTCGTGCAACTTTTGTCTTTTTAGCCGCCGGAAGTTCAGTAGTTTCTTTTTAGTAATCATTTCTTTCGCCGCTTCCCAATGCAAAGTATTTAAACTCCTTTGGTAACCATACCGTCGTCTACACTTTCCATTTTTCTGCATTCAAGTTTTCTATTCTCTTCCTCTCTCTTGTGTGTTCATCATTGTTTCCGTTCGTTGTCAACATATCTCCTTTCTTTCTGTAAGATCTTCTTCTTTTCTTCTGCATCTCTTTTATTCAATATGGTTTATATTGTTGAATCTGCTGAGAAATTTCGTTCTGACTTTTCCATTCCTTCTTGGGTAACTCTAGAGGTTCTTTCTAAGCCTTTAGATTACTTTCGATTGGCTGAGGGACATTGGTTCCCCAGTCTTTTCATTGCTGAATGTGGTTTTTCTTTTCCCCCAAACCCATTATGTCTTGAGTTTTGTCAATATTTTGATCTTGTTCCTGCAAAAATAGCCCCCAATTCATGGAGAATAATTAACGGGGTGCACAAGTTAAATCTAACTCATGGGACTCGTATAGGGATCCCAGAAATCATGTACTGCTATAAATGGGCCACTTTAGATAATATTTATTATTTAAAAACTAGGTTTTTAAATAGAGCCCTTGTAGTTAACCTCCCTGATTCAAATAGAGATTATTTTGAGCATGGGTTGGTCATAAAAAATTGGCAACACGCGCCTTTATCTGGGAATGAAGTATACAACGGTCCCAGATGCCCCCCATACGGCAATGGGATAGGTTTATTTTTCATTTTTATTTTACTTATGAAATTGCGTTTTCATCATGTTTGACAAAATGTATGACTGAGATTTATGTATTTATTTGCAGTTGATAGTAAAAGAAAAACTCCAAAAGAGTCGGAAGTGAATATCAAGCATTTAAAACTTATCTGGAATTTGCATAAGACGATTGCAGACGAGCATATTAGATCTGCATCATATTTGCTGCAGTATAAGAGCTACACAACCTCTTATACTGCTCGCCCTGTTGAACCAGCCTCAACACCAGAAAGTTCATCTTCAGATTCTCATATTCCCCTATCTCAGAGAATGGGCAAGAAAAGAGCTCCTCCTGCTCTATTTGGTGAAATTTCTTCTGCTGTTGAAGCAAAGAAAGGTAAAATTGATGTCCCAGAGGGGACTAAAAAAGTAGATGTTAGTTCCTCCAAAGTTGCCGAGAAGCCCCCAGTGGCCCCGAGCAAGAAAGCTGATGTAATTACAATCTCTCCGACCAAGACCTCTTCCTTGGTTGATGCTGCTGACCCTCCTTTGAAGAGATTGAGGAAATCATCCTCGGTTAATCTTGCTGGAACTGCATCTTCTCTACCCGCTGGTGGTAGTAGTATTTCAAAAATCATTCTTCCGAGCTCTTCAACGAGCTCAGTTATACCCGAGGTTCTCGGGGTTGATGAAAAGATTCCTAGGGATACACTGACATCCCTAGCTGCTCGCCATCTTTCTTCAGTAAATTTCTCATACCTTTGGTCTTTCTTTTCTTTTTCCTGAACTCTTATATTTGTGTCGACTCTATTGTTTTTCTTATCTTTTAGCTGGTGAACTGTTTCAATACCATCGTGAAGAAAGATCAAGCTATTAAAGCTTCTAGTTCCTCGTCCGATGTTGACGATGCCCTCTTGGGTTTAGCCCAATCTGTGAAAGAATCTCGCCAGCAGTACGTCGAGGAGAAAGCTGCCTGGGAGAAAAAATTGGCTGCAGCTGAGGCTGATAAGATGAAGATGGCTGAAACCTCCAAGAATTTGGAGGAGAAGGTGAAAAGCTTAGAGGTCAATCAGCAAAGGTGCGATGACCAACTGAAGAAGGCAGAAGAAGAACTGTCTACCCTGCGAGACATCAAAATCCAGAAAGAACAATTGGATGTCAAACTCTCCTCGGAGCAGTTGAAAAGAAAAGTTGCAGTTAAGAAACATTTCAGTGCTGGTTGGGAAAAAGGATGGGATAAAGGGATTGCAGCTATGACATCTCAAGTCAAATATGGGGAGTTGAAATACTTCCATGACGGTTGGGTAGCTGCTCTACAAGAGCTAAAAATCCAAGACAATTCTGAGCTATTCCAACGGCATCTCCCTGGTCCTCCTCCACCAATTGTGGAAGAAGAAGAAGATGAACCTGCTTCAGACGAATCTTCCATGGCTGTGGATGTCCCAATCTCTGCTTCTCAACCCTCTGTCATTGAGGATATTTCTTCTATGCCTCCTCCTGCCGAGAAGATTTCTGCCGATCAAGCTGTTGTTATCACCGAGCAACCGAGCTCCTCGTCCCAGCCTCCCGAGAAAGTCTTGGGAGACAAGGAAAAGGTGTGAAGTTGTTCGGTATCATTCTTATCTTTTATCATTTGTAATCGAACACTGTAATCCTTTTATGATCTAATAAAATACTTCTTTACTCATCGCCGTTATTGATGATTCTTTGTTGATTGTTGTCTTTTTCTTGTCTTTAGTTTGTTGCTAGAATGGAACTAATCTCTTCTCATGATACCGAGCTGATGCAGCAATGTCACCAATATTATAGGGCTGGTCATACAGACCTTAGTTCTTCTGAAATTGCTGACATTCTTGGTCATGATGCTTCAGAACAGGCGACTGAGGCTTATCGATACTTAAAAAATTTACTCGACCGAGCTGTAGCTAACAATGTCGCTTATTATGACTTGATTGAAGAGCTGCATTGTTCCTTAGAGGATCTCCAAGGCCAGCACAATGAATCGATGGCTTCATTACACGAGGAATATGAAAATAGATATCAACAACTTTCCTCTGATACAGGTCATAAAAAGATCATTGCTGCATATGACATTAGGGAAAGGACCCTAAAAGGTGAAGTTGAAGCCTGCCGACAAATTGCCGAGATCCTGGAACAAGAAAATAATAGTCTGCAGAAAAGATTGGCTCAATATGAATCCGTTGCCTCCTCTTCCACTGCATTAGTACCAGTTATTGATGAAGGTTTTTCGTTTCTAGAGGTTGAAAACGCCAAACTAAGGCAAGAGTTGGATGACTTGAAAAAGTCTATTATTCCTGTGACTGCTCGGGGACGAGGAAGGAGTTCTCGGGGACGAGGAAGAATCGTCGAGGAGCAAAGTTCTCCAGTTGCTTCTCGGAGCCGATCAAGAGTTCTTAGCCGTAGTGTTGAAGAATCTCGCACCCAATCTACTCTGGAAACTCAAGCATTCCAACTGAATGTTAAGGATCGTGCTCTGTCTGATTTGTCTAAGAAAAATTTATCTTTAGAGGATCAATTGGCTGCGATGAAGTCTGATCTGAATAATAAAGATGCTCTTATCAAGAACTTTCTCGAGCAAGTAGATAGATTAACTTTCCAATTCCATAAACAGCCTCGGGAGTTCTGGAATGCAGGCTATAATGAAGCTCTTTACCATTTGGATGATCGCCTTGAAAATGCTAACAACGAAGGTTATAAGCAGGGATGGTTGAACGCCCTGGGTGTATTAAAATTGGAACAAGGTCATTATTTATGGGATTATCATGCTCCTGGATTGCTAGACTTGCCTGTTCCTCCCTATAAATTGGATATGGCATGGATTCCTGCTCGTTCCATTCCTCGGAGTTTGATCTCTAAATATCTTGGTGATTATAACCTTCATTCTCAAGTTGAAGTATCTCGTCCTGAGCACCTGTTGGACACTCCTACAATAATGAATGTCAGAATGCTGAAGGACATGAACTTTATTAATTCTCCTCTTTGTCTAGAGGATCCTCCTGCTGGCGAGGAACCTGTCTCAAAGGACAAAGGAAAGAAACCAATAGAGTAGGAATCTTTAATGTAATAGTTAGCACATACATGTAACATGTAATACATTTTTATCTTAATGAAAGAGTTTCATTTTCTGTTTTGCCAATAGCTATTTTTCTGTTTGCAAATTATATGGTTCATCAACCAAATTAGAATTTATAATAAGCATAAATTGTTCAAAATTGTTTCCAACCAACCAAGGTGGATAAATAATGTTTGTCGACCAACCACAGTTGATGGGTTTCTATCCCCGACCAACCATACTTGGTTCAATTTTCAAATATAAACATGTGTCCGACCAACTAAGGTCAATACTTTTATCCTCGTCGACCAACTACAGTTAGTGGGTTTTTATCCCCGACCAACCATACTTGGTACAGTTTGGAATATTTTGTTCTTTAAAGAACTTTTTGTAATAATGTTACCTCCCGACCAACATAAGCTGTAATGCGAGAGTATATAAAGTCTTACCAACCGTAGTTGATCATGCTGGTCTACACCTCCTAATCAAAGGAGTAGTAGGGTTCTTTCGAACTTTTTGGCTCCTTGGAGCATGTCCTCCTAACCAAAGGAGGTTGGCAACTTATAGCACTTTTGCTCCGTAGAGCGCTCCGTAGATCTTATCCTCCTAACCAAAGGAGGTTGGCTACTTATAGCACTTTTGCTCCGTAGAGCGCTCCGTAGAGCTTATCCTCCTAACCAAAGGAGGTTGGCTACTTATAGCACTTTTGCTCCGTAGAGCGCTCCGTAGAGCTTATCCTCCTAACCAAAGGAGGTTGGCTACTTATAGCACTTTTGCTCCGTAGAGCGCTCCGTAGAGCTTGACTCCATAGAGCATGGCTCCGTAGAGCATGACTCCGTAGAGCAGTCTTCTTCTTGTTATCAAGCAGTGTAGTGTTCAACACTAATATTCTCCGAAAAACTTTCAACAGAAAGAAAATGGTGAACCATCCTCGCTTTATTCATAATGAAGGAAATACTTTACATTTTACATTACTGATAATACTTTCGCAGGTGTTCAGCATTCCATGCATTCTGAAATTCTTCTCCTTCTAGAGTTGCTATTCTGTAGGTTCCAGGTCGAACAACCTCTGTAACTCGGTAAGGTCCATGCCAGTTTGCCTCCAGTTTATTCTGTTTCTGAATGACTTTCTTCAGCACATAATCACCCTCCTTCAAATCGCATTTCTTCACCCTTTTGTTGTAGAACAGAGCTGTTCGTTGTTGATAAGCAGCATTCCTAATGGCTGCCTCTTCTCTTACTTCTTCGAGCATATCCAAATCCATTCTTCTCATCAAGTCACTGATCGGAGAGTTGAAATTCAGCACTCTATGCGTTGGGAGACCCAACTCGGCCGGTATCACAGCCTCACTTCCAAATGCTAGCATATATGGTGATTCTCCAGTTGCTGCTCGGGGAGTTGTTCGGTAGGCCCATAATACTGATTGGATCTCATTAATCCAATTTGCTTTAGCTTCACTTAGCCTCTTTTTCAACCCATTCAGTAATGTTCTGTTCGTCACTTCAGTCTGTCCATTGCTTTGGGGATGGCCTGGTGCTGAATGAAACTTCAAAACGTTCGACTGATGACAATAGGCAGCAAATTCTTTATTATCAAATTGTGTTCCATGATCTGTGATGAAAGCATGAGGGAGACCATATCGACAAATGATATTCTTCCATACAAACTGGTATACCTTCTCGTACGTCATATTGATAAGAGGCTCAGCTTCCACCCACTTAGTAAAATAGTCCACTGCAACTACGAGATACTTGAATCTTCCTCGGGTGGTCGGCAGTGGTCCAACCAAATCAATTCCCCACATGGCAAATGGCCAAGGGGAAGTTATTGGTGTTAGCAATGCTTGTGGAGTTCGTCGGATGGAGGAAAAACGTTGGCACTTGTCACATTTCTTGGCATAGGCTATACAATCAGCCCTCATTGTCGGCCAGTAATATCCCTGTGTCATCACTCTTTGTAAAAGTGTTCGACCTGCTACATGAGCTCCACAAGATCCTTCATGGATTTCTTCAATCAATTCTTTCACCTCGGTGGGATGTACACATCTCTGCAAACCTGCCATAATTCCTCGTCTATACAAAATACCATTAGTTAATACATACCGAGCAGCTTTATACTTCAGTTTCTTGGCAGCGAGTTTGTCCTCCGGCAATTCACCCTCTTCAACATATTTCCTGATTGGATCCATCCAAGATGGTCCTAAATCAAGGGTAATCACATTCGTTGTCAGATCTTCATCTATGCTCCGACCTTCTAATACTTCAATCGGTATGGTTCTTCGCATCTCGGTACGAGTAGCTGATGCTAGTCGGGCCAGTGCGTCTGCTTGTACATTCTCCATCCTCGGTATTCTCACCAATTGAATGGCCTCAAATTCTGTCAACAATTTCATCACCTTTGCATGATATTTGATCATTAAATCTCCTTTAACCGCATACATTCCCATCATCTGATACACAATTAATTGAGAATCACTGAATACCATCACTTGTTGTGCTTCCATAGTCTTTGCTAGATTAAGACCTGCTATCATGGCCTCATACTCCGCTTCATTGTTAGAGGCTTTGAATTGGAATCGCAAAGCATATTCCATGTCAATCTCGTCTGGAGTGATCAAAACAATTCCTGCTCCACAACCAGCTGTGCAGGATGATCCGTCTACATATAATCTCCATGTAGGTATTTCGTCTTCAAATTTCTTATCTGTCAGAGTTCCTCGATAAAATATCTGCTGTTTTCTTCCATCATCCCCCGGTATCTTTCGCTCCTCGTCAGTCATCTGCTCGTACCCTTTTACCAACCGTGGTTGGTCTGAGTTTGAATATAATGATTTCTCTACATCCACAAGTCCTTTTACCAACCTTGGCTGGTTTGGACCTATTTCTGCTGATCCTGTATCGTCCACAGGTAGGTCAGCAAATGTTTCTGTTGATCTTGTATCGTCCACAGGTAGATCAGCAGGCACCTTTTGCTCCTCGGGGGTATCAGGGTACGTGAACTCTGCTATAAAATCTGCTACAGCTTGCCCCTTGAATGATGATCTGGGCTCATACACAATATCATATTCACCAAGTTCTACTGCCCAGTACATCAGTCTCCCTGATTTTTCTGGCTTATGGAGGGCTTGTCTCAATGGCATATCAGTATAAACGATGATGGTATGGGCTTGGAAATATGGCCTCATTCTTCTACTTGCTTCAATTAGTGCCAATGCCAATTTTTCTAGCTTTGGGTACCTGATTTCTGCACCTCGGAAAGCCTTACTTGTGTAATAAATTGGCTTTTGGACTCCATTCTCCAATCTGATCAACGCTGAACTGACTGCGTTCTCTGATACTGCCAAATACAAATACAACTT
This sequence comes from Sambucus nigra, assembly GCA_949130495.1. Lineage (NCBI taxonomy): Eukaryota > Viridiplantae > Streptophyta > Magnoliopsida > Dipsacales > Adoxaceae > Sambucus > Sambucus nigra. Next base: position 330,203,409 of record OX422209.1, read on the forward strand.
TTCTCCTGTTATTGGTCTGGACAACAGTGGGGGTGCTCCCAAATATTTCTTCAAGTCTTGAAAAGCTTTTTCACATTCCTCATTCCATTCAAAGGTTTTTCGAAGTGTTTTGAAGAATGGTATGCATTTATCAGTTGCTCGAGATACAAATCTGTTGAGCGCTGCAACTCGTCCGGTAAGACTCTGCACTTCTTTCTTCGTCGTCGGAGATCGCAGTCCTAGAAGAGCTTTGATCTTATCTGGATTTGCCTCAATACCTCGCTGATTGACGATGTATCCGAGGAACATTCCTTCTCGTACTCCAAAGGTGCACTTCGTCGGGTTAAGCTTCATTTGGTATTTATCCAATTGATCAAAAGTTTGACTCAAGTCAACCAAATGATCAGCAGCTTTCTTGCTTTTAGTGAGCATGTCATCGACATAGACCTCCATGTTGCGGCTGATTTGTTCGGTAAAAACCTTGTTCATCAACCGCTGATATGTTGCACCTGCATTTTTTAAACCAAAAGGCATAACATTATAACAATAAGTTCCCCTAGGGGTAATAAAAGAAGTACTTTCCCTGTCTTCAGGTTTCATTTTGATCTGGTTGTAGCCAGAGTAAGCATCCATGAAGCTGAGTAGCTCGTGTCCCGAGGTAGCATCCACTAGTTGATCAATTCTGGGCAATGGAAAATGATCTTTTGGACATGCCTTGTTGAGATCAGTAAAATCAACACACATTCTCCATTTGTTGTTTTTCTTCTTTACCATTACCACATTTGCCAACCAATCTGGATATTTTACATCTTCAATGAATTGAGCTTTCTGGAGTTTCTCGACTTCCTCTTGTATGGCTTGATTCTTCTCGGGACTAAACACCCTTCTTCTCTGCTTTACAGGTTTAATCTCCTTATTCACATTGAGTTCATGACATAAGAAATTTGGGTCTATTCCTGGCATGTCTTCATGACTCCAAGCAAAAGTATTTTTCCTATTCTTCAAGAAAGTTATCAACTCCTCTTTTATTGACATATCCAACGATGAACCTATCTGGGTTATTCGTTCAGGATGCTCGTCGTCCAGAATAACATTTTCTGTAGATTCCATCACCTGTCCTTTTACAAGTTGAGATTCATCCCTGGGATCAAGAGTTTCAATTTCGGTACCTTCCTCCACCTGGTAAGTAGTAGTCTTTTTCATCGATCCTTCTAGTTCTTCTTGTTCGGCCGACGAATAATAGCATTCCCGAGCTACTTTTTGATCACCTTTCACCACTCCAACTCCGAAATTTGTTGGGAATTTCAAACATTGATGTACTGTTGAAGGAACGGCTTCGAATTTCTTCAATCCAACTCTTCCCATGATGATGTTGTAGGCCGATTGCACATTCTTATCCATCACAAAGAATCGTATTCTTTCTGTTCGACAGACAGGCCAGGTTCCAATGAATATATCCAACTTGATCGTCCCAAGTGGAAAAACTTTCTCGCCAGCAAAACCCAGAAGGGGTCTGTGATAAGGTTCCAATTGAGATAATTTCAAATTCAGGCTATCAAAGCATGAATAGTACATGATGTCTGCCGAACTACCATTGTCTACCAACACCCTTGAAATGATCACGTCCTTCATTCTCATTTTGATCACCAAAGGATCATCATGAGGGTAAAGAACACCTGCCAGGTCGTTTTTTGAAAAACCAATCACTAGCTTCTCTTTATTTACCTTCCTCGGACGATCATCCTCGGCCAGGTTTATTCGCTGAATATATGAACAAGCTTGAGCCTCTCCGAGGTAAGCTTTTCTTTCTGCAGTAAGGTCTCCTCCTCCTGCATCTCCTCCTGTAATAACGTTACAATGAAATGATCCAAAACGTATGGAAAATACCTCTCGTTCAGGTTTCCTTGGCTTCTTGGGAAGATCGGGGTCATCATCTGGATCCTCTTCATGGGCCCTCCTCTTTTTCTCCTCTGCACGACGAGGAGATCTAGATCTCTCTCTAGTTCTATCATCATTCCTCCTTTCACTTCTGCGATCTACATACTTTGATAATTTTCCTCTTCGAATGAGTGTTTCAATCTCGTTCTGAAGGGCTATACAATTTTTGGTCATATGGCCATGATCTTTGTGAAACTCGCAATATTTGGTCTTATTCCTCATGTCTGGATCTGTCTTCAGTTTCTCTGGCCATTTGATTTCCTCGTTATTCCTGATTTCTTCTAAAACATAATTAATACCCATTTTCAATGGAGTATAATTATCATACTTCTTTAGGGCTTCCAACTTTATCCTGTTATTCCTGGAATATTTGTCACCACCATTACCTTTCTGATCTTTCTTCTTAGAGTTGTCGACCTCCACTTTAACTTCTTTATCCATATTTTTCTTCGCAGTCATAGCCTCCTCGGCATTCATGATTTTGGCCGCCTTTGCCATCAATTCCGACATATTTTTAGGCGGATCTTTGGCCAGAGTATAGTATAGCTTGTTAGGCAGCAAACCACTCATCAAAGCAGTGATTGCTGTCTTTTCTTCATAATCTATGACTTCCAACTTCTCGTTATTGAAACGAGTTATGTAATCTCTAGTACTTTCTCCTGATTTTTGTCTAACACTTAGTAAGTGCGCTACTCGCTTTACTGGTTTTGCTCCAAAACAAAAATTACCAATAAACAGCTCGGCTAACTGAACAAAAGTTGAAATCTTACCCCGAGGAAGATTATTGTACCATATCTGTGCAGATCCGGTAAGAGTTCCCGAGAATGCTCTACACCTCATCTCGTCGGGGACAGCGTAGATATCTGCAGCAGCTTGGTACTGTTCTATATGAAGTACGGGATCTGTCTTTCCATCGTACTTGGGGGTCACTACAGGTGCTTTGAATTTCGACGGTGTAGGGAAATCCACAATGGCTTGCACAAAAGGTGTCCCTTGAACAAAAGTTCTCTGTAAGGGGTTCCTCGCCTTAGCCATTTCTCCCAGTCTATCCTCCAATCGTTGAATGGAACCTTTCCATGCTTCATTCCCTTCCTCGGACCGCTTAGTCCGAGCAACTGATTGCTCTGACGTAGCTTCCTGAGATTTATCTCGACGAGTAATTGGTCGTGATTGTGCAGATCTTTCTCTCAAACCTGGTGGTGGTCGAAAACTTCCTGATGGAGCCCTAGGTGGACTCATGTTCCTCCTTGGTCCTAACCGACTGAAAGGAGACACCCTGCTTAATCTTTCTAAAGCGCTAGTTCTCTCCGGAGAAAGAGAGATATGTTGATCAGTATCCGTAGCCCGTATTGATGAAGTTCGCCCAGGTTGATAAGAAGAATCATTGGATTCCCCATTGCGATATGACCCAATACGTCTGGATCGTGATTGCCCATGATCAGTCCTTTGCCCTGAATGAGTAGGTACACCGCCTTGAAGAGTTTGAAGGAGTTGCCTCATAGATTCTTGCATGGCGGTTTGTCCCTGAGCCAGATTCATCATAATTCCGGCCAGATCTGGAGATGCAGATGGATTTGGAAGATTTCCAGTATTTCCAGCATTTCGATTACTGGATTCTGGATTATCTGCCATTGGTGACAAATGATTTTTATGAAAAACGATAACAACAGTCGTTTCCCACAGACGGCGCCAATCTGTTGATGTAAAAAACTAGATCGCTCTAATTATTCAATCACAGATAAATAAATAAGACAAAGATTTTTAAAGTGGTTCGGCTAGGAATAAAGCCTACGTCCACTGTTATGTTATTGCTGAGTGTTTGTGGAATTCTTGATTACAAGTTCTCTCAAGAAATTCCGGTCCCTTTGAATGGGATTGATACAAGGTATTTATAGCCTCAAGGCTGTACATGAAAGGTCCAATACATTAAATGATATACATATGAATGGGTAATACATTTAATGCGGCGTGTGCGTCAAGAATCTAATGAATAGTTGAACAGTTGTCCGTCTGATAATTGATGACACGGCCGAGGTGCAGTTCGGACCGCCTTAGTTGCTCGTTGATCAAGAGTTCCTCGGAGTGCTTAGAGTATCTCGGGATGAAAGAGTTCCTCGGATGGAGTTCCTCGGCATGATAGAGCTCCTCGGTGTATTCTCGTTGCTCGGTACCAACCATGGTTGTTCAGTAAATGATCTTCCTCGCTGTTATTGTGCCACGTAGATTGACACGTGTCTTCATACTATTCGTCCACATCAGCATATTAATTTTGGTATCAACAGTGATGTTCTTGGAAAATAAAATATCCACAGTGGGAAGAGCATGGTGAGCTAAAAATAAGTAAAAGAACTTAACTTTGTTTGTTTACTTTAATTGCTATACCCGATACCAAGGTAATAACTAATGACTAATATGAGTGTGTTTTTTAAGAACATAATTGTAAGTAAATTTTATGAAAAAAAAAGTTTTATTTGCGATCCAACACGGATCATCTTGAGTATCTAGTTTATGCCAGGGTATACTTAAAATATTAGGGATAAGGTGCATGGGAAGAACTTGTAAAAGTTTGGTAATCTCCCAACTATCAATCCTAGGCACTTGTAAGTGGGAAACTTGAATATTATTATCATAATTTGAAACATGAAGATACGTAGCCAGAGGCATATTCATAGACCAACTATCATTCCAAAATCTAACCTTACCCTCATGTAAAGACCATCAAACTTATTATTTGAGATGGGTTAAACCTTGATAAATATTATTCCAATCCCATGAGTTACTAGTTTTAAGATGAGCATCTAAAAAATTTGTATCATTATAGTATTTATGATTCATAACTTGCGCCCATAACGAAGAAGGATTTGTTAAAACCTTCCAGCCTAATTTGATCATAAATGCTTTATTCAGAATGTGCATATTTTTAATGCCTAAACTGCCCATGAATTTAGGAATTACCATACAATATGAGCTTTCTTTATGAGAGGATTGAGTTAGTCGCTAGAAAACTTTTTAATAGTGGTAGAAAATTCGCTAATTAATGTTTTTGGCAGTTGAAAGTGCGATATAGCATAAACAGGAAACGAAGCCGTCAAATAATTGATTAGTAGAACCTTACTAGAATACGATAAAAATTTATTATACCAAAGGGTAACCTTTTTTTCTAAACTAATAATCAAGTTCTGGAAAAAGTTCTGACTAACTCTACCATTTATAGGGGGGCCTAATTATTTATCATGTGACAAAAATTTGGGAATTTGAAGCATGCCTTTAATAGTTCTCTTAGTATGCTTATCCATCTTACATGAAAATAGAAGAGATGGTTTAGCTTTGTTAAGAGTTTCACCTGAGGCATGACACAAATTATCAAGTAATATATTCAAATTCTACACATTTTGAAGACTTCCTTGTAGGAACTAATACAATCATTAGTAAAAGCTAATATAGGAATACGAGGGTAAATTTTGACGCTTTACCTGTAGTTATGCGATAATCCAAATTAGCTTTAATAAGACTACTAACAAACTCGTCTAGAGCAAGTATAAACAAATAGGGGGACATGGGATCTCCCAAGAGAATGCCTTTAGAGGAGTTGAAACTGTTTGACCATTAAAAATAGTGGCAAAAGAAGGGGTAGTCACACAGGACATAATGTGAGTAATTCATTATTCAAAGAATCCAGGTTGTGCCATTTTTCAACATATAAAAGTCTGCTCTCATTTTTAATAGGCTTTAAAAAGATCAAGTTTAAGAGACAAAATCCCTTGTTTAGATTTAGATCCCCTCATAGAACAGAGAAAACCATAAGTGATTAGAATATTATCTTGGACATGCCTCCCTGGAACAAAAGCATTTTTAAAAGGGGGAAATAATTTTGACCAGAAAAGACCTAATCCGATTAATCGTCATAGTATAAATAATTTTATAAACCACATTGCATAAACTAATGGTTCAAAATTGAAATGTTTTGGTTAAATGATCCATTTTGGGAATGAAGATTAAAAACATTTTATTGAGCTCTTTTAGCAAATACCCAAGTGAAAAAAAGATTGAATGGCTTGTATAAGGGAAGATCCAACAATATCCCAGTGATTTTTAAAAAATTCAACCGCAAGTCCATCTGATCTAGGCAATTTATGAGGAGGCATTTTTCAAATTATTTGTTTAATTTCCAAAGCTGTAATCGAATTATTCAGAACAGTTAAGTCCTTAGTGGCCAATTATGGGAGACAGTGATCAAAGTTAAAAGTTTTCCACAGTTGGCTCAATAGAGGTAAAAATATTAAGAAATTAAGATATATTTCTAATTCAATGTCGTTAATTTTTGTTTTGACAAAATATAATTTAGTGTTTTTTTTACATCCTATTGGGGGTTATATGCTTGTCGTTATTTTTTAGGATAATTCTAGACTGACACACAAATGCTTTTGATATTGAATATGTTGTTCATTGATTTTAGAAAGAAGATGAAATTAAAGGGTATTTGCCCATATTAGCAAATATGGCTATTACTAAGTTTTCCATAGATTGGGGAGGTAATTTAGTCATTGTTCCCTATGGAGATAGCAAGAATACGATTCTTGATTAGGCATAAATTCTTCTAAATTTATACCTTAATTTAGAGGTTTTTATTACCTCGGACAACGTAAAATGAATAAAGTTATCTCATAACTTAGCTAACGGTTTCGTCTAACGAGTACCTCGAGTTTCGTGTATTTCTTATTAATTTCACACGTAATTATTACATGAAAGGAAGAAAGAAATCGGGAGAAGCAAGAGAAAAGAAAGAAGATGAATCAAAAGGTCAAAAGCATAATTTCTACCAGAAATTCGATTGAAGACCCAAAATAAAAGTCGAAGACCTCGTATTTGTGAACACGTAGGAAGAAACGACGTCCCAATCTGAGTTATGGATTATAAGTTATGAAGGCCCGAAGATGTGAGAAAATCACGAGATATTGAAGAGAAATTGAAGAGAAACTGAGAAGACAACCCGGACTAATCCGGTTTAATACAAAAACGGATCAGTCCGGGGTCCCAAATCACTTTAAAGATGGACGTTTAGCGGACCAATATGGTATCCCAAAAAAATGGATTGGTCCGGCCCTTAAAATCACTGCATAACAACTCGTCTAGCGGATCAATCTGATTTGTTTGGCAAACGGATCAATCCGGTTGCTGACCGGACCATTCTGGAATGTCTTGACCGGATCGATCCGGTGCTTGAGATTTGATTAGATCTTCTTCTTCTTAGAGTTTTGCATCTATCTAACTCTTGTAAATTACGTAGGATATAAATTTCTAACTCCTCCTAGAAAAAAGGAGGCTTCTAATTCATTTTTTTTAAAGAAGATTTGTAATTAGCTTAGAAAAGAAATAACAAAACCCTAGTTTGATTCCAGATTGAAATTCAAGTAAATTCATTCCAAGTCTTTCTTTAATTTTTGCAGTAGTTAATTCTTTAGTAGTAATTTCCTTATTCTTCATTTTCCATAGCTAGTAAAAATGTTTTCTTTCATTCAAAACATATTTTCTCTTAGGTTCAATATGTCTGGCTAGATTGTTTAGGGTTGGGATGCATGAACTCAAACCGATATGAGAGTTGCATGTGTATGAAATTAATCCTCTAAACTTAAGGGTTCATTAGACCGTATTCTGTAGCAAACACAACCATTGTAGATCTTTGGATCTCGTTTGCTTCGGAGTACACGGGATGATTTAGAATGCAATGCGAGTGTAGCTATCGTGTTATCGCTTTACTCATCCTTTGACTACGTATGGTGCGGGATTGAACCTCATATATGTAATGCTTGGGAGTACTAAAGTCTGGGTCTGATTTATCACTTAAATTCACGATTAATTTTATACTAGCAATACACTAGGGTTGAGGGATTGTATTCCCGATATGTTTTTCTCTTCATACTTATTACTTCATTCTTAGTTAGTAATTATTGCTTAATTCATTAGTTCCGTAATCTTAATCTAGTTTCCTTTTACTCTAAGGATTAATTGCAAACAAATCATCTTTTCATTTTTCTTAGAGATGAATTTAGGTTGACCGTCTGTCCTTCTGTCGTCACGATTTTCTCGTCCTATTTCCCTGTGGAGGATCCCAACTTACCGGGTTTATTACTAACGTGGCATGCTTGCACTTGAGCCTAGAGAGTACGCACTTTAGAGACATTCTTAGGCGCACCAAGTTTTTGGCGCCGTTGCCGGGGACTTAGGTAGACGTAGGTTAGATTCCGTTAATCTAAAACTTCGACCAAAAATAAAACAAAATTCAAAAAAATCAAAAAGATACTTCATCTCTCAAAAGCGTATTAATGCAAAATCCTGAACTCACTCTAACCCCCCAAAATACTCCAACTAACATTCACGAAAATCCAATAGTTGAGTACCATCCCGATAGCCCTCACACTCCAAACGCTCCATAATTCTGGGTCCCATCTCCCACGTCTACACACTCAATTGCAAGTAACACTACGACATCCCTATTAGGACACACCGCAGAGCACGATCCGAGCATACCAAGTGAGGATACAGAGTCATCAAGTAAGAGAGCCATGTCACAACACGAAAGTGTAGCCGTAGGTGAGGAAGAGGTCCCGTACCGCCCTTTGAGAGAAATCTTATATCCCGAGCGAACTGTCACTTAGGGATGCATTTTACTCCCGTATAATGCATGGAAATTTTGTTTTAGGAATGGGATGATCCAGATACTTCCCAACTACCATGGAATGGAATAAGAAAAGCCATATCTCCACATCCGGGAATTTGAGGAGGCGTGCGAGACCCTCAGTGATCAAACTTGCACAAAAGATGTGATCCGTCTCAAACTCTTACCATTCTCACTGAAGGACAAGGCTAAGACCTGGCTATGGTCTTTACCTCCAATCTCGATTGCATCATGGAACGACTTGATATCTAAATTCCTTAAGAAATTCTTTCCTCCACATCGAACTAACTCCATCAAGGCTCAAATTCAAACCTTCGACAATCAGAAAATGAGTCGTTTGATCGATGTTACGAGGGTTTTAATGAGTTAATCACTTCGTGCTCTCATCATGGATTTGATAAATTACAAATCATTTCCTTCTTTTATAATAGGCTGAATATAAATTCCAAATAACTCGTTGAAACCATGTGTGATGGTCCCTTTATCGACTTAGACGCCAACAATGCTGAGATTCACCTGAGGTATGTCACCGAGACTACCCAAGCATGGGATACATCTGACCCTAGTGATCATACTCGAACATGACAAACAACCACCACTCCATCGGCAGCCGACCTATTTCATGTACAAAAGGATACTATGACGGGCAGTCGACTCGATCTACTTGAGAAAGGAATGCGAGAAGTACTTGAGACATGTGAAAGAGGACCAACTGGATCCATCCCGAATACCATTGAGAAGGTGTGTGCTATTTGTGAGGCAGTACATTCAATAGAGGAATGCCCGATGATACCCGCCTATAAAGTTATGCTTCAAGAGAAAGTGAGTGGTATAGGAGGATTTAAGGGTAATTTCGATGCGCCGCATGGGAATTCTTGCAACCCTTCATGGAAAAACCATCCTGGTTTTAGCTATGGGCAACAAAATGCTGCGATGAATCCTAATTCACATGTTGAACCTTCCCCACCATCACATTTTCAACAAGCACCTCACATGCAGGGACATGTGCAAGCACTACCACCTCTAGGACCATATATCACCCCACCGTGGAGAAATATCGAGGATACGATAAACCAATTTATCACTGCCCATAATGCAACCACTGCTAGACATGAGCGCATGATCAACGACATAAATACGACTATTTCAAAGATGCAATCTCGTTGAGTATCCAAGAGAAGGGAAAGTTTCCTGCCCAAGGCCAAAGACCTCCCCAAGGTCAAACTAGTGTTAGATCCACCTCTACAAAACATCAGGAGCAATGTCAAGCTGTGACCACTCTTCGTAGTGGGAGAGTCATTGATTTATCACCTCCTCCACACGACGCAACAAAAGGCAAGGAGATTTTTCCCGGCACGAAAGAGGCCGAAGATGTCCCCTTGAAAGAGAGTGATAAAGAAGACACTAGTTAGCTCGAGGTAGTAGTAAAACCACCCTCCACGACACCTTTTCCTCAAAGGCCAGTTCCTTCCCACAAAGGAAATCCCCGTGATGAAGTCCTAGATGTGCTAAAGTAAGTACAGTTAAATTTACCTTTCCTCGATGCCATTAGGCAGATTCCAGCTTATGCAAAAGTCATCGAGGACTTATTAACAGTGAAGAGGAGGATGAAGGTAAAGAGAAATATATTTCTAGCACAGAACGTGAGCTCTATTCTACTTAATGATCTTTCGCAAAAATTCAAAGATCCCAGTGCACCCACCATTTCCTGCATCATTGGAGAAAATAAAATTGAAAAATCCTTACTTGACTTGGGAGCAAGTGTCAATATCCTACCTTATGCCATCTATAGACAACTTGATCTGGGAGACCTCAAGACCACAAAGATCACTCTCTAATTGGCGGATCGAACCGTGAAGATCTCAAGAGGTGTAGTTGAGGATGTGATCGTCTAAGTTGAAACTTTCTACTTTTCGGAAGACTTTGTCATTTGGGACACGGATCCTCCTTCTCTTAGAGCAATCATGCTCCCATCATTCTCGGGTGCCCATTCTTAGCTACGGCTAACGCGATAATCAATACTCGAAATGGGCAGATGCAACTCACCTTTGGGAATATGACCTTAGAGACTAACATCTTCCATATAGCCTAACAAACGGGGGAAGAAGATAATCTTTATGCAGTGAGCTTAATCGACGAGATCGTAGATGAGTACTTTGAGGAAAAATATTATGGAGATGCCCTAGGGACCTACTTAGTGTCTAGCCACGAGAGTGAGGGGGCGTATACTGAATTTGAGAAGTAATTTGAGGAGTTAAGAGAATTACTTGATGAGAGAGCGTCATACGAGGACACGAGAGATGTAAGTTGAGTTTCTCGATTTGAGGAGTTACCTCCAAAGGAGGCACACATGGTTTCCTCCAACGATAAATTTCCAACCCTCGAATTGAAGAAACTACCCTCCCATATTAAATATGCATATCTAGGAAAGGAAAAAACATTTCCTGTTGTTGTCTCCTCTAGCCTAGACGAAGAGTAGGAGGGTAAGCTATTAAAGATTTTGAGGAAGCACCAAAGTGATTTTGGTTGGTGTATTGTTGATTTGAAGGGGATAAGTCCTTTGATTTGGACCCACAAGATCCACCTCTAGGAGGATGTAAAGCCCTCAAGAGAAATGCAAATAAGGTTAAACCCTAATATGAAAGAAGTGGTGAGAATCGAAATCATTAAGTTATTAGATGCCGAGATGATCTACCCAATCTCGAATAGTAAGTGGGTGAGCCCTATTCATGTTGTCCCGAAGAAGTCGGGTATGACAGTGATTGAAAATTCTAAGGGAGAGATAGTTCCCCAATGTACCACCATCGGGTGGCACGTCTGCATTGATTACCGAAAACTCAATACCAAAACTAGGAAAGACCACTTCCCCTTGCCTTTTATTGATCAGATGCTTAAGAGAGTAGTGGACCACCCTTATAACTTCTTCCTTGATGGTTACTCCGGATATAACCAAATTGAGGTAGATATACTTAACCAAGATAAAAAGACCTTCACTTTCCCCTTTGGTACGTTTGCCTACAAACGTATGCCATTCGGCTGGTGTAATGCACTCGCGACCTTTCAAAGGTGCATGTTGAGTCTATTTAGAGACATGATTAAGAGAGGACTCGAAGTGTTCATGGACGACTTTAGCGTTTTTGGCAACTCTTTTGATCGTTGTCTGGCAAATCTGGAAAAAGTACTTACTTGGTGTGTGGAGAAGAACTTAGTGCTAAATTGGGAGAAATGCCATTTTATGGTCACTGAGGGAATAGTTCGTGGCCACATAGTTTCATCCAACGATATTGAAGTTGATAGAGCTAAGATAGATGTCATAGCCGATCTACCCACACCAAAATCGCTCAAATACGTGTGCTCCTTCTTGGACCACGTGGGGTTTTATCGAAGGTTCATTAAGGACTTTAGCGCCATCGCTAGACCTGTAAGCAACCTCCTTATGAAGGATACCCCATTCTAGTGGAATGCAGCATGCCAAAGTGCTTTTGAAATATTTAAAAGAATGCTTATTTCCGCTCCCATCATGCAAGCACCAGATTGGTCCTTACCATTAGAGCTCATGTGTGATGCAAGTGATTTTTCAACAGGGGCTGTTTTGGGCCAATAAAAGGATAAAAAGGCTCATGTCATCTACTACGCTATGCGGACTCTTACCGGACCACAACTCAATTACTCCACTACGGAGAAGGAATTTCTAGCCGTAGTATTTACTCTAGATAAATTTTGATCCGATCTCATTGGGTCACCCAACACTTATTTCACCAACCACGCGGCTTTAAAATACCTCCTTGCGAAGAAAGACGCAAAGCCATGCCTCATTAGGTGGATCCTACTCCTACAATAATTTAATCACTCCATTAGAGATAAAAAAGGAGTAAAAAACATCGTCATCGATCATCTATCTCGTCTTTCATCCGACGTACCTAGCGATCCGATACCCATTGACGAATATTTTTCGGGTGAGCAACTCTTTACTACCTCTTCTTTGCCCTGGTTTGCGGATATAGTGAACTATCTTATCACGGGAGTCGTCCTTCCCGTGTCAACCCCGCAAGATAAGAAGAGGTTCATCACTTGGTCGTGCATTTTTTTCTATGATGATCCCTTCCTTTTTAAATATTACGTTGACCAAATCATCCGATGGTGCGTAACGAATGATGAGATACCGAAATTCATCCAATTCTATCATTCAGAAGCTTATGGAGGTCACTTTTCAATGAAAAAGACGACCACTAATATTCTTCAAAGCAACTTCTATTGGACCACAATATTCCGGGATGTGAGCAATTCTTGTAAATCTTGCAATAGGTGTCAAAGGATGGGAGCGATTACCCGACGAGACATGGTGACATTAACCCCGATACTCATTATTGAGATCTTTGACTGACGGGGTATTGACTTCATGGGCCCTTTTTCCCCATCTTTTGGTTTCCTATACATCCTTATCGCAGTAGACTACGTTTCTAAATGGGTGGAAGCCATATCTACCAAGACAAATGACAATAAAATGGTGATTAGGAACAGGCCATTCGAGAAACTCATGGGAAATTATGGCGTTGTTCACAAGGTTAGAATGACATATAACCCACAAACAAATGGGTTGGATGAATTAGAGAATCGATAAATCAAGAACATCCTCGAGAAGACCGTCAATCCCAACCGGAAAGATTGGTCACTTTGATTGAATGATTCACTATGGACCTATCGTACCGCGTATAAAAATCCAGTCGGCATGTCCCCATTCCGCTTTGTGTATGGCAAACCATGCCATCTTCCCGTCGAGTTAGAGCACAAGGCGTATTGAGCCATTAAGAGATTAAATTACGATATGGACAAAGCCGGTGAAGCTCGCAAGCTTTAACTTAATGAGTTAGAAGAGATACGCAATGACGTGTACGAGAATGCCAAGATTGAAAAAGCCCGGATGAAACTAGCACATGATAAGATTATTTGACGAAAAGAGTTTCAACCGGGACAAAAAGTGCTCCTCTATAACTCTCGGCTTCATCTATTTCCGAGAAAATTGCTGTCTCGATGGACTGGCCCATTTGTTGTGAAGAGCATATTCCCCTACGGAGCAGTAGAATTGGAAGATCCCAAAGGGGGGACGCGTTCAAAGTCAATGGACAACGCCTAAAGCTATATGTTGAGGTGTACGTAGAAGAGATCGATGCCATCTAGCCTATTTACGGGGTCGAGTGAGCATGAATTGAGGGGTGAAGTCTTGTGTATAGTAGCTGCACATAGGATAGGTTGAGTGGAGTCCGTAGGATCACATCACACAGGCAGAGAGGAAATCGAACACCAACACATCTTATGAGGTAAGATTTTAGAGCCGAATTTTTTTGAGGAGGAAGATATTGAGATGGGTGAGGGCGACGAAGATTATAACAGTGGTGAAGATTCTGATTTCTCACCCGCCAACACTGAAATTAATCGTCGTCTATCAGCGGTGGAAGCCCGGGTCGACGGTTTCATCACATAATACAATAGTGATCAAGCGGCATATCAAATTCACATGTATGAGCTCAACTTCGGTGGACCCCCTCCAACCTTATTCTATGACCCCTACGATCCCAGTGCACCCGGACCCTCCAATCCACCGCCCCAATAAAGCCCTTGTTTGTTGTTGCTGTTTTTGGTGGTTGTTAAAACTGTTGGTTCTATGTTTCCTCCCCCTATCCCTTGTAACTCAGCATTTCTGTTAGCTATAAAAAAATCGCATTTTTGTTTTATTTGTTCGATTTATTTTCTCGCACTTTTAGTTCTCTTTGAGTTAGATTTTAGTCCTTTTTTTTTTCTTGAGAACAATGCAAAAGTCTAAGTTAGGGGGGGTCACAAGTGCGTGTTTCTAAAACTTCACAAATTTTCAAAAATGCCCAAAAATTTTTAAAAAAAATTGAAAATTTTTGAAAAAGCCAAAAATATTTTTCTTCAAAATAAATAAAAATTGGAATTCAAAATTTTCAAAAATATCATTAAAAGACTGTTTAAAGTCTCAAATTTTAAAAACATAATACACAAAGCCGAAATTGACTAAAGATGGAAATTGAGCTAACGTAGACGACTTAGCGAATAAATGTGGAGATTAACAAACCCGGTGAGATTCGAGCCTTCATTACTATGAATTTATAAATGACTCAGACTCAGACATTGGAGATGACTCAGACTCAGACATTGGAGAGGGTCCAGCTGGGACCTCTGATTGGTTAACTGGTTCAGTTGGTTTAGGGTATATGACCTTCGGAGGAGGTGGGAAGATAGGTCTGAGGGGGAATGCCTCTTCCCTACGATCTTCCTCTTGCTCCCTTTCTATTTGCCTAATTTTTTCTAAGGTCTTATCTTTAGAGAGGGGAATTCCTCTAAGAGTTGGTAAATGGGCCTGAGCATATGAGGTAGACCCTACACTTGTGACTCTCCTAAGTAAACAGGATTGGCAAACTGAATTAAAGATCATTGGGTTTTGATTGAAAAACAATGAAGAACAGTTTGCCAGAAAATACATAAACTCATCGGAAAACTAATAACCTCATCGGAAACCTCTTGAAGCTCACCGGAAAATGCAAAAATAAGAACAAGGCTGAAAAAATGAAGAAGAAGGGATGGTAAATGATACCTGAAGAAAAGTGCTGAGAAGGAAAGAAGATATTGCAAGGAACGACCACCTAATGCGCATCAAACTAGAGTTCTTCTAGAGAAAGAGAGAGGCAGAAAAAATTGCAGGCGAAGAATGAAGGAATAGGGAAGAAAGAGAAAGGAAGTAAGGGATTAAACCCTCAAATGGCTCACACGCATCCCAAGGTACATCATTGCCTTGGTAGCCCAAAAGACTACAATGATTGTACCTGGCAGGCACGCTATCTACTCCAGTAGCTGACACTTGTCAATAAAGTTTAACACTTACAAAAATTTAACCTCGGACAAACATACCCCTTAGGCACCTGACCACACAGGTAACTAAGGGCTAGGGGGTGATTGATATGCCCTGAATCTACTCCCTCTCGGCTCAGAGACATCAACCTCGGCCTATGGAGATGCCGAGGTTGGAAGGGCCCCAAGTCAACTACCATTGATCTCGTCCCAAGAAAGAATGGTTATGAATCAACTGACGTTCCTGCTACCACGACAAGTGAGGTCTTCATGATCCACAGGGGCAGATTATTCACCAGGTCATCATCTAGGCATCCAAAGTTTGCAACCTCGGCTTGGAACAGGCCGAGGTGGCCATCACATCACCATAACCAATCTCGACTAAGGATCAGCCGATGTTCTACTGCACCACCATTACCTCGGGCCAAGCTGATGTCACAGCTAAACATGTCTTACTTCGGCTCTCCCCCTGAGCCAAGGTCACCACCTCGTCCTATTCTAGGCATAGGTTGGGACCATTGATGGATGGCCGAGTTCTTATCAGCATATGCTCTGTTGGGAACACGTGTACACAATCAGTTATAACCGAATCATTCCCCTCACATGAGGGAATATTTTATCATCATTCTCTACATGTGACATTGACAGATGTCTTCATCTGATTGGATAGATCAACACACACATTCTCATTACATGCATGGGGGTGTATTACACCCCCCAGGTATTATATATAGTTGTCTTCTCCTTCTTGGTGAGGGATCCAAAATCAGCAATCCTAGCTGAAACTCTGTCTAAATACACAATAGAGGGAGAAAGCTTGAGAGTTTGTATCTATGGCCATTAGAGCCCTCATATAGTGCCACTAATCACACACTTGCATAGTGGACGTAGGCCTGATTGGCTGAACCACTTATATTCCGGTGTGAATCCTCTTCTCCTCACCTCCTTCTACTAAATACCCTTATACTCCCATTGTTGACATTAAATTGACCTTACAAACACCTTGATGGGTGGTTCTGTTTCCAGCATCATCAGGAATATTCCTAGGTTACATCTAAAATATTATAGCGTATCATGTATACAATCTTCTGAATAAAAAGGTGACAGGGACAATCAATGTGGTGGTGTAATACCCCGTATTTTTATGGCTTTTAAATTTGGGGAATTATTAATTTAAATTGAGATATTAATTTAATATTAATTCGGAAGTTTATTTTAAATGTTTACTAGCGTGACAAGAGTTAGTAATTATTGAAATTGTTGAATATTACTAGATGGCTAAAGTAATATATAAAACTTATGTTATAAAAATTGTCACGAGTGAATAAAATGGCAATTATGGAAATTTAAGTCAGGACGTGCTTGTGTCGTGTCAGGATTAAATTCTTATTATATAAAGTGAATAAATTATAAGTCACATGTATGGTCATTTTGAGTACGTCAATGTGTCCGGAAGGGTCGAGATAGTCAAAATAATGTACCCGGGGGTTTAGTTTGGGTCTCGGGGTGTTTCTAGGTCTAATTAACACCCCGGGAGGACGTTTTAGACATTTTACATTTTTGGGCATGAAAACCCACGAAATTTATAAGAGTATATCAGACAATAGGAGTTGTCTTCTAGGGTTAGAACAACCAAAAACCTAAGACGGACATTGGAAGGGAAGAGGAGAAGCTTTCCAAGGAGTTCTAGGCCAAGAACTCCACCGTTTGCACCACCGTCGCCGCCAAACTTTAGATCGCTCAACGAGGATCGCAACCACACCAATCTTGTCCACTAATCTGAACCAAGAATTACCATGCAATTATCTATCTTTATCCATTCTTAGTTAATGCCTCAATTATGTTAGTTTAGGGTTGTTTAGAACTTGTTTAATGGAAGAAAGTGTAGTTTGGAGACTAAATTCACATGTCATTGAAGAAGTAATCATATTATGGACATCTCATTTGCTTGTAGAGGATAAACCACGAATTAGTATGGATTTAGAAGTAAGAAATATGGAAAATAAGGGAAAGAATTGAAAGAAAAAGAGAAATTAGGGTTCTTGAAGTTTAAATCAATTTTACCCCATTATATAGTTATAATTGATGAATTGAAACATATTTTATGTGGAGAATCGTGTATTTAGGTGTACGGTACTGGTAATTCCTTTTGTTGGGAGTTTGGGAATCAAGTATAAAGTTTTGGTTGAGGTTGGAGAGGCAAACCCGTAACTGGATAAATGCAGTATTCGCCATAACTGCTTGATCGATCGATCGACCTAAGAGTATCGATCGATCGACTGATCAATCGATCGATCGACCCCCTTCCCTCAATCGATCGACCCCACCTGGAAAAATACACATTCCTCTTATAATGGTTTTTTCCGATTAAAATGCATAGTAACCCTTGAGTATTATTGTTAGAACATTTTGGGATATAAATAGGACCAGTAGGGTTTTAGTAAACCCCAATAAGTGGGAATTTAATGTAAAATTAAATAAAGGGGTTAACGGGGAGTGATTTACCCATCTGGGATTATGTGAACGTTTAAATAAAAGATTGAGACTCGTAAGAGAGTTAGACCAGAAGATAAGTGACTGTACGTCTACTGAAATCATACTTAGAATACATTGAGAAAGGAGAAGTGAGTATGAAATGCATTATAAATGAGAATAAAAAAAATAACGAGTTGTGTTAATAACGGATAATTATGATTATGGGTCGTGAACACACCTAATTTAGAAATGTGAATATTTATATATATACGACTGTGTGATTGTGCATATATTATATATCTGTGTAAAAATCGTACCCCAGCTACTTGCTATCACGGGGGTTTCTGCACCAGGACAGTTTTATCTCGAGTAGAACTTTATGGGGGATAATGACTTCTACCCTGGAAGATAGTATCCTTGATTACAGGCTATCTGAGTTATAGTCAGATGGTCCTAAGAGACGTGTGGGTATGTGCTGACCTCTTAGGACTGGGAACTATGCTTCACCTCCAATTGTTTGTGTTTTGTATTAATACATTTTGAGAGTGATTCCGAACTAGTATTTCCCTTAGTTTGTGTGATACGGGGACTTGATAGCAGAGTATGCCAGCACCTTAGATCTTATGTGAGGTGCCATTAGTATATATATTATATGTGTGACTAATATATATACGTATATTTATATAGGAACTTTCTACTGTGCGTATAAGTAGATAAGAAATGAATAAATGCTTCAACTTTATTATAAGTGTTCAGGAACTTTATAACGATAATGAGTTGTTTTAAATAACGTAAGGAATCTTGAAGAGAATGATTTCCTAAAGTAAATATCATAACTTCTCTTTTCACATGATAAATCATTATGGAGAGTAATATAGGGAGATTAATGGGATTTATTAGTACGGTAGGTGTGCACACTAGATGAGAGGTGAGAAATCTCAAGAGAGTGCCGCATACTAACATAGTTGTTGCATTAGTAGGTAAGCATTTTAAATACTTGCTAAACTAATTTTAGACTGTTTTACACTCGGGCTCTGACCCGTTTCCAGTTATCTCTTTTCTCTTGTATATATATATGTATATATCTCAGGTGCCCATCCACAGGGGCGTCTTGCGTAGATTCTTTGGGCCGAATGCGCTGCAGCTTATGTGGGAGATGCAGGACATTACTTAGACGACATTGATGTTGAATCTACTCAAATTATAGTTATGATTAGTTAGGGCATGTGCCGCCCATTTCCTTATTCAGTTGGATTTGTCAGAGATTATGTTTATTTATCTTTAGCATTTTTACTCTTTGGGATTTAATTACTGTCAAGATGGTTTTCCTTTGTAGTTTTAAAGTTGGTATTGAATTATCTGAATGATTAAATTCATGGGTGTTTATTTACAGTCTTAATAATTGTGTGATTCTTAAACTGTTACGTAATAAATGATTTCATAATTGGATTTAATAAATGGACATAATGATTTAAATGGTTTTTTCACTTAGTTTAATTATGTAGGGTGTTTCAATTGGAAAGTTTATTTTGTGACAGTGATGCAAAGAATGAACCAACCGTTCACCTTGATTGTAATTTAATAAAGGACTGATCACCCGGTATTTAAATTAGGCGGGGTGTCACAAGTGGTATTAGAGCATCAGGTTCTAGTGTCCTTTAGGATCTGTACGGATTATTTCCTTTCCATCTTAGCTTCTTTGATATAGAGCCCTAATATTAGGAATGTTGTATTCATCTCTATACATTGGGAATTCATGCTTCTGCGATTTGTTTATGGGAATGACGAACTCATCCAAATTATTTAAATTTTCTGATGGATCGTCAAGAAGAACTAGCTAATGCCGTTAGGGGAGTCAACGAGAAAGGGACTCACACCTCAGGTGTCTTTAGAGAGAGTATCAACTGCCGAGTTAGCAGGTATTGTGGCACAGGCAGTTACCACTGCGGTCTTACAGTATCAAGAACGTAGCACACAGCTTATGGGGGGCAAAATATCTAGAGAATATAGTCAGTCTGTCATGACTAGAAATAATAAGTGTGTGAAGACACAAAATCACAAAAACAAGCTCCTCAAGATCGTAAAATCCACGAAGGTAACAAATTGTGTAGGTAAACCCAAAAGCGTCAGGGCCAACAAAACCGGGGTCCGAGTGAAGTCACGAAGAGGTGTTTCAAATGTGGAATGGACAGTCATGAACGTCGAACTTATCCAGATCAGTCTGGAAAGGAACTCCAACCCAACCAGCGAGAACTTTCAGGACTCTGCTATAAGTGTGTACAAATGGGTCACAAGTGGAGGGACTGTCCTCAACCAAATGTTATTTTTCATCAAGATACTCAACAAGGCCAAGGAGAAAGTGGAACTAAATAACCGAACCAAAACCAATCGAGCCGTAAAATGAAATAGCTTAGAGGTAGATGCTTTAATTGCGACAGAATGGGTCATCGGAGGCAGGATTGCCCAGCTAAGAGTAAGATACCCCAGCAGCAGGGACAGAAACAGCACGAATGTGTGTACGACGCCCAGCATGCTGAAATCTAGCAACCATCATCGGCCGTTGATGGTACGTTCTTCCCTTCTAGTACTATGGGGCACATTTTATTTAATACTGGGGCGTCATACTATTTTATAGATACTCGCTTGGCACGATCCTTAGGATTTTTAGACATTACTAAAGTACGGTGTCATGCATAGACTCATCATTGGGAAAAGGGTCATTTATTTTCTGTATACGCCAACGTGTAGGTATATAGTTTGGTAGTTTGGTTTTACCTGCAGTTATACTAGTTTTAGTCATACGTGAGCATGACGTCAATATTTGGCATGGATTGGCTTGCTATGCACAGAGCCATGATAAATTGATTCAGTAGGATTATTACCTTTGTCATTGTGGGGCAGGAGATGTTTGAGTGACAATGCCTCTCTCAAAAGGGAGATATTCCACCTACTTTTATTATATAAAGGACGATATCTCTAAGGAGATTGTGATTCTCCTGGATCCGATTCCAGTCGTTCGTGAGTTTTTGAATGTATTTCAGGTGATAAGTGGAGTAAGTATCGAGGTATTTTGTGGAGAGTGAAATCACACGTGCTAAAAATATTTTTTCCTAAGCGAGTATAGGGGACAAGAGTATGGTGTCTAGTAAGGGACAACGATTAAAGTAGTTTTGTTTTGGTTTAGACAGGTGTATCACGTCCAGGGACCATCTGTGCAGCCAAAATGATTGGCAAGGTAAAAGTATGAGTTTTATCCTCGACGGAAAAGGCGTGTTTTATGTAACCCGGGTGAGTCACTACTTCTTTGTTCGTTTCTAGATTAGCAAGTGAGACGAGTTTAATGCCTATAACTACAAACGATATTATTATGTGAATATTTTCTTAGTGTAGCGGGATTATCTTTAGTGCTATCCGCGGAGGATGAATGGGTGTATTGATAGTGTTATATACTTTATTGAGATTACTCGTTTTAGTGATGTGGTATACGAGTATGATATTGTCTTGGTTAGGACTTTATAGTAATGGTTAGTACGATAGTAGGTAGTTATTGCGAGACTATCGAAATGGTTGCATTAGTGCAACATGTTTTGTTCTGGCGAGGACTCACCTGCGAGATGGCCGGAATCACACTTACATTATCTACTTTAGGGACTCGAAGGGGATAGTGTGCTCGAAATATTTGATCCCGATGATTATAGAGACCTTGTTGTTATGATTTAGTATGTATTGGGTTTACTGTGGAGCGAAAAGATTTAACTTTATATGATGTTTAGTGCTCAAGACTTGGTGACAGGAAGAGCGCATTGATATATCTATCCTCTAGAGATGTGAGAGTTAAGAGTTGGACCCATATGTTTGGAGACAGGATTTTGAGATCCCCGAGTGTATGTATTCGAGGTTTATGGAGTGTGATTACCACCAATATTGAAGGATTGTACAATTGGAAAAATTTCGTCGTTAAGTATAATTACGGGAAGAGATATAACTTTTCTATCAAGAGACGGAATAAAGGGGTACATGCTAGGGAAGGAGGGCCTAACAGATTTCGATAACCGACAATGCTAGGTAGTAGTGTATCGGGGGGGTTCCTTGTTTGGATTTCACTTTGCGAGACATCCCATGCATGAAACTTAGCATAAGGTCGGAAATAGGGAAACGTTTGATCATTAGTCCATGATTTCGGTACCCCGATTGAAATGAGATCAAGTAATTATATCTGTAAGTTGGAAGTTGAATTTTGATTTAAGGCTAGTGGAGCCACTTGTGTGGTAAGAAAGCATTGAAAGTTTTGTTTTATCACCACGAGTTAAGGGGCGGAATGATGATAAGGAGGATTTAAAATTTTGATTTTTAGAGTGATTGAGAGTACCCAAGTGTTGTAATCACGTTGCAAGCACTAGGGAAAATAAATAATTGGGTATTAGGTGTGTAGCGTATGTGATGCTTACGCTAGTATGCACCGTTTATAGGGTGTGTGAGCATCCTGGATATCTGACAATCGAATCGTCCGAGTTGAGGGGACGTGGGAATGGACGTGTGGAATATATGTTTGTGGGACTAGCATTACGACGTGGAAGTAGTAGAGTGGATTAAGCGTCGTAAGAAGAACGATAAATCCATATATATGAGTACAAACAGAGTAGCATGCTGAACCTGGTTAAAAAGCTATGGGAAATCATTTACAAAGGGGTATTCCTTGAGAAGGGTAGAATTTAACTATATGGAGAACACTCGGAGTGGAGTTGTAATTAGTTAAATGTGTTAGCGACTTGCACATACAAAGAGTGATGTTGTTAGTATGGTATAAAAGATCCAGAAGTAAGCATCGTGGAGAAAAGTGCACGGGTCGGAACTTTCGGTATACACCAAGGAAGGAAGGAGAGTATTAAGTGTCACTTAATGTGAGACATTTCAAGGAAAGTCAATGTTGAGCGGGACATAGTGGGTAGTCTCTGGGGGCACCACTTATAGATAGAAATGTGTTAGAATAAGAGGATCAACCAGAGAATTTGGTGGCTATCGACAACTGCTATAATGAAAGAGACGGGTAAGGTCGGTAAAGTTTCTTGGATGGGTTGCCATCTCCATGACAAGATCAAGGGTTCATCCCAATAGGTGGGACGAGTCGCCCAAGAAGGAAATGATTGTTATTCCTTTAGGGTAATTAACAATAATTACTAGTGTTCCCCAGCCTTCCTTTGAAAGTAAGGGATCATGCCGGTACGTGGTCCTACACAGCATTATTTTCTGAATCGGGATGTGATTTTTGAATCCCAAGGTTCTTAAAAACACGGGGCGTGATTGAGGCGTGGAGGCCAAGCCTTAAGCCTTAGAAGCCTAGGCGGGCCTAGGCGTGAAAAAATGTAAAAAGGCGTTTAGGCCTTCTTAATATATTTAAATATTTTTTAACCATAACAAGGATATTAAAATACAAAAATTACACATATCATAAAAATATGTTTGAATATATGCAAATTAAAATACTATTTGATTATTTTGGATGAGATAATGGTCCGGTTTGTAAACAAATTCTTTAAAAGGTTACATCGTTTCACTCAAACATTGTTGTTTTTAGAAAAAAGTGCGCCTTAAGGGTTTTACCAAGAATAAGGCGTGAAAAGAGTAAGGCGAGGCGTTTCTCCCAAGCCTTAAGCCTAGGCGGGTTTTTTAGAACAGTGGTGAATCCCACCTTCAATATTGGATTTCAGGAAATAGCGAAGATAACGTTTCATTTTGAGTAGGAGGTATCACCCATAGCCGAGGAGTAGGAGCACGGTTATTAACGATTAGTGTAGCGGCGCGTAGGTAATCTTTGTAATCTTGGTGATCATTTCATTTTCACAACGGATATAACTAGCAAGTGAAGTATAGTAGGGTAGAGCTTCGTGGAAGCACTCGTACCTGTTTGTCATGAACGAGGTGCTTATTGAGGCTTGGTGTGGAAGAACCTTAACTATTCTCCTTCTGTATGTTTAGAGATGAGCGGATAATCATAATTTTGGATCGGTCGAGAATAATCCGATGGCTATGGTGGGATTCCACGACTATTTAGGCAAACAAGAGTGGTCAGATGTTCGTAGGCTTTCTCTCAGAATGGGGATTTTGTGCTTAGATAAACCCGAGTAGTTGTCATGTAGTGAGGTGCGGCCTCCCAATGATATTAAAATAATGGGAATTAATAATGTATAGGCGTGACTTATGCGAATGTTGTCGGATAGGAGCAGAATGTGAAGTGTCTCCAATGAGAGTGTTAAACAAGCTTGTTGTGAGGCAGGGGCTATAGTGATTGAGCGCCTTACTATGTAAATAGTTTGCGTACTGATAAGATATCCATAACTGTTTTGCCAGATAGGCCTTATTTTCCAAATTTCGGGATGAAATTTCGTTATTAGGGGGGAAGTATGTAATACCCCGTATTTTTATGGCTTTTAAATATGGGGAATTATTAATTTAAATTGAGATATTAATTTAATATTAATTCGGAAGTTTATTTTAAATGTTTACTAGCGTGACAAGAGTTAGTAATTATTGAAATTGATGAATATTACTAGATGACTAAAGTAATATATAAAACTTATGTTATAAAAATCGTCACGAGTGAATAAAATGGCAATTATGGAAATTTAAGTCAGGACGTGCTTGTGTCGTGTCAGGACTAAATTCTTATTATATAAAGTGAATAAATTATAAGTCACATGTATGGTCATTTTGAGTACGTCAATGTGTCCGGAAGGGTCGAGATAGTCAAAATAATGTACCCGGGGGTTTAGTTTGGGTCTCGGGGTGTTTCTAGGTCTAATTAACACCCCGGGAGGACGTTTTAGACATTTTACATTTTTGGGCATGAAAACCCACGAAATTTATAAGAGTATATCAGACAATAGGAGTTGTCTTCTAGGGTTAGAACAACCAAAAACCTAAGACGGACATTGGAAGGGAAGAGGAGAAGCTTTCCAAGGAGTTCTAGGCCAAGAACTCCACCGTTTGCATCGCCGTCGCCGCCAAACTTTAGATCGCGCAACGAGGATCGCAACCACACCAATCTTGTCCACTAATTTGAACCAAGAATTCCCAGGCAAGTATCTATCTTTCTCTATTCTTAGTTAATGCCTCAATTATGTTAGTGTAGGGTTGTTTAGAACTTGTTTCATGGAAGAAAGTGTAGTTTGGAGACTAGAATTCACATGTCATTGAAGAAGTAATCATATTCTGGACATCTCATTTTCATTTAGAGGATAAACCACGAATTAGTATGGATTTAAAAGTAAGAAATTTGGAAAATAATGGAAAGAATTGAAAGAAAAAGAGAAATTAGGGTTCTTGAAGTCTAGACAAATTTTACCCCATTATATAGTTATAATTGATGAATTGAAACATATTTTACGTGGAGAATCGTGTATTTAGGTGTATGGTACTGGTAATACCTTTTGTTGGGAGTTTGGGAATAAAATATGAGGTTTTGGTTGAGGTTGGAGAGGCAAATCCGTAACTAGATAAATGCAGTCTTCGCCATAACTGCTTGATCGATCGATCGACCTAAGAGTATCGATCGATCGACTGATCGATCGATCGACCCCCTTCCCTCGATCGATCGACCCCACCTGGAAAACTACACATTCCTCTTATAATGGTTTATTTTGATTAAAATGCGTAGTAAACCTTAAGTATTATTGTTAGAATATTTTGGGATATAAATAGGACCAGTAGGGTTTTAGTAAACCCCAATAAGTGGGAATTTAATGTAAAATGAAATAAAGGGGTTAACGGGGAGTGATTTACCCATCTGGGATTATGCGAACGTTTAAATAAAAGATTAAGACTCGTAAGAGAGTTAGACCAGAAGATAAATGAGTGTACGTCTACTGAAATCATACTTAGAATACATCGAGAAAGGAGAAGTGAGTATGAAATGCATTATAAATGAGAATAGAAAAAATGACGAGTTGTGTTAATAACGGATAATTATGATTATTGGTCGTGAACACACCTAATTTATAAATATGGATATTTAACAACTATGTGATTGTGCATATATTATATATCTGTGTAAAAATCATACCCGAGCTACTTGCTATCATGGGGGTTTCCACACCGAGACAGTCTTATCTCGATTAGACCTTTATGGGGGATAACGACTTGTACCCTAGAAGATAGTATCCTTGGTTACAAGCTAAATGAGTTATAGTCAGATGGTCCTAAGAGACGTGTGGGTATGTGCTGACCTCTTAGGACTGGGAACTATGCTTCGCCTCCAATTGTTTGTGTTTTCTGTTAAGAGTGATTCCGAACTAGTATTTCCCTTAGTTTGTGTGATACGGGGACTTGATAGCAGAGTATTCCCTCACCTTAGATCTTATGTGAGGTGCCGTTAGTATTTATATTATATGTGTGACTAATATATATACGTATATTTATATGGGAACTTTCTACTGTGCGTATAAGTAGATAAGAAATGAACAAATGCTTCAACTTTATTATAAGTGTTCAGGAACTTTATAACAGTAATGAGTTGTTTTAAATAACGTAAGGAATCTTGAAGAGAATGATTTCCTAAAGTAAATATCATAACTTCGCTTTTCACATGATAAATCATTATGGAGAATAAGATAGGGAGATTAATGGGATTTATTAGTACGGTAGGTGTGCACACTAGATGAGAGGTGAGAAATCTCAAGAGAGTGTCGCATACTAACATAGTTGTTGCATTAGCAGGGAAGAATTTTAAATACTTGCTAAACTAATTTTAAACTGTTTTACACTCGGGCTTTGACCCGTTTCCTGTTATCTCTTTTCTCTTGTATATATATATGTATATATCTCAGGTGCCCAGCTACAGGGGCGTCTTGTGTAGATTCTTTGGACCTAACGCACTGCAACTTATGTGGGAGATGCAAGACATTACTTAGACGACCTCGATGTTGAATCTACTCTCATTCTAGTTATGATTAGTTAGGGCACGTGTCACTGATTTCCTTATTTAGTTGGATTTTTCAGAGATTATGTTTATTTATCTTTAGCATTTTTACTCTTTGAGATTTAATTGCTGTCAGGATGGTTTTCTTTTGTAGTTTTAAAGTTGGTATTAAATTATCTGAATGATTAAATTCATGGGTTTTTATTTCCAGTCTTAATAATTGTGTGATTCTTAAACTGTTACGTAATAAAGAATTTCATAATTGGATTTAATAAATGGACATAATGATTTAAATGGTTTTGTCACTTAGCTTAATTATGTAGGGTGTTTCAATTGGAAATTTTATTTTGCGACAGTGATGCTAAGAATGAACCAACCGTTCACCTTGATTATAATTTAATAAATGACTGATCACCCGGTATTTAAATTAGGCGGGGTGTCACAAGTTGTTGGTGACGATACATCATATCCCATCATATTTGATTATGAAATTAAAAATGAGAATATAGTCTTAAAATAAAGTGAACCTAATGAGAACTGGATAGAGGAATTGAGTGATCTAGGTAACTCTTCTCATGGTCCAAAACAAATTGAGAATAGGCATTATTATTTGGGTTAAAAATACCAGACCCTATAAAAAATAATTAGAAATATTTCAAGTGGTATTTGAACTCATAATTAAATCTTGAATGTGTTTAATTTTCAAAAACCTAAGAATTTCAAAGAGGTTTTGTTGGATGATATTTGGATTTGCCAATGCAAGAAGAATTAATCCAATTTGAAAGGGTAAATGTTGGTGAGTTAGTACCGTTTCCTACAAATTCAAATGTCATAGGTACTTCATGGGTTTTAAAGAACAAAATGGATGAGAGTGTAATGATAGTTACAAAAAAAGATAAACTTATTACTCAAGGATACTCTCAAGTTGAGGGTATTAAGTTTGTTGAAATTTTTTCCATTTCAGATATTAAAAGTGTTAGAGTTTTACTTTCAATTTCATGATTTATGAGATTTAAATATTATAAACTGAATGTTAGAAGTTCATTTTTAAATGGTATACTAAGTGAAAATTTATATATTGATCAACCAAAATGGTTTGAGGATACTCATCATCCTACTCAAATATAAAGGCTTTCAAAATATTTGTACGGTTTCAAGCTACCCCCAAGGGCTTAGTATGAGACTTACTATGTATCTTCTCAAAATAGGTTTTGGGATATATGGAGTCCATGTGATTATATTTTTGAGAAAAATTATTATATCATTATTTCAAAACTTTATATGGATGATATTGTGTTTGGATCAACATATATTGGGTTTAAGAAGAGATTTTCAAAATAGACGAATGAGTTATTTAGAATGAGTATTGTCAGAGAATTGAGATTTTTCGTAGGCTTGGAAGTGAAATAGATAAAAAAATAACATTTTCATTGTAACGCCCCAACCCATATTTCAAAAGGAGTTAAAGGTGGAGGGAAAGGTCCATTTACTTTATTTAAGAAAATGCTTTACTTTGCGTTATTAATTATGAATTAAATTTACGAGTTTTAACTTGAGAAAAGTAGAGGCCACTTTAAGTAATTAGCTAATTTGCAAGGTTTATTTACAAATATTCAATTTGGTCCATAATGCTAATTAAATAGGAAATAAAGCACATTCAGCGTGTATTAATAAGTACCATGGACATAGGCCCAAATAAAACTATACAGTGTCGAATGTTTGAAATACCAAATTTTCAATGTTTAAAATAAATTACTGAGCATATAACGACGTAATTTGCCCCACGGGGCCTTACTAGCATCCTTTTTGGCATCCCTAATGTCCCTAGGGTGGGGGTGCGGGTTTTACCATACAAATTAGGGGTGAGCAAACGCTTAGTAAGGTGGGTAATACTAAGCTATATATTTTCTACAAAAATACCATTCATACATCGTGTATTTTACTACATTCCAAAAACGTTTAACAAGTTATCTAGTATTCATGCAACTACTATGCAGGGCACCCGAGCGGCGAGCTCATACTCACACTTAACCATTTTCATCACCCTTTACCGGGTGTAGAGACTAATCAATCATATTTTATTATTTAGCCTCATTTATCATATTTCATTAGGTTGTCTTACTTATACATTCTCAAGTACAACCATTGTAATTTATGCTTTACTTTATCTTATCATAGAATCGTCCAATTACCGCATACTTTAATGGGCTCCACACCGCTGGCTATGCTACCTTATGCTCTGCACAGTTATTTTGGGTCTTTCACCCCAGGGTTACAGGCCCACCTTAAATTTTTTTGGTGTCTAATAAATATAATATAATGTGTGTTAACATTTTATCCAATATCCACATTATTCCATCCTTTACTGTTTTTCTCATACTACGGTGTAAGTCATTTGTTCATTTTATCAACATGGCATTTATTCATTTTATCCATTTTCACTTAAAATCCGACCAATAAGGTCTAATAGGTAGTCCGACCACTAGAAACCACATTTTTGCCAAAATCACCATTACACTTTTCATCATAATTTTTGTGAAAAACATATTTATTATCAATTTGGCACTAGAACTCAACCTTACTATTTAAATAAAATCTTTCCATGATTTTATATCAAAAATCATATTTGCCGACACCCCGTCCTAGGAACCCCCTAAGCACCTCCTTAGGTCCATAGCATTCACTCATTCACCGCAAAACCTAGGTCATACCCTGAGTATCGATCTAGAGGCCACCGGGCGCTCCTGGTCCCCCCGTTTGATTTCGATCAACTTCCTCGCCTGAGAGGAAGCCTAACAAATCTTCGAAGGGCCCTGAATTCTATTTCCAATAGTCCTCCCTGTGTGTGAATCGTACTTATGATTCAGACGAACGGTCTGTTTTACAATTGAAAACTTATCTGGAGGCCATCGAGCGCTTCCAGGCACCGTTTTGAACCCAATCATATTCACCGTCTGAGTGAAATCTCAGTGAATCTTTGAAGGTCTTTGAATCCACTTTCTAATGGTCCATACCATTTTCAAATCGGACTTACTATTCAAATGAAAGATCCATTTTACCACAGAAACTGATCTGGATTCCACTGAGCTCTATCGGGCTCCGTTTGACTCCTGTCAACTCTTCATCTTGAATGAGACTGAATGAATCTTCTAAGGGCTCTGAATACCCTTTCCATTGGTCTACCCCGTGCACGAATCAGCCTTACGGTACGGACGAATGACCCATTTTACTCCGAAAGGTCACCAAGCGATTTTGGGCCCTGTTTGACCAAGGCCTACTCTCTGTACAAAACGAGACTGAAAGAATCTTCAAAGGTCTCTAAATATACTTTCCATCCATCCATCATGTGCGTGATTCTGACTCACGGTTCTAAGGAACGATCTGTTTTCCTCCAAGAATTTCCAATCTAGTGACCAACGGGCACTCTCGGGCCCTATTTGATCCTAGTCAACTCTCGAACCTGGGAGTGTCTCAATGGAATATTAAAGGGCTCTCAATACCCTTACAAAAGTTCACATTGTAAACGATTCTAAATTACGGTCCACGTTTTATGGTTGTTTTTTTGAAAAAACTGCCTCAGGCTGCCAATTAGCAACCCTAGACCCTGCCTATCGACAGTGTGTTTAGGGTTCTATATTGATAGGAAGTTCTAGTACCATGCCTAACGGCACCTCCCTTGGACCTATAAATAGAGGCCATGACCCCTTACTTTGAAAGACACACCTCAGAACTCCTGAACATCCCTTTCAATAATTTAGAGAGAATTCCTTCGAATTTAGAGTTCTTCTTTCCTAAAAAATACTTATCCAACATTCTTTCCATCATTTTCGTACTTTTTAAGTAAATTCCCACCCACCTCCTCCAACCACCATCACTTCACCTTGAGGTCAGTACATCTACAAGGAAGATCTACTTCAAGTCATCATACGGAGATCCATTTCTTCCCCTTTGTCTTTAATTTCTTTTAATTTGGCATTAGTTACCTCATTTTTCCTTTAGTATTTTACTTCATTACATCACACATCTTAATTCTAAGTTTTTTAATATTAGTATTTGCACATACTTTATTTTCATAGAAAAACCCAAAAAACAAGAAAAAGAGGGTTCACTGGTAAATTCCAAACGAGGATTTCTTATCACACTTTGTCACACTAAAACACCTTTTTTTACACACACACATATAACAAAGTCACCGATTGGATTTATGGGTTGAACCACACCTCGTATTGTTTTTGAACTACGTGGAATTGTATGCCCTCCAAGATAAGTAGACGTCTTGGGTGAATACCTCGACTCGAGTCCTCCCATATATAGTTTGTCATTTTATTCCTATCATATATTCATGATATATATACATTTTATATATGCTTATTTGCTTATGTCTTCTCCGATATAGGCAGTTGTTCCTTCCTAATGATTTGCGAATCGATAAATACTTACATTATATTTTTGAAATTCTGTTACTAAAGCCGTTTAATAAAAATAAACTATTGAAGTAACTCCGAACTGCTTTTTCAAGAAACTCTTTTCGTAAAAACGAAAACTATTTGAACACAAGATGTGTTTGATAAGAGTATGTACGATATCTATTCAAGATTTGAATAACAGGTTTATTAAACTGTTTAAAAAAAACTTTAAACTCAGCACAATCAAGAATGAGATGAGAATATGTAGGAAGATTAAGTACAAGATTTTTACGTGGTAAAGCCTCACCAATTGAGGAAACATCCACGACTCCCTCTACGGAGTAAAACAAAAATCCACTATAAACAAATTTAACAGTTATAAACTATATAACAAACATGCATACAACTCAGACCTATATAAGTTTAGGAATGTACCCTCTGGTGTCCTTATAACTTCTCTGCAGTTCTGATTGTTGATGTTGTCCTCCCAGTTTGTTAACTCCAATTTGTTCAAGCTCTTTACGTCGACTCTTTTTTCTCAAGATCTTATTACCAACACTTTTCGTGTAGTAGAGTGAAAGTGTTTGTGAAGGTGCTCTCTAACACATGCATGCACACACTCACACTTATTAAGTACAAACGGTCCTAGCAAATTACATATAAGTCTATATGCTGTGATTTTTATTTTTCTCTCTTCTCACAAAACTTTGAACCTGTTTGACCTTTAAATTAATCCCAGAATCCACGGATATCTTGCTTAGAAGACAGTCAAGATCTTAATCAATCTCAGAGTTTTGAAAAGATTTTCGAGATTGAAAACCTCCAAGTGTGATTCCAAACTAGGTCAAAGGTTTAGTTTTAAGAGAACTAGAAACACAAAACATTTTTGTTGATTTCAAAGTTAAAAACATTTACAGAAAATGAATCAACAAAATATTTCTCAACCTGAGAAACAAACATGCAAACTAAGTGTAATATATCATGAAAAATTCAGATCTGAAAATTTCTATATACAAGAACAACAGATCTAAGAAAATGATTAAGTTGGAAACAAGATCCAAAGAAGAAGAGGTTATAGCAACAAACCAACTCTCAAATCATCTTTCAAAACACTCAAACACTCAAGGCTGTGTTTGGTAAAGTATAGAGGTTTGAAGATTTATATTTGGTTTGAACTGTTTAGACGATTTAGGGTTAGGGTTAGGGTTACTAACTCTTTCTCTCTATTCTGGTTTCTCTCTTCTCTCTCTCTACTCTCTCTTTCTTTTCTCTCAAAGAACGAAATGGCAAAAGTCTTCTAATGCTGAGAGTAGGAGCCTTTTTATAAGAGGCTGGGAAGGTTCGAGAATAAGGATTGAAATCAAGGGACCAGATTTAGTCAAGTTCAATTGACTTAGATCCAAGGGCATACGATATGCGGTGGTTAAAGCTCTCCTGATTGGTTCAAAGGTGATCACAGGGATTATGAGGGAAGACATGCAGATCGTTGATAAGAACGATCCAAGGGATGAAAATGATCACTCGATTTGTCTCAGCAAGGAAACACACTTCTTACCAATCAGAAGCTAACACATGTTGTCATATGAGGCGAGATAAAATGCGCGTCTAAAGTAATTATAATGTAAACCCTGAAGTCTCTGGCGCTTTAGGTTTCTACCCAAACCAACTTTAGACAGTTAAACCAACATTATAAAATAGCAGATGCACCCCATAACATTTTAAAACCAAGTTTTATTAATAAAACCTTATTTTTAAAATGTTTTAAAAAATCCCAAAAAATATTTAAAAAATAATATTGGGGATTTAAACACACTCAACATATGTACACACACAAATATGCAATATGACATGTAAATTATTCATTCTACTGTGTGTGAGTGTTGGTAATTAGGTCTAGATCCCTTCAATCAAAGATGAAATAGAAATGCAAGCTCTGAGGTTCTTTGGATTCTAGGTTAGACATAATTTTGTCACAATTTCCAAACTAGATGAATACTTATACAATATAAACTCAAGTGAGTCAAGAGTATAAGGGCTTCAATTTTCTATTATTACTATTTTGGGAACAATCCTAAGTATGATCTCTCTCCGCGTTTATCCATGACGCGAGTCGAGTGATCCCATCATCTATTTATATTATGCACATAATCACAAACATCACAGAGTTTTACATGAGAAGATTAACACATGCCCATGAGAGACCCGAAAGGGCGGTAACATTTCTTTTGCCTATTTTGTGCAAAAAAGGTTGGCAAATCTATCTATACATATCACCCCACATCGACAATGGTCGAGCACCCTTATAAAGGATGCAATCCCTCATGCACTCTTGAAAAGGAAGGGGGGAAGAAAATAGGGATCCACCACTAGAGACCCCAAGCCCCTGACATTAGGATGGCCATAATGGCGACTCTGTTGGGGATTTCTATAAGAAGACTAGATTCTATTTTGGCATGGGCGTTATTCTTTTCTACATGTGCGCGTCACACCTACCGGTAAGTTCCCTTTTCTCATGTGTTTTACTTTTTTTTTATATATCTCACTCATGTATATATCACTACACATCACACACTTGTACTTAGCTTCACTTTACATTCACATGCTTTGATAGATAAAAACAAATTGCGTCTCTATTGTATTTGTCGTTGTGCAATTCCTCTTTCCATAAAAAATCTTCACAAACCTATAAAAGTAGAACAAAACTAGAATATAGCGGTAAGTGAGGTATCAATCCAAATCTAAGGGTGAAATACAAAATAAACGAAGCCATATGTGTACATTCATTTGCATATTATTATTATTTTTCTATTTTTGCTATTTATATTTTTTATGGATTTTTCAAAGGATTTTTTTAACTAACTAACTATACTAATTTTTATAACAACTAATTAAGAAGTAAAAGCTAATTTAAGAAAAGTGAGATAAACAAAATTGTCCTAATAAGTAAACTAACAAAATTTGACTCATGAGGACTTCAAAATTTCATCCCATAAATGGGAGATTAGCCCTCAATAATCATCATCCAAAATAATAAATATAAAAGTATACAAAAAAGAGCATGTGAGGATAAAACTAAAAGCAATCAAGAGGAGGAGATCAAACCCATTTAAGCCTTTAATTGAATTGGAATCTTCAATTGTACATAAAAAATATCTCAATCACGATCCCTCACTAATGTATTTATTGAATCTAAAATGAAAAGTACAAAATAAAAATAATTAAAAAAAAAGATAATGGATGAATTCATAATGGACAATTAAATAATAAAAAAGATTAGCTAAAAATGCAAATCCTAATATTATAAAATTGTTCATTAGAGCTCATCCAAAGAAATAAATTCTAAATCATAACTTTATGTTGAGATAATTGCTAAAAATGTAAAATCTCAACATAAAGGAATGAATTAGAATTTACCTCCCATAAGGGATGAATTCAACTACATCAATCTATTTGAAATAATTACTAAAAATGCAAAAATTCATTAGAGAGGGGTGGGGTTGAATTTATCCTAGAGATAAATTTTACTAAACACCTCTATATTGAGATATTTGCTAAAAATGCAAATACTCAACATAGAGGGATGGAGAGAATTTTATCACACAAAGCTTAAAAACTATATTGGAGATCCTCTTGAAAATGGCCCAAGTCTTGCATTTATATGGTGCACATGGAGGCTAGGGGTAAGTTGGAGAGTTTATGTTTTACTGTGCAAGGAAATGGTGAGAGGATCATGGGTGAGGGAATAAGGGTATTTTGGACTTAAATGGATGCAAACATGTGGGAGAAGTGTTAGGGGTATTTTTGGGAAAATGATATTTAAGTGGTTAGTTGGGGGTAATAATGGAAAAGGGGTTAAATGGGGTTTTAAAACATGTGGGTGTTACTTTTGGTTTGGTCTTTAGAAGGTGATAAAACACGATTGGGTTTAAAAGGGAGATGGAAAAATGGCTCTGGGAAGGTTGGGTTTGGATGGTTCCGATTGGGTCGCGGGTTGAAGTTTGCGGGGTACGGTTTAAGATGGCTTGGGGCGGGGCTGGATGGATATGGATGGAATCGCCGGCAAAGGTCGAGTTCTGCCGGATTGTGACCTCGGGTTGATAGGGTATGGGTCCAGTTAAGGGAGGTTGTCGCCGGTTTGGAATGGAGGTGGTGTCGTGGGTTCCTTCAGCTCGCCGACCGGAGGGGAGCTCCCCATGGAGGGGGTTAAGGGAGGACGTGAGGTGGTGAAGGTAGTGGGCGTTGATGGTTATGGAGAAGAAGGTGGTGGATGTTAGTTGAGTTTGGTGTTTTTTAATGGGGGATGAGGAGAGAGAAAAGATACGTTGGGGGTTGAAGATTAAGGTGAGGGAGATAGTGTGTGTATGAGTGGGTTAGTTTAGGTGTATGGGGGTATACGTTGTGTGTGTGTGTGTGTTTAATTTGGACACCTAAAAAAAATAACACTAACTAACTAAAAAACTAATAAAATTAAAATTAAAATCTAAAATTAAAATCCTACTCTAAAAATAAAATAAAGACTCAATTAAAAATGAAACTAAAAAGAAATAAAAATAAAAATAAAATTCTATTAAACTAAAACTAAAATCCCAAAAATTAAAATATAATAAAAGTAAAAATAAATGAATTCCTAAAATAAAAAACTAATCAAAATAAAATAAAATTACACTAATGAAAATAAAATATAAAAATAGAAAATCAAACCTAGAAATTCTAAATAAATCTAAAATAAACTCTAAAAATAAAAACGACTCAAACTAAACATCTAAAAAAAGGAAAAAAAAATTAAAAAGGCACAAACTAAATACACACGGGCTTCGGGGTATGTTTAGGCTTGGTTTAGGTTACAATAATGGGGAATTAGTTCCGTTTGATTCACATTTGCTTCGAAATAATGCTTTTTGAACCGCAAACGCAATCAAGCCTGCACATTGAATATTTACGCGCATAAGACCATTATTATCGAGATTAGCAAGTAAAGTACGTCTATTCGGGGTATAAAATGTACACTTTTGGATGCTTAACATGCTTCATACACCACTTAGAATATGCATGCTTAGTCTTTACTAGCACACAAACACACTTTCTAGACTTGTATATATGATCACATATCACACACCACTTGTAGTTGACCCATGCATAGGTTCACTACCACATACTCACTTGTATATACTCACAACTATCCATGCGTAGTATAATTTCCATGACAGATATACTTGTATATGCCTAGTTTAGTATTCCCTTTACTCAGCATTCCTAGGGTATATGACTCTTACCTTCCATTGGCCTCGTACCTTTAGCATATATCGAACGCTTCCCTTCACATCGTACCACTTGACCAAACTTACGACGAGAGGTATAAAGCAGGGAACTCGTTCATGTACGTTGAGTATATCAAATTCTCTCTCTAACTCACTGCCCCCAAGAGGTATATAGTGAGGCAATTCACGTACACTCAGGTATATCAAATGACTTATCCACACGTACCGATGAATGATTTCCCTTATAGGTAAGAGGTATATCGTGGAAGTCATGCCAAAGAGAGGAACACTTCCACTAACCCAACAATTACATAAACCTCATATAGATGTCAAACCTAGGACACTCATATTTAGTTTGCCAGTTACCATGCAAAACTTCGCAAAATTCTGGGTTAACGAACCGCTCGAATTTCGCGTAGTTCACTTTTTTTTTCAAAACAGGACCCCGTTTGTGATCCTCGAAACAAGTCCAACCGTGTTTTACATATTTTCAAACCCCATTTTCCCAATCTCGGGTCCTTTTCGGTATTTTTTCTATATTTAGGAAAACCTAATGCAAGTGAGAACCTAATAATAACATTACTAACAATTATGCTGAGATTCCTCTCCTTTTCCTCCTTTTGAAAAAAAATATGAAAAACATTTTTACTCCTTCTGAAATACCCAAAATTTTCTCCCTCCCTCTTTTGAAAATAATTTCGAACCATTTTCCCTCTTAGTTCGATCGCATAGTTGACTTTGTCCATGCTCCCTATTGGCTTAGATCTTTTATCAAATTTCCCCGAAGATCCGTCAATTTTTCTTCTACCTCATCCGAGTTTGAAATTTATCTTCACTAGCTCTTCATGGAGAACATCGACTCACTGATGAAGGTGCAACCCAATTTGATGACCATCTTGGCCCAACTCAGTGCCAAGATTGACAACCTTCAAATCAAGGTCCATGAAATATAGTATCTGAAAATATAACGACGGTGTGTGATACCGATTTAAATTAATTCGCAAGTTTCCAAGTAAACCTTATTTAATTAGAGTCTATCTTTAAAAAAAGTTAAATCAGCCCCTAAACATGTAACTACGTGTGTGCTTGTGTCAAACCATAAATAGATAAATCATGCAACACAAGTTTAAGGAAAAATCCCTGTAGGGAAAAACCTTTTATTTCATTATAATAAGTAAATCGCAACTTACACGGATTACAATGAAATACAGTGACACACGAATACCCGCAGGCGTCGATCGGTGTCATCAGCAATGAATCCACACTCAGCGAACACACATGTACTGCAATCCAATCATCAAGGGAAGAACCGCAACACTCCTCAATGGCACGCAACCAAAAATCTTTGTAGAGACTCCCACAGTAATGACACGCAATCCTAGGTTGCAGAGATCTCCCCACAAAGATGAACAAAAGAAAAATAGTGTTCTTGGGTTCCAAAAGGATTCACAAAAATATATGAGAATTTTATGTGAATCAAAACATGAGTTTTGAGACTCAAAAATATGAATACTTGAGCCAATAGAAATCTCAAAAACGTCTCTCCAAGTCTTGTAAAATAACT
Source organism: Sambucus nigra (assembly GCA_949130495.1). Classification (NCBI taxonomy): domain Eukaryota; kingdom Viridiplantae; phylum Streptophyta; class Magnoliopsida; order Dipsacales; family Adoxaceae; genus Sambucus; species Sambucus nigra. The sequence goes on from OX422209.1 coordinate 330,241,486, forward strand.
CCCCCGAAGTTGGCTTTTATAAGGAAACCAAAGAGAGTTTTAAAATTCTGGAACTCTGCCAGTACAGGTACCTCGAATCGGTTTGGGTGTACCGCGAACTGGTTTGCCCCCCGAACCGGTTTCGCCTTCGATTCGCAAAAATTCACTGGAACTTGGGTCTTAAACACTTAGCATTTTCCTAAGGTTTTTCTCGGTATTTTCTCCATTTTCAAAGGGCCATAGCTTTTTCACCGTAGCTCGGATTGAGGTGTCGTTTCTTCCAGTATATTCGTTGCGACGATCTCTTTAACTTTACAGATAACAGGACCTTTGTACGGTGGATGTACAATTACCAAACTTCCCTTGAACTTTCATATCTTTCCTTCTTTCACTTTTTTTACTTCTCTTGCATACCACTTGCATAAAGTCCCTAAAATCGTGGAACGTGAAGTCGTTGAGGAAGATGTGGGACACTTGATGGAGATGTTGAATGCTTGATTCTTAGAATTTGGATAGAATATGTCATGTGATATCGTGAAGTGACGTGCCAAATGTAGCGGCATATGACATATACAAATGTAAGATAACAGACATGAGAAAAATGTCCTTACAAATCTCCCCCTATGTCTATGCCAATACATACATAAAAAAATTCGAATTATCAAATAACAAAATTGAATATACAAATCTACCCTTCTATGAACCCAAAACTGGGAATATACAAATGAATAAGTCTTCATCGTTTGTTCTTAAATTCTTCATAACTTTTCTCATCAGGGTGTGCAACATATGATCATCAATTTAGTACCTACACACATGAGAAAAAGAAAAATACCAAGTGACGTATTGAGTTTGAAATGAGATAAACATAGATACCAATGTATGAGAAGAGCATAAGTGAAATCTCAGAAACTCCCCCAAAATTTAACTCCCCCATAAATAATAATTCTTTCTCCCCCTTTTTATTATGTCCCCAAATAAACAAATGAGGAGAATCAAACAAGAAAAGTCGGGGTGTCACCGTATTCAAAACAAGGAATCAATCAGATGGAAAATGCGCTCTTGCAAAGAGATACTCAAAAAATATTCACAAACTATTTTTGATTTTTTAAAATTTTCGCACAAAAATAAGATACAATTTGTAAAATACGTAAAACATGACACAAAAATCACACCATGGATTTAAACTCAAACAACCAAGTAATGGAAATGGAATGTATGGGTGTGAACTTATTCGATTGGAAAATAAACTCAATCAATCATATGTGCACAATGCATACGTGTACTCCTAACGAATGAACATCAAAAGTATCATTAGGTGTAAAGATTGTTGAATTTATATGACATCGTCTTATGCAAATCAACAAATCAAAGTCAAAGTGATTTCCACACCAATAACGTCCAAAACTATTTAGTGATTTTCAAGACTTTCAAGGATGTGCAAACCCGTTTAAAATCTCCAACCAAACTCTCTCATGCATATTTTCTTTTAGAGGAAATGTAAATTCTCAAACATTGGAGAATTGGCAAAAACCTAATTGGCCCATAATTGGCATGAATTTCTTTTTATCGCCACTAAATTTTTTCTGGCTCTTTTAAACCTCTTTGGACCTCGGATAAAAAAATTCCTCAATTTTTTAGGTCCAATTTAAATGGTGGCTTAGTATTCTCAAAGGCCAAATGAACCTTTCACAGCCCTTCCCCATTTTTTAAATAAAGCACACAAACTCACAAAAGGGTTCTTATATGCACAACTTTGTTATCAAGTTTTATTGCGCTTGGTTCGCTTTAAGGACATGATTGAAGTGAAAACATCCAACCAACATGTGATAAGACAAGCACAATAATCAAACATATCCGTGCATGTGTGCAATAAAGGAAATCATGAGCCAAACATGTAGGAAGTGACACTTAATTACATCTCAATGACTCCAAACATTATAAAGCACATGGATGAATTGACCTATTGTCTCAAAAACACTATCAAATAGTCACATGAATAAATGGAATGATGTTGTGACTCGGTCATCCTAAGTGTCCATCCATAAAAGGTGCAAACAAAAAATAAAAATCTTTTTGGATTTTTCAAAAAATTTAAAAACAAAAATCTATACAAAATGTACATGTCACAACGCTAGCAAAAATATATTAAGAAGCACAACTAGCGTATAACAAACATGCAAACACAATCATCTATATGATATGACAAGAGAAGGATCATGTGCAAGAAAATGAGAATCAACTTGTCTAAAATCTAGTGCCTCTAAAAGTGATTTCCTAATCCAAATAGATGTGAAACATCGTGTAGGGGATTTGGGAACCATGGGAACACTAGACATAGACTTCCTAGAACATTTTCCAAGATCGAAACAAAATCTCCTAAGGTGACCTTTCCTACCACAATATGAACATGTAAACGGGTGGAACGACACCTATGGGTTGACCTTTTCTAACATCCTAAAAATTGGTTGACCCTCAAAAATAAATAATGTTTTGGCTTTAGAATTAGAAGCATGAGAACAAGTTGAGCCATTACCATCACTATTAAACCTACTTGAATCGTTTAAATCATTTTTCAACTTCAAAATATTTGATTCAACTAACAAATTAGACTCTTCCAAAGACAGGGATTTCTTTTTCAAATTTTCAATTAAACTTAAAAGTTTATCTCGCTCTCCCTCAATTAAAACAAACTTTTCCCTAAGAGTCTCTTCACGTGCCATAAACCCATTGACTAAAATATTTTTATCCTCTTTGGAACAAACACAAACCATCGAATTTTTAAGGTCCTCCAATTCTTTCTCTAAAAATAGGACCCTATCATCGCTCTCCTTCTTGGACAATTTTAAAGCAACAAAGTCATGGTCCAAGGAAACAAATTTTTCACGATAAAAATCTAGTTGATTTTGAACCGTTTGCAAAAGATCCATCGCAGATTTAAAATGAGAATTTTCTTTTTCCAAAACTTTAATTATTTTTGTAAACTTCAAATTCAAACGATTTATATCATCAAAACTTTGACTCGAGTCATCAAAGGGGGGCATCCGATTAGATAAGTGCTCCATCGAAAAAATTGCGATTTTCAAAATTGATTTTCTTTTTAAAAATATCACAAAAATTTTGCAAAAAACAAAGATCACGTGATAAATTAGCGTAACCCGCTCTGACACCAATTTGACGACGTGAGAAGTCAAATTGTGTCAAAAAAATATATCCTTGAAAAATCAGGATCACGCGATAAATTAGCATAACCCACTCTGATACCAATTTGTAAAATATGACGACGGTGTGTGATACCAATTTAAATTAATTCGCAAGTTTCCAATTAAACCTTATTCAATTAGAGTCTATCTTTAAACAAAGTTAAATCATCCCCTAAACATGTAACTACGTGTGTGCGTGTGTCAAACCATAAATAGATAAATCATGCGACACAAGTTTAAGGAAAAATCCCCGCAGGGCAAAACCTTTTATTTCTTTATAATAAGTAAATCGCAACTTACACGGATTACAATGAAATACAGTGACACACGAATACCCGCAGGCATCGATCGGTGTCGTCAGCAATGAATCCACACGCAGCGAACCAATATGGACCGCAATCCAATCAGTAAAGGAAGAACTGCAACACTCCTCAATGGCACGCAATCATAAAACTTCGTACAAACTTCCTCAGCAATGTCACGCAGCCCTCGGCTGCAGAGATCTCCCGAAAAAGATGAACAAAAGCGAAATAGGGTTCTTCGGTTACAAAAGGATTCAAAAAAATATATGAGAATTTTGTGTGAATCAAAACATGAGTTTTGGGACTCAAAAATATGAAGACCTTATCTAATACAACTCTCAAAAATGTCTCTCCAAGTCTTGTAAAATAACCCCCCCGAAGTTGGCTTTTATAAGGAAACCAAAGAGAGTTTTAAAATTTTGGAACTCTGCCAGCGTACAGGTACCTCGAACTGGTTTGGGTGTACCGCGAACCTGTTCACCCCCCGAAATGATTTAGCCTTCAGTTCGCAAAAATTCGCTGGAACTTGGGGCTTAAAAACTTAGCATTTTTCCAAGGTTTTTTTCGGTATTTTCTCCATTTTCAAAGGGACATAACTTCTTCACCGTAGCTCGAATTAAGGTGTCGTTTCTTCCAGTATCTTTGTTGTGGTGAGCTCTTCAACTTTACAGATGACCGGAACTCCGAAGGATGGTTGTATAATTACCAAACTGCCCTTGAACTTTCATATATTGTCTTCTTTCACTGTTTTAACTTCTCTTGTGTACCACTTACATAAAGTCTCTAAAATCAGGGAATGTGAAGTCGTTGAGGCAGACGTGGGACACTTGATGGAGATGTTGAATAATTGATTCTTAGAATTTGGATAGAAGCCATCATGTAATATCATGAAGTGACGTGCCAAATGTAGCGGCGTACGACATATACAAATGTAAGATAACGGATATGAGAAAAATGTCCTTATAGTATCACTGGGCCAAGATTCTCAAAGAACCCGAGGTTATCTTTCCTCGAGCCATGGGTCAACCTACTCCCGAGCCTGTTTGGGTCCTAGAAGTGTGTCAACATGCTCTTTTCACCTCCCCTACTAATGGGCCTCCACCAGCTCAACTCTGGCTCCCCATCCCTAATCTTGCCCAATTAGGGTCTAACTTGCAGTACCTACAGATTCTAAGGAAGGGGAACTGAACAAGGTCATGGAATACTTCAAGATGTTATCGAAGAAGTTTGACATAATCATGATATCCAGGAACTACATGCACTACACCTATATGTTTCGTATCATGATGCCAGACTGATAGAGAAGTTTAAGATGCTAAACATTGAGAAGTTTAGGGGAAGCGGGTCCCTAATTATTCACCTTTAAAGCTATCATCAATCTATGACCCTCCTTAGTTCCTCAGAAGAGATAATAGCCAATATTTTATAGCCTTGACAGAATGCACTCTTTATTGGTTTTTATTCCTCGAGGAATCCAAAATCCATAGTTATGAGGATTTCTCCTGATAATTCAAGTCACGGTACAAGTACAATGAGGAGATAGAAGTTACACGTTGAGATTTGGAGCTTCTTAAGTAGAATCCTAGTGAAACAATTAATAGATTCATAGGAATGTCGAGAGAGAAAGATTCTACCATGACCAACAGACCCTCCAAGGAGTAATAAATCAGTATCGTGAAGAAGAACTTCTTACCGCATATGTGAGCACCCATTGTGATTTACACTAGTGTGTTGGACATACTATCGACCAGTGCTTCCATCTTTAGAATGTGATTCAAGGTTTAATTGACCGAGGTATCATCACCCCACCATCTAATCCTAAACCCAGCATCACTCATAGCCCACTTCCAACTCAAAAAACTTCCATCTTTCAAGAGAATGACCCAGAATTGGATCCACCTGGTTAAATTGTTCCCAATAAAACACTCATTATACCCATATTTTCACCCAAATCGCTCAAAGTTTGCTCATATTTTCTCTTACACCCTACCTGCTTTACCGACCAATCTATATCACTCCGCATAAGGGTTTGTATTGCCCGATGTACCTGGTGTGAAGGGAAGGATATGGATTTACCTATTGTATTGAACTAACTTTTGGAGTGAAATTTCCTGCTCAGATGATCGTCGATTGTCACAAATTCAGTGACTTGTTCATGGAAGCCTAAAATGGGCTTGGAAGTCATATGATTGTGTGGTATATGTTAATTAAGTCAATCTAGATGACGTAGTGCATATTATGGCCAATGGATTTCGATAAACAGGTGAAATTTGCAGTATTGATGAGCTACTCATCGCTTTTAAGCTTTAGGGACGGTTGGTCCCTTCACTCCTGAACCTCCCCGTTGAGTGGGGAGATCTGTACGATGAAGTGGTCGAGGTTATTGAATGCATGGATTTCTTTAGTCAAGAGGGTATAGTCTCCACCGAATGGGGAGATGACTTTAATAGCACAGATGACGAGCCCAGTCAGGAAGACACCAGTTTAGTAGCCAGTTTATGCAGAATAATATCCTTCGAAGATCTATCGGCAGAAATCAACAAGGTAGACATTCAACCAGAAATAGATGAAGACACGTGGGTATTATTCTTCCCCACCTCAATAAATCACATAACCAGATCACGGAGAGACTACAAAGACCCGACTCCTCATGTGATCGAGACAGATAAGGGAAAAGGAGTTGCAGAAGAACTTCCTATGTCAGAGATTACCATAAAAAAAAGTAAACTCCTTGACCAACTTAAGAAAAACCAAGCTAACATCACCTTATAGAGGCTTTTTATGTCCTCCTAGTTGCACTGAAATGCTCTAATAATACTCCTCATTAGGACTACAGTCTGTGCTTCCACCACACCCAAATAAGCCGTAAACATGGTTGGGTCCTTGACTTCTTTTAGAATCCTCTCCTTTTTTAAAGCATAGATACAAAAGATCATCGCTGACCACAATTATGCCCTCAAAATATCCTTTAACTTTTTGGGAAAGATAGTCCCGCTCTCTCTTGTTGATAATGGATCCACCCTCAAAGTTTGACCTATCAGAACCTTTAATTACTTGGGTTTGAAGGTTGGTGATCTCACACCCACTTTCATCATTGTGCGTGCTTATGACAATACCTGCCTAGAGGTAATGGGATCCATAAAACTCATATTAGGGGCTAGACTTATCAATTCGGTCACTGAGTTCTAGGTTATTGACATCCTAGAATGTTTCAACCTTTTTCTTAGCCATCCATGGCTCTAAAGTATCTGAGGGGAATCATCTTCTCTTCATCAGAAACTAAAATTCTTCCCCAATGGCCAGGTTATCACTATCTTAGGGATGGCGATAGTTCATACACCACTAGTTATAGTAATCCGGTATTAGAGATCTAGCATGGGATGAATGACATTCTTCTCTTCAACTTCAGAGTCAACCCACTTCCCCTTCCAGCAGGCGATAGTTTCAAAACCAAGTCTATTTGGAATACAACCCTCATGTCAATCTCAACGTGATTTAGATGTTAAAAAACATGCAATTCATGCTAGGAATGGGTATAGGACGACACCAGCAAGGGATCATTGTGCCTATAGTCTTGAAGGAGGCCTTTCCCCCATGTGGATTGGGATATCAACCCTCACCAAAAGAACTCAAAGCCCTCCGACGCCCATGTCCAAAAAGAAGCTTGGAAGAAGAAAATAATGTTTCGAGAGACTCTTTGAATGAAAGGTTTATCAAGGAAGGAGAATATTTCCCTTTGTGAGTCTTCCCATACAATGGTATGACCTCATTGATAAGAAGATGAATCGGGGCTATAAATCTTCTTTTAAGATAGCAACCCTCTGGCCGCAGACTCTCAGCATAGTGTTCACCCTCTCACAAATTAAGTCGTGATATTTATCGCGTATGGAAAGTGATTTCGAGGACTCATTCAACCTATAAACACTAGGGTTGAGTCTTTGCATGATCCATTCAGATGCTGTGCCATTAGACCCATCGACTCAGATCAGAGTTACTGACATGCTTCTCATTATTTGGAATGCCATGCCTATCCAACATGCCCACATTCAAACCTATACTACTGCCTACCCTATCCAAATCTCTTTATTCAGTGTTGTTGTTCCCTTTTTTGATATCAATAACTGAGACCTCTTTTGATGAGGTTCTTAATGACGTTTTCCCGAGAAATAAACAAAGATTTCGAGTATCTTATTATGCCATTCATTAATTGTCTTGATTATATTTAAACTCTTGATGATGATGATTTTTCAAATGAACCATTCTTAATTGATCTTAATAACGATAATAACAAAAAACATAATCGCGTTAAAATTAATGATGATGAAATTATTATTATTAATATCGTTCTAGTAGTCATCCGCATGAGACTAGGTGTGGTCCACCCTTAACAAGCATGCTTAATTCGAGGAACTACTGAAGGAATTGGTGGACGTCTTTGCATGGTCATACAATAACTTGCCCGACAATGACCCCAAAATAGCTCAATACAAGATCCCAACATTCCCGGAGTTCAAACCAGTCAAACAAAAGTTACGTAAGCTCCGCACTGAATGGATGCTCAAAATCAAAGAAGAAGTGGCCAAACAACTAAAAGTAAGTTTCACTCGCATAATCGAATATCCTACATGGCTCGCCAACATTCTCCCTATGCTAAAGTTAGGAGGGAATGTCCGCATGTGTGTCGTCTACCAGGATTGAACAAAGATTCCCCGAAGGATGATTACCCATTACCCAACATCGACATGATCGTGGAAAACACGTCTAACCACGCCCTCAAGTTATTTATCGATTGATTTATCAGATATAATCAGATCATTATTCACCCTAACCATCAAGATAAAATCACCTTTATCACCCCATGGGGAACTTTCTGCTACACTGTTATGCCATTTGGAATCGAGAACATCGGGGCTACCTACTAGAGGGCTGCGACAACCATCCTGCATGACCTTATTCACATGGAGGTCGAGGTCTATGTGGATGATATAATCATAAAATCTAAGACTCTAGAAGGCCATATTACAGCCCTTCAAAAGTTTTCTAAGCGATTGAGGAAATACCAAATGCGGTTAAACCCATAAAAATGCATTTTTGGCATCACAATAGAAAAACTCTTAGGATTCATGGTCAGTGAAATAAGAATCGAAACACACCTTGCCAAACTAAAAGCCACACCTAAGATTCCACCACTATAGACGGAGAAGGAAGTCCAAGGATTCCTGGGAAAATTACAATACGTTAGTCGGTTCATTCGCCACGTGACCTATGTCTGTGAATCCATTTTGAAGCTTCTCCGAAAAGATTCTACTAAAGTTTCGAATGGGTCCCGCCAACGAGAATTTGACTAAATCAAATAATACCTCACTCAACCACTGGTGCTTATGCCTTTGGAGGAAGGTCTCCCCCTCCTCCTATACTTGACACTCACAGATACTATAGCAGGGGCTTTGCTATCCAAATATATTGAAGAATCTCGTAAGGAAAGGGACATTTACTATACCAACTAGAAATTAGTCGGGTATGAAATCAACTACGTTGCTTTGGAGAAAGCATGTGTTGCCCTAGTTTGGGCCACTCAGAAATTATGGCATGACATGCTTGCCTTCCCCATCCAAATTGTATCTTATATGGATCCCATTAAGTAAATGGCCCAATGGTTAATGTTATTAGTTAAGTTTGATATTATATATGTTGCGCAAAAATTTATAAAAGGGAGATCCATCTCTGACTACCTTTCTAATTACCCCATGAAAGAAACTGATGATTGGGTCTTTGAATTCCTAAACAAAGATATTCTCTACACTTTTCAGGAGAATATTTGACAACAAATGTTCTTTAATGGAGATTCCAACAAGAAAGGATACGACATTGGGATACTCCTAATCTCCCCTAATGACTCTCACACCCCTATTGCCTTTAAACTAGATATTTATTGTACCAACAATATTATCGAGTATGAGGCATGCACTATAGGCCTTAACATTGCCCTCCAAAAAGGGATGACACCTGGATGTATACAGAGACTCTGCTCTTATCGTTTACCGAATTCTCAAAAAATGGAGAAGCTCCTACCCTTCCATGCCCACCTAGAAGAACTGGCCTACTAGTTTAATGATGTCTCCTTCCATTACCTGCCTCATGTAAAGAACAACCTAGCTTATTCCCTTACTACCCGGGCTTCCATGGTCGACATGCCCAAGGGAATAATAAAGGCCCCTTTCCTGGTTCAAAAACAAGCTAAACCTAATCATTGATACCACATTGAACTTGTTCCCAAGGAAGATTCTGATATAGTCGGGTTATGGTACTATGATATTTGGCATCTCTTACAACATGGTAGGTATCCCCAAGATGCCGATAATAAAGATCGTGCGACCTTTTGCAAACTGGCTGCCCAACATATCGTCTGTAATAAAGAACTATTTAAGAGAAGCTTTGATGAAAACCCCTTGCACTACATATGCAAGGGCTGATGTTTAAGAAATGATACAGAAGATCCATAGTGGGGAATTCGGGTCCCACATGGACGGTCAAATTCTTGCTAAAAATATCATCCGTCAGGGATACTATTGGACCACCATAGTTCAACATTCCATTGACTATGTCCGAAGATGTCTCAAATGCCAACAAATTTGCTAATATCCAATACTTGTCTCCTCGATAACTATATAAAATGACCTCTCCTTATCCCTTCTCCGCCTGGGGCATTGACATCATGGGGAAAGTTACTCCCAATGATTCAAATGGTCACGAATTCATCCTGGTCGCCATGGATTAATTCACTAAATGGGTCAAAGCCGAGTCATACGCGATAGTGAATGCTAAAGAAGTGGTAGGCAAGTTTATCAAAAAGAACATCATCTTCCGATACAAAGTTCCCCACGAGTTAGTGTCAGATTATAGGCTCCATTTCCAAGATGAAGTTATAGAACTAGTTAACGAGCATGGGATTCAGAGGAATAAATTTTCTCACCCCAAACCAATGGTGTTGTCTAAGCCACCAATAAAATCCTTAAGTCCATAATCAGTAAGATGACTGAGAGTTGCAGATAATGAGACGATCGGATCGCTTACCCCCTCTAGACTATCGCGCTTAAATCATAGCACCTACTGGGGCTAACCCTTATTTACTAGTATACGGCATGAAGTTATCCTACCATTGAGATGGAAATACCTTCCCTCCGTGTATTGGTCGAAAGCAAGGTAGAAGATGTAGAATGGCACTAGAGTCTCTTAAAAGAATTATAACACTTGGATAAAAAGATCCTGAAGGCGTTGTACCATATACAGGGATGCCATTACCAAATAGCACGATCATTTAATAGGAAATTCAAGGACCCTGGTGTCCAGGAAGGAGACAATGCCCTCAAAGAGATTATAGAACCTGTCTAGGATCCTAGTGAGAAAACCGAATTGGAGTGACCCATATATCATGAAGAAGATTCTCTCACATGACGCCATTATGCTCATAGACCTTGATGGAGAATATATGGTGCGTCTTGTCAGCCTGGACTATCTCAATAAGTTTCACCCTTATTCCAAAATCTCGACGCGCTACGACTCTTCTCATCCCCTTCTATTCTAAAAGAAATCTATTCATTTCCCCTATCCAGAACTATATGTGACCTAATCCTCTCAAAAATATTTTATTTTTAAAATGAAACTCATAGTAATTTTCAAAATCCGTAGAGGTACATAGGAAACCCATACGCCATACATGGGTTCGGTCCCATTCTTCTCACAAAATGCTATTCTTTTCTAACCGTAGAGAACGGAAGTTCATTTTATCATTTACATGAACAAAAGTATTATGTATGCCTTAGCGATTAGTATAGATAATTCAAATGTAAAACTCATCAAGGGGCATAAAAAATATGTTTAAAATCAACTTTTATTTCTAATTAGGATAATGACGTTATTTCATGAAGTATCAACATCGGGAGTCAAATTAACCACCCCTCTCCGCTAACCAAACTAATCCTAAACAAACCTAACCCTACCAAAATACCCAAAATTATCCCCAAAACTCCAAATATAATAAAACATCCTAATCATCATAGCTTTACAAAAGTCACCAAAAGCTTCACACAATTCACTGCCTTCAACCTCCAGATGGCCCTACTTCATCATCATTACCATCCATGGGAGGTCCCCAAGTTTCCCACTCCTGATTAGTACTTTGTATGCAGTCCATGGATCGGTACTCCCTAATAAACCTGGACATAACCATACCACCGCCTTCCATGGTGCCAAAAGCCACAAACCATCTATGACCGATCTCTTTCGCTAGAACCTTCTCCACTACCCGCTTCCATAGACATTTTTGTTAGTCCCCATATACATGACATGACACTTTTATGGACTATGATGAATGGATAAACAACCGACAGTGCTTCCATAAAGAGAACAACATCATCCTCAACGATTCAGTCAAATTTTCCACCCAGAAGAAATTTGTTATATGAGGAGGCATGATATATTCCCACCCGAATTGGTACAGGAGCCGACATGGGAAATAAAAATAAGTATGACGAAGGACCACCAACTGCACATACCTATAATCTCCAAGATGTAAGATAGGGAGTAAGTCCCCCACCATGGCACTAACTAACGAAGGCATTGGGCTCCATGATATACAAGTCAGTTTACCTAACTCTCTACACATGGGCTGAAGCTGAAGAAAGTATGAACAAAGAAATTGGGCATAACCTTCAAAGGGTACTCAATGGGGGCCGCCAGACGGAATCTCTCTGCATGCCACATAAATAGCATTACGGGGCTCCCCCTCAAAAAGTCAAAGCGCCCTCCTTGCAAGAATCCTATCCATTCACGGTCTCAGCCAACACCACCTCCGCGGGATTATGTCGATAAAACATCTAGAACATTATCATAATAATCTGGGATCCGCAGTCAAGTCCTCTGTCACCAATAAAATCCTCGCAGTAAGTCGTATGGTGATAGACCCAGCAAAATCAACATCCTCAAAACCCCTCAGACTCATGGAATACATAACCGCCTGGAGAAAAGTGGCCCCTCCAATAACCAACAGTCTAGCTGTCAAAGGAGATATGTGAAGAAACTCTGATAAGAAAACTCGGAGAGAACAGGAGAAATCAGGCAAAGCCTTTTGCCACACTGAGTTTAACCCCTAACATGGCCGAGAACTCCTCATAAGTTGGACAGACCTCGCCCATACTGAAATGGAAAATGTGATCTTAGGGATACCAAAACTTTACTGCTGCATCCAACATGTTTTGATTTATAGCACGGTTGCACCACAAAAAAACTCGATGGAGGTTGAAAGCGTCATAGTCCACATTATACAAACACATGTTCTACAGACCGTCAAGATAAGAAGAAAATCTTTCAGTCATAGGTAATACCATTTGAAAGGATTAATTTAGAGCAAGAAAGAAGAATGTGGGTATTGGTGGAGAAAACCCCATCCAACACACCCCCTCCTATACTTAAAAACCTTGGCTACAGACAAGGACCTTAGAAACTCGAGAAGAATACGACCCCACTATAGTACTGTGAAGTGCAGGAAAGTGCAATCAAGGCTTAAGGATTATTTACTTGACCCCATGTCGATTGGCAGGCCAAGGGGTATGTCGTCAACCCCCCTAATTTGAAAAATTCCATCTTTCCTTTTTTATCAAAATCAATTTCAAAAACTCCTCAATTTGAAAAATTACCCCCGGGTTATTTACTCAGTTCTTTCTCTCAAGAAAATCATTTTCTATTAAAAATAAATTCATACTCAAAAATCCTTTTTTTGGAGTTAGTAATTTAATAACAATTCTTACGTTTGTCATTCTCATAATAAACAAATCTCAGTAGAAAATTAAAAGTGCATGTAGGATAAGTAACTAAATCAAGAGAAATGCCAAAAAGAAAATGCATTTTCCTTCATATATATTGCTTCACTGAGTTACATTTTTACAGATAAGAAAAAAATAAAAAAACAATCCCAAAATATCTCTCTTTAACCCTCAACCCCCATGGAGAATGAGTTTCCCCTAGCGTTGAGCGATGGATCCTCCACTACCAGGACCCGAGCCCTCATCAGAAATGGTAGGCGGCACAAAGCATGAAGAAGCTAAGCTCTTAATATACTCCGACATTGAGGATATCTAAACCTTGATATACCTCAGCCAAGTAGTCGACACCCGAACATACTTCAAGGAGAAATATTAAAAGGCAAGTCAATTAGTCAACAAACCAAAGAAAGTCAACACAATAAGAAGAAATAGAAAAAAATATACCGCAGGCAAAAGGGCATCGTCGGTAAGACCCGTCCATCCCGAAAACGATGCGTGAGGGTTATGCGGCATGCTCACTGACTCCTCGATGTGTAATAAGAAATTGTAAATAGGGGATTAATCTCAATAATCGGAGCCTCCTTTGCTACCCCGACATACCACCACCTGCACAATGGGTCGATCCCACCAGCACATTGGTCCCCTGTCCGAAGATGTAGTGGTTGGATGCATGTTCTCCACGTCTTAGATAAAAGGGGGCATAAGCTAGCTCGTCATGAAGTCTAGGTAGTCATAACTCATCGTCGTATCCGTGTAGAGTGTTTAAGGCTCACCAATCTTCTCCGTTGTTCGGGCATCATATGATATCTCCCCCACCCACCTCATGTACATCGGTGGAGTCGACGGTGGTACCAACACCTCCTCCTCCACGATCTACCTAATCACCATCTCACCTAGGTACGGGACATAGCCAAACTCATCCACGATCAATCGTCGTATCTGCAAATGTAGGCCACTTACCCCCATATCCCATGGAGTCACCCCTAGAGGTAAAAGGTCACCTGCAATCCCCAATAGAGAATCAGTAACTATTTAAGAATGAAAAAACGAAAAGACTCAGAGAAGATATAACGATAACCTAATCACTTGTCAGGACGTTCAGAGTCTGTCGCATATTCGCTATGGACAAAGCCTGATTCGACCTCCAGGTGGACTTTTGCCATCGAAACATCCGAAAAAAGTTCCCCAAACTATTATCCTTTAGGGATATCAACCATGCATTACACCCGATCACTTCGTACAACCACGTTTGCAAAGTACATAAATCACTAGAAAGAAGCCAAAAAAAAAAGAGAATGCAAGGAAATGCATGAAAAAGAAAATGAATTCAAAATTACCTCCAAAAGATATGTGTCCTGTGTAGAAGTCTAGGGGTAGCACCGACTGAAAGCATCCAAAGAAAACTATAGGGATGCTAAGGCCAGGCTCCCCCAATCATACAGAAATTGTACAAAAATACAGCAAGAACCAGTGGGACAACGTCACCACTCGTCGCCACCCAAAACCACCCAATAAAAGAAAAATAAACAAATGGTTTGTCTGTCTCACCTGCCCCCCGTTAGTCACATACACCCTCATATGCATAAGAGTCTCCTTTAAAGCAGAAATGCAAATTAAATCTCCAAAAATGATCCTACCCACATCACCCAACACCTTCCGGACCACCTCCGGTGTCACCCTCAGCGTATGGTCCACCAATATCTAAAATAACTCACAATCTAGCCTGTCAGCTCCTGAACATCTATGGGATTCACCGTTACCTCACCAAATCCAAGATGAAAAGTTTTGGTAGTGTCCCACCACCTCTCTCCCAGAGCACACAAAATCGGAGTAGAGCGCAGTGTCTCGTCTAAAGCCTTCGCCAAGTGAATAAAACCTACACAGGAGACCATCCAACATACCACACTAGGAATCTTCTCCCAAACCTCCTTCAACACCTTTATCCCTCGAGACTGGATAGCCGAATGAGTGATGTCAGTCTATAAAAGAAAAAGAAGAAAAATCCATCACTAACACAAAAGAAGAAAAGGAAAAATGAAAAGGAATACAAAAAGTCACTAGACTTACATAGACATTAGGTTCCTCGCCCTAGATAAAAGATAGTGTGCCATATCACGCAAAAGAGTACTCTCATTAACCACAGGCTCAAACAGATCAAATACATTCTCATTGCCCAAAGCAAAAGGCACCTTAGATTTCCACCCCAGCCCATCCCAGTCATCGATAACCAACCACACATTGTTGTACACCTCACTTGAAAGCGTCATTTGAAGTCCTGAGGAAAAAATGACTTAAGAAAGGTTTTTAGAGGGATAAAGTAAAAGATTCAAACACTTGAAAGTGTGAAAAATGGGGAGGATTTTCCCCTTTTATTAAAGGCTAAGGGGCCTACCGATCTATAGCCCCTTTGACCATATTGGTCGACAGGTGTCTTTTACCATTCCCAAGGAAGCCTAGGAGTTCATGACCTTGCATATTGGAACCTCCCCAAGACTTCCTATTGGCACCCCTCTAAATTTCGAACGAAAAATGCCAGAAAATTCCAAAAACATCCCAAAAATTGCCCGAAAAATCTCTAAAAATCCCAGAAAATATAGTTAGTCTATTTTCCCAAGAAAATCATTTTTGGAGCATCAAGCCCATTATAAACTCTCAAAATACATAGCTTAATTAATTCTACACCCTTATCTCTAGCATAAATCGCCAACCAGGTTCAACTTACAAACCTATCCTCAACATATTCCATAAGTAGAACCAACGATGCATCTGCAGCCAAATATACTAGTCCCCAGCCTAAAAATCCACCAGTGGAGTTTCAAGAACACATAATCCCCATCCGAATATCTCAAAGATAAATCCTTACCCAACAAAGAATCAAGTTAATCCCCAACGTAACCACAGGTGCATCCGTACACTCAGATAATTTAAAAACTTCCCAGGATAGTAACTCCTAGCGTCATAACTTTAGGTCCTCAGAATTGACCTCGTCTTTAGGTCCTCAGAATTGACCTCGGCCCTCATAATCGTTGTTCATCAACTTTAGGTCCTTAGAATTAATCTCGTTCCTCAGAATTGTTCGCTATAACTTTTGGTCCTCATAATTGACTTTGGCCCTCATAATCGGTTGTCATCAATTTTAGGTCCTCAAAATTCACCTTGGCCCTTAGAATTGACCATGGCCCTTGGAATTGGTCTCTAAAACTTTAGGTCCTCAGATTTGAACTCGGCCCATAGAGTTTGTCGCTACAACTTAAGGTCCTTAGGATTGACCTCGGCCCTTAGAATTGGTCGTTATAACTTTAGGTCCTTAGAATTAACCTCGACCCTCAGAATTGGTCGTTATAACTTTAGTTTCTCATAATTTACCTCGTCCCTCAAAATCGATCGCTAAAACTTTAGATCCTCAGAATTTACCTCGGTCCTCAGAATTGGTCGCTACAAGCTTTGGGTCCTCAGAATCGACCTCGACCCTCGGAATTGGTCATCCTATAAAAACTTTAGAATTAAAGTTGCCCGCCAAATTGGTATCCCTAGCCCCTTAAAACCAATATTAACACATCTTTGACCCGCTGAATCGAACATCTTCATATTTCTTACGTCTTCAGAATTGACCTCGACTTGCTGAATCGATCAACCTTGTCTTCTAGGTCCCCAAAATCAACCTATAAAACCTCTTTCACAACGTCGATGTGTTTGCTATCAATCGACGACCTTCACATGTTCCAATCTCTCTCATCAAGGGGATCTTTGTAGACACCCCATCTTAGGACCCCCCCAAGAACCTCTTTAGGCCCCTAACATTCACTCATCCACCACAAACCCTAGGTCATACTTTGAGTACCGATCTAGAGGCCACTGAGAACTCTCAAGTTCCGTTTGACTCAAATAAACTTCCTCACCTTAGTCAAAACTCAATGAATATTCAAAGGGAGATGAATCCCTTTTCTAACGGTCCACCTTGTGCATGAATCAAACTTATGGTTCAGGCGAATGATCCGTTTTACTATCAAAAACTGATCTGGAGGCCACCATTAATGCTCTCATGCCCCATTTTGACCCAAATAAAATTCCTCGCATGAGTATAAGCTCAATGAATCTTCTAAGGGATTTGAATCCCATTTCCAAATGTCCATCCCGTGTGTGAGTCAGACTTACGATTCGGACGAACGATCCATTTTATCCTAAAAATTAATTTAAAGGCCACCGGGCACTCTCGAACTCCGTTTGACTCCTGTCAGCTCTTCATCTCGAATGAGACTGAATGAATCTTTTAAGTGAAATGAATAGACTTTATAACGATCTATCCCGCGCATGAATCATCCTTACGGTATGGACGAATGATGCATTTTACTTCGAAAGGTCATCGGGCGCTTTCGGGACCCATTTGACTAAGGTCATCTCTACGAATCGAATGAGACTGAATGAATCTCCAAAGGGATCTGAATACCCTTTTCCAATGGTCCTTCTCGTGCACAATTCTGACTCACGGTTCAGAAGAGCAATCCTTTTTTCTCAAGGAATTTCTTATCGAGTGACCAATGGGTGCTTTCGAGCCTTATTTGAACTTGGTTAACTCTCAAACCCGAGAGTGTCTAAATGGATTCTTAAAGGGATCTTACTACCCTTTCCAACGATAAGCCCTATGTGTGATTCTAACTTACGGTTCACATTTTACAGCCAATTGTCAAAAAACCTGCCTCAGACTGCTAACTGGTAACCCCAGGACCCTACTGATCAACTGTGTGCATGGGGTTTTATCCCACATTCCATCCATCATTTTCATAATCTTTTGAGAAAAGTTCCATACACCTCCTCAAACCACCATCACTTCACCTTTAGGTCAGCACATTTACAAGGAAGATCTACTTCAATTCATCACAAGGAGATCCATTTCTTCCTCTTTGTCTTTAGTTTCTCTTAATTTGGCATTATTTACCTCATTTTCTCTTTAGTATTTTACTTCATCAGATCACACATCTAAATTCTAAGTTTTTTATTATTAGTATTTGCACATACTTTTTTTCATAGAAAAACCCAAAAAATAAGAAAAAGAGGGTTCACTGGTATATTCCAAACGGGGATTTCTCATCACACTTACTCACACTAAAAAACTTTTTCCCATACACACACATATAATAAAGTCCCCGATTGGATTTATGGGTTGAACCCCACCTTGTATTGTTTTCAAACTACGTGGACTTTGATGCCCTCTGGGCTACGTAGGCGTATTGGATGAATCCCTACTCGAGTCCTCCCACATATAGTTTGTTATTTTATTCCCATCATATATTCATGATATATACATTTTATACATGCTTATTTGGTTGTGTCTTATCCAATATACTCAATCGTTCATTCATAATGATTTTCGAATCGATAAACACTTTCATCATATTTTATATTATTACAATTTTGGGAATACTCTTAAGGATGACCTCACTATGCCTTTATCCATGACGTGAGTCGAGTGATTCCATCCACCATTTATATTATTCACATAAGCAAACACATCACGGATTTCTATAGGATAATATTAACACATGCCTATGAGAAATCGAAAGGACGGGACCGGTGCCTAACACCTTTCCATTCCGTAACTTAGTCCCCAGACCTTTGAACTACTTAGTTTTGCAAGCACCAATATTGTCTTTGATATCTTTCTCTCAAGGAGGCGACATTTCTTTTGCCCGTTTTGTGAAAAATAGGCTAGCAACTCTATCTCTATATATCACCCCACATCGAATACGATCAAGTACCTCTATAAAGAACACAATTCCATGTGCACTCCGAAAAAATAAGGGAGAGGGATACACCTTCAGAGACCCCGACCCCCCGACTTCGGAATGGCCACAATATTATCATTTTATATTTTGCCTTATAAAATGTAATACTCATTCAAGATCATTTTTATTCAAATGTCCATAACTTTTCCCTGTTACTATATGTGATCCAAATATTATTTTTTCTTCATTCTAATAATATTTTACGCATTTAGGGCTATTTTTCCTCATTTATTCATTTCACCATAAAATGCATTTTTTACATGATTAAATAAATTTAAGATACCATCATCTACCTTAATACATGATTCCACATGAGTGAAAGAGGATTTTAAGTCTATAAATACCTCAAAATGCACTTAGACAATTAAAATCATGGGTTTATACATTTTTATCATGCTCTCTTCCATTTTCAAGGTAAAATGACATATTTTATCAAAAGACCCTACTGAATGGGTTTTGTTTTGTTAAGAAAACTCCATTTTGCAAGACTATAATGTTTCATCAAATAAATCTATTATAGGCATTATAAATCATCTAGTATTAATCCTATATAATTTTCATAGGTATAAAACCTTGAAATCTTGAAAGAGGAAACCCTTACATTGGATTGGAAGAGGATAAACACAAAGGGATGACTTGAAAGCTCCTAAAAACTCCTAATCTCTAAGAGTCCAAAGCTTACATCAAAATAACCCAAAAACCTTCTCTACAAGCTTTGCTCCACCACTTTCCTCATAAATAAAGTTTTAAAAATGGTAAAATGGTTTTAGATATGGTGTAGGAGAGGTGTCAAGACTTATCAATGGAGGGACAAGGGTTGGAGAGTGGGAAAATGTGTGTAGGAAACTTAGAGAGAGAGGGAGATAAGATAGAAATTTGGTGTGGGAAACCACCCTCACCCTCACCCTCCCCTCTTTTAACCCACACAACCCATATAAGTACTCCCCCTAAACATACCAAAAATGTGTCTGCCCATTTAGGCCACCATAAGTTGATATGTGTCTAAATCAAGGGTTAAAAATGTGACAGGGCACAAGGGCAAACATTTTTTTATCAAATTCCGTCTAGGTCGATCGCGCACAAGGGCAAACTTTTTTTTATCAAATTCCTCCCAGGTCGTTCAAACAAAAAGGGCTTCTCGTTCCAGTGAGAAAGGGGCCTCATTCGAATGACCGTGGAATGAATTCTAAAGAATTATAACAATGGGGTATCATTAGGACCTCGTTGGAACCCATCTTTGAATGACATTTGATTCTCATGTGAACCACTGCAACCTCATTTAAACGAGATAAGGATCTCGTTCGAATGACTTTGAGTTCATTCAAACCTGTCAGATTTTTAAAATTTCCCAATTATTCAATAACATACAACAATTGGACGTAGGGATAACAACCCATATATTGATAATTCAAATCCCAAAAATTTCTCATGGTTACAAATAACACAGAAAGGAATAAAATAATAGGCGCGGGTATTATATTCTCCCCACCTTGGGAAATTTTGTTCCCGAAATAAGAACAACCAATTAAAGGAAGAGTTTCGAGTGATTCTCCCGCATCTCCAAATCGCATTCGCAGGTCATACCTTTAACGCCTTTAAATTCCCAGAGAACCTTCACCAACTAAATGACCTTGTTGCACAGGACCCGCTCCTCGCGTTCTAGAATAGATATGGGACGTGTGGGAAACATGATATCTCACTTTAATTCGATGAAGTTCCAGTTGATGACATGACAAGGGTGTTGAAGTTACGTCTTCAGTATACGGACATATAATACGTTATACAACTAGGACAGCTATGGATGCAGTGCTAAACGAAACGACACATCTCCAATTCGGTCCAAGATTTTAAAGGGGCTAATGTATCGTGGGTCCAGCTTCCTTTTCTCATCGAACCGTTGACTACCCGTCCTTTATATAACCTTCAACATCACATGGTCGCCTACCCAAAACTCCAGGGGTACCCGGTGACTATCAATGTAATTATTTTGCCGGCTCTGGGCCGTCATGATTCTCTGTTGAATAACCCGAACCTTCTCGATCATCTCTTGGATCAATTTTGAATTGGTGCTATATTTCTCACCCACATCGTCCCATTAGACTAGAGAGTGACATGACCTCCCATAAAGGGCCTCAAAGGGGTCCATCTCAATGCTCGCTTGATAATTGTTATTGTAGGTGAACTCTGCCATATATAGATTTACCTCCCAACTATCCTGAAAGTCGAGTGCGCAGGCTCTTAGCATATCCTATAAAATTTGGATAGCTAGATTTGACTGTCCATCTCATGTTCATCTCAGTACCCTACTCTAGTTGGAGCTTCTTCCAAAATCTAGATACAAAGTGGGGATCTCTATCTAAGACAATTGAAAGAGGAATACCATGAAGCCTAATTATTTCCCTGACATACAACTTTTCCATCTTAATCATGTTGTCTGTGATCTTGATCGATAAGAAATGTGCAGATTTTATGTGCTGATCTACTTTAATCCATATCGTATTATGACAATGCTCATACCGTGGTAATGATGTAACGAAATTCACCGTAATGTGCTCCCACTTCCATTCCTCCACGGGTAGTGGTTGCAACAGACCTGCTAGCTTCTTGTGCTTGGCTTTTACTTGTTGATAGGTGTAGAACTTTTCTATGTACGTCGCTACATCTCTTTTCATGTCGGACCACTAGAATACCCTACAAAGGTCCTTATACATCTTGGTAGCACCGAGATGTATACTGAAGCATGAGTGATGGGACTTATCCATCACCTCATCCTGAAGCTCCTCGATAACAAGGATGATTAGAAGACCCTTGTGTCTCACCACACCGTCCTTATACAGTAAGAGTGTCGAATACTTCCCCATTCAGAATACAATCCCGATATTGAGCAAGCTTGCGATCACACGACTGGGCATTAAGGAAGTTTTGTTGAATAAGTGTCCTAGCCACCACACCCCATAGGTATGCCCTATCATAACCACACCCCATAGGTTTACCCAGTGGCATCTCATCCTTACAAGGGTGAGACTAGACTTCCTGCTAAGAGCATTGACCACCAAGTTGGACTTCCGAGGTGGTACTCCAGTGAATATTCATAATCTTCCATAAACTCCATCAACCATCTATGGCGGAGATTAAGATCACACTTTGTGAAAATGTACCGAAATCTCTTGTTGTCAGAAAACACTTCAAATCGTTCTCCGTACAAGTAATACATCCACCTCTCAAGTGCCATCAATACAGCAGCCATCTCCAAGTCATGGGTGGGGCAGTTTCGCTCATGCACCTTTAATTGGCGAGATGCATAGGCTACTACTTGACCGTTCTGAATCATCATTGCTCTGAGTCTAGAACTCAAAGCATCACAATACACCATATAACATTTCTTGCACTCCGGTAGGATGAGAACTAGTGCAGAGGTTAATTTCACCTTTCGCTCCTAAAAGGCAGACTCACAGTTATCTGACCATTAGAAATGCACATTATTTTGGGTCAAAACCGTGAGTGGAAAAGAGACCCTTGAGAAATCTTGTATGAACCTGCGGTAATAACCTATCAAATTTAAGAAGCTACGTACCTTCGTAACTATCTTTGTCCTATCCCACTTCTGGATGGACTCAACTTTGGAAGGATTAACAAGAATACCCTCGCTAAAAACCAAATGGCCAAGGAACTGACTTGCTCCATCCATAACTCATATTTATTGAATTTAGCATACAATCAATTATCCCAGAGTACCTATAATGTCGTGAGTAGATGATCCTCGTGATCTACCTCTGAGGTCCAATAAACTAGTATGTCGTCCATAAAGACCACCACAAACCAGTCTAGGTATGTATGATAAATGTGGTTCGTCAAGTACATGAATTTTACTAGGGCATTGGTCAATCCAAAGGGCATCACCACAAACTCATAGTGCCCATATTGTGTCCTAAATGTGGTCTTAGGAATATCCTCCTCTCTAACACGTAGCTGATGGCAGTCAGGCCAAAGATTAATTTTTGAAAACCTTCCTACCTCATGTACCTGGTCGAACAAATTATCTGTATGGGGCATGGGGTACTTGTTTTTTACCATCCCACTATTCAACTGTCTATAATTGATGTTGAGTCTTAAGGTGATGCTTTTTTTCTTTTCAAAGAAGATAAGGCTCCCCTTGGGGAACACTAGGGCGAATGATGTCCTTGTTTGTTAGTTCCTCCAACTGAATCCTCAGCTCTTGAAATTACATCAAAGCCATCATGTGAGGTGGAATGTAGATAGGTGAGACACCATGATGCCCCTTTATAACGAAATCCACCTCCCGATGCGGTGGCAATATAGGGAGATCATCCAAAAATACATCGGGAAACTCCACCACTACGGGGTAGTCTAAAATCATACCATCTGACTTATCCTGAGCCACCAAGATGCTCAACTAAACAAAATACCATTTTAGCTCTCAAACTATAGAAAATTTTCAAGGGTAGTCAATGCTAAAGCAATGTAGAGATCCATCTAGAAGTGATACAAGGACACTGTGTTGATGGCATTCGATGGTATCTTGAAAATATGAAAGCCAATCCATACCAAGAATCACCTCGAACCCATCCATTTCCATGAGGATCATGTTATACTATAAGACATAATCTCCAGTTCTGATCACACATCTACGACATACCCTATCAAGAATTATATCGCCACCGACTGGAAACCCAATGAAGATAGGAGGAAAAATCGATCCACCCATAATCCCAAACTAAAATCCAAGGATCTCGATATAAAGTAATGCGATTCACTATAATCAAATAATTCTTTTAAGTATGTGTTATACAAGGGTATCATACTTCTATTACTAAAGGGTCACTGGGAAGTGTAGCTTACTGTGATGTGGCATAAGCTCGCCCGGGGTTAAACATGCAAGACTGCTTACTGGGCGCCTGACCCTGCCTATAAACACCATAACTCTATCCTGAACGTGAACTATCTACGTTGTGCCTCGCAGGCTACTGATAACTTAAAGTGAACTGCTAATTCTACTGAGTAGGGCTTATATAACTGGAACTCCATCCCAGCACAAAATTCACAGTTTGTTGACTGCCTAAAGTCTATTGAGGGAAATCCCTCTTAAAATGACCCTAGGACCCTCAATCGAAATAGGTCCTCTCAGTGGGGTCTATGAGGCTCTAGTAGCTAGTGCATTGGGCTAATGAAGAGACAGCCCCCATTATTGTCTTAAACTTTGCGAAGAATACTCTAGCCCCATTGCGGGGCTTCTTATGCCCACCTGACTGGGACCCTCTTTTTCTCCCGAATGGCCTTGCTATCTTCCATATCAAGCTCCAACCGTATGCCCTTATTCACTACAGTTCTGAAATCAGGCAGATCCAAACTTGCTAAGATCCATCGGATACCTAAATTAAGGCTATTGACAAACTACCTCGTCTTCTATACCTCGTCTTTCTGTACGTCAGCAACATACTTGAACAAACTTTATAACTTCACCAGATATTCATTTACTAAAGTCTTCCCCCTGAATCAACTAACCGTAGTCATCCTTTTTGGCGTCTTTGAATGCCTGTGGAAAGTACATATCAAATAAGTTCACCCTATAGCTGCTCTAGTCAATCGTCTCTGTGGTGTTGGCAGAGTAAGCTCTCCACCAGTTCTGCGCTTGTTCCATGAGCTAGAACGTAGCAATTTTAACCTTTTTCTCTCTCAGCATATCTATAATCTCCATTATCCTAGTGACTTCATCAAGCCACTCCTCAGCTTCGGACCAAATGCCCGTTAAAAGTAAGATGATGCAAAATCTTGAACTCTTTGAGGATAGAGGCGAAGGTGGCACTCTCGGCAATCCCACTACGATTTTCCCACTGCTACTATGTTAGAGAATCGGTGAGCTGGCGCACTACCTACTCCATGCGCCAAAGCTCATTGTGACAGATCTATTAGAAATATCACGGTGTGGAGGCATCTACACAAGAATAAAGAGTTTAATATAGAATGATACAAACTAAAGGTGGCACCATAAGCGATTTAAACGTTAACTAAGGCATTAAATATGCAAAAACGTAAGACGAAAGCGTACTAAGAAAGCGTAAACACTTTGTCACACCCGAGGATCCTATTGCTCGGATACCATTTGTAATGCCTAACCCGGATGGGTCACCGTTGGATCAATCGGCACCGAGTCAAGGAGTTAAAGGATGGGGAAGGTCCATTTACTTTATTTAAGAAAATGCTTTACTTTGCCTTATTAATTATGAATTAAATTTTCCAAATTTAACTAGAGAAAAGTAGTGACCACTTTAAGTAATTAGCTGGTTTTCAAGGTATATTTATAAAAATTCAATTTGTTCCACAATGATAAATAAATAGGAAATAAACCACATTCAACCTGTATCATTACATATTATATCCATAGGCCTAAATAAAAGTTTAAACTGTCGAATGTTTGCAATACCAAATTTACAATGTTCACGGGGCCTTACTAGCATCCTTTCCGGCGTTCCTACTTGGTGTACCTGTGGTGAGGGTGGGAGTTTTATCATAAAAAAATAGGGGTGAGTGAATGCTCATCTGGGTGGGTAATATTAGGCTATACGTTTTCTATAAAACCACCCATTCATATATCTTATATTTTAATTCATTCTGAAATGTTTAACAAAGGAGCTAGTATTTATGAAACTACTATGCAATGCACCCGAGCGATAAGCTCATACTCACACTTAACTATTTTAATCACCCTTTAATCGGTTTAGAGACTAATTAATTATATTTTATCCTTTAGTCTCATCTATCATATTTCATTGGATGGTCTTACTTATACATTCTCAAGTACAACCTTACCGTTTTCGTTTTACTTTATCTTATCTCGAAATTGTCCAATTACCGCATACTTTAATGGTCTCCACACCACCAGCTATGCTACCATATGCTCTGACCAGTGATTTTGGGTCTTTCACCCAGGGCTGCGGCCCTCCTTAATTTATCCAGTGTCATCCAAGTACAATTTAAGGTGTGTTAACATTTTATCAAATATCCACATTATTCGATCCTTTTATTATTTTTCTCATACTACAATTTAAGTCATTCGTTCATTTTATCAATGTGCCATTTATTCACTTGATTCGTTTTTCGCCAAAAACCCGACCGATAAGGTCTAAGACTTAGTGTGATCACTAGGACCCTCATTTTTGTCAAAATCACCATTTTACACTTTTTTATCATAATTTTTGTGAAAAACATATTTAATATCAATTTGGTACTAGAACTCAACCTTTCTCTTTCAAAACATCATTTCCATGATTTTATATAAAAAATCATATGGTCATTTTATGTTTTTCCACATAAAATATAATAATCATTCAAGATCATTTTTATCAAAATGCCATAACTTTGCCCTATCACTATATGTGATCCAAATATAGTTCTTTATTCATTCTAATAATATTTTATGCATTTCACCACAAAACCCATTTTTTACATGCTTAAACAAGTCTAAGATACCATCATCTACTTTATTACATGATTCTACATGAGTGAAATAGGATTTCAAGCCTATAAATACCTCAAAATGCACTTATACAATTAAAATCATGAGTTTATACATTTTTATCATGATTTCTTCCATTTTCAAGGTAAATGCCATATTTTATCAAAAGACCCTTTTTAGGGTTTGGTCTTGTTAAGAAAACTTCCTTTTTCCAAGACTACGTTGTTTCATAAAATAAAACTCTTTTAGATATTATAAATCATCTAACATTCAAATTATATAATTTTCATAGCTATAAAACCTTGAAAACAAAGAATAGGAAACCCTACCTTTGATTCTAAGAGGAGAAACAAAAAGGGATGACTTGAAAGCTCCTAAAAACTCCTAAGCTCTAAGACTCCAAAGCTTACTTCAAAAGCTCCTAAAAACCTTCTCTACAAGCTTTGCTCCGCCACTTTATTCTTTCAAGAAAGCTTGAAAAATGGTAAAATGGGTGTGGATATGGTGTAACTTATGGTATAGGAGTGTTAGAAAGACTTATCAATGGAGGGACAAGGGCTGGAGAGAGGGAAAATGAGTGTAGAAACCTTTGAAATTGAGAGAGATAATCTGAAAATTTAGTTAGGGAAACCACCCTGATACTCCCCTCTTATAACCAACAAAACCCATTAAAACCCATTTAAAAACTCCCCCCTAAACATACCAAAAACGTGTCTGCCCATCAAAGCCACCAGAAGTCGATATGTGTCAAAATTAAGGGTTAAAAATGTAATAGCATGTAAGGGAAAATATTTTTGACCAAATTTCACCCAGGTCATCCGAACAAAAATGGCTTCTCGTTCAAATGAGAAAGGGCCCTTGTTCGAATGACAATTTAACTACCTTTTGACAAATTTTAAAAGTGGGGGTCGTTGGAACCCATCTTTGAACGACCTTTGATTCTCATTCGAACCATTGCAACCTCATTCGAATGAGACAATGATCTCGTTCGAATGACTTTAAGTTTGTTCAAACCACTCAGATTTCTCAAATTTTCTGATTATGCAATAACTTCCAACAAACCAAAGAAATTGGATGTAGGGATAAAAGACCATATATTGATAATTCAAATCCCAATAATTTCACATGGTTACAAATTACAATGGAAGGAATAAAATATTAGGTGTGGTTATTATATTCATATCCTAAATCAAATATGCTAAGGATCTTGTATATAAATTTAGTATTGAGACATCTAAACATATAAAACACCCATGGGAGTGGATTTTAATCATACCAAGAATTTTGATGGAAAAGAAGTGGATTAAAAGGTCTATTGAAGCATTATTGATATTCTTTTGTATCTCATGTCTAGTAGTCCATCTATTTCCTATAGTGTTGTAGGTTTGAAGCAGGTCCCAAAGAGTCGCATTTGCAAGCGATCCAAAGGATCATTAGGTATGATAATGGCTTTTAATTTTCTCATGATATTAATGAGAGATTACATGTTTACTTAGACTTTGATTGTTCCAGAGATGCAAACAATAGGAAAATTTCTTCATGAGGATATTTTACTTTAGGGCCTCACTTGTGTCATGGTTGTTGTAATGCCCCAACCCAAATATATGGGCCACCCGTGGGTCAACCCAAACCGGTTTGACTACTTTAGAGTGAAGTGATATGAAACAACCCTGGATAATATTTCTAGTCCTTTTTATTTAATTAATGTTCCAATATTTAGCATACAATTCCATTTCTAGCAATACATCATAATATGACAAGTGTATAACCCATTACAGTTCCTTTGGGGTTCATGTAATCATAGTTACTAATATAAGAGGGTAATGAACACTTACTTTTAAAACGATCTTAAATGCAAAACCTCATTTATCCCGCTGTAACAAACTAAGGGTACGAGCCAATGCCCAGTGGGGTTCTTAATAAAATGCTATATAAAAACGAATGACATAATGGATGAATTTTATAACATAACAATAATTAGAATCCACATGTAATATATGTAGAACCATATATGAAAATTTTTGTTTTATATAAAAAAATATTTACATGTTATGATTAAATTATATCAAACCCTCTTTTACCCGTTCCATTAAATTTTCACGATGCGTTTTATTTCCATCAACACAACCCGTTTAATTTAAGAAAAATATTTTCGTTATAACTTTACTAGAAAACAATTTTTATTCCATAAGAAATCACTAAATTACCTAATTATTATTTGATCACACAAAATTAGAGTTTGAAGATAATTATTCATAATTTTTAACTTTATCACCCTTAAAATATACCTTTAAGAACACATTATTTTGTAAACCCTGGTTTATGCTATTTTAGGCCACTTGTTTTCCCAAATTTTATCCTTTATTAGATTCTTATAATTAACTCTTTCCATGGACTTTATTGAATTTTAATTAAATTTCCTTATTGTCCATTTTAAACCTTTACCCAAAATTACATCCATATTCTTTCATTTTCAATTATCGTTTGTTGAATTTTAAGCAATTCTAATTATTCCTTTATTATCCTGGAGTTAACCGTAATCCCATCTAGTTTACGGGCTTTCAACGTCCGTCATAAATGTTGTGGCCCATAATTTACTAGCCAGTTATCCTGGATCTTTTACGCTAGGACTCCTGGGACTTCTTAACTATTTCCCTGTATGCCTTTATGAAAACTATTTAACAATTTATTTATTCTAATTACTTTTCTTCTAGCCGCCATTTTATCAAAACACCTAACTTATTGCCATACTTTATTTGAGATAAAGTGTACTTTTTGGTCCTTTAACATTACCTTAACCGTTTACCTGGGGTAAATACTGCCTCACTCTATTGTTTAGTCTTTAATACTTATGTTTGATGTATTACTAACATCTTTACTTTGCAAGCTTTATTTAATTTTCATGTTTAAGTATCATTTCTTCATCTAGTGTTCATTTAAAGTCTTGTATAATAAAGTTCCGTTAAAAATATTTAACAACATTTTGATATATTTTCTTTCAATTTAAAGTCACATTATTTCCTCTAATATTACCTTGAAATTGTTAACACAGCGATTTCACCTTAAACATCATCTTAGCACGTTACTAGTTCGCTCAAAATTACAACAAGTGATTTTATCACACTTTCACACATAAAAGTTATAGTTTTGGTGTCTAAAATCTTAAATGTAACCCAACATTTATTAATCATGAAATGATACTAAATTTAAGGTACAATATCATTCAAGTATGATATCTTTGTAACATAACTCACTTTGTATCCCAAAGTTTATATTAACTTAAAAACTCACTTAAAATTTAACATATTTAACCAATTCTTCAATTTGCTAGAAATTCTAACTTACCCATTACATTTTTGGAAAATACCTTATGTTTACTAATATTAACGTCTACTTTGAAAAAATCATTAGTTTTACTTATTACTTTGATTCCTACTCATTTTTATGCCCAAATATATCCATTTATTATGTCAACTTTCACTCATTTTTATTAAATTTCCCCTTGAGAGAGTTAAACCATGTTTGTTGGCCATTCTTAAAATAAAATAATATCATTTTATGTCAAATATATTCTGAAATTATAAATACCGTAATTTCAGATATAAAACCAATTGAGTATAATTTCATGCAACTTTTACACTTATCACATAAAATTAATTTAACATACTTCCATCCATATATTCATATGAAAACATGTATATTTGTACTAAAATTTTATCAAGTAAGACCTAACACATTTATTTCTTGAAAACTCTTATTTAACATCATATAACACATTTCCAAACATTTTAATCACATAAAAATATTCAATATATATTCTGAAAATTTGGCACCTTTGAAACCTTACTTTAATCCCATTTTTAACCCATATTAACATATGAAAACCTATTATATTCCAGTAAAATCATAGCATTCTTTAATTTTATATATTTATATACCAACATATGTAATAATCATGCTCTAAAACTGAAATATGATAACATATGTAGTAAGATAAATTTTTCCCACCTCAAAGAAGCTCTTGCAATGATGCAAATTGCTACGGAGAGGAAACCCCATCTTAAGGTGGCCTTAAAGGGGTTACCAAGCTTCCTATATATTTCTTTAAAGTCATCCTTGAAAACCTAACACCAAGACTGCGTAAGAATCCACCTTCAACCTCCATAAAAATGCTCCAAGTATTCTGGAAAAAAAACTTGAAGAAAACCACTTCTAACTCCAACAAAACCACTACAACTTAAACTAAGCCCTTGATGATTGTAGATGATAACATAAGGTGTATTATGTTTGGAATATGGGGAATACATATGGTGGAACAAGCTTGATGATAGAGGATTTTAGAGAGAGAAGGGGATGATTTTCTACTGGAGAAAGATAATATTTGAGCTCTCTAATTCTACCTCTCTCATAGCCCTATAAATAACTAATTAAACCCACTTAACTCTAAAGATAAGTTTCCCTTAGTTAAATATAGATAAAGGATAAGATAAATCAGATGAAACTCCCTTCACTCTTGATAACTCAGCACCCCCAACCAATCAAAATTCGAGTGAAGAAAAAGAAACCTGATGTCACTGACTCAAGTCTTTCGGATTGATCTGTAATTCATTTTGGATCAATCCGAAGTGGTCCAGATTAATCCTTCCTGGTTTGGATCTATCCGATGGGAAAAAGGGTTATTTTCATCTAATCCCAATCTTTTCATAAACTTCACGTATTAGACCTTAAAGTTAATCAAACCCCAAATTGATTATACTAAATCATTACAAATACGCACATAATTTCGGTTATCGAAAAATTCGTACATTACCTAAAATATCCTTTACGGATGACCTTAATAAAAATTGCGAGTATTACATTCTTGCCTCATTAGGAATTTTCGTCCTCGAAATTCACTATTCTCTTTAACATAAGAAAATTCTAATCTTTTTCATCTTATCCTCAAATTTATACTTAATCTACACAACTTCAATCATAATAATGCCTATTCAACACTATAACCTTAATATTACTTTGACTTCTCGAGTCTTATTAACATATTAACCTCCACATAAATTCACCTCAATGCCTTAGATAAATCATTCGAATTTCCTTAGACCCCATATTCAGTGAAAACTACAACTACCAGTCAAAATTCGAAGGATCGCTTTCTAAATTCGAATTGTTACTCGAGATTTATACTATTGCGACTTAATTCCATAACCAGATCCTATCTTATACGATCACATACGCAAATACATAGGTTTATAACAAGGCTATACTAAAATGCCTCGAACTTATGCAAACTCTCCCTAGGCATCGTGACCTATAAATTACATGTTCAGACATCGAATCAACCCACTACACACGATAGTGAGTGACATCCTTTTCAATTTTTTCTATTCGTTTATCAAACTTAACCTTTAAGTCGTAAACTTTCTCCCATGACTCCCTCCGTAATCATATCTTATCGATTGGTAGTGACAATCTTTGACCTTGGAAATAAAATGATACATGCTATTATTCAATAACCCGCGTAACCATGCACACATACACACAAGACTCGTGTAACCCAGAAAAATTAAAATCTATAAAGCGCGCCTAGTCACCATTATACATCATCCATACCCGACCTAACCTGTATCAATAAAGCTCATCACCGTACTATAATTATTATGCATCAACTTTCCTAACCATGTAGAGAAGCTACTTAAGACAAAGCATTACTTCAATGCGAACTCTATCTTAATTACCATCATAATTCTTATGTAATGACGAATTTCTAGCCAAGCAACCAAATGACTGCTAACAAAGAAATACTATACTTTTTTCCCTGCTCTGATCACCCATTCTATGATTGTTATTATTTTCTAGGACATTTTATTATTAAACATTGTTAGACTTTGTTTGATCTTAAACATGGTTTACATACCCTTGCTATATAACTTGGGACGCTGCACATTTATCGAGAACACCTACCACACGTTTCTAAGAAAACACATACAACCACTTTATATCCTAAATTAGGACGTTGAGAATTAATACAACTACTAAAATTAACCTATCGTTATCAATTAAAGTGTTTCTACTCCTGGTTGTAGTTCCTTGAATCCAATTCCTCAGTCCCATATGCACACAATCGGAGTTCCCACCTGCCATACGAGGTTGAGCCCAGACTGAACCTTGATGATCAAAAGATCAAAAGACCTCACTAGTCCTCATCATTCCCATGAGGAACTTGAAAATTAAATCTATGAGACTAAGTTCTAACACCCCGACCCGAATTTGTGGGTCATATGTGGGTCAACCTGAACCTATCCGGCTGTGTTAGTTGGAAGTGACTTGAAATAACCCTAGATAATGTTTCTAGTCCTTTTTATTTAATTAAAGTTCCAATATTTAGCACGCAATTCGGTTTCTTACCATATATCACAATATAACAATTATTGAACCCATTAAAGTGCCTTCGAGGTTCGTGTAGTCAGAGATACTGATGTAAGAGGTTAAAAAAATACTTACCTGTAAAATGTTCTCAAATATAGAACTACATTTATCCATCCCTAACCAACGAAGGGTGTGAGCAAATGCCCAGTGGTGTTCTTAACAAAATATAATATAGAAACGAATAAAAAAATGAATGGATGTTATAACATAGCGATAACTAGAATATACATGCAATATATTTAAGCATACATGCAAAAACTTATTTTATATAAAAAAAAACATTTACTTGTTCCGGTTAAATTATATTAAACCCTCTTTATAAAAATTCTATTAACATTTGCATGACACCTTTTATTTCTATGAACCCAACCCGTATAATTTAAGAAAAATGCTTTCTTTATCACTTTCTTAGAAAATGATTTTTATTCCACAAAAATCACAAAATTATCAAATTATCATTTCAACATATAAATGTAGCAACCCGAGGTCTTGGAGGCGATGATTTATTTATTTTGGGACAAATAAATATTATTTTAATTGGAGATTAATTAAATTGGCATTTGAGGTCAAAATTTGAAGTTGTTAGAAAGTTTATCGAATGGCAATTTTGAGGGTACCATTATTTTCGGAAGGGTCGAGAAAGTCGAAATGATTGTACTTGGGGTCTATTTGGGTTCCGAAATATTTTAGGACCGTTTGACTCGAATTAAAGTCACCGAGTCATTTAAAGTGTGTATCATCATTTAAAGATGTGTATCTTGGGAGAATAGACTAAATTAGCCTTCGGGAGATATTTTCTCCAAAGAGATAAAGAGAAAAGGAAAGAAAGAAAGAGAGAAGAAGAAAGAAGAAGAGAAAGAAGGAGAAAAGAGAGAGAAAGTGGAGATTTCTAGCAAATACGCGATCTCAAGGTAGATTCAGACCCTACGAACCCTAGGCAAGTGATTAAACTTGCTAAATAATTGTTGTGTACCATTTATTGCATGATTTGTGGATTGAATCTTTGGGTTTTAGGTTTAGTTTATCAAAACCTAACTTTTGGGTAAAATCTTATATTTAATATGTAGATCTTTGATTTGAGGATAGAAATTAGTTTATATGTATTCTAGGATGAATATTGATGATAAATATGTGATTGGGTTGAAGAAAAATGGAGAGAAAATGATTAAAATGAATTTTCGGTATTTTAGGCTTACAAAAAGTAGCCATTTTCGAGAGTTCTGAAGGGCCGAATAGATTCGGCCTCCTACCGAATCGATTCGGAAATATGCAGGTGCCCAAGACTGAGTGACCAAATCAATTCGGACTCCAGCCGAATCGATTCGGCCTGAGACAGAATCCCAGGTCTGATGACCCGAATCGATTCGCCTTCCTGGCCGAATCGATTCGCTGGGATAAATCGATTCGGAATTGGCCCGAATCGATTCGGAAGCAGGGCTTTTTGAGGGATGTTTTTTTAAGGAGAATTTCATTCCGTTTTGTTCGAGGTTATCGATTGGGAACCTCTATAGGAGATATTTGGAGTATGTTTTAGAGACTTTTAGAGAGTTTTCCCTTGTAAGGAATTATTGGAGTCATATAGACTTACATTGAGGAATACCGATTAGAGATTTTGGTATTTTTCTAAGTGGGGAAGCCCACTTTGATTTGGGGATAATAATGATATTCCGAATAAAGAATGAGAATAACCTAGAGATATGGAATCTTAAATCCAATCCCAAATGGGATAACTTTAAAGGTTCATAAAATGAATTGAACCCTATTATGGATGGAGAATTAAAAATGCTAATTGATGCGCATACGGATATAGAAATATCCTTATTGATGATTGATTTGGGAGATATCTCACACAATGAGAAATGCTAATTGGGGTGCATTAGGATAAAAATATCCTTAACTTAAATAGAATTGAGAAACAATTCATAATTAAAAGCGACATGTGAGCTTCAAGTGAGAAATAGTATAGTATATACTAAGTGGGTAAGATGCGTGAGAATTGACGATTAGTATATCTTGAGGGAAATATACTAAACAATGATGTTAATCAAATTGCGCCAATGGGCGTATAATAAATATCAAAATGATGTGACAGATATACCTTATATGATGGTATATATTTATATGATGTGATGATGTATGTACACCTTATATGATGGTATATATATATAATGAAGCATACCCCCTCCTTGCTATCATTGGGAAGTTGCGTGCGAAGAGGGTGAGCATCCTGGCTTAAAGAGCAGGGTGTGGATATTCCCCAGGTCATAGTCGTCCATTGTGATTATTATTATGCGATATATATGCATTCTTTTGGGGGGTAAGAAGTCGGGGGTATGTGACGTTCTCACTTGCCGGTTAGGAGATATGCCCGCTTCCCAGGACGTTGTGTGCGTGAGTTGATCACGAGGTGGGTGTCGTTGAACCCCACCAGGTGGCCCCAGTTTGCTACGTATATGGGCTGCTGGAAGATGATAGCATGTGAGCCTGCGTCCTTCGAGTTATAGCTTGGTTGGATGGTTATTATTGATTATGCTTATACTTGGGTATCAAGGGCATAATGGACCTCAACGACCTACATTTCCAGGAGTAGTGTAATGGGGGGGGGGTCCTTGTTTGGATTTCACCTCGGCGAGACGTCCCATGCACGAACCACAGTGTAATGTTGGAAACTGGGGATAAGTTAGTCCTTAATGCTCATAATTATATATATATCACCTATCCCGACGATCGACAGTGCCAGGAGTAGTGTAACGGAGGGGTTCCTTGTTTGGATTTCGCTTCGACAAGACGTCCCACGCATGAAACGCCGTGTACTGTTGAGAATTGGGAATATTAATTAATTAAAAATTGGATAATAATTTGGGTTACATGCATCATGCATTGAGGGCATAATGATCCTAGAGGATCCATACGGTCATGAGTAGTGTAACGGGGGGGTTCCTTGTTTGGATTTCGCCTCGGTGAGACGTCCCACGCACGAAACACACTGCCGTGTTGAGAGTCGGGAGGAGTTTAGTCCTTAACTCTTGATGCTAATAACTCATATATAATTATATATATTGTTTACATGCCAAATAAGGGCATAACTAGAATATATGAAATTATAGTAATTGAGAATGTTGATGTACTATGTTGATGTGATTATGAGCATGTTTATGCAACTTTATATGTTCAACAAATGAACATTATAAAGATAACTATAATACCAATGTTAAAGTATATAATTTAATGAAATAGATAAGTGTGGTTTGGGAGATAAGTTAGATGATTTCAATTAAATAATTCAATTGGGTTTAAGTTAGAATCCTTTTACCTAACTAGAAATTGGCCATCCATTTGGAGATCACGTACATACGATTAGCGCGCGCATTAGTGGAGAGGTGAGTCGAATGATTATGGAGAGTTCGATTCCATTAAATCATGTACTAATGCATTTTAATACACTTGCTATAAAAAAAATTTCAACTCGGGCTCTGACCAGTTTATATTTTCTCCCTCCATGTATATATTGCATTACTCTAGGTGTTCCTCCGCAAGGACGCCATAGATGTTCATCCTTCTAGTGTTTTTGTGGAGCTGTGGCAGTAGCGGACTGTTGCGGCACTTTGTCTTAGACGATTTCTATCTTTGTATATCTAGATTAGGATTCAGTTTGTATATTGAGTTTTGACTCATGTGTTGTATTTCATTTTCAGATCATTGTATTGTCTGTGACCCGACAGCATATTCGGGTATTTTATTGTAGATTTCGTTGTACGTTGTATTGTACTCTTTCTTATTATTGGAGTTTGCACATATCACTCACTTTAGTTAGATGTATATTGTGGGTTATGGTTGCATTATTGGTTTTTTTGTTGTTGTTAAATAAAAAGTTTCGAATTTTTGACAATCCACTTTTAATGATTTCGGGTAGTTAGCCTTATATTATTTAGTATTGTCAGTTGATGTTGAGACTGTGCCATCTGAGATACCTAATTTAATGTAGTATAGGGCTGGCCACCCGTTATTATTTTGAGCGGGTTATCACAGATGGTATCAGAGCATCAGGTTCTAGTGTCTTTAGGATCTGTGCGGGTTACTACGATCTTTCGTAAGCGTTCTTGATGTAGAGCCTTATTATTAGGAGGGTTGCATTCATACGTCCATATTTCTTCAGCGATATGAAAATATTTGAAAGGCGTTCTGATACAATTGTTCTTGTTTCAGATGTCACCGAAGGGAGGTCGTTCAGTCAAGGAAAATAAAGGGAATGTGCCACCCCAAATGCCTCAAAGGAACGTGAGTATGGATGAAGTTGCCAATATTGTGGCACAAGCAGTAACTGCTGCCATTTCCACGATGGTGCAGCAGTCTGCCGTTCGAGCAGCCCGACCCCATTTAGGATTGCCTTTAGGGGAGCGAGTGAAAGAAGATTTTAGTAAGGGAAATCCTCCCAAGTTTGCAAGGGGAGTTGATGCAATGGCTGCAAGTCAATGGAAGAATAGTATGCAGAGGCACCTCAGTATGGTTGAGTGTAGTGAGGTGCAGAAGCAATTTTTGGCCACCTTTAGGTTATCGGGTGCAGCTCTCCAATGGTGGGAGTCTGTCACCACATCTGAACAGAGAGATACTTTACCTATAATAGAATTTTGGGAACTTTTTGATCGAATATATTTTCCTCCCTCTACTAGAGATGTGGAGATTTTTCAAGGTAATAGAACGGTGGCAGAATATGAGAAGATTTTTCTAGATGGGCAAAATTAATACCTGATGAGGTAAATACGGAAGAGAAACGTATATCAAAATTTGTTCGAGGTTTAGATTGGAAAATCCGACAGCATTTGTTAGAGAGTCCTAAGTTAGCGACTTTCGTCGAGGTAGTGAATGCGGCACTGTTAAAGTGTCATGAATATCGTCTTCGTTCGTAAGAGGGTAAGAACTTTGGAGATTCTAGTTCATCAAGTAAGTTTGGCGATGAGAGTGCCAGTAATGCGAGTGGGCAGAAAGGATTTGTGGGTAAGTGTTTCTTTTATAAATAAATAGGTCATAGAAAGAGAGATTGTCCTAAGAGAGGCAAAAGACCACATTTTGATGAAGTTTTGGAAGTACAACCCCACAACATATTCGAGGTCATTTTAGACCGGGGGACTTTGTTTGGGAGCCCATTGATGAGGAAGGGCAATCGGAATAGAGATGAGTAATGTAAGTTAATTTTCCTTTATGAATAGGATTATTACTATATGAAGTTTTGAAATATCGTATGGGAGATATTGATGAGATGGTAGTTCTATAGCCCTATTATGTATGTAATGACCCTAAGGGGAAATTTTGAGCAAGTTAGGCTCTTATGTTATTATCTTTCGATAGAATAGATAATTTTATATTGTGCTCAAAAAGAGCTATAAACCTTGTGGTGAATGTAAGGATAGTTATGATGTGATAAGTAGTAATGATAAAGCTACTTCTTTTTATATAGTCATGATAGACTTATAAATTGTTGTATTCCAGTTATGGATGAGCCTTATAAATGGCAATATATTGAAATGATGTAAGATATCATTACTGAAAAGAGTTTAAAGATTGTGGATTGATGGAACGCAGGAAAAGTTTAGGTCATAATTATGCTAATTTTTGTGAGCTACATATTGTTATATGTATGATGATTGAAAAGACCTTGTGTGGGACATAAGGCACTTTATGTAAATATTGTAATACATAAACCAAAATATTTTTATAAACTGTTTTCAAAATAAAACTTTTTCTAGGCCTTGGGCCATATCAAAATGATTTTTCCCCTAAATATTTTCAAACTCTAGTCCGGATTTAACAAACTCTCAATCCCCGACGTCGCC
Source organism: Sambucus nigra (assembly GCA_949130495.1). Taxonomy (NCBI): domain Eukaryota; kingdom Viridiplantae; phylum Streptophyta; class Magnoliopsida; order Dipsacales; family Adoxaceae; genus Sambucus; species Sambucus nigra. The sequence goes on from OX422209.1 coordinate 330,280,302, forward strand.
TTATAGTAATGTATTGGGAGGGTTCCTTGTTTGGATTTCGCTTTTGCGAGACGTCCCCCGCACGAAATTGGCGAATGTCAGGAATTGAGAGGAGTTATTTCTTGGACCATTCAAAATTTTTATATTAATAAAAAGGCTAGTATACTTATACCTACGGAATTGTGGAATGTTGGAGGCAAATAAAGCCTCATTATGATTGGTACGAGCGATAGCTCGAATATAAAGGGTGTATGGGCACCCTAGTTGTGGAAAATTGGTTTTATAAAACTCAAAATCAACTTAAAATAAAATTAATTAAAATTAATTCGTCGTGGGAAGTTAGAAGTTTGGAGATAGGATTAGTAAGGATGGGTGTAGTAGGAACTAGTTGAGCTTTGGAGAATTAGGCTTAGCTTAAATTTTGAGGACGAAATTTTTGTAAGTGGGGAAGTTTGTAACAACCCAAGGTCTTGGAGGCGATGATTTATTTATTTTGGGAGAAATAAATATTATTTTAATTGGAGATTAATTAAATTGGCATTTAAGGTCAAAATTTGAAGTTGTTAGAAAGTGTCTTGAATGGCAATTATGAGGGTACCATTGTTTCCGAAAGGGTTGAGAAAGTCGAAATGACTGTACTTGGGGTCTATTTGGGTTCCGAAATATTTTAGGACCGTTTGACTCGAATTAAAGTCACCGAGTCATTTAAAGTGTGTATTATCATTTAAAGATGTGTATCTTGGAAGAATAGGCTAAATTAGACTACGGGAGATATTTTCTCCAAAGAGAGAAAGAGAAAAAGAAAGAAAGAAAGAAAGAAAGAAAGAAAGAAAGAAAGAAGAAAGACGAAGAGAAAGAAGGAGAAAAGAGAGAGAAAGTGGAGATTTCCGGTAAATACGCGATCTCAAGGCGGATTCAGACCCTACGAACCCGAGGCAAGTGATTAAACTTACTAAATAATTGTTGTGTACCATTTATTGCATGATTTGTGGATTGATTCTTTGGGTTTTAGGTTTAGTTTATCAAAACCTAACTTTTGGGTAAAATCTTAGATTTGATATGTAGATCTTTGATTTGAGGATAAAAATTAGTTCATATGTATTCTAGGATGAATATTGATGATAAATATGTGATTGGGTTGAAGAAAAATGGAGAGAAAATGATTAAAATGAATTTTTCGTATTTTAGGCTTACAAAAAGTAGCCATTTTCGAGAGTTCTGAAGGGCCGAATCGATTCGGAAATAAGCAGGTGACCACGTCTGAGTGACCGAATCGATTGGGACCCCAGCCGAATCGATTCGGCCTGAGATAGAATCCCAGGTCTGATGACCCGAATCAATTCGCCTTCCTGGCCGAATCGATTCGCTGGGCCGAATCGATTCGGAATTGGCCTGAATCGATTTGGAAGCAGGGCTTTTTGAGGGATGTTTTTCTAAGGAGAATTTCATTCCATTTTGTTCGAGGTTATCGATTGGGAACCTCTATAGGAGATATTTGGAGTATGTTTTAGAGACTTTTAGAGAGTTTTCCCTTATAAGGAATTATTGGAGTCATATAGACTTAAATTGAGGTATACCGATTAGAGATTTTGGTATTTTTCTAAGTGGGGAAGCCCACTTTGATTTGGAGATAATAATGATATTCCTAATAAAGAATGAGAATAACTTAGAGATACGGGATCTTAGGATTTAATCCCAAATGGGATAACTTTAAAGGTTTATAAAATGAATTGAATCCTATTATGGATGGAGAATTATAAATGCTAATTGATGCGAATACGGATATAGAAATATCCTTATTGATGATTGATTTGGGAGATATCTCACACAATGAGAAATGCTAATTGGGGTGTATTAGGATAAAGAATATCCTTAACTTAAATAGAATTGAGAAACAATTCATAATTAGAAGTGACATGTGAGCTTCAAGTGAGAAATAGTATAGTATATACTAAGTGGGGAAGATGTGTGAGAATTGACGATTAGTATATCTTGAGGGAAATATACTAAACAATGATGTTAATCAAATTGCGCCAATGGGCGTATAATAAACATGAAAATGATGTGACAGATATACCTTATATGATGGTATATCTTTATATGATGTGATGATGTATGTATACCTTATATGATGGTATATATATATATATATATATATATATATATATATAGTGAACCATACCCCCTCCTTGCTATCATTGGGAAGTTGCGTGCGAAGAGGGTGAACATCCTGGCTTAAAGAGCAGGGTGTGGATATTCCCCAGGTCATAGTCGTCCATTGTGATTATTATTATACGATATATATACATTCTTTTTGGGGGTGAGAATTCGGGGGTATGTGACGTTCTCACTTGCCGGTTAGTAGCTATGACCGCTTCCTAGGACATTGTGTTCGTGAGTTGATCACGACGTGGGTGTCGTTGAACCCCACCAGGTGGTCCCAGTTTGCTACGTATATGGGTTGCTGGAAGATGATAGCATGTGAGCCTGCGTCCTTCGAGTTATATCTCGGTTGGATGGTTATTATTGATTGTGCTTGTACTTGGGTATCAGGGGCATAATGGACCTCAACGACCTACATTGCCAAGAGTAATGTAACAGGGGGTTCCTTGTTTGGATTTCGCATTGGCGAGACGTCCCATGCATGAACCGCTGTGTAATGCTGGAAATTGGGGATAAGTTAGTCCTTAATGCTCATACTTATATATATATATATCACCTATCCCGACGATCGACAGTGCCAGGATTAGTGTAACGAGGGGGTTACTTGTTTGGATTTTGCTTCGGCGAGACGTCCCACGCATGAAACGCCGTGTACTGTTGAGAATTGGGAATATTAATTAATTAAAAATTGGATAATAATTTGGGTTACATGCATCATGCATTGAGGGCATAATGAGCCTCGAGGATCGATACGGTCAGGAGTAATGTAACGGGGGGTTCCTTGTTTGGATTTCGCCTCGGCTAGACGTCCCACGCACGAAACGCAGTGCCGTGTTGAGAATCGGGAGGAGTTTAGTCCTTAACTCTTGATGCTAATAACTCATATATAATTATATATATTGTTTACATGCCAAATAAGGGCATAACTAGAATATATGAAATTCTAGTAATTGAGAATGTTGATGTACTATGTTGATGTGATTATGAGCATGTTGATGCAACTTTATATGTTCAACAAATGAACATTATAAAGATAACTATAATACCAATGTTAAAGTATATAATTTAATGAAATAGATAAGTGTGGTTTGGGAGATAAGTTAGATGATTTCAATTAAATAACTCAATTGGGTTTAAGTTAGAATCCTTTTACCTAACTAGAAATTGGGCATCCAGTTGGAGATCACGTACATACGTTTAGCGCACGCATTAGTGGAGTGGTGAGTCTAATGATTATGGAGAGTTCGATTCTATTAAATCATGTAATAATGATTTATAATTATTATGCATTTTAATACACTTGCAATAAAATGTTTCTCAACTCGGGCTCTGACCAGTTTATATTTTCTCCCTCCATGTATATATTGTATTACTTTAGGTGTTCCTCCGCAAGGACGCCATGGATGTTCATCCTTCCAGTGTTTTTGTGGATCTGTGGCAGTAGCGGACTGTTGTGGCACTTTGTCTTAGACGATTCCTATCTTTGTATATCTAGATTAGGATTCAGTTTGTTTATTGAGTTTTGAATCAAGTGTTGTAGATTAACACTTTTACATTTCATTTTCAGATCATTGTATTGTATGTGACCTGACAGCATATTCCGGTATTTTATTGTAGATTTCGTTGTAGGTTATATTGTACTCTTTCTTATTATTGGAGTTTGCACATATCACTCACTTTAGTTAGATGTATATTGTGGGTTAAAGTTGCATTGTTGGTTTTGTTGTTGTTGTTAAATAAAAAGTTTCAAATTTTTACAATCCACTTTTAATGATTTTGGGTAATTAGCCTTATATTATTTAGTATTGTCAGTTGATGTTGAGACTGTGCCATCTGAGATACCTGATTTAATGTAGTATAGGGCTGGCCACCAGTTATTATTTTGAGCGGGTTGTCACGATAAAGCTGGTGGTCGAAGATAATTATTCATACTTCTTAACTATATCACCCTTAAAGTGCACCTTTAAGAACTTATTACTGTATAAACTTGCGTTCTTGCCACTTTAGGCCTCTTATTTACCCATATTTTATCCTTTATTAGATACTTCTAATTGACTCTTTCCACTGGATTTTTGAATATACATTAAATTCCCTTATTGTCCATTTTAAACCTTTTATCTTAAATTACATCCATATCTGTTTACTTTCATTTACCGTTTCTTGAATGTTAACCAATATCAATTATTATTTTATTATTTTGGAGCTAACTATAATCCCATCTATGTTTACGGGCTTTCACCGTCCGTCATAAATATCGTGACCCATGATTTACTGGCAAGTTGTCTTGGGTCTTTCACCCTAAGGCTCCGGGACATTCTTAATTACTTCCTCATACTCTTTTCTGAAAACTATTTCACTTTTCATTAATTTCATTTACATGTGGTCTAGCCTCCATTTAATCAAAACACTCGAATTATTACCATACTTTATTTTCCAAAAAGTATACTTTTTAATCATTTAACATTACTTTAACCGTTTTACCTAAGATAAATACCACATTATCTTCCTTATTATACACTTGAAAATGCTTTATCGTTTAGTCCTTATTACTTATCTTTAATGTATTACCGATTTCTTTATACTACAAGCTTTAATCAATTTCCATGTTTTAGGACCATTCTCATCATTAAATGTTCATTTAAAGTCTTGTATAATAAAGTTTCCTTAAAAATGTTAAACAATATTTTTATATAGTTTCTTTCAATTTAAAGTCACATCATTTGTTCCAACATTACCTTGAAATTATTAACACAATAATCTCACCTTAATCATCATCTCACCATGTTACGAGTTATCCCAAAATTACAACAATTGACTTTATGATACTTATACACATAAATAGTTATAGTTTTGGTATCTAAAATCTTAAATGTAACCCAATATTTATGAATTAAGAAATGACACTAAATTTATGGAACAATACCGTTCAAGTATGATAGCTTTGTAACATAACTCACTTTGCATCCCAAAATTTATTTTTATTTAAAAACACAATTGATTTTATTTTTATTTTAACATTCTTCATTTTGCTAAAAATGTCAACTTACACATTACATTTTTTAAAAAGAACCTTGTTTTTACTAACATTAAAACTCATTAATACAATTTCATGCAACTTTTACATTTAACCCATAAAATCCATTTAACATATTTTCATCTATATATTCATATGAAAATATGTATATTTGTACTCAAATGTTTTCAAGTAAAACTTAACGTATTTATTTCTTAAAAACCCTTATTTGACATGACATAACATATTTCCTAACATTTTTATTCCATAAAAATGTTAAATATATATTCTGAAAATCTGGCATCTTTGAAACCTTTCTTTAAAATCCTGTTTAACCCATATTAATATATAAAATCCTATTATATTCCACTAAAATGGAGCATTCTTGAATCCAATATATTTATATACCAACATATGTAGTAATCATGCCCTAAAACTTTAATGAAATAGCATATGTAGTAAGATAAGTTTTTCCTACCTCAAAGAAGCTCTAACAATGATGGAAATCGCTATGGAGAGTGTAACTCGCCACCTCCTAAAGTGGCCTCGTGGGGGTTACTAATCTTCCTCTATATTTTTTGAAATTCTTTCTTGAAAATTCAACACCAAAACTCCATAAGAATTCACCTTCAATATCTATAAAAATGCTCCAAGTATTATGGAAAAACCCAATTCAAGAAACCCTCTTATAACTCCACCAACCCTACTACAACTTCAACTACAATTTTTTTATAATAGAAGATGATAACATGGGGTGTAGTAATGTTGGATGTGGGGTATAAATATGGAGGAACAAGCTTTATAATGAAGGATTTTAGAGGGAGAAGTGGCCAAAAAAATTAAGTTTGAACTATCTCTCTCTCTTTCCTATAACCACATAAACAACTAATTAAATCCACTTAACTTGTAAGATAAGTTTTCCTTAGTTGAATATAGATAAGGGATAAAATAAATCATCTATAACCCCTTTAACTCTTGACAACTCAACACCCCAATTAATTACAATTCGACAGCACAAACAGAAACCTACAGTTGATGACCCAGGTCTTTCAGATCGATTCGTTATTCATTTTGGATCGATCCATGTGGCTCGGATTGATCCATCCTAGTTTGGATCAATCCAATAGGGCAAAAAGGGTATTTTTATGTAAGCCCAATCTTTTCATAAACTTCATATTAGACCTTCAACTTTGATATATTTCATAATCAAACCCCCAAATCGATTATGTTAAATCATTACAAATACGAGCATAATTCCAGTTACCGTGAACTTCATACATTCCCCAAAACATCATTTACGAATGGCTTCAATATAAACTGGGAGTATTACAGTTCCCAGAGAAATAAAATTTCATTTCTTTATTATAGATTGAATCTAAGTATATTGTCGTGGCCCAATGGCTTTGGGTGAATAAAATGGTGAATGACTACGGAATCAAGCAAGAATTGATGGATTTGTTGTGAAATAATGTGAGCGCGGTCGATATATCAAAGAACCCTGTCGATATATCTAAGAACCCTGTGAAGCATAATTGAACCATATACATCGAGCTACGATGTCATTTTATTAGGGATTTTGTTGAACATAATATCATAAACATGAGTTGAATCCCTACGGTGAATCAATTAGCCTATAGTTTTATGAAACTCTTAGACTCTAAAAGATTTGAATACCTTAGGAGTAGCTTGGGTTTGTGCGAGGTTAAAAGGAGTTTTTAATGAAGTTAATGTGTATTTCAAAAGAATTAATTGCACAAATATTAGTTTTTATGTAAGCGTAACAAATAAATCATGTTTGCATAAGATATTTTCTTAATTAGTCATATTAAAAGAAAATTTTCCCAATACGTACTATTACATGAATATTACTATATTACATGTATGCCATATGTAGTAAATATTTACTATATATTTTGCATAAGTTGCATATGTAGTAAATAATTATTATAAGTTTTCTAGTGGGACTTATTGGAGCAAAAATATTTTCTAATAGGAGCAAATGGACCAAAAATATCTGTTTGACCTATTTGACAATAAACTTAGCAAAAGGGATCTATTGATAAAAAATATTATTTTATCTCCAATTTCGGTCTCTCTTAGTTATTTGATATATTATTTGTGTGGTGTATAAATAAATTTGTAGGTTTTATAATAATTTATTTGTTAGTTAAGTTATTACATGTAGAAATTAAAAATATCAAAAATCGAACAATACAATAAATAAAAAGTAAGAAAATTGAAACTAAAAATATAAAAAAAAATTGGCATTAAAGAAAGAAAAGTTTATCAAAATAATAGATGTACCAAACATAGCAAAACCGATTATATTTGGAAAAATTAACATGATATTGGTATACATCAAATACCGATCAAACCAACTTATAATCACTCTTAACACAACAACTCACTAGTCAACAAATTCAAACTTAAAAATAAATGAAAGTAGTATGGAGAGTTAAACATACTATTATTGTTAGTAATCCAACTATTAAGAATTATAATGAATGTAATTATGCAAAAAGGCATTTGACTGTAGCATACTGGTTTCTGTAACACCTTGTGATTTTTTAGCCGTAAATTTTTTTGTTAAATTAAAAATTTCAAAAAAAATAATTTTTGGAATCTATTTAATTTTGGTATGTAAAAAGGATTATATTTATATATAAAAATAAGGTTTTAAGTGGAATTTAAATCGGGATACAAATTTGAAAATTATAACTTTTGCATAAAAATCGGGGAGGATCCGACCTATGGAGCAAAAAAATTTAAATAAATATATTCAACCATCCGATCGAGTTGAATTTTTTTATACAGCTTCCTTTCGCCTTCAGCTTCAACATTAAAATTTCAGCCAATTCCAACGGTTATATCATCTGTAATGTTAGTTTTAGTGTTTGTATTTGATTATGACTCAAATTCTTTTTGGTATATAAATATAAAGTGACGGGTTTAGAACTCTTAAAATGCATTTTAGCCTTCTCAAAAATTCGTAGCCTCCCATAATCTCATTCTCTCTCATCTGAAAAACGTAAACCCCATTGAACACAACTTTTAACCCATGTTTTGAAAATTTAAATCAAGTTTTCGGAAGATCGAACACGTCTTTATTGTTTTCGTGAGATGAGCACAACGGTGTAATCAGAATTTCGAGGAAGAATTTCATGAGGTACGGGGTTTATACAATATGCTCATCTAATTCTCTTGAGAGTATTTTCTTGTTTCTCACTTATTTGTATTCTTCTTGAAATGTTGTAATATTCATTGGAATGCTATGTGTTATTCGATTGATATATGGTGTATTTGTTTATGCGGGTATGGTGTATGAAATTTTAATATGACACTGAAAATGGTCCCCCGCCAAAAGTCCAAAAGTTCAATAGCCGGAATGAGGTTTTAAGACGCTTGGGTGAGGTGAGGTGACGCTCGGTGACCTATTTATGTGTTATCAAGAAATGAATTGACATAATGCTCGGGTGTCGCATTGGACTTGTATTCAATTTCATATTGTTGCATTTTTTTCACCTGATTGTATTGATCAACTATTCTAGTCATATTATACACTTCTCCCTTTTTTTTAATGGCAGGTAATCGTGGATTTGAACGTTACTGATTTTTTTAAGGATATTAAGACCACGACGATTTTGAGAATTTTACTTTTGTATAAATTGACAGTGTAAATATTTGGGGAGTATAGTGTTATTTTGAGTGGAATTAAAGCTTTAATTATTTAGAGGTGTATTTTACCTAGTCTTGTTGTTTGGATACATTTTAAATTGACATGTAAATTTTGGATTGGACGTTACGTATTTTGATGATTTGTCATGTTTATTTTTATTGAATATAGATGCTCTATATGAATTGTTGAGGATTTAACTACGTATTTTGATGATCTGTCATGTTAATTTTTGTGGAATATAGATGATCTATATGAATTGTTGAGGATTTAGTATAGTTTTAATCGTATTATCGCTTCAATTTTCTCGAAGTGTTACAATTTTCGCCTCTGAGGCGTTCTTTTATGTATATTAATTAGTTATAAAAAAAAGGTGATAACATACTTATAGGCCTTCGACAGAATAATTTTTTTCCATCTACCTGCAGAAAATAGGGAACATGCCAACTGTTGCTGGGAGCTATTTCAACTCTAAAGTAGAAATTAAAGTATTGTACACGCAAATATAGCTGGAGCGTCAAACTAGAATCAAGCATCTTGATTTTTTCGGAACGTTAAAATGGACTTATTGTGTAAAGTTGGTGAAATTTGTCTTTTTGGATCGAGGAGAAACAAGATAAATATTAGCACAATAGCACTCTTTCACCACAAAAATGGGTAGTTTCTCGTTCTCATAATTACATTTAAGGTTCAGTTTCACAATCATGAAACTCTATTCACATGACCAATAGAATGGTAGATAAAAGAATGCTGCAACGGATTATTGGCTATTATTAATTTATCATTAGGGGAGTCCATCATTTCATCACCAAGAAGCAAAACTATTGATAAGAAGTAATTACCATCACCAACAGTTGTTTTTTTTCCTTTTTTCTAAACAATTTACACGTATTATCTCTCTCCCTTCCTCCCTCTCAAAGTCTTTCTTTCTCCTCATCTGCTACTTCAACGAAGAGAGACTGACTCTTCTTATGGGGCTGAAAAATTAGTATATCCATTGTTTACAAACAAATTTATTCACTAATAGAAATGTTTATATTCATAGCTGTATTTAAAGTAGTACTTTTGAATATAAGTCTATAAAACTCTTATGGCATTAACTTCACATTGTTTTGAAGGATTTTGAAGTTCAAATTTGTGTATCATCTTTAAGATGACTAGGATGTGACCCGTACGATGTGCAGGTGTATGATAATAAATGCAAAAATTATACATTTGAAAATCATTATTATATAAATAAAAATACAATTATAAATTGAATTTGCAGACTATAAGTTGTAATTATAAGTAGGAATGAATGCATATGCGACTCCAAGTTTATTTATAGAGTGGGCAAAATATATGAAATAATACATCATCTACTATTAATATTGTTAAATTTCTTTAAATAATACCCAAGGAAATGTATATTTAAGTTAAAGAGCAACATGATGCATGAGCATTAAGGGGTAAAAAAAAATCAGTATTAAGCATTCAAGGTCTCCTGGTGCAGGTTCTGAAGAAAACTTCTCCTTCTGGTAACAATGGAACTCAAGCTTCAACTCACTCCCTGCAAGAAGATGAACTTTCACAGCAAAAATAGTAATTTCTCAAGGGAAACACCTGAGAGTGATGGCTGTCAGTGGGGAGTGAAGGAACAAGGCAATCAGCACTATGAGAATGAGCAGGGAGAGAATACTTAGGTAGGTCTGGTGATATTTTAGCAGAGTAACAGTGCAATTTCTATTGTCTATCTATTGACCTTGCCCAGAGGTCTATTTATACATGGGCGTTAGGGGTGAGCTGGCATTTTTGGGCGCCAAAATTGAGAGAGTTGGTGGGGAACAATGTCTGAAGTGTACCATTTGTCCCTACCTATAGGCAGCCTGCCTGTCCCCTCTGCAGGCGCCACCTGACGCTGACCAAAACTCAAAAAGCACATATGTCCCCTAATGGAGACAAAATATCAGATTTTGTAGTTATCTTTTGAAACGGTAACTTGTGGTGCAATTTTGCAAATCTTGAGAGAGAGGACCTTAAGGACTCCTTTCCTCTAAAAAATGTTGTTTTTCTTGAGAGGGACCTTGAGGACCCCCTCTTCTGGAAAACTCATTTCTTTGTAAAGAGTTTATTTCTTGTGAGTAGCCAGCTCTTTGGCTGCTCACTTCACTTGTGACTACGTGTGCAGTGTGTGTAGTCTCGAGTGACTTTTGGGTCTTCCTATTAGTATTCTCTCAATCCTATAGTGCTAAGTGGTTGAGCTTGCTCAACATACCTTGTCCCTCAGCCGCCAAGCCAAAACTCCCAAGAGGTCCCAACGCGCCTGTTCGAGCCCTGCTTGCTCGACTAGGAAACCTGTACAAGAAAGTAAAGTGTTAGTGCTGTTGTTCATTTAGAGACTGATGTTTCATGATGAGGAGTTATTCGTGATAGCTACTCCCTCAATATGAGTTTCTGTCGAAACCCTCGTAGCAGCACCTCTCGAATAACATTTCTGCAGTGACCCTTGCAGTGACGCCGAGACTTGCAGTGACGCTGACTCTCTCGATTGTCATTACCGCAGTGACCTTTGCAGTGGTACTTCTTAATTTTATACTTCTGTGGTGACTCTCGCGGGCACCTCTCGAATGTTATTGTTGTAGTGACCCTTGTTGTAGTAGCGCTGACGCTTGAAGCGGCGCTGACCCTTGGAGCGGCGCGGACACTTGCAGCGACGCCGACCCTGGTAGCAGCGCTGGTACTTAAAACGGCGTCGACACTTGCAGCGACGCGGACACTTGCGACGGCGTTGACACTTGCAGCCGCACTGGCACTTAAAGCGGCGCTAACCCTTGCAGCGGCGTAGACGCTGGCAGCGGCGCTAACACTTGAAGCGGCGCTGGCCCTTGAAGGGGCGCCGACACTTGCAGCGGCACGGACACTTGCGGCGGTGCTGACACTCGCGGCGGCGCTGGCACTTGAAACGGCTCTAACCCTTGCAGCAGCGTAAACGCTTGCAGCGGCGCTAACACTTGTAGCGGCGCTGGCCCTTGAAGGGGCGCTAACGCTTGCAGCGGCGCGGACACTTGCAGCGGCGTAGACACTTGCAGCGGCCCTCTCACTTGAAACGGCGCTGGCACTTGCAGCTGCGGTGGTACTTGAAGCGGCGCCGACACTTGCAGTGGCGCGGACGCTTGAAGCGGCGCTGACACTTGCAGCGGCGCTGATACTGGCAGCGGCGTTGATACTTGAAGCAGCGCTGACCCTTGCAGCGGCGCTAACATTTGAAGAGGCGCTGGCCCCTGAAGTGGCGCCGACACTTACAGCGACGTGAACACTTGCGGCGACGCTGACACTCGCGGCGACGCTGGCACTTGAAACGGCGATGGCACTTGACGCGGTGTCGACCCTTACGGCGGCGCGGACACTTACAGTGGCGCTAGTACATGAAGCGGCACCGACACTTGCAGTGGCGCGGACGCTTGAAGCGATGCTGACCCTTGCAGCGGCGCTGACACTTGCAGCGGCGTTGGTACTTGAAACGGCGCCGACACTTGCAGTGGCACGAACACTTATAGCGGCGCTGACACTTGCAGCGGCGCCGACCCTTGCAGCGGTGCGGACACTTGCAGCGGCTTTGGCACTTGCAGCGGCGCTGGTACTTGAAACGGTGCCGACACTTGCAGCAGCGCGGAAGATTGCGGTGGCGCCGACACTTGCAGCGGCGCTGACCCTTGCGGCGGCGCTGACACTTGCAGCGGCGCAGACACTTGAAGCGGCGCTGGCACTTGAAGTGGCGCCGACACTTGCAGCGGCGTAGACACTTGCAGCGGCACTGGCACTTGAAGCGGCGCTGGCACTTGCAGCGGCGCTGGCCCTTGCAGCGGCGCTGACACTTGCAGCGGCTCTGGCACTTGCAGCGGCGCTGACACTTGCAGCTTGAAGTGGCGCCGACACTTACAGCGGGTTAGACACTTGCAGTGGCACTGGCACTTGCAGCGGCGCTGACACTTGCAGCGGCGCTGGCACTTGCAGCTTCGCTGACACTTATAACGGCGCTGGGGGTTCCTGCTGAATATGAGTTTCTGTCGGGACCCTGGGGTGGTTCCATCTCAATTATGCGTTATTACTGGGATCCTAGGTGGGTTCCTTCTTAATACGAGTTTCTGTCGGGGCCCTGGGGGGTTCCTGCTCAATATGAATTTCTGTCGGGACCCTGAGGTGGCTCCTCCTCAATAAGAGTTTCTGTCGGGACCCTAGGGGGTTCCTTCCCAATATGAGTTTCTGTCGGGACCCCGGGGTGGGTTCCTGCTCAATATGAGTTTCTGCCGGGACCCTGGGTTTTTTCTCAGTATTTCTTAATAAAATAATATTTTTACTTTTTTATAGGTAGACACCCTTCTACATCAATGTACAATTTAAATTATTTTTAACATTTTTTTAAAATACAGTTTTTTATACAAACCAATCAAAATAGCATTAAAAACGTTAAATACAGTAAAAAATGTACATTTAAAAAAAGTTTTACAACAATTTAAAAAATACGATTTTTAATTTTTTTTTAATTTTTTGTTAATAACAATATAGTTTTTAAAAAGACCATTTCCTTAAAAAAAACTATTTTAAAACAATTAAAAAATAATGTTTTAAAATAGTTAAAAAATGATGTATTTTTTAAAAATAAAAATGTATATTTTTGAATTAGTAAAAACTATAAAGGTTTTTTTTAATAAAATATACATTTTTTTTTTCTTTTTGTCAAATCATAGAAATTTTATTTAAATAAATAAATAAAAACATGATATTAGACATCATGAACTTGTGGAATTTGAGATGGAGACCCTTAAGATTACATGTGTGTGTGTATATATATATAGTTTTTTGTTTCAAGTGTCATATTGCATGGCTCATGTGAACTACTCACCCCCATGATTTCACGAATTGTAGTATCTATACATTATACAAATTAATTCTTATTACGGGACTCAAATCCAAAATGAATTATCAAGAAAAACATTGACACTATTCAAAAATAGTTATGTATTAAAGACATATAGGCAAAATATACATGTTATAGACAATAATCATTAGATGGACCATATGTTAAGCAAATAAATGAAGTTGGTTTAAAAGAAAATCTATTTGCTGAGATAACATTTGGCCGACCAAGGACAAAAGATGCCAAACAATAAAAGGACCCAAGGTAGTTGTGTGGCCCACTTAATTCAAAAAGAAGAAATTACGGCTCAACGAAAATAAGGTCAGCGACCCATTTGCTTTTGGTTCTCTTAGTAAGTAGATTGGGATTTCTGCAATCTTCCAACAGTTGCACAAATGAATCAAAAGTCTAGAGTAGATGTAGACTTTCGATGAGTCAAAGGAACCCAAACAATGAACGTTAGCCCATTGGCATATCTAGGATTTTTGTTGAGGTGGAGCCTAACTTTCGAGTGTTGCCGGAGGTTCGGGGGTGGGAGCCCCCGAGGCGATTTTTTGGGGGGTTAATTAAAGTTTTATACAAATTTTTGGTTAATTTAGCTAATTATAACTGTTACTTAAAATTCGAGTTTAAATCGAGTCGAATTTTTTTTGGAGTTAATTTGAGTTTTATACATATTATTAACATATTGTGCCTAAACTTTATTGTTAAATATTAACATATTTTGTCTAAGAAATTTAAAAGATTCCACCTAAATATTAACATTTAACAAATATTAACACAATATTTAACTAATCAAACCTTTAATACCAATCATGAAAATAAACGTGAATAATCATTTCTAGTCATTTTTTGGGAAGCTCTAAATATAATCAAACTTTATTGTTTCATTAATTCTTTTTCGTTTGAATTTTTTTTCCATGACAACTTAAAAATACAATTTAAATAAATATTAGGCACCACCAAAATTTAATACCTAAATATAATCCACAAAAATTTAATACCTAAATATAATCCCCAAAAATTAACAACACATAAATTAGGCACACAAAAATTAATACCTAAAATAAGTTGGAACAGATCAAACCCCCAGCACATAACTATTTCATCATCATCAAACCCCCACACTACAACAAAACAGTTCAAACCCCCACACCACAAAGTTCAAACCCCCATCTATCTCATCATCTCATATAAAAACAAAAGTTCAAGAAAATAAAGCTCTTACCTTAAAGGGGCTGCAGCAGTAAATGGGAAGGGGCGTGCGTCGGTAAGGGCAGCAACAGTCGAGTGTGTGTGAGAGGAAGGGAGAAAGTAACGCATTTGACAGAAGAAGGAATAGGTTATATTTAGGTTTATAAGTGTTAGTTTTTAACATTTTGGTCCTTTATTTTAGCCTATAACTTATATTTTTTACACAAAAGATCCCTAATTTTTTTCTCTCTAATTTTTTCCGGAAAGTTGAAGAGGAGACTCCGCTCCCCCTCGTCCCCACATAGAACCGCAAGAATAAAGATCCCTAACAATAAAGTTCCTTGAGATTACAAATGGATTTTTGAGAGTTTTGGGGAATTTTCTGGTCTCGGATGATGGTACAAATTTGGAGATGAAGAAAAAGGGTTTGTTGTTTTTGGTTGGGCAAATGGGCGGTAAGAATATTTATATATAGAGTGAGAAAAGTCCATGGGAGGGGAGGAGTTTTAGGAGTGATTTAAATGGAGAAATGTCAAGGGTAGCTGTAATTAATATATGTTGTTTGAGTTTTAGCCGATTGATCACTCTTCTCTAAAACATTTCGAATAGTGGGAGGTTCCTTAATCAATTGAAGATGCAATAATGACTATTTCCTCCAATACTACTGTAGTAGAGTTATAATATAGATTATGGCGACCTTCTAACTTTATGTGTTAAAATATTAAAATCATCAATACATATATATTATGGATTCTACAAATTTTAATGTTTTAATCAATAAATTGAGAGGGTTAAGAGACACTTATTTTAAAGAAAGTTGACAAATTGGAACCCATTTATCACTTTGATAGGTGTTGATATAAAAAATTAGATCATATCTAATTATTCAATCACAGATAAATAAATGAGACCAATAATTTTTAAAGTGGTTCAGCCTTATAAGAATGGCCTACGTCCACTGTTATGTTATTGCTGAGTGTTTGGGAATTCTCGATTACAAGTTCAATCAAGAAATTCCTCTCCTTATAATGAGGATTGTACAATGTATTTATAGCCCTGAGGCTGTAATGTGAAAGGTTAATACATTAAATGATGTACATATGAAAGGGTAATACATTAAATGCCCCTTAAGCGTGTGCGTCTGAATGATAAGCATTTAATGAACAGTCAAACTGTTGGTTATCCTGTTATTAATGCTTTGTTCGAGGTGCAGCTTGGATCGCCTAAGCTTCTCGGTGCTCAAGAGTTCCTCGGAGCTTATTAGTTCCTCGAGGAAGCAGTGTTCCTCGTTGTAGTATGGTTCCTCGGGGCGTCTGAGTTCCTCGGAACTATTTGTTGTTGCCACGTAGATTGACAGATGTTTTCACTCAATTGGGCCATGTTAGCAGATTAAATTTGGTATCAACAGAAGCCCCCAATGTTTCATAGTTCGAAATTTGAGGAGTAGGGAACATTCTTTCTCGAAATATGATAGCTTTAAATAGTCCTCCTGATTTTTAGGAGTGTTTCCCTTGTATTTATTTCTCTTTCCAAATCAGGCTTTTTTGAATTTTCATAACCGCCTCGATCTCTGCGTACTTTTTATCCTTTTAGCCGCTGGTAGCGTAATCGTTTCTTCTTGCTTCGATTACCGCGCCCTTTTTGTTCCTCTAGCCACCGGTGGCATAATTGTTTATTTTTGTAATCATTACTTTTACATTTCCCAAGGCAAGGTATTTAAACTTCACAGATACTCACATCGTCTTTTACCTTTTTAAATTTGTATCTTCGAGTTTTCCGTCGTCTCTTTCTCTCCCGTGTATTCATATCTTCCATCGTTCGTTGTCATCAGATCCACTCTTGTTCTGTAAGATTTTCTTCCTTCTTCTTCATTTCTTTTATTCATTATGGTTTACCCTGTTGAATCTCTTGATAAGTTTCGCTCTGATTTTTCTATTCCCTCCTGGGTTGTTCTGGAAGAGCTTTCTGAACCTTCTGATTATTTCCGCTTGGCTGAGGGACATTGGTTCCCCAGTCTCTTTATTGCTGAGTGTGGATTTTCTTTTCCACCCAATCCCTTATGTCTGGAATTTTGTCAGTACTTTGACATTGTTCTTGGAGTCTGCATCAATCTGTTGTTGACGAGCATATTAGGTCGGCTTCATATCTGCTGCAATACAAGAGCTACACCACCTCTTTTACTGCTCATCCAGTAATAAGTGAATCAGAGCCAGTACCAGCTTCCACCAGCTCCTCTCCTGAATCTCACGTCCCTTTAAGCGAAAAGATGAAGAGAAGAAAACCTCCCACTCTGTTCGAGAATCCTGCCTCTGGTTCTGGAGAGGCAAAAAGAAGTAAGACTGATGTCCCAGAACGGACGAAGAAAAATGATGCACCTTCCTCGGCTGCTGCTATTGTGAAGGTTGTAGAGAAGCCCGCAGTGGCTCCGAGCAGGTCTACTGCTCCTCAAGAGGTGATTGTAATATCACCGACCAAGGGTTCTTCCTTGGTTGAATCTGTTCCTGTTCCCCCGAGAAGGCTGAAGAAGATCTCCTCGGTCAATTTGGATGACACCATCACTCATCCCCCAACCACTGGAACTGGGGTTCCTACTTTTGTTCCCCCGAGCTCTGCCATGAGCTCGATAAAGTCCTGGATCATTCCCGAGGTCCAAGGTACTGAAGAAAACCTTTCTCGGGATATGGTTACCTCATTGGCTGCTCGCCACCTTGCTTCTGTAAGTCTTCTTACTTTGAACTTTTCATCTTTCCTTTGTCATTTCTATTTCTGACTTGCTTTCTTTTTCTTTCACAGTTGACGAGCTGCTTTAATATAATTCTGAAAAAGGATGAAGCAATTAAAGCTTCATGCTCCTCGTCCAGTGTGGAGGGAGCTCTGGAAGAAGCTATCAAGTCTTTGGATGATTCTCGCCAAAAATATGCCACTGACAAGGCTGTCTGGGAGAAAAAGCTTGCCTCCACCGAGCAAGAAAAAGCTCAGGTTGTTGAAGTTTCCAAAGAGTTGGAGAAAAAAATGAAGGCCCTGGATAAGGCAAATAAAGAGCTCGAAGAGAAGCTTAAAACTGTTGGGGAGATTGAAGATAAGCTCAGGGTTGCTGAGGAAAAGTTGTGCCAACTTCAGGAAGTAAGTCGGCAGAAGGAGGAGGTTGAGAAAAAACTAAAGACTGCTGAGAACCTTCTGTTCGAGAAACTTTCCTCGGATAAGCTGAAGAGAAATATAACTGTGAAGAAGTCCTTCAGCGCTGGCTGGGAAAAGGGGTGGAACAAAGGATTGGCTGCCATGGTGTCGCAAGTGGACTATGGCAGCCTCAAATACTTTAGGGATGGATGGGTTGCTGCCCTTCAGGAGATGAAAGTGGATGAAAATTCCGAACTCTTTCAGTAACACATCCCTGGTCCCCCTCTAACTCCTGAAGACTTAAAAGAGGACGAAGCTTCCTCCGAAGAATCTACTATGGTGATGGGAGATCATCCCCCAGCCATCCAGCCTACTGCCGAGGAACTTCAGCAAATCATTACTTCTTCCAAGCAACTGCTGGCGCTCCCCGAGAAACTCTCTACTCCCTCCGAGCAACCTACTTCCTTGTCCCAGCCTCCCGAGAAGGTTTTGGGAGACAAGGAAAAGGTGTAAAGTTGTTCGGGTTTATCTTTATATTTTTCTTTTGTCAATTGTAACCCAGCACATGTAACTCTGAACTTTATGATCTAATAAAACTTGGACTTTTTTGCATACTGTTGTCTATTTTCTATTCATACTCTGCTTGTACTTCTTATTGATTATTGGTTTTTCTTTCACTGCTAGTTTCTGGCCAGGATGGAATTACTATCTGCCCATGATACAAAGTTATTGCGACAATGTAATGAATACTTTAAGGCTGGTCACACAGACCTGAGTGCAACACAAGTCGTCGACATCCTCGACCAAGATGCTTCAGAACAAGCAGTTGAAGCATACCAATATCTTAAGTGTCTTATTGATCGAGCTGTGACCAATAATGTGGCCTATTATGATATGATCGAGGATCTCCAAGCCACCCTCGAAGACCTTCAGTTACAATACAAAGAATCCACTACCCTGTTGCATGAAGGGTACGAGAAGAAGTACCAGCAGATCATTGCCGACAAGGGCTATGAGAAGCTTTTTACTGGCTATGATGTAAGGGATAGAACCCTGAAGGGTGAGGTCGAGGAGTGCAGACAAATCGCTGAATTGCTAGAGCAAGAGAACAACAACCTGCAAAGGGAGCTGTCACAATTGAAGTCTGCACCTTCCACTTCAAAAGCCTTAATCCCAGTGACTGATGAGGGATTCTCGTTCTTGGAGGTCGAGAATGCCAACTTGAGGGACGAGTTGGAAACCTTGAAAAGGTCTGGCCCTTCTTCTTCTTCTCGGGGTAGAGCAAGAGCACCTCGGGGACGAGCAAGAGCAGCTCGTATTCCTGTCGAAGAACAGAGGACTCAGTCTGCCTTAGAGAACCAAGCCTTCCAGTTAATGGCGAAGAACCAGGCGTTGGCTGAAATGTCAAAGAAGATTAGAGACCTGGAAGAGCAACTCTCCACGCAGAAGTCTACCTTGGAGAACAAGGAACTCTCCATCAAAAATCTCCACGAGCAGCTGGAGAGGCTAACATATCAGTTCCACAAACAGTCCAAGGAGTTCTGGATGGCTGGATACAACGAAGCACTATACCACTTGGATGATCGTATCCAGAATGCCAATAATGAGCGCTACAAGCAGGGCTGGTTGAATGCCCTAGGTGTGCTGCAACTCGAACAGGGTCATTACCTTTGGGACTATCATGATCCTGGGCTGCTCGACCTGCCTGTGCCTCCATTCAAACTGGATATGAGTTGGATCCCTACTCGGTCCATTCCTCGGAGCTTGATTTCCAAATATCTTGGTGACTACAATCTTCATTCAAATGCTGAGATATCTCATCCCGAGCACCTCTTAGATCGACCATCCGTGATGAATGTCAGGATGTTGAAGGATCTCAACTTTATAAATTCTCCTCTGGCTTTAAATGATCGGCCTGCTGGCGAGGAACCCGTGTCAAAAGCAGAGGGGAAAAGACCAGTAGAATAGGAATTTTGATGTAGTAGTTAGTATACATTTCAATGTCAATGTAACTTTCATTCCATTATCAATGTAATTTATTTTGAATTCAATGAAAGACTTTCATTTTCATTCGCAATTTTAACTGCTATTGTCTTGTAAAACACTTTATATTTGTACATGTGTATCTGTTAAAAAGATAACAATATTGTGTAGTTTGTCGATCAACTTCTTGTCGAATAGCTTGAATTTGTGGTAGTCATTTGGCAATAATATTTTGTTTCTCGACTAACTTAGTAATAATGAAAAAGTTACGAGTATAAAAAATGTTGTTCGATCACTTAATAATAAAGTTTTGTTTATCGACTAACTTAGCAATTAAGTTACGAGTATAAAAAATATTTAAAATGTTTCCAACCAACCAAGGTCGTTAAATTTTACTTGTCGACCTACTACAGTTAGTGGGTTTTTATCCCCGACCAGCCATAGTTATTAGATTTTTCCCTTAAATGTTTCCGACCAACCAAGGTCGGTAAATTTTCCTTGTCGACCAACTACAGTTGGTGGGTTGTTGTCCCTGATCAGCCATAGTTAGTCTTTTTGAAATAATTTTACTTCCCGACCAACTCAAGTTGGCATTTTCGAGAATATATTTACTTCCTAACCGACATAAGTTGGCATTTTTAGGAATACTTTTATTTCCCGAGAAACATCTAGTTTTACTTCCCGTAGGAATACAAAGTTTTTCTTCCCGGAGGAATACAAAATTTTTTCTTCCCGGAGGAATACAAGTAGCTTTACTTCCCGGAGGAATATAGGTAGCTTTACTTACCGGAGGAATATTGGTAGCTTTACTTCCCGGAGGAATATTGGTAGCTTTACTTCTCAGAGGAATATAGGTAGCTTTACTTCCCGGAGGAATATTGGTAGCTTTATCGACCAACCTTAGTTGGCATTTTCGAGAAAAAATTTGAGTAGCCTGAGCTTTGCCGAGTTTTGCCCCGAGTAGTGTGTAGCACTAGTATTCCCCCAAAAACTTTCAATAAAAAGAAAGAATTCGAAAGAATATCTTCATTTTATTCATCATTGATAATATTTGCGCAGGTGCTCTGCGTTCCATGCATTCTTAAACTCCACCTCTTCTAGAGTTGCTATTCGGTAAGTTCCTGGTCGAACAACTTCTGTAACTCGGTATGGTCCATGCCAGTTTACCTCCAGCTTACTGCGCTTTTGAATTACTTACTTCAGCACATAGTCTCCTTCTTTCAAGTCGCACTTCTTCACCCTCTTATTGTAGAACAAAGTTGTTCGCTGCTGGTAAGCAGCATTTCTAATGGCTGCTTTTTCTCTAACTTCCTCGAGCATGTCTAAATCCAATCTTCTCATTAAGTCGCTGACAGGGGAATTGAAATTCAGTACCCTGTGTGTTGGAAGACCCAACTCGGCAGGTATAACAACTTCACTTCCAAACGCCAGCATATATGGTGATTCTCCAGTTGCTACTCGGGGAGTAGTTCGGTAAGCCCAAAGTACTGACTGTAAGTCGTTGATCCAGTTTGATTTTGCATCATCCAATCTTTTCTTCAAGCCATTTAGCACCGTTCTATTTGTCACTTCAGTTTGTCCATTTCTTTGAGGATGGCCTGGTGCTGAGTTGACCTTCAAAATATTTGACTAATGAAAATAGGCAGCGAACTCCTCGTTATCAAATTGTGTTCCATGGTCTGTGATGAAAGCATGAGGAAGACCATATCGACAAATGATGTTCTTCCAAACAAATTGGTACACCTTCTCGTACGTCATATCAATGAGTGGCTCAGCTTCTACCCACTTAGTAAAATAATCCACTGCGACGACGAGGTACTTGAACCTTCCTCGGGTCGTTGGCAGTGGCCCAACCAAATCAATTCCCCACATGGAAAATGGCCAAGGGGAAGTTATGGGTGTCAACAATGCTTGTGGAGTTCTTCGGATAGAGGAAAAGCGCTGGCACTTGTCACACTTCTTGGCATAGGCTACACAATTAGCTCTCATCGTTGGCCAGTAGTATCCCTGCGTCATCACCCTTTGCAAAAGCGTCCGACCTGCTACATGGGCTCTACAGGACCCTTCATGGATCTCTTCAATCAATTCTTTCACCTCGGAGGGATGTACACATCTCTGCAAACCTGCCATAATTCCTCGTCTATAAAGAATACCGTTAGTTAATACGTACCGAGCAGCTTTAAACTTCAATTTTTTTTGCCGCGAGCTTGTCAATTGGTAATTCTCCCTCCTCAATATATGCCCTGATGGGATCCATCCAAGATGGTCCTAAATCAAGGGTAATAAATTTCATCATCAGATCTTCATCTATACTCCGACCAGCTAAAACTTCAATTGGGATTATTCTCCGGGGCTCGATACGAGTAGCTGATGCTAGTCGAGCTAAGGCGTCTGCTCTTGCATTGTTCATTCTTGGTATCCTGACCATCTGAATAGCAGTAAATTCTGATACTAACTTCTTCGCCTTTGCATGATATCTGATCATTAATTCTCCTTTGACTGCATATACTCCCATCATTTGGTTTACGATCAATTGAGAATCACTGAAGACTATAACCTGCTGCGCCTCCATAATTTTTGCCAAACTAAGTCCTGCAATCATGGCCTCATACTCAGCCTCATTGTTGGAAGCTATGAATTGAAAACGCAGGGCGTATTCCATGTCGACCTCGTCCGGAGTGCTCAAAACTATCCCCGCGCCACATCCTGTAGTGCAAGATGAACCATCTACATATAGCCTCCATATAGGTAACTCGTCTTCAAATTTCTGATCAGTCAGAGTTCCTCGATGAAATATTTGTTGCTTCCTTTCATCCTCCTCGGATATTTCTTGCTCTTCGCCGATCATCTCTTCTTGATCTTTTACCAATCGAAATTGGTCTGAGCTCGAATTTGATGATCTTGTAACATCCACTTGCCCTTTTACCAACCGAAGTTGGTCTGAGCTTGTGTTTGTTGATCCTGTAACATCCACAGGTTGATCAGCGAGCAACTTTTGCTCCTCGGGGGTATCAGGATAGGTGAACTCTGCTATAAAATCTGCTATAGCCTACCCTTTTAATGATGATCTGGGTTCATAGACTATATCATATTCACCGAGCTCTATTGCCTAGTGCATCAATCTCCCTGATTTTTCTGGCTTATGAAGGGCTTGCCTCAATGGCATATCAGTATATATGACTATATTATGAGCCTGGAAGTATGGCCTCATTCTCCTACTTGCTTCAATTAACGCCAGTGCTAACTTTTCCAGCTTTGGATATCTGATCTTTGCTCCTCGGAAGGCCTTACTTGTGTAGTAGATTGGCTTCTGCACTCCATTCTCCACTCTGATCAATGCCGAGCTAACTACATTCTCGGACACTGCAAGATATAAGTATAACTTTTCTCCCATCACTGGCCTGGATAACAGTAGAGGTGCTCCCAAGTATTTCTTCAAGTCTTGAAAAGCCTTCTCACATTCATCATTCCACTCAAAAGTCTTTCTGAGTGTCTTGAAGAATGGGAGACATCTATCAGTTGCTCATGACACAAATCTGTTGAGTGCTGCTACTCATCCTGTGAGAGTCTGTACTTCCTTCTTCGTCGTTGGAGATCGCAACCCTAATAGAGCTGTGATCTTTTCAGGATTTTCTTCAATGCCTCATTGATTGACAATGTACCCGAGAAACATGCCTTCTCGTACTCCAAATATGCACTTCGTCGGGTTCAGCTTCATTTGATATTTATCCAGTTTATCAAAAGTCTGACTTAAGTCAACTAGATGATCGGTAGCTCTCTTGCTTTTCATCAGCATATCGTCAACATAGACTTCCATATTGCAACTGATTTGTTCAGCAAAGACTTTGTTCATCAGCCGCTAATATATCGCACCTGCATTTTTCAAACCAAAAGTCATAACATTATAACAATAAGTTCCCCTAGTGGTAATGAAAGAAGTACTCTCTCTGTCTTCAGGTTTCATTTTGATCTGATTGTAGCCAGAATAAGCATCCATGAAGCTCAGCAACTCATGTCCCGAGGTAGCATCCACCAGTTGATCAATTCGGGGCAATGGAAAGTGATCCTTTGGGCATGCTTTGTTGAGGTCGGTGAAGTCTACACACATCCTCCACTTGTTATTTTTCTTCTTTACCATCACCACATTGGCTAACCAATCTGGATATTTAACATCTTCAATAAAGCAAGCTTTCTGGAGCTTCTCGACTTCCTCCTGTATAGCTTGATTCTTCTCGAGACTAAATACTCTTCTTCTCTGCTTCACAGGCTTGATCTCCTTATTCACATTGAGTTCATGACATAAGAAGTTTGGGTCTATCCCGGGCATATCTTCATGACTCCATGAAAAAGTTTATCTTCTGCTTCTAAGGAAAGTTATCAATTCCTGTTTTAATGAGGTTTCCAACGACGAACCTACTTGAGTAGTTCGCTCAGGGTGTTCGTCGTCCAGAATGATGTTTTCAGTAGCTTCCACCACTTGACCCTTCACGAGTTGCGACTCATCTCTAGGATCCAATGTTTCAATTTCTGTACCTTCTTCCACTTGATAAGTAATAGTCTTTTTCCTTGATTCCTATAATTCCTCTTGCTCGGAGGATGAATAATAGCATTCCCGAGCTACATTCTGATCACCTTTCACAACTCCTACTCCAAAATTTATTGGAAATTTTAATCATTGATGTACTGTAGATGGTACATCCTTGAACATCTTCAATCCTACTCTTCCCATGATGATATTGTATGATGACTGAACATTTTTATCCATCACGAAGAAACGTATTCTTTCTGTTCGACAAGCAGGCCACGTACCAATGAATATATCTAACTTGATCGTCCCAAGTGGAAATAGTTTCTCGCCAGCAAAATCGATGAGGGGTTTGTGGTAAGGCTCCAGTTGAGATAGCTTTAGATTTAAACTATCGAAGCACGAGTAGAACATGATGTCTGCCGAGCTACCATTATCGACCAGTACTCTTGAAATCATAACCTCCTTCATCCTCATTTTGATCACTAATGGGTCATCATGAGGATACAAAACTCTTGTGAGGTCATTCTTTGAGAAACCAATGACTAATTTCTCTTTGTTCACCTTTCTCGGGAGATCCTCCTCAGCTATATTTATTCGTTGAATATACGAGCAAGATTGAGCCTTACCGAGGTAAGCTTTTCTCTCTGCAGTAAGGTCTCCTCCTCCTGCATCTCCACCTGTTATAACATTACAGTCAAATGACCCAAAGCATATTAAAAATACCTCTCGTTCTGGCTGCCTTGGTCTCTTGGGAAGATCGGGGTCGTCTTCGGGATCAATTTCATGGTTTCTTTTCTTGTTCTCCTCTGCTCGACGAGGAGATCTAGACCTTTCTCTTGCTCGGTCCTTGTTTCTTCTTTCGTTTCCACGATCAATATATTTTGACAGCTTTCCTCATCGGATGAGCGTTTCAATTTCATTTTGAAGAGCTATGCAATTTTTGGTCATATGGCCATGATCTTTATAGAACTCGCAATACTTCGCCTTATTCCTCTTGTCAGGGTCTGCCTTTATTTTCTCTGGCCTGTTTAGTTCTTCGTTGTTCTTGATTTCTTCTAGAACATGGTTGATATCCTTCTTTAAAGGAGTATAATTATCATATTTATTCATCACGTACCATACCGACCTATTTTTTGAATGTTTGTCATTACCATTGTTCTTATGCTCTTTCTTCTTAGCTTTATCTCTTTTTATCTTGGTTTCTTTGGCATCCATATTCTTCTTTGCAGCCATAGCCTCCTCGGCATTCATAATCTTGGACGCTTTTCCCATCAGGTCTGACATGGTTCTAGGTGGATCTTTAGCCAAAGTGTAGTACAACTTGTTCGGCAGTAGTCCACTCATCAATGCAGTAATCGCTGTCTTCTCCTCATAATCAATGACTTCTAGTTTCTCGTTATTAAAACGAGTTATATAATCTGTGGTACTCTCACCAGCCTTTTGTCTAACACTTAACAGATGTGCTACTCGTTTCACTGGCTTTGCCCCAAAACAGAAATTCCCAAAGAATAACTCGGCCAGTTGAAGAAAGGTTGAGATCTTACCCCGAGGAAGATTATTATACCATATTTGAGCAGATCCGGTAAGAGTTCTCGAGAATGCCCTGCATCTCATCTCATCTGGAACAGCATATATGTCGGCTGCAGCTTGGTATTGTTCTATATGAAGGACAGGGTCAGTCTTTCCATCATATTTGGGGGTCACAACAGGTGCTTTGAACTTTGATGGTGTTGGAAAATCTACAATTGACTGGACAAAAGGTGTTCCTCGAACAAAGGTTTGTTGTAGAGGGTTCTTGGCCTTAGCCATTTCCCCCAATCTATCCTCCAGCCTTTGAATAGAGCCTTTCCATGCATCATTTACTTCCTCGGGCCTGTTGGTTTGAGCAACTGATCGCGTTGATGTGGCTTCCTGGGATCTCTCTTGACGAGCAGCTGGTCGCGACTGGGCAGATCCTTCCTTTAAGTCTGATGGTCGTCGAAAACTCCTCGATGGGGCTCTAGGAGGACTTTCGATCCTCCTAGGACCTAATCGATTGAAAGGAGATACCTCGCTTAACCTCTCTAACGCACTGGTCCTTTCTGGGGAGAGAGTGATACGTTGTTCAGTATCTGTGGCTCGCACTGACGAAGTTCGTCCAGGTTGATAAGAAAAATCTTCAGACTTTTCATTGCGATATGAATCAGTACGCCTAGTACATGAGGATGGTGCACATGTGTTTCTTTGAATACTCCGCAGTCCTGAATGGGTTGGTGCACCGCCATGGAGGGTTTGTATGAGTTATCTCATTGTTTCTTCCATAACGGTCTGGCACTGAGCCAGATTTGTCATTATTCCAGCCAGATCTGAAATATTTGACGGAGCAGATGGATTTGGAGGGGTCCCAGCGTTTCGATTGCTGGATTCTGGAATATCAGTCATTTGTGATGGATCTCTTTTGGTGAAAAACGATATTACCAGTCGTTTCCCACAGACGGCGCCAATCTGTTGATGTAAAAAATTAGATCATATCTAATTATTCAATCACAGATAAATAAATGAGACCAATAATTTTTAAAGTGGTTCAGCCTTATAAGAATGGCCTACGTCCACTGTTATGTTATTGTTGAGTGTTTGGAAATTCTCGATTACAAGTTCAATCAAGAAATTCCCCTCCTTATAATGAGGATTGTACAATGTATTTATAGCCCTGATGCTGTAATTTGAAAGGGTAATATATTAAATGATGTACATATGAAAGGGTAATACATTAAATGCCCCTTAAGCGTTTTCGTCTGAATGATAAGTATTTAATGAACAGTCAAACTGTTGGTTATCCTGTTATTAATGCTTTGTTCGAGGTGCAGCTCGGACCGCCTGAGCTTCTCGGTGCTCAAGAGTTCCTCGGAGCGTATGAGTTCCTCGGGGAAGCAGTGTTCCTCATTGTAGTATGGTTCCTCGGAGCGTCTGAGTTCTTCGGAAGTATTTGTTGTTGCCACGTAGATTGCCAGATGTCTTCACTCAATTGGTCCATGTCAGCAGATTAAATTTGGTATCAACAATAGGTATTTTAAAACGTGTATAACTGTTGTAAAGATGCTCTAACACATCCACAATTAGTAGGAATCCATGCAGGCCCGCAAAATGCTTTCCACTTGTTGTCTTCAGTTCATTAGTAGCAAGATCCACGCAAGTCCAATTTAGTTATATAATTGTGGTTTATACTCCTTTATATTTTCGAGTTGTTTTACGTTCATTTCGTTCGCGTATAGAGGGAAACGAACCAATATGAAACGGATAGACATTTTTTCCTTTTCTGTTATCATGAAAAGTCGGCTAAAAAAATAATGAAATTTCCTTTCGTATACATATCTTTTTCCATCATGTTCTTTTTTTTTTCAATTTCTAGTTGCTAAGAATTTTTTTTTCAAAATTTTAGTTTTGAACATGAAATAGAATGCTTGAGGAATATCATTTTTTTTTAATTTTTATTCATTCTCCGTCGCTAAATTAAGAAATCAAACACAGTTGATAGGCTTATAACTCCAGGATCACTGACTTCTTTTTATTTGCTTCTTAAAAATTCACTAAAACCTCTCTTTAAAACACGCGGACCTATTTATGCCTCTCTCTCTCTCTCTCTCTCTCTCTCTCTCTCTCATTCTCTTATATATATATATATATATATATATATATATATATATAAAGGATTTCATGCATATTTTTTTAAATAGTAAAAAGAATATTTTTGGGCAGATTTTTCTTATATGATTTTTAAACATTTCAGTAGGATCATAAAAAAAAATTCATATCAAAATGAACTTTTTTGCTATTTTTAAAAAATCGTTCACACTTTGTCAAATTTAACAATTTAAAAACTCACAAAGTTTGACCGATGTTTTAAAAATAGCAAAAAAAATCATTTTGAGTTGAATTTTGTTTTTATGGTCCTACTTAAATGTTTAAAAACTATATAAAACAAATTTGGCCAAATTTTTTTTTTTTACTACTTTATGAAAAATGGTCCGCGTCAGCGCTATGCAAACTGGGGTATGCATGAGAATCTCTCTCTCTCTGTCTCTCCTTATATATATATATATATATATATATATATATATATATATTAAGGTTCCAAAAACGCGATGCGTGAGCGAGGAGTGGAGGCCAAGCCTTAAGCCTTAGAACCCTAGACGGACCTTAAGCGTAAAAAGGTGGAAAAATGTGTTTTGGCATTTTACAATATATTTTAATATTTTTAATCATAATAAGGCTATTAAAAATACTAAAACTATACATAATACCTTACATATATATATATATATATATATATATATATATATATATATATATATATATATATATATATATATATATATATATATATATATATATCACTGTTCTAAAAAACCCGCCTAGGCTTAAGGCTTGGGAGAAACGCCTCGCCTTAAGTTTTTTACGCATTATTCTTGGTAAAACCCTTAAGGCGCACTTTTTTCTAAAAACAACAATGATTTAGTGAAACGATATCGCCTTTTAAAGATTTTTTTTACTAACCGGACCATTATTTCATCCAAAATAATTCAATAGTATTTTAATTTACATATATTCGGACATATTTTTATAATATGTACAATTTTAGTATTTTAATAGCGTTGTTATGGTTTAAAAATATTAAAAAATATTAAGAAGGCATAAACGCCTTTTTACGCCAAGGCTCGCCTAGGTTTCTAAGGCTTAAGGCTTGATTGTTTTGTGCAAATTAAAGTGCTATTTGATTGTTTTGGATGAGATATTTATCCGATTTGTAAAAAGTCTTAAAAGGCGATATCGTTTCACTAAAGCTCTTTTGTTTGTTATTTTTTTGTTTTTAACAATTAATATAAAATAGTTTTTATATTGAAAAACTGTTTTCTTTTTTCTTATTATAAGTTTCTAATTCTTATGTTTTTAATAATTGATATAAAAATAGTTTTTTATATAACAAAACAAATAGTTTTTTTATTAGTACAAAAAAATATCTTTTTTTTAAAGTCAACAGTTTTTATTAAAATTAAAAAAAAATATGTTTATTGACATGATATCGCGATTGATAAGTGCCGCTGGGGCGAACCAGCATTTTCGGATCCACATCATTTGTTGAATGTGGGTCCGCACCAGTGACACTAATTCATCGCGATGTTTTTTTAATAAATTATCGCGATTAATCAGTGTCGCTAGCGCGGAGCCACATTCCCAGACCAAAATCATTTGTTGAATGTAAGTTCGCACCAACGACACTAATTAATCGCGATATTTATTAAAAAATATCGTAATTAATTAGTGACGCTGGTGCGGATCCACATTCCCGGACCCACATCATTTGTCGAATGTGGATCTGCGCCAGCGGCACTAATTAATCGCGATATTTTTTCAATAAAATATCGCGATTAATTAGTACCGCAGGCGCAGACCCACATTCAACAAATGATGTGGGTCCAGAAATATGGGTCCGTGTTAGAGCCACTAATTAATCACGAATCTAAGATATCAAATTAAACATGTTTTTTTATTCAAATTATATATATATATATATATATACATACTAGCGGAATGCCCATGCCTGAAGGCACGGTGGAATTTTTCAAAGTTTTAAATGTGTAAACAATTTAACTAAATTTTTATTACAACACAAATGTGAAAACAATTTATAAATTTGGACAGAATTTCCTTTATTTATAAGACTATCCACCCTGTTAAGAAATAAAAATAATCCACAACAATACTAATAGTCCGTATTGGACCTCTCATAAACAACATAGCCATCAAATAGAAACTAAAGTCATAAAAAAAATTACAACACAAATATGTAAATATTTTTAAAATTTTGGGCAGAATTTCTTTTGTTCATATGACTATCCATCCGGTTAAAGAAATAAAAAATATTCCAACAAAAACAATACTATCACAATTATACCATTATGAAAAAACAATCAAATGAACATCTAGTTCAATATAAACTATTGTAATCAACAATTTCTTCCAAGGGTCCATGGGAGTTTTCGGTGCGAGACAACATCAAGTATTGCAAGTCTTACTACAACTGGGACACTGCACAAAACAAACAAACAAATAGTTTTGTTCATACACAATCTGACCATGCATTATGATAAAACATGCTCATACATTATGTTCATATATAATCAGACCAAATATGTGCATATACAAACACGTTCATACATTATGTTCATACACAATATGATCAAACATGTTCATACAAAATATTATCAAACGAGTTCATACTACTAAACTTATGAAACACAAAAATATTCCACGATTATAACATACACCCTCACAATTAATATTACTAATCGCGCTTTCAGTTAATTGAAATATTGGACCTGCCCATATAATAATTTTAAAACACACAAAAGAATAACAAAGCACCATAACAGAAACATGAATTGAGGGAAAACATGGTATAGTTATAGCATTACAAAAAAATCAAACACCTTTTTGTACAAAAGGTATGCTTAAATCGCGAATGTTCTAAAATGAATTATACATTAAATACTAATCGATAATTTTCATTTGTAACAAAAAAAGTCTTAGAACTCAATAGATTAAAAATATGGACCTCAAATATCCTAATGGTACATTGGCTCATCGCAATTGTTCAAAAATATTTATCTCAAATAGCATTAGAATTAATTTTATTTAATTATCTCAACTTCACAAAGCATAAAAATTACGTATAGATAAGAAACCTAATTCCATTCAACCCAAATCACATTTCAAGTGACCAATAATTGGACCACCTGAAATGAAAAATAAAATTATAATTGAATTTTTACAGAAAATAAAATAAAAAAACTCCATAAATTCAAATAGAATAAGATATCCACATTGCCACCTCCAATAATTTTTCCTGTCATTTGAATTGGAATATACTCGTGTTCATAACATCTTCAACTATACAAAACCAACCATCTTCATTATTTTCCCGATGGTATTGAATGATAAAAAATTTAATAGTTCCATGATGTTGTCGGCATATTCTTATACTTCAAGAGTCAAAACGGAACAAATACACCAACAATCTCCCTACAAATAGCGTAATTTAGGAAGAGAAACCATTACCTCTTGTCTAGAAAAATGTTAAGACCCTGTTGAAGCTGAACGCGATTCATTAGATCCAAACAAATCAGATCAAATCATTAATGGTCGAGGTGTTGTTGCCTATGATGTTTTTGAACCGAAGGGTTGGTCGGGTCCGAGGTCATTTTGGACTAAAGGGCTGCCTCCGACGATTTTGGACAGGGTCAGAGTCAGATATGGATCGAAGGTTTGTTAGAGGTGGTGTTATATGTACTACATCCCTCTATTGTACACCTGAAAATTAGAGAAAAAAATTAATTAAGACGACAAAAAATTGTTGAAGTGAGATGATGTGATAAATATATAGATCATACATGGGAGTTAGGAGAAGCACTATAAGATTTTGTATATATACAGAAAGAAGATGAAAAAGTAGAATATATTGTCAAAATAAATAGATAGATCTTCCCAAAAGGAAATTACCACATCCTAATTCAATCTAAGCTTTTATTGTGTTGTCATCTTCTGCATATAAAGTTGAAATTTCCATCCATTCCTTCAATTCATGTATGCGTGTGTGTGTACATGTGTGTTATACTTGATGTCTTCTCAGGTCAACATAGCTTAGTGGCAAACTGTTTTAACAATGAAGCACCCAAAATTATCACAAACAAAATAATCATAATCAAATCAGTGGATATTAAAATTATTTTGGCCAATAATCATTGAATAATTTCCAGATGAGAAAAAAGAATCAAATTTTGAAAATGAAACATATGTTGACAATCACCACCAAGGAACAAATGTAAGCCTTCAAATCACAAAATTACACTTGCAACACATTTGAAGAAATGTTACTAACCTTCACTTTTGAATAAATGTTACTAACCAAAACACTAAGCACAACCCTCGCAACACAGTTGATACATAAGAAAGTGTCCAAAGTGGAGCATCGTCAACAACTTCATAGTATCCCAGATTAGAATCTTAAAGCCACACAAAGTATGTCTGCAATACTAATATATCAGGTATTAATTTAAGATTACCTTCATTGCATCATCGTGATGAATCTTTTTAATCCTGCATGCTTCTATATCCTCAGCAGTAACCTCGTCATTCCACTTGACATTGTAGTTACGCTTCCTTTCATATTTTTCTACTCAACTCCTTTGATTCTCCTTCTTTATTTCTTCAGTCATTTTTTCCTGGTCTAGAACCAAATAATCTGGCACATCAGTTCCCTATGTAGCAAGTTGTTTCTGCTCAGTTTGGGGCATCCACTTATTGAAATATTTACATACACAAAGTTCTTAAAAGTGTGCTCATTGAACATAAAATTTAAATTTGTAGGCATGGGGGGCACATAAATACTAAAGAACGGCGTGTGATTCCATCTCAATCCAAAAGGTCATGACATCCTCAATCATATGCTAGCTGAATAACAATTAAAACAGCAGAAAAGTTATTTTATATCCCAATTTCTCAAAAATAAATACCCTTACCAATATAAGTTGTAAAACTTCCCCACATGCTGCGTGGACTTAATTGTCTTTTTAAAAACCAATCAGTAGTTGAACTTAATCCATGAGAGTGGGGAGGCAAAAAAAGACTCACAAATACATAATATTAAACCACTATTCATATCTCGCAATCTACACACATGGTGAGTAAATATATAAACAAAAGCCTCAATGTGACATACCTTCTGGTGGATTCTCAGTCGCTCCTTCAGAGATGATACTAAATGTTTCCACGTATCCACTTTCGGTGTTCGACCAGTTTTCAAACACTTCAAAATAGCTTGACAGAACCTGAGCCAATAGATGGAATTATAAATGGAATAATTACAATTTGTAAACCATCAACTGAAATAAATTAGAGAATACAGACTTCAAAGAATCTAAAACCTTTCCAACTTTAGCTGGCATTTCTGCATAGATGAGCTTATATGGCTGAAAGGGTGGCAGAAGAAATTGAGGATTTCCGAGAACCTTAGAATACTCATATAATTTGGTACTCTGTCCAGAATATCAGATGGCTGATTCAGTATCATCATTACGGAAAATATTAAAGTAAATAACTCATGTCTTTAAACAAAACTATGATGGAGACTTTTATTTGCAAACTATACATTATTTACCCAAAGAAGTTGTACAGAATATAAAAATCACAAAATAAAAAGCTCAACCTTCAAATAACATAACTACCCAGTTATGGAACAATTCAAACCTAAACCCAAACCACATGCATATATTAAAAATAAATGCAACAAATAATCAAATGATGTTGCTATGGGTTTTATGAAGAGAGAGTCCTTACAAAAATCAGAGGATGTCACTTGGCGTGTGTTATGGTGAGTGCACGTGCTCAGCCCGACTTACTATCTGTAGCATACATTATAAACTTTGGGTTGTGAATATGGTGCAATTGTTGATGTTTCCAACAATGATATGGAGAAAGTAATGACATATGCAATGACTTGTAAAAAGGATAGATGACTTATAGGAATCTGGATATCAAGTTTTTCAGATTCAACTTTTCCATTAACTTTGACTTTCAACTTCTGAGATTCGATGCCTGAAGGTTGATGGCTTCTAATAGCATACCGCTTCTCTTCTTGACAATAATAAGGGAAACCTAAAATTCGTTGATTTTCAAGAAAATATGGCATGCTTCCAAGAGGGGGTTCACTGCCTCCTTTTATGGTTGTCAATGCATTCAGCATATATCTGATAGTGTTACACAATAATATATATAAATAAAATTTTGAAATAGATAAGCTGCATAAGAGTAATACTCCCAAAAGGAGGCCTAAAAATAATTATATTCCATTTCGACAAAAATATAAAAGTTCCTCTAGGGAGTATCACTCTTATGCAGCTTACAGGTAGTGAACGATACACGACTGCTATAACATCAACAAAATATCCATAGAATATTAACAGGACTGTTATAATCAACGCCTCTATGATGCCCGAAAAAATAGATGCATAAAATTTACGTGGATAGAACACAGTTGACAGAACACCAAAACTCGATTGCCCACTGCTAATGTTCATAGATGATAAAACAACAAATCATAACATCAAATAATGGTTTAAGGGATAATTGTTGTTCTTTCCATACATGTGCCGACACATCCATACATCGGCTTACGGCATACCATAACATCAAAGTTCCTGCCCCTGCTTTTCACACTTTAGAAATTAAAAAAATAAATAGAAGTTGGTCAGATTTGGACTTTACCATGAACATAAATTAATTCCAAATATGACATAACTCAATTACTTCACCCAAAATTACATTCTTTTTCAAAGCGTCAACATCCATTACATGTTTTCGTATCACAACAAAGCTTCTACAAAAAAACCAAACCAATTCAATATCAAGAAATAGGACTATAAAGAACAGTGATGAAGTAGTTACTTTATGACATATCAAGACATTACTCGCCAAGCAGTAATAGAATGATTAATGTGTACAGAGTTAATCTAAAGTATTATTGAAAGTGATGTAACATCTATACCTGGGTGATGATGAACCCAACTATCTACTACTATACCTGGGTGTAAGTCGATCTACTACTACTACTACTACTACTACTACTTATAGAAAAATGAAAACAATTATCTGAATGTGCTTATTTTCATACCATGAATTTAAGAAAAATCCTAAAGCCCAAATGCATGAGAAAAAAGTCAACTATAAGAATTGTAAAAATTAAGAACTATTGGAGATATTTATATAATAACATACAGGGGATAGATCTTAACCATCCACTACATTCCTTTGCACCCAGATATTCTACTCCTTTTTTTTCAAAACATAAAATTTGAACCACAAAACACTCACCAAACAAATACAAATAACTGGACATCTTAGAGAAATACAAACGCTAATAAAAAAAATGAGAACAAAATAGTAAAGTAAAACATAATTAAGGGTGCATTAACAACATAGTAATGTAAAGTAAAACATTCACAACATAACAACATAGTAATGTGAAGTAAAACATCAACATAACTCAAAAACAGTTATCGTGTACCTCATTTAAGGCAAAAAATGCACCAGGATACAAAGGTATCTATGGAGCCTAGGCGCAAAGTGCGGTGCTCAACTGATTGAAATGAGGGTGCATTGGACAAAACATGAAAAATGCGGAGGTGATGTTTTAATGAAATTTTGTACATGCTATACTATTTGCAAATAAAGACTGCATCTGTAGGCAGACCGGAGTATTAGTATATTACTAATAGAAAAATGGGAAAAAATGCTTAAGAATCTTTCAAACTTCCAATCCATTTACCATTAGTCTATCATATCAGTTGGTACTCTAAACTTTCCTGGTCACTTTTACTTAAAATTAGTTATGAGAAGGGAGATTCACATACTGTTAGATATATGGCTTTTGTGCCAGAATGGAAAAGGGCAATTGTCCCATTATCAAATTAGTTTTTGAAGGTGAGAGAAGGAATCAAGAGAGAACGTCGATTAGACCTGAAAAATATAACTAATTACAACAAATTAAATAAAAAAATAATTCCTCTAAAACAAAATATAACCTCAAAAGTGTGTGCGCGTGTAGATAGAGATGATGGACAGAGATGACTCCTTAAAATTATAACAAAATATAAGTGTAATTCAATTAAGGGCCACATATATTGATCTGAAATTGTGTAGTATAGGTCCAAATATGGGCTTGTAACACATTGTCTACTGTATGTACCTGAACAAAAACGGTAAGAAATCAACAATGACGTCGACGATAATCTGTGTACCTGAAAAGAGAAGGCGATAAGGAAGAGATTAGCTGGAAAAGATGAAACATGGTGGTGTTAATGCAGCAATATAAGATAGATCGGCTGAAATATGCTCAAATATTATAAAGGATAAACATTACCTAAAGTTGCAACATCTGGAGTGAAGTCAGTTTCGTTAATTTTTTCATGAGTTCTAATCGAACAAAGAGGCATCTAAGACGATATCAAGTCTTCTATGTATCTCGATATACTCGATCATATTTTCCCTTTCCAAATCAATGAATGCCCCACATTCAATTTATAAAGAGTCACTGATGATCTCCACAGAGAATTCAGTTAACTACAACGGTATGCAAAACAGTTTTCACCCAAAATATGCATACATGACATAAAAAGCGTTGATGACATAGAGAAATGGCACCCCAAAATCTGCATACATGACATTTGCATACATTACACAGGGAGTTAACACCTTATAATTCTGATTCTTTTTGCAAGCCAAAATAGAGAGATCAGTAAATATTCTTTTTGCTCAAGCTAAAAGAATACCTTATTAAATCAACGAGCACACGTTTTCAGTATACGACGATGCAATGCCTCAAAATCATACTCAATCCCTAATTTCAGATCATGGGTTCGTCCAAATTATACATGGCAGCTGAGTAGAATTTTTTTAATGAACCATTGTTGTGGATCGGCATATATCATCTCTAATATGCAGCCTCGCAAGGACTGAGGCGAGGGGTGCATACCAAACAAAAAGGCCTGGTAGAAGACAAAAGAGGTCGAAAGATTGTAAAAGAAAAGTTATGAAAAATATATTAAACTTACATGATTGCCCAAACATAAAGCAAACTATGGGACATGGTTCATATCAGGAGTGTATTGGTCAAGTATGACAGTCCTAGACAAATCACCCTCTGGATTAACATATAACTCACTCGAAGCCATTTTTATAGTGCCCATGGTTGGTAGCCTGATTTGTACAAATAATAAGGTGGAACCTACTGAAAGTGATAATACAAACAAAGAATGAATTAATCATTATGATAGAACCAACCTCCGCCCCTCAAACCCAGAATGTGCAATGGCTAGAAAAAAATTAGATTCCAAAAATACAATAAATACCATGGAAAATCTGGAGGAATGACAATTTTAACCTCAAACTGTGAATTTGATGACATAAAAAATAGAAATGCCGATATCACCCTTGGTTGGTGTACTTCGTTAGTATTTGCGGATCATTGAACGCATTTTATATTATCCAACAATTAGTTTCCAACTTATACACACAAATCATATGTGACATACTAAAAAATGATAATGTCAAATTAAAAGATACACAAAGAATGAAGAATTTAACTAAAGAAACATTGAGAGTAAAATGTACAGATCGGGAAAAAATGTGAAACCTAGTGATCAGACTGAAAAACCAAGTGATCACCATACCATCGTTGTGTAGCTTGAATTTCTTGCGTCTTTGTAAAGCTCCTCATGAGTTGCTTTGCATCTCTGTAAAGCTCCATATCCATATTCAAAATCAAATTAGTAAGCAACACCTTAAATTCATTGAGGATCCAAATTTAAACTCTACATATATTCATGAATGTAGTAAAAAAACGATGTGTATTAAACTAAGATCAATTACCAATTCTCTAGCACAAAATAACCTCATCAACACAAATTAATCTATTCCATCTTCTCAAATCAGTGCAATATCATTATACTTTTGAAGAGGCAACATATGAATACAGAGAGTAAACAAAATAGCAATATGTCCTCTCTTCTTCCACTGGCATTACTTCTTTTTTAAACTGAAATTGAGAATCCAATTGAGAGTGAGATGAATAGAAACGAATTAGAATTTTGAAAAAATTCAAATCTATGAGCAGTCGTTTTATTATGAAACCAAATAATCAAAAATTGCCTGAGGGACAGGGAGATACATGCAAGTGTTCATTGTGAGAAAAGAGTGTCATATTCTAAAAGTATTTAGTGTGAGAATTTGCACATGTTATATAATTTTGACTCTACCCTTATTGTACATATATCTACTGCGCTTCCCTTGCCTATAAGGAGACTAATTTTATATAAATTTCAAATATTGAAAATTGATACGAAATAAAAGAGAGAAATTACAAAACTCTTGTTTACTTTCTAACATAATTCATCTCAGTTTGGGTAAGATAAGTTTGACCATCAGAATCCCGTGAGAGCTGAACTTTCGACTCCCTATTCTCTCCGGCACTAATCCATTCAACACTCACTTCAGGATCCACCAACATTACTTCCGTGTGCTCGGGATTAACATAATCATCCTAGTATTTATGGTTGATGGCCATCCTTGTATGGTAGCTTGATATTTTTATGGCATCTACCAACACATGGAAGTAACCAAAATGAAGTATCAAGAACCAAAAAATATGCATAGCAAGCATAAAAACCAACGACAAATAATGTGATACAAAAATGGAAGTAACCAAAATGGATTAGAAAAATAATTTACTCCTTGGTTGCACCATAAAAGTACCCAAGTACAATCATGATACAAATTTGAGCCATTAGTTGATCCAATGACTGCATCAATTACATTTGCTAATATACTAAATATGACAAAATCCACTGAGTATAATAACCAATGAAAAAATCAAAGAAAGTGTCCAACCATATATACAAAAAATACACTGTAACACTAATTTATTTTGTACTGCGTAATAACCAACTAACTAAAAACAACTAATTATATTGTCCTACATTTATCAAATTTCAAACCCAATCAACTAATTAAAATAATATTTAATTGATAAATATAGTTGATTAGTTTTTGCCCTACATATATCTCTCAACACCTCGAATATGCTTACAAAATCTATTATTTTTGTGCATGTGTAGATACACTAAACAAACAGAAAATAACTACAAATAGTTCCAATATAATTTTTCAAATTAACCGCTCAATTCATAATCCGTCATAGTGTTTTTATACCTCATTTCACAATCCAAAATAGGTATGCTTATAGCTTTACCCAAAACCTATAATCCAATAATAAAAGTTATGAAAAAGAGTAAAACACTCATGTAGGAATTGTGTCAAACACCTAAAAGGCAAGGCATACCATGTTTGTTGATGAAATTAGTAGCTCCATTGCCATAATGAAATGATTAATGGTTCAAACTATTGAAAACCCTTACAAATCCTACCAAAAAGTTTGAAAATGAAACCCCAACAACATCCAAACCTAATCGTAGATCGCTGAACCTCAATCAAACATGCACACACAAAACATATACATTATGAGATTTCTAAAATCTTAAATTTGAAACCCACATCTAAATTAGGGATATCTTTAGTTAAAACCCCAACTTCAATACTCAAAATGTAATTTGAAACGTGGAGGCAGACATACATGTCTAGAAACAAATCCGGGTCCAAATAATATACCAATGAGAAAATGAAAAACTTAACAATACAAAATGAACAACAAAAATGGAAAACCGTACCTAGAATAAGGAGATGATGAATTGTGAAGATGAATACCTTAGAAGAGATGAAGATGAGATTGCAAAACCATACCCTATAAGAAGAAGAAAGAGAAAGACGGGATTGTTTCGATTATCTTAAGTTTATTTTTGTCCTTGTCCTTGTCAAGTTACTAAGTTATCCCTTATTTTGAATTAAAGTAGGTGAGAGAAATCAATTTGGAGTCAAGCAAAAGAGGGGGAAATAAAAAAATGAAGGGGTAAAAGAGTAAAATAAAATAAATCAATCCCAACCCTTGATTTCTTGCATTGGTGTTTTAATCTCAACCCCTAATTAGCTTATGATCTTATTGAATAGTGTCCAAATTCTACTCCTTATTATATATATATATATACAGTCATGCTCTTGTATAGTCTAGTTCGCATTTTAATAATACGGACCGGACATGTGTCACCTGGCGGTGAGCCCAGAAAAAAGAGAGAGTGTGCCTATAATTTATGCGATAATTTCTAGGTGCATCGTTAGGTGACACATGTCCGGTCCGCATTTTTAAAATGCGAACTAGTCCGCGTAAGAACAATATTATTATTATATATATATATATATATATATATAAGTGTAGATAAAGTTGTGGCGGAGCAAGTAAAGGTGGTTACATCACATATAAAATGGAAAAGGATGGAAAGAGAAAGGAAAGTCGCATTCAATAATGTTATTATTTTATGGAGTAAATGAGGGGTTGTCTTTGGTTTGATGTATATCGTGGCTTGTATACTAACGACTACCAAACCATTGTCATTTTGCTCTCTTAGATAAGGTCTCTCACGAGCACCCCATAGTTCCATGTTTCTCTAACTTTCATCTTTATGTGGACCCACGTAAACTTGTCCTCAAGGACGGTCATGAGAAGCTGTTTACTAGTTTAAATTAACCCGGCTTTCATTTTGAATAGCATGCATAAGAATTACCACCTTTTCTTCAAAATTACAGCAAAAAATCGAAGATAATCTTAATATAATCACGGTTGCAATGAAATTAAATTCATTCCAGTACTTTTTTTGGGTACATGCTCTCTCTCTCTCTCTTAAAATTGGGAGAGGGGAGTTTGTAAACAATCAGGGCACATGCTCTCTCTCTCTCTCAAACATAAAAAGAAAGTTTTATTCAAACTATAGGTATTTTACGAGTAAGATTCCAAGTTGCAAACCGAACAAAAGTCACGAAACCAAAATGGAAACAAAAACATCGGTAACTCGGTAAACGTAAACAACATATTATAGAAAGGTCGAGATACTGAAAAGCCCGCTAAAGTGTTTGCCTATGAGTTAGCCTCCCGAAAGCAAAAATAAAATGTTACGTGGTGAAATCTTTGGAGACCTTCAAGTAGCTCCTGGATCAAAATCTGGTGCCATGGGCACTTCACTCGTTTACTCTAAATTATGCTAAAAACAATCCGATTGTCTGTTTCAATTTCAAGGCAAGTAGCGCCCCCTTGATATGCAATGTCCATATCCAATTTAATGGACCAAATCTCTGTTATTTCAGGGGGATGCAAATACAATATTTTTAGTGAAAGCACATATAAAATCCACTAGAGAATTACGTATGATTCCACTTATAGCTGCCTGGACCGAAGTGTGATATTTTGCCCCATCAGTGTTACATTTGAAGAAATTGGTTCGGGGCTGAGTCTAAGCAATTGGGAATGTAATTGAGAGGTGTGTTATGTCTACTATTTATAAATAACAATTGTACAGAATTATGAACAATTACAGAATAGAAACAGAATTATAAAAATGAAATACTTACTAGAATTTGCAGAAATAATAATAATTAGAAAGAAATCCGAGCCCTGTTGAACAGTCTCCTTAAGACAAAATTATTCCTCCAACGTGCTTGAGTTTAATGAATAATTGCCTCCCAAGATAGAACGGATTTTCGAATTTAATCAAGCAGCACAGCAATGACTAATCCCAGCGAACACAATTTCTGTGTTTTGTACTCAACACAACCAAGAACATGCAATGCAGAAAATGAAGAAATAATTTTCTGGGTAGAGGAAATAATGCAGTAGCAATTTCGGAATTTGGAGAGTTTATTTTTTCAGTAGTAAAAACTGAGGGGGAAACATTTTATTTATAGTAAAAGTCTTGACTGTTGGGAACAGTCAAAACCAAAATTAACTGTCAAAGCAGTTAATTTGGTTAACTGCTGACTCTTGGAATTAACTGATTATCAGTTAATTAAAGATTAATTAATTCCGTAATTAATTAATTAAAGCCCAGAAAGTTAATTAGATTCGGCCCAAAAATTTAAGAATTTTTATAAGCCCAAGCCCAAGCCCGAACCGAACCGAGCCGAGCCGAGCCGGCCGGACGGACGCGCGTGTGGACTTTTGACCGAAAGTCAACCCGAGCATAGCTTAGGTCATCTCCCCTTCAAAGAGTTGGGATACCCCCAAGGCATCCAAGCCTTAGTCCATACTTGGGGTGTTATTAACTCATCAAAATTCCACTACTCTTCCAATGTGGGACAAGAGTTAAAACACACCCAATTCATTAACTTTCATTGCTTTGTGAGTCACTTTGGGGACATAATTATCATTCATAACTTATTAAAATTGGACATATGAATATACTACGTTAATCTCCTTGCGGAGGTGAACGCGTTCGTATATGGTCCCACAATTTTCGTAGTGTGGGTCCCACCTAAATTTGAGCTCAAAGTTGCTAAAAAATCTGTCCAGAAAAATCTGGACAGCTTTAAATACCCATTTAAGTTCCAATTTTCCAACAATCCCCCACATGAATGATATATCGCTATAAATAAAACAAAACAGATACTGATGCAGATGCAGACACATGTTGAGTAAAACTGAAGAATTATTGCATCGGGAGAAGTAGCCTAGTGGCCTTGAACTTTCCTTAGTGATATACTATCGGATTTACTTGGTTAATCAGTAGACTTCACGTCCTTGAACCGTCAACCATTTTTGTAAACCTAGACAACAGTATTCACACAACAATTCTTCAACACAGTTGGTTCTCACGTTTGTGTTCATTTTGGTCGTGAACACCACTTGGTTCCGCAAGTATTTCAGAGAATATGCCTTTCATTATTCTCATAGAAGTGGCCCCCTTCTTACTTACGTAGGTGACTTCCATAAAGAGTATTCTGCAACACCCCACTTAGACGTACTAAGATATAGATGTCATTAAAAGCATAAATTATCCTAATTTCGCGGCAGATATGCACTGTCTCATCTTTGGAAAGGATAGGATTAAATATCCTCCAGTGCTTACTGCATACAACGTAGTTCGGTTTGCCCATTGAACCTAGATCTTGGGATCTCCAGTCAGCTAGGTTGGGTTGCCACTATATTGATTCTTATTTATTTATAGGCTTTAGACCCATTCCTCTCGATGATCTTTCAACTTGCTCTCGGTTTAAACCTTTCGTTAGTGGATCCGATATATTATCTTTTGACTTTACATAGTCAATTGTGATAATTCCGTTTGAGAGAAGTTGTCTAACGGTATTGTGTCAACGACGAATATGTCGTGACTTTCCGTTATACATGTGATTTTGTGCCCTTCCAATCGCTGATTGGCTATCGCAATGTATACATATTGCGGGCACAGGTTTAGACCAATTTGGAACATACTCTAAGAAATTTCGAAGCCATTCAGCTTCTTCTCCAGCTTTGTCTAGTGCAATGAATTCAGATTCCATTGTCGATCTAGCAATGCACGTTTGTTTTGACGATTTCCAAGATACGGCTGCACCTCCGAGGGTAAACACATACCCACTCATAGACTTAGAGTCTTTTGTATCAGATATCTAATTTGCATCGCAATGTCCTTCAAGAACAGCTGGATATTTTGAGTAATGCAATCCATAGTTTTGAGTATATTTTAAATAACCCAAAACTCTCAATATTGCTTTCTAGTGATCTCTTCCTGGATTACTCGTAAATCGACTTAGCTTACTTATTGAGTATGCTATGTCCGGTCGCGTACAGTTCATGACATACATTAAACTGCCGATAATACGAGAATATTCTAGTTGAGATATGCTTTCACCATTATTTTCTTGCTAGATGTAAATTTACATCTACAGGTGTCTTGGTAGGACTAATATCATACTTCTTGAATTTTTCAAGTACTTTCTCAATGTAATGAGATTGAGATAATATAAGTCCATCCGATGTTCTAGAAATTTTAATTCCTAATATAACATCGGCGATTCCCATATCTTTCATGTCAAATCTACTACTCAACATTTGTTTTGTAGTTTTGACAATTTCCAAGTTACTACCCATGATAAGCATATCATCAACATAGAGGCATACAATGACATATCCATTATGAATGTATTTAAAGTAAACACATTTATCGCATTCATTAATTTTGAAACCATTTGATAACATTGCATTATCAAATTTTTCATACCATTGTTTATGTGCTTGTTTTAATCCATATAGTGATTTAACAAGCTTGCATACTTTTCCTTCTTGTCCGGGTGCTTTGAACCCTTCAGGTTGCTCCATATAAATTTCCTCATCTAGTTCACCGTTTAAGAATGCAGTTTTTACATCCATTTGATGTATTTCAAGTCCATTAATAGCAGCTATTGCTATTAACATCCGAATGGACGTTATTCTTGTTACCGGTGAATATGTGTCGAAGTAATCCAACCCTTCCTTTTGCCTATAGCCTTTAGCTACAAGTCTAGCTTTATATTTATCAATTGATCCACCGGCCTTCAATTTCTTTTTGAAAATCCATTTATAACCTAACGGTTTTGAACCTGGTGGAAGATCCACTAGTTCCCATGTATGATTTTGTAATATGGATTCAATTTCACTATTAATTGCTTCTTTCCAATTGGAAGCATTGGGTAAGGATATAGCTTCTTTATACGATTGAGGTTCATTTTTTAACAAATATGT
Source organism: Sambucus nigra (assembly GCA_949130495.1). Taxonomy (NCBI): domain Eukaryota; kingdom Viridiplantae; phylum Streptophyta; class Magnoliopsida; order Dipsacales; family Adoxaceae; genus Sambucus; species Sambucus nigra. Next base: position 330,325,094 of record OX422209.1, read on the forward strand.
TAGAAAATCCGGACCAAAAGAAGTCGAGGTTTTTGCTCTTTTACTACGTCTTGGTTCATCCTCTATTGATTCAATAGGTTGATGAGTACCACTTGTAGTAGCTTGATTTGTCCTTTTAGGAGGACCAGATTCTCGGGTCATGTTATACGGGAATTCATTTTCAAAAAATGAAGCATCCCTCGATTCAATAACCGTATTTACATGAATGTCCGAAATCTCAGATTTACAAACTAGAAATCGATATGCACTGCTATTAGTAGCATAACCGATGAATACACAATCCACGGTTTTTTGCCCTATTCTTACCTTTTTAGGTTTATGAACCATCACTTTAGCTAAGCACCCCCACACTCGTAAATATTTATAGGAAGGTCTTCGACCTTTCCATAATTCATAAGGTGTCCTGTGAGTCTTTTTGTGAGGTACTTTATTTGAGAATGTAATTAGCAGAAAGTAAGGCTTCCCCCCACAAATTTTGTGGAGCTACTGAACTTAATAACATTGAGTTCATCATTTCTTTCAAAGTACGGTTTTTGCGTTCAGCAACACCATTCGATTGAGGAGAATAAGGAGCGGTTGTTTGATGAATAATCCCATTTTCAGAACAAAATTCCTCAAATGGATATTCATATTCACCTCCTCTATCACTTCTAATAGCCTTTATCGTTTTGCTTAATTGATTCTCAACTTCATTCTTATATTGTTTAAATGCATTAATAGCCTCATCTTTACTATGTAACAAATATACATAGCAATATTTTGTGCAATCATCAATAAAAGTAATAAAATTCTTTTTCCCACCTCTAGTTTGAACAAATTTTAAATCACAAATATCGGTGTGAATTAAATCTAAAGGTTCAGTTATCCTTTCAATAGAATGGAAAGATAATCTAGCTAATTTAGATTCCACACAAATTTCACATTTATGATTTTTATCAATATTGAATTTTGGCAAAAATTCCAAGTTAATTAATCTACGCAATGTATCAAAATTAACATGTCCCAATCTAGCATGCCAAATATTAGATGACTCAATCAAATAAGAAGAACTAGCAACTTCATTCATTAAAACAGATGTTTTAGGGGTTACAGTAAGAACATTCAGTTTAAAGAGCCCCTCATTTAGGTAGCCCTTTCCTACATACATGTCATTTTTAGACAACACAAAGCGATCCGACACAAACACAAGCTTGAAACCATTCTTAGTAAGGAGAGATCCCGAAATCAGATTCTTTCGGATATCAGGCACGTGAAGAACATTGTTGAGAGTAAGTTCCTTTTCAGAAGTCATTTTCAAAACAATCTTTCCTTGTCCCACCACCTTAGAAGTGGAAGAATTTCCCATAAAAAGGTTCTCCTCATTTTCCAAAGGCTTATAGGTGGAGAACATCCATTTGTTTGCACAAATGTGTCGTGTGGCTCCAGTGTCCACCCACCATTCCTTGGTATTTCCAACCAAGTTACATTCAGAGACAACGGCAGAAAGATTCATATCCGCCAAATCATTGGTGATATTCTCACCCTTAGTCACATTTGCTTGAGAGTTATTTTTATTTTGCTTCTTAGGCTTACGACACTCACTTGAGCGGTGTCCCGGTTTACCACAATTGTAGCATTTGCCTTTGAACTTTTTCTTGTTATGTTTGGAAGTGCCTTCCCCATCATACTTTCGTTTGTTCTTCTTAGGACCTTCAACGACATGGACCTTTGTTTCCATCGGATTCTTCCCACTTTTCTTTTGAGATTCACGGTTGTCTTCTTCGATTCTTAGCCGGACCACCAACTCCTCCACATTCATCTCCTTACGCTTGTGCTTGAGATAGTTTTTGAACAAAGTCCAAGAAGGTGGCAACTTTTCAACAATTGCAACAACTTGGAAAGTTTCACTAATTGACATTCCTTCAGCATGAATGTCGTGGAGAATCACTTGGAGTTCTTGCACTTGCGAGATTACAGATTTAGAATCAACCATTTTGAAGTCCAGAAAACGCCCAACGATAAATTTCTTCATCCCAGCATCTTCAGTTTTATACTTCTTTTTCAAAGAATTCCATAATTCCTTGGAAGTTTTGATAGTGCAATAGACATGGTACAAAGTCTTGTCCAAGTAGGCCAAAATATAATTTCGGCATAGGTAGTCCGAATGCTTCCAAGCATCGACAGCAGCAACCTTTTCAGCATCATCTCCCTCTTGAATAGAGGGGCAATCTTCATATACAAACCTGCCCAGTTGGCAGGTAGTGAGATAGAAGTACATTTGTCCTTGCCAACGTTTGAAGTCAGCCCCAATGAACTTTTCAAGTTTCTCCCCGTGTGGCATAGATACGGGTGCAGTCACACTTGTGTTGGTGACAATCAGTTTCGTAGGAGTAGTGTTCGTACTTTGTGATTCCATTTCTGTTACAAAAACAGAATTTTTATCAATGATAAAATTCATATATAATGAATTAATCAAAACAGAATACAAAATTCTGTGCAACAATTTCCTCCAAATATGATTCACAATAAATGAATTCCAAAAGAATTCAAATAATAATTCAGAATTAAAATATAATAAAAATAGAATTCCGTACAAAACAGAATTAAATAGAAAATCTGTGTCACACTAATTTTTAATAATAAAAGAATTCCGTACAAAACAGAATTATAATTTAAGATTAAAAAAATTTAGATAAACAGATTTTAACAAGAGTACACAAATAAAATTATATTTTCTAAAAACAGAATATAAAAACAGTATAGAAATTAATTTCTATATCAAAACTGTTTTACTAATTTCTACAATAAAGCAGTAAATTAATTCATTTTATTCTGTCAAAACAGATTTATTTCCAATAAATAAATTTCTGTAATAAAAAAAATTCTGTACACTAAAAAACAGTAGAACTAATATAATTTTGTCTTAAGATTGTTATGTCTACTATTTATAAATAACAATTGTACAGAATTATGAACAATTACAGAATAGAAACAGAATTATAAAAATGAAATACTTACTAGAATTTGCAAAAATAATAATAATTAGAAAGAAATCCGAGCCCTGTTGAACAGTCTCCTTAAGACAAAATTATTCCTCCAACATGCTTGAGTTTAATGAATAATTGCCTCCCAAGATATAACGGATTTTCGAATTTAATCAAGCAGCACAGCAATGACTAATCTTAGCGAACACAATTTCTGTGTTTTGTACTCAACACAACCAAGAACATGCAATGCAGAAAATGAAGAAAGAATTTTGTGGGCAGAGGAAATAATGCAGTAGCAATTTCGGAATTTGGAGAGTTTATTTTTTCAGTAGTAAAAACTGAGGGGGAAACATTTTATTTATAGTAAAAGTCTTGACTGTTGGGAACAGTCAAAATCGAAATTAACTGATTATCAGTTAAAGCCCAAGCCCAAGCCCGAACCGAGCCGGCCGGACGCGCGCGCGCGTGTGGACTTTTGACCGAAAGTCAACCCGAGCATAGCTTAGGTCATCTCCCCTTCAAAGAGTTGGGATACCCCCAAGGCATCCAAGCCTTAGTCCATACTTGGGGTATTATTAACTCATCAAAATTCCATTACTCTTCCAATGTGGGACAAGAGTTAAAACACACCCAATTCATTAACTTTCATTGCTTTGTGAGTCACTTTGGGGACATAATTATCATTCATAACTTATTAAAATTGGACATATGAATATACTACGTTAATCTCCTTGCGGAGGTGAACGCGTTCGTATATGGTCCCACAATTTTCGTAGTGTGGGTCCCACCTAAATTTGAATTCAAAGTTACTCAAAAATCTATCCAGAAAAATCTGGACAGCTTTAAATACCCATTTAAGTTCCAATTTTCCAACAAGGTGGTGATTGCGTTTAGAGGTATCTAGTGCGCACGTGAGTACTGTTGAACATGAGTGTGTAAAGAATGTTTAAACGAAAGAGTATGTATAGGTTTGTTTTGAAAAATCTCATCATTACGTGTTTGTCAATGAAGTCAAGAGCGTAGAGTGGATTGAGCGAGTCGTAGAAGACATTACTATTGGATTTAATCGTTGAAATTGTTTGAATGATATAGCAGGGTTGAGGTTAGGAATAGACTCGGCAAGATGTAGTTGAAAGAAAGTCGGGTAGTCCAAGTAGATGCAAGTATTACTGCCCTGAAGGTCACATAAGACATACAGTTGTGTAAGAATTTTAAGGTAATAAAACAATCGGTCTGCAATGGGAAATGCTCGATGAATGGGGAACCAAAGAAAGAATTTAATCTTAGGTAGTATATAACTTTTCATTAAGACATCCATGGTAGTGAGGGGACATGTTGTGAGTATAACTGTTTATTAAGACAATTGTAAGCCGATTTGTTGTAAAAAAAATCCGTTGGCACTAGGCCACTAGTAAGGAGTGTCATTTGTATTGGTGGAGATTAAGTAAATGGAGCGAATATCGTGGATGAGATCCATAGGTCACAAAGAGGATAAAGAAGCAATATTCCAAGTATTTGTGGGTGAGAAGAATATATGAAGAGGAAGTTGTAATGTATCAGTTTGCAAGTTAAGGTATAGAGTGGGTAAAGGAGTATGATGGACCCAAATATGATGATCAAAATAACTAGTTCTATTATGAATTCTCAATTTAATTCCATTTTTAAATGTAGGAAGTAAATTTTTTTTTCCAGAACTAAGATGAATTCATTTTACTGTGGTAATTGAGAAGGTGAGTATTGACACAATATTCGTTGTGCATGGTTTGAGACAAGAGATTGTGAGGTTGCATGAAGAGTTTCGAAAATAACTTGACCATGTAATCGTCATTTATAGTGTGTAAATATTTTACTGCTAAGCCCCTTAAATATTTTGGAGGAATGATAATATGCTAGGGATGGTGGAAGTTTTAAGAAAAATATGTTGGAAATTAATGTTAAGTGACAAAATTTATTATTTAATTTCAATTGTATTAAATTCCGAATTTCTCATTTACGTGTTCTTAATAAATGTTAGATAATTAATTAGGAATGTAATAAATAAAGATATTAAAAGATTGGGTAAATTTTATCCGTTAATCACATGATGGTTAGTAGCATTAGTGGGACACTTTAAAAGAGTCCCACCTCTAGTAGGATTCCGGTCCTCTTTCCCTTATAAACATCTAGAGTCATCTCAATACACTCTTTCAAAGGAGGAAGAGAAAATCCGAAATTCTCATTATTCCTCTTTCTCACAAATATTCTGGGCACATAAGAGAGTATTATGGGCTATTCAAGAAGGAATTCAAAGGAAGCTTTGACAGGAGCATTTAAGTTACGTTATTCCAATCAATTGCAATGAACGAAGGTTAGTTTTGATCATAGTTATAAAGAACTTACGGTTTTGTGATTACATGAAGAATTAAACATCCTGGATTCATGACAAAACTGTTTTTAACGTGATGTAACATTATGGTTTATATCCGATTTTTATGATTGACAAAACAATATTGATTAACATGTGGTATCAGAGCTTTCGGCTTATAATCTCATGTTTTCCGTTAATAAAAATTTCTGATCTTTGGAAATCTAGAAATCTAGAATTTTTATTTAATGAATCTGGAAATCTGGAATTTTTATTTTATGAATTTGGAAATCCTGAATTTTTTTTAATTTGAAAAATCTGAAAATCTCGAATTTTTAAGCAATCTGATAATCATACATATGGTAATTCGAATTTGTGTTATGTATGATATTAAGAACGAAATTACTGCATACACTACTTATCTTATGATAATTGTCCCATTATTGTTCAACCCCTTTCGTGTTATTGGAACCATAATATGTCATTAGCATTATTTTATTGTTTCAAGTTGTGTAAGCAATCTGAAAAATAATTTTATTAATCATGATAAGAAAATGAATATGTTTTTAAGATTAATTAAGTGAAAACTGTGATTTGGTGCAAAACAGATTCGGGGAGATTTTTTTTTTTGGCGCAGTGAATAGTATTTTTCAAATTTTTTGGTGTCCGATTGACTTGAAACTTGATATGTTGACTGGAAATGGGCCAACGATCGAATTTCACCGCCTTTGACCGTGTTGTAATGTGTTTTTCAGCAATCCGAGTCCGTTAAGGCCCTCAAAATCCCGTTTTTGCCATTTTAAGAAATAATCTCCGGGCTTATAAATCTTTACATAAAATTAATATTAACGTTCCGAAAAAGATTTTGGTTTTTTGGCATGTTTTACTTCAATTCTATAGTGAAAACTCATTTTTGTCATTTTCGGCAAAAATCATGAATTATGTGTTTTTTTACTATACCTCAGCAATTATGTTTTTGAGGCATTTAAGCTACTACTGGTATCTTTGTAATTACTCATAGATTATGTATTATAGTTAATATTTAATGCATGATTAACTATATTTAAATTGGGACATGTAAGCAATTATTCATTTGAGTTAAGTCAAAGGCCAAACACAGGCTGAGACTGCATGTACGAATAATACACTTACTTTCACTAAAGGTTTATTCTAATGTTAGTTATAAAATTGGATTGAGGCGCAACACATGCTAATTTCTAAATTGAACAATATTAGAATTGGTTTTGTGAAAACAGAATAGTTGACATTAAGTTCATTAATCATGGTATTAAATATTTAGGCAACAGACACACGTGCCAAAATTATGGGACCATGATAAATGAATCATAGGGATATCCTTACAATATGAACATTATGTGATAATTAACAAAGAGTCCGTGATATTCATATTGTAAATGAAATATGCCAAAAAATTTAGTCAATAATTTAATGTTCGACCCTTGCAATTTTTATTGTGTGTGAAAATTTAATTTGTGAACATTGTTATTAATTGCAGTTCCCCTTAATCTATATTCGCAAGATCAGTCCTATTCCAAATTTGATGGAACTAATTTTTCTGAATGGAATGAGCAAATTGAGTTCAGCCTAGGGGTTCTCGACCTGGACATGACAATTATGTGTGATGAACCCGCTGCTATTACTGATGCCAGTAGCAAGGAAGAAATTGTTGTCTATGAAACATGGTCTAGATCCAATAGGCTGGCCCTTATATTTATGCGAATGTGCGTTGCTGCTAATATTAAGACCTCCCTACCTGAAACTACGAAAGCGAAAGAGTATTTGAACAACATTAAGGAACGCTTTTGCACTGCTGATAAATCCCTTGCTGGGAAACTGATGGATGACCTGGCCACTATGAGGTTCGATGGTACTCGAATGATGAATGAGCACATTATAGAGATGACCAATCTTGCTGCTAGACTTAGAGTTTTGGGCATGACAGTTGATGAGTCTTTTCTCGTCCAATTCGTCCTAAACTCCCTACCTCCTGAGTATGGTCCTTTCCAAATCAATTACAGCACTATAAAAGATAAGTGGAGTGTAAATGATTTGCAAAGCATGTTGGTACAGGAGGAAGGAAGGCTTAAGCAACAGAATGGCCTTGTGAATAAGGGACAGGTGGAAAATCTGACAGTCAAAGGAGCCGATTTTAAGAAGAAGTTCGGCAAGGGAATTAAGAAAGGTACTGGACCGTCTCATCAAGTTTAACCATCAACTGCTGCTGTGAAGAAGGAAAAGAATGACAAGTGTCACTTCTGTAAAAAGAAGGGTCATTTCCAGAGGGATTGTCATAAACGAAAGGCTTGGTTCGAGAAAAAGGGTAAGCCGTTTATTTATGTTTGTTTCGAATCAAACCTTATTAATGCTCCTTCTAACACTTGGTGGATTGATTCTAGTTCTATGTGTCATGTTTCTAATTCGATGCAGGGCTTCACTTCGATCCGCAAAACAAATCCAAATGAGCATTTTCTCTTCATGGGCAATAATACGAAGGCTAAAATAGAAGCTATTGGAGTCTTTCGCGTGATTTTAAGCACTGGATTTATTTTAGATTTGCAAGAAACTTTTTATGTTCCCACAGTATCTAGGAATTTAATTTATGTTTCCAAACTTACTTTAGACGGTTTTGCGATTGAATTTAAGTACAATGGTTTTGGTTTGGTTAAAAATTCTAATAATGTTGGTTCTGAATTTTTGTTAGATGGTTTATATCAATTGAATCTTGAAAAGAATTTTTCTGAAACCCTTGTGACCCTGCATCCTAATGTTTGTACGAAACATACACTTAATGATGAAAAATCTGCTTATTTGTGGCTTAAAAGATTAGGGCACATATCTAGGCCGAGAATTGAAAGGCTCATTAAAGATTGAATACTCTATAACCGGGCCAATTATGATGTATGTGTGGACTGTATTAAAGGAAAACATACCAAACATACAAAGAAAGGAGCCGCAAGAAGCACCCAGCTACTTGAAATAATACATACAGACATATGTTCACCTTTTGATATTCCATCCATTGGTGGAGAAAAATACTTCATCACCTTTATAGATAATTTTTCACGTTATCTCATTTTGTACACGTTGCATGATAAATCTCAGTCTGTGAACGTCGTTGAAATATACATTAATGAGGTTGAGGGGAAACTAGGCAAAAATATGAAAATTATTAGGTCTGATAGAGGTGGTGAATATTATGGTAGATATGACGAGTCAGGGCAACGCACTGGCCCATTTGCTAAACTCCTTAAAAAATTAGGTAATTGCGCCCAATACATAATGCCAGGATCACCTTGGAAGAATGGTGTAGCTGAAAGGAATAATCCTACCCTTATATAAATGGTTAGAAGTATGATAAGTAGGACCCAATTGCCTACATTTTTGTGAACACATGCATTAAAGACCGTTGTACACATCTTAAATAGGGTTCCTAGTAAGTCAGTTTCAAAAACCCCTTTTGAACTTTGGAAAGGATGGAAACTCGATTTAAGGTATTTACGTGTGTGGGGATGCCCAGTGGAAGCTAGAATCTATAACCCTCATGAAAAGAAATTAGATCCTAGGACATTATCTTGTCATTTCATCGGGTATCCCGAAAAGTCGAAGGGATATAGATTCTACTGTCCAAATCATATAACTAGAATCATAGAAACTGGAAATACTAAATTCATTGAAAAAGGTGAAGTAAGTGGGAGCATAAATAAAGGGAGGTAATCATTCGAGAAGTCAGGGTACAAATTCCTATACACAGAGTTCATAACATACATGTCATTCCTAATGTAGTTGTTGAACCGGTGATTGACCCAATCAATAACAATGAACAACAAGTGAATAATCAACCAACTGAACAATCACATAATGAGACTATAACCGCTGAAACTTTTGAAGCACCACAGGAAGTGCCATTAAGAAGATCTCAAAGAGAAAGGAGATCGACAATTCCGAATGATTATGTGGTATACCTTAAAGAGACCGAATTTAACATAGAGAATATTAATGATCTAGTTTCTTATGAAAAAGTTATAAATAGTGACGATTCTGATAAATGGATTGATGCCATGAATGAAGAAATCAAATCAATGAATGGCAATAAAGTTTGGGAGTTGGTCGAATTTCCAGAAGGACAAAAACGAGTTGGGTGCAAGTGGATCTTTAAGACCAAACTTGACTCAAAAGGCAATAGCGAACGACATAAAGCTAGACTTGTTGCCAGAAGTTTTAATCAATGAGAAGGCATTGATTATAATGAGACCTTATCTCCAGTTTCAAAGAAGGACTCATTAAGAATCATATTAGCGTTGGTGCCTAATTATGATTTGGAGTTTCACCAAATGGACGTAAAAATAACTTTGCTAAATGGGAGTTTAAAAGAAGAAGTCTACATGGCACAACCACAAGGCTTCATAAAGGAAGGAAAGGAAAACATGGTCTGTATGTTAAAGAAGTCAATATATGGTCTAAAGCAAGCTTCTCTTCAATGGTACATTAAGTTCCACGATACCATTACATCCTTTGGGTTTAAGGAAGACAATGTTGATCGGTGTATATACCTGAAGATTAGTGGGAGTAAGTTTGTGTTTTTAGTACTATATGTTGATGAGTTACTTATCGCCAATAGTGATCTTGGTTTACTAAGTGAAACCAAGAAGTACCTTTCTAAAAACTTTAAAATGAATGATTTAGGTGAGGCATCCTTCGTGATTGGGATAGAAATATCTCGGGATAGATCATGAGGAAATGTTGGGATTGTCTAAGAAAGCTTACATTAACAAAGTTTTAGAAATATTTAGCATGCAAAGTTGCAATCCCATTAATGTTTCACTTCAGAAAGGCGAAAATTTCAGCTTAAGTCAATGCCCTAGAAGTGATTTAGAAAGGGAGCACATGAAAGGCATGCCTTATGCTTCGCTCGCAGGGACCTTGTTGTATGCACAAGTCTGCACTAGACTGGATATCAATTTTGTCATTGGATGCTAGGAAGATATCAAATCAATCCGGGGATTTACCATTGGAAAGCTGCAAAGAAAGTGTTGAGGTACCTGCAAGGGACTAAGGATTACATGCTCACATATCGGAAGACTGATCACCTTGAGGTGATTGGTTATTCAGACTCAGATTTTGGAGGATGCCTTGACAGTAGGAAGAGCACTTCGGATTATGTCTTCCTTATGGATGGAGGATCCGTTTCATGGAAAAGTGATAAGCAAAGCGTTATTACATCATCTACTATGGAGGCTAAATACGTAGCTTGCTTCGAAGCTACAAATCATGGATTATGGGTGCGAAACTTTATTTCAGGACTTAGAATTATGGGGTCAATATCTAAGCTGCTAGAAATTTATTGTGATAATGTCGCAGCAGTCTTCTTCTCGAAGAACGATAGGTATACTAAGGTTGCTAAGCATATTGAGATGAAATACCTATCAGTTAAAGAAGAAGTTCAGAAACAAATAGTGTCAATTGATCACATTAGTACGCGTGATAACATAGCAGATCCTGTTACGAAAGGACTATCTCCGAAGACCTTTATGGAACATGTCAAAGAGATGGGTCTCGATTAGTTAGATTATGATTGCTATTTTGGCTTAGTTGTTTGACACTATTACTTGAATTCAATAAAAGTGTTTCTGATTTTTATTATTTCTGTCTTTATTGAAAGCATGCATATAATTCTGAATTATTGTTGATAAAAATAGTCCTTATTCAAAAGTACATTATGAGGTCATTATGATACCCAATATTAAACGCTCAGTTGAATGAAACATTGGTGTTGTGGTACATGAAAGGAACTATACTCTTGAATAGCATGGAACCGTCATGACTCGCATCCGTGAATCATTTGATTTAGCAAACTAAATTTATTAATGATTGTGCACCTTTTGATACCTAATCTAATTATACGAATTATTAAGACCAAATGGGAGACTGTTGGAAATTAATATTAAGTGACGAAATTAATTATTTAATTTCAATTGTATTAAATTCCAAATTTTCCATTTATGTGGTCTTGATAAATGTTAGATAATTAATTAGGAATGTGATAAATAAAGATATTAAAAGATTGGGTAAATCTTATCCGTTAGTCACATGATGGTTAGTGGCATTAGTGACAGACTTTAAAAGAGTCCCACCTCCACTCGAATTCCGGCCCTCTTTCCCTTATAAATAGAGACCTCTACACCATCTAGAGTCATCTCAATACACACTATTTCTAAGGAGGGAGAGAAAATCTGAAATTCTCATTATTCCTATTTTCTCAAAAATATTTTGGGCACATAAGAGAGTAATTATGTACTATTCAAGAAGGGATTCAAAGGAAGCTTTGACATGAGCTTTTAAGTCACCTTATTCCAATCAATTGCAATGGACAAAGGTTGGTTTTGATCATAGTTATAAAGAACTTATGATTTTGTGATTACATGAAGAATTAAACATCCTGGATTCATGACAAAACTGTTTTTAACGTGATGTAACATTATGGTTTATATCCAGTTTTTATTATTGACAAAACAGTATTGTTTAACAATATATTCGGGGAGTTCCCAAAAAAGAACTTGATTTTGTTTTGTAATTTGGTTAGGACATGCTTAGGAATAGAGTATGAGGACATAAAATAAGACGGAAGAGCGGTAGTAACTGCATTTGTGAGTGTATTGTGACCAACGTAAGATAAAAAATTATTATACCAGGCTTGAAGACGTTAGTTTACCTTTTTGTTGAGTTCAAGAAATATTTTTCGGGTAAACCAACCATTAATAAGTGGTATTCCAAGATATTTATCCTCACCATGACAAGTACGTAACCTTAAATGACATAAAATGATTTAATAGCCATAGCGGGTTGTAGATGGGCTAAAAGTGATAGTCAATGTAATCTTACGAATATATTGACACCAAAATTGAGTAAAAGTAGTTAAGATATTTTGAAATTGATTGATAGTGATTGGACTACGTTGGAGAAAGAAAATACAGTCGTCGATAAAGGATAAAGCATGGATAGAGGGGGACGTTAGTTGATGGGCGAAGAACAATCATTTTTTTAAATGCAACCAGTCTTTACTTGTCTTGAAAATATATTTAAGGCTAAACTAAATAAGGTGAGAGTGGGTCATCCTAGCGTAGACCATGGGTGGGTGAAAAAGAAGGCCTTATGTGTCCATTTATGAGAGTGGTGAAGGATGTGGAAGAAATGCATTCCATAATGTATTAGATCCAAGTATGAGGAAAATTATGTATCTCAAGGTTGTTCACGTGGCTTAGTTAAATCAATTTTTAAAGCACAACTCCCTTATTTATTTATTTTTTATTTTCGCATGGTGTGTATAATTTCATGAGTTATGAGTATGTTTTCCTGAATGTGTCGATTGGCAATAAACGCCTTTTGATAAGGGGATACCATAAATTGAATAATCGAATGTGTCCCATAAATAAGAATAGTTTAAATTAGTTTATAAATGATATTACAAGGATTGATTGGTAAAAAATGTTTAACTTGGGTCGGGTGATTGATCTTTGGTATAAAACATAAGTAAGGTTTTATTTAGTTCTCGTAAAATATGTCTAGTTGTGAAAAAATCTTTAATTAGATTAGTGACTGAGGTAGTAATAATATCCCAATGCTTTTTAAAAAAAAAAATCATAGGTCAGGCCATCAACTCTAGGGATCTTATTTTTCCCCATAAGAGCAAGGTTGTACATAATTTTAGATTTAGAGATAGGTTAGAGCAACCTAAACGTTTTTTTTGATAAGCAAGTGATTCAATAAAACAACCCAGGGGGCGGAATCCCGTATACAAGAAGTATACAAAGCAAACAAGCGAAGGACCGAGACCCAACACAATCAACACAAGCCCCTATAATTCCTCCAAAAACTCAAAAAGGATAGACAAAAATGAATCATATCTTTTCCTATACCAAGTAAGAAGAAGGCATAGAAAACTGTACCGAATTCGAGGAGGATCAAGATCGACCCCCTCGAAGCATATCATGTTCCTCTCCAACCACATAGTCCAAAAGATACAGTGGGGGACCAACATCCAGACCACCCTCGGTCCTGAACAACCCCTAGGCCTCCTCCACGCCGCTAGAACTTCGCACACCGAACGAGGCATGACCCAAGCAATCTGGCATAAAGAGAAAAACAAATCCCAAAGAACCGTAGTAACCTCGCAGTGTAGAAGAAGGTGATTGGTCGTCTCCTCCTCCTTTTTACACAACCAACACCTACTGGCCATCCTCTTACCTATTAGCTGAAGCCCCTCAATAGTCAAGATGTTTGTCTGGCCGTTGTCCACACAAAGAAGCAAACCTTTGGAGGCGCGTGGCACTTCCAAATAGACTTCCACGGGAAAAAAGAACCACGGCGACCCCTGAGGACAGCATAGTAACTCCGAAGTGAAAATATGCAATCCTGAGAGTACGACCACCTCAACCCATCCTCATAGACGGAACCGCTGCCAATCTCAGCCATTCGAAGAACACATCTTCCTCCTCCAGTTCCCAATGTCGAAGTCGCCTCCTAAACTTTGGATCCCACACCTCACTAATACCTTCCCTCCGCCTATGATTCTCAACTAACCCATCTTTGTCAATCCCAAGCCTAAACATCCCCGGGAAGAGAACCTCCAATGATCCCCCCTCACCCCATTTATCCTTCCAAAACCTTATCCTACTCCCACTTCCAAACTGGAAGGAGGTGAGCAGGGAGAACCTCCCCCACCCACGCGCTATAAACCTCCACCACCCCACCCCATGAGCATCCCACCCCAAAATAGGATCCCAACCATACATTCCCGCCCCATGCCTAGCGACCACCACTCTCCTCCACAATCTCCCTCCATCCTTATTAAAGCTCCACAACCACTTCCCCAGTAAAACCATATTAAAATGGGCTAAGCTCCTGACCCCAGCCCCACCCTCAATCAGCGGCCTACACACCTAATCCCAACTCACTAAGAAATATTTAAACTCAGCATCATTCCCTCTCCACAGAAACTCCCTCATCAACTTGTCAAGCCTTTTGCCAACAGACCCAAGCAAAGGGAGTACGGACATAAAATATGTCGGAAGGCTAGACAAAATGCTTTTGATCAAAGTCAACCGATCACCTTTAGATAGGAAACCATGCTTTCAACCTGCTAACCTCCTCTACACCCTCTCAAGGACCAGATTCCACATCAAAGAAGACTTAAACTTAGCCCCTAAATGGAGGCCAAGATAAGTAAAAGGGAGAGATCCGACCCGACAACCAAGAACACGAGCCAAGTAACCCACATTTCCAACCTTGCCCATGACAATCATCTCACTCTTCTCGACATTGATACGTAAACCCGACACAGCCTCAAAGCACACCAGAAGCAACCGCAGAGACCTCACCTCATCCACAAACAAAAGATGAGAGACCTCAACTGGATGAGAAACAGAACTCCGAATAGAAAACCTTGAAACAAAACCCCCCTCCACCGTCCTGCTCATCTTCCTAGAAAACACCTCCATAACCAGAATAAAGAGGAATGGAGATAATGAGTCACCCTGCCTAAGCCCACGCGAACTCTTGAAGAACCCCTCAGGCACCCCATTAACAAGAATCGAGAATTTGACAGAATAAATACACCTCTTAATCCACTTGCACCACCGCTCCCCAAAACCCATCCTCCTGAGCAAATAAAGAAGAAACTCCCAGCTCACATGATCGTACGCTTTCTCAATATCAAGCTTGCATAGAATACCAGGTTCCCCACCTCTCAGCCTAGACTCGATGCACTAATTCGCAACCAGCGCAGCATCAAGGATCTGACGACCACCCACAAATGCACTCTGAGCATCTGAAATAAGAGGATCCATCACACTTCTAAGTCTAACTGACAAGTCCTTAGAAATGAGCTTATACACGCTACCGACCAAACTAATTGGCCTGAAATCTCTCACATCCGTAGCCCCCCCTTTCTTGGGAACCAAAGTAATGAATGTGGCATTCAGGCTCCTTTGAAAGTAACCCCTGTCATAGAACTCGCTAAAAACATCCATCACATCCACCCTGATAACCTCCCAACAATGCTGAAAAAAAGCCATAGTGAAACCATCCAGACCAGGAGCCTCATCTTCGGACATCGACCTCAGAACCTGGACCACTTCTTCCTCTATGAACTTCCTTTCCAACTGAATCGCCTCGTCCCCAGATATGCTCGCCACATGAAGCCCATCAATCTTCGGTCGCAATGGCTCCACCTCCGTATACAGCCTCTCATAGAATTGACTGATCTCCCTACGAACCTCACTCTCCTCGGTGAACTCTAATCCCCCAACAACCACCTTCCCGATATGATTAAAACGACGATGGGAGTTAGCCACTTTATGGAAGAACTTAGTGTTGTTGTCCCCTTCCCTAAGCCAAAGAGCCCTAGACTTCTGCCTCCAACTCACCTCCTCCTGAACCAGCCGCTTTACTACCTCCCTTTTTTTCTCGACCCTCGTCACCCGTTCCTCCTCCGAAAAACCGCCCACCCCTTTTTTATCGTCGAGAGCCCTAATTTCATCCAACATCTTCTCCATCATATACCCCATATGGCCAAACATATCTGTTCCACTGAATAATGTCCCCCTTAAGAAGAAAAATTTTAGTCGCTAGTCTGAAGCTCGCATTCCCCTCCACCGCATAACCCTGCCACCACTCCGGAACTCTCCCTAATAAGTCCTCCTCTTGTAACCACATATTCTCGAATCAAAACGGAGTCCTCCTCCCACCCCCTCCTCCGCACTCCAGCAAAACTGGTGAGTGATCCGAAGTCACTCGAGGCAGGCAAGACTGGATAGCCCCCGTAAACTGCTCCTCCCAGTCATTAGAAAGTAAAAATCAATCCAACTGAGAAAGGGAGGGCTCCTCCCTAAAACTGGACCAAATGAAAGCTCCTCCCACTAAAGGCAGGTCAATCAACTCCTGCTCATTGATGAAGTCAGAGAAGTCCTGCATAAAAGAGTTTTATCACCCCTTACCACTCCTCTCAGAGGGAAAACGAACGATGTTATAGTCGCCTCCAGTGCACTAGGGGATGCCCCAGACGCTCTTGGCCCCTGCCAATTCCTCCCACAACTCCCAACGAGCCAAGTCCTCAACTGGCCCATAAACCCCCGAAAGACTCCAAGTAAAACCATCATCCACACACCTAAATAAGCAAGAAAGATACCACCATCCTACTAAGACATCCATTTTTTCCACCACTCTACTATCCCACATCAAGACAACCCCGCCTGACGCACCTTCTGAGTCCAGACACCACCACTCTAACCTATGACCACCCCAAATTGACTGAGCCAACTCCCTATCCAAAGCCCCCAATTTCGTTTCTTGAAGGCAGACAATGTCTGGCCGCCACCGAGAAAGCTCCCCACTAACCACTTCTCTTTTCCCCGGTCATTCAAAGCCATCACGTTCCACGAGATGATGCGTAACTTCATCGGAAACAATTAGAAACCCCACCCACCCCCCGCTCTCCCTCCTCTACTTTCTCCCTCTGCCTCTCCTCTATGGTGCGGAACAACGTAAGTGCCTCCTTCTCATTCCCCTCATATGTAATTCCAAGGAACTTACTAAAACCATCTACCACGCTAGAGACCCACTCCTCCGATTCATCCTCGCAGCCCCTCTTGTCAACCTTCCCTCCAGAAACCACCCCTACAGAGTCCCCGAGATCAACCCACAACCTAGGGGATGTGACAACCTGACTACTCAAATTTGTTGGTAGTGGTGGTGGTACCTACCAACAAAATTTGTTGTTTTGCAAATTGGTACGCGTACAGTGGTGGGTTAAAATTTACAAATTCCGTAGGTGAGTTTGTAGCGGTTCTCTAAATTTACTTAATGGCTACTGAATTTGTAAAGGTTACTATGAAATTCATTTGTTCGTAGGAATTCCTACGAACAAATGAAGTTCGTAGAAAAGAAAAAAGGAGTTCATACGAATAAAAATTGTTCGTAACAAATATTATTTTGGTTCCTACGCAGAAGTCTTGTTCGTAACAAATATTATATTGGTTCCTACGAACAAGAGTTGTTCGTAAGAACTCAAATTACAAATTCTGTTATCTCACCATAGTGAGACTTAGTCATGTTGAAAAGGCAAAAAGACTTTTTGATTGGTAAATTTGCCCTTCGCTGGTTTCCCCCACTACTGATGCTGGAGTAAAAGAAGAAGGTGGAGGGAGTAAGTAAGGGTCAGGTTGACTGTCAAGGGAAGTGCATTTTATCAAAGGAGGATAGTCTGCTGAGTTAACATGCGTATTTTGTGAAGGATAGGTGGAGGGACTCGTTGAGTTGGGTAGGCATGTGTCTATTAGTAGTTTGAGAGGTGAGTCAGTGGGCAGGGGCAGACAGTGTGTGTATCTGGGGGTGCACGTGCACCTCTCAGCATTTTATAAAAAAAAAAGAAGTTAAAATAACTAAACTACATAAACGCACGCAGCACAACATAAAGCCAAAAGAAAAACCTAGCTGCCTCTGTCCTGTCCAAACCCAAAAAAATCCAGCTGCCTCACTCACCCACCCTCTAAAAGCTCTCCCCTCTCCTGCCGGCAGCTCCTCCTCCTCTGTTTTGACTGGCTACCGCTGATCACTTGTGATGAAGGTATTCTTGAAACTCAATGCTAAGTTGTGTGATTTCATTTATACTTGCTGCTTGTTGATTTATTTGTAAGTATTTGTTTGTGTTTGTGTTTGTGTTTGTGTTTGTGTTTGTGTTTGTGTTTGTGCTTGAAGATGAAGATGAAGGTTTCAATTTTGTTTGAAGATAGGAACCAATTATTTTTTTAAAGATGATTTCAAATAGATTTTTTTTGAAATGGGTTTCAATTTTTTTTTTGAAAATGGGTTTCAATTTTTTTTGAAGATGATTTCAATTAGATTTTTTTTGAAAATGGGTTTCAATTAGATTATTACTATTGATGTGTGAATATTTATTTTTATTTAGTTATATGAATAGTCCTCAAAAAAATTTCGGGGGCTACCGCCCCCGAACCCCCGTATTTTACATTAAGGTGCCCCACCCATTTCAAATTCCTAGATCCGCCACTGTTAGTGGGCAAAAGAGTTACCGGTGTCTGTGTTTGAGTGATCGACGTTCATATAAGCATAGGATTTTGTTGCAAGTAAGATAAACTATCGAGTGGGTTCATGCTAAGAATTTTTGTCGTGGGCTCATGAGTGTACTACATCGAGAACTGATATGTTGTATATCATTTTTTTTATTTGTTTTATAGGAAATTGTGTGTCCAACAGTGAGTTAGTTGTCAGACTCTGAGTGGGGGGTTTGTGAAGGGTAGAAATTGTAGTGTTTTGCATGTTGTTAACATTTTTCAGCATGTTGTTTTGAGGAAAATTCAAGCGAGGGGGTTTGCGAGTAACAATATGCCAGTCATTGTCATTATTTGTGTGGGATGTGCCGTTTTAGGAGTAGAATTCTTCTTTAGTAAACAATTATGGTTATTGTGTCCAATAACACCACATGAAAACAAATCTTCATTTTAAACTCATATACAATGTTTTAAAGAATTCGTCTAATTTTAACTTTTGTTGGACAATTTTTTTTAATATTAAATTCCATACATAACCTTGCATACCTAGCATGACTAACTGATTATGTATGAATATCTATTTTAATTGTCTTACCAAATGTTTAAACTGGGTTAATCTTTTTGCGGTTAATTTAATTTAAGAAAATTAAAATTTGGGGTATTGTTTTAGACCATCTATTTAGATTCGGGCAAATAGGACATTTTAGTGGTCTCAGAGCAGATGTTTAAAATTTTCTTAGGTATGAATTCAGGAGATTTTTATATGGAAGGTCAATTGCTTTCTAGGCCATCAACGTTTAATGGGTCTAATTACACATACTGGAAAGCGCACATGAAATCAACAATTAAGGCTATAAATGGGCGTGTTTGGTTAGCTATTATTGAGGGGTGAAACCCAACCATGACTTTAGTAGGGTAACTTCATGTACCTAAACCCATAGAAAGTTTGAGTGACGATGAGCACAAATTTTCTAATTATAATGATTTGTTTTATGCGGTCCACTAGACCATAGTGGTTATTTTGCAATTAATAGAAAATTTAATTTGTAACTATTTATAACACTTCAAAAGTAATAACGGCTTTTGACACTTACAAAATTTGTAAGTGTTTAAAACCGTTGCTATATTTGTGATTTTATTATTCCTTAATTTAAAAGTTTAACATAGTTCTTAATTGTGTTTACAATATCAACGCTCTACAACATTCACAAAATTAGCGCTCTAACACCAATTCCCCCGTTCCTCGTATTCGACAAGGGGTTCGTCTCAAAATTGGCACTCATGGCTTGGAGTACCTCATATCGATTTCCTTCGACTCCAAAAGTGGTTTCAACGTTCAAACACATCCTTCATTATTCAGCTCGTAACCACATCGATCGGTAGGTGATATTCTATACTTTTTATAATCTTATAATGGAATTAAGATCTTTGAAGATATCGAAAATGAACTTAAGACATTTAATTTACATATGCTTGTAAATCCTAAGGTTTTTATTGAACTCCTCACCATTTCTAGGGTTTTATTGAAACTAGGGCATCTATAATAATTTTTGCTATTTAATGTTTTATATTTTTTATACCCACATCTGTTGCCATGCAATCTTCTATTTCTTTCTTAATAGGATTGATTTGAAATCATTTGTTATAACTTTTTTCATAGAGCATTGATTGGCTAAACTAGCGGTTGAATCCCATTGTAGTTTTCGTTAGTTCAATGTAAATTGTATGTCAACAAATGCTCTATTGTTAATTTTGAAGGGTGATATTGAGGCACTGCATGTGTTTTTCCTACCTATAGATATGGTTACCAAGACTTTTGACATTGTTTTATATTAAATAGAGTTTATTATTTATTTGAATTTGGATTACATAGAGTTCATACTCGTATGTTTGATAAAATTTCACTTTATTTTCTCTTAAATATTCTTGGTAGAGTAATGCTACACAAACCAACTTAGAGAACTAAATTTTGTATCCATAATATTTCAGCAATTTAATTTATCTATTTATTTAAAACAAAGAGATAGAGTTCATCCATTATGCTTTGACATTTTATCTTTATGTGGCCTATTATTTATGTGTCCTAATATTTGGATGCTAATTATGAATTGAACTGACATAGATGCAAAATTGGGTTTTAAATAAAGAGACGATAATTCATCATTCTTATCATGTCCCTCCGTTTTATGTTGCCTTTTAAACTAATAATATATGGTATATTGATCTTAGTAACTAACTCAGTTTGCTTGTATGAAAAATCAATGATGTTTATAGATGTAGATTGTTCCATTTCACCTATAGTTGTATACATTAATTATTGGCAATCAGGTTAAATTCCCATATTTTATGTAAATCGATGCGTTTACATATCAAGAGAGATAAGCTCTTGAGAACAATAATCCAAGTTGTCAATTCAATAGAGTATACTTCTATGGCCAAGGTTGAGAAAATTGGGGACTCCACTCAGGTTCAAGATTTTAAAGCAATGATGTCTCATAGAGATAGTCCAGAAGGTCTTAGTAAAGCAATTAAGTATATGATAAATAAGATTTTTGATCTAGTGGATGATTCTTGTGAAGTGGATACCTTTTCTAAGGCATTGGAATGTTTAGTTTCTCTCTATAAGGGTTGCATTCCTAAGAAACTAAGTATGCCTTTTTCTTGTATATTTTCTTTGGTCAAAATATGAATTGAATTATTGTTATTTATATATTAATAAAATTTTGAATTCGTTTTATTAGTCTTGCACACGACTATTAATAATTAATCTAAACAACTCTAAGTAAATGTTTTGAGACATTTTGAATTATATAGTGCTAGATTACATAAATGGTATCCTCATGATTTCACAAATAAAATAATTATTTAAAAAGTAAAGAGATAAAGAAGGCATCTATGACACCCCGACTAATTAAACATCAGTTGATCAGGCCTTTATTAAATTAAAGCAAGTTTTTCATATGGTTCATTCTTAGCATCACTGTCGAAACTTTTTAATTACTAACCACCTAAGTGAAATTAGACATGTGCCAAATTTTATCTTTATTTAAATAGATAAATATAACCATGCGAAAATAAATATAAACATTCACAATACTAAAGTCCAAACCATCACCATACATAAATGATTAAAGTTTTGTCGAATAAATCATCGGCGAAAATCCAAAACAAAAGAAATAAGTAAACACTAGTCTGAAACTGAAATAACTGAAATAATGTCAACGGGCAACATGTCCATACATGGAATGAAAAATAAGATCCTACACGAGATTTGAATTGAGGAATCGTCTAATAGCATCCACTGTGCTACAGCTCCGAGTCCCTAGAATGAAGTCATGGCTGACGTCCCTGTGGCTGGACACCTAAAAGGTTTTTGAAAATATTTTATAGCAACTGTTAGTACACAAAACATTTTGAGAATATTTATCAAGCGTTTATTACATTTCAAATCGGTTATTTATTACACATGTTAGGTTATCGTACACTCTCTTGAGTTTCCTCACCCCTCATCTATTGTGTATGCCTAACGTTCTATACTTAGCCCACCTAGCTATGCGGCCTAGGTTAACTAGACTATAGTATTATCTGAACTTATCTATTTGCCTAAGTTCTCCGTACCGCCCATACAGTACATTATTTTCATTAACGTCCCATATATAATTTATTACTCATGCAACACTTACCGATGTTAGGATAAATCAAGTTTCTCTTCTTAATTCGTCTTTTAGATGTATATCCATAAATATATCATCTACTAATCTACTATCTCACCTAGTAGGACACCATAAGGTATATATATTTGGCACACAATATATACTATAAGGATTATTGGTCCGGATAACTATTGAACCCAATTATCCTATTAGTTACATTGATCTGGATATCCCTAGACCCCAATGCAAATGTTATGCATATGTATATTGGTCTTGATTTTCCATCGACCCCAAAATTATTTATTTTCGATTTGGTCCGGATAATCATCGACCCCAAATTCGAACTTTCACGTATTGATTCGGATACCCATCAACCCCAATACTTTTAATATACTTTAGGTATTCACCCAGCCTAAGTACTTATACTATAGGTATTCACAAAAGCTAATGATTCACACTGGTACTTAGTATATTTCTCTCTAATACTTACCCTACATTTTATTTTACAATTTATCTTGGTATCGTATTTATATGAGTGTTCACACGACTCTAAGGGTCCTAGTTACCACTTTTCTAAATTCGGTACATAAGTCTAACTTACCCTACTGATCAATATATCCATTTATTAAATTCTCGTAATTCTTTATCCGTCTCTCAGATTAATTACGATGTCATTCCTCTCGAATTCAGTCTCGTCTTAAATTTCTCCGTAAGACTATTTTGTACCTCCTTAATAGGCCTACCATAATATCACAAATCGTCTATTATTATTATTATTACGAAGTCCTAAAGGTTTCCACAACATCGATTTAGGAACAACAGGCCCAAAAAGGAAGTTTCGTATTTATTTAGGGGACATAACCGATTCTATAGAGACCGAACCAAACATTACCTCTTTGGTTTGGACTGGTTCATTTTTTTGAAACTCGTTTTATAAAGACATAACCGAACCGATCAATCTGGATCGGACCGGTTCATTTTTCTGTGACTCTTTTCGGTAGTTATAACAGGTACCTTTTTCACCATTTACGCACCTTAATCTTCCATGCTCTCCCACGAAAATATAAACTAATAGTCCCAAACCCTTCCCTCATGTATAAGGATAATTTCTAATGTAACTTCTTGCATGAAAAGATTACAAATCATTCAGTAATGGATTTAAGCCTCTAGTCCTTAGAGATCATAAGTTTTCATGTTTTTCCTCTAATAATTATAAAAACCCAGATTTAATTCATTTTAAAGACCAATTCTCCTCTAATTATTGATCCTCTACATATGTTAAATCGTTCTACATGAAGATCCTATCCCAACATGCATAAAAATCATTATTTTTCTACCAAGAACATTGATTTAAAAAATACAAATGGTAAAACCCTATTCATAGGTATTATAACTTCATGAATATTGCAATAAACAACTTTCCACTTTGTTTGTAGGGTCTGATTTAATGGATTAGATGTTGGAGTGCTGATCTTCTCTTCCAATCCTCACTCCTTGGATGCTTAGGGTGCAAACATGGTTAAATCCTCCAAGGATGCCTCCAAAGCTTTGGGAATGATTTCTCTCTTCTCTCTAACAACCTCTCTTAACTGTTTCTAACCTTAGCATCAAGTCTTAATCATCTGATATAACACTTAGAATTTCGTAGGTCCCTTAACCTCTATTTTTCAAATGACCCAAATTCCCTCAATGGGTGCCAGTTTGGTCTAAAATTGACCTGGGACCCAAACTATACTCCCTGGTATACTATTCCGACTATTATGACCCATTCATAACCATTCGTGACCTCTAAATCATCATCCGAGTCACTTAAAATATATTTCTTATCTCGACCTCACTACAGTCTACACGCGACTCCCGGTTGAGATAAAATCAAATACGCCCATATCACTCGATATGACGTATATCAATAATCATTAATTATTTACTATTCGCACTTAGTGAATTTCATATCATAATATTAATCAATATCTATCTCTCGATTAATATTCAATATTCACAGTTATTATTAAATCACATTAAATTACTTCTCGCTTGAAATATAGAGAACATATTTGTCTCAATTAATTTCCGAATCAATTAAATCTCGAATACGTAAAATTATGGGGTATTACATACCTTCCCCATTAGAAAGGAATTTCAACCCCGAAATTAGGATATACCTGCAGTGAATGACTCTGGATACTGCTCTCGCATGTCATCCTCCCTCTCCCACGTCGACTCGTCAACATTGTGGTGTTCCTACTGAACTCATACCAATGGAACCACCATTGGCTGTAGTTTACACTTGCTATGATATAAAATAGACAAGGGTCTCTCCTCATACAAGATGTCTGGCTACAAATCAATATCCTCAATGGGCATATGCTAGAAGGATTTCTCACTCCTCCTGTATTTCTTCAGTGATCACATACGGAACACGTCGTGTATCCACTGAAGATATTCTCTAAGTCCTAGCCTGTATGTTATCGGTCCCACTCTCTCTATAATTGAAAACGGTCCCACATATCTCGGTGTTAGATTTCCTCTCTTGCCAAATCTCACGATCCCTTTCATAAAAGATACTTGAACTAATACCTGGTCGCCAACCTCTAACTCCACATTTCTCATGTCGGCATAACTCTTCTGCCTATCTTGAGCTATCCGAATATGTCCTCAAATCAACTCAATCTTGGCAGTAGTCTCCTGAATCATCTCGGGCCCCAACAACTTGTTGTCCCCCACCTCTAACCAGCATGAGGGCGAACGACAAGGTCTCCAATATAATGCCTCGGACGATGCCATACCGATAGTAAATTGGTAAGAGTTGTTAAACACAAACTCTACCAATTGAAGGTATCTCTCCCACCCTCCCCCAAAATCTAGGAGGAACATCCTCAGCATATCCTCAATCATCAAATTCACCGTCTTAGTATGTCGTCTATCTACGGGTAGTACGTTGTACTCAACCATAAATCTGTCCCCAGGGTCTCTTGAAAGATCTGCCAGAAGTTTAACATAAAAATTTTGTCCCTATTAGACACAATATTTATCGGGACCCCATGCAACTTAAAAATCTATGAAATGAATAGTAGTGCGTACTGTATCATCTCGTAGTCTATGCGAACTGGAAAAAAGTGAGCCACCTTGGTCAGCCTATCCACTATCACCCATATCGAATCGTGATCCCGCTGCGACATAGGTAGCCCAATAATAAAGTCCATCGAGATGCTCTACCACTTTCACACTGGAATCTCAAGTGGTTGCAACCTCCCCAAAGGCCTCTGATGGTCAAATTTCCCAAGCCGAAAAGTAACACCCTTGGAGACAAACTCTACTATGTCCCTCTTCATGTCGGACCACTAGTAGTGTCTCCTTATATCATAGTACATCTTATCCCCACCAGGATGAACCACAAATATCGAACCGTGAGACTCAGTCATAACTGACTGTCTCAACTCCTCATCCTCGGGCACTACCAATCTCCCATTAAAGCGTAAGCCTCCCTCTGAGCTGACTGAGTAAGACTCTGCATCCTTAGCTAGTAACTGTCGTATCCTGTCCTGACAGAATTAATCCTTTGCCTATGACTTCACTACCCGCATAACGATCTCGAGAGTGATAGTCATAACTTCCATGTACGCTCTGGCACCCTCATCTTCCTATCGAAGGTCATTACACCTCGCTTTCCATATATTCGCTAAGTCTCCATTAGGTCGTCGGCTCAATGCATCTGCAACCACGTTAGCCTTAACAGGATGATACCGAATATCAAACTGGTAGTCCTTCATGAATTCTAGCCACCGCCTCTGCCTCATGTTCAGATCCTTCTGTGTGAAGAGATACTGAAGTGACTTACGATTCGTGAATAATGTAAACTGCTCCCCCAATAGATAATGTCTCTATATCCTTAATAAAAAATGAACGCTTCCAACTCGAGGTCGTGGGTGGGGCTATTATTCTCGTGGGGCATTAGCTTCCTAGGAAATGCAAGTCCCTATAAGGATGCATCCGTATAGGATCGATACTCTACCCCACTCCTAGGAAATGCAAGTACGGGTGCTAATGTCAATCGATCGTTTAGCTAGTCGAAAGCCAACTGGCACTGGTCTCCCTACTCAAATGGTATTCCCTTACGAGTCAAGTTCATTAAAGTCCCAACAATCTACGAACTCATAGTAATATTCAGCTAACCCCAAAAAGCTGCGAACCTCGATCGGTGTTGTGGGTTGCCCCCATTCCCACACCGTCGATACCTTACTCGGATCGATAGCTATGCCCTTGTAGGGAAGAATATGGCCAAGGAACTGTATCTCCCGAAGCCAAAATCCACACTTACCAAATTTGGCATACAACTGTTGATTCCGTAACATCTACAGAACCATACATAAATGCTCGGCGTGATCCTCCCCCGTCCTAGACTAAACCAGGATATCATCGATGAAGACTACCACAAATTGATCCAGAAACTCCCGGAATACCCTATTCATGAGATCCATGAACACTGCATGCGCATTGGTGAGCCTAAATGACATCACCCTGAACTCATAGGATCCATATCGTGATAGAAAACGGTCTTAGGAACATCCTCCTCATGGATACATAGATGGTGGTAGCCTGACGTCAAATTGATCTTGGAGAAGCATGCAACCCATCTCAACTGATCAAATAAGTCATTAATCCTAAGTAACTGATACTTATTCCATATCATCACCATGTTCAACTCCCTATAATGCACGTACAAGTGAAGAAGACCATCCCTTTTCTTCACTAACAACATCGGAGCACCCCAAGGTAATGTGTTCCATCGAATGAAACCCTAGTCCAAAAGTTGTTGAATCTGTACTTTTAGATCCCGCATATCTGAAGGGGCCATACGGTACAGTGCTTTGGCAATCGGTCTCGTCCCTAGTGCTAAGTTGATGATGAATTATATTTCTTAGCTCGGTGGCAGTCCGAGTATCTCCTGGAACAGATCCTCAAAGTCCCTCACAGCAGGAATCAAATCTAAGGGAACAACCACCTCCTGCGAGGTCTCCTCCTTATTATAATATAAATGAGTGCGCGATCCTCCCTAGGGAAGAGTCATCTCCACAAGGAACATATCCTATCCCGGAATCGAAATCAAAATAATTTTCTTATAGAAATCTACCATCGATTTATAGCCTGTTAACTAATCCTAGAATCACGTTATAACCCTCCATGTCTAACTCTAGAAGGCCTGTCGCTAGACTCAGTCTCCCAATCATATTATCGACTCCTCTAGAAATCGAATGTATCAACGAACTACTAACCATCGGTGACTCAACACACATAAGGAGACTGCCGATGTCTCTAATAATACGACAGCTCGTGCAAATCTAGTCTTAATAAACAAATGAGATGCTCAAGTATAAAAAATTATTCTACCCTCAGACCCATGGATAGAAAACATACCCTCTACTACAAGTGGCGCCCGTGGTACTGGAGGCATCGGTATATCCTAAACGTTATACACACGTCTATAGTGCATCTGACCCTACTTCTGATGTTGTGGCACCGGTGCTGGTGTTGGAGCTATCGGAGCCTGCTTCCCCTATTGGGCACCCTGATGCTGCGCCCCATTTTTCTATAGACAAGCTCTACTCTTGTGACCCTACTGGCCACATGTGAAACACTGACCCTGGAACTGTCTCTGTTGGCCCTGGCCTTACTGGCCACCCCCTGGTTCCCTTGGCCCTGGGGAACCTGCTACTGTTAGGGACCTTGCTGGCCCTGCCTATCTAATCGGTGCCCACCAAATCTGAACCTCTTGGCAGAGTTCCCATGTCGATAGTTTTTCCCCTGCGTACCCACTGTTTGTTACTACTGCTG
The DNA here is from genome assembly GCA_949130495.1 of Sambucus nigra. Lineage (NCBI taxonomy): Eukaryota > Viridiplantae > Streptophyta > Magnoliopsida > Dipsacales > Adoxaceae > Sambucus > Sambucus nigra. Next base: position 330,352,974 of record OX422209.1, read on the forward strand.
GGATGGTTCCCCCTTAACGGTACTCCCTGGACCTTTCTTTGCTAGATAGACTCTACTCCCCTCTGGCTTTCCTTCCCATGGAAGAAGTAATCCTCACAGTGTAATAGTGCAGCGTTAACAACATCCGTGTAAGTCACCAATGCAGGTTTTCTAATCAAATGCTGCCTGATCCTCCAGGACAAACCATCCATGAACCTTGCTTTTTTTTTCTCTCTTCATTGCTCACCTCGTCTGGCACAAAGTTCTCCAGACCAGTGAACCCTTCCTCATAATCGACAACTGAGTGATCACCCTGACATACCTCGCCAAATTTCTTCCTCATCTCTGACTCTACTGCAGGTGGAAAGTACTTGAGGTCAAACCGCACCCAGAACTCTGAAATCATCATTAAATCCCTCTCCTCAACGGTGGTCACTAACTCCCACCACTGAAGGGCTTCCCTCGCTAATCTAAAGGTGGCCAACATCTGTCACTGTACCTCACTACAATCTAACATGTGTAGATGGCGCTGAATGTTTTGCTTACATTACCATGCCTCCACTACATCCGTAGTAGTCAAAAACTCGGGTGGGGGGCCCTTGTGGAAGGTCTCCCTGATCCTATGCTAAGTGGGTTGCCCTTACTAGGCCTGAATAGCTAGTGCTCTGGGCTGCTGAGCCTGAGGCTGTTGAAAGTGGTATGCCATGGCCCTCATAGCTGTCTCAATAGATTGTGCCACTATTACTGCCACCTAAATAGTGGAAATCTTCTCTGGTGGGGGTGGCAGTTCCTGTTGCACCTAAGGGTCCTCCCCCACCTCGTCTCGAGCTTCTTCCCTCTCCGCTCGCTCTCTCCTTGACGAAATCTGAAAATAAATCAAATTATATAAGTACACGATTTATACAAAATCTAATAGAGGAAGCACGATGTCTTATAGCACGCAAAGTTAAAACAACAGTCCTAAAAATAGGGCTTTATATCAAAGAACGATGCGTTGAAAACGTAGTAAGCCATACGGATCCTAAGGATGCTATAACCTGATGCTCTGATACCATCTATGACACCCGGTCTAATTAAACATCGGTTGATTAGGCATTTATTAAATTAAAATAGGTTTTTCACATGGTTCATTCTTAGCATCACTATCGAAACTTTTTAATTACTAACCACCTAAGTGAAATTAGACCTGTGTCAAATATTATCTTTCTTTAAACAGATAAATATAACCACGAGGAAATATATATAAATATTCACAATACTAAAGTCAAAACCATCACCATACATAAATGAATAAAGTCTTGTTGAATAAACCATTGACAAAAATTCAAAACATAAGAAATAAATCAACACACGTCTGAAATTGAAATAACCAAAATAATGTGAACGGGAAACATGTCCATACATGAAAGATAAAATGAGATCTTACACTGGATCTGAATGGAGGAATCGTCTAATCAAATCAATCTTGTCATCATCCATAGCGCTACCGCTCCGAGTCCCTGGAATGAAGTCACGTCTGGCGTCCCTATGGCTGGACACCTAAAAGGTTTTTAAAAATATTTTATAGAAAGTGTTAGTACACAAAACATTTTGAAAATATTTAGCCAGCGTTTATTACATTTCAAATCGGTTATTTATTACACATATTAGGTTATCGTACACTCTCTTGAGTTTACTCACCCGTGATCTATTGTGCATGCCTAACGTTCTATACGTAACCCACCTAGCTATGCTGCCCAAGCTAACTAGACTATAGTATTATCTGAACTTATCTATTCTCCTAAGCACTCGTACCGCCCATACAGTACATTATATTTATTAACGCCCCATATATAATTTATTCCTCATGAAAAACTTACAGATGTTAGGATAAATCAAGTTTCTCTTCTTAATTCATCTTTTATATGTACATCCATAAATATATCATCTACAAGTCTACTATCTCACCTGGTAGGACATCAAAAGGTATATATATTTCGCACACAATATATACTTTAAGGATTATTGGTTCAGATAACCATTGACCCCAATTATCCTATCATTTACATTGATCCGAATATCCCTCGACCCCAATGCAAATATTATGCATATGTATATTGGTTCGGATTTCCCATCGACCCCAATATTATTTATTTTTGATTTGGTCCGGATAATCATCGCCCCCAAATTCAAACTTTCACGTATTGGTACGGATACCCATCGACCTAATACTATTAATATACTTTAGGTATTCGCACAACCTAATGATTCACATTGGTACATAGTATATTTCTCTCTAATACTTGTTGTATATTTTATTTTATGATTTATCTTTCTATCGTATTTATATGAGTGTTCACACAACTCAAAGGGGCCTAGTTACCCTTTTTCTAAATTCGGTAGATAAGTCTAACTTACCCTACTGAGCAATACATCCATTTATTAAATTCTCGTAATTGTTTATTCGTCTCTCAGATTAATTACGATGTTATTCCTCTCGAATCCAGTTTCCTCGTAAATATCTCCATAAGAATATTTCATACCTCTTTAATAGGCCCACCATAATATCACAAATCTTCTATTAGGACCCATAAGGAAGTTTCGTATTTATTTAGGGGACTGAACCGATTCTGTAGAGACCAAACCAAATTACACCTCTTTGGTTCCGATCATTTCATTTTTCTGAAACTCATTTTGTAAATACAAAACCGAACCGATCAATCTGGACCGGACCGGTTCATTTTTCTGGGACTTTTTTCAGTAGTTATAACAGGTACGTTTTTCACCATTTACGCACCTTAATCTTTTATGTTCTCCCACTAAGTCGCAAACCCTTCCCAAATCTATAAGGATAATTTCTAACGTAACTTCTTGCATCAAAGCATTACTAATCATTTAGGAATGGATTTAAGCCTCTAATCCTTAGAAATCCTAGGTTTTCATGTTCTCCGTCTAATATTCATCAAAACCCAGATTTAATTCATTTTAAAGACCAATTCTCTTCTAATTATTGATCCTCTACATATGTTAAATCATTCTACATGCAGTTCCTATCCCAAAATGCATAAACATCATGCTTTTTCTACAAAGAACATTGATTTAACAAAAAAAATTTTGTACACATGGGTGTTATAACTTCACGAATATTTTAATAAACAACTTGCCTCCTTATTTGTAGGGTCTTATTTCATTAATTAGATGTTGGAGTGATGATCTTCTCTTCCAATTCTCACTTTTTAGATGATTAGGGTGCAATGCAAGGTTTAATCCTCTAATGATGCTTCCTTAAGCGTTGGGAATGATCTCCCATCTCTCTAACGGCATCTCTTGGGTTTAAATATTGGTAACACTAGCCTCAAGCCTTAAACATCTGATATAACACTTAAAATTTCATAGGTCCCTTAACCTCTATTTTTGAAATGACTAAAATGCCCTCAATGGGTGTCGATTTGGTTTAAAATTGACCCGAGACCCAAACTATACCCCCGGGTATACTAGTTTGACTATTTTGACCCATTCAGAACCATTCGTGACCTCTAAATCATCATTCGAGTCACTTAAAATATATTTTCTATCTCGACCTCACTATAGTCTACACGCGACTCCAGGTTGAGATAAAATAAAATACGCCAATATCACTCGTTATGACGTCTATTAATAATCATTAATTATTTACTATTTGCACTTAGTGAATTTCATATCATAATATTAATCAGTGTCTATCTCTCGATTAATATTCAATAATCACAATTATTATTAAATCACATTAAATTACTTCTCTCGCAAAATACAGATAATATATTTTTCTCAATTAATTTTCGAATTAATTAAATCTCAAATACATAAAAGTACGGGGTATTACATACTTCCCCCTTACAAAGGAATTTCATCCCCAAAATTAGGACATACATGAGGTGAATAACTCTGGATACAACTCTCGCATGTCATCCTCCCGCTCGCACGTCGACTCGTTAACATCGTGGTGTCCCCATTGAACTCGTACCAATGGCACTACCTTTGATCATAGTTTATGCTCCCTACGATCTAAAATAGTCACGGGTCTGTCCTCATACGAGACGTCTGGTTTCAAATCAATCTCCTCAATGGGCACGTGCCAGAAGGCTCTCTCACTCCTCCTGTATTTCTTCAGCGAAGACACATGGAACACGTCGTGTATCCGTTGAAGATATTCTGAAAGTCCGAGTCTGTATGATACCGATCCCACTCTCTCTATAATAGGAAGTGATCCCATATATCTCGATGTTAGCTTCCCTCTCTTGCCAAATATCATAATCCCCTTTATAAGATATGATGATGCTAAGATTTAGCACCACCGGATAAGTGATAGTGAGCTCAAATAGTAGCAGCCATGGCAGCCATAGAGATGTATAAGTGTATAAGTATGTAGAAGGGGATGAGTATAAGAGGAAATAAGACAATGATGTATAGTGGTTCAGCCAATTTGGCCTACGTCCACTGTGAGTGTGTGATCCACTAAGTATGGGCACTAATGGCCTTGAATACAATCAACATAAACCTCTCTCTCTCTCTACTGTGTGTACAAGCCGAGTTTTAGCTAGGGTTACAGTTAATTGATCGATCCCCTGTAGGGTTGTAGTTGACAAGTATATATAGGTCTTGGGGGGGTGTAGTGTACCCCCCAAGTATGCATGGTGCATGTGAATCATGATCTAGCCAATCCCCTATTGACACCTGTAGATGCCAAATGGTGACATAATATTCCCTCACGTGAGGGTGTGATTTTGTTATAACGGTCTCCCCTGTGCCATGTGAGCCTCACGCACACTGTTCCACGTGTCTCCCAAACCACGCGCTATGATGATGTCACCCTCGGCCTATGAGCCGAGGACGAGGGCAAAGTTCCTTCCAGTAGTGAGTCTGGCCCAATCCTGGCCTCGTGCTGTCGGCCCCTCATAGGGTCGTCTAGAACCTGGTGAAGGGTCGTCCCCTCTGAGTGGTCGTCTTGAGCCTGATGAATAGTCGGCCCCTCGTAGGGTCAACTGGAACCTGATGAAGGGTCGGCCCCTCTGAGGGGTCGTCTTGAGCCTGATGAAGGGTCGGCCCCTCGTAGGGTCGTCTGGCACCTGGTGAAGGGTGAGGGGTCATCTTGAGCCTGATGAAGGGTCGGCTCCTAAGGGGTCGTCCGTTTGGAGGTAATCTCCAGCCAGGCCGAGGATATAAACGGGTATATCAATCACCCCCCATCCCTTAGCCATAGGTGCTGTTGAGATGTCTGAGGGATAGTGTTGTAATTGAGATGCGTGTATGATCATTTAGGTGAGTGGCACCTGGGCAGATACTCATTGTTGCTCCAGTTTCCAAGGCATGGCGGCTGCACACTTTTCTTAGGGCTTTGTGCCCTAATGATGCCTTCCTCGTGGGCTATGTCCTGCCTTGGTCAATGGGCCCACTCATTACTAAGGTATTTAAGAGATTTTTGAACTCTCTCTATTCTTCTCCTTCGTGCCTAAGCATTCTCTCTCTATCCTTTTACCAGTTTTCATCGCCATTTGGGCAGCCTTTAATCCTTCAAGCTTAGCAGCTTGGGCAGTTCTTGCTCTCTCTTTATCAGGTAATGCCTTTCCCCTAGCGCTCTCTTTTACCTTCATTTCTGCTTGCTTTTTAGGCTCGTAGGGCTGCATTTTCTTTGGGTTGTCTCATAGATTTTTCCGGTGTCTTCTCCGGCAACTGTTTCTTGAGTGTTCTTGAGTGAAAACCATCAATTCCCTTTTTAATTCAAAAGTCTAATTTGGTCAACTGCAAACTTGTTTGTAGTTAAGTTCCCCAAATTTCTCCAAGTGTAGGGTCTTCCCTTTTAATGCTTAGGAGGCTTTATAGTTTAGCATCTGAATTCCCATCCTTGAGAGAGAAGCTCTTTGCAGAGATCAAACGAATAGAGGAAGAGGAAGAGAAGAGATGAGGGGCCGACCCTAAATGGGTACGACCCATATTTCCCACTCCTCTTGCCACAATAAAACCATTTGAACCGTCAGAGTCTTGTGGGTCATCCCATCGTCCAACCGAGTGTCATTCAAGTGAGATGGACGAGAGAGCCTCCTCGCCAACTGGCGCTGGACCTTTCGATAGGAGAGAGACATCTGACCTAAGCCCAGGCCAAGAGGCCGAGGGTATGGTCCCCTCCGAGGCTGTCCTTGTGATAACCCTATCTCCCCATGCCTTTCAGATGGCCTTTCCCCAGGGGCCTCTGGAAGATGATGAGGCCGAGGGAGAGGGGACTGAGGACGAGAGCGATGATACAGATGACCATATTGATACCTCCCATGCCTCGTCCTACATCTCCTTTGTTAGGGATCGCGACCTCTTGATATGGAGGCATGCCTATGGAGTGCCCCCAGCATAACTATGAGGGTTCCCTCTGAGTCTGAGAGGGTTTTTGATTGTGAAGAGGGAGAGGTTGTAGTTTATGAACAAATGTTCAAGGTTGGAGTCAGATTCCCTCTTCATTTTGCCATCGTAGATATCCTATCTGCCCTTGGTGTTGCCCCCTCTCAACTTCCTCCCAACTCTTGGAGGACGATCCTGGGCTACATCTCCCTGTGGAAGAATTCTTTCACTGACGAGCCCTCAACCGACCTATTCTTAGCCTGCTACAATATCACCTCCTCGTCTAAATAGCCTGGATACTATCATCTGGGGGTGAGGAGGTCTGAGAAGAAACTCCTCCACGTGGCGCAAACTTCCAACCAGGATTGGAAAAAGAGATTCTTCTTTATCTCTGGGGAGTGGGAGTTCATCGACGATGGTCCGAGGGTACCCAGAAGATGGTCTAACCCTTCCATGAAGGCCAAGTCAGACCCTGGACTTAGTCTGGAGGAGAAGGACATCGTTGAATATCTGAGAGGACGAGGGAGAGAGGGTGAACTTCCAAAATTTGAAGACCTGATGACCCCCCGGTTCCTCAAAGAAGCTGGTATGAGGGTCGGCCCTCTGACAGAACTATGTGAGTTATACTGAACGTTCTCCATTCTTTACTTATTTTTTAAGTGTTCCCTCTTTATCTCTGCATTTTTCTGACGTGTCGTCCTCTTTCCAGGTCGTCCTGCAGGTACATTAGACTATCTTTGGGAAATGACTGCTCCCAGCTTATTGTCAGGCTTGGCAAAGAAGAAAGGAAAGGAGCCTCAGCAGGCTCCGAGGAAGACGAAGGTCGCTGGGCCGAAGGTTATGGAGCCGACCACCGATAGCCATAAAAGAAAGGAGCCTGAGGCCCCTATTGACCCTCGACCGGATTCTCGAGGCATCTGAGGGGACTGCCTCTTCATCCAGCATGGGGGCCTTTTGGTCTCAAAACCTGGCTCATCTGAGGGTCAAGCCCTCGTCGCTTATTGCAAACTTGAGGGCAGCTAAGGCCTCAATGTTTTCTGCACCCTCGGCCTCTGACTACGAGTTCCTGTCAAAGATGCCTCCTGCCAAAGTGTACGACTATGGTCTGCACGCCCTTGCACAGGTATTGGTCTTGACCCACTTCTTTTAATTTCATTCTTTCACCAACTGTTTCCTCAGCCTCTTGACATGTGTTTATTTTTCTTGTGCAGTCTGTGTGTGCCTTTACCTCAGCAACAAAATGGATGGCTGAGAACCAAGCAAAGTTCCATAAAGCCGAGAGGTCTATCCAACATGAGGCAGATCTTCAATCGGCGATTGACACTGCAAGGGCCGAGTTGGAAAGTACCAAGACTGAGCATGCAAGGATCCTGGACCAACTGACGAGGCAGCACGACGAGGACATTAAGGCCAAGGACTTTCTTATCAAGGAAAAGGACGAGGCCTTGACCAACATGGAGGCCAAGTATAAGACTGATCTTGAAGCAGCCATCAAGAAAGCCGAGGCTGATGCTGTTGAGGCTTATAAGTTTTCTGACGAGTTTCAAGGCTTCGGCCTTGAATATTTGGAGAGGGGAATCAGGACTGCCTGCCGGTGGGTCATGCTCAGGTTTGGTGATGTCGTCTCCTCGGTCCGCCCTTCGATTGAAGCAGGCAGACTGGACGACCCTATGATTGCCGAGGCTCTGACTTATGTAGAATCACAAGTACAGGTTGAGGGGGTCGTCACATCTGAGGATCAGCCGATTATTGTCATTGAGGAAACCCCTCTGGTGGATGTTGAGGCTCTGCCCTCCGATATTGTCCCATAGGGTGGCTGTCTGTAGCCCATACCCTCATAATGTAATCAACATTTTTGTACTTTACTTGCAGAACACTTGATATTTTGTATAACTGGCATTTTGTTAATACTATCGTCTTCTTTACTGTCTTCCATATTTGCTTCTTGTATGGCTTGCTTTGTCTTTGTTAATGCCACTAACCTCTCCCTCGTCTTTCTTGAGGGTGAACAAGGGGTCATCCCCTGCGTTGTCCCTCATTATAGCCGAGGAGTCAAATTACCAAACTGGTTTTTAATAAAGTTTTCCCTCGTCTTTTTTGAGGATAGTGGTGGGGTCTTCCCCTCCACTGGCCCTCATTATAGCCAAGGGATCAACTCACCAAACTAATGGTTTTAATGGTTTCCCTCATTTTTCTTGAGGACAGTGGTGGGGTCGCCCCCTCCACTGGCCCTCATTATAGCCGAGGGATGAAATTACCAAACTAATGGTTTTTAATGAAGTTTTCGCTCATCTTTTTTGAGGACAGTGGTGGGGTCGTCCCCTCCAATGGCCCTTATTATAACCGAGGGATCAACTCACCAAATTAATGGTTTTAATGTTTTCCCTCATCTTTCTTGAGGACAGTGGTGGGGTCGTCCCCTCCACTGGCCCTCATTATAGCCGAGGGATCAACTTACCAAATTAATGGTTTTAATGAAGTTTTCCCTCGTCTTTCTTGAGGACAGTGGTGGGGTCGTCCCCTCAACTGGCCCTCATTATAGCCGAGGGATCAACTTACCAAATTAATGGATTTATCTTCCCTCGTCTTTCTTGAGGACAGTGGTGGGGTCGTCCCCTCCACTGGCCCTCATTATAGCCGAGGGATCAACTTACCAAATTAATGGTTTTAATAGTCTTCCCTTGTCTTTCTTGAGGACAGTGGTGGGGTCGTCCCCTCCACTAGCCCTCATTATAGCCGAGGGATTAACTTACCAAATTAATGGTTTTAATAAAGTCTTCCCTCGTCTTTCTTGAGGACAGTGTTGGGGTCGTCCCCTCCACTGGCCCTCATTATAGCCGAGGGATCAACTTACCAAATTAATGGTTTTAAAAATCTTCCCTTGTCTTTCTTGAGGACAGTGGTGGGGTCGTCCCCTCCACTGGCCCTCATTATAGCCGAGGGTGGTTCTCTGTAGATGTTTCCATGCGTACTAGAACTGATAACCACAGGATGAGGGGAAACACTGATATTTCTCATTAATTTTCAAAGTGTTCTGTTGGAGCAACTCTTATTACAATTATGGTCTATCAAGACCTTACAACACTACTGATAGTATTTCTTCAAATGATCTGCATTCCAGGGGTTGGAAAAAGGTTCCCACTCTAGGTTTTCTAGTCTGTAGGTGCCAGGGACGACTTCATCGATGACCCTATATGGGCCATGCCAATTAGTATGAAGTTTGTTGGGCTTTTTCCAAGTCTTCTTGAGGGCCAAGTCCCCCACTGCGATAGGACTCTGTTTCACCCTCTGATTGTAGAACCTTGTGGTCCTCTGCTGGTAGGTGGCCTGCCTTATCTCAGCGTCCTCCCTCCTTTCCTCAATCAGGTCCAAGTCGAGTCTCCTCTCTTTCGTATTTTTCTGGGGGGCATACACTTGGACTCTATGCATAGGAAACTCAATCTCGGTGGGGATGACGGCTTCTGATCCATAAGCTAGCATGAATGGGGTCTCTCCGGTAGAGGTCCTCACTGTCGTCCTGTATGCCCATAGCGCGGCATATAACTCCTCGACCCATCTTCCTTTTGCCTCCTCAAGGCTCTTCTTGATTCCATCTAGGATTGTCCTGTTTGTAACTTCTGTTTTCCCATTGGCCTGAGGTTGGCCAGGGGTGGAGAAAAATTGTTTGATACTCACCCTTTCACAGTACTTCTGTAGAGAGGTATTCTTGAACTGAGTCCCATTATCCGAGATGAGGGTGTTGGGGAGACCATATCTGCATATAATATTTTTCCAGATGAACTGGAAGGTCTTCTGCTCGGTGATCATCACCATCGGCTCCGCTTCCACCCATTTTGAAAAATAGTCAACGGCTACGATGAGGAATCGGTAGTTATTGATGGCCCTAGGCAAGGGTCCTACTAGGTCAATTCCCCACACTGCAAATGGCCATGGGGATGTAATGGAAGTAAGAGGCTGATGGGGCTGGTGAGGGATGGTGGCAAATCTTTGACATTTGTCACACTTTTTTACATATGCCGCTGCGTCTTTCCCCAAGGTCGGCCACCAGTACCCCTGGGTGATCACCCTCTTCGCTAAGGATCTGCCCCCTATGTGGCTTGAGCACGATCCTTCGTGCACATCTTGAAAAATTGAAGGGACTTCTAAGGGATGCACACACCTAAGTAATGGGAGCAAAAACCCCTTTTTGTACAAGGTGTCTCCGATGACAGTGAATATTTCAGCCCTGTACCTCAGCTTCTTCCTTTCTTGCCTTGCTTCTGGCATCTCACCCTCTTTAATTTATCTTATCAGAGGGTCCATCCACGAAGCTTCCTGAGAAACATTTAGGCAATTTCTAAGTGTTCCCTCAGCGTCTTCGATAGTTGGCCGAAGCAAAATTTCTACTGCAACCGTCCTCCTGATGTCTGTCCTCGTTGCCGTGGCCAACCTAGCAAGGGCATCAGCACGGCCATTATCAAGCCTAGGTATCCTCTTTAATTTCACTTCTCTGAAGCCTTTCAGTAACGACCTCACCTTCTCAAGGTACCTAACCATCCTCTAGTCCTTAGCCTCGTAGGCTCCTAGTATCTGATTCACTACTAGCCTTGAATCACTATGGACCAAAATATGGCCGACACTAAGAGACTTGGCCAAGGAGAGGCCTGCTACCAAGGCCTCATATTCAGCCTCATTGTTGGAGGCTTTGAAGTTGAACCTCAGGGCGTATTCAAAGTCTGTGCCATTGGGTGCTGATAGTATCAGTCCAGCTCCACTTCCGTTGTCACAAGAGGACCCGTCAACGAAGAGGCTCCAAAGAGTCTTTCCCTCTGAAAAACTTCCCTCGTAGAGGGATCCCTGTCTAAAGATGTATCTTCCCTCTTCGTTTTTAGTCGCTTTCCTTCTAGCGGTGCTTGTCTCAGCCCTATTTTCGGGTGTGTCAGTGGGTCTATCTTGTTGTGTATCTGTCTTCCCGAGGGTCTCACCCTCGTCCTCATCATCTTCCCAAGTGAACTTAGCCACGAAGTCTGCCAATGCCTGCCCCTTAATGTCCATCCTAGGCTGATACACAATGTCAAACTCCCCCAGCTCTATAGCCCAGGCCATCAACCTACCTGATTTTTTTGGCTTGTGTAGGACCTACCTAAGAGGAGAGTCGGTGAGGATGACCATTTTATGGGACTGGAAGTACAGATTTATCTTCCTTGAGGCATGGATCAAGGCGTAGGCCAACTTCTCCATCCTCGGGTATCTTTGCTCTGCCCCCTGGAGTGCCTTGCTGTTAAAATACACAGGCTTCTGTATCCCATCTTCGTCTCTCACAATGGCTGCACTGATGGTCGACTCTGAGACGACGAGGTACACATAAAGTCGTTCACCCTGCACGGGTCGTGACAGCAGCAAGGGAGACCCTAAGTATGAAATTAGGTCCTTGAAAGCCTCATCACACTCTTCACTCCATTCGAAGGCCTTCCTAAGGATCTTAAAGAATGGCAAACACTTGTCTGTGGCCCTAGACACGAACCTGTTCAAGGAAGCAACTCTCCCTGTGAGTCTCTGAACGTCTTTAATGGACTTGGGGGTCTTCATCTCAACAAGGGCCTTTATTTTTTCAGGATTGGCCTCGATGCCTCTTTGGTTGACAATGAACCCCAAGAACTTCCCTGCTCCGACCCCGAAGACACACTTAGCGGGATTAAGCTTCATCTTGTATTTTTCCATCATATTAAAGGTCCTCTCCAGGTCTGCCACATGATCCTATGCCTTCAGACTCTTAGTCAGCATGTCATCTACGTAAACCTCCATAGACTTCCCAATTTGGTCTTCAAACATTTTATTTACGAGGCACTGGTACGTCGCCCTCGCATTTTTGAGGCCAAAGGGCATGACCCTGTAACAGTATGTCCCTTTGTCAGTGATGAAAGCTGTCCTCTCCGAGTCTTCAGGGTTCATGAAGATCTGGTTATACCCTGAGTAGGCATCCATGAATCTCATGAGCTCATGGCCTGCGGTAGCGTCTACCATCTGGTCAATGCGGGGGAGAGGGAAGCTGTCTTTGGGACAGTGCATGTTGAGGTCTTTGAAGTCCACGCACATTCTCCACTTGCCGTTAGCCTTTGGGACAATGACTGCATTGGACAGCCATTCAGGGTAGATGACCTCTCTGATAAATTCAGCGTCTTCTAATTTCTTGACCTCATCCCTGATGACCTCATACTTTTCTCTGGAGTAAATTCTCTTTTTCTACTTTACCGGCTTCACTCCCTCTACCACATTGAGCTTATGGCACATGATTTCAGGGTCAATCCCCGGCATATCTACATGACTCCATGCGAAGACGCTTCGCCTTCCCCTCAATAGTTTAACGAGGTCTTCCTTGATATTGGGCTTCAGAGACTTGCCGACTTGGATGGTTTTTTCCGGGTTATCCTCATCGAGGATGATGGATTCTACCTCTTCCGCGGCCTCTCCTTTCTTTAGCTTCGTCTCATCCCTGGGGTCTAGGGTATCAATATTGTAAGTGGTCGTAACCCTCTTGTGTGCCTCCCTTTCTTCAGCGGAGTTGTAGTAACATTCTCGCGCTGTCGTCTGGTCTCCCTGAACTTCCCCCACCCCGTAAGGGGTAGGAAATTTGATCATCTGATGGACCATAGATGTCACATCTTCAAACCCCTTGAGGGCTACACGCCCCAGTATGATGTTGTAAACCGAAAACACATGCTCATCCATCACAAAGAAACTGACCTTCTTGGTGAGCCATCTCGGCCACTCGTCCCCCATCCTCACATCGGCCTCATATACCCCAAGGGGATGAACCTTTTCCCCACTGAACCCAATCAATGGATGATGGTAGGGGACGAGTCTAGCACGACTGAGGCCTAAGGCTTTGAAGCACGGCCAAAACATCACGTCTGCAGATGAGCCCCCATCTATTAGGATCCTCAGCACCTCGCATCCGTGCACCCTGGTAGTGATGACGAGAGGGTCATCATGTGGGGCTAAGAGGCCTTTGAAGTCCATTCTCGAAAATCCCACTATCAGTGTGTCCATATCAACCTTCTTCCTCTTTTCTGACTGGACCTCCAGGGAGGTTGTGTGTACTGTCTTCGTCACTGCCTTGGCCTCAGCCACATGGGCCTTCCTGTCGGCTACCTCATACCCTCCTCCTGTAAGACCCCCGGAGATCATTCCCACTCCGAGCGCGATCATATTAAGCCTCTTGACAGGGTTGTGGTCGTCTCTCGGTGGGAGGTCAGGGTCATCCTCATCATCATAAGGGTCGTCCCCTCTTTTTTTAGGACATTCTCTGCATGCATCGCCACGCTTCTTTCTAGGGTCGGCCCCTCTTGAAGGCGCCTTTGTCGACGTACTTTCTGAGCTTCCCTTCCTTCATCATCTTCTCAATCTCATCTTTCAGAGCAAAGCATTTGTCCGTTACGTGGCCGTGGTCTTGGTGAAATTCACACCACAGGTTCTTATTCCTCTTGCCGGGGGCTGCCCTCAGCTTCTCGGGCCACTTCAGGGACTGGTCACTCTTTATCTCATTGAGAATCTATTCACAACTGACCATCAGAGGGGTGTACCCAGCAAACTTGTCATCCATGGACCTCTTCTTCCCCTCTTTGTTCTTCTTAGGGTATTTACCCCCACTAGCACCTCCTTTTTTGTCTTCATATTTTGCAGTCATCGCCTCTTCGGCGTTCATCACCTTTCCTGCTGTCGACAGCAGTTCAGCCATCATCCTCGGAGGGTCTTCAGCAAGCTTCCATAACAGCTTCCCCTTTTGGAGTCCTCCAATCAGGGCTGTCATAGCTATGCTCTCCTCATAGTCTTCCACCTCCATCTTCTCCTTATTGAATCTGGCTATGTAGGCCCTCAGACTCTCACTCTTCCCCTGCTTAACATAGAGCAAGTGGGTGGTCTTCTTCTATGGCCTCACCCCAAAGAAGAAGTTATGGATGAACAGGTCTGCTAACTGCTTAAAGTTTTCAATGGAATTTTTTGGAAGAGACGTGTACCAGACATGCGCAGCCCCTATCAGGGTACCAGAGAAGGCATGACACCTCATATCATCTGAGATAGAGTATATGTCTGCTGCTGGCTGATACATCTCCACGTGGTGGACGGGGTTGGTGCTCCCGTCATATCTTGGGGTGACCACAGGTGGCTTGAACTTTAATGGCGTGGGGAAGTTGACTATCTTTGCCACAAAGGGTGAGCCTATGGTGTATCCCCTCTGAAGAGGGTCCCGGATCTTCAGTATATCACCGATCTTATCCTCTAACCGCTAGATTGAGTCATTCCAGGGCCTCACAGGGTCGGCTTGGCCGATGTTATCCCCTGCTGCCTCTTTGAAGTGGACGGAGGTTTCTGCTGCGGCAGGCCTGTGTCGGTTGTTTACTTCCCTTTGGCCGTCATCTCGTCCTTGGGGTCGGCCATCTGCTGCCTCCCTCCTGGACCTCGCAACACTTCTTGGTCTGGACAATTGTTCTCGCAGGTCATTTACTGGGCCTAGCCTCTCAAAGGCCGACCCCCTTCTCGAGCGATCAAAAGCAGAGCCTCTCGGGCGATCATCAGGGTTTGGTCTCCCTCACTTTCCTCTACTATCCTGGAGAGGTTGTACAGTATTATTAGAGACCTCATACGGTTCCCAGCATTCTATAGGGGCCTCCTCTCCCTCCAGATCGTCATACCTGTCCTCAGGGCAAGGGTTCCTTGCCTCCCCAGGCGTAGACGCCGAGGGTCAGCAACATCCCTACGCCGCTGAGGAGGTGGCAGGCCTTTGTACGGTGCCTAGGGTGGTCCCCTGGCCTCATGCTGTCCTGGAGCTGCTGCCGGAGTAATCATCTCAGGTGAAACCCCTGGTGCTCTTAGTATGTTCAAGCTTAGAGCTGTGAACTGCTCCTGCATCATCCGCTGGCTTGCTGCCAGAGACTTTAAGGCTGCAGCCACATCAGCCATCTCAGACTGAGGCGATAGCTAACTGGAACTGGGTCTTCCCCCATCATTCGGTGGGGGAAGTGGTGGTGGTGTCATTTCAAGTGCCATGTGTTTGAGCTATGAAGAATTGAACTGAAGAAAAGACAGGTGATCTTGGGAACCTTAGTGGGTCTCTTTTAATGGTGAAACACCTCCTCTCAGGGGGAGTGTTGGTTCACCACCAGAGTACCCAGTGAGGTCAAGCTGTATAAAGGAAGAGATGTCTTCTCATTCCCACAGGCGGCGCCAAACTGATCCTGCTAAGATTTAGCACCACCGGATAAGTGATAGTGAGATCAAACAGTAGCAGCCATGGAAGCCATAGAGATGTATAAGTGTATAAATATGTAGAAGGGGATGAGTATAAGAGGAAATAAGACAATGATGTATAGTGGTTCAGCCAATTTGGCCTACGTCCACTGTGAGTGTGTGATCCACTAAGTATGGGCACTAATGTCCTTGGATACAATGCACATAACCCTCTCTCTCTCTCTCTCTCTACTGTGTGTACAAGCAGAGTTTTAGCTAGGGTTACAGTTAATTGATCAATTCCCTGTAGGGTTGTAGTTGACAAGTATATATAGGTCTTGGGGGGTGTAGTGTACCCCCCAAGTATGCATGGTGCATGTGAATCATGATCTAGATAATCCCCTGTTGACACCTGTAGATGCCAAATAATGACATAATATTCCCTCACGTGAGGGTGTGATTTTGTTATAACGGTCTCCCCTGTTCCATGTGAGCCTCACGCACACTGTTCCACGCGTCTCCCAAACCATGCGCTGTGATGATGTCACCCTCGACTTATGAGCCGAGGCCAAGGGTAAAGTTCCTTCCAGTAGTGAGTCTGTCCCAATCCTGGCCTCGTACTGTCGGCCCCTCATAGGGTCGTCTGGAACCTGGTGAAGGGTCGGTCCCTTTGAGTGGTCGTCTTGAGCCTGATGAAGGGTCGGCTGGAACCTGATGAAGGGTCGGCCCCTCTGAGGGGTCTTCTTGAGCCTGATGAAGGGTCGGCCCCTCGTAGGGTCGTTTGGAACCTGTTGAAGGGTAAGGGGTCGTCTTGAGCCTGATGAAGGGTCGGCTCCTGAGGGGTCGTCTGTTTGGAGGTAATCTCCAGCCAGGCCGAGGATATAAATGGGTATATCAAGATATACTCTAACCAATACTTGGTCACCAACCTATAACTCCACATTTATCCTATCGACGTCGGCATAACTCTTATACCAGTCCCGAGCTATTCGAATACAACCTCGAATCAGCTCAATCTTGGCAGTAGTCTCCTGAATCATCTTGGGCCCCAACAACTTGTTGTCCCCCACCTCTAACCAGCATACGGGTGGAAGACAAGGTCTCCCATACAATGCCTCGAACGGCTCCATACCGATAGTAAATTGGTAAGAGTTGTTAAATGCAAACTTTACCAATGGAAGGTATCTCTCCCACCTTCCCCCAAAATTTAGGATGCACATCCTCAGCATATCCTCAAGCATCACATTCACCATCTCAGTCTGCGGGTGGTAAGCCGTACTCAACCGTAAATTTGTGCCCATGGCCTCCTGAAAGCTCTGCCAGAAGTGTGACATAAATTTTGTCCCTATCAGACATAATATTTATCAGGACCTCGTGCAGCTTAATAATCTCTTAAAAGAATAGCTGCGCATACTGCATCGTCTCGTAGTCTGTACAAACTGGCAAGAAGTGATTCACCTTGGTCAGCCGATCCACTATCACCCATATCGAATCGTGACCCCGCTGCGACGTAGGTAGCCCAATAATAACATCAATCGAGATGATCTCCCACTTCCACATGGGAATCTCAAGTGGTTATAACATCCCCAAAGTCCCCTTATGGTCAACTTTCACAAGCTGATAAGTAGCATACTTGGAGACAAACTCTGCTATGTCGCTCTTCATGCCAGCCCACCAGTAGTGCCTCCTCATATCCTAGCATATCTTATCCCCACCAGGATTTACTGCAAATTTAGAACCATGAGACTCAGTCATAACTTTATGTCTCAACTCCTCATCCTCGGGCACAACCAATCTCATATTAAAGCTCAAGCCTCCCTCTGAGTTGACTGAGTAAGACTTTGCAACCTCAGCTAGAAACTGTCGTATCATGTTATGACATAAGTGATCCTCTGCATGTGCCTTCACTACCCGCATAACTATCTCAGGAGTGATAGTCATAACTTCCATGTACGCTATATCACCCTCATATTCCTGTCGAAGCTCACTCTACTTCGCCTTCCATATCTCCGCTAAGTCTCCATTAAGTCCTCGGCTTAACGCGTCTGCAACTACGTTAGCCTTACCAGGATGGTACTGAATATTAAACAAGTAGTCCTTTACGAATTCTATCCACCGCATCTGCCTCATGTTCAGATCCTTCTCTATGAAGAGATACTTAAGTGACTTATGATCCGTGAATAATGCAAACTGCGCCCCCAATAGATAATGTCTCCATATACTTAATGCAAAAACAATAGCTTCCAACTCGAGGTCATGGGTGGGGTAATTATTCTCGTGGTGCTTTAGTTTCCTAGACGCATATGTGGGTTAGGAAATTCGATTTGGAAGGATTAAATATTAGATTTGTTGATTCTCGCTTGCTATCACATGATTCTTTCCATGCTATATCTTATGAGTGATTGTGATTGCATGTTTTCCTACACTAGATTTTTTGCTTCATGATATATGTTATTATTAGTTGTATGATGTTTTGAGTATTTTGTATTTTGATTTTTCTTTTATTGCATGTTATTGAGAAAAATATAAAAAGATTATGTTTGTCTTTTGCGCTATTTTTTCATTTGGTGTCATAAAACATTTAAAACTTAAAAATATTTCCTATTTATGTGTAGTTTAGTTTTACACATTTTGTATGACATGTCGGTGTGTTTGAATCCACTTAATTCCATGTATCCATGCGTCTGGGACATTTGATTATGATTTTCAATGCTTGAGTTGCTCTTAATAACACTTGCATTGAGTATATGTCATTTGTAAAAGCCGAAAAAATTTAGAGGCAAAAAACAATTTCCAAGGCCAACACTTTATTTTTTTGATTCTTCGATTGCATTAGTATCTTTAAAATGAGAGAGAAAAAGAAAAGATTGAATATCTAAAATTTTAAGGTGTTATAAGTTGAAAATCAATGTGTTTTCACAATGAGTCTTAGTTAATTCATGTTTGGTACTATTGATTTAAGAATCATCAATATTTTCTAGACCAACATACATTGTGTTTGTTTCTCCATTATGAGTTCACTTTATTTATCACTATGAGGCAAAACATTTGTTTGATAAATTTAATGCAGTCAAATAGAACACATTGAATATTTTTGAGTGGTTGGGTCATAATTCTTTTATTTCCACTTCATGCCCCGTCGCTCAATTTACCACATATTTGTTTAGGCACATTTTGCCATACGAGTGTGGAAAGTTTATTGTCTTTAGTGTCTTTTGTGATGTTTATACCCATATATATATATATATATATATATATATATGGTATGTTTATGTTATAAGTCTTTCTAGTTGCATTTAATCCATATTGTCATGTACTTTATCTCTGACTTAAATTGGAATGCTATATGATCATATTAGTAACTATTGTTTCTTGTTTTCAATGGTATCTTATGTTCCACTTTTAGTATTCAAGTTGGTATCAAATTTTCGTCAAAATTGGTATTATTTTGTCATTGTATGGATTATTTGTGCTTGTTTTTTTTGAATTTTTTGTTGTTGCATGTTTCACTACACATCATTGCATGGTATACTTATTTTTCCAGTATGCTTACCCATGTTTCATTTTGGGCACGGATTGGTTATATTGGGGATAATTGGTTTTATAATTTACCTTTATCTTTGTCTATTCACGAAAAAAAGGGAGATAAATGGTAACTTAATCTTTATAGCTCATGGGAGATTTTTTCCTTAGGGGGAGACATCCTATCATAGGTAGATATTTTTAGAAAAAGGGGAGGGTTTATTAATATTTAGATTCATATTATTGTATATTCTCTTTACATTTGAAGGCATGTTTAAGTGTGCATGTTTGTAATGATGTGACAAAGTTTACATAAGATTAAAGCTACTTAGATTATGTGTCTGTCAACTCTGTAATTTTTTCGTTGAGGGGGTTTGGGACTAAATCTTTTAGATGAACTTGATGGATCATATGTTTATGTTTTGTGTCTTATCTCAGAATATCCAAAAAAGGAGATTATAAGAACAAATTTCCAATATAGTAAATTTTATGTATTTGGACTTATTTCCATTTGGATAACACCTTTTATAAAGAGGTTATGATTTAAGTGTTTATCTTTCAAAAAACTGTGACGTGTTTGTGGGAAAGCACGAGTTATATGGATTTTCATGTATCTTAGGTCACACACACAAAGATTCAATTTTTTTTTACCAAAATGTTATCTTATTTAGAATTAGGTGTGCATGCAAGATAATATCCAAAGCAAAAATATTCCAAACCAAAATCAAACCAATAAGAATAAGAAGATTTGAGGCAAAAATTCCTTTCGAGAAAAACCTTTTGATTAAACACTGCTTAGGATTTTAACAGACTTGAAAGACTTACAAACTACTTAGAGATCTAATAAGTATAATATAAACGGTCTTCAAATCTTTAACAGAATGTGATGTAGTGTAGCACCAACCACAAAAACTAGATCTTCCCTCGGTATCCATCAATCAGCCCTAAGATTGCTGAATCATTTCTTCTTAAGCAGTAGAGTCATAACTCTACAAATCAGCAGTAGAGAAAAGTTTACAAGGGTTTGATATAGAGTATGGAACTAGGTTTTGACAAACTAAAAAAATCATTCTAGGGATGTGTAATTTGTAAAATCAAAACTTGTTTCAGTGAAATAATAAAGAGAAAACTTTTAGAGAAACTATAGAAATTTGTTTTTACCAAAAGAGTTGTAAAAATCTGTTCACAAGAGTCCAATTTATGGAGAAAAAAAAAGAAAATTGAGGCAGAGATATTTGTTTAAACGAAAATGGGACTTCATTAAAACTAAAACCATAATTCTGTTCTAATGAGGTCCATTGTCATCCGAACAAAAGACCTAGCTTGTTCAAACAAGCTTCCAATGGATATCCAACAGGTAAAGCTCGGTCAAACAAAGAGATCCGTTTTAAAGCTCTTTAGAAGTTCATTCCAACGAACTCAAAACTTTTTTCCAATAAAAAATAAATATTTGAATGAACTATAGAAGTCAATCTAATGACATACCAAAGTTGTTCTAACGAGGTGGGATTTTCATTCTAATAAACCTAGAAAAATAAAAATATTTTATTTAAAACTCTTTTATAAAAATTCCTCATTTTAAAAGAAAAAATCCCAGAATAAATTTGAATAAGTTAAATAATAAACGAAAATGCCATATATGTCCATATTGTGTTGAGATGGTTTCAAAGACTTGAATTTTAGAACGTTACTCAATCACTAACATATTTTCAAAGATCATGGAAGTATATGCGGATGTAGTGTTCAATTTGTAATGAGATATTCCCAAATATCTAATCTGTGAGAAATTATAAATTATTGTTCTTAAAAATCTCCTCCTTTGGCTATTCCGATACAAAACAAAAACTGAGCCAAATTAAATCCCTAAGACAATGTAGTACATATGCCCTCCCAAACAAAAAATAGAATGACATTCGATACTATCTTCAACTGAAATTATTCATCTTGTGTGGTCCACGAGATCATCATCAAAGTGTAAGAGACTTACACACATCAAACAAAAGAATACTGTGACGCATATGAGAGTTTAAAGAAATAAAAACTGCATCTCAATTTGTTCTCCCCCTTTTTGTTCGTAATAGATAAGAGGTATGAAACCTAAGCATGAAATATTAGCATCACCTAAATCCAAATAAAATAACACCATACAGATAATCGAATAAACACATGTGATGAAATTTCGAAGAAGCATACCTATTATTTTTGAAATTTTATAATTTTATCAAGTACAAAAAGTATATGAATAAAAAAGTACATATAGGTATAAATACATCACACCATGGAATAGTATTAAAATATCCGAATAATGAAAGAAGAATGTAATTGGGTGAGCAGTTTTCATAGGCAAATGAACATAGGCATTCATAACATAGGTGCACGAAGTCAGCGAGATACTTTTAAAGAAAGAATGTAATTTTAGCCTTAGGTGTAAGTATATTGAACACGATGAAATTAACTTGACTTATGAAACATGCCATGACTTTAAATGCTTCTAAAAAATGCCAAACTATTTAATGTTTATCAAAAGAGTTTGTTGTGCAAACCCATTGATCTTATCTTCATCACAACCTAAAAATCTCATATATATATATATATATATATAAATTCACTCTCAAATTTTTGAAGATATCATAAATCTCATGTGTAGCGAAGCATCAATGAAATAAAAAAAGGCCTCAACAATTCTGTTTTTGTGTGCTGTTAATATTTCTAGTCTCTTTTGCAAATGGTAGATTTTAATGCAAAGAGAATTGTTTCTTTCGTAGCCCTTTTCTATTGCTTAACATAAAATAAAATTTTTGGGAAATGAAATTCGGGAATGGTTATTACAAGCACAACTTATCTCTAGAACATTTGGTTTGTTAATAAACACTATTGAGACGAGAGAACAATATTTGACATATGACAAGTAAGTACACTATTCATAAAATTCATGCAGGTGTGAAATAAAGGGTGATAAAAAGTCTAGCGTGAAGAGAGTAATCATCAATGAACAACGAAATGCTAGCCACGTATTACTAAGCACTTAAAGAAAACACATGTATCAAAACACCACGAAAAGTCACATGAATGGACATAATGTACGAATGATTCAAACATCTTAAATGAACATCCATATATGGTAAAAAATAAAAAAAAAATATATCATTTTGTCTTTTTCAAAAAAATTTATCAAAAATAATTTCTTTTCGGAATTTTTCATACTTTTTCTTAAAATTCAAAAACCTGTTTGGATTTTTTAAGACCTTTCAAATAAAAGCATGTATAGACATATAAATACAATAGAAATATGATCTAAAAATATGTACAAATGATATTATCAGGATAATCACCCTACACTAGATAAAGTTCCTGAACTCAATCAATGGGATAAATACACAAAGACTTCCTAAGACTCTCAAATATTAAGTGCATCTAAAGATTTTGCAAAAATATATGCTAATTGGCATTCGATGCTCACAAAGGTCAAGGACACGACCTTCTCCTCTACGAAATCACAAATAAAATTCTCATGTATCTTAATGTGCTTTGTGCGGGGATATTGGACTAGATTATGCGATATATGAATTGAACTCATATTATCACACAAAATAGTCATTGTGGCTTAGATGATCCGATAATATTTCAACATTTTCTTTGTCCATAAGAATCGAGTGTAATAAATCATGGGGATTATATAATCGGCCTTCACCGTGGATAAAGAAATGGAGTTTTGCTTTTTCTCAACCAAAAGACAAGAGCACTCCTAAAGTAAAATCATCCAACTAAGGTGCTCCTACAACCATCTACATCCTCGACCCAATCGACATACGAATAGGAGTACAAATGGTTATCGACATCAAAGAAGTGCCAAATGCCATAAGAAAGAATGCCACTCGTGTATTTAATGAGATGTTTAAGTGTGAGCATGTAAGACTCTTTTAGGAATACTACTAATGCGCACAAACTTCAACGCTAAAGGCAATGTCGGGATAACAAGTGATCAAGTAGAGAAGACTACCTATCATGGTACTGTAAAGGGTTTGCTCTACGTCCTTGCCTAAAATTTATTTTTCAAGCTTAGTTGATGTATTCATAGAGGTTAATGAGTGATTACCAGAGTCTAAACCAAACTTCTTCACTAGGACCCTGACATAGTTGGATTGAGATATGAATATCCCAACGTAAGATCACCAACCATGCTCATATCAAACTCACTCTTCATCTCCTCCTCCAACGTGTAATCAAGTTGGGAATACGTGCATCCAAATATTATGCCGTCCACATAGACTGGGAAACTAATATAACACCACTCTCTGTCCTCTTAAATAAGGTCCTATCCACTACCTCTCTGTTGAAGACACGATATACAAGATATGAAGTGAGCCTCCCGTGCCAAGTGTGAGGTACTTGCTTTAAACCAGACAAGGCCTTATTAAAAGAAAAGACGTATTTCGAGTGCTTTGGGTATTTGAACCCCTTTAGTTGTTTCACATACACTCCCTATTGTATAATGGCATTAAGGAAGGAGCTCTTGACATCTATTTTGTATAAATTGAACCGTAGATGACATGCTATGGAGAGTAGTAAGTGGACAGACCAAGCCTAGTAATAGGAGAGAATGTCTCGTCAAAGTCTATAGCCTTAATTTGTGTGTAGTATTACGTGACAAACCTAACCTTATTATGAACTATGGTACCATTATTATCCATTTTATTCTTGTAAATCCACTTGGTACCATTAACATTAGTCTTGTTAGGTCAGAGGACTAACTCCCGGACATCTTTTTTGTGATATTGAAGCAATTCATCTCGCATAGATCATATTCAATGCTCGTCCTTGAGTTCTTTTTTCACATTCTTGAGATCTAATAAGGAGGTGTGGGAAAATTAAATAACCATATTCTCAAATTGAGCGTGAGTCTTGACACCTAGTGTGGGATCACCAAATAGCGGAGGGGTCATGACTCTTTCAAACCCAAATGGGTGGATCCTTTAGATCAAGAGCGAAGTCCACTTGGTACTATGAATAACGATGAGATCATCACTAAGGGGTTCATCATTCACACACTCGAGGTTATGATCAATAGACTTAAGTAGTTATTCATTTCTAATCGTGATGTCTACTGATTCCATAACATTGGAGCTTGCAAGGATAAAAACCCTGTAATCCTTACTGAATGATGAATATCCTAAAAGTATTCCCTTATCTCTTCGGGAGTCGCACTTTCCTAAGTTCTCTCAATCTATCAAAATGTATCAAGGACTCCCAAAGACTAAAAAATACGATAGGTTGGATTTCTTCCCAATTCATAACTCATATGGCGTGTGTAACGTGTGTGGACAAAGATAACTCTATTCATCGTATGGAATGAGACATCAACCAGCTTTTCCCCAAAATGTCTAGGCATGTTTATCCCAAGAAGAATGGATTTAACCATCTATTGAATTGTCCAATTCTTCCTCTAAACTATTGTGACACCCCGCTTACTAAAATAACGAGTGGCCAACCCTCTACTAAAATAAAATAGGAGTCTTATTTAGCTCATTCTTAGCATCACTGTCGAAAATCAAGTTCATTACTAATAATCTATTAGTCAAGCCCGATGTCAATTTTAACTTTAATTGAATTACTGTAATTAAAACACTTCAGGAAAATCCATTCCAGATGAGTAAGTACATACACAATAATCAAATTTGAATGTCGAAATAAAATAAAATCCATGAATCGATTAAACCATCGGTTTAAAATCCACTGCAATATCCAATAAAAATTAAATTAAAACTGAAATAAAAGATGACATTCGACAACATGGCCATATAATAACTGACTGAGTCCTATCTAGATTATCAAAGATAAAATACACCTAAAAAATCCATGCAACACTCCATAATAGCTGCGACTCTGATGACCTAGAAATGATAGTCATGCTTGTCTCCCATGTGGCTGGACACCTAAATGTTTTTAAAATTATTTGTTATGGGTCAAAGCCCAAATCTTTTTGAAAATATTTTGCAAGTAACTAAAATTCTTTAATAAATATGAGTGAATTCTTCCATATTTAAACTCATGTCGCACTCTGATGAGATAATGCTCACCCCTCATCTATAGTGCTCACTTAACGTATGCCTTTTAACATCTTAGTTATGCTACCCAACCTAACTAGTCTCAATGTACCCTTAAGTGCATACGCTACCCTATGTCACGCGTATTTTATATAATTAGCCTTCACATCCACTTAACAATTATAATTTATCAATTCATTTCAAATAACTTTCACTGGTTATTAATTAAATATTCCCACTTTAATATCTCATGCCCATATGTATTTTCATCACATTTATATACGTATTTCCATATCACTATAGGTACAAATTTGTATCACTCACTATATTCATATAACTGCCATCCCTCAAAGTAATAACTCTCTGGATGCGAATCTCTAGCAAGCTATTAAGCTCTAGAGAATACACACCTCTATGTGGGAAACTAGGACGAAATCTCACCATCGAACCCAAAGCATAAATGTAAATTATAGGCGGTCATCGTCATACATATGGGGGGGCGTAACAATACTATAGTACCCCCACTTGACTCTGAACTCACATAGGGTGCTCATGCGACAGACCTATGACCCAGGGGACCGATACTCCACCTGTTGGGATTTTCCAGGATAAATAGCCCACAACGAAAAACCTCCACCGATAGCACATCCTCTAGGATAGGTATGTTTCGTATATATCATGCACATATATATAATCATACATGTATACAATCTTTCTTCACATATATATATAATAAACCAACTAATCATGCATATCACTCATAGCACTGGCCTATAATTCTTGAGTGTAAATCCAACTCCAAATTATTAAATAGTCATTTATTTAATTAAGTTATCCTTATAACAACATTTCTGGACACACAACCATTCTTAATTAGCCTGTATCCTTTCTAATCGAATTTTCCTAAAAAATTCATTACTTCATTTTCCCGAATATTATTCGTCTCAAAAAACCTAAATCTTACCCCAAAATTTTTCCAACCATCCCAAAGCTGTTCATCAGTTCTACAATAATATCCCAAAGATCCTAACTCATTTAGGGACATCATAAATTAACCCCGAATCAAACCATTATGAAAACTGAAAAGGGGGTGATGGTCCGGAAATACACAAATTTTAATTTTCAAAATTTATTTAATTTTCTCTTCTTCAAAAATAAAAAAAAAATCAAATATTTGAACTTCCACTTAAACAAAATTAATTCAATACAAGTTGAAATTATGCCAAACAGACCTAAGCATGCATTTTGCCTAATTAATTATGCGAATTTGAATTAAATTACATTAAAATTACACCAAAATTACACCATTATTTTGATTAAACCATTTTTTTTTATCTTTTTAAACCTACACATGCATCTAAGTGATTTTTCAGGATAAAAACAAATTACAACACACATGCCGCGATGTACGAGAAAAACCCATAATGGAAAAAACCTCGGACGACCCAACCACAAATCTACTAGGTATGATTTAACAAAAGACACGACAAAATACTTACTTCAATGACTCGACTCCCTTTCAAGCCTTAACACTTCTTCGTTCTTCCACCTCTGCCTAGTCGATAACTCCGGAATCTACCGTCATCTCGAAATCCAGCGATGGGGTGAATCAATTGTCAACTACACATGAAGCCTTTATCCGCATGCGCACCATGAATCAACAAACAGGCTCATCCGTAGGAAACTTTCTCTTTTTGGATGAGAATAATAACCGGTGCCAAATTGATGATCTCAAAACATATATATTAGAACTTGGATCAAAACAAACTATGGGTATAAACTTTGTATTTTTGGTAGAAATTAAACCATGAAAAATAAAAAATTAAAATGGGACTTTTGGATGAAAGATTCTGCTCCCAAATGTGGATGGAAACATCTCAAAAGTATTGTAAAAAATTCATTCCCGAATTGCTTAAAACTGGTGAGAAGTAAGTGGGGAAAATGGGAAGTTAAACAAAAACTAATGAAAAAACTGCTCAACTGTCCAGGTTGTTCGAACGACTGTGTTTGAATGACCTACTAACGAGAAAAAAGATATTTAAAGTACAAATCTCATTTGAAGGACTTCGTTCAAATGGACTTTCGATTGAGAATTCAGAGAAAAATGGCAGAATCTCGTTTGATATGTCGTTCGAACGAGGTTGTTCAAACGACATTCCCAGAAATTCTTATTTTTCTTTAAAAAATAAAAAATATTTTTCAACTAAGTTTAGAAAAAATATAACACCCAAAATAAATTTCCTTGCCCCTATATATATTAAGGCATTCATACCTTTAGAGACCTTGGAAACATTCAAATGTTGATGCCATTTGATAACTTTGCTTTTGTGTGTTGTCGTTGTTGCAAGCTAAGTTAATCAAAACCTTAAAATACCTACAAAATAATATCAAACTCAAAAGTAGAGGTAAGTAAGGGTATCAATCCACTTCAAGGGGGTAAAGCGAGTGGAAAATAATTGTAATTCAATTTTATTTTCTTTTTGGGCCTTTTTTTTACTTTTTCTATTTTTTTAGCTTTTTCAATATTAAAACAATTTGGGAGATGAAGTGAAACTACAATAAACTCACTGTCCTAAAAAACCCGCCTAGGCTCCGCCTACGCACGCCTAGGCTTAAGGCTTGGGAGAAACGCCTCGCCTTACGCTTTTCATTCCTTATTCTTGGTAAAACCCTTAAGGCGCACTTTTTTCTAGAAACAACAATGATTTAGTGAAACAATGTCACCTTTTAAAGAATTTGTTTACAAACCGGGCCATTATCTCATCCAAAATAATCAAATAGTATTTTAATTTGTAGATATTCAGACATATTTTTATGATTTGTACAATTTTTGTATTTTAATAGCCTTGTTATGCTTAAAAAATATTAAAATATATTAAGAAGGCCTAAACGCCTTTTCACGCCTTTTTACGACTAGGCCCGCCTAGGCTTTTAAGGCTTAAGGCTTGGCCTCCACGCCTCAATCACGCCCCGCATTTTTTAGAACCTTGAATAAACTAAAATGAGAGATGAAAACAACTAACTAAAAAGTGACAAAAATGAAAAACAAACTCTAACACTAAAATATGAGATAAGTGAGGTAAATAAATGTGAGAACAATCAAGGAATGGGACTACACCACAAATTCTAACTATTCTAATTAATTAATTTAATTATTTGAATTCTCCCAAATTAATATCAAAATTACGAATCCACTCTCGTTGTAAGTGTAATTTTAATAGTAATCTTTTAGAAAATTAAGTTTAACTCCCCCACAACTCTAGAAAATAGATCTACACTCCTTTTAATTAATCACCCGCTAGGAGCGATCGATTAAAATTTGTATAAATCATAGAAAATGAAATTAGAGTGAAAATTTAAGGAATAATACCACACCTAAGAAACCCCTATCTAGTTCGAATCTAAATTGGGTATTATAACTTGGAATTTTGATTTTCTCTCGAAAAACATTTACCGTCCCTCGAGGCGTAAATTTAAGGGTGAGGGATCAAAATTAATATTCAAAGGGAATTTTCAAGTAATCAAACTAATTAAATTAAAATAATATCAAATAAGGGTTCACCCCACCCCTTGAAAGGGAATTTAGCCTAACATAATATCAAACATGACAAATAAATAATTAATAGGCAATTAAAATAAAAGTAGAGAAGAATAGAACAATCAAACCAAATTTCTTTCAGAAAGTTGAACTCCAATCTTCCAATTTGAAGCATACAATCCCTCTAATTGAGCATCCAAGTGATTTGCAATTAAATACCCACTCAATTAAATCTCTCACAAAATTTATCCTCACAAATGTCAAACAAAAATAAAAATAGAAATAAAACTATTTACAAAATGATGTTTATCCTAATTTATTTTCTACACTAAACTATCTCTAACTCTCTCTAGAATTCACCCTACAAAAGCCTTGATGATCTTAGCCACTTTTCAAATTGGGTCTTCCATTCTGTAAATAGTGTGGCCATGGAGCTAGGGGTAAAAATGGGAGGATAAAGGTGCAAGAGGTTGTATAAGGTGTGGGTAAAGGTTAATTTAGGAATTAATAGAGGGTGCATGGGCTTTGGGGGTGGCATGGATTGTGTGAGGTATGGAAGGAATATGGGTGAGGGCATTGGGTGACAAAATATGATTTGGTTAAAAAGGATATAATAGGAAATGGGAGTTTAATAAGGTGTGAGGGGCATTTAGGGAATATGGGATAAAAGGGGATTCAAACATGTGGGAGCTTTTGTTTGTATTTTTTGTTTTATTTTGTAATAGGTAGAAAAAACGATTTTGGCATTTGCATTTGGAGAAATGGGTCTTTGAATTGAGGTGGGAAGTGGGTCAAATGGGTTTTGGGTAGAGATGGAGGTCGGGTGTGGTCGGATTGAACTCAGGTCAGGGGAGGTGAGGTGGATGGTTTAGGCATCTGAAGCTGTTGGGTGTCAGCGGTTGAGGTGGATCTCGGGTACGTGCTCGCCGGTATGGGTTCAGAGGTAGGAAGTCTCGCCGGAGTAGGTCCAGAATGAGGGTGGTTTAGATCATGGGGTTTCGTCATGGTTTGTGGGTCGGATATTAGAATATGGGTAGGCCGACGGTTTTGGTTGCGTCGGCCAGAACAGGGGATGGTTTCGGGTAATGGGGTTGCAGGTTTATGGATTGGGCAACATAACCAAGTTCGGGGATGGGTGGCGACGGGTTGGTTTGGGGTCACGTTTTTTTTTTTAATAGCAAAGCCACCACCTGCTGGTGGTGGCAGGTGGTTTGGGTTGATTGTGGTTGGAGAGGAAAGTTTGGGTGGTGTTAGTTATGGTGTTTGTTGTGGGTATGAAATGGGAGATTTTTTTGTTATGGAGTTAGAGAGAGAGTGGGTGTGTGTTGGTTTGTTGGAGAAGATGAAGTAGAAGTATGTGGTGTGGTAGGGTGTATGGAGGTTAGGGTAAGGGTGTGTTTTGAGTGTGGTGAGTGTGTATGTAGGATTTGTGTGAGTGAGTGTGTTGTTTGGGTGTTGTGTGTGTTTAACTTATGAATCCTAAAAAATTAAACTAAAACTAAATAAAAATAAAAATAACGAACTAAAAAAAATTAAAATTCAACTAAAAATAAAATTCTAATTTATAAAATAAAATAAAAATAAAAAATCTAATAAAAATAAAAACTAAAGTCCTAAAACAAATCTAAAACCAAATAAAACTAAAAATAAATGAATTCCTAAAAAAAACTAATCCTAATAATAACTAAAAACTAATAAAATCCGAAATCAAAATAAAACTACACTAAATAAAAAGAAGTAGAAAAATATGCAAATAAAAAATCCTGAATAAATCTAAAATGAAAATTAAAAATAAAACGACTCAAACTAAAAATCTAAGAAAAATCCAAAAAGCACAAACTAAACACACACGGGGTTCGGGGTAGGTTTAGGCTCGGGTAAGGTTACAGGGGAGGAAAATTAGCTCCATTTTAACTGCAAATTGCCTCAAAATATAGCTCTTGACACCGCAACTGCAATTAATCCTGCACAATGAACATTTACGTGCATACGACTCAAATTGCCGAGAATTAGCAACTAAAAATGATCTATTCGGGGTATAAAATGTACACTTTTGGGTGCTTATCAATAAACATGGCACTAAAACCCGTTAATGATGATATCTTGAATTTCTTGGATGCTACGTCTTCAACTCAAACATCATATCTTGAAGGACACAACAAACTTTATCCTCTTACTCAAATAGTTTTGTCCGGAATTAAGCCAATACAACAAATTGACTCAATTGGAAATTTTTCCTTTCAAATCTCCCTCTTTGGATATTCCGGGATAAAACTAAACTAAAAAATCCTATGGGCTATCAAGATCATCTAAAAAGACAGAAACCCACCTAAAATAGAAAATTACAGATACTTAACTAGACACATGGGATGCGAAACTTTGCTTGATTTGAAATGTCTCCTCTAAAATGTAAAACCTCCACACTTAAACACACCATCAAGTGCATAGGGAATATAACAATATAAAGTGCATAATTAAATTCTCGTCCACTTAAGAAAGTCACACATTTCCTGTGACCTACTAAAGAAAGTCTCACGTCTCCCATGACCTACTTAAGAAACCCACCCAAAGTGCATAATTAAATTTTCTAACATGACCTACTTAAGAAAGCCATACGTCTCCCCCAAAGTTAGATATCCCAAATCAAATGGTCCATATACCATTTCTCCCCCTTTTTGTCCAGGAATAGACAAAGTTTAAATATGCATAAAGTAACCTATTTCTCCCCAATTAAATCAAATTCTCCCCCTAAATGAAGCAAGGGATAAGAATAATGGAAAAATAAGCATATCATGCAATGGTGTATAGAGTGACAAGTACAATACAGTAACATGGCAACAAAAGAGCAACGAATTAAAGATAGATACTTATATCAACACAAAGCATACATGGACTAGATAGCAAGACAAAGACCAAAAATAAAAATCATAGTTACATATATAAATACTCAAAGGATACCAATGACGAACACGAACATATATATAAGTATAAACACCACACAAGACACAAAATACAATAAGTTTTCCACACTCATATGGCATAAATGTGTCTAAATAGCCATGTGGGAAATGGAGTGAAGGGGTGTGAACTAGAGACAAAAGAATTATGACCCAATAACTTAAAAAATATTCAAGGAGTTCTGTTTGATTGAAAAACTTTATCAAACTAATATATAGCCTCATGTGATGACATAAAGTAAACTCAAAGAACAAACAAGCACAATGCATACAAGCCTAGAATTTTGGTGATTCTTCAAACCAATAGAGTCATGACAAAATAAGCATAACTCGGATACATTGTTATTGTGCAAACCCGTTGATATATCCGCCCAAACTCCCTCAAACATAATAATTCTTTTTATTTTGTTTTGAGTGAACATTCCAACTAAACTTATATAGGCCTTGGATAAATTTTGTTTAATGCCACAATTTTTAGGCCATTTTTATACTCTTTGGGACTTGGCAACTTTTTACAATGCCACACCTTTTTTACCCTTTTCGTGCAACTTCATATATATATATATAGACACACACACACACATACACACACACACACACACACACACACACTACAAGCAACTCTTATGTGCAACAGTTCTTACATGAACAAATCCTCCATAGTCACAAAACTATATAGATGACAACATTTGGTATGAGAACATTTCACTTAGCTCAAATATACATGTGGAGTTAAAGTCTAAAGAGCTCGTGCATGTGTCTGTGAGGTATATAAAAGGAACCCATTAAGTAGCTCAAAATCAAACTTCTTCGTACAAGCATGATAAAAAACATTTTAAGAATTAAAATTCGTAACCAAAAATTCTAGCCACATGAAAGCGGGGGAATGATATAGGATTCAAACACAAGGATATGATATATAATATGTGTAAAACCAAAATACACAACAAAAAAATCTTTTTAAGTTTTTCAAAATTTTTAAACAAACAAAAGGAATTTAACTCAAGAGAGAAACAAAATCTTTTTGTATTTTTCAATAAGACTAAATAAATGAAAAAAATTAAAATACAAAAGATACAAATATCATAATTCTATCACAATCTATATAATGAAGCATAAATTAGAAATGGCAAACAAACATACAACTAACAAAAATCTATCATGAAGCTCAAAAGCTAGTCTATGCAAACAACACTAACTCAATCAACCTTTATATTTAGCAAGAGAGAAAACATGTGCAAGTAGATGAGAATCATAAACTCTATCATGTAAAGTCTCCAAGTCGGATCTCCTAACCCATATGAGTGAATCATGATGCTCTCGGTATTTGGTGACCTTGTCAACTCTACCCTTTGACTTTCTAGGACCACTTCTAAGATCAAAATAAAATTTTCTTAGGTTCCCTTTGCGACCACAATGTGTGCAAGTGAATACTCAGCATGAAGTACTACCTAAGAATTGATCTTCTCTAGTGTTCTTAGATGATTCTCTCAAAATCATGATTTTAGATTTACTAGTGGAAGTAGTTTCAGTATCAAAGCCAATACCACACATGTCATTTTTAATTTGGACGGTGCCTAAGATTTTATCTAATTTCTCCGAACTATACTCCAAATCAAATTTGACCTGACTTCAATATCTCAATTTCTCTTCGAGCTCCACTATTCGAGACTCAAGTAAACTCCTATTCTCTTCAAACTCGAGAAGCTCTTTCTTCATAGCCTCTATTAAACCTTTAAGGCTATCTCTTTCACCTTCAACATATTCTAGCTTCTCACGAAGAGTTATCTCACATGCCTTAAGATCATTAATTAAAACACTATCATTACTAGCAATGGCACATTCTCTTATTTTTGCTTCCAATTTCAAGTTTTACCATTTTAGTTGCAATGACTCCGCATACAACTCTCGGAAGGCTACTTGAAGTTCACTCTGCTCTACCTCTTATTCATTCTCACTCTCTTCTCCACTCTCTTTATCATCAAACTCATGGGATTCACAAACAATGGCCTCAAAAGTGTCATGTGTTAATTTATCCTCAATAGAAGATTTTTCACTATCACTCACATGACTAGCCATGAATGCGGTAAAATTGCGCTTAAGGGGGGGAATCGTGTCCCTCTTCCAGTTCACTATCACTAAGGGTGGAATTATATGAAATTGGTCTCTTGACTTCTTGACCTCTTTCCTTAGTTTAGTTGGACACTCAAATTCCCTATGGCCACAACCCTCACAACCATAACTTGTATTTGACTCATCCCTATTAAGATCTTCATTACTATTTTGGGGGAATTTCTCGGCTTTATTATGCTTAGACTTCTCTAACTTCTTAAGCATTTTTAAGTTTCTATTTATTAATCTTGTGAAATTTTCTAAACTTCCTTGCAAACAAAGTAATATGTTCCGAGTCAATCTCAAACTCATCATTTAAAAGCGATGTTTACTTTCGGGCTTTCAAATCTATACCCTTGTCTTTTTTTTTTTCCTCATCCTTGCAGGGAAACATGTCAAGTTCATATGTTTGTAAGTCACCTACAAGCTCCTCAAGTTTTGTAGAGTCTAAAGTGCCTAAAGAATTTAAAATGGTCACCTTCGGAATAAATTTATCGGGTAATGACCTCAAAATTTTCTTTATGACACAGTTATCGGGTATCTTTTCTCCCAAATTAAAACATGAATTCACAATATCGGACAATCTCGCATAGAACAAGTTTTCTTAATGGTTTCAAAATCAGTGGTGAGATTTTGGAGTTTGGAAGCTTTAATGACTTTTGTACCTTCATGGGTGAGTTGGAGAATATCCCATGTCTCCTTAGACATCTCACACGTCATAATCCGACAAAATGCCTCCGGTGTGATCGCACTAAAAAAAACATTTAAACCTCGGGAATTAAAGTTAGCAAACTTAAGCTCAGTATCACTCCATCTATCTATGGGTTTAGGTACACGAACTTCTCCTTCTAGACATGTTGGTGGATACCACCCTTTAACAATAGACAACTAAACCCATCCATCTAAAAATTTAAGTGACGACCTCATACGCGCTTCCCAATACGCATAGTTGGAACCATAAAAAACAAGAATTTTTGTAAAAGGAATATTTTCCATATTTTAAACCCAAAATGAACAAAAGGATCTTAACACAATAATTTAGTGTTCCCGCTCTGATACTAATTTGAAAAGGGGGTGACGGTCCCGAAATACATAAATTTTAATTTTTAAAATTTATATAATTTTCTCCTCTTCAAAAACACAAACAAGCAATTTTTTTAATTTCCACTAAACAAAATTAATTCAATTCAAGTTAAAATTATTCCAAATAAACCTAAGCATGCATTTTGCCAAATTAATTATGCCAACTTGAATTAAATTAAATTAAAATTACCCTAAGTAAAATATAACCAAAATTACGCCATTGTTATGATGAAACCAAATATTATCTTTTTAAACCTACACATGCATCTAAGTGATTTTTGCAAGATAAAAATAAACCACAACACACAATGCCATGATGTACGAGGAAAACTCACAATGGAAAACATCTCGGACGACCCAACCACAAACTCACTAGGTATGGTTTTACAAAAGAGAGGACAAAATACTTACCTCAATGACTCGACTCCCCTCAAGCCTTCACGCTTTTTCGTTCATCCACCTCAGCCTAGTCGATAACTCCAGAATCCACCGTCGTCTCGAAATCCACCAATGGGGCGAATCAACCGTCAACCACACATGAAGCCTTTCTACGTATGTACACTAAGAATCAACAACACAGACTCCTCTATAGGAAACTTTCTCTTTTGGGATGAATATAATGCCTGGTGCCAATTTGATGATCTTAAAACATAATATATATATTAGAACTTGGATCAAAACAAACTATGGGTGTAAACTTTGTAATTTTGGTAGAAATTAAACCATGAAAATCAAAAAACACAAATGGGAGTTTTGGATAAATGATTTTGATCTCAAAATGTGGAAGAAAATGTCTCAAAAGTCTTGTAAAAAATCCGTTCCCGAACTGCTTAAAAGTGGTGAGAAGTAAGTGGGGAAAATGGGAAGTTAAACAAAACTGACGAAAAAACTACTCAACCATCCAAC
The DNA here is from genome assembly GCA_949130495.1 of Sambucus nigra. Classification (NCBI taxonomy): domain Eukaryota; kingdom Viridiplantae; phylum Streptophyta; class Magnoliopsida; order Dipsacales; family Adoxaceae; genus Sambucus; species Sambucus nigra. The sequence continues at coordinate 330,388,667 of OX422209.1, forward strand.
TCGTTCAAACGACATTTTAATTTCATTTGAACGACCTACTAACGAGAAAATAAATATTTGAAGCACAAATCTCATTTAAACGACTTCGTTCGAACGACATCATTCAAACGAACTTTCGAATGAGAATTTAGAGAAAAATCGCATAATCTTGTTTGATATATCGTTCGAACAACCTGGAAATGTCGTTCGAACGACCTTCAAACGACATTCCCTGAATGCTTATTTCTCCTTAAAAAATAAAAACTCTTTTTCAACTAAGTTTAGAAAAAATATAACACCCAAAATAAATTTCCAAGTCCCTATATATATATACTAGCGGATGCCCGTGCCGATGACACGGTGATAAATTTGCCCCCATGAGCCACAATAAAAAAATTATAAAAAATTAAAAAAAATTTGCCCAAAAATATATTTAATAAAAAAATGCAAAAATTCAAAAAATATATTTAATAAATTTTAAAAATATTAAAAAATATATATTTAATAAAAAAAAACATTTAGCATGACATTTCATGCATGGGCATTAAATGAGAAAATGCATGCATACAAAAATGAAGATATTTTTAGCAAAACCATGCTCCTATATATATATATATATATATATAAAATAAAAAATAAAAAAAATATTTTTCAAAAAAATATATTTAATAAAAAAAACATTTAGCATGACATTTCATGCATGGGCATGAAATGAGAAAATGTTATGCATACAAAAATCGAGATATTTTTAGCAAAACCATGATCCTTTATATATATATATATATATATATATATATATATATATATATATATTAATGTATTCATAAATTTAGAGACATCTAAAAACTTCAAATGTTGATGACGATTAAAAATGGAACTAAAACCTGGCAATGATGATATCTTCGATTTCTTGGCCGCTACGTTGTCAAGTCAAACATCATAGGCTTGAAGGACACAACAAACTTTTTTCCTATTACTCAAATAGTTTTGTTCGGAATTAAACTAGTACAACAAATTGACTCAATTGGAAATTTGTCCTTACGAAAACCCATCAAATTAATCAACCCGGGCATAACAGGGCTGCCGAACTAGTTTGCCTGAGAGCGAACCAGTTTACCCCTTCAGAATACTTTTTTTTTTTTTGCATATTTTGAATTTCTTCCAAATGTTCATCAATTCAATTCACATATAAACCTAATTCCACCAACAATTCCCATTCTCTATCAATCCAAAATATGAATTTCATCACTACTCACATTTTAATTCATATATACCTTATCAATTTCATGGGATTCATCATTATATTCAAGGATAGTATAATTCTCAGTAATAATAAAATAAATCAAAATTTTCGACTCTCTATCAAGATTATATATTTATACATGGATTCCTATTCTCAGATTACATATTATATAACCCATTTATAAATTCTTTGAAATCATATCCCCAAACCCATTTTTCATATGAATCCCATCCAAAACATTTGTCACCAACTATAATATGAATTGAATTACGAACATAAAATAATAAGAAAGTTAATCAATTGCCTTAATGATTGTAGAGTCTGAATTTGAGTATGAATCTCCCTTATGATAATTATAGCCCGAAATTCCTTCAAACTATTCCCACATTTGCTTTCTTTTGATCACCCTTTTGTTTTCCTCTTGAACTCTTTGATTTTCTTTCATTTTTCTCTCTAACCTCTCTCTTAAACTCGTGATATAACAAAGTGGCACTTCTCTAATCCCAACCCTTTCATTTTATAAGCATAATCCCGAAATGGGTTAACATTCTAATGTAAAATGACCCGTATACCCCTATACGGGTCCCTACTAGTGTAAAAAGCCTTCAGAACACAATCACTACCCTTAAGTACTTAATTATGACTATTTAGGCCTATTCTAAATCAATTGTGAACTCGAAATCATCATCCGAGTCATTGATAATAAGTGTCCCATCTTAACCTAATATAACCCACACACGTGTGCCCGTTGAAATACAGTCAAATCCTGTCACTTTTACCCACTTATGACGTGATAATATTTGACATTATTTTATTTACTTTATCACACTAGTAAATACAAAATCACATAAATATTAATCCATTTCTCGCTAATTAATATTTACTTAAATCTACTTTATTTCCCTAATTAATTAAATTATAAGCACACGCGTAATTTAAGTATTACTGAAAATACGTGGTGTTACATACTTTCCTCCTTGCAAAGGAATTTCATTCCCGAAATTCAGATATTCCTATTACCAAAAACTTTAGATCCTTACCTGCATGAGATCTAAACATACCCAAAATCAAATCATGATAACATTTTGGTGCCTGCACCACACAACCACTAGTGGTATTATCCTGACTAAGGGCCTACTCATTATGGTCCAAGATTAGCGACAAGTTTATTAAAAACATTTTGATACTAGTATACTCCATCACTTTTAAGGTATTATCTTGATGGTGATACACATAACTATCATAAACCTACTAAAAATACTCTAATAAGATGAACCAATACACTACTAGCTCTAACATCATAATACTAGAGAAAGACCCCACTTACTTAGGTGCCAACTTTACTTATTGCCAAAATACATAACTCCCCTCATGGGAGACACCCACCATAATTTTTTACCATTCACGCCAGTCTTTAACTCTTTAGTCTATCACAACATAACTCTTACAATGTTTTTGAACTACACGAAATAATTTCTGATTAACCCAATCCTTGGTGACGAACTCTAAATCACGTTCGGTTTTAGAAGCTTATGGTTTCTCACCTTTAACCAACCAAAGGGCGAATGACAAGGTCTCTCGCACAAAGCCTCCAAAGGTGTTACACAAAAATAAACTGTTACGAGTTATTACATGCAAATCTACCAAGGGTAATTATTCCTCCCAATTACCTTAACGTCTAGAAAACTTATTTCTCACATTCTCCAACATCTTAGTCACCTCTTTCGTCTACACCTTGATCTATAAGTAAGATGTCTTGCTCAAACACACTCTTCCTCATCGCCTCCTTATAAGCCCAATTAGAGGTGTCACTTAAGGATATCATCCTTATCATAACGATGTTGGGAATTGCTTCATGCCGGTTCATTCCCTTTCTTTTGATGAAATATTAGGCGTAGTGCCCGATAGTCTAACTTCACTCTAATTTAGCCATATTTGTTCCGACTCAATCAACGAATTCCATAAACGCAAAGGGAATCTTAATCATTTCACGATGTCAGTAACCAAATAATGAAGTTCATTAGTCGGGCTATCCATTCCGTCACTAGAGTCCCGTAATATTAAAAAGATTCTAGTGGATTGCCTCATACCAACATTTTTTCATCTACGAGTTGTGCACATGGAGATGGTTTCAGTAGGTATCACTCCACACCGATCCACACGCTCAACACCCCACATAAAGTTGTACATCTTACTCACCTTTATAAGTGCGTCAAACACGTGACCCATGTGTCTGCTTGAAAATTTCAAACTTCCTAGGACGTCTTTGTCTGTTAAAAATCAACATCATATTTATGTGCAAGTCACCCTCCACATTTTTCCTGAGTAAAACTCCGCTCTACTCTCCAAAACTGTTGGATCCTCTCACGTCAAAAGATGTCTTTTTACTTGTGTCTCCACAGTCTTTTCCAATTCATATCCTATTGTTGTAGAGGCATACTGTTCAACCCATTTATTACCACGCCCCCTTATCCCATTTTTTTTTAAATTGACCTAACTAGGGCACCCATACACCCTATCCCCCATGCATATCTGCACAAACATTACAGGCACATTATATTTATCTCAAGATCGTCCCCATATGCTCGACATGGATATACCGTAAGTTTATACTTAGTTACCCTACTGATAGAAACTTACTTATCCTCAAGATTGACCTACTTATTTACAAGTGGTGTTAACATTCCTAGTTATTTCTATACCACACTACTTAACTCCATTGGCCTTATATCGTATAATAGCTCTCAGCTAAAAGTGTTATCCACATACACGTGTAACAACTAAAGTACTAACCACTTCCCTAGTGCCTAACACATCTCTCAACTACCGAAACTCACTGGGGTTCATGTGTGGGATGTCTCTTAAGAAAAATCCAAATAAGAAAGCCCCTGATACACTACTACCTAGTGTTGTTGATCATCGAGTTTCGTAGGCCCAAAATATGTAATTGTGACACTCAAAATCCCCCTACACGTTTAAGTTTAATTCTCAGCCACCACATCTCTAAAAAAGTTCTACAATCCAACGCTCGTATTAACATTACTTCCCTAGTGCTAAATCAATACGAGCTAAATCTCTTCGCTCGATGGTAAACTAGATATACCCTGAATCACATCAGTAAAGCCCTTAGTATCGAGATGAAATATAACGAGACAACTATATTCTGCAAAGTCTCCACTACAGTATAATATATGTGCTCGCTCGACCCCCTTTCAGGTGAGACCTCGCAACACATCTTGCCCTGGAACAACGAACACAATAACCTTACATTAACAGTCCACCATCGCTCAAACCATTGCTAACCAGTCCATACCCAGGGCAACATGATACTCGCTTAACATTTTTGTCTAAAACAAACAAATCCACTAACGCATATCCTCCCAATGTCCACACCCACTCCCCTATCGATAGAACTAGAGAGAGCACAACTAACTAACGGTAAATATATACAAAAAATAGAGATACTAATGATACATCCACTAAATTCCTCTCATACGCGAATCTAGTGATAACTAAATTACTGTGATGCACTCGTGTCACGTAGAACTTACCCCATTTGCCCAAGGACAATAATCGTACTTTTAACTGCTAGTGGCACTAGATAGTCAACTGGTTCCTAGACATAATACTCACATCTGAACTGACCCAATTTTTTTTGTAACTATTGCTCCTACTTTGCACCCTCCTCCTATCCCCTAACTCGCTGTAGAGAATCTTAACGCATGTGGCCCTTCTGTCCATATATAAAACACCTCTATGTGTAACCCCCTATTTCTGTCTAGTCTGCTATTGACCTGCCTAACTAGTTAGATTACCCTGCCCTCCTGCTTCCCTCCATACGAAAGCGGTGATCCTAACAGTGTAATTATGTGACATTGACGACATCAGTATACGTCTACAATACAGGGTCGCCCAATAAGTTATGTCTAATCCTCCACTTTAGCCCATCCATAAACTTTAACATTTTCTTTTCCTCAGTGTTCACCTCCTCTGGCATAATGTTCGCTAGGTGGGTGAACTCTTCCTCATAGTTTGTCAATATAGGGTTTTCCTTCTCAACATTTAGGAATTTCCTCTGCATCTCAGTCTGAATAGTTGAAGGAAAATATTAGTGGTCAAATCGCACCCAGAAATTGGCTATGGGCATAGTGTCCCTCTCCTCGGACGTAGTCCTTGACTTCCACCACTGTACTGATGCAGTCTCTAGCTTAAACGTGGAAAGTATATAATTCTGAGTGTCATAGCACCCAACCATACAAAGGTGACGATGAATGTCCTTCTTCCATTGACTAGTAACTACTACATCGGCACTGCCCTAAAACTCAGGTAGATGCCCCTTTTGAAAGGCCCATTAACCCTCTCCCACACGGATGGTCTCGGGTGGGATTGGATGATCGGTTCCCCTGGATACTGAAGCTGAGCCTGAGGAAACTTCTGGGCCATAACGGTCATAATGTCATTAATCGACTATGCAATAATTTTACCCACCCTTGCGGATGTCACAGTTCCTTGTGGCACCTGCTGATCATCTCTAACATCATCCCTTATAGCATTCCTAGTCTGTCATTCTATCCTAGGAGACATCTGAAACCAGAACGAATTTATATAAGATTCACTTTAATTATACATAATAGCAGGAGAGCGTAAATTGCAATATGAATTAACAGTCCAAAGCGTAGGGCTCTACATCAAAGACAAAGCAACGCAGAAAACGTAGTAAGTCTGCAAAGATCCTAAGGATACTAGAACCGGATGCTCTAATACAATTTGTAACAACTGACTTATTAAAATAATGGGTGGCCAACCCTCTGTTGAAATAAAACAGAAGTCTCATTTGGCTTAATCTTAGCATCACTGTCGAAAATTCAATTAATTACTAATAATCTATTAATTAAGCTCGATGTCAATTTTAACTTTAACTAATTTTTTGTAGTTAGAACTATTCACCATAATCCATTATAGATGAATAAATACATATACAAGAGCAATAATCAAATATGAATGCCAAAATAATATAAAATTCATTAACCAAATAAACTATCAGTTTACAATCCAATACAAAATCCATTAAAACTGAATTAAATAAAATTTAAAATAAAAAATGACATTAGGCGTCATGCCCGAATAATAACTGGTTGAGTCCTATATAGAATCTCAAAGATAAATAATGGTGAAACAATCCATGCAATACTCCATAGCGGCTGCAACTCCGATGACTTGGAAATGATAATCTTGCTTGGCGTCCTTGTGGCTGGACACCTTTTTGAAAATATTTTGATACGGGTCAGAGACAAAATCCTTTTGAAAATATTTTGCAAGTAATTAAAATGCATGAATAAATATGAGTGCATTCTTCCATATTTAAGTTGGTGTCACACTCTGTTGAGATAATACTCACCCCTCATCTATAATGCGCACCTAACATACGCATTTTATCATCATAGTTATACTACTCAGCGTAACTAGTCTCAATGTACCCTTAATTCCATAAGATAAACTATGCCATGCGTAATTTATAGAATTAGCTTTCACATCTGCTTATAAATTATAATTCTCAATTATAATTTATCAATTCATTTCAAATAACCTTCACTAGTTATCAATTCAATATTAAAACTTTAATATCTCATGCCCATGTATATTTTTCTTCATATTTATATACATATTTCCATATCACATCATGTACACACACAAAGATATATATATATATATATATATATATATCCACTAGTCGTGATCCGTGCGATGCACGGTCAGGTGTAACGCATTTTGAAATATATTATTGAAATATTATTAAAAAAAATTAGAATAATATAGAATAGATGAGAAAATGAAAGTGCCCAATACGTCTGTTTTTAAAGAAAACCAAATTTTCTCCGAAAATTATCCTACTTTTAATTATGCACCAAACCAAGTTGTGAAAACCTAATTCTTACTTTAAACCAATTTTATCTTGATTGATCCTAAACATGCATCTAGTGATTAAAGCAAGTAAAGTAAAGTAAATAATACTCACAACGCCGGATGTACGAGGAAAAAATCCAAAACGGGAAAACAACCTCGAATGACCCAAGCCAGACAATCACTATGAACAAAGGTTTTACAAAGACAAATTAGCCTTACTCAATGACTCGATCCCCACGGGTCTTTATGCTCCCTCTGATCTTCTACCGTTCTTCAATAGTGCCCACGCAAAAATTTCGTCTTCAACGATACCTGTTCACAACACTCGACTCCACGAATGTCTCGGTGTCCACCGATTGGCTTTGATACGTCTACGATGTCAAACAATAAGTCCTTCTCTTTTTTTCATCGCAAAAACCTGATGTTCAATGGTAGAACAAACCTTCTTGGTGAAGGAAGATCACGTAAACATATAAGAATGATAACTCAGATCTTTGCAAACTCTAAGGATGTGTTTATGCTTTTTAAACCTTAGAAAATATGTGCAAACAATGTACTGGATGGTATACTATTTTTCCAGTTGCACAATTTCGAAACTCTGATAGAAATGCGCTTTAAATAATAATTAAGTGCCACCTCGAAAAGAGTGTCGTTCGAATGACAATGCCACGTTGTTCACGAGACATGGGTATCTCATTCGAACGAGATCCTTATGTCGTTTGAGCGAGCTGACATGTCAGTTTGACTTTTTGACTTTTAGTTCAAAACGTCTCTTTTAAAAGAGATCCAAATTAGTCAAACTTTATTTCGAGTATATCATAATAAAACGTAGTGTAAACAATTAAAACACTTTTAAAAACATTTAAAAATATTTTTCTTTATAAAAATACATCCTTATCTTTTATAAAAACAATTTCGAGCACCATTAATTATACGCATTCATACTTGAGTGATCTCGGAATGCAATTAACTTTGAAGACAATTAAACTTTCACCAATTAAACTTGGAATGATTTAATTCTTTGAAGCTTTTTCACAACGTCTTCAATTTTCTCCAATACGTCATAGACCAAGTGGGATCGTGACAAAATAAAAATCTCCCTATGACATATTACAAACACATTTTTGTTCACAGAATTAATTCAAAATAATACAAGGACTCAATTGAAAATTTATGTCCTTACAGCAAACATGTCGCTGTTTATTTGAGAGTATAATTCTCAATGTTGTTAATAGTAAATGTTATATAAAAAAATTAGAATGTGGTTTTGATGTCGTATATGTGTTAACAAATATCTTATTAACAGTTTTAAGGATTTTTTTAGTTAGACCCATTTTCATGATCATTTTTTTATGATCCGACTAATGTGTAAAACATACATCATGTGTTGCTTCAACACTACAACAATTCTTACATTTAACTGCGAAATTTTTCGCAGTCAAAAGTTTATATTTCATTGCTGATAACTTTTGGCAACGAAATTTATTTCGTAGCGAGTTCGTGGCCAAAGGCCCGTTGCTGAATGTATATGGCCACGAAAGCAACTTTCGTTGCCAATTGTTTAGATCTTTTGCCACGGAATTTTCTTCGTGGACAATTATCATATTTAGGCTACAATTTGTTTTGTAGCTAATTGTTCAACATTTCGTTGCTAATTGTCTTCATTTCGTTGCCAAATCTATTAGTAAACTTGTATATTATAAGCTTTTAGCTACGAAATTTACAATTTGTTTTGTAACTAATTGTTCAACATTTCATTGCTAAATGTCTTCATTTCGTTGCCAATTCTATCAGTAAACTAGTGTGTTAGAAGCTTTTAGCTACGAAATTTAATTATTGAAGAATGATTCTTAATCTTTAATTTTTCAATAATAAACTATCAAATCTTAGACCGCACTTTTATTTATCAATTGCATATTTAACTACTAAAAAATTTATTTTGGTAACGGAGTGTTTCAAAATATATATTTTTTTATTTTGAAAATGAATTTGATAGATTAATGTATACCACCAAATTTAAACAAATTACCATCTAAAAAAAACACATTCGTTAAAATCCATAATATAACTAAATTATCATAAACAAAATCCACATTAACTCGGGTACACATACATTGTCAAGTCACCTAAACACTAGTTAAAGGACATAGAAGTCCCACATTTCATCCCCTTACAAACGACAAATATCCATGGCGCAAACAAATAACTTAAACTAGTTAAAAGATTTAGAAGTCTCAGATTCCATTTACAGACGTCAAATGTCTAGATTACCATCGTTCGGACGATGAGGAATGTGATGCGATCAACGACTGAATCAACTTTTCGGACTCCGCTTGTCGAGCTTAAATAGTATCTAGCGTTGCGCGTTGAGTCTCCATAGCGGCCTTTTGTGCCACTGATTCTTCTCGTTGAATTGTTGCCTCTGCCTCACGAGCTTGTAGACTATCCATCAAATCTTTTTGAACTTTCGGACTGCTTAAGTGCCTCTTCCAATATGGCATTCCTCAATTGCATTATATTAATTCTAGAATCCTTTCTTTTAGGACCATACCCAAGAACGTAAATATATCCCGATCTTGTGCCAAAAACTTTATCAACTATCTCATCTGAGCTCATCATGGTACCATCCTCAAATATTGATTCAGATTCAAGTCATTTCATATCATTCTGCAAAAGAAAATAAAAGAACAAGGATTATAGGTTTGACCAAATTGTCAAGACATCTACAATTTTTAAGCCACTTAAAGATAAAATAATTTTAAAATAGTAAAGCATAATGCAGTATGTGTAATTTTTAAAAATAGTATAGCATAATGCAATATTAAAGTTAATTTATGATTAAGTAGTTCTGATAAGATATACTTGCAAAATAAAATTTATAAGACTTACATAGAGCGTTTCGGCTTCGGGAGATATCCACTTTTCATCTTTGCAATGTGTTTCTTTATAAAACTTTATCCTATTCGGCTTTTGACCGTCCACCTCTTTACTCCGCTATTAAACCACAAACAATTAATAATTATACTTGCAAAATAAAACTCTCAACTGACACACCAAAACAAGTAGAGATATATTACCAATTCATGACGAATCACCACAAATGCTTTTGACCCTTGATTATGCTTTACAATTTGTTTAGCCTTGTTATTCTGGTTACAATACATTGTCTCTGTAGTAATTTTTCAAACATCATAAGTATGCATATTTTAATAAAATAAATATTTACAAGTGACAAGATCAACAATAGTTCAAACCTGATATCTTGGACTTCCATAAAGATCGCATAGACTAAGCCAATTATCCTTGGTTATACCAGTAGGGACATTTTCTCGAGCTTCCTCTGCTGATCCATATGTTTTATACACTTGTCGAAGCTTGCTCCGTTGACTCCTACTTCTCCCTTTCATTAGCTCTTCCAAACACTCCTTTGAATGATCATCCTAATCAATGTCGAATCTCTCCTGAAATTTTATACTCAATCAGTAACTGAAATATCTTATTGCATTTGATCAAATGAAACTATCCTATGAGCATTGGTGGAAATAACTATATGGGAGCATTTATTGAAGTTGTGTAACAGTGTAATAACAAATCCAAAAATGTTGTTATGCTATAATAGTGTAAATTCACATACCAATCTCAGCCTCCTGGGACCATTAATTCTTGAAATGTTAAATCAAAAAAGACTTGATTTCTTACCAATGACCCATGCGAAAAAGGAAGCAGTAGTTGTGCAGCCAAGCTTATCCTTCCTAGAGACAAAAAACAGTTGTAAAAACTTATGACCTTATTCATAACTAATTTGTCTTACACCAAGTATATTAGAAATAATACAAATAACATATTAAATATATGTCACTTATTGCATCTTTCAGCATCCAAACACAGTAATATTATATAAGGAAACATAACAAGATTTTCAGAAATGAAAATGAGTGATTTCCATTTAACAAGTAATATTCTGTAGTTGAATACAATAAGGTTTAGTACCATTAAGCAACATATTAAAAGATTATAAAAGAAGCGGGTAGTGATTAGAACTACATTTTGGAAAACCAATGCAAGATACATAGCAACATATATTTATATATGTAGATATGGAAAAATCTTATCTAATCAACAAACTACACCAACATAACTCAAACAACTTTAAGGACCTCCACCATTAAAAAAAAAACCAGTATCAATACAATTATACAAACCAATATCCCAAGATCAAAACAAAAATTTAAGTATAGAAAAAAAAACTAGAAAACGAGAAAATAATGACTGTAATTCAAATTTGATGAATTTCGATTGTTCATACTTGACTGTTACAGTGAACATATACTATTATTCTCCAAACAAAGTGCTAAGTTCAGAGAATTATTGTAAAAAATATTTTTACCCCTGTCAAAATCCGGGGTATACTAATATAATACTTGAAACAAACAGAAAGCAACATTATCAAAACATTTTTACCTTGACTTTCTGTAAAAGCTAACAGCAACAGCATCAATTGCCATGGCTCCAGCCACAATAATGGCTGTGAGAACTTCATGTTGTTCCCATTTTCCTCCCCAGCTTGATAGTCTTCCCAACATTGTGCAGTTATTTTCCGTTTCCTCCTCTAAATTTCTGTCTCTGTAACACGAGAACCCATTGGCACCTTGGCAACACCCCATCACGTTTTCCTTCTCATTGATGATTTCTTGAGGCTCACTCACTCTATTCTTCAAATTGTTTTCATTTGGAATCTTTTGTTCTATAACTTTTTCAGTTTGCTCGACAGATGCTCCCATTTGACCCCTGCAGTTAATCATGGTAAGCTTTATGATTTTTCATTGTTTAAACAATGCCAAATACTTAAAGAATCTGAGTAGCGATATATGTAGTATGCACTAACTGTGTGGTATTGTACAATAGTCTGGGTACCAGCATGGTATAACACCGTGTAATCATTGTTGGGTATATAGTTTTATCTTTTCTATATTGTAATATAGCCAATACAAAAGAGAGCGATGATTAACTGGGAAGCCCATCACCCATGATCAAAAGGGTAGCCCATCACCCATAGTAACAATAAAAAAGATATTTTATGTTGCATGTTAAAGCAAATATACAAGGGAAGAAGTAGATGAAGGTGAGAAGAGGAAGAGTAAGGCAAGGAAGAAGTGATAAGGAAACTATTCAAAGCCTATACAATGCCATATTGTATTCATGTTCAATATAAATAAAAAAAATTAGTCCATTACTATGAAAAATGTCCACCAAATAACCATTAAAAATATAAATGGCTCTATATTTCAAATAACATTTTTGCAACAAGAAGGAAAAATAAAGAATTCTCGATTTAAAAGCTCATAATTCGAAGAGAAAAACAACATTAAATTAAATAAAAATTCATTCCATTGTAGGTACATTACAATCATGAATAACCTGAATTAAGAGTCTTACTCTCCATTTTCGTACATCCCAAAATAAGTGTTGACATTAAATTTTACTAAGAAAATCTCATAACATTCAAGCAAGTTTTGATCCTGGCCACTAATTGTATTAAGTCAACATCCGAACATGAACTGTGAATGCAAGAGCATCATTAAAAATTTTATTATTAGCACTTAATTATTGGTCATAACATCCACACAAAGCACATATGCATTCAAAAAACACGTAACCAACATTTTTTAGCATCTCTTGTACAACAGTTACAAAAGGTCTCATCCTGTACAAATTTACTAACAACTAAATGGCACTAGCAATAATTCAAAAAGAGTGTCACTAGTATCGAGACAATCTCATAATGAACAAAGGGTAATACAAATCAGGAATTACATACATCCCAAACTCAATGCAGCTATTTTGTCTGAACATGTTGGAACGGTTAGATATTGTAAAAATTAGTGAATCTCAATCTCAAAGACATGAAATCGAAGCTGCACATTTTTGCTTTGAGGTAGCCTCGATGGCTAATACTAAGGCTTACACCTCAAGCGACTAAGGCGATGAGCCGGATGAGAGGTCATCTTGGTTTGGGGGATGCAATGCCAAAAGATATTTCAGAAGATACTTTGAAGGTTGTGGCTGAAACTTTACAAGGACTTCTTCATTTCTCAAGATTTTTGAAGATGGGAAGAAGATTAGTAGGGACAAAAGACTTCCAAAGATAGAAGAGGTTCTTGAGCAAGATGAAAGAACAGTTGTTGCATCACCACTAGTGCATGATGTAAAGCTTGAAGATGTGGAGTCTTTTTTTAGTCAAATTACCAAGGTTGATAGTGTGAGGCTGCCTTGTCATATTGTAGACAAAAGGCTAGTTTGTGGCACTGCCCCGATTGAGTTTGCTTCATTAGAAGATGCTACAAATGTTTGCAAGTAAACCTTGGTTTATGGAGGTGTTTAGTTAGAACTAAAACCAAAGAAAGATTTTGATGCAGAAAGAGCAAAACAAGAAGCAGAGGTTGACAATTCTCGTTCTCAAATGGGTTCAAATCCTAAAAGTAGTTCAAATACATAATAAGACTATCCCAAAGGTGTAATAATTGCATTTACATTTAAGAAAGTGACAGAAGGGGGATATGCAGTGCAAACCGGTAGTCAGGATCCGACCAAGGAGAGTGTTAATAATACCAAAGCAGCTGCAGAACCAGATGCCACAGAAAATGTTATTAAAGACGCTGATAACAAGGGGACAGAAGACGTTAAAAATGATGATGTGAAACCTGGAGAGAATATAGCGGCGGAGAGTGAAGAAAATGTTGTTGAGAAGTCTCATTTGGAGGGTGGAGGAGGTGAAGATGGAGAGAAATCTCTCGACAGCCCTATTCAGAAGGATGATGCTAGAATGACTGGCGGAGTAAATACTACTGCTGTGATGTATAAGGACAACAAGGATGTTTTTTACGTGAGGATTTAAAAATTATTTTCCAAAAATTTGGTACAGTTAAGTTTATTGATTTCTCTATTGGAGAAGATTCAGGATACATTCGATTTGAAGAAGATGAAGCAACACAGAAAGCGTGTCCTTCTGTCCTGCTTGTTGAGGAAGGTGGTTTGATTGTGAAAAACTACATTGCTATTATAGATCCTGTAACTGGTGAGACTGAAAGAGAATACTTGAGTTCACAACGTGGTAAGGATAGGTTTCGGGATGCTAGGGGCAATCGAGGAAGGTGAGGAAAATACAATAGAGGTGGGAGACAGTATAATGGGAAACACTCTCGCTCTAGAGAGAATAATCATTCGAATCACCAAAATAAAGCACAGAAAGTTGGAGCAGATTGAGCATTTCACAACTACTTCTTCACCACTTTTGTTACACAGTATTTTGCAGTTAGAGCCAAGTTAATTTTTGCTTCACAATATACTATGTTTTATTACTTATTTCCCTTCAACAATTGCCCTTTCTCATAAGAACATTCAACTAAAAAAAAAGAGACATGAAACCCGGCTAATACTCATAATTTATCTGTACTTAATCATTTTGGGGAAGATCAGATCATCTCCATCCGATAATTCAGTCCCATCACATCCCTCACATATCATCAAACGAGTCTGCAAAATCAAATTGCTGAGTCAAAACTCAAATTCATCCGATCCAAAACAAGTCTAAAAAAAACATCAAGTAAAAATTATCTCCTTCAACTGTTGTATTTTCAAATAGTAGATAGACATCAGTTTAATATATATATATATATATATATATATATATAAACTTGTATGATCACTAAGACACTTGAACTCTGCTCTAATCTTTCTTAATTACAATGATCAATTTGAAGTAAGTGACAAGATCAATAATAGTATTTTAAAGATCAACAAAGACATCATAAGTATGCGTATTTTAATAAAATAAATATTTACAAGTAAGTGACAAGATCAACAATAATTCAAACCTGATATCTTGGACTTCCATAAAGATCGCATAGACTAAACCAATTATCCTTGGTCATAACAGTATGGACATTTTCTCAAGTAGGTGGACATTTTGTCGAGCCTCCTCTACTGATCCATATGTTTTATTCAGTTGACGAAGCTTACTCCATTGACTCCTACTTCTCCCTTTTGCTAGCTCTTCCAAACTCTCCTTTGCATGATCATTCAAATTAATTTCGAATCTCTACTGAAATTTTATACTCAATCGGTAAACTAAATGTGCACCAACAATAAGAAATCAGATGAAATAAATCAGATGAAAGAATTGGTATTTTTTGGGTTTGTTTGAATAGGTTATGCCATTTTCAATAAGAAATTACTTACATCGAGTTTGTTGAACGCTTTTGACTTATCAACTTTAGTGAGGTCTTTCCATTTGGTTGGGACTGGAATTAGGTTACAAGTGATAATCCCAAGTTCATTTGATAATTTAGCGGACTTGGAGCTGTGGGTGTCGTGGGAGTTGTGGGTGCCTCCTTCAGGCTATTTGACCAAAGACGTCTTCCTAGTGCCATACTGAAAAAAGAACATCAAAATCACAGATTAATGTAATTTAAAACAATTTAGGGAATATTGTATATATACCAAACTGGAAATTTATTAAAAATGTAAATGACATATTGTGGATGAAATAAAAAGAATATGACACAATAAAATCGAATAAAGTAATAAAACTGAATTCCATTAATATATTTAAATCGTATACTGTGCATGAAGTAAAAATAATTCGGCATAATAAAAATGATGAAAATAATAATACTAGATTCCATTAACATATTCAAATGGTATACTATTTATGAAATAAAAACAATTTGGAATAATAAAACTGAAGAAAGTAACAATACCAAATTCCATTAACATATTCAAATGGTAAACTGTGCATGAAATAAAAACAATCCGGCATAATAAATCCAACCATTGACACCATCATTGTCATCTAATACTTCTCGCATCTCGTTCCCTTCTTAATTTTCATTATCAATCCAACCATTGACACCATCATTGTCATCATTAACATCATTATGAACTATATCATTAAAACATTCCCCATGATATGTCCATAGCATGTAGGTGGTACTAATACCTTTTAAGAAAAGATGATCTTCTACTTCATCAATATTTTGGAGATCGATGTTAAGACAATTGCAATATGGGCACCTAATGTAACTATTGGTTCCCATATGATCCTTCATAAATCGAATGAATGATCAAACACCCAAGACATAATTTTCAGAAAATCTATTTGTTTCTTGCATCCAACTCTTATCCATGTCAACTTGAACAATTAGAACTTGACCCGATTACCAAATCAAATGATCGGACCAAATACAAATCTTTTTACACAAGTGAATCTATTCTTAGGAATCATTAAATCCTATAAATGATTTTTCTAGTGTATTGTGGAAATTCTTTGAAAGTCAAGAATCAAATAATATTCCGTAACACATTATAAATAGGTGTATTTTCATAATCAACATATAGGGGTATCGATTACAATATAAAGCCATAAGAAAAACAATGTGTCTTCAATTCTGTTTAGACCGGATTAGTTTAGATAATGGGGAAATAACCTATTTAAACAATACAAACTTTGTAACTCCCCTAATGTGTCTAAAAATTTCTTTAATTCTAGGTAAAGACCAATTCAAAATATATGGAAAATAACCTCTTACGAACAATAATGAAACATAAATATGTAAGGACCCAATTCTCACAGGCCATTCTAAACTCTGTAATAATACACGAAAGACTATAAATCTGATCCTTAATAGACACCGAAAGTAAAAATCCTAGTTTATATAAAGTAAAACGGGTTTGCTTTGTATAAACTAGTTTTCTAAAATTAACAAATTTCTAAAAGCTCGTTTTTTAAATTGAAATACAAAGCAAAACCCTAGTTTTCTGAAATTAACAAATTTCAAAGGAACAACTAGTAAATAAATCCCTATGTGATAATTCAAACACGCTTTACATATATAAACTATCCGATGACAATGGTATTACTATATTTCTAAAGATAGAGTTAGGATTATTACCTAATTGGATGTGGAAAGTGAAGGAATTTCCGATGATTGGGCACAACGGAGTGAAGAGTGATGACCAGAGACAGCCTCCAGCCTCCAACCTCCAGTGATTAGGCAAAAACCGTTTGGTATTTGGACAAAGATGGTGATTAATAATAACGAACAGAGATGGGGATGTGTTTTCTGAGATTTAGAGATAGATTAGACAAAACCCGTTTGGTATTTGGACAGAGATGGAGATGGCGATGGCTATTGAACAAAGATAGGAGTGGAGAGATATTGGACAGAGATGGCGATGGAGAGAACGTGATTCGGTATTTGGTGTTGTCGATGGGTATTCTGAGAGGTTAAATGGAGGGTTAAAAAAACTAGAATATTTCGCTGCAGAAAAAATCATTGCATAATGTTTTAAAACCTTACGCCACCAAAAATATTTCGTTGCAAAATATAAAATTATTTTTTACGAAAATTTTTGTTGTCAATAGTATTTATTTCCTTCCTAAATAATTTTCTTTTTCGCGGGAATATTGGCGCCAATATATTTCGAGTTATTGTCAACGAAATTCTTAATTTCGTGGCCAAATGTAATGTTTTTGGCCACGAAATAATTTTCGTAAAAAATAATACTTTTTTTCTATGAATTTTGTTTTGTAGTTAAGAAATTTGCAGCAGAATGTAATAATTGTTGTAGTGCAAGTAGTGATATGCGAATTACAGAAAATAACCAATGTGAGTTTGACACGTAAGTTATTTAAAAAAACGATCGTAGACGTAACCATGAACGTAGAAATTTAACTAATATGGTTGGAAACGCATATGAATTGAAATGAATATGAGGAAATGAATTTTCAGAACTATATTGTCGTACAACAAAACATAGTTTGAAAAGTCAAATTAGTAAAAGAAAATATGTATAAAAGTTAATTTTAAAATAAAGTAGTAGTTCAAATAGCTAGTAAGTCATTGAAAATTTAAAATACATTAATAGGTTCTAAATAAAACTAAATATTAATGCAACATATATTTAAACATGTATTATAAAAATGTGGACACTACATACCTCACTCTTCCTGATTGTCAATGAATAGTTAATAAATATATGGTCATGTATCAAGCTTTTCTAATTTTCCATTTACATATCATATAGTGCATACTTTTGTTTATAAGTATTGTTATTATTAATTAATTTAATTTTTGTACATAAATAAATAACTGTCTATTTATGTTTATTACTCTTGTTTTTAATATCTTTGTTCTTAAATTATTTCATTGTTAATTTTTGTTTTACTACAAATAAGTTTGGATTTTTACTTATGTTATTGACAAACTTTATTATTTGATTAAAAATTAATGGAATGGGAAGTTGCAAAAACTAATGTGTCAAGTTTTTCTATTTTTTCGTTTACATATCATATAGTGCATACTTTAGTTTATAATTATCGATTATTAATTAATTTGATTTTTTCATAGAAATAAATAACTGTCTATTTGCATTTTATACTATCGTTTTTAATATTTTTATTCTTAAATTATTTCATTATTAATTTTTGTTTTACTATAAAGAAGTACGGTATTTTACTTATGTTATTCACGCAGTTTATTATTTGAATAAAAATTAATGGCATGAAACATTGCAAGTAGTTGATCAAAGTCGTCAATAAATATACGGGCATGTGTCAAGCTCTTTTATCTGACATAACATATCTCTTTCTCAATGGGTCGAAGAAAGGAATCTAACAATTAATCTAGATCAGTTCCGACTATATCATTATTTGTAGTTCAACCAATATCATTGTTTGCATCTGGGGGCTCCAATAAGGGAGACTCACCGACTCTCCGTGGGACATTTTTTAGGAAAAAATTCTCTCTTTTTATTTGTTTTTGTATCTTGAACATTTTTGGGTACTAATAAAAACCAACTAAAGATGATTTTTTTCTGTGTTTTAGAAAAATGAGTCATTAGTTGATAGTTTCTAAGTAAACTAAAAGTGCTTAAAACTCATGTGTGTGTGTGTGTGTGTGAGATAGAGAGAGAGAGAGAGAGGGGGGGGGGGGTGAGGGGAATGATTGTCTAGTTAACTGAAAAAAATAGTAGTTAGGTGATAAGTTTTTGTAAGGACAATTTGTCCATCTTTATGTATATGTTATGTCATACGCCGTTACAAGATTGTTGGTTGAAAAGATCACATCGTCATCAACAAAATCCGAAGATCAAAAGAAGAAAGAATTTGGGAATCAGACCTGGCCGGACCGATCCGGTACAGAAAAAGAACCGATCCGGTTTACCGGACCGATCCGACCATCTACCGGACCGATCCGTTTTGTCAAACTCCAGTAGCCACCGGATCCATAGCGAACCGATGAAGGCAAAAGTCCCGGACCGATCCGATACCAACCAGACCGATCCGGTTTCAGAAAAAGAACCGATCCGACTTACCCGGACCGATCCGCCTAATCGACCGGACCGATCCGGCGAGGATAATCACTGCCAGATCGTGCAGCCGATTTTGAAGGGTTTCGATCCCTTATTTAAACCACGATCAGCAGTTGGTTTTCACAAGACTTATACACGATTTTCAGAGCATATCAACCCTAAAGTCTTCACCTATTGAGTCCTATGATTCTAGGTTTTTAGATTCACACATCTTCCGTATCTTTGTGAATCAAATTTGGTAACCCAAAGAACACCATTGATGTTGTTCAACCCTTTGTGAAGTGGACCGTTTCTTCCTCTTCATTGCAGCCCTACTGGACAGGGATAGTTCCAGCCGCAAGCCCTACTGGAAAGGGATTTTCTTCCAGCCGCGACTACAGAATCCGATACCCGAGGGTAATTCTTAGTCAACCTGTATTTCATTGTAATCCGATTGTAAACCGTATTTTACAAATTATAGTGATATAAAAATGGTTTTGCCCCTGTGGGGGATTTTTCCTTAAACTTTGTGTGTTGAATAATTCTTGCATGATTTCATATTGTTTCAATCACACCTAGTTGCATGCTTAGGGTTAATTTGGGTTAAAAGGCATTTATTATATTGTTTCCTTATTTGAACGCAAGCGCCAACTCTTTCAAATTGGTATCAGAGCAGGTTACGCTAATCTATCGCGTATTCCTTTTTCCGCAAAATTTTTCTAAAGATATCAATTTTTGAAATAAATTGATTTTTGAAAAGAGCGTGTTCAAATGGAGAAGTCATATTATAAAATGCCTATTTTTGACGGGTCGAATTATGCCTATTGGAAAGCCCGTATGAGGTCGGCTTTAAAAGCCATTGATGAACGTGTCTGGATTTTGGTTGAACGAGGATGGACTCCTCCAACCGTGACTGTTGATAATGTGACCAACTTGAAACCTGACATCACTTGGACTGATGATGAATTTAAATGGTCGTCTTTTAACTCTAAGGGTCTAAGTGCTATTTCTGGGTCTGTCACTCCTGATGAGTTCAAACGCATAATGACGTGCACCACGTCAAAAGAAGCATGGGATATTTTGCAACTTACCCATGAAGGAACAAATGCTGTTAAAGAGTCAAAATTGCAAAATTTAACAACTCAATTTGAAACCATCACCATGCATGAAAATGAATGTTTTGATGAATTTTATGCTAGGCTTTCTGACATTGTTAATACTAGCTATAATCTTGGTGAACATATTCCAAATGCTAGGGTTGTTAAAAAGATTCTTCGTTCCCTTCCTAAGCGTTTTATACCTAAAGTCACTGTGCTAAATTCTTTGGGTAATTTAAATACTCTAAAATTGGAAGAACTGGTAGGAGATTTACAAACTTATGAAATAGACATGTTTCCCAAATCTGCCAAGCCAAAAGATAAGGGAATTGCCCTTAAAGCCCAAGAAAGAAAAAGTGAGGGGTCGGCAAGAAAGAGAGTCGAGTTATCTAGAAAGATAGAAACTTCTGATTCTGAATGTGAGTTTGACTTAGATGATTTGGCATTATTTGCTAAAAACTTCAAGAAAATTCTGAAATTTAAAAAAGGTGGAAATTTCAAAGATAAAAAGAATTTTCAGAAAAATAAGTTTGAAAAGAAAGATTTCAAAGAACCCCCTAAAGACAGTGAGAGGTGTTTTGAGTGCGACGGTAAGGGACACAGAGCGTTTGAGTGTGCCACTCGTCTGAATAGGGAAAAGGGTAAAGCTGTCCTAAACGCTACCCTTAGTGACGACAGTGAGGTCGAGTCGGTGGACTCGGGAGATGAGTCACCGCATGAGCGTAACTTCACCGCGTTCATGGCTAGTCATGTGAGTACTCCTAGTGCATCTCACGACGATGAGGATGCTACTTCACAGGGACACCTCGACAGCGAGAGCGAAGAGAGTGAGGGAGAGGAGGAAGGTAGTGAGGACGAGAGTAGCCTTCAACGCGCCTACGCCGAGTTATATGATGAGTCTTTCAAAACTAAAAATCGTAACAAGGCGTTAGTTCTTAGGATCACCGCGTTAGAAGAAGAGTTAGGAAAGATGAGAGAGAGAGAGTCCTCCACCTGCACCGCCATGAGAGAGAGAGAGTCTGCCTGGGTTAGTAAAGAGAATTTGCTTAAAGAGAGAGAGAACAGTTTTGAGAAAGAGAAAGCAGACTTGACTAAACAAGTGGCTAGTCTTACGAGTGAGCTCCATTCCTCCCTGGAGACTCGAAAGAAACTTGAATCCCTTGTTGCTCAGCTTACTCATGACGTTGAGAGAGCTAGGAAAGTCAAGGTACAAATCGAGGACAGATCTGGGAAGATGGGAAAGATGCTCATCGGTCCCGCTTTAGGTTTTGGTGACCGGCAAGGAATAGGTTTTGATGGTGCCTCCACGTCCCAAATTGCACCCGGACCAATTCCTGAGTTTACTACGACTCCTTATGGCCGTCATAAAAAACCAAGAAGGAGAGTTCGACCAAGAAAAGCAAACCAAGGTTCTCCTAATATTGTGCCCTTTTGCTCCCATTGCAAAAGAAATGGACACCTTAGGGTTGATTGCTATAAGTTGGGTCGGACACGACGTACGGTTGCTCCACCACTTCAGACTGATGAGTTTGCCAGTCTGAGAGAGCGTGTTGAGTTTCTAGCCGCCACATCACAGAGCTTGATGGAGGAATTCCAACGGATGACCTTACCATCAATGAATGCGCCCCGCATTCCGGCTAAAACCAACAACAACAAGGGAATACTAAAAGGTACCTTCTCTTGGGTTCCTAAGAAAGAGAAAAAGGCCCTTGTTGTCCATGTCGCTCTCAAAGCCCATAATACCTCACAGTGGTATTTTGACAGTGGTTGCTCCAGACATATGACAGGTGATACCTCATATTTTACCCATCTTGAGGATTATAATGATGGGAGAGTCACCTTTGGAGATGGTAGCAAATCTAGCATAGTAGGACGAGGTACAGTAGAGTTACCAGGATTTCCAAAGCTAGAGAACGTGCTGTACGTCAAAGGTTTGAAAGCAAACCTTATTAGCATCAGCCAGCTGTGCGACGATGACTTTGCAGTGAAGTTTGACCGAAAAACTTGTAAGGTCTATGATCAAGCCGGTAAACTATTAGTGCAAGGGGTGAGGACAGAAGATAACTGTTATGGGACTGAGCCTAAATCCTCACTTGTCTGCAACAGCGCCACAATCACTCATATGGATCTGTGGCACCAACGTCTAGGTCACATGAACGTTAGAGACTTATCTCGTTTAGTCAAAAAGGACCTAGTACGTGGCTTACCATCACTTGGAAAGCCAACTTCCACGATCTGTGGACCCTGTCAGTTGGGAAAGCAAATCCGTAGCCCACATAGGAAGTTGAATTCCATTACCACCTCACGTGCTCTTGAGTTAATTCACATGGATCTTATGGGTCCTATTCGCACAGAGAGTCTAGGTGGTAAGAGATACATTCTCGTGATGGTGGACGATTTCTCTAGATACTCTATTGTCGGTTTTCTAAGAGAGAAATCAGATGTTGTTGAATTCCTAACGACCAAGTGCCGTGTCCTGCAAAATCAACACGGGGTCACTATTAACAGAATACGTAGTGACAACGGCACTGAATTTAAGGAAGCAAAGGTGGATTTGTACTGTGATAGCCTTGGGATCAAACATGAGTTCTCTGCTGTGAGAACTCCTCAGCAAAATGGGATTGTTGAGAGGAAAAATAGAACGATCCAAGAGATGGCTAGATCTATGCTTCTAGGTCGTAAAGTTTCTAGGAGATTTTGGGCAGAGGCAGTGTCTACTGCATGCCACACGGTGAATAGGGTCTATCTGCGTCCACACACACTTAAGACGCCTTATGAATTGTGGACAGGCAAGAAACCCAACCTAGCATATTTCCGTGTTTTTGGGAGTAAATGCTACATCCTACGGGATAGAGAGCAATTAGGAAAGTTAGACTCCCGGAGCGACGAGGGAATACTGCTAGGATATTCATCGGACAGTAGAGCGTACCGGGTTTTTAACCTGAAGAGCTCTAAGGTTATGGAATCAATAAACGTCACTGTGCAAGATGACGAACCTCCGACGATTATTGATCCCAACCTTCAGTGTGAGGATGAGGACTGTTCTGACAGTGATTTACCTGTTCCTCTCTCACACTCTGTGGACCCTACTCCTGTGTTAGGGGACACACCTGCTTGGGTTCGCAAGAGTCATGACCCCTCTGCCATTGTTGGTGATCCCACTCTAGGGGTCAAGACTCGTGCTCAGCTAGAGAACGTTGTTAGCCATCTTTGCTACACGTCCAAAGTCGAGCCCAAGAATCACAAGGAAGCACTCAAAGATGAACACTGGATATCTGCTATGCAGGATGAGTTACTTCAGTTTAAGAAGAACAATGTCTGGGAACTTGTCCCCCGACCTAGTGATACTAATGTTATTGGTACCCGGTGGATTTTCAAGAATAAAATGGATGAAAATGGTACCATAATCAGAAATAAGGCTAGGTTGGTCGCTCAAGGCTACACACAGATAGAGGGTGTAGACTTTGGAGAGACATTTGCTCCTGTTGCGAGGCTTGAGTCCGTCCGCTTACTACTCGCCATCGCATGTCATCTGCACTTCAAGGTATATCAGATGGATGTCAAGAGTGCCTTTCTGAATGGCATTCTACAGGAAGAGGTTTATGTGGAACAACCAAAAGGGTTTGAAGACCCTAAGCACCCTGAACACGTTTACTATCTGAGGAAAGCCTTGTATGGTTTGAAGCAAGCACCCCGTGCTTAGTACGAGAGGCTTACTTCCTATCTCATAGCCCGTGGCTTCAAGAGAGGGGGAGTTGATATGACGTTGTTCGTCAGGAGAGATGACGGTGCTATCTTGGTTGCCCAAGTCTATGTGGACGACATAGTCTTTGGATCCACATGCTCCCAGCATGCTCACCACTTTGAGGAGGAGATGAAAAGTGAGTTTGAGATGAGCATGGTAGGTGAGCTTACATTCTTCCTTGGTCTCCAGGTTCGTCAGCTAGAGGATGGGATGTTCATCTCCCAATCCAAGTATGCTAGAGACCTAGTAAAGAAATTTGGTTTAAACTCCGCTAAGCATGCTCGTACACCTATGAGTACCACTACCAAGCTTAGTAAGGACACTTCAGGCAAGGACGTAGAGCAAACCTTGTATCGGAGTATGATAGTCAGTCTTCTCTACTTGACTGCTAGTCATCCCGACATTACCTTTAGTGTTGGAGTCTGTGCGCGTTATCAGGCGTCTCCCAAAGAGTCACACTTACTCGCTCTAAAAAGTATTATCAAATACGTGAGTGGGACTCTCTCATACGGTATTTGGTATTCCTTTGATACCGATGACCGTTTGTCCGCCTATTCGGATGCCGATTGGGCTGGGGACGTAGATGGTTGTAGGAGCACTTCTGGTGGGTGTTTCTACTTTGGTTCTGCTCTTGTCTCTTGGTTGAGCAAGAAGCAAAACTCCATCTCTTTGTCCACTGCGGAGGCTGAGTACATCGCCGCCGGGAGTTGTTGCACGCAACTCATGTGGATGAAGCAAATGTTGGAGGATTATGGGATTTCACAGGACACCATGACCATTTCCTGTGATAACACGAGCGCGATACACATATCCCGCAATCATGTCCAACATTCGCGCACAAAGCACATCAGGTTACGCGAGCACTTTATACGTCAGTTAGTTGAAGAGAAAGTCGTAACCCTGAGTTTTGTTCCTACCGACCGTCAGTTAGCCGATATTTTCATGAAACCTTTAGATGCCCTTAGATTTGAGAGTCTTAGGAAGTCTTTGGGGATTTGCACTGTTGACTGAGGGGTTGGTCTATGTCTAGAATAGGATGCTTCTTCATGGTCATATCATATGCTTCCTATTGCTAGTCTGTTTATATGTACCATAGCTTTGTTGTACAACTTTTATGTATTTGTTTCTTATTCTTAGAAAAATACAAAAAGATTTTTTTTGAAAAATTTTGAGAAAAGCACAAAAAGATTTTATTTTGATAAAAAATTTTTTGAAAAATTCAAAAAGAGATTTGCCTTTTATGGATGAGCATTTAAGATAGCCAAGTCACAACTTCATTCCATATATCCATGTGACTGTTTGATAGAGATTTGAGAGGCTACATCATTTCATCTATGTGCTTTACATTGATTCGAGTCCTTGAGATGTAATTAGTGATATTTCCTACATGCTTGACTCCTATATCCTTTTTTCTGCACACATGCACGGCTATATTTGATTGTTGCACTTGTCAATCTCATGTTGGCTTGAGTGTTTCCATCTCAATCCTGTCTATACAATGTATAAAATGCAATAAAACTTGACAAGATTGGATTGCATGTAAAAACCGTTTGGTGAGACTGTGCGCATATTTGCATAACGGGGAGGGGCTGCGAAAGTTGATTTTAATCCTTTGCGCAAAAGCCACCGTTAAAAAGGACCTAAAAAATGGAGGAATTGTAATATCCGAGGTCCTAAGAGGTTAAAAGAGCCCGAAAAAAATTGAAAGGCAATAAAAAGCAATACATGCCAAATATGGGCCATTTAGGTTTTCACCACCAATTCTCCAAAGTTTGAGAATTTAGTATACCTCTATTCAAAATATAAATCTGAGGGAGTTTGGAGATTGAAAAACGGGTTTGCACTTCCTTGAAAGTCCTGAAAACGCATGAAAATCATTTTGGACGTTATTGGTGTAGAAATCACTTTGAGCTTTGATTTGTAGATTTGATAGTCAATGTCATATATTTCCAATCTTTTACACCAAAGGAAGCATTTGAGTTCATTCGTTAGGAATATCCAATATTCATCGTGCACATATGTCATGTTTGTATGCTTTGATTTTCCAATTGAATTTTGATCACACCCATTCTTTTACGCTTTCACCGACTTGGTTGTTTTATGTTCATTCATGGTGTGATTTTATGCCTTGTGTCACCCCAGTACTTGATTGCTTGATTTTTTCTCTCTTTTGTCTATTTGGGGACATCATAAAAAGGGGGAGAATGAATTATCTGATTATGGGGGAGTTTGAATTTTGGGGGAGTTTTGAAATTTGAGGTTCATCATAAATCTGGTATATATGCATATGTTTATTATCTCATTTCAAACTTGATACGTCACTTGGTATTTGCTTTATCTCATGTGTGTAGGTACATCCTTGATAATTCCATGATACACACCCTGATGAGAAAAGCGTGAAGATTCCTGAAGATTTGAAGATCAAACGATGCAGTCTTATTCACTTGTACTCTTTCAGTTTTGGGTTCATGGAAGGGTAGATTTGTATAGGAAATTTCATATTTGATAATTCGGATTTTTTATGTTTGTTCCGGCATAGACATAGGGGGAGATTTGTAAGGACAATTTGTCCATCTTTATGTATATGTTATGTCATACGCCGTTACAAGATTGTTGGTTGAAAAGATCACATCGTCATCAACAAAATCCGAAGATCAAAAGAAGAAAGAATTTGGGAATCAGACCTGGCCGGACCGATCCGGTACAGAAAAAGAACCGATCCGGTTTACCGGACCGATCCGACCATCTACCGGACCGATCCGTTTTGTCAGACTCCAGTAGCCACCGGATCCATAGCGAACCGATGAAGGCAAAAGTCCCGGACCGATCCGATGCCAACCAGACCGATCCGGTTTCAGAAAAAGAATCGATCCGACTTACCCGGACCGATCCGCCTAATCGACCGGACCGATCCGGCGAGGATAATCACTGCCAGATCGTGCAGCCGATTTTGAAGGGTTTCGATCCCTTATTTAAACCACGATCAGCAGTTGGTTTTCACAAGACTTATACACGATTTTCAGAGCATATCAACCCTAAAGTCTTCACCTATTGAGTCCTATGATTCTAGGTTTTTAGATTCACACATCTTCCGTATCTTTGTGAATCAAATTTGGTAACCCAAAGAACACCATTGATGTTGTTCAACCCTTTGTGAAGTGGACCGTTTCTTCCTCTTCATTGCAGCCCTACTGGACAGGGATAGTTCCAGCCGCAAGCCCTACTGGAAAGGGATTTTCTTCCAGCCGCGACTACAGAATCCGATACCCGAGGGTAATTCTTAGTCAACCTGTATTTCATTGTAATCCGATTGTAAACCGTATTTTACAAATTATAGTGATATAAAAATGGTTTTGCCCCTGTGGGGGATTTTTCCTTAAACTTTGTGTGTTGAATAATTCTTGCATGATTTCATATTGTTTCAATCACACCTAGTTGCATGCTTAGGGTTAATTTGGGTTAAAAGGCATTTATTATATTGTTTCCTTATTTGAACGCAAGCGCCAACTCTTTCAGTTTTATAAAACAAAACTAACAAATTTTAAAAACTAAGTAAAAAAAATTAAGTATGAAAAAAAAATTAAGTAAATTATTAAACAACCCAACAAAGAGGTGGGTGTATCTATATATATGCACTGACACACTTCACAAAAACAACAGAAAGATCTGAGAAAACACCTAAAATAATCCAAAACTCATAGCATAGGAGCAAAGAAAAAACAACAACGAACATGTGTGTGTACACACACACACATGATGTACATACACAACAACAAAATCTAAGAAACTGCCATATAACCCAAGAAATCTATAAAATGAAACACATAAACTCATTAGTGATTGAGACAAACCTATATACACACACACACACACTTCATACACACAACAGAAAAATCTAAGAAGTTCCATCAAAATAACGCCTTCAAACTCCATGAAAATACTCTTCCAAAATTTAACAAATGTATTTCGTTTTATATTCAAATAAACCGATCAAATGAATAATCCTCATAAATGTCACTCAAAAATTCACCAAGTGCATCCTCGATAACAGTATATAGTACAAAAAAATATATAAATAGTCACCTAGTAAAACTAATAGGGTAGACATTGTGGTGTAAAATGCAGTAGAAATATTTTAAAATTTATAGAGTGGGTAGTTTTCAGTTCAACAGGGGTGGCTTTGGTGTTGTCTCTTTTTGATTCGTAACAGGGTTGATAGGGTTCATGTTTTTTGTTTCTCTTAATATTCTGGAAATTGTTAATAGAAATTGAGAGTCACGTGACTACCAGACATGTTTTGTCTTATAAAATTTATAAAAAAAAAGTGTGATACGTTTTGATTGATAAAGGTGTGTGATGAATTAAAAATATTTTTCGTAAAACTGCCACTTAATTATTTTCCACCATAGGCCATTCTCATATCTCGTTCAGTTCATCTCCAACCATCACTTTTATCGAGATTCCTAATAATTCTGCCCAACTTTTGATCTTGGTAGTACACATAATAGTTGGGCCCACAGATGTGTAAGTTGAAGATTTAAAAAGAAATTTATGCACAACTCTTGCCGTTATTAACCTATTAGGTGAAACTTATTCCATATGTATATATTTCCATTGATCCGTGCTTTCCTTTTATCTCCCTTAATAAATATATGTTTTAAGATTATGTTCCTCTACACACTCATAAAGAGGCCACTATTTCCATGAATTATATAGAGATACTTTTAGACCAATAATGGTAAGCCAATGAATTATTCCTTACTACTCCCCACCCCAGTCGCCAAAAAAAATTAAAACAATAAAAGATTAAAAGCAAAGAATATTTGAGATTGTGTACTTCTCTCTTGGCGTGTATCCATCCACTTTCTTATCATCACCATTTTCAGTTTGTAAATGGTTCAGAGTCAATACATATGTGATTTATATTTTTTTCTCATTGGTTGACCGCCGGTGATGTTAAAAACTATGAGGGAATTGACTAATAAATTATAGAATATAGAAATGAAGAAACTAAAAAATATTTAAACTAATAGGACATACCTGTTTTTGGAAAAAAAAAATATTATCACTCACATTCCCAACTACACCATGATAGACAAATTAAAATAACTAAAAAACAGAAACAAAAAAACACATACTTACACACACAGACAAAGCACCCGAACACAAAAAATACTATGCAAGAAAGAATTATATGGATAATTGAACTCGGTAAAGATAAAAATCAATAAAACATGGACCACAGAGTAAAGAAAATCTAAACACCATTCTTTAGCATAGACTTAAAGCATGGTGAAACACAAAGGTGATATAAACAAATAGAATCTCGATCCTATAACACCCAATAATTTTGAGGATTTGGTATCTAATTATTTTTGGGAGAAATAAAATTATGTAAATTGGAGAAAATTATGATTTGGAGAATTTATTGGAGTGGGAAGAATTATTCTAACTTTTAGCAACACTAAGTTTAATTGTTCAAATTATTATGTGTCGCATTTTTTAAATCGAAATTTGAAAATATTATAAAGTATTTCGGATGACAATTCTGAGTGCACAGTTGAGTCCGGATGGGTCGAAATAGTCAGAAAAGAGTATCCGGGAATAATAATTGGGTCTCAAAATATTTTTGGACATAGTCGGGCTCACATGGGGGATTTGGACCATTTTAATTATGCCCATATGAATAAAACCGTGATTAGGGGTTTTAAACCTAATTGAGGGAGTGTTGAACGGCAATTAACAAATTCTAAACATAAGGGCTTGAGAGAAAAGCAGAGGAAGCAAGTGGAGAACAAATTGAGGATCTTTTGGAGACAAATCGAAGGACAAATTTGGGGTTCTTCATCAACCCTTTCTCTACACCAACGGATCAGACTCTATGAACAATTAGAGGCTAGTGGTTAACTATTGTGATTTTTAAATAAATGATAACCAATTCATATTATGGGAGGTGTAAACCGAAATTTATTTTTGGGCGTGGGATTTACATGAAAATGGTTTTTTAATGAATTTGGGAAAATTATGTGGATTTGATACTCAATTAATATTTTTATATGGTAATGAAGTCATGGAAATTGAACTGTAGTATGAACCAATGTCTATTGGGCGTCTGATTTGGAACTATGATAATGAATTGAAAATCGAATAAGTAAAAACCGAAAAATACCCGAATCGGGAAAACTCAAAATTATGAAAACTAATTACGAATTTAAGGTCTCTTGGAGGTTTAGAACCCTTTTCCATGTGTTAAATATTATTGGTTGTGATGGCATAATAGTGGGAGAGTGGATAAAAAGCTTGGTTGTACGTTAATGGTGGAAACAAATTCGGGGAAGAAGATAAATATCTGGTCGATCGATCGATCGACCCAAGGAGTCGATCGATCTACCCCTCTATTTATTGTAAAATATGATATTTTAGATCTTTTTGTCACGTTCGCGTGGGCGCCGATCTCGTATTTTTTTTATTTTTTTTGAATTTATAATAATTTTTCTACGAAAGGGTGTGCGAGACCGACAACTTTAGGAAGAAATAAATTCAGGTTATTTGGAGATGACCGTAGATGAGTTAAGGACTTCGGAAAAATACTGAGGAACATTATTTGATCCTTGGATTAGATAGGGATGAATTCGGGGTATGAATTTAGGAGTATTTAGAATGAACGACACACGAAAATATAAGAACGTATTCGAATGGGAATTTCAGATGAATTCAGCATACGGGTTGGTATCATAAGGAGGAATTTAATTGATAGAAATTGAATAGAATTTAATACTTGGAGTCTTATGGGATGAGTATTAAGGAATATTAAATTTAATAAGAGTGTCAAACTTATTAACGAAATTTGGTGAAATAAATTTTAAATGGTTAAATTTCGGACCGAGGGAAAATGTCCGGGTAATGTAGTTGAGCGATGCTACTTTAAATTAATTAATTATAGTGAAACTAATTAATTAAATTAGAGTCGGACCATAGACTCGGGTATATATAGACTAGTGTTACGGATTATAGTACACGGTAAAGCCAGGGTTTATAATATATATATGGTGTGGTGATAGTATATATATATATATATATATATATATATGTATGTTGTGTGTGCTATTAAATATCAGTGACTAGATATTTATTTAATTTATATACTCTAGTATCAAGGGAGGTTGCGCGATGTGGGTGAATCCCCTAGCTTGAGGAGTAGGGCGAGTATATCCCTAGGTCATTGCGTCCGGTATATGGGTGAGGGGCTTATCTCACTTTCAGGGAAGGAATACGACCGCGTCCACTACGTTGATATTTTAGGCCAAGTTGGTGAGCGATTCCAACTTGGGTAACTAGGTTAAGTGAGCTTACCTAGTATAATAGTACTTTAGAGGAAATCATCTGGTGAGGGTATACTCAGGGGATGGTATACAGATGATATATATGTGGATTTTAGTAAAGATATGTATATAATGGTATTAAATATTATATGCGGGTAATAATAAAGTGTGGGATGTATTTACTTTATATAACTTGTGTCACGGTTATATGATATTATTTCAAAGGAATTAGTTAGGTTAAGTGAAGAGATAACTTATAACCCATGAATAATAATACTCGGTTTAGAGTTGGAAGGCAAGGGAGGGTTATACTCAGACTAGTTGGATGTGTATATCAGTGGAGGGGTGAGTATGTCCTCAAGAGAGTGCGACACTAACTTAAATATGAAGCGCATTCATACATTTTTAATTACTCCAGTTAATTCACTTGCTAAATATTTTTAAAATGTTTTGGGTTCTAACCCTTGCTATAAAACTATTTTCAAAACCTTTTAGGTGTCCAACCACAGGGACGCCAGGATTGATCTTCTATTCGAGGGACCCGTAGCTGCGGCACATGTGGATTCTAGCAGGAGCTTGGATTAGACGCATCGTTCATTCTTTCCTAGAGTAGGAATCATCTATCGGTTTCAGTTTTACTTCGGGCTTGTCGCCTAAACTTTTCTGTATAATTTTCAAATTTATTTACTCAGTTGTTGGATTATTGTTGTTGGACTATTTACTTTGGTGGCCGATGGTTTATTCGGCAGTTAGTTTAATTATTTATTTAGTTTATTTGATTCAGTTGTTGTGAATGGTTTATATGTATTTTCGCAGGTTATTGTCTTGTTTAAATAAAAAGTTAAAATTTTGCATCGGATTTTTGGAATACTAGGCGGTTAGTAAGTTTTAAAAAGGTTTTCGACAGTGATGCTAAGAATGAACCAACTGGGATTCCTATTTTAATCTGATATAGGACTGATCACCCGGTATTTTAATAGGTGGGGTGTCACAGATGGTATCAGAGTATCAGGTTCTAGTGTCCTTAGTATTTGTTTGAACTTTAACATTTTAGCTTAGCATTCTTTGATATAGATCCCTATCATAGGATTGTTATATTCTTATACGTATGTGCATTTACGTTCTTCTGCCAATTACTTTATATTTGATGGTGAACTCATATGATTCGAGTCTCATTTCAGATGTCCTCCAGGAGAGAGAGAGAGAGCATTTAGGGAAGCAGGGGGAGATGAGACGAGAGAGGCTCATCAGGATCTAGAGTTACCGCAACAACTGCCAGAGATGATTTCGGCTTCACAGGCAACTGAATTAGTGGCACAGGCCATTGAAGTGACGATGATCGCAATGGCAAGATACCTTCCACAAGATCAACAGTCGTTAGTGGCACCAGATGTTCAGGCCCACCCGGGGCCATCGAAGTGGCAGCAAGTACGATAGGTCACTCAAAAGGCCATCCATCAGAGTTTCAAGGGGGTTCATATGTGGTGTTAGCGTGTCAGTGGAAGAGAGATATTCAGCTTCACCTACGCATGGTAGATTGTAATGAAGTGCGGAAGCAAATGCTACCCACTTTTAGGTTAGTGGGAGCAGCGCTATAGTGGTGGGAGTCGATCACCACCATTGAGG
Organism: Sambucus nigra; assembly: GCA_949130495.1. Taxonomy (NCBI): domain Eukaryota; kingdom Viridiplantae; phylum Streptophyta; class Magnoliopsida; order Dipsacales; family Adoxaceae; genus Sambucus; species Sambucus nigra. The sequence goes on from OX422209.1 coordinate 330,421,934, forward strand.
AAAGGGATACATTAACTATTGCAAAGTTTTGGGTTCGGTTCAATCGCTAGTATTTCCCGCCAGCAGTTGAGGACGAAATGAGGAGAAAATTCAGTGAGGTGACTCAGGGGGACCGTTCAGTGGTCGATTACGAGGAAGAATTCACTCGTTTAGCAAATTTTGTACCAGATGAGGTAAACTACGAAGAAAGTAGTTGAAGTTCATGGAGGGGTTAGTCTGGAGGATCTGTCAACATTTGATTGGTAATCCCGCATAGTAGCTTATACAGACGTCGTTAATGCAACACTCATACACTTCCAAGAATATCGCTTCCACATGAAAGGAAGCAGGAGGGGAATGGAACCCATCCAGCTGGATAAAGCGGGAGGGAATAATACCAGTGGGGTATCCTAGCAGCAGACAGGGAGACATCAAGGTTAGGATTTTAGGTAAGGAAATCAGGCCAAGCGATTTAAATCTGGGGGCTATCGACTGGATGGCCAGGAGTTCCGACAAGGTCAGCAAGGAAGGGATCAGTGGCAGGGTGAATTTATTAGGAGGTGTTTCATTTGTGAGGAAGTGGGACACGTGAAGAGAGATTGTACTAAGCGAGGAAGGGGTCAACTACAGGATGAGGTTCTGGATGTACATCCACTGCAACAAGTTATGGGTGCCTTCGGGCAGGGGGAAGCCGCTCAGGAACCCGAGGATAATCCATTGTAGCTAGAGTATGGAGCTAATTATCTTTTTATCCTAGGGGCATGGGGTATGTTTTGAGTGACAGTGAGGGTGTCAAAATATATAATTTATTTTCACTAGAGTTCGCGGGTAAGTCGAATTTAGTGGGTGCACTGGCTGTAGCAGCCATATTATGTATATAAAAAAATTCATGGGGTAGCGGAGTCCTTTGGTGTTAACCACGAGAGAGTGGAGGTGTACACTGAGAGAAGGTTGGAATTATGCGAGGGTTACTACTTTCGAGAATTATGGGAGTAGGGTGGATGATTTTTCCAAATATCGGCTGGATAGCGATGGATTTGAACTATTGTGGATAGTGAGGGTCAGTTTTGGTGTTCGCGACACTAGGGTATGAATGAATTTTACTAGGTGTCACCTGAGAGGGCATATAACCCATATATATGTGTGTGTATATGTTGTATTATATGGTGCTAAAGACATATAAGGATGTCTTGTGTTCGTATATTTTCTCCCGGTAAGTAGGGGTGTCTACTGAAGTGAATCAGGATAGTTAGATTTATTTTCGATCAGGGAGAGATAACTCGGGGTTGATTTTGCACAAGAACTAGTGATAGTAAGGGTGCAGTATTTTAGGTTGTTTTTTGTAGCATAAGAGTAGGCGTGTATATTTTTGTGTTAAGAGACAAGTATTTGGGCGTACGTGCTATGGACTGAGGGTCTAATAAATCTCAACAATTGATAATGTTAGGTAGTAGTGTATCGGTGGGGATTTCCTTCCTTGTTTGGACTTCTCTTTGTGAGACGTCCCACGCATGAAACGTAGCACGGCGTTGGATGTGGGGAGATGTTTGGTCGTTAGTACATGGGTTGGGTACCCCGACTATTATTCATATATGTGATATGACTACGGGTTGGAAGTTATATTACGGGTTACGGCTAGCATAGTCGGGTAACTTTCGTTCGGTTAAGCATGGGAACAGGGTGTATGGGCACCCTGGTTAATTAGGGTAACTTTCGTGCGATTAAGCACGAGTACAGGGTGTATGGGCGCCCTGGTTAATTAAAATGCATATTTGTGTAACTCATAGTTAGAAGCGGGATAGATAGATGAAGCGAGCTTAGAGGCACAGGACTAGGGAGTTATATTCGAAGCTTAGAACACTAGGATTATCTTAATTTCGAGGACGAAATTCCTTCGTAAGGGGGGGGGGGGGGGGGAGTATGTAACACCCCGTAATTTTGAGGATTTGTAATTTAATTATTTTTGGGAGAAATAAAATTATATAAATTGGAGAAAATTATGATTTGGAGAATTTATTGGAGTGGGAAGAATTATTCTAACTTTTAGTGACTCTACGTTTAATTGTTCAAACTTTTATGTGTCGCATTTTTGAGGTGGAAATTTGGAAATGTTATAATGTATTTCGGATGACAATTCTGAGTACACGGTTGAGTCCGAATGGGTCGAGATAGTAAGAAAAGAGTACCTGCGAGTAGTAATTGGGTCTTAGGGTATTTTTGGACACAGTCGGGCCCACACGGGGGATTTGAACCATTTTAATCAGGACCATATGAATAAAAACGTGATTAGGTGTTTTAAACCTAATTGAGGGAGTGTTGAACGGCAGTTAACAAATTCTAAACATAAGGGCTTGAGAGAAAAGCAGAGGAAGCAAGTGGAGAACAAATTGGGGATCTTTTGGAGACAAATCGAGGGACAAATTTGGTGTTCTTCATTAACCCTTTCTCTACACCAATGGATCAGACTCTACGAACAATTAGAGGCAAGTGATTAACCATTGGGATTCTTAAATAGATGATAACCAATTCATATTATGGGAGGTGTAAACCGAAATTCATTTTTGGGTGTGGGGTGTACATGAAAATGGTTTTTTAATGAATTTGGGAAAATTATGTGGATTTGGTACTCAATTAATGTTTTTATATGGTAATGAAATCATGGAAATCGAATTTTAGTATGAACTAGTGTCTATTGGGCGTCTGATTTGGAACTATGATGATGAATTGAAAATCGAATGAGTAAAACCCAGAAAATACCCGAATCGGGAAAGTTTAAAACTATGAAAAACAATTAGGAATTTAAGGTCTCTAGGAGGTTCAGAACCTCTTCCATGTATTAAATATTATTGATTGTGATGGCATAATAGTGGAAGATTGGATAAAAAGCTTGGTTGTGCGTTAATGGTGGAAACAGATTCGGGGAAGAAGATAAATATCTGGTCGATCGATCGATCGACCCAAAGAGTTGATCAATCGACCCCTTCAGTTATTATAAAACATGAGATTGTATATCTTTTCTTGACAGTCGCGTGGGAACCGTCCTCGTATTTTTTTTATTTTTTTGAATTTATAATAATTTTTCTATGAAAGAGCGCGCGAGACCGACAACTTTAGGAAGAGATAAATTCGGGTTATTTGGAGATGACCGTAGATGAGTGAAGGACTTTGGAAAAATAATGTAAAACATTATTTTATCCTTGGATTGGATAGGGATGAATCCAGCGTATGAATTTGGGAGTATTTAGAATGAACGACACACGGAAATATAAGAACGTATTCGAATGGGAATTTCAGATGAATTTAGCATACGGGCTGGTATCATAAGGAGGAATTTAATTGATAGAAATTGAATAGAATTTAGTACTTGGAGTCTTATGGGATGAGTATTAAGGAATATTAAATTTAATAAGATTTTCAAACTTATTAATGAAATTTGGTGAAATAAATTCTAAATGGTTAAATTTCGGACCGAGGGAAAATGTCTGGGTTATGTAGTTGAGAGACGCTACTTTAAATTAATTAATTATAGTGAAACTAATTAATTAAATTAGAGTCGAACCATAGAGTCGGGTATATACAGGCTAGTGTTACGGATTATAGAACACGGTAAAGCCAGGGTTTATAATATATATACGGTGTGGTGATAGTATATGTATATATATATATATATATATATATATATATATATATATATATATATATATATATATATATATATATATATATATATATATATGTGTGTGTGTGTGTGTGTGTGTGTGTGTGTGTGTGTGTATGTTGTGTGTGCTATTAAATATCTGTGACTAGATATTTATTTAATTTATATACTCTAGTGCTATCAATGGAGGTTGCGTGATGTGGGTGAATCCCCTAGCTTGAGGATTAGGGCCATTATATCCCCAGGTCATAACATCCGGTATATGGGTGAGGGTTTATCTCACTTTCAGGGAAGCAATATGACCGCCTCCACTATGTTTATATTTTAGGCCAAGTTGGTGAACGGGGTAACTAGGTTAAGTGAGCATACCTAGTATGATAGTACTTAAGAGAAAATCATCCGACGAGGGTATACTCAGAAGGATGGATATACAAATGATATATGTGTGTATGTTAGTAAAGATATGTATATAATGGTATTATATATTATATGCGGGTAATAATATAGTGTGGGATGTATTTACTTTATATAACTTGTGTCACAGTTATATGATATTATTTCAAAGGAATTAATTAAGTTAATTGGAGAGACAACTTATAACCCATGAATAATAATACTCAGTTTAGAGTAGGAAGGCAAGTGAGGGTTATACTCGGACTAGTTGGACAGGGTAGTACAACTAGGTGGGGTTAAGGTAACCATTAGGTGTGCACATTAGTGGAGGGGTGAGTATGTTCTCAAGAGAGTGCGACACTAACTTAAATATGAAGCACATTCATACATTTTTAATTACTGCAGTTAACTCACTTGCTAAATATTTTCAAAATATTTTGGGTTCTAACCCTTGCTTATAAACTATTTTCAAAACTTTTTAGGTGTCCAACTATAGGGAAGACAGACTTGATCTTCTATTCGAGGTACACGCAGCTGCGACACATGTGGATTCTTGGAGGATCTTGAATTAAATGCATCATTCATTATTTCCTAGAGTAGGAATCATCTATCGATTTCAGTTTTACTTCGGGCTTGTCGCCCAAACTTTTCAGTACAATTTTCAGATTTATTTATTCAGTTGTTGGATTATTGTTGTTGGACTATTTACTTTGGTGGCCGATGATTTATTCGGTAGTTAGTTTAATTATTTATTAAGTTGATTTGATTCAGTTGTTGTGAATGGTTTATATATATTTTCACACGTTATTGTCTTATTTAAATAAAAAAGTTAAAGTTTGGCACGGACTTTTTGGAATACTAGGTGGTTAGTAAGTTTTAAAAAGGTTTTCGACAGTGATGCTAATAATGAACCAACTGTGATTCCTATTTTAATCTGATATTGGACTAATCACCCGGTTTTTAATTAGGCGGGGTGTCACAGATCCAATAAAAAATGATAACATCTGTTTTTTCTATGTTACTTGGTATATCTGGTTTAGTTAAGAATGGTTAATATCTTAAACCAAAATGGAATCTATCTATGCTATACGCCACTGTAAAGAAAAAAAATCCAAAAGAATCCCACAAATTAATATATACAGAGATAGGGTAGTATGGAAAAAAACTCAGCGAAATGGAATATATCCCTACTCAAAGTTGTCATCCTACAAAAAAAAAAAAATTAGAGAAGCTAAACCATAACTTGCAGGACAATATGTTAGATGTATAATGATACAAATAACACCTTAACTATGATAGTTGTTTATACTCAACTTAAAAAAAAATATGAACGAAGTCACTAAAAATTGAAAGGCGGAGAGAGAGAGAGGCGAATTATAGAAAATAACTCACTGTAATGGTACATTTGTACTCAAAGTTGACAGATCTTAGATCAGAGATAGGAGAGTATTTTTTTCTCTTATGGGAGATGCTTGAAGAGATGATGCAATCATTACGGAGGGTATGTGGTAGTTTTAAAAGAGACGTGGGTGTACAGGTATTGGGAAGTTACAAATTTAGTTGGTGAGTATTATTTCTTAGAATTTATGTGGAAGCATCATATGTAGCCACATGTATTTATTATTCAAAAAATTTACAAATCTGAAAATTTAGGATTCAGGTTTTCAAGGCTTTTGCAAGCCACTTCTCTCTCTCTCTCTCTCTCTCTCTCTCTCTCTCTCTATATATATATATATATATATATATATATATATATATATATATATATATATATATATATATATATATATATTTATACTCAATTCAACTCAACAAAGCCTTTTCCCAATTATTTGGGGTCGGCTACATGAATCCTATTTTTCCATTCCATTATATCCAGTGCAATATCTTTGGTTAAACCACATGATATCATGTCCTTTTTTATAATATCCCGCCAAGTTAATTTAGGCCTACCTCTACCCCTTGGGTTACCATCAATACTAACTAAATCACTCTTCCTTACAGGAGCATCCATTGGTCTATGCTTGACGTGTCCAAACCATCTAAGTCAATTTTCTCTTAATTTATCTTCTATAGGAGCTACTTTTACTGTTTAACGAATTTGTTCATTTTTAATTTTATCCTTTCGAGTTTTACCACAAATCCATCTTAGCATTCGCCTCTCCGCCACACTCATTTTCTGCACATTTTGTTTCTTGGTTGCCCAACACTCTATCCCATATAACATGGCGGGTCTAATGGTCGTCCTATAAAATTTTCCTTTTAACTTCAAAGGTATACGCCTATCACACAGAACGCCGGTCACACTTCTCCACTTAACCCATCCTGCTCTAATCCTATGCGTAACATCATCACTAATATCTCCATATTTTTATATAATCGATCCTAAATAACCAAAATGATCATTTCTAGGTATTTCTTGATTCTCCAATTTCACCACATCTCCATTTCTCCTCCTATTACTACTAAAATTACACTCCACATATTCTGTTTTAGTTCTCCTTATTTTAAATCCTCTTGTTTCTAAAGTTTCTCTCCACAATTCCAACATAGCATTTATCCCCATCTTAGTCTCATCGACTAAAACAATATCATCTTCAAATAGCATACACCATGGCACGTCGAATTGTATTTGTCCAGTCAACTTATCCATAACAAGAGCAAAGAGATAAGGACTTAATGTTGAACCTTAGTGTAGCCCTACCGTAATTGAAAATTCACTACTTTCTCCAGCTGATGTTCTTACTGTAGTCATCGCACCATCATACATATCCTTGATCATGTCAATATATCTGCGAGTCACTCCTCTTTTATATAGAACCCACCATATTATATCTTTAGGTATCCTATCATACGCCTTCTCCAAATCTATAAAAATCATATGAAGATCTTTCTTTTTCTCTCTATACCTCTCCATTAATCTCCACAATAAATAGATTGCTTCCATTGTTGACCTCCCAGTCATAAACCCAAATTGATTCTCAGATACTGTTTTCTTCAATCTCAATCTATATTTAATCACTCTCTCCTAAAGTTTCATTGTATGACTCATTAACTTAATACCACGATAATTTGAACAACTTTGTATGTCCCCTTTATTTTTATAAATAGGTACTAAAATACTTTTTCTCCATTCATCGGGCATCCTATTAGTCATTTAAACTCTATTAAGTAATTTTGTAAGCCATGATACTCCATCCTCCCCTAAGCACTTTCAAACCTCAATAGGGATACCATCTGGTCCTAAAGCCTTCCCTGTTTTCATCTTTTTAAGAGCAATCCTGATCTCTGTTGTCCTAATTCTACGAAAAAATATAACTTCTCGAGTCTCCCTAAGTTCCTCTATATCTAATCTACTCCCATTATTTCCATTTTATAACCTCTCAAAGTAGTTTTTCCATCTTTTCATAATTTCATCATCTTTGACTAGGACTCTCGAATCATCACTTTTGATGCACTTAACATTATTAAAATATTTTGTTTTCCTATCCCTAAGTTTTGCAAGCTTATAAATACTTTTTTCCCCTTCTTGTGTTCCTAATTTTGTATAAAGATCATCATATGCTTTTAACTTAGCATCTCTTGCCACTTTCTTAACTTCCTTTTTAGCCCATTTATAATATTCAAAATTCTCTTCATTTATATTTGTTTGCCATGTTTTAAAGCACTCCCTTTTAATTTTTACTATATTCTGTACTTCTTCATTCCACCACCAAGTTTCTTTAGACTGTGGCCCTTTGCCTTTTGATTCTTCAAGAATTTCTTTTGATATTCTCCTAATGCATGTGGACATCTTATTCCACATTATGTTAGTTTCTTCTTCACTATTCCATGTTGCTTCATTTAATACTTTATCTTTAAATAGTTCTAATTTCTCTCCTTTTGAATTCCACCACCTAGTTCATGGGTTAATCTTCACTTTTCCCACTCGTGATTGATTTTTAATATTTATATCCAACACCATTATCCTATGTTGTGAGGTTAAGCTCTATCCCGGGATAACCTTACAATTTTTACACGTTAATCGGTCTCCTTTCCTAGTAATGAAAAAATCTATTTGGCTCTTATGTGTTCCACTTTTATAAGTTATTAAGTGTTCAAGCCTCTTTTTAAAACATGTATTTACTAGTACAAAATCATAAGCCGTCGCAAAATCTATGATATACTCTCCCCCGTCGTTCCTATCTCCAAAACCATGTCCTCCATGCACTATCTCATATCCTACACGATCTTCTCCTACATGGCCATTAAAATCTCCACCTATATAGATTTTCTCACCTAGGGGTATTTCTTGAATTAGTTCATCCATTTGTTCCCAAAATTGTACTTTAGTGTGCTCATATAATCCTACTTGAGGTGCATAAGCACTAACAATATTAATTATGTTTGCACCTAATACCAATTTTACAAGTATAAGTCTATCACCTTTCTTAATAACGGTTACGATATCGTCCTTAAAGTTTTTATCTACTATTATTCCAACTCCGTTCTTATTTTTATGTTTTCCTGTATAATATAATTTAAATCCTGTATTTTCTATTTCTCTAGCTTTCTCACCGACCCATTTAGTTTCTTGTAACAAAGCTATGTTAACTTTTCTTCTTATCATGGTATCTACTAACTCCATCCCTTTTCCCTGTCATAGTCCCTATGTTCCAAGTCACTAACCTAAGTCTAGTATCCTGGACTATCTTCTTTACCCGCACACGTCCAGCTTGTTTCAGGAACCCTTGCATATTTATCGTCGCATCTGGTGGCAGGCGCAACGCCCCTTGCCTATTTTTCGAGACACCCGGTGGCAGGCGCAACGCATCGCTTAAGGGGAATGCCCTAGCATTAGAACGTATATTCATAGGATTCATGTTCATAAGGATCTGACAAAGTTTTACGCTGGCTGTCAGCTACCTAACGCAACCCTCCTCCTTTTTCCGGGCTTGGGACCGGCAGTGCCAAAAAAATAAGAAGTTAAGCACGACACAGGCAGAGTTTATATATATATATATATATATATATATATATATATATATATATATATATATATATATATATATATATATATCACTAGCTATATACGTATAACCACCATCCCTCAGAGTAATAACTCACTTGATGCGAATCTCTTACACGCTATCAAGCTCTAGGGAATACACACCTCCATATGGGTAGCCGGGTGGAAATCTCACCACCGAATCTAAAGCATAAACGTAAATGGGAGGCGGTCATAGTCATATATCTATGGGGCGTAACCATATTACATTACCCTCACCAGACTCTACACTCACATAGGCTGGTCATGTGATAGACCTATGACTCAAGGGACAGATACTATGATACGACGCAAATATTGCGTATTTCACCCGTTAACCTACGCCTTATTAGCCCCCTTGGGTATCTTAATCCCTATACTTATGCTTGTTAACCAGACAACCTCGGATTTCTATGTTAACATGTTTTGCAGGGGTTAATTGAGCTTTTGTAGGTATTTGGATGCTTAGTATGAAGTTCGGACGCTTTCCGGAAATGTTTCGTCGACTTTTGCAGATTTGGGGGCATTTTAGTCATTCCATCATTCGGGTTTGAATCCCAAGATCTTCACGGAAGTTGAAGCCCTTTGATTTCTCTTCGCGTGGCCGCCGACGGTGAATGATTCCGAGTTGTATCGATGGAGTTATGGCATTTTTAGGATGGTTTTGACATGAAAAGTACACTCAAGGTCACATTCAAGGGCATTTTAGTCATTTCATATTTTGGCTTTTTGGCCCAATGTCTTCTTGGATGTTGTATTCCTCTGAGTTATCTTCACGTAGCCTCCGACCGTGCCTCATTCCGAGCTATAACGAAGAAATGACGGCATTTTCCGTAAAACAGGACAAAGCTGCAGAATTCAGACCTGTAGCTTGCAAATCGATTCGACCCAAAACCGAATCGATTCGGAATGCTGCAGAATTGCAGATTCGAACTTCCCCTGTTTCCGAATCGATTCGGACCATTTCCGAATCGATTCGGCCCTCCAGATTTTTGGTTTTCTTCCCTTTTATTACAAGTTTGCCATGGGATATTTTGTTTATAACACTTTCTCTTCATTTTGAAGAGAGATATCTCCATTTTTAGGTTAGATTTGAGGGTTTTGTAGACTTGGGAGATTTGCCCTACTCCTCTCTTGCACTCTTGTTTTGTAAGTTGTACTTTAAGGTTAATTACATTAATATAGTTTGTATTCATTATATTCTTGCTTTCTAGATTAATTTCATGCTTTGTTAATTAGTTTAGTTATTCATTTCTTGCTTAATTAGTTTATTGCTTTGTTAATTAGTTTCATTCATGTCTAGCCCTTAGATAAATAGGGTCGGGATTGCTTTTCTGCCATTTTCGGGCCCCGAGCGCCGAAAACTTGGTTTTGTATAAAATCGCATTTAATTGAAAACTCGCGTATTAAAGTCGGATTATTATGCGTTTAACTTTCTTTGTCATGCAACGTTAGTGTTTATAGCGATTATCCGAATTTAATCCGCGTGTGACCATTTTCTGTTAAATGTTTTATCTCGCAACTTTGGGTTAAATTCCTTCTTGCGTGATGTTTATGCTTAATTGAAAATGCTCGATAAAATTGCTTTCGAGCCTTAATTCTAATTAGTAGTTGTTTCGATCCGTTTGGTGGAATGCGATCCTGATCCTCGCTTTACTTTATTTTAGTGTAACTTATTCTTTTCTTTATTCACGATAACCACCCTTTCACCTTTTCTTTTATTTATTTTACACTTTTATTCCTGAAGTAATTAAAACAATTAAAATCTAAAATTCAATCACTCCCTGTGGATTTCTTACGATACCCGACTTACCGCTTTACTTGCTTGTCAAGTGTAGTTGTAGTTTAGGTTTTTTTTGTATCGCGGCGGCGAAACACACGACGATTGTGCACTTACACGCGCACACTTTTTCCGCCCGGCATCATACTACACCTTCTAGGAATCGCCAGGGTAAATCTCCCACATCACATAACATTCACCGATAGTGTTAGGATAGGTATGTTGCATATATCACACACACACACACACACACACACACATATATATATATATATATATATATATATATATATATATATATATATAAATATATATAATAAACCCGACTAATCATGCATATCACTCGTAGCACTAGCTTACAACTCCAGAGTCTAAAATCGAGTCCAAATTATTAAATGGTCAATTATTTAATAAATTTCTCCTTATAATAACATTTTTGGACATGCAACCATTCTCAACTAGCCCGTATCCATTCTAACCAAATTTTCCTCATAAATTCATTATTTCATTTTCCTGAATATTATACATCCCAAATACCTTAAATCTTAGCCCGAAATTTTTCCAACCGTCCCAAGGTATTTCATCAGTTCTACTATAATATCCTAGAGGTCCTAATAATTTACGAGCATCATAAATGAACCTAGAGTCAAAAAATTATTAAAAAACCATCAAATTAATCAACCTCGACATTACAAGGCTGTCGAACTGGTTAGGCCTGAGGACGAACCAGTTCGCCCCTACAGAACAATCCAATTTTGCCTATTTCGAATTTATGTGAAATATTCATCAATTCAAACCCAATTCCACTAATAAGTCTTATTCTCCATCAATCCTAAATATTAATTGAATCATTTCCCACATTTCATGTCATATATACCTTATCAATTTCATAGGATTCATCATTATATTCAAGGATGGCATAATTCTCATTAATAATACAATAAGTCAAAAAACAAATCTTTTCAATCAAGATTATATCTTTCTACATGCATCCTTATTCTCATACTTTAGATTATATAACCCACTTATAAATTCTATGAAATCATATCCCCAAACCTATTTTTCATATGAATCCTACCCAAAACATAGTCTCCAACTCTAATGTGAATTGAACTCCAAACAAAAAATACTAAGCAAGTTAATCACTTGCCTTAATGATTGTGGAAACTGAATTTGAGTATGAATCTCCCTTATGATAATCCTAGCCTGAAATTTATTCTAACTCTTCCCACTTTTGCCTTCTTTTGATCACCCTTTAGTTTTTCTCTTGAACTCTTTGATCTTCTTTCTCTTTCCTCTCTAACTTCTCTCTTAAAATATTGAAATAACAAAGTGGCTCTTCTCTAACCCCAACCCTTTCATTTTATATGGCTCATCCTAAAATTAGGTTAGCGTGCTAATGTAAAATGACTTGTATACCCATATACGGATCCCGACTAGTCTAAAAAGCCCTCAATACCCAATCACTATCCCCGTGTGCTTAATTTTTACTATTTCGACCTATTCTGGATCAACCGTACACTTAAAATCATCATCTGAGTCACAATTCATAAATTCCCCATCTCAACCTAATATAACCCACACATGTGTCCTGATTGAGATGTAGTCAAATCTCGTCGCTTTTACCCACTTAGGACGTAATACCATTTGACATTATTTTATTTACTTTGTCATAATAGTAAATATAAAATCACATAAATATTAATCCGACATTATTTTATTAACTTTATCACACTAGTAAATATAAAATCACATAAATATTAATCAATTTCTTGGTAATTAATATATATTATATTCACTTTATTTCCTAAATTAACTAAATTACGAGTGCACGTATAATTTGATTATTACTAAAAATACGAGGTGTTATAACCATCCCATTTTTTAAGGAGTACAAATGACTGAGAACTAGTGTTTGATACCCACTCGATCACAATAGCTATCCACTTCGACTTTTTTAAATTCAGTGTTGTTGTCACTATGCATCCAATTAGTAGTGATACCATGTTGGTTTTGTAGGACACAACACTTGGTGGTTGGGAAAATTGGGTACCTCAACATAACCATGTCCTAAAATGCTAGACCTACTCCTATCTCTAAAATTGACTTTACCTTCCCGGTAATGCATAAGGTCGGTAAAATATGACTTTTCATCGGTCACATGATGAGTGCACCCACTATCAAAATACCATTCGTAAGTATCTTGAACCTTGAGAGCAATGTTAATAACAAGGCATTTGTCGTCATTTTTTGGTATCCAAGTGGTGGTAACCTCTTGTTTTCCCTTATCGTTGTTGGCTCTAATCAAAGCATTGGAATCCTTCTCAAGAGGCACAAACATCCTTTGAAATTCTTCCATTAATCTTTAAGAAGTGGCGACTAGGAACTCAAGTTGCTCTCTAAGACTAGCAAAGTATCTATAATGGTGCGTTGGAGTATGTGCACATGGAGTTCTTTCCTCTCCTTTTGTAATGGTTGGAAACATAGACTTGTTTGGGTCTACATTGGCTAGCTCGTTTAGGTTGAACTCTATTTGGTGGGTTAGGTGGAGGCCCATATGAATGGATCGTAAACTTAGAAACCAGTTCATGTGTGACATGAGAAATGACCCAGGCACGTTCGAGATCTTTATCGAGTTACGATACAAGGGCTTCAAGTTTCTCATGAATCTCCAATTAAGATTAAATATCTCTTATAAGACTAGACACTTTGTTTGTCAAGTCACCATTTTTCCTCTTTTTCAAATTAACTCTATCTCCTAAAGAAAATATCACTAAGGTCTCTTTCCCTTTAAACTCTTTCTCTGATGATAACAACCTAAGTGCCAAATTTTTATTTTTATTTTTTTAATTTAAAGGACCCAGTGTAAAGTTCATCGTAGGCTTATTGAAGGCCAATTTATTCCTCACTCATATCATCATCTCCTTCGCTCTCCCCAAAATGACTAGACTCACAGTTGAGGTAATGATGTTTAGAAACTTCCTCATCGATGTGGAAAAAACTTGATAACTAACATCACTAGATATGAACGCAGTGAATTTACGTCAATGCCGTGGTTCGTCCCCAAAATCCACTTACTCGACATCGCTATCTCTAAAATTGGAATTGTAGGCATATTTACCGTTGCCCTTTCTTTTTAGGCTTGCAGCACACTCATGGGCTTTGTAACCCTTACATTCACACTCATAGAATATCTCATCATCTTTTGTAGGGTACTCTCTTATCTCTTTTTCAAAACCTTTCTTGTTTGAATTATAACTTTTGTCTTTCTCAAAATCTTTATTTTCTTTGAAAGAATTTTCTTTTCTTAGTTTGAGAATGTTTTTAACTTTTTCACAAAAGGTCAAGATAATCATGATCAAAATCAAATTCGAATTCAGACGAGACCTCCTCTTTCCTTTTAGTTTGGGATTTCAAAGCAATCCATTTTTATTTCGGCTTTTTTATTTTGGGGAACATATTGATTTCATAAGTTTTAAGGTCTCCTATGAGTTCATCTAACACAGGCTTATCTAAAATTCCTAACAAATTAAGGACATTGACTTTAAGGATAAAACGAGACAACGTGGATCTCAAAATCTTTTTTATAACTCTCATCTCAGTAATTCTCTCACCCAATTAAAGATATGAGTGACTATATCTTATAAACATTCATAAAGCTCTCAGTCTCTATCATAGTAATGGTCTCAAACTACGTAGTGATATTTTTTAGCTTAAAAGCTTTTACAGCATTAGTACCCTCGTGAGTGAGCTGGAGGGTATCCTACACTTCCTTAGACATAGTGCACGTCATATTATAACAAAACTCGTCAGGGGTGGTTGCACCAAAAATTTTATTCAAGCCACGGGAGTTCAAATTACTCCATTTAAAATCATCCTCTGTCCAAGCAGTGATTGGTTCAAGATTTACGATGTCGTCGTTAGTCATAGTGGGTGGTGTCCACCCTCTTTCACAAACAAGCCAAACTCCCTCGTCAATCCACTTCAGTGAGGATCTCATATGAGATTTTCAATATACATAATTTGACCATCAGAGATAGTTAGCCTATTATACAAATTATCCATATAATTCCAAAATTAATATCACACCATAGATTAGTGTAACCTTCTCTGATACCAATTCGAGAAAGTACGAGTTATATGGATTTACTTGTATCTTAGGTCATGCAGATAAAGATATAATTTTTCACCCAAATTTTATCTTGTTTATAATTAGATGTGCATTCATGATAATATCCAAAGAAAAAATATGCTAAACCAAAACTAAACCAAGGAGAAGAAGAATGTCTGAAGAAAAAATCCCTATCGGGAAAAACCTATTGATTCAGCTTTGTTTAAGATTTTGACAAACTTGAATGAATTATAGAATTTTTAGAGATTCGCTAAGTATAATGCATAGGGTCTTCAAATCTTTAACAAATTATAATATAGTCCAGCACCACCCATGGGAAGCAACTCTTCGCTTGGTATCCATCGATCAACCTCAGGACTATATAATCCATTCTTCTGCAGCAGTAGAGTCGTAACACCACAAATCAGCAGTAGAGAACACTCTACAAGGTTTTGATATAGAGTAATGAACTAGGGTTTAACAAACTCCACAAATCATTCTAGGGATGATTGATTTGGAAAATAAATATTTATTTTGGTGAAACAAGGGACAAACTTTTATAACAGCTATAAAAATTCATTTTCGCTAAAAGATTTATAAAAATCCATTCACAATAATCCAATTTATGGAAAACACAAAAATTGACGCTACGAGATTTGTTCGTACGAAATGGGACTTTATTCAAATGAAAACATAATTCTAATAAGTTTTATTCTCCTTCAAATGAAAGGCCTAGATCGTTCTAACATGCTTTTAACAAACTTCGAACGGGGGCAACTCTGTAAAAAAAAAGATACCCCCTTTGAAGCTCATTAGAAGTTCGTTCCAATGATCTCAGAACTTCGTTCCAAAAAAATATATATCACATTCGAAGTAACTATAGAAGTCATTATAATGAGATACCAACCTTGTTCTAATGAGGTGGGATTTTCGTTCTAACGAACCCAAAAATATAAATATATTTTATCTTAAAATCCTTTTATAAAATGCCTCATTTAAAAAGAAAATTCCCAGAATAAATTTGATTAAGTTAAACTAAAATATTAATTCCATATACCTCCATATGGTGTCATGATGGTTTTAACGGCGTCTTCAAGGATCATGGAAGCTTATGCGAATTTAGTGTTCGTTTTTTAACGGGATACGCCAAAATATCAAAGCTATGAGCAATTATAAATTCTCGCTCTAACAATTTCATTGAAGATGTGGAAGCTTAGTGAGACCATTTACATCATCGTGTCATGTTTTGCGCCGTGTTTCATCTTGGACTTCTAAGGATCTCATGAGGTGTGAATGCATATATTTTTATCCTTGGATTTTTAGTTTGGGGTGTTTGTTTTTATAAAGTTTATTTGAGGCCTATTTTCGAAAGATTTTGAAAAGAAAAATAGTTTTGGTTTGAACTCATTCAAACGACTTTATAGTGCTCATTCGAACGAGATGCTTATATCCTTAAAAAAAATTCAAATGAACATCAAATAACATTTCTCTATTTCCAAAATTGATATAATTTTGAGCTTATTTGAGGTTCGTTCCAACGAGAATGACATGTTCATAACAACAAGTTTTAGGGTGGTTTGAATGAGATATATAGTTTCGTTCGGACGAACTTCTGTTTCGTTTCATTCGAACGAGCCGTCATAATTTGTGCCGCCTTGAAAAACATGTTTTCTATATAAAGGGGTCATGGCATCACTTTTTAACAGGACTTTTGGCAAAAAATTGTTTCCTATACACACCTAAAAGCTCCCAAATCCTAGTTTTTACTCATCTTGTTTAAGATACACATTTCAATTCATATATGCTTTGAGATTTTTGTTTGGGCACCTCGATTTAATACTCTTCACATTTCGGTATTCGTTTCATGCAGTGAAATTCGTATTTTTTATTGTTTACACACGTGGAGGAATCCTTGTTATGGTGTTGTGGTGAAAAAGTGGTGGACTCCGTGTTCATATCCATAGACAGTTGTTGAGCCTGCTCAGTGGATACCGATGTGTGAGTGGATGAACACGTTGTGGCAGATTTGTGGGTGGAATCTTGCGTGTCACTATGCAGAGTTAAAAGGAACGGGGATCATCAGGACTTGCGAGGATGTCGAGTCTGTGTTGTAGTCTACTGTCGTGTCCTTTTGTAATTCCATACATAGTGAAACTTGCATGGATGTGTCGTCCGTGATTTTTTCCGTTGTGGGGTTTTCTTATTCATTGGCTTGTTGTTTGGTTAATTTTATTTTATCTTTGAATCACCAAGATGCTTGTTTTAGGATAAATTAAATTGGTTAATCATTTTAACACAACAATTAATTAAACAGTGCATGTTTAAATTAGGTTAATCTGTTTAAGTTAAATTAATTTGAGAAAATTAATATTTGGAGTATTTGTTTTTTGGACCATCCATATTAGATTTTGGCCTATAGGACTTTTAGTGATTGATGAAATAGGTGTAATTAATGTTTAATTACAGATCTAAGTTATTGAATTACAAAAATCACACAACAGTTTTAGTTGCCTTAATTTTGAACAAATTTAATAGGTTGAACCATTATTTAGTCCAATTAACCTGAATATAATTGGTCATGTGCTAACATCTGATGTGTATTAGTTCCTCAAGTGTGAATAAATAAGACCAATCACAAAAATTAAATCAGAACATCACAAAAATGAGAAAAAACCCTCGAAGGGAAAAAGCTTTGGTATTTTTACTCTCTCTAACACACACATACACACTAAACTTAAAAGAATTACCAAATGAAAAATAAAACTCACACATGATATCGTTTAAAAGTCCATAACACTTCTAATCTTTAAGTTTTACCATATAATTAAGAGATGAAAACCATCACCCGAACACTACAAATCCTCAAAGTCTCCACTCTAATTGAAGATATCATCTCTAATATATTTCATCTCCCACTCCATGTAATGTACATGGAATGATTTATGATTTATGATCTTGGGTTGAAATACTTCTAACTCAAAATTATTTAGAATCCATGATAAAGGTCTAGGGCTTTACTGAAAGAGGAGAGGGTGGACAGTGGGTGAAAATCACTAAAAATGCTCAAACAATTTGAAACTATTATCTTTCTCTTTATGTTCAAATATAAATCTCTTATAACTAATTTAAGTATTAAAAGATGAGGAATGTGCACATGCAAATCACAATGACATGCACACCAGTCAAGATCTAACGAATATGATGATGGCAAGTGGTATAAATAACTAATTCACTGAAATCATGCACATGGCGGCAGAAATAAGTTGCGCGTGCACATAAGTGGAACCCTTACTATTTTAGCCAACAGCTGCTAAAGGATATAGAAACTCCATTTGGTTTCACAAGACCATTTTATTAATTTTTAAATTTTATTTAATAAAAAAATGTATAGGTACATGGGTGCTAAAAATATATCAAATAAGAGACCAAATGATGCATCCATTAACTGTAAGGCCTCGTTTGATGTACCATATAAGAGGGTCGTATTTGATAAAATAATGCTATCAAATGTTTGGTGTAGTTTAGGATGGGATATGAGATGGTATATGTTATCCCAAGTGAGGTCCTTATCCCAAAAAAAGAGGAATAAAAAAATCCCACCTCCAAGGTTGTATAAAATTATCTGGTGACAAGATTTTATTAAAAATTACTATCCAACCATTATTAAGTTAAAAGAAACTCACTCAACTTGCACTCTCTCAAATATTATATAGCAGTCGTCGGTCCCTTTCATTCATGTAGCTCTCCATTCACATTTTTCGTTATAATAGGTAACCTCCTCCTCCTTGTTTGTTTTTTTTGTTTATATTTGTTTTTTTTTCTATTTTTTATATCGTGAACTACTCTTTTAGCTTAAATCGATGCAAATATTATATTAACACACCTGCTAGATGAGTTGAAACTTATGTGTTGTTAATCCACCGCTAATATTTTGTAACAAATATTATTTTTTTATGCACGACCTATACCCGCAAGACCTTACAATAGGCATGACCTATACCCGCAAGACCTGCCATTCTAACATAACCCAAGAATCCTTCCCATTATAATCACATTTAAATATATATACACACATATTCCATACTAGTCTTTATTGATTCCAATTTTATAACTTATACCAGTTACAAGTCTTAATATGCTACCCATTAACATTAGGCTTCAATAGTATAAATTGATCTGTAATTAACATGCATACAATTTAATAAAGATAAAAATTCTCTCTACTCTCAACATTGCACTCGGTTTCGTGCGTGGGGTGTCTCGCAAAGCAAAATCCAAACAAGGAACCCCCCGATACACTAATCCTTGACAATGTCGATCGTAGGGATCCATTATTTCTTCCACACCAATCATACTACTGATCTCTACAACTACAAGAACAAAACTTCTCTCTAATCTCAACATAGCACTGTGGTTCATGCATGGGGCGTTTCGCAAAGCGAAATCCAAACAAGGAACCCCCCGATACACTACTCCTTGACCATATTGAACGTAGGGATCCATTATGTCATCCATACAAATTCTATTTCTGCAACTACTAAAATTTGGATTACTATCTAAGGGTAACCTCAAAATATCCGATAAATATCCTTGGGTTGATATAACCGAAATATTCCTTAAGTGCGATACATCAACCCCCAACAATCTAGTACACCATAATCATCCAAGATGTACACCATAGAAATTTCATATCCTTTTCTCCTATAGGATATATTAAATATATATACATTTACTCTAAACATATATATACCCAACCATTCATTCTCATAGCTACGTGTACATAACACATATACTATACAATGGCAATACACATAATACAACCGGCTATATAATGCGAATATACTGATTCATGCTATCATCTTCCATGGCATTACTCATATACCATCCTGGGGACCACGGTTGGACTCAATATCACCGACATCGCGTCCAACAGACACACACAACGTCCAGGAAGCAGTCATAGTTCCTAACCGGCAATGAGACGAAACATACCCACCACGTCTCATCCAAAAAAAATGTATATCACATAATAACACAATGGGCGCTATGAACTGGGGAATATCCACACTCTGCTCCTCGAGCCAGGGTGCTCACCCTCATCACGCAACTTCCCAAAGATAGCATGTGCGAGGTATGCTTCACAATACAAGTATATATATCATTCACATACACAATATATATACATCTATATGATCCCATCATATAATTAAACCATCACATACGGTTTAGATATTCATGCCATGAGTACATACATATATACATATCTATACAGATATATATCCACATCTCCACATATATATACACACTATCTCTCGTCCGTATGTATAATATTTATAACTCGGCTATAAGCATACATAATCCTCAATATACTAGCCGTCGTCCCAACCACATTAACTTACCTCGATATATGAATACGATTCCCTCACTTGGAGCATATTCATCCATTTCTCCTATGATATAAATAATCTTCCAACATAGATATATCCTCAACATTAAGGTTATCATCCAAAGTTTAGTGTAGGTAACAATCACTACACATCACATATATATCCGAAAGCACATCGATATCTCTAGTAATAATTCGACCATTGGTATACACATAACTAATAGTCAATAAACCTCAAGCTCAATCTTAAATTCATCCCATGATCCCATCACTTAGGGAAATACCACACTGATATATAATCACTATCCCGACTACGGTTCAATTACTCCTATGAACCCCGAAATCTTATTGCGCTTGCAATCTATTCCTTAAGTTAACATTACTAAGGATACGCGACCACTCTCTCTCGTAGGTCCCCAATCAATTTTAAGTAGAATCCTATCACTATATGGATTTAACACAATTATCGACCTACTATTCCATGTCGTACCCTCAGAACTCTCTCAAAGGGACCTTAACCTTACATCATAACTAGGCTCATTTATGACCCCTACATAGAACTCCCGTTCTTAAAGAAATTACCACATTACACCAATACAACAATCTCCAATACGCACATATATTCGTCTTCCGAAGTAGGTTAATGTGCCTCCACCATTATATCACATAAAAACCTTTGAAATCTTCAACTCATATTCCTTTCATCAAATTATAATGTTCCAAATCGATAAGCCTAAGAGAATAGGATTAAAACTCTCCCTAAGAAAAAAAAACTATTCAAAACTGCCCTGTTTCCGAATCGATTCGGCCCCAACAACGAATCGATTCGGCCCATTGGACCTATAAGTTTGTTACATACCGAATCGATTCGCTAGGGGCGAATCGATTCGTCCCTAAAGACCTGATGCCTCTGCAACATAGAGAATCGATTCGCTAGGGGTGAATCGATTCGGCTTGTGCAGCAAGCCACGAATTGGGGAAATTTTCTCTAAACCCAAAATTTCCAAAACTCCCATATATCATCACACTACGATCAATCTTCATACCAAATATATTTCTAACCCTAAAATTCATCATATAACTACCCAACAATTACTATAACCTCAAATGCAATTTTTTTACCCAAAAATTAGGTTTTGCCATTTAATGCAAAATCCAATTCTTTTTCCCACAAATTATGAAATCAAATACGCAAATGAATTATTTAGAAAGATTAAACACTTTCCTGAGAATTGTAAAGGTTGGATCATCCCCGAAACCGCACATTGGCCGGAATCTCCAAGCTTTCTCCCTTCTCTGTCTTCTTCTTTCTCTTTTGCTTTCTCTTTCTCTCTTTCTCACAAATGAGAATGGCTTGATCCGTAAGCCTCTTAAACCTTCAAAACATAAATCCCAGTTTTAAATGATAATACACACTTTAAATGACTTGTTTACTCCAATTCGAGTCAAACTAACTTAAAAATATTTTGGAGCCAAAATAAAACTCAATGATAGTCATTTTTACAATATCGACCCATCCAGGATCATTGGTGCACTCAAAATTGTCATCCGGAATAATTTGTAACGTCTTCTATTTTTGGACTTCAGTTTCCAAATTCTCCAATTTAAATAAATTTTATTTCTCCCAAAAATTGAATTTCTCAGTCCCAAAATCTTGGGGTGTTATAAAAATAAAATTACACCCAAAAAAAATTGTTCCAAGATCCTATATATATGTAATGCATTCATACCTTAGGCGTAAATGGAACAAAAGTTGTTTGACGTAGAAACGAGGCACAATAAACTCGGCATTTGATGAAGCTTTATAATCTTGGCCGCTACGTCTTCAACTAACACGTCGTAGGCTTGAATGGATACACTTGAACATTATCCTATGAATTAAATGTTTTTGTCCGTAATTGAGACAACACTACATTAAGACTCAATCGGAGACTTGTGTCCTTACAAATCTCCCCCTTTGGCTATTCCGGGATAAAAACCAAACAAAAATCCTAAAGGGCCGTCAAGCTCTACTAGACTTAAAAAAAATATGCCACCCAAAACGAAAATTACGTAGCTTGACTCAAAACCCAAGGATCAATATCTTTTCTGACGATGAAAGTTTCCATTTAGAAGAATTCCTTCACACTTAAGCAAACTATCAAACGCATAGGAAATATCAAGAATACTAAATGCAATTAATATAAATACTCCCCCTAAATTAATTATCCCCTTCATCAAATAAAAGACCTACTTAGAAAGACGTCCCCCCCTAACAGAAATCTCCCAAACTAAGATATGAGTACAATAGAATTAGATACCATTTCTCCCCCTATAATTCTCCCCCCTTTTGTTCAGGAATAGACAAAGGATAAAAACTAATTTAAACATGATGCTTAGAGTGATAAGAACATGAAAGCCTATGGGCAACAAAAGCATAACTAATCTATACAGATAATAATGGATACCAACAAAGATGTAACAAAAATGATATTAATGTGATATATAAGATACTAACCATGTGATATCAACAAAATATGCACCAAGATAAATACCGATGATGAATTAGAAGCATAGATGGACTAGAAAGCGAGGAAAAGAAAAAAATACCATATATATGTAGACATAATGAATATCACTAATGCACACTCACATATATAGGTATATACATCAAAAATGACATAAAATACAATAAGCTTTTCACACACGTATGGAAAAAATGTGTCATATGGAAACGAAAGTGTAGGGGTGTGAACTAATAACAATTAAATTTAGCCCCAATCACTTAAAACATGTTCACGAAGTTCTCATTTGATTTCAAACTTTATCACATTTGAATATAACCTCACGTGACAATATAAATTAACCTCAATGAACAAACATACACAATGCATACAAGCCTAGAATTTTGATGATTCTACAAACCAATAGAGTCATGACAATGAAAGGACAACTAGGATAAACGGACATTGTACAAACCGTTGATATACCATCCAATATCCCTCAATAAGCATATATTATTTTTGCATGAATATACCAATAAAAACTAGGCCTTGGCAATTATTTTTCTTTTTAATGCCATAGTTTATTTTTAGGCCTTTGGACCACGTAATTATTTTAGGTCCATTCCAAACGGTGGCTTACTCGCAAAGGATGATATTTCCTTTCGGAGCCCTTCCCCGTGAACATTTATATACAACATTTTTATATCTCAAACAAATCTCACGTGCAACGGATTTTAACATGCGGTAGTCCTCCTAGGTCACATAACATGTAGCTAACAAGAGTGGTAGGAGAACACCTGACAAAGCTCAAATATACATATGAAGTTATAATTTCAAGTGAGCTCATGCATGTGTGAATTGAGGCATATAAACATAGAATCCATTATATCAACACAAAATCCAACTAGTCCATATAAGCATGATAAAGAACATTTTAAGGATTGATAATCTAAACCAAAAGTTCTAGCCACATGGGAGCGAAAAAAAATGGATTCAAACACAAGTATATGCCACATAGAGTGTGTCAAACTAAAATACACACAAAACAAAAATCTTTTTGAGTTTTAAAAATTTTTTAACCAAAAATAAAGAATATGTGCTCAAAAGACAAACAAAAATCATTTGTATTTTTTTTCATTGAGCCTAAATTACTAAAAGGTGAAACACAAATGATAAACAAAAATCATAATTCTAGCATGTGATTAAGCATAGAGCATAGAATGTAAAATGACTAAAACAAGCATACAATTAGCATGATGATAAAGCATGAAGCACAAAAGCTAAAGTATGCAAACAACTAACACATTCAACCTTTAGATTTAGCAAGGGAGGAAGCATGTGAAAGTAAATGCGAATAAAAAATCCTATTTTGTAAAGCTACCAAGTCGGATCTCCTAACCCAAACTAATGACGAATGACGATCAAAGGGTGTAGGAATCTTGGCTACCTTGGTTGCCTTACGTTGGGATTTTCTAGGACCTCATTGAAGATCAAAATAAAATTTCTTAAGATGACCTTTTCGACCACAATGTGAACACCTAAAGACTCGGAGAAAAGACTTACCTAAGGGATGATCTATAACATTGTTCCTATAGGATTCTCTTAAAACATTGGTTTTGGCTTTATGAGTTGATTCATTATAAGTATCGAAGCCTAAACCACAAGTGTCATTTTTAATTTGGACAGTTCCTAATATTTTATCTAATTTCTTCGAACGACACTCCAAATCAAATTTGGCATTACTAGAGTCTTTTAATTTATTTTCTAATTCTAGAATGTTAGACTCTAATAAGACATATTTCTCTTCAAACTAGAGAAGCTCCTTTTTCATTGACTCCATTAAACCCCTAAGGCTATATCTCTCGCCTTCTACATACTCAAGCTTCTCTCGAAGAGCTCTCTCTCGTGTCCTAAGGTCTTCAATCAACCCACTATCATCAACGACCTTGACATGCTCTCTTAAACTCGCTTTTAACTTCAATTTTACTCTTTTTAATTTGATAGATTCTTGATATAATTCTTTAAATGAAAATTGAAGTTCACTTACATCAACCTCGTCATCACTTTCTCTCTCTTTTTCACTCTCACAACCATAAAAAACAAGGGAATCATAAACATTGGCCTTGGAAGTGTCATGTGTTAAAATTTCATCAATAGAGGAGTGCTCACTTTCACTCACATGACTAGCCATAAAAGCCACAAAGTTTGGCTTTGTGGGGGAATCAGGTCCCTCTTCCTTATCACTATCACTAAGGGTTGCATTGTAGGAAATTGGTTGCTTACTCTCTCTCCTTGGTTTAGTGGGGAACTCAAAATCCCTATGGCCATACCCTTCACAACTAAAACACCTATTTGACTCATCCCTATTTAAATTTTCTTTAAGATATTTAGGGAACTTTTCGGCTTTTTTATGCTTAGAATTTTCAAATTTTTTAAAATCATTTTTAAATTTATCTTTGTTAAATTTAAGAAATTTGTGAAACTTCCTAGCAAACATAGCCATGTCATCCGAGTCACTATCACTTTCACTCTCTACTAGTTGTTTTTCCTCCTTTCGGGCTTTCAAAGCAACGCCCTTTTCTATTTTCTTTTCAGTTTTGGAGGAAACATGTCTAGTTTATAGGTTTGTAAATCACCTACGAGCTCTTCTAATTTCGTAGAGGCTAAAGTGGGTAAAAAATTTAACACGGTCACCTTAGGAATAAATTTATGGGGTAAGGACCTTAAAATTTTCTTTACTACTCGGTTGTCGAGTATTTTCTCTCCCAAATTAAAAGATGAATTAACTATATCGAAAAGTCTAACATAAAATTCATCAAATGTTTCTTTTTCATTCATTTTGATGGTTTCAAATTGAGTGGTGAGGTTTTGGAGTTTCGAGGCCTTAACGACACTAGTTCCTTCATATGTGAGTTGTAAAATATCCCAAGCTTCTTTAGCGATTTCACACGTCATAATGCGTCGGAATTCATCTAGTACGATCGCGCTAAGCAAAACATTTAAACCATGGGAATTAAAACTTGCAAGTTTCTATTCATTCTCACTCCATCTATTGGTGGGTTTGGGAACATGCTCATTATCTACTAAATGTGTAGGTGGGGACCACCCATTAACGACTGACAACCAAACCCTCTCATTGATAGACCTAAGTGCCGATTTCATACACACTTTCCAATACGCGTAGTTGGAACCAACGAGAATAGGAAATTTTGAAAATGGAGAAAATTCCATTTTAATAAAAAATATTTAAAAGGATCTTAAACGCAGTAATTTAGCAATCCTGCTCTGATACCAATTGTTGGAAATGATGACCCCCAATTTTTTAAAATCGTACAAAAATACAATTTCCTTTTAGAGATGCGAAATAAAAATGGTTCAACACAACACACACAAATAACAATATTAATTTCTTTCAAATTAAAATTAGACAAAGTGAAACTAGATTAAACACACAAATATTTTAAATTCACTTAAACCAAATTTTATCCAATAAAATAATGACTTGAATTAAATTAATATTTACCCAAAATTAAAATAGCACCAATTTAATTGAGTGTGACAATTAAAACAAATTTTATCTTGAATTATCCTAAGCATGCGTTCTAAGTTATTTTGTAAGATGAAAGTAAATCAGTCACACTACGCCCCGATGTACGAGGAAAAAACCCCAACGGAAAAAAACCTTGGACGACCCTAGCCTTAAGTCCACTAAGTATGGAATTTACAATTACAAGAAAGATGACTTACAACACTCGACTCGACTCCTTCAATCCCCGACGCGTCTTCTTGTAACTACCTCTGCCCATCCAAAAATCCCGGACTCCACCGAAACCTTGGAACCCACCAATGAAGCTGTAGGAACAACCGTCAACCACACATGGTGCCTTTCACCATGTGAGAATGCCACAGCCAAAAATGAGACTTCTTCTTTGAGGGATGTAGAAGCAAACCCAAACGGACTCTTCAATTTGGTCGAGTAAAACCCGGTGCCAAAACACTGCAAGCAAGATATATATGGTAACTTGGAATAAACAAACTATGGGTGTAAACAAAAGTGTTTTTGAATAATGTTCTTGAACTACAAACACTTAAAAACATGAACTTTTGAACTTAGCAATTTCTCTCTAAAAATGTTCTCTTAAAAAGGTGTTTAGAAAATGTCAAAAGATAGTTTTTCAAACTTGGTTCCTGCATATATAATATCTATCAAGAGTTAGTGAGTAAAAGAAAGTGGTAACATGGGGAAAACTGATTAAAACTGCCAAAAAATTTCCCGCCTGAAATCTCATTCGAATAAAGTCTCGTTCGAACGACACTTCTAATGAAGTTCCAGAGGCAAATGGGGAAAGTTCGTTGGCAAACTCGTTCGAACGACATTCTTATTTGAACGAAAAAACTCGTTCGAACGACAATATCGAACGAAGTTCCAGAATGCTTAAAATTCAATTTTTAGCCCAGAAATTTTATTTAAAGTTTTAAAGAAACCTTCTGAAAATAAACCTCAGTTTAAAATAAAATTACACCCAATAAAAATTGTTCCAAGATCCTATACATATATATGTAATGCATTCATACCATAGGAGTAAATGGAACAAATGTTGTTTGACATAGAAACGAGGCAAAATAAACTCGACATTTGATGAAGTTTTATAATCTTGGCCGCTACGTCTTCAACTAACTCGTCATAGCCTTGAATGGATAGACTTGAACATTATCCTATGACTTAAATGTTTTAGTCTGGAATTGAGCCAACACTTCATGAAGACTCAATCGGAGACTTGTGTCCTTACACATACATCCATATCATTATTACCATCTTATAATATTATTTTTTTAACATCCCACGTGGAACTAAATATTATATTATTGAGTTAAAATGTGTGATAACGGTATGTTTTTGTATTTTTTATTATTAAATACAAAATAAGGGTATTTTTGGGAAATTGGAGACAAATTAATCCTTCACGGGGAATTTCAAACACATGGTTGTATTATAATATCTCACCCATCCTTCTTATTTAAAACTATCCCAAACACAATATTGGAATAAATCTTATTCGACCCATCCTTTTCCTATACAATCTGACTCTTATCCTATCCTATCCGCCCCACTTATACGACACATAAAATCAGGCCTAATAAATGAATAAAAACCTTAAATCTGCATGTTCCGTTGAATTAATAATATCACAAGGATATAGTCTTTTAGATAATAAAAATAAAGAAATCGACGTATTCCCAATTTTGAAAGACTCAAATATGGGGCATGGAATAAACTAAGATGAATTTATACATTTGTATACACCCCATCCTAGGACCCCCATAAGCACTTCCTTGTGTCCCTATATATAGACATCCCATCCTAGTAACCCCCCCAAGAACCTCCTTAGGTCCCCATCACTCACTCATCCACCGCAAGCCCTAGGTCATACCCCGAGTACCGATCTAGAGGCCATTAGGTTCTCCCGGCCACCATTTAACTCTGTTTAACTTTCTCGTCTGAGCGAAAGGTCAATAAATCTTCAAAGGTATATGAATTCCCTTTCCAACAGTCCATCCCATGCATAAATTATCCTTACGGTTCGGACGAACGGTCAATTTCACTATTAAAAAATAATCTGGAGGCCTCCGGACGCTCCCAGACACCATTTTGATCCCAATCAACTTCCTCGCCTCAGCATAAGCTGATTAAATATTTGAAGATGTTTGAATACCGTTTCGTCATGTGTGCTAATTGGCATTATGATTCGGACGAACGATCTGCTTTACCTCAAAAACTGATTTGGAGGCCATCGGGCATTCTCGGTTTCCATTTGACTCCTATAAACTCTTCATCTTGAAGGATACTATAGTAAACTTTTATGGGATCTGAATACCCTTTCCAAAGGTCTGCCCCATGTGCGAGTCATTCTTACAGTACGAACGAATGACACATTTTACTCCAAAGGGGAACCAAGCGCTTTCAGGATCCGTTTGACCAAGGTCCACTCTTCGAACCGAATGAAGTTGAATGAATCTTTAAAGGGAAATGAATAACCTTTACAACAATGTGTCCCATCTTCGAATCACACTTACGGTTTGGACAAATGATCCATTTTCCTTTGGGAATTTATAGTCTAATGACCAATAGGTACTTCCGAGCCCTGTTTGACCACAATAAATTCTCGAACTTGAGAGTGGCTCAATGGATTCTTGAAGGGATCTGAATACCCTTTGCAATGGTACACTCCATACGTGATTCTGACTTATGGTTCACATTATACGATCATTTTTCCAAAAAAATAGCGGCAGTGTGTCAAGGTTCTATGCCGATAGGAAGGTCTAGGTCCATGACAATCGGGTCCCCTCTTGTCCCTATAAATAGAGGCCAATATCTCTCTTTGAAAATCACCCCTAAACATCCCTTTCAGCAATTCAGAGAGAATTTCCTCAAATTCAGAGTCGTTCTTTCCTTAAAATCCCATTTTCCACATTCCTTCTATCATTTCCATACTCTTTTGAGAAAATTCCCATCCACCTCCTCAAACCACCATCAATTCACCTTGAGATTAGTGCATCTACAAGCAAGATCTACTTCAAGCGTTCTTAAGGAGGTCCATTTATTGCTCTTTGTCTTTAAATTCTCTTAATTTTTCATTCGTTATTTCATTTTTTCTTTAGTACTTTACTTCATTAAATCACACATCGTAATTACAAACTTTTTTATTAATTGTTTATTCACATACTTTATTTTCATAGAAATACCCGAAAACAAGAAAAATAGGGTTTTCTTGTAAATTCCAAAAGGGGATTTCTCATCACATTTTCTCACACTAAATACCTTCATCTACACACATGCATATCATAGAGTTCCAGGTTGAATTTATGAGTTACAACCCACCTCATATCATCTTCAAACTATGTGGACTTTGATGCCCTCCCGAGATACGTAGGAGTCCTGGGTGAATCCCTCGTCTCGAGTCCTCCCATGTATATTTGTTACTTTATTGTCATCACATGTTCATAATATACACATTCTATATGCTTGCTTGCTTGTGTCTTGTCCGATACCCGCAATCGTTCCTTCATAATAATTTTTGAATCGACAAACACTTACATCATATTTTTTATTACAATTTTGGGAACACTCTTAAGGATGAATTCGCTCCACCTTTATCCATGACGCGCGTCGAGCAATTTCATATTTTATTTATAGTATGCACGTAAGCACACACATCACGGAGTTCTACAGGAAAAAATTGACACATGCCCATGAGAGACCAAAAAGGAGGGATGGGGGCCTAACACCTACCCATTCCATAAGTTAGTGGTCGTACCTTTGAACTACTTGGTTTCACAAGCTTCAGTATTATCCGTCATGACATTCTCTCAAGGTGGAATTTTTTTTTCCTGTTTTGTGAAAAATAGGCTGGCGACTATCTCTAAATATCACCCTACATCGCGAACGACCGAACTCCCCAATAAAGGATGCAATCTCGCATGCATGTAAAAAAAAAGAGGGGGAATGAAGATGGGATAAACCTTCAGAGACCCCGACCACTCGACCTCGGGATGGCCATAATGGCGACTATGCTGAGGATTTCTATAAGAGGACTAGACTCTATTTTTTCATGGGCGCTATTCTTTTCCGCATGTGTGCGTATTAACCTACATGTATGTTCCATTTTATCCTCTATTTACCTTTTTATATATCTCCCTCTCATGCATACATCACTTTCCACTCACTTGTACACTTCATACACTTGTATATACTCTCCATATACACTTCACAAACTTACACTTAGCATCACTTTACACTCACATACTTCACACACCACTTAGAATATCCATGCTTAGGCTTTACTAGCACACAACCACACTTCCTACTCTTATATATGCTCACTTACGCATTTCACACACTACTTGTAGTTGATCCATAAATAGGTTCACTACTATACACACTCACTTCTATATACTCCCATGACATATAATCACTCATATGTATCCATGCGTAGTATAGTTTCTATGATAGATATACTTGGATATGCTCCCCATTTAGTGTAGTATTACTTTTACTCATCATGCAAATAAAAAAAGAAAAAAAATACTCTCTCTCTCTCTCTCTCTCTCTCTCTCTCTCTCTCTCTCCATAATAAGTTAATTAAGACTTATGTATTTCTGCACACTACATCAGTAAGAGCATGGTTATTGACCAAAAATTTTTCCTATACTGGGGTTCACTTTGTGATGGGAGCTTGACCTACAAGTAGATGTTAGCCTAAGTGATATGACTCTCACCATGCACTGGTCTCATACATTCGACTTATATAAAATGGTTCCCCCCACATCTTACTGCTTGACCAAACTCACGAAGGGAGGTATATGATAGGGAACTCGTTCACATACGTCGATTATATCGAATTTTCTCTCACAGATACTATCCGCATGAGGTATATAATGAGGAAATTCACATACACTCGGGTATATCAAATGTCTTGTCCACACATATCGATGAATGGCCCCTCTTATAGGCAAGAGGTATATTCTGGAAGTTAAGCCAAAGGGGCGAACCCTTCCACTAAATCAAAAATTGCATAAACCTGATATAGTTGTCAAACCTAGGAAACTTACATTTAGTTTTTTGATTACAATGCCAAACTCTGCCAATATTCTAAATCGGAATAGGCCATGAATTTTCGTGCAATTTTTCCTTTTTTTCAAAACATGATCCCGTCCGTGAGCATGAAAATAAGTCCAATTGTGTCTTGCATATATTTTCAAACACTCGGCACCTGTTTGACATTTTTTATGCATTTAGGCAAACCTAATATAAGAGAGAATTTAATAATAACATTAATAATAATCATGCTGAGATTTCACTCATTTTCCCTCCTTTTACGAAAATACTAAAGACATTTTTTTCCTCCTTTCGAAATGCCCCCCCAAAAAAATTCCCACTCCCTTTCAAAATAAGTTCGAACTGCTTTCCCTTTCAGGTCAATCACAAACCTGAGTTTGGCCTCCCTCCCTATTAGCTTCAGTCTTCCATCAAATTGTCCCGAATCTCAGTTGGTTTTCTGATACCTCATTCGAGTTTGGGATTTACCCTATGAGCTCTTCATAGAGAACATTGAATAAGAACCGAAAGTGCAGCCCAATCTGATGACCATCTTGGCCTAGCTCAGTGTCAAGATTCACAACCTTCAAACTGAGGTCCATGAGATACAGTGTCACTTGGCCCGAATTCTCGAAGAACTCTAGTCTCTTTCCTCATGCCATGGGTCTCAAAAGAGTATCATCATGCTTTGCTCGCCCCTCTTGCTAATATACCACAACCAGCTCAGCTCTATATCCCTAACTTCGCCCAACCATGGTCTAACATGCCAGTACCCACAGATTCTAAGGAGGAAGAAATGAACAAGGTTAAGGAAGACCTCAAGTTATTGTCAAAAAAGTTTGACCAAGTCAAGGTATCAGGGAACTACATGGACTAGATCTATATGTCTCCATATCCCAAAGTCAGACTGCTAAAAAAGTTCAAGATGCTAGACATCGAGAAGTTTGGTGGAAGTGGACCCCCAATTATTCACCTTCCAAGCTATAACCTAGCCATGACTCTCTGTGGTGACTCTGAAGAGATAATGGCCCATATATTTCAAGTGAGCTTGAGAGAAAGTGGACTTCGTTGGTTTATGTCCCTTGAGTAATCCAGAATCCATGGATAGGAGGATATCGCCGGAGAATTCATGTCATAGTACAAATACAATTAAGAGGCAAAGGTTACATGTCGAGATCTAAATCTTCGTAAGTAGAACCCTGGGGAAACAGTTAGTAGCCTCACAGGAATGTGGAGTGAGAAAGTTGCTACCATGACCAACAGACCCTCAGAGGAAAAACAAGTCAGTATCATGAAGAAGAACTTCTGATCACATATTCGAGCATCCATGGAAGGATAATATTACCCAAACTTCCGATACCTTCGAGAGGCTGGTGTAGGAATTGAGGAAAGCATTGCTAATATTGATTCTGAGCTGAAGAAAGTAATCGGGCAATTCACTCCCCAAAAATGTGAGAAGCCCCCAAGTGCTACAATCTCAACCATCAACAACATCTCCCAACCTACTACCTCTTGGGCACCAGAAAGTTTACCTAACCCAATCAAGAAAGAGAACATTCAGCTTCATGATCCCCTGTCAAAAGTATACCGAGCCTTGCTAAGTCACAACCACATCAAACCCTTTGACCCTAGTCCAATACGAAGTAAACTCCCTAAAAACTTCAAAGTCAATGCATATTGTGATTTTTGCCAGTATGCCGGCCATACTAACCTACCAATGCTTTCACCTTCGAAATGTGATCCAAGATTTAATTGACCGGGATATGATCGCCCCACCAACTAATCCTAAATCCAACACCATTAATAACCCACTTTCAACCCATGAAAATGACATCTTTCTTGAGAGTGACCCAAAATTTGATCCATCTACGAAAATTGTGCCCTGTAAAGTACCCATCATATCCGTAATCTCACCCAAACTTCTTAAAGTTTGCCTGTATTTTCTCCTACACCCTACCTACCTCACTAACCAATCTTTGTCACTCCTCACAAGGGCTTGTATTGTTGTTCGTACCTAGTTTGAAGGGAAGGATATGGAGTTACCTACTATAATGAACCAACTCTTGGAGTTTAGGGTGAAATTAATCGCAAACATGACTGTCGATTATTGCAAATTCAGTGGCTTATTCATTGAATCCCATAAATAGGCTCGGGAGTGACATGATTGGTTGGTACCCATTGATGAAGTCATTATAGATGATGTAGTGCATAGTATTGATGAGCTACTAACCACTTCGAAACTCTAGGGATGGTTAGTCCCTTCACTCTTGGACCTCCCCATTGAGTGGGAAGATCTGTACAATGACGCCCTTATGGTTATTGAATGCATTGATTTCTTTTGGAAAAAGGATACAGTCGCCATCATATGGGGAGATGACTTTGACACCTTAGATGACGAGCCCAATCAGAAAGATACCAGACTAGTAGCCAGTTTGTGCGAAATGATATCCTTCGAAGATTTATTAGGGAAATCAACAAGGTAGCCATTTATTTAAAAATGGATGAAGACGGGATTCCTATTCCTCCACACCTTTGTAAATCACATAACTAGATCAAGGAGATACTACAAAGATCCAATTTCTCGTGTGATGGAGATAGATAAGGGAAAGGAGTTAACGAAGAACTTCACATGCCTCAGATGACCATTAAAGGAAGTAAAGTCCTTGACCAGCTCAAGAAAACCCAATCCAATATCACCTTATGGGGGATTTTCATGTCCTCCTAGTTGTATCGCAATGCTCTAATAAAACTCCTAATCGGGCCTACAGACTCTCCTTCCCCTACTCCCAAAGAAATCGTGAACATAGTTACTCCCTTGCTCCTTTTCCAAAGAAGAGATACCAAATATCAACCCTGACCACAATTATTCCCTCAACATATCCATTGCAGTGTTGGAAATGACTATCCCACTCTCACTTGTTGATAACGGATTTGACCTCAATGTTTTCCCTCTGAGCACCTTCAATTGCTCGGGCTTGAAAGTTAGTGATCTCACTCTCACTTTCGTCGTTGTGCGTGCTTACGACAATACCTGCCAAGAGTTAATGGGGTCCATAAAAATCATAAGGGGCTCTCCCTATTAATTCCTTCACTGAGTTCCAAGTTATTAACATACCTACACATTTTAACGTTCTTCTTAACTGTCATGGGTCCATTTTATCTCAAGAGAAACTAAAATTCTTCGCCAATGGACAGGTTATCACCATCTTGGGGGATGATGACTATTCAGAATCCGCCAGTACTAGTTACCCGATACTAGAGATCCAGCATGGGATAAATGACATGATCCTATCTGACTTCAGAGTTGACCCACTTCCTCTTCTAGCAGGAGATTGTTTCAAAGATCGAGTCTATCCGGAACACAACCCTCACGGCAATGTCAATGATTCAGATGTTTAAGAACATGCACTTCATGCCCGGAATGTGTCTAGGACGATGCCAGAAAAGGATCTTTGAGCCCATAGTCCTGAAAGAGGCCTTTTCCCCAGTGTCTTAGGCTATCAAACCTCACCAGAAGAACTTAAAGCCCTCTGGTGACAACGTCCAAGAAGAATCTCGAAAGAAAACAAAAGAAAACTATTTCAAGAGGCTTTTTGAATGTAAGGTTTATTAAGGATGGTGAAGATTTCCCTTCATGCATCTTCCTCGGACCATGGCATGACCACGTTGAAAAGAAGATGAAACCGGGGCTAGAAATATTCTTTGAAGACAACAACCCTTAGGTCATCGACTACCAGTATGAAGTTCAACCTCCCACTGAAAAAGTTGTGACAATTATCGAGGATTTTGAGGAAAGTTATTTAGAGGACTCATTCTACCTGCAGACACTGGGGCTAAGTCTCTTCATGTTCCAATTAGATACCGTGTCGTCAAACCTATTTACTCATATCAAAGATGCTGACATGCCTCTCCTCAATTAGAATGCCATGCTTTTCTAACCTACCTAGACTCAAGTCGAACCTCCTATCTACCCATACAAATCTCTTCATCTGTTGTTGTTGTTTTATTTTCTGATATAAATATAAATGAGACCCCGTTTAACGAGGTTCTGAATGTCTTTTTCCCAAAAATGAAATAAATAAAAATTTTGAGCATCTTGTTCTGCCTTACATTAATTGTCTTGTTATAATCAAACTTTTGATGATGATAATGATTTTCCAAATGAACTATTCATAACTGATATTAATAAGGAGAACAATAAATAACATAACTGTGTTCAAATTAATGATGATGAAACTATTATTATTAATCTTGGCTCTAGTAGCCATCAGCGTGAGATTAGGATATGGTCCACCATTAGTGAGCATGAGCATGAGCATGCACAATTAAAGGAACTAATGAATGAATTCGTGGACATCTTCGCATGGACCTATGATGACATGCTCGATATTAACCCTGAAATATCTCAACACGAGATCCCAACATTCTCGGAATGCAAACCCGTGACAAAGAATCTACGAAAGCTCTACATCGAATGGTCGCTCAAATTAAAAGAAGATTGGTCAAACAACTGAACATAGGTTTCATTCCCATAGTAGAATATCTTACATAGATCGCCAACATCATCCCTATGATGAAGTTAGGAGGAAAAGTCAGCATGTGCTTCGGCTATCAGGATTTGAATAAAGCATCCCTGAAAGATGATTACCCCTTACCCAACATCGACATGATCCTAGATAACATGGATAGCCAAGGCCTTAAATCATTTATCGATGTATTTTCTGGATAAAACTAGATCAAGATGCATCTTGATAATAAGGAGAAAAATGCCTTTGTCACGCCATGGGGAACCTTCTGCTACACTGTTATACTATTCAGACTCAAGAACACCGGGGCTACCTGCCAAAGGGCTTCCACAATCATCCCACATGACCTTATTCATAAAGAGGCTGAGGTTTTTGGGGACGACATGATCATCAAATCAGAGGCTCGGGAAGGTCATGTTACCACCCTTCGTATGTTTTTAGAGCGACTGTGCCAATACCAGATCTGGGTAAACCCATAAAAATTTATTTTCTGGATCACACAAGGAAAATTCTTAGGATTTACGGTCAGTGAAATGGGAATCAAAATAGACCCTGCCAAGCTAAAAGCCATATTTGATATTCCACCACCATGGACGGAGAAGCAAGCATGAGGATTCATGGGAAAACTACAATACATCAGTCGATTCATTAACCAACTGACTTCTATCTGCAAACCCATTTTATAGCTTCTTCGAAAAGATTCTTCTAAATTCTGGAATGAGGCTTTCCAAGAAGCCTTTGACAAAATCAAACAATACCTTAACTGATTCTAGTGCTTATGCCTCCGCAAGCAGGTCTCCCCATCCTCCAATTCTTGATTGTCACAGATACTACATAAGGGGATTTGCTAGACCAATGCATTAAAAAATCTCGTAAGGAAAGAACCATTTACTATGCCCATAAAAAATTAGTCGGGTATGTTGCATATGCAGAAAGCTATGAATGTAAAGATTCGTGTCCAATTACCTTGCTAATTGCCACATGAAAGGAACTGATGTTTGGGTCTCTAAATTCCCAAATGAAGATATTCTCTTCCCTCATTGTCGATAAAATCCTCAGAAAATGGAAAGTCAAAGATGAGAATCTCCTACCCTTCCACACCCACCTAGAAGAGCTAGCCTCCCAGTTCAAATATGTAACCTTCAACTACCTACCTCGTACAAAGAATATCCTAGTTAATGCCTTTGCAATCTTGACCTCCATGGTCGACATGCCTTAGGGAATAACAATGGCCCCTTTCCTGGTTCAAAAATAGGTTATCCCCACAACTTCTACCTCATTGAGATCATCACTAAGGAAAATTCATACATGGTCGGGTTATGGTACTATGGAATTTGGCACCTCCTCAAACATGGTAGGTAACACCAAGATGAAGACAAGAAATACTGTGAGACCCTTGATGAACTAGTTACCCAAAACATCATCTGTGATAAAGAACTTTTTAAAAGAAACTTTGATGGAACCCATTTTCATTGCATAGAAGGGGATATCATTAAAGGAATAATGTAAAAAATCCATAGTGATGAATGTGGTCCCAACATGAACGATCATATGCTTGCCAAGAAGATCATCCGTCAAGGGCGCTACTAGACCACCATGGTTTAAAATTGCATAGACTATGTTCCCGGATGCCTCAAATGCCAGCAGTTTGCTAATCTCCAACACTTGCTTCCTTGAGAACTGTATAATATGACCTATCCCCATCCCTTCTCCACCTGGGGCATTGACATCATAAAAAGGATACTCTTAAAGCTTCTAACAGTCATAAATTCATCATAGTGGAAATTTATTACTTCACCAAATGGGTTAAATATGACTCATATACAATTTTGAATGGCAAGAAAGTGGCCAGATTTATCAGTAAGAGCATTATTTATTGGTATGGGGTTCCCTATGATTTAGTATAATATAATGGACTCCACTTTCAAGTCATGGTCGGTCGACGAGTACGGGAATTAGAGACATAAATATTCTCTCGACCCCAAATCAATGGTGTTGTCGAAGTCACTAACAAAAGACTTAAAACCATTATTAGAAAGATAATTTAGGGTTATAGATATTGAGCCGATCGAATCCCATATGCCCTCTGAGGCTACTGCACTTCAATCAGAATGCGTACTAGGGATACCCCTTATTATCTAGTATACAACATGGAAGCAGACCTACCTATTGAGCAAGAAATACCTTCCCTACATGTCATGCTCAAAAGTAGGGTCAGCAAAGAAGATTGGCATCAAAGCTGCTATAAGAATTCTCACTGTTGGATGAAAAGACACTTAAGGCTCTACAACTTATACAGAGGAATCATCGTTGGATAGCATGGTCATTCAATCGAAAAGTCAAGGACCGCGGTATCCAGGTTGGAGACCTTTCCCTCAAGGAGATCGTAGAACCCGTTTGGTACCCCAGAGGGAAATTCAAACCAAATTAGAGTGGTAACTACATTGTTAAGAAAATATTGTCACGTGGAGCCATCATGCTTACACACCTCAACAAAGAGTAAATGGCACGTCTAGTTAATCTGGACTACAAGAAATTTTACCCTTAGTCCGAAATCTCGGCGCGTTATGACTTTTTTCATCCCCATCTATTCTGAATAGAATCTCTTTATTTCCTCCAACCTAGAACTATGTCGGACCCGATCCTCTCAAAACATTTTCTTTAAAAAATAAAATTATGAAAAAATTTCAAAACCCCCAGAGGTACATATGGAGCCCATACGCCATATATGATCACGGTCCCTTTCTTTTTACAAAAAATACTATCCTTCTATATCCTTTGATAACGGCAGTCCATCTTATCATTTACATTAATAAAATGATTATGTAGGCCTTAGCGATTGGTAACGATAATTCAAATGCAAAACTCATCAAGAGGCATAACAAAATATGATCAAAATCATTTTTATTTTTAATAAAGGAATACAACCGTTACATGAAGTATCAGTAAAGGGAGCTAAAATAGACCACATTTTTTTACTAACAAAACCATCTTAAAGAAACCTACCTAATCCCTACGAGCTTCATAAAATTTATCCCTAGCCCCACTAAAAAAACCAAAATTACATAAAACAGAAATTATCCCATCTCCACAAAATGTTACCTCAGCTTCACAAACATTGTCCTCAACTGCCACACGTCCCCACTTCATCGTGATTCCCTTCCCCTGACGGTCCCTAAGTCTCCCACTCCTGGTTAACACTCCTCCATATGCACTCCATGGAGTGATACACCCTGCGATTTTTGGACAAAAACCACAACAGCCTCCTATGTGGTGTCGAAGGTGATACGACACCTTTTCCCAGTCTCTTCCTCCATAATATTCTCCATAATCCGCTTCCACGACCACTTCAAGTAGTCCCCAAACACATGCTAGGTTCCTCTTGTAAATTATGATGGACGGATATACGGTCGGTGGTACTGCCACAAAGAACCTAGTATCACCCATTATGATTCAATCAAGTATCCACTAGGAAAAAGTTTGTTAGGCAAGGAGGCACTATTTTCTCTGACTTAGCTCACGCAGAAGCAGCCAAAGGAAATAAAAGTAGGTCTGATGGAGGAAAACTATCCGCGAATACCGATACTCTCCTAGCGATAAAATAGGTTACATGTCTCCCCACCATGGAACCGACTAATGAAGACACAGGGCTCCATGATCCATAAACCATTTGACCCAGTTCGTTATTGATGGGCCAAAACTGATAAAAAATCCGAACAAAAAACTAGTCCCACCCGCCAAGGGGTATACAAAATGAGCCGCCAAGCAAAACCTCTCTACAAGCCACATGAACAACATCACTGGGCTTTACCTAAGAAAATCATAACGACCCTCTTTACAAGCATGGATACCATTCAGGGTCCCCGCCAGCTTAACCACTATAGGACTATGGTGGTAAGACATCCGTCTTATTATCGTAACCACATAGGGATCAGTTGTCAAGTCCCCTGTCACTAGTAATAACCTCTCAGTCAGGCCCAAAGGAACAACTCCAGGAAAGCCAGCATCTTCAAAGCCCCTCTAACGCACCGAATTCAAAACCACTGAAAGATAAATAGTCCCTCCATAAAATAAATGTCGAGCTACCAAAGGGGAAATATGGAGCAACTCTACCAGAAAAGCCTAAGGAGTACGAGAAAAATCGAGAATAGTTATCGCAGTACTGGGGATAATGCCCAATATTGCTAGGAATTCCTTATTGGTATGACATGCCTCATCCATGCCAAAATAAATTATCCTTTGGGTACAAAAATTTTACCACCGCTACTAGCAAGTTCCAGTCTATGGCCTGATTACGCCAAAGAGAAACCTGACGCAAGTTGAAAGTATCGTAGTCAATATTATAGAGGTACAAGGCCTCTAAGACTTCAAGATGAGAAGAGAATTATTTGTACGTTTGAAGATCCATTTGGAGAATAACGAAACAAAGACAAAGATAAAATATGGGTGTTGCTGAGAAAACACACTCCATACACTTTCCTTTTACCCCTAAAAATCCATGCAAAAAATAATTTTTTTAGAATCTCGTTTAACCTTATGTCCTAGAGAAGTACACAAGTGTGAAATAAATTGAAATCAAAGCTAAGGAGTAATTTGACTTGACCCCTCTGCCGATAAGCTGGTCAAGGGGTATGCTGATCAGCAACCCCTCTTTTGCCCAAAAATAAATTTCCAAAAACACATTTTACGGTATGGATCACCCCATGCACGAAGGGCTCTATGTCCCCTTTACAACGGTTCACCCCATGCACAAATAAGCCTTACGGTACGGATGAACGACCCATTTTACCCCGAAGGGTCATCGAGTGCTTTTGAGATCCATTTGACCTCAATCCACTCTCCAAACCATATGAAGCTAAATGAAATATCGAATGTCATTTAATACCCTTTTCAATGGTCCATCCCATGCATGAATTGATCCTACAATTCGAATGAACGATCCATTTTCCTTCAAAAACTTCTTATCTAATGACCAACGACCACTTTTGAGCCCAATTTAACCTCGGTAAACTCCCAAACCCAAGAGTGTCTCAATGGATTATTAAACGTCTCTGAATAACCTTTCCAATAGTCCACCTTATGGATAATTCTAACTTATAATTTGCATTTTACGGTCATTTTTTTTAAAACCTGTTCCGGACTGCAAAATGGAACCCTAAGGACCATGTTTATCGGCAGTGTACCTGAGGTGCTATGCACTTAGTCATGTCAATACCCCTACCGATCGGCTGTCCCTTTGTCCTTATAAATAAAATCCATGACCTTATTTCCAAAGACACCCCTGAACACCTGTCTCAGCAATTTAGAGAATATTCTCTCGAATTCAGAGATATTCCCTTTCCTAAAAAACTTATTTTCCCATATTTCATTCCATCACTTTCTTACCTCACTTGGTAAAGTCTCCCACCTCTCAAATCTCTTTCATGCTATTGTAATATCAGCATATCTACATACAAGATCAACGTTAAGCGTTCATAAGGAGGTCCAATTCCCCATCATTTTCTCTAATTCTCTCATTTTAGTATTATTTGGTTCGTTTCTACTTTAGCATTTTTGTTTCATTACATCACATATATTAATCTCAAAACCTTTATTAGTATTTCCACATACTCTATTTTCACAAAAGATATCCAAAGATAAGAAAAAGAGGGGTTATCTATAAATTCCAAAAGATATATTCTCATCACAAATTCTTACGCTTAAAACAAATTTTTCTACACACATACATCAGAGAAATCCTCCGTTTGGATTTATAGATTCAACCCCACTGTGTGTTATCTTTCAACTACGTGAACTTTGATGCCTCATGGGCTACATAGGCGTCTTGAGTTCATCCCGAGATTTGAGTCCTCATTTATGCATGTTTATATGTTTCCCTCTTATCACACACACACACACACACACACACACACATATATATATATATATATATATATATATATATATATATATATATATATATATATATATATATATATATATATATATTCTATATGAGTTAATATTCTTACATGCTTGTGTTTCTTCTGATAAACACATTGAGAACACTCTATGTGGTTGACTTACTTAAGTCTGTGCCTTATACGAGTTCCAACGAGTTTGGATATGGTAGAAAAATTCTTTATAATTTTAAAGAGCAATACCCTCTCAAAGCTTCCATGCTTCAACAAGATCAAAAATTCCAAAAACCTCCAATATCTACCAAAGGGAAGAATTCTTGAAACCCTGAACACATAACAGGACACATTTCATGCATATA
Source organism: Sambucus nigra (assembly GCA_949130495.1). Classification (NCBI taxonomy): domain Eukaryota; kingdom Viridiplantae; phylum Streptophyta; class Magnoliopsida; order Dipsacales; family Adoxaceae; genus Sambucus; species Sambucus nigra. The sequence goes on from OX422209.1 coordinate 330,464,131, forward strand.
GATGTTAATATGTGTTCAAAAGGTTTTAAATAATAATTAGGAATTTTTTTTAACACCCATTTTAAACATTTGTAAATCATTTAAAATGATTTTTGAATTTATTGAAATTATGTTTTTTAAAGTGTTAGGGTTAAAATTGAAATATTATTTCTCCCAAAAACTATGTCAAGGTAGAATGTCAAACTGCTTGAAAATTTTGTGGGAAAAATTTATATTAATGAAATAACATAACACACATTTTAATTCAATCAGATCTCAACACGTGTGTGTACACCGTGACCAAGTGTAAATTCTTCTGAATTTAGCCCCTTAATTTAGTGATTTTAATATCTCGAACAAGGTAATTGAATCAGTTTTAGTCCATATCACTCTATTGTTTGTTTCTAACAACATTCCCTAGTTTTTGTGTAATTGTGATGAAGTTTTCAGGAATGGGATGCAAGAAAGGAAAAGAAGAAATCAGAAGAAACATAAAAGGGCAAAAGAGTAAAATTCCACTCAAATGTCAAAGTGAAGTTGAAGAGCATGAGTTCACAAGAGCATAGGAAGAAACGACACCCAAATCGGAGTTCTATTACAAAAGTTATGGCCAGTCAAAGTTGCAAGGAGAATGTCAACAAGGAAGAAAATTGGACCGATCCGAGGTAAACCGGACCGATCCGAAATGATCCAAGTCCAGTAGACCCCGGATGGATAGTAAACCGATGGAGAGGAAATCCGGACCAATCTGACTAGGACCGGATCGATCCGATAAAAATAAAAAATTCGATCCGGTGGATACCGGACCGATCCGAGGGACCATGCGAAATCCTGGCATTAATTATGCAGTTAAAGCAATGCAACTCTTGTGGAAACTTGTGCGTCAAGCACATTGGCTGCCAATCTCGATCCTTTGTGCTATAAAAGCCCAAGCCTTACATCATTTTAGGGAGCTAGCTAGAGAGAGTTGTTAGGGTTTACTAATTTGAGAGTTCTAGAGAGAATCAGAGTCTGAATTTTAGGGTTAAATTTACTATTCTTTTAAGAATTTTTAGGAGCACCAGTTTGTAAAAATTATGAATTCCAATTACTTTCTTGTTGCTGAATACAAGTAAACTCATTCTATTCTCTAGTTTTATTATTTGCAATTTACTTACAATGTTTTGTGGATCCATAATTTTATATATGAATTTGTTCTTTAATCAAATCATGAGTAGCTAAATTCCTAAGGCTTGGGGTACATGAACTCAATCCAATGCAAATTATCTAGGTAGAAAACAGAGGTTAAATTAAAATATTGATTGAATCGTGAAAGAAAATCATACAAACTTTGTCAATCTTTTAATCTCTCTTGCCCTAGGTACTTGAGATGTTTAAGAACGCTTTGCGAGTATGATTTATCATTCACCGCTTTATATTGACCTTTGATTCCGTATGGTGCGGGCTTGAACCTCATATACGTAATGCTTAGAATCTATAAAGACTGGATCTAGTCAATAGTTTTAATTTACAATTCTGGTATTCTATAAGATAATTTGTTAAGGATTGAGGGATTGTACCCTACCCTATTTTCTCCCATTTGTCAGACCTAAATCTGTTTGTAATTTTCAGTTTGTGTTTGTAAATTAAAGTGTTAGTAGTTCACTATAAATTTTCCCAATCCTTAATCATCTTTTTGTTTCTTTTGAGAAATCATTTCCAGATTTAATAATTTTTCTGGTTATTACTTGGCAATTTCGATCCCTGTGGATACGATCCCGATTTACCGGGTTACTACTTGATCGACAGGCTTGCACTTGAGCCTAGAGTGAACGCACTTTTGAGACAAATTTTAAGTCGCTTCAAGTTTTTGGCACCGTTTCCTGGGAAATTTTAAGTCGCTTCATCTTTTGTGTGCTTATATGCAAAATTCATCTCCCACCCAAATTCACGAAAATCCTATTGCCGAAGCAAGTTCTGAAAATTCTGAGTCTTTACCTTTTTGGGTTCTACCTCCTTCGCCTAATAATTCCATCACAAGTAGTTCATTGAGTCAAACCCGGAGTGAGTATTCTGAACCTTTCGGTAGCGATATGTCGGATCATGGTAGTGTCGGTGTTGGTGCTGAAGAGGATGAGATACCATATCTTCCTATGAAAGATTTGTTATTTCTGGATAGAACTGTTATCCCTGGTTGAATTTTACTCCCGTATAATGCCGGTCAGTTCCACTTTCGGAATGGTATGATCTAAATTCTTCCTACATTTCATGGGATGGATTCTGAAAAACCATATCTCCATCTTAGAGAATTTGAAGATACGTGTGAAACGTTTGGTGACCAAGCTTGTCCACAGGATGTGATCCGGTTGAAGCTCTTTCCTTTTTCCTTAAAGGATAAAGCTAAAACTTGGTTATGGTCCCGACCCCTAAATTCTGTGTTATCATGGAAAGATATGCAAACCAAGTTTATATCAAAAAATTTTCCACAACACAAAACCAATTCTGTTAAAGCCCAAATTCAAGCTTTTCGTCAAAATGAGAATGAGGCTTTTGATAAGTGTTGGGAGAGATATCAGGAGTTAGTTAATGCGTGCCCACATCATGGTTTTGCAAAACATCATCTGATTTCATTTTTTCATCAAGGCCTTACTGTAGCGTCTAAACAACTTGTTCAAACCATGTGTGAGAGACCTTTTTGGGAGTTAAGTTCGAGCGATGCTGAGGCTCATTTGAAATATGTGGCAGAAACTACCCAAGCATGGCATACTTCTGATCCCAATAGTCAAAATAAAAATCGACAAGTGTCCAACTTGCCTGCTGCATCCGTTATTTATCACTTGGACAAGGACACTTTGTTGGATAAAAAAATTGACCAATTGGAGAAGAATTTCAGAGATATGCTTGAAGTGCGATTGAGATATGTGTCTGGACCCGTAGAAGGTATGTGCCATTTGTAATGCAGGCCATTCTACCGAAGGATGTCCTACCATTCCTGCATACAAGGCAATGTACACTGAATAGGTTGATGCAATAGGGGGTTTTCGAGGAAATTATAATGCACAGTAAGGTAATGCATATAATCAATCGTGGAGGAATCCTGGGTTCAATTATGGACAACCCCAAGGTGGGATGGTTCCTAACCCACATATGACTTTACCACCACCTCCACAATTTCAGCAAGTAGCTCCTCCAATTCCAAATCATATGCAGGTGCTTCCCCTGGTTCGTATGTAGCTCCACCTAGGAGATCTCTTGAAGATAATTTCAATCAATTCATCCAATCCCAAAAAGAGAGAGATGCTAAATATGATCGAATGTTCGTTGAAATGCATACTAACATCTCTAGGTTGCAATATGCGGTGAACACTCAAGAGAAGGGTAAACTTCCAGCCCAAGGCCAAAGACCTCCTCTTCAAGGTCAATCCACAGTTGGTTCCACATCATCGAATTTGCAAGAACAATGTCAATATGTTACTACTCTTCGTAGTGGCCGCGTGATTGATCTATCACCAAAGCTTCCAAAGGTGAATGATGATGGAGTTGAACCCGAAATTTCTAAGGAATCTGAAACTCCCGAGTATGTAGAACCTTCCTTAGAAAAGGAATTGAAAGATGAGGAAGTTGAACCTGAAATTGAAGTCAAGTTGCCAACCGTTGCTCCATTTCCTCAACGCTTAGAGCCACCCATAAAAGGAGCTTCGCGTACCGAGGTGTTGGATGTGTTGAAGCAAGTAAAATTTAACTTGCCGTTCCTTGATGCTATTCAACAAATTCCAGCACATGCTAAGATTATCAAAGATCTTTTGACTGTCAAACAACGGCTTAAGGTAAATAAGATTGTTTTCTTGGCACAAAATGTGATCTCGGTGCTTCTCAATGATCTTCCACCAAAATTTAAGGATCCAGCAATTGGGCTCTATCCCATTTTATGGTTAACGAGGGCGTAGTTTTAGGTCACATAGTCTCATCTAGAGGAATTGAAGTTGATCGAGCAAAAAATGATGTAATAGCTGAGTTACCCCCGCCAAAATCACTTAAAGATGTGAGGTCCTTTCTAGGCCATGCTGGATTTTATAGAAGATTTATCAAAGACTTTAGCGCCATCGCTAGATCTTTAAGTAATCTTCTTATGAAAGACACTCCATTTGAGTGGAATAAATCATGTCAAGAAGCTTTTGATAGACTTAAAAGCATGATTATTTCTGCTCCTATCATGCAAGCTCCGGATTGGTCACTTCCCTTTGAGCTTATGTGTGATGCAAGTGATTACGCGATTGGGGTTGTTCTTAGACAGAGGAAAGACAAGAAAGCTCATGTTATTTACTATGCTAGAAGAACATTATCTGGCCCTCAGCTTAATTACACTACCACAGAGAAAGAGTTACTAGAAGTCGTTTTTGCTCTCGAAAAATTTCTTGTTGGGTCGCCTATTGTTTGCTTCACTGATCATTCGGCACTGAAATATCTCTTGAGTAAAAAAGATGCCAAACCCCGTTTAATCAGGTGGATCCTACTCTTACAAGAGTTTAATCTCTCGATTAAAGATAAGAAAGGAGTAGAAAACGTCGTCGCTGACCATTTGTGACGCCTATCGTCCGACGTGCCTATTGATCCCATTCCCATAGACGAGTATTTTCTTGATGAAAATTTATTTGCTACTTCTTTTCTCCCTTGGTTTGCGAATTTAGTCAATTACCTTGTCACTAGAGTTCTTCCATCCAATTGGAATCCGCAAGAGAGAAGAAAGTTCATTACATGGTAACACATGTTCTTTTATGATGATCCATATTTGTTTAAGTATTGTGCTGATCAAATCATCCGGAGATGTATACCCGATGAAGAAATCTAAGGGGTAATTCGATTCTATCATTCGGAAGCATGTGGAGGTCATTTTTCTAAAAATAAAACTGCTGCAAAAATCCTTCAAAGTGGTCTTTATTGGCCCACAATATTTCGGGATGTGAATGCTTTATGTAAATCATGCGATAGATGCCAAAGAATGGGTGCTATTACTCGTCGTGACATGATGTCATTAACCCCAATTCTAGTATTCGAATTGTTTGATTGTTTGGGTATTGATTTCATGGGCCCATTTCCACCTTCTTTTGGTTTTCTATACATCCTCGTTGCTGTAGATTACGTCTCCAAATGGGTTGAGGCGATAGCTACAAGGACGAATGATAGCAAAGTGGTGATAAAATTCATTCAAGAAAATATACTTTCTCATTTTGGTATGCCTAAGGCCATAATCAGTGATAATGGATCTTATTTTTGCAATAGGCCTATGGAGAAACTAATGAGGAAGTATGGCATTGTCCATAAAGTTGGAACAACTTATCACCCTCAATCGAATGGCCAAGACGAGCTTGCTAATCGGGAAATCAAAAATATCTTGGAAAAGACGGTCGATCCTAATAGGAAAGATTGGTCTATCAGATTAAATGATGCGCTTTGGGCCTATAGAACCGCATATAAGAATCCCCTTGGGATGTCCCCATTTCGATTTGTGTATGGCAAATCTTGTCATCTTCCGGTTGAGATCGAACACAAAGCATATTGGGCTATCAAAAGGGTGAACTTCAATATGGATAAAGCCGGTGAAACAAGGAAACTTTAGTTGAATGAGTTGGAAGAAATACGCATTGATACGTATGAAAGTGCTAAAATATCTAAGGACCGAATGAAATGAGCTCATGACAGAATCATTCATAAGAAAGAGTTTCATTCGGGACAAAAAGTACTTCTCTACAACTCGAGGTTGCACTTGTTTCTCGAAAAATTGCGGTCAAGGTGGTCAGGTCCATTCATTGTGAAAGAAGTATTTCCCCATGGAGATGTTGAACTCATAGATGAAAAAGGGGGAAATACATTTAAAGTTAATGGGCATCGTCTCAAGCCCTATTTGGAAGCAATTGACAAAGAAGCCGACACAATCTGGCTGTCGGACCCCATTTGTGGGGATTGATTGAACAAAGAGAGGTGAGGTCGTCGCACCCCCGACATGTATGGGGTGATTGTAGTACATAGGAGTCTTAGGATTGAGTCAGTCCCGGGGTTGAGAATCCGAAGGGTGAGGGGTGTTTGGTTTTCGATGAGCATTGAGGATAGTCTGAAGTGTGAGTACTGGAAAACTCATGTTTGAAAGAGAAAATAGAAGAATTTTTGGAGAAAAGAAGAGAGAGGAAGAATTTAAAAAATCAGCAGACCGGATTGGTCCGGTCTGATATTAAAAGAATCGATCCGGCCAGGAGGATCGGTCCAGGTGAATTAAGAGAACCGATCCGGTAAGGCGGATCGGTCCGGTCCCAAAACCGGATCGGTCCGGTTGTTTGCAGAATTTCATTTCCCAAGGGACACCTCTTCGATCCACACCTCTTCACTTCCCCCAATCCATTTACTTCCTTCAAAAATTCATCCCAATTCATCCACCCTTTCATTCCCTCCAAATTCACACTCACCCACTATTATTACACCCATCAACCTACCCATTTTCTTTACACCTACACCTACACTTACCTTCTCTTCTCCATTACTGTTTCCATCCTCCATATCCATGGCTGCTCCTCAGAAGTATACCTCCATTGAAGTCCTTCCCGACGGACATGGAGAGTACCGTTCCCGCCGCGAAGCAAATTGGTGCCATAGGTTTTTCAGCCCTACCCGAAAAATTCATATCGAACGTCAAGTGTTGTGGGACCAAATGCCCAATTCTGTCACAACCCTTTTCCTGTCACGGGGCTGGTGTCGTTTCTTCAACGAACCTTATGTGGCAGTTTGGCAAAATGAAGTGCGTCAGTTCTACGGATCTCTTGTCCGTACCGCTGACTTTGAATCCCAAGCTTATGTGGATTCCATCCCTATCCCATTCTCACTTGACCTTGTGGCACGAAAGCTAGAGTCTTTTAGTGTGATTACTCCAGCCAAGTTTGATTATCCGGGTCCCGATCCCGTTCTCACCAAAGAAGTTTGTATCTCGAGGATCCATCCCGGTGCGGTTTGGAATTCCGAGACATTTCCCGTCGGTCGCTTATCCGACAAGGAACGATTTACTTTTCATATCGTTTGTGCCAATATTCTGCAAATCTCCAATGATTCAGCGATGAGGCCGCGCCAAGCTACTATGATGTATCATTTGTTCGACCCTGTGACAGTGATCAACTTAGCCCGGACCTTTTACACCGATATCATTTTTGTGCCCTATGACAAAAAGGGTCGCGCCCATCTTCCTTATGGTCACCTCATTACATCCATGCTTCGGGATGATGGGATAGCACCACCGTAAGATCTTATCAACTTGCCCAAGACATTAGGGCAAGAATCCCGCACTCGTAGTGAAAGACAAATTCAGCTCGTCCGCGCAAGACGCGGTGGCGATTCGAGTGAAGAGGAGTCCGATGAGGAGAAGGACGTCGTTGATGATGACGTTGCGATGGAGGAAGGTGAGGAGGAAGAATATGACAAGACTGCTGATCCGGATTATGTTCCGGTTGGTACGGGATTGACTGAGCGCGTTCTCTCCCTTGAAACGCGTTTTGACGCGTATGTGTCCTCCTACGAGAGGGACACGAGTTTGGTCCTGCGTATGCAGGCCGACTTGTATCGTCTTCAGTTGGGACCCGAGGCCCCTCTTCCTCCTTACTATTATAATCCCTATGATCCTGCTGCTCCCAGTCCTTCCCATCCCCCACCCGCCCCTTAGGATGCCCCTATCCCCTTTAGGATTTTTTATAGCTATTTTTTTTCTTTTTGCTTACACAGTTGTGTCACAGTTTGCTTGTAATCTACAGTTTTAGTATGTTATTTGTTTGTCTTATTTATCGCACTCTTTATGTTGTCTTCTTTATCTCTCTCGTCCATTTGATTGCGGACAATGCAAATCACTAAGTTAGGGGGGATGACAGGTGCGTATTCATAAAAGTTCGCATATATATAAAATAAAAAATAAAAAAAAATTGAAAAATGTTGAAAAGCCAAAAATATTTTTGTTCAAAATAAATAAAAATTGGAATTTAAAATTTTCAAAAATGTCACCTTTATTCTATTTAAAGTCTCAAATTGTTAACAATCAAAATGCACTAAGCCAAAATTGACCAAAGATGGAAATTGAAAGAAAATTGACGACTTTACGAATAAGTGTGGAGATTAGTCCAACCCGGTGAGATTTCGAGCCTTTCAATTTTTTATGAGTTTTTAAATCAATCCGAGTTTATGATTAACTCAAAGTTCTTTTCAGCGTTTTAATAAGTCGTTGATGATCTCAATCCTTTATTTTGATCGATTATGGGAAATGTGTGAAATGTTGTCTCGAAATTCGTGCTAAATATATCTCTAAACTCAATTAATCTCGAGATGCATATGGTAATGTGATTAGCAATTTGGACAGTGAAGAAGGCCCTCGTTTATTATCCAAAAATATTAGCCATAAAAAGTTGTGAAAAACAAAATTATCCCTTTGCAACCCAAGTTGAGCCTAATAAAATATTTCCCTTTCGTTTGATAACCCGAAAAACCCAAATAGCCCGGAATTATGAAAATTGAGAAAATTCATCAAGTCCAAATTGTGCAATAAAAAGGGGCAAGGAAAAAAAATAGTAAGAAAAAAAGAAGAAAAAAAAATGAAAAAAAATGAAAATAGAAAAAGAAAGAGAAAAATGAGCAAATGCCCGAAAAAGCACTAATGGACGTTATAAGGACATTTTCCAATTCCGAACATTCCGTCCATTCCCAATTTTACCCTTTACACTTTTTAACCCGAGAAGTCCTAACCGAGTCCGAATGGCGAAATTAATTACTGCATGGAGAGATAAGACATGAATAGATAATATGAGATATTAAATGGTGTGAACTAGAGATGATGTTTCCCGTTTCCTAATAACTTTACTCCGATGATGAGATTTTTCACCATATATTTCCTTCTTTTCAATTTTGTATGCGTGAATTTGTGTCCATTATATTTACTCTTTATATCATGCATACCGAGAGAAAATAGCCACAATCCGAGTGATTCGTTTGTGAGTGCATCCGTAAGAATTTGAATCAAAATGAATTTTCGGAAAGTAACGTAATGCTCAATCGGTGGAAATTGGAGGTTTAATTTTTGGCTTTACACACACACACTATGGTTTGAGACATTTGAATATGAATTTATGGTGATTATTTTTCGAAAAGTTTAAATTGTACAATTTTTAGGTATTTTGATATTTATTTGAGTCAATAAAGAATTTTGTGGGTATATTCACTGCAAACCCTCACGAGACAAGACTCGTCCTACTAGGGTAACCTAGAGGTTTAAAGGCTTGTTGCATATGCTAAATGCAATCACATGCCTGTGAAAGTGGAATTTTATTTTAATAAAGGGAATTTTCAAGAGTTGAATTTTGGTTAGATTCAGTTACATTGCCCGGGACGTGCAAAGTCCTAAGTTAGGGGGATTTGACCAAGCGTAAATTCTTCTGAATTTAGCCCCTTAATTTAGTGATTTTAATATCTCGAACAAGGTAATTGAATCATTTTTAGTCCATATCACTCTATCGTCTATTTCTAACAATATTCCCTAGTTTTTGTGTAATTGTGATGAAGTTTTCAGGAATGGAATGCAAGAAAGGAAAAGAAGAAATCAGAAGAAACGTAAAAGGGAAAAAGAGTAAAATTCCACTCAAATGTCGAAGGCGACACCAAAAGTGAAGTTGAAGAGCATGAGTTCACAAGAGCATAGGAAGAAACGGTACCCACATCGGAGTTCTAGATCAAAAGTTATGGCCAGTCAAAGTTGCAAGGAGAAAGTCAACAAGGAAGAAAATCGGACCGATCCGAGGTAAACTGGACCGATCCGAAATAATCCAAGTCCAGTAGACCCCGGATGGATAGAAAACTGATGGAGAGGAAATTCGGACCAATCCGACTAGGACTGGATCGATCCGATAAAAATAAAAGAACCGATCCGATGGATACCGGACCGATCCGAGGGAAAGTCGGACCGGTCCGGGCATGCGAAATCCTGGCATTAATTATGCAGTTAAAGCAATGTAACTCTTGGGGAAACTTGCGCGTCAAGCACATTGGCTGCCAATCTCGATACTTTGTGCTATAAAATCCCATGCCTTACATCATTTTAGGGAGCTAGCTAGAGAGAGTTGTTAGGGTTTACTAATTTGAGAGTTCTAGAGAGAATCAGAGTCTGAATTTTAGGGTTAAATTTACTATTCTTTCAAGAATTTTCAGGAGCACCAGTTTGTAAGAAATTCTGAATTCCAATTACTTTCTTGTTGCTGAATACAAGTAAACTCATTCTATTCTCTAGTTTTATTATTTGCAATTTACTTACAATGTTTTGTGGATCCATAATTTTATATATGAATTTGTTCTTTAATCAAATCATGAGTAGCTAAATTCCCAAGGGTTGGGGTACATGAACTCAATCTAATGCAAATTATCTAGGTAGAAAACAGAGGTTAAATTAAAATATTGATTGAATCGTGAAAGAAAATCATACAAACTTTGTCAATCTTTTAATCTCTCTTGCCCTAGGTACTTAAGATGTTTAAGAACGCTTTGCGAGTATGATTTATCATTCACCGTTTTATATTTACCTTTGATTCCGTATGGTGCGGGCTTGAACCTCATATACGTAATGCTTAGAATCGATAAAGACTGGATCTAGTTAATAGTTTTAATTTACAATTCTGGTATTCTATAAGATAATTTGTTAAAGATTGAGGGATTGTACCCTACCCTATTTTCTCCCATTTGTCATACCTAAATCTGTTTGTAATTTTCAGTTTGTGTTTTTAAATTAAAGTGTTAGTAGTTCACTATAAATTTTCCCAATCCTTAATCATCTTTTTGTTTCTTTTGAGAAATCATTTCCAGATTTAATAATTTTTCTGGTTATTACTTGGCAATTTCGATCCCTGTGGATACGATCCCGATTTATCGGGTTACTACTTGATCGACAGGCTTGCACTTGAGCCTAGAGTGAACGCACTTTTGAGACAAATTTTAAGTCGCTTCACACCGCTAGTCACTTTTATGTTTCTTATGTGTCTAAGTTTAGCGATCCATTTGCAACCCTTGGATCATTTTATATCTATGATCTGCATGTCTTTAAACATAATCCCTATGACACCCAAACTAGCCAATTAGCGATAGAATAATAACGGTTCATCCTTATCCCTTGGATTAAGACGTTGATTAGTCAACTCAATCCTAACCCTTGATTACCTTCATCCTTCTCGATCCTTCCAAGTCTAGTATTAAAAGGGCCAATTGGTCAGCCTTAGAGAAGTTTTTGGCATTTCATCTCAATAGAGAGAAAAAAATAAGAGAGAGGTGATAAAGGATAGAGAGAGAGAAAAATAATAGAGAGAGAGAGAGAGAGAGAGAGAGAGAGAGAGAGAGAGAGAGAGAGAGAAACTAGTTCGTATATTGAAACCCTAAATGTTTTTCTATCTAACCAAACACATAACCCTTCCTAAAGAAAACCCTAGATTTGAGAGTAAAGATGTTAAGGGTTTGTGGTGGTGTTGAGGTGTTGGGTTGTGCTGTTTAAAGATCTCTTCAACTGGTATTTCTCTTAGGAACCAACCTTTCTGTAAATCTTATGTTTCTCTTTAAAAAGTGTGAGATCTACAAAAAAGGACATTACATTGAGTATATTAGGTTTCTTTCTATTTTTTTTATCTTGTGTATGTATTGTATATCTTTTATAGATCCAATCTCTATTTTCAAATAATTTTGAAAAAGAGACTTCTGATTTTGTATGCTCTCAGATCTGAAAAGTTTTGTTTCAAAAAATCATATTTCACAGTTTGTGAAATCAGAACATATTCAAAATTCATAAAGTGTTTGAAGTTTGATTTTCAAAACATATTTGATATCTACTTGCATATCATTTAGACTGTATGTAATTCGTAGGAATTTTTTGTCTACATTTGATAGGTGCGAGTTGAATTACTTGCATTTAGTGTAATCACGTCACATCACTTTCAATCTCATACGAACACTTAGATTGTGGTTTATTAGAGAGAAACTATGTTGTTTGTGCTGCTACAACCAAAGGACAAGAAGAAAGAAAGGAAGTTGCTAAAGGGAGATCAAAGCTATTCAAAAGCACCTTTGAGAGTTGGAAAGCTCGTGTAGGTATAATCTCTGACTTAGTCTTAGGATCTTGATACGCATGCTTAGTTCATGTAACCTCGTAATCTATGGTTATTTTTAGCATATTTTTTTTATTTTGTGGCGTAGAGGTCACCGTGGAGGTTTTCCCTAATTTGGGATTTTACCACATTAAAAACCTTGTGTCAAATTTTCTTGATTGTTCTTAACTGCTAATTTGTTTGTTTTCTCACTAAAGAACTAGTATAGGTTTTATTTTAAAAAACCTAAGGAAATATATCTACTAGATCCATCATCCATACTTAAAATCTATTTTACACATCTTGTGTAGTAATGTTTTTTTTTTGTTAAGAGTGTCTCTCAACGAGTTTACTTAAACCTTAACTTTTAGTTAACAATCTAGTAAAAAAGTTTTATTTTCAAGTGGTATCAAAACGGGGTTATCAAAATTATTTTTGATGCTGAAACTCCAAAAATTGTCTTTGAAATCTTTTACTGAAAATCGATGAAAGATTTGAGAAGTTAGGTAACCTTTCCCGTCCACCTCTCTTTGATGGACACAATTTCTCCTATTGGAAAGTAAGGATGGCTGCAATCATTCAAGGAACACTGGGTGATGGAGTATGGGATATGATTGAAAATGGCCATAGACATCCTACTAAGCCTTTATCTGAAACCAACCCTACAAAAGTTAAGAAAAGTTTGAGAGAATTTATTAAAGAAGAGAAAAAGATGTCTCTAGATAATAATAAGGGAAATAATTGCATTTTTATGTCCATTAATGAGCATGAGTTTAAACTTATATCAATCTGCTCTACTTGTAAGGAAACCTGGGACACGTTAATCACCGCCTATGAGGGTGACAAAGGTGTTAAGGCTGGAAAAACCCAAATGCTAGTTCAACAATATAACACATTGATTATAGATGATAACGAATATTTTGATAACTTTTATATAAAGTTAACAGACATTGTGATGAAATTTAATGCTAATGGTATGACCCATTATAGAAAAGAGATCGTGCAGAAAATTCTTAGTTTTTTACCTGCTAAATTTGACAATAAAATATATGCTATAGAAGAAATGGATGACCAAAATCAGACTCTGGAATTTCTTAGAAGTAAATTAAGAACTATTGAAATGGATTTGGAGTATAAAAAGAAAATGATTGCAAAAATAAAAGACCATCTAGATATAATGTTGTTTTCTCATCACAAATTATTGTTCCCAAAATGAATCCAATGTATTTTGGCCCTAACCTAAGTGATGATTGGGATTTAGATCATCTTGATAACCAAATAGCTCTTACGAGAAAGAAATTTCAAAAGATAATCAAGCTTAGAAATTTTTTTGCCTCAAAATAAGGCAAACCAGGCTATCAAGGTCATCAAAATCCCAGACCTCATGAAAGACACAATGGCAAACAGACAAGTGGCAATAATCAAGCCAAAACTGATGTAAAAAATGTGAAGTGTCATCGTTGTGGAAAAATGGGACATTATGCCAATAAATGCATAGTTAAACCAAAAAAAAATGCTAGGGCTAATATGTGTAAGACTTGGGACGCCTCCAGTGAATCTATCCAAGATAAAACGAAGTTAACCTAGTGTGATGAGTCATGCATGTCGTTTTTTGCAAAGATTGTTTACACTGATAATACTGCATGCTTGCCTACTCATGAATCTGTTATGCCTATTGATATTGATGTCATATCTGCTAAAGAAAGTATTATGCCTACTGTTGATGAGAATAAATTGGATGATGCTAGTCTATTACTATGTAGTGTGAATATTGTTAATGAACTAAATATGTGCGTGAGTTCTAAAGAAAAAATTAATGCAACAGCACTGCACACGATTCACCTAGTGAGTCTGACGATGATCTTCTAGATGTTCAAGAGCTATATATAAAAATTCTTAAGAAAAGTGCACAACTTAATAAAATGGTGAAGCTATTAACCGAACGTATTGATTTACTTAAACAGACTATTAGAATGAACACTGGAGACTATACAACATAATGTGTTGTCCATGAGATAGAATCAAAAGAGTTTTCCTTAAAAACAAAAGACTTATATGAGAAAAACTATGTTTTAGAGCAAAGATATAAATCGACTCTAGTTGAACTTGTATAATCAAAGCTAAAAGTTTCAAACGTGTTTAAAAAATGTTTACACTTTGAGACCAAAGCAAAAGCTCATGAGGAAATATTTTGTGGAAGTAAGTTTGATTCTGAAGATAAATCTGGCCTAGATTTTGGAGAAAAGGTTTATACTGTCAAAACGATTGTATCTCCTGAAATGCTATTTTTGTAAAACAAGGCCAGAATTTTCAAAACACTGAGAAAGGAGATTGTAATAAAAATGTATCCAAGGCAATGCAAGGTCACTATAATCAATAACCTAAATCCAATGATCTAGCTAAGTATGTCTGTCCTCCTATTAGAGAGCAATATCAAAAACTCGAGCCTAATAACAATTGGACAACTGTACCAAATAGGGCAAAACCTATTTTTAAAGACTTTAGTGATAAATTCAAGCTTTATTCCTACCAGTACGGTTCGTACTGTGACGTTTATGGACACACCATTGCCAAATGTTTTCAAAAAATACAATATCCACCTGCTTTTAAAAATTCTTACTACTCTAGAAAGAGTAGGAACACCTATGTTCTCTCAAAACAGACCACACATAACTCTAACTATAAAAAGAAGAAAGGGGGATATATAACTAATAAGAAACCATTTAGAAATAACTAACAAACCTTTTCTAAATCAAAGGGTAATAAAAATTTAAAAACTAAGCATATTTTGATTAAAAAAGATGACATGTTACCCCAACTCAAGTGCAGTATTGTCATAACTTCTTTGAAGGCACAACGCACTTCATCTGGTTGGTACTTGGACTCCGGATTTTCTAAACATATGACCGGGGATGAAACCAAATTGGCAAACAAGACAAAATTCTTTGGAGGTAATGTTGTGTTTGGAGATGGTGTTTCATCTTAGATCATAGGTAAGGGAACATTATGTGAGGAAGGGCACCCCAATATAAATGGTGTTCTATTAGTTAAAGGTCCCAAGGTTAACCTTCTAAGCATATCTCAATTTTGTGATTCCAGTCATACTGTTACCTTATTAAAAATCGATTGCCAATGATTCCCAATCGATTGCCAATGATTCCCAATTGATTGCCAATGAAAAGAGAAACTTTATTTTAACAGGAAACATAAATAAGGATAATTGTTACACAATGATTCCCAAGTTTTAATCTTGTCTTGTTGCCAAATTAGAAGATGCAAATCTATGACACAATCAATTGGGACATACAAATTTTGATAATCTTTATAGGTTAAGTTCCCCATAAATAGTTAGAGGGGTGCCAAAAATCAAGATAATTTTAACCCTATTTGTGGTCCTTGCTAAGAGGGGAAGATAAGTAAATACTCTCATAAGAAACTTAAAGATGTTCTTTGGAACTCGTCCACATGGACCTTATAGATCCCTCTAGATCTATTAGCTTCTGTGGTAATAGTTATATTTTAGTCATTGTGGATGATGTCACACGATATACTTGGGTTGCTTTCATGAAAAACAAATCCGATACCTTCTATGAGTTCCTAAAAATTATTTTAAAAAGAGATAATCAGAAGGACATCCAAGTATGTCGCATTAGAAGTGAAAAAGGTGGAGAGTTCAAAGACTTGGGTGTTATAGAATACTATATAGACAATGGATACAAACACAAGTTTAGTTCTCCTAAAACATCTCAGCATAATGAAATTGTTGAACGAAAGAATAGGACCTTACAAGAGATGGCTAATGTGATGTTGGAAATAAAAAAAATGCCTATATACTTTTGGCCGGACGCTGTACAGACTGCGTGTCATATTACTAATAGTTTATATCTCAGGGAAAATTCCAAACAAACCTCTTACGAACTTTGGTACTACAAAAGCCTAACTTGAAATATTTCAAAACCTTCAAAAATTTATGTTATATCTGCAAGGACAAAGAAAATCATTGAAAATTCGACACCCAAGGAGAGAAAGGAATCTTTCTTGGTTATTCTCAAACAAGTAAAGCATATCGTATTTTTAATTATCGTACCAAAGTCATCATGGAGTCATTTAATATTATTGTAAATGATATTAGTGTTGAGAGTAGTCCCAGTCAAACAGTGATCCTGGATGAGGTTGAAATCAATTTTGCTCTTAACTCTTTAGAGATAACTGATTCACTACCACCTGAGAGTCGTTATGTACAACCTTGGTTTTCTAATGACCACCCCATTGAAAAGATTGTCAGTAATATTTAAGATCGAGTTAGAACAAGATCCCAACTTCAAAAAGTGGCTAAGTTTATATGCTTCGTTTCTCTTATAGAATCGAAAAATGTAAATGATGCCATTTGTGACTCATTTTGGATCAATTCTATGTAAGAAGATCTTATTTAGTTTTAGAATCATGATGTGTGGTATGTTATTCCATGGCTAAAAGATTAGAATGTTTTTGGCACTCGTTGTATTTTCAAAAGTAAGACTAATGAAAATGGGGGGGCAATTAGACATAAAGATATTTTAGTTGCACAAGGATACTCCTAGATAGATGGAATTGACTTTGACGAAAGGTTTACACCTGTTACTCATCCAGAATCAATTCGTCTCCTCCTTACCATATCATACTATTTACAATTTAAACTTTTTCAGATGGATGTTAAGTCAGCATTTTTAAATGGAATCTTAAATGAGGCAACATACATCAAACAATCCAAAGGATTTATAGATCCTTCACATTTTGATTATGTATTTATACTTAATAAAGCCTTATACGATTTGAAACAAGATCCTAAAGCTTCGTATGAGCGCTTATCTACCTTTTAGATCTCAAATGGATTTGTTCGTGGGGGAAATGATCAGACCGTATTCATTAGGAAAATAGGCAAACATGTATTGATTACCTAAGAATACATTGATGATATCATATTCATCTCAACTTGTTCTAATCAAGTAAAGGATTTTTTCGATATCATGCATGCTAAGTTTCAGATGTCACTAATGGGTGAATTACATTATTTCTTAGGAATGCAAGTGAAAAAATTTAATGATGGATTATTTATCACTTAATCAAAGTACGTTGCTGATCTTATTAAAAAGTTTGGGCTAGAAAACTCTAAACCAACACGTACACCCATGAGCACGTCAACGAAATTATATAAGGAAGAAAATGGGAAAGACGTCGACTTGACTCTATATAGAAGTATGATAGGGAGTCTTTTATACCTTACTACATCCAAACCAAATATATCCTTAGTCATGTGTATATGTGCAAGATACCAATCTACTCTTAAAGAAACCCACATGATGTGCATTAAAAAAATCATTAAATATGTTAACGGTACATTAAATTATGGTATTTGGTAGACAAAGGATACCACTAGTTCTATTGTAGGATACACTAATGCCGACTGGGCTGGATGTTCAGACGATAGTAAAAGCACGTTTGGCTCCTATTACTATGTAGGGAATAACTTAGTAGGTTGGAGTAGTAAGAAACAAAACTTCATGTCCCTTTCTACATTTGAGTCTGAATACATTGCAATGGGTAGATGTTGTGCCGAACTTTTATGGATTAAGAAGATTATTAGTGATTATGGTATCATTGAAGAAAAATTGACTATGTATTGCGATAATGAGAGTGCAATAAATATATCTAAAAATTCGGTCCATCACTCACGAACTAAGTACATAAAGATTAAACATCATTTTATTCGTGAACTTGTTGAATCCAAAGAGCTTGATACTGAGTATCTTAATACTGAAAAATAATTAACTGATCTATTTATAAAAACTTTGGATAATATTATATTTGAATTTCTTAGAAAATCAATAGGAATGATAGTTCTTACATAATCACTCTTACACATCTATCATAGCCTTGGTAGTTTCTCGCTAATAATTGGTTTTTGAGGATTTAGGGCATGGACATTTCTCAAATGACAAAAGACGCATCCTTAATCTATTTAATGTAGGAGACCCCTGAATCTGCCCTTGTTTGTGATTTTTCTTGTGTTGAATACATTATTTATATATTCCTATTTACATTCATTTTACCCCGTTGTCTATCTGAGAAAAACCGGGGGAGAAGAACTTGAGTAACTGTCTTTCCATGTATAATTTATCTCATATAAACAAAACTAATATCCCATTGAGTGTTCATTTTTTTTCAAGCATTTTTCAAACCCAATTGTACAGCTTGTCACATTATTTAGGGTAATGTTCTGTATAGTAGTTGAGTTATGTATTTTTTCCTCTTATTTTCAATACTAGGATGGGAATCGGTAGTTACTCTTTTGGATAGGAAATCTAGGATTTTGTATTTATACCCACGAGTACATGTTATTCAAGGAAAATTTGTCTCCAATATCAAAAGGGGGAGATTGAGAACACACTATATGGTTGACTTACATGAGTCTGTGCCATATTGGAGTTCTAACTAATTTGGATATGGTGACAAAATGCTTTAGATTTTCAAATAGCAATCCCCTATCTAAGTTTCCATGCTTCAACAAGATCAACCAGTCCAAGAACCTCCAATATCTACCAAAGGGAAGTATCCCCGAACCCTTGAACACATAATAGGACACATTTCATGCATATAGATGTACACACGGGTTTTGAAGCCCTTATACTTTTGACTCAATTGAGTCTATATTGTATAAGTACTCATCTAGTTTGGAAATTGTGACCCTAGAAACCAAAGAACCTCGGAAGTTGGTTTACTACTTCATCTCTCTCTCTTGTTTTGATCAAGAACAAATTGCCAACACTCACACACAGTAGAATTTATTTATTGCATATCATACTGCATAATAATGTGTGTACATATGTTGAGTGTGTTTAAATCCCTAAGTTGGAATTTTAATAATTTTTTGGGATTTTATAAACTTTTTTAAATAAGGTTTTCTTAATTAAAACTTGATTTAAAAGTTTTTGTGGTTAATTTGTAAATATAATTTGTTGGGTAGAATCCGAAAGCGGAGTAAACCTTAGGGTATGGTTTTAATTTCTTTAGGACGTGCGTTTTATATCCTGTTATTGACCAACATCTGTCTTCATCTGATTGGCTGAGATTGTGTTTCTTTACTGAGTTATAAACGCATATGTTTTTAGTCCTTGGATCATTGGTTATCAACGATCTGCATGTTGTCTTGGTGAATCCCAGTACAACCTTTTAAACCAATCATGTATTGTTTAAACACTGCATTCTTAGGACCCTTCGATCTAAGTCAATTTAACTTGACTTAATCCTGGCCCTTGGTTTTGATCCAGTCTCTCGAACCTTATCTTCACCCTACGAAAGGAACCCTATTCTCAGACTTCGAAGACTTTTGCCATTTTCATTTTTCAGAGAAATAGAGAGAGAAGAGAGAGAAGAGAGAAAACAGAGAGAAGAGAGAGAGTTAGATATCCTAACCCTGTTCGTCGAAGCCTCTTCCATCCAAACTCAAACACTTCTTCAAAACACCTTCATATCCAAAACACTACCCTGAGTGTTCTTGAGTGATTGAGAGTTTGAGTTGAGTTTGTAATTGTTGTTGTAACCTCTTGTTCATTAGATCTTGTTTTCAACTTAAACTTTTACTCAGATCTACTTTCTGATTTCATAGAAATTTTAGATCTGAGTTATTCATGTTACATTACACTTAGTTTCATTCTTTATTTCTCATCTTGAGAAATATATTGTTGATTATTTTATATAAAACGTTTTCTTACTTTGAAATCAACAATAAATGCTTTCTGTTTCTAGTTCTTGTAAAACTAAATCTTTGACCTAGTTTGGAATCTCATTTGGAGGTTTTCAATCTCGAAAAATGGTTCTAAATTCTGAGATTGATTAAGACCTTGTCTGTCTTCCTAGCAAGGTATCCGTGGATTCTGGGAATGATTTAAAGGTCAAATAAGGTTCAAAGTTTTGTAAGAAGAAAGAAAAAGAAAAGATCACAGCATATAGTGTTACTGTAATTTGTTAGGACTGTTTGTACTTAATAAGTGTGCTTGTGCATGCATGTGTTAGAGAGCACCTTCACAAACACTTTCACCCTACAACA
The DNA here is from genome assembly GCA_949130495.1 of Sambucus nigra. Classification (NCBI taxonomy): domain Eukaryota; kingdom Viridiplantae; phylum Streptophyta; class Magnoliopsida; order Dipsacales; family Adoxaceae; genus Sambucus; species Sambucus nigra. The sequence continues at coordinate 330,484,309 of OX422209.1, forward strand.
CGAAAAGTGTTAGTAATAAGATCTTGTGAACAAAGAGTCGACGTAAAGTGCTGGAACAAATCAGAAGTTAACAAACTGGGAGAACTACATCTACAATAAGAACTGTAGAGAAGTTATAAGGACACCAGAGGGTACATTCCTAAACTTATATAGGTTTGAGTTGTTTACATGTTAGTTATATAGTTTGTAACTCATATATTTGGTTTAGTGGATTTTTCATTTTACTCCGTAGAGGGAGTCGTGGATGTTTCCTCAATTGGTGAGGTTTTACCACGTAAAAAATATCGTGAACATAATCTTTCTACATCTCCTCATCTCATTCTTGGTTGTGCTGAGTTTAAGTTTTTTAAACTACTTTATAAATCTGTTATTCAAATCTTGAATAGATCTCGTACATACTGATTTGGTAAACACATCTTGTGTTCAAATAGTTTGGTTTTTACGAAAAGAGTTTCTTAAAAAAATAGATCGGAGTTACTTAGTTTATTTTTAATAAACGGCTTTAGTAACATTTTTCAATTGGTATCAGAGCTTGGTAAACTGCTTTCAAAAGAGATCCTGTGTTTCTGAAATTGTTTTCTAAAAATCAAATATGGACGAGAAAAATGAAAGATTTGGTAACTTGACCAGACTTCCAATCTTTGATGGAACCTATTTTTCTTACAGGAAAGTAAGGACGATTGACTTCATTCAAGGAACTCTGGGAGATGATGTCTGGGACATAGTTGAAAATGGTTACACTTTTCCTACTTAACCAGCCAACGAAGGAAGTAATGAGAGGGTTAAGAAATCATTAAGTGAGTTCACGCAATAAGAGAAACAAGTTTCTCAAAATAATAATAAAGGAAAGAATGCCATATTTATGTTCATAAATGAACATGAGTTCAAAAGAATCTCATCCTGTACCACTTCTAAGGAAGCTTGGGACACCTTGGTTACTGCTCATGAAGGAGACACTAGAGTTAAGGCTGCTAAAACCCAAATGCTTATTCATCAGTATAACTCCTTAATTATGTCTGAGACTGAGTCATTTGATGACTTCTATATGAATCTGACTGATATTGTGACCAAACTGCATGCTAATGGGGTGACTTATGACAGACATGAAATTTTATCTAAAATTCTAAGATCATTACCACAAAAATTTGATAACAAAAGATATGCTATTGAGGAAATGTGTGATCAAAATCTCACTCCTGAATTACTTAGTAGTAAGCTAAGAACTGTGGAAATGGAACTAGAATTTAAGAAACAATTGACACAAACCCATAGGAAATAGACTAGTTGCAATCTGAGCTTCTCTTCTAAGTTAACTAAGCCTGAGCTTATATTCCCCACTTGTGATTCTGATTAGGATTGCAATATAGAGAGTTTGGACAACCAGATTGACTTAATTACAAAACAGTTTAAGATAATCATTAAGTTTAGAAACAAAGTGGCAAATAAACAAGGCAATTCAAATTATCCAACTCCCTCTAATCACAGACCTCATGAGAAAAACCATGACAAAAATCACAAGGACTCTCATATTAGACCTAATAAAGACCTTAAGAAGACTGAATGCTATAGATGTGGTAAACTGGGGTACATTGCACAAGACTATAGAGTTAACTTGAACACTCAAAACAAACACACTAGAGCTAACATTTGCAAAACATGGGATGATTCAAGTGACTCTGAAAAGGAGGAACCTGAGTCATCTGATGTTTTTGACCCTTGCATGTCCTTCTTTGCCAAGATCATATATAATGATGATGTGCTTATGCCTGTGTATGAGAATGCTTCTAGTAACTCTACTCCTGCTATTGAGAATCATGTTTATACTGGTTTAGATGCTTTGATTACTGAGAATGTTGCATGTTTAACCTCGGGGTGTGTGAGTCAAAGGGATAGCGATAATGACGATGTCAATGGGTGTGTGAGTTTAAAAAATGAATCTTTAGGGGTCACTCCACACACCACACTTAGTGACTCGGACAATGAAGACCTCCCTGAAATTCACACACTTTATGCTAAAACTCTCAAGAAAAGCGCTAGACTAGAAAAAATTATGAAAGAACTTACCAAAAAGTTAAAAGATCTAAGCCTAATGGTCAAACTAAATGCTGAAGAGTATACTACCCAATGTTTGACTCATAAAAGCGAAATCAAAATGTTTGATGAAAAACTCAGAAATTTAAAAGAAACAAATGAAACTCTGGAGAAAAAATACAAAGGGACATTGTTAGAATTGGAGCAAACTAAAGAAAAGACAGCAACTGTTTTCAAAAAATTTACAAAATTTGAACATAATTCAAAATGTTTTGATGAATTTGTTGCTGAATCAAAAACCAATTCTGATGATCAAAATGGAATAGGGTTTTTCCCCAATTTGAAAACACAAACAAAATCTTTTGAACCTATCAAGTTTGTGTCAGGTGGCAAAAGACCTATTGAAACTTGCCCAGACTTTCATTCTCTACAAATTGAGTTTGATTAAAAAAATCAAAATTTTAACATTGGGGAATCAAGTTGCTCTAAACATGAAAGTTCACCTAAGGATAAATACGTCTGCCCTTCTATTACGAAGAGTGAGTCTGTATTCAAGACTGTCACACCTATGAATAGAGTTCAGCCTCAAAACTCTTCAAAACCTTTATTTAGAGACTTTCCTAAGGAAACCCCAAGTCTGAGCAATCTTTATTGCTCCTACTGCGACATATATGGTCACTCTTTTGATAACTGCTATGCTAAGAGACTAGTTAAACCTGTCTAGAATCCTCATATCTATAAGAACTTAAACTATTCTAGGAGGAACCGCAATAATTATATAATTCCTAGACAGCTAGATAGAAACTCTAATTATAGAAAGAGAAATACCAAACCAAATAGAACATTTCCTATAAGGAATCATAAGCACTTTCCTAAACCAAATGCTCAATTCTTTCACTAAATTCAAAATCATGCGCAAAACATTTTTCAGCAAAAATCCAAAGCTCGCAAATTTTATCAATTGAGAGCTAATATGCGCAAGATGAAAACTAAGGCAATTTGGGTTAGAAAAGATGATCTATTACCTCAGATGAAGTGTAATGTTGTTGTTACTGCTTTAAAAGCTGAACACACATCATCCGGTTGGTATTTAGACTCTGGATGTTCTAAGCATATGACTGGTGATGAAACTAAACTTTTAAACAAGACCAGATTTGCTGGTGGTAAAGTCATTTTTGGTGATGGAGTTTCATCTCAAATCATAGGCAAAGGAACTCTCCAAGAAGATGGGCTTCCTATTATTCAATATGTTCTTCTAGTCAAAGGTCTTAAGGAAAATCTACTTAGCATATCGCAATTTTGTGACTCAGATCATACTGTTACCTTTTCAAAGAACAATTGCAAAATTTTAAATGAAAAAGGTGAATGCATAATTACTGGATTCAGAACTCCTGACAATTGCTACACTGTCATGAACAATTCTGAAATGTGTAATGTTGCCAGAATGGATGACAATGAGATATGGCATAATAGAATGGGTCATATAAATTACGATGACCTAAGTAGACTGACTTCTCAGGAAATAGTTAGAGGAGTCCCTAAAATCAAACTTATACCCAATCTTATTTGTGGTTCCTGTCAGGAAGTTAAAATTGTTAAGGCACCTCATAAGAAAGTCAAAGATATTCTTACCTCTAATCCATTAGAACTCATCCATATGGACCTAATGGGTCCCTCCCAAACTGTTAGTCTCTGTGGACACAGTTACATCCTTGTTATGGTTGATGACTTCACTAGATTTACCTGGGTAGCCTTCTTAAAATAAAAGTCTGAAACATTTCAAACCTTCCTAAAAATTCTTCTTAGGATTGAAAATGAGAAGGATACTCAAGTGAATAGAATTCGTAGTGACAGAGTTGGTGAATTCAAAGACACTAGTATTATAGAATACTGTGACTATAATGGTTATAAACACGAGTTCAGTGCTCCTAAGACCCCTCAATAGAATGGTATTGCGGAGAGAAAGAATCGTACCCTTCAAGAGATGGCACGTGTTATGTTACATGCCAAGAGTTTTCCTAAATATTTTTGGGTAGAATCTATTCGTACTGCGTGTCACATTATAAATAGGGTCTATCTTAGAAAGAATTCCAAACAAACCTCTTACGAACTTTGGTACCATAAAAAGTCTAATCTCAAATATTTTAGAACCTTTGGCAGTACTTGTTATGTATGCAAAGATAGGGAACACTTATCCAAATTTGAGAGCCGAGGAGATAAAGCCATATTTTTAGGATATTCGCCTAACAGTAGATCTTATCGAGTGTATAATCTTCGCACTAAAACCTTGATGGAATCCATAAATGTAATTGTTAGTGACACTACTGTAGAAAGCAAGACTGGTGAATTTACTATTGAGGAAGAGTCTACAAATATTTTAGAAAATGACTCCTCTGAAATGAATAATTCATTACCTATTGAGACACCTGAAGTACCTAACTGGGTTTCTAAAGATCATCCCATAAATAACATAGCTGGTAACCCTAGTGAGCCAGTGCGTAAAAGATCCCAACTAAGAAACTATACACATTATGCATGTTTTGTTTCCCTTGTGGAACCAAAGAATGTAAATGAGGCATTGAATGACTCTCACTGGATTTCTGCTATGCCGGAAGAACTTTTACAATTTGTCATTCATGATATTTGGTATCTTGTTCCACGTCCTGATCACAAAAAGGTTGTTGGCACACGTTGGATTTTCAAAAAATAAGACTGATGAAAATGGGATAATAATTAAAAAATAAAGCTAGATTAGTTGCTCAAGGATACTCTCAAATAGAAGGAATAGATTTTAACGAGACCTTTGCTCCTATTACTCGTTTAGAATCTGTTCGTCTGCTTTTTTCTATAGCTTGCCACATGCATTTTACACTGTACCAAATGGATGTCAAATCTGCGTTCCTTAATGGAATACTGGCTGAAGAAACCTATGTAGAACAACCTAAAGGGTTCATTGACCCTAAACATCCAAATCATGTATTTCGTCTGAAAAAGGCTTTGTATGGCCTTAAACAAGCTCCTAGAGCTTGGTATGAGTGTCTTTCCAGTTTTCTTTTAGATAAAGGTTTCAAAAGAGGCGGAAATGACCAAACTCTTTTTGTCAAACATTTTGACAAACATATCACTATTGCTCAAGTTTATGTTGACGATATTATATTTGGATCAACTTCTCCCTCAGAATTCAAATCCTTCTCTAAAACTATGCATAAGGAATTTCAAATGTCTCTTATGGGGGAGCTACAATTTTTCTTAGGCCTCCAAGTCAAACAAAATTCAGAAGGATTATTTGTATCGCAATCCAAGTACGCTTTAGAGATAGTAAAGAAATTTGGCCTCGAGAGTGCTAAAGATGCTAAAACGCCCATGAGTACTACGCTAAAACCTTTTAAAGATGAAAATGGAAAATCTGTAGATCCTACTCTGTATCGTAGTATGATAGGCACCTTACTATATCTTACTGCCTCGCGTCCTGATATTATGTATGCTGTGTGTGTATGTGCTCGATATCAAAGTAATCCTAAAGAGAGCCACTTGAATGCTGTTAAACGTATCATTAAATATGTAAAAGGCACCCTAAATCTAGGACTTTGGTACACTAATGACACACCAAACACTATAATTGGGTACACTGATGCTGACTGGGCTGGGTGTACTGATGATAGTAAAAGCACATCAGGAGCATGTTATTATATAGGTAATAACTTGGTAGGATGGAGTAGTAAAAAAACAAAACTGCACATCACTCTCGACAGCTGAATCTGAATACATAGTCGCTGGCAGCTGTTGTGCTCAATTAATGTGGGTTAAACAAATGCTAAGAGATTATGGTATTCAAGAAAACCAATTGCATCTCTATTATGATAATCAAAGTGCGATTAATATTTCTAAAAATCTTGTTCAACACTCGCGAACAAAGCATATTAAAATAAGACATCATTTTATACGCGAATGGGTTGAATCTAAGGAATTAGAAATCAATTATCTTCCTACTGATCTACAACTCGCAGATATGTTTACCAAACCTCTAAATTATAATAGATTCATTTCATTACGAAAATATATTGGTATGGTTTATGCTGACTAATAACTTTGCTGTTTATCCAAGTTTTTCCCATTGTCCATTTGAGACAAAATGGGGGAGAAACTTGAGTCTATTCAGTTCACATATGCTAAACAACTTGATCTTAGTGATTTATTGCAGGTTCTTATTGTACAGTTACTCTCAACAGTTGTAATAGGGTTTTCAAATGTACTTAGTTGAGTTATGTACTTTTTGATTTCTAGGTATCGGGTAGATAGAATTTTGATAGGAATAAGTTTTTCTTATTTTTGTTGCCCTACGAGTCCTAGATGACTCAAAGGAGATTTTTGTCTCATATTTCCAAAGGGGGAGATTGAAGCCCTTATACTTTTGACTCAATTGAGTCTATATTGTATAAGTGCTCATCTAGTTTGGAAATTGTGACAAAATTATGTCCTTCCTAGAAACTAAAGAACCATAGAAGTTGGTTTACTACTTCATCTCTCTATCCTGTTTTGATCAAGAACAAATTGCCAACACTCACACACAGTAGAATTTATTTATTGCATATCATACTGCATAATAATGTGTGTACATATGTTGAGTGTGTTTAAATCTTTAAGTTGGAATTTTAATAATTTTTTGAGATTTTATAAACATTTTTAAATAAGGTTTTCTTAATTAAAACTTGATTTAAAAGTTTTTGTGGTCAATTTGTAAATATAATTTGTTGGGTATTTTGGCCTAATGTTACCTTGGGTAGAATCCGAAAGCGGAGTAAACCCTAGGGTGTGGTTTTAATTTCTTTAGGACGCGCGTTTCATATCCTGTTATTGACCAACATATGTCTTCATCTGATTGGCTGAGATTGTGTTTCTTTACTAAGTTATAAACGCGTATGTTTTTAGCCCTTGGATCATTGGTTATCGACGATCTGCATGTTGTCTTGGTGAATCCCAATACAACCTTTTAAACCAATCAGGTATCGTTTAAGCACCGCGTTCTTAGGACCCTTCGATCTAAGTCAATTTAACTTGACTTAATCTTGGCCCTTGGTTTTGATTTAGTCTCTCGAACCTTCTCTTCACCTTATAAAAGGAACCCTATTCTCAGACTTCGAAGACTTTTACCATTTTCATTTTTCTGAGAAATAGATAGAGAAGAGAGAAAACAGAGAGAATAGAGAGAGTTAGAAACCCTAACCCTGTTCGTTAAAGCCTCTTCCATCCAAACTCAAACACTTCTTCAAAACACCTTCATATCCAAAACACTACCCTGAGTGTTCTTGAGAGTTTGAGTTGAGTTTGTAATTGTTACTGTAACCTCTTATTCATTAGATCTTGTTTTCAACTTAAACTTTTACTCAAATCTACTTTATGATTTCATAGAAATTTTAGATCTGAGTTATTCATGTTACATTACACTTAGTTTCATTCTTTATTTCTCATCTTGAGAAATATATTGTTGATTATTTTCTATAAAACGTTTGCTTACTTTGAAATCAATAATAAATGCTTTCTGTTTCTAGTTCTTGTAAAACTAAATCTTTGACCTAGTTTGGAATCTCATTTGGAGGTTTTCAATCTCTAAAAACTGTTCTAAATTCTGAGATTGATTAAGACCTTGTCTGTTTTCCTAGCAAGGTATCCGTGCATTCTGGGAATGATTTAAAGGTCAAATAAGGTTCAAAGTTTTGTAAGAAGAAAGAAAAAGAAAAGATCACAGCATATAGTGTTACTGTAATTTGTTAGGATTGTTTGTACTTAGTAAGTGTGCGTGTGTGCATGCATGTGTTAGAGAGCACCTTCACAAACACTTTCACCCTACAACACGAAAAGCGTTAGTAATAAGATCTTGTGAACAAAGAGTCGACGTAAAGTGCTTGAACAAATCAAAAGTTAACAAACTGGGAGAACTACATCTACAATCAGAACTGTAGAGAAGTTATAAGGACACCAGAGGGTACATTCCTAAACTTATATAGGTCTGAGTTGTTTGCATGTTAGTTATATAGTTTGTAACTCATATATTTGTTTTAGTGGATTTTTCATTTTACTCCGTAGAGGGAGTCGTGGATGTTTCCTCAATTGGTGAGGTTTTACCACATAAAAAACATCGTGAACATAATCTTTCTACATCTCCTCATCTCATTCTTGGTTGTACTGAGTTTAAGTTTTTTTAACTACTTTATAAATCTGTTATTCAAATCTTGAATAGATCTCGTACATACTGATTTGTTAAACACATCTTGTGTTCAAATAGTTTGGTTTTTTCGAAAAGAGTTTCTTAAAAAAACAGATCGGAGTTACTTAAATAGTTTATTTTTAATAAACGGCTTTAGTAACATTTTTCAGGTTTAAATAATTTTTAGGAATTTTTCTAACATCCTTTAAAACACTTTAAACATTTTTAAATAATTAAAAATGATTTCTGAATTAATTAAAAATATGTTTTTAAAAGTGTTAGGGTTAAAATTAAAATATTATTTCTCCTAAAAACTATGCCAGGGTAAAATGTCAACCCGTTTGAAAGTTTTATGGGTGAAATTTGTATTAAATCTCAACACGTGTGTGTGCACCACTGGTCAGTTTTGTGTTTATTATGTGTCTAAGTTGAGCGATTCATTTGCAGCCTTGGATCATTTTCTATCTATGCTCTGCATGGATTTAAACACAATCCTTATGACGCCCAAAACATACTACGAGCAATAGAATAATGGCGGTGCATCCTCATCCCTTGGATTAAGACGTTGATTAGTAAACTCAATCCTAACCCTTGATTACCTTCACCCTTCTCGATCCTTCCAAGTCAAGTATTTAAAGGGCCATTTAGTTAGCCTTAGAGAAGTTTTTGTCCTTTCATCTCAATAGAAAGAAAATATAAGAGAGGAGTGAGAAAGGGTAGAGAGAGAAAAAAAATAGAGAGAGAGAGAGAGATACTAGTTCGGATGTTTAAACCCTAAATGTTTTTTAGTCTAACCAAACATCAAACCCTTCATAAAGAAAACCCTAGATTTAAGATTAAAGATGTTGAGGTTTTGTGGTGGTGTTGAGGTGTTGGGCTTTCTATTTAAAGATATCTTCAAGTAGTGTCTCTCTTAGGAACCAACCATACTGTAAATCTCACCTTTCTCTTTACAAAGAGTGAGATTTATTAAAAGCGACATTATACTAAGTATATTAGGTTTCCTGTTATTCTTTGTTTTGATCTTTTGTATGTATTGTATATCTTTTATAGATTCAATCTCTGTTTTTAAATAATTTTAAAAACGAGACTTTTACTTTTGTATACTCTCAGATCTAAAAAGTTTTTGTTTCAAAAATTCATGTTTTATAGTTTTTTATATCAGAACGTATATAAATAAGGTCTTGAAACAACCTAGATCTAATTTTCAGAGAGATTATCTTTCAGATCTGAAAAAGTGTTTGAAGTTTGATTTTCAAAACATTTTGAGATCTATTTGCATATCGTTTAGACTGTATGTAATTCGTAGGATTTTATTGTATAAATTTGAGAGGTGTGAGTTGCATAACTTGCATTTAGTGTGATCACATCACATCACTTTCAATCTCACACGAACACTTAGATTGGGGTTCATTTAAGAGAAATTGTGTTGTTTGAGCCGCTACAACTAGAGGACAAAAAGAAAGGGAGATCAAAGTTATTCAGAACTACCTTTGAGAGTGGGAAGGCTCGAGTAGGTATAATCTCTGACTTAGTCTTAGGATCTTGATAAGCATGCTTAGTGCCTGTAACCTTGTAATATGTGATTGTTCTTAGTGGATTTTTTATTTTTGGCGTTGAGGCCACTGTGGAGGTTTTCCCTAATTTTACATTTTACCACGTTAAAAAACATTGTGTCAAATTTACTTGATTGTTCTTAACTGCTTTGGTTTCTCACAAAAGAACTAGCATAGGTTTTATTTGAAAAAACCTATGAAAATCAATCTACCAGATCCTATATCCATATTTAATTTATTTTTACACAAATTGTGTAGCAATCTTTTTTTAAAAGGGTTTCTTTCAACAAGTTTACTTTCGGACTTTACTTAAACCTTAACTTTCAGTTAACAATCTAGTAAACAAGTTTTATTTTCACAAATTAGATCTTCCATGGAAACTTGCGGTTCAACAAACACTCATATTATATTTTGAATTTTTTATTTTCGTGAACATTCCTAAGGATGAATTAACTCCGTCCTTTTCTATATCGCTAGTTGAATGATTCAATTCTTCACCTATATTATGCACAAGAGCACACATTTCACAAACTCTAACAGGAAAAGATTAACACATTCCTGTGAGAGACCAAAAGGGGGGAATGGGTGCCTAATACCTTCCCATTCCCCCGACCTTTGATCTACTTATTTTCACAAGTATTGTCCTTAATACTGTTCTCCCAAGGCAACGACATTTTTTTGCCTGTTTTATGTAAAATAGGATGGCGACTTTATCTCTACACGTTATCCCCCATATCAATGACGATCAATCTCCCCGAGAAAGGGAGTAATACCTTACGTGCACCAGAGGGAATATAGAAAGGGAGGCCTCTAGATGGCCATAGTAAGTATAAAACATGAAGAAACAAAATTGAAAGATGAAAGATAAAACTTTCAATTGAATATGATCATAAACAATTCATTAATGTTGTAGTGTTACTATAAATACTCTTATTGCATGACAAAGAAATTTAAACACATAATATTCCAATATCAATACAAATGGTTTCAATTAAAAATGGTTTAAATCAAAACCTAGATTTTTAAACTTAAGAACCCATTAATGGTGAAATAGTGATCCTAACCCATAAACTAGATACAAATAATTTTAAGACAATTAAAACAAGTAATTAATTATGGAAAAAAAAGAAATGAAACATCACATACAAGGTATATTGAAACAAAACTAAGTTACAAATAAAGAAATACAAGTAAATAGTATCAAAATAATGAAAGAGCTGATGAATAGTAACTTTACAAATGAAACCCTATGAGAGAGAAAGGAGAAAATCTCCCAAACACAAAATATCTATTCTAAAATAACCTAAAAAAATGAATATGCCTCAAATAAAAGAGGGGACAAACTATAAATTCCAAAGGAACAATTAAAAACTTGTAAAACAAAGAAACAAAAATACAAGGGATGAATCGATTTGGGGCAAAGATGAATCGATTTGGGGCAAAGACGAATCGATTCATGGTATAATGAAGTCATTTTTACCTCCATTCAATCAATTCGAATCACGCCTGAATTGATCCGATTCATGTAGGTTTGAAAACCTTGGTTGCCTTCTTTCTTTTCTTGGCTTAATTAACAGAAAAGGTCGTAACTTCTTCATTTCAAGTCAGAATGACACACTATCAGTGGCTATGCAAAGCTAACTCAAATAACTACAAGTTCATAAAGAGTTTGGGATATAAGTATAAAAGATAAAATGGATAAAATGCCCTGAAGATGCCCATTGAGATAAAACTTTCTTAGAATGCAACGAAACATCACGCTTGCATCCATAATACCTATAAATCTCAATTATACCACGCAAAGCATATACACATAATAATTTAGGTTGTATGGTTAATAATAATGATTATTGGAATTAAAGTACATGAGGGGACTATAATGTGAAAGAATAAAGGAATACAAAATACAATATTTGAGACAAATCACAACCCTAACTTGCACATTGATACTCCCTATCAATGAACTAGAAATAAACTAGTGTGCAAGATATACTAAAAAGGGAGTAAATATGTACAACAGATAAATGCCATTTTCATGGGCGAACGAATGCATTTAGTGAAGGTAATAAGTCATAAACACCCTAGGTTACCCTAGTGGATGAGTTTTGTCTCATGAGGGTTTTCAAGGATGAAACCTTACAACATCAAATTCCCTCTAAAGTTTGCCTAAATAACCAATAACACAAGATAAAAAACAACGAAAAGGATTTCAACAAGTTATTAGCAAAGACAATGAGAATTACCCAATAGTCCATAATCATTAACATTGTTAGAAACACTTTATCATAATTAAAACCTTAAATATAGGAGGAAGAGCGAGCTCATGTAAAAATTATGATTTGGCAAAAATTTTATAATTCAAATAAACATTAAAGCGGGCATGAACTTAAATCCTCTTCGATGATTACAATAAAAAAATGAAAACACTCAGAAATGGGGTATAACACAAACGGGACATGCGTGCATAATGAGTAAATGTAAATGGAAGCAAAGCTACGCACATGTCATCAATGAATAATGTTATATATGAAATGAAAAATTATAATCTCTATGAATGGATATCGTTCATCAAATGAGGTGAAATGTACTTTAACATATTATCGTAACTATTATGACATTTAAATAACTTTCACCCTAAGATAAAATAGGACTTTATAGGGTTGTAACGAAGGTTAGGCTAAGGTTTATGTAAGGAAGGAAATATTTATTGATTCAAAATTTTGGGGGGAGAATACTCAGAAAAATGGAAATTTGCAAGCAATTTCAAAATTAAAATATAAACTTCATAACAAGCAAATGATATAATATTAGAGTGTGACTAAGCTTATTTTTCTCTAATAACTACGAGATTCTTACTTTTCCAATCCCTTTCTTATTCTTCTTTTTCTTTTTTTTCTTTTTTTCTCTTTTCTTTTCTTTTTCTTTTTTTCCTTTTCTTTTTCACTTATTTTTCTTGAGGATGAAATCTAACTCATATGCTTAATTGCAATCATGAGACAAAAAAAAAACATTAAATCCCAAATATCATTCCAAAAAGTGGTATCAAAGGTGATGGTTTAAAACTCAAACTAGAGTTGGTTATGGGATTTTGGGTTTTGAAACGAAAGCCTAATATTGGATTAAAAGGGTTAACTAGGAAAATAAGTAAAGTGAGGGCCAGGTCAATATAGGTTATTTAACAAAGAGGGCCTATCCTTTCCTAAGGTTTACATGATTAAACAATCAAAATAACTTTAAAAAAATTGCTCAAGTAACACATTTCAAAATTATCTCAATTAACGAACGATCAAAGAAACAATAGTGAGAGTATCGATGAATTTAACGTTTTCAAGAAGGAAAGTGAAAGTGTGGGTTATATGGATTCATTTGTATCTTAGGACACACACGTAAAAATCCATTTTTTGACAAATTCTATCTTGTTTAGAATTAGGTGTGCATGCAAGATAAAGTCAAAGCTAAATATGCCAAACCAAGCAAAAGAAGAATTGAGGAAAAATCCCTTGCGGGCAAAACCTTTTTTCTGCAATGTTTAAGATATGGCAAACACGTAGAGACTTACAAACAACTTAAAGATCCACTAAGTATAACGGGATAATGGTCTTCAAATGTTCAACAGATATGACACATTTCCGTACCATCCATAATAAATAACTCTTACCTAGGTATCCATCGATTAGACTTAGGAAATGCAATTCCTTTTTTCTTCAGCAGTTGAGCCTCGACTCCATAAATCAGTTATAAAGCCGCACTCTACAAGGTTTTGAATGTGTATGTGTATCTCTATTTTGACTAAACTCAACAAATCATCCTTAGGAATGTGATTGGTAAAACCAAAAGTATTTTCGAAAAACTAAACTTGTGACCTTTTCGAATAAGAATGCAAAATATTTTTTCGCCAAAAGTTCTACGAAAATAAGATCAGAAGAGTCCAATTTATATAAAACACAATTTTTTAGGCGGTGGAGTTCATTCAAATGAAAATGTCACTTCATTCAAATAAAAGCAACAATTTTGGTTTGACGAGGTTGACTTTCGTTCGGACAAACGACTTGGTTCTTTCGAACCATTTTTCAATGAACTTCCAACAGGTGCATCTTTGTCTAATAGAGATACCCCATCTAAAACTCGTTAGAATTGTGTTCTAATGAACTAAAAAACTTCTTTCTAAAAAATATACACTTCATTAAAACTAACCACAGTCTTTATTCAAACGAGAAAACATCTTCGTTCTAACGAGATACATATCATGTTCTAATAAACTCCAAAACAAAAGGTTTCTTTTTGAAAAATATTTTTATAAAAAATCATCATTTTAAAAGAAAAAATCTGAGAATAAATTTGAATAAGTTAAATCAAAAACCCAAAAACCATATACCTTTACATAGTGTAGTGACGATTTTAACGGCTTGAACTTCGAAATGTTACTCGATCACTAACTTATCTTCGATGTTTATGGAAGATTATGGGGATGTAGTTTGTTTGGGTTGTCCTTATAAATATCCCCACGGGCTCCCTGCCGGTAGCCCTTTTAAGACTATTAACTTCTCTTTGTTCCTCATCTCGGCCACGTGGAGGCCGACGGTCAGCACATTCTCTATTTCCCCTAGAGCTTGCAATATTGTGTGACCTAGAGAGTCGGTCTCATAGATCATCAACTTGTCCTAGTCAGTCGAATGCCGACCCTCTACTCAATTTGTCCAGTGCTGAAGCTGGGGTTGGCAATATCGGCTCGGCCTACCACTATTTCCTCTACTAACAGGGATCAGATGCACAGTATTTCTAGAAATTTTATAGGGCTCCTAGTACTCGTCCTCATCACAACACTAGTCATCTTAAAATTACTGACCTTGTCTACCTAGGTGCAATCGCCTAGGGTCGACTACATCTATGTGACTCTGTTGTTGTGGCATTCCTTTAAGTGGGGTCGAGGGTGTTCCCCCTATCACCAGATCTACCTCCTCTCTGGAGTCCGGAGTTATCATCTCCGCTACAGCGCCGGTGGGTCCTGCCATCATATTTTGGCTAAAGATAACAGTTATTCTTGCATTTTCTACTGGCTTGCCGCTAGTAAGCACAGCGTCGCCGCAACCTCAGCGATATCTGATTAAGGAGGCACCTGGCTGGAGTTGGGGACAACACCTTGAGACAAATCGGAGGCCATGAACTCCGATAAATGGACAAAACAAAGGGCGAATTGAATAATTTATGTGTGCGGGAGAAAAGATTTAAAAACTCAAGAACAACCCTTTCAATGGTGATACAGATTCAACCAAGTGTGGAACTGGAACACGACTAGAGAATAAATTGGGAAAGAAGAAAAAAATAAAGAGGAGGAAGATGGAGAATCTTCATTCCCACAGATGACGCTAAAATGATGATACATGATTTAGTATCACCAGATAAATATATAGGAGCTCAATCCCGAATATCTTTGGAGGTGCAACAATGGTTTTTAAGCAAGTGTATAAGTGAAGAAGGAGATGGGGAGAAGAGTAATAAACACTAGAATATAAGTGACTCGACTATTAGCCTACTCCATTGTGCAGGTGAATGTGAATTTCACTATAAAAATGGGCACTATTGGCCCAAGTGATACAATTCTCACTACTTTCTCTCTCACCTGTAATTGAAGAGAACCCTGGGCTAAGTGATACAATTCTTTCGCTAATGAATAATATGAGTATATATAGTACCTGGGGTGTATACTTTACCCCCGAGCATGTAGTATGCATGCGTAGAATGTATCTGCCACTAAGGATCAACCACCTGTCACCGGAACATGTAGACCATGATGATGAAATATTCCCTCACATGTGAGGGAGATCTTGTTATAATGTTTTTGTCCACTTAGGATCTACACCCCACATGAACTCTTATACGCGTGCCTCATTCCACACACTTTACTAGGTGTCAACTATCGGTTGTCCAGACCAGGCCAAGGCCGAGTTGTTAAGTTTAATATTCTGGCGATAAGGTAATTGCCATGCTGAGTTGAGTCTTCATTAGACCCAACCCCTGGCCTCTAGTTGATGGACGAGGCCGAGGGAACTTCGGTCATAAGATTACTGATATTGATATCATTGAATGTGTCTGAGGCGAGGATGAGACCTTTGTGATGGGTTTATGGATGAGGATGAGACCCTTCATGATGGGTTCAGGGTCGAGGCATAGCTTTCTCAAACTGATGATTTTTCATTACTCGACCTTGGATGAGGGAGGTCCTATCATCATTGGTATATCAATGAACAGTACGTCAGATCATGACTCACTATGAACAAATGAGTATGCATGTTTTACGGGACCACTAAAAGTAAAAATAATTAGGTGAATATATGTATTAAAACAGTAATGGGAAAGTAGTTAAAAAGAAAAAAAAAGTTGAAAATAGAACTTGAATACCAAGATAAATTCAGGGTGCCTATATAGCTGAAAACCTGCATCAAAGTCCATGTATTTTGAAATAACATAAGGGTGGGATTTGACCCATAAATCTAAAACTAGAGTTTTCTATTTTTATTTGTAGAAAATCATTCACAAGTGGTGAAAATGTAGAGAAAAGGAAGAAAGCTCTAATTTGGGTTTTATGAATTAAAATCTTTTTTTAGTTTTTCAAGTTTATGAAAATTATTTTTATGAGTATATAGGTAGCAAAAAATGTGATTGGGGGTGAGGAAAAAGTAAAAAGAAATATGTACGAAATATATATATATATATACACACACACACACACACACACACACACACACACACACACACACACACATATGTATGTATGTATGTATTAAATCAGACGGGATGGGTATATTAAAAAAAAATTCAGACAGAACTTTACCTCATGCCTTAAAACATATAGGCTATCGAGACATATATAATATAGTAGTTCAATGGGCTTTGGATTTTTCTTTTCTAAGAATGAAGACATTCTTCCAAGCTACTAGTAGACGCGCACACACACACACACACACATGTGTGTGTGTGTGTGTGATACATTCAATTGTATTGAATCTGACAATATTCTTAGCAATGCTTTTAGAACATATATATATATATATATATATATATATATATATATATATTATATTATGTAAGACAATTAAAGCCACTGCCCGAGGTATATATATCTATATTATAGTAGGTTGTAGACAAAAAAAAAGGGAGCACCGCTTATTGAAAGGAATAACCCCACTTGTTATATGTCGGTTTGAAATGAATATATCTAGGGTAATATGCATGAAAACTGAGATAAGGCTATATGGTTATTGACAATATAGGCACGCTGAAAAAAGTAATTCTCGGGTCTAACACATGAAAAAATTAGAATATTTATATATTTTAAACCATTTATACAAACTTAATTAAAATGAGCCACTTTGACCTTATACAACTGTAGACATTATGAGTTTTTATGTTCTTGCAACAGTTACACACACACACACACACACACACACACACACACATATATATATATATATATATATATATATATATATATATATATATAGAGAGAGAGAGAGAGAGAGAGATGGAAGACATGCATATAAGTGGTTTGGCCTTAGCCTTTTCCACTATACAAGAGAGAGAAAGAGAAGAGTGAGAGAGATTGAAGACATGCATATAATTGGTTCGGCCTTAGCTTTTTCCACTACACAAGGTGATAGTTTTTTGTATTTCTATAAGGCATTGAAGGTCATTGTTACATGCACTCAATATTTCTCTCTCTAGGTTACAATTGTGAAGAGTTTTAGTAGGGTTGTAAATTGTTCGATGCCTTGTAATGAAGATGAAGTTAGATTTTATAGTGTTGTGGTGACCAATGCAACCCCCAAACATGCACTAGGTGTGCATAAGGTAGATGCACCAATAGGAGTGAGCTAGTTGTCTTGTGCTTATGTACATAATAATGATCAATATTCCCTCATGTGGGTCATTGATCTTCTTTAATGGTTTGCTCCAAGTGGCATGGTGATGCAAAAGTCATATGCACCATGTGAGGTATCGAAGTCGGTTGCGTCGGTCTTATCTCCACATGGCTTGGTGATGCACAAGTCACATGCTCCATGTGAGGTACTGAAGTCGACTGTGTCGGTATCGATAAATTCGAGACCATGGGAGTAGTCTTTCAATGGAATAACACCGATTGTGGAATCCTATCAGGGAATTGCATGAAGGTCTCAGCCTACCAATGTCATGTGAGGCCGATACATAATGAAGTTGTGATTGCGGAACCAGTAGGGAACTATAGATAGCTCTCGACTAGTTAGTGTCTCTTAAATTAGAACATGTCTAAGTCGAGACATAAGAGCACCTGTGTAGAGAGAATAATTACAACTGTTAGGATGCTGCGATCTCGGAGGCCGAGACTAGTTGACATGGACCTTCGTGTTGTGGGCCCATATGAGGATGATTCTAATAGGAACTTGGAAAGGGCCATGAGGTTGAGGTTGAGGTTGAGTCTCGTCCAGACGATGTCACACTTATTTACGTGAATCTCCCTCTAGAACTTAGTCTTCAATGTTAATGGGAGGCTAATGGGTATAGTCATTCGAACCCCTGTAATAAAATGACCCCCAATGTCCGAGGCTGCTTTGGAAACACGAGCAAGTTGTCCAAGTGTCAGGAGCGTCATTTATGTATTCGAGTGTCCTTGACTGGACACGTCAGCAAATAGCTAGCTTAGCATGTGTACAAACAAGTGGCGACATCATGCCTACTTGGAACTCGTTCCCTAATGATATGGGCCTTGGAAATCATGCACAATCATTACTCTTTTAAAATACCCCAAAATTCAATCTTTTCTCTTTCTTCTCCAAATTTTGTTCTCGAGCCTCAAGATTTCTGCAAAAAAACTCCAACCTCCATTCTCTCTCTTTCCACCACTTCATTTCAAGCGAGTTTAACATCCCTTTTTGATTACCCAATATTTTCCCCCATCCAGGTTACCCCTTTCTGTGATCTATTTTGTTTGATTTGTGTTCTATTTCTTCATTTCTATTTTGATTATTTTCCAATGAACCTTGAGTTTTCTGGCGATCATTCGTGGGTCTTCGAGGATTTTTTTAGTGATCTTGAGGTGGTGTCAAAATTTTAGAGGGTTGAGAGGAGACTATTTGGGGAGAGACTGAAATTTTTGTCTTTGGATAATATTTTTGGTGGTTCTCTGGTTGTCTTCTCCAATGGCCTACCAAATTGTTTTTGATTGGTTATTTTCTTAAAAATAATTGAACTTCCCCTTTTGATCTTTTAGTCAACTTAGGTCAAATCACTGTTCTAAAAAACCCGCGTAGGCTTGAGGCTTGAGAGAAACGCCCCGCCTTAAGCTTTTTACGCCTTATTCTTGGTAAAACCCTAAAGGCGCACTTTTTTCTAAAAACAACAACGCTTTAGTGAAACGATATCGCCTTTTAAAGAATTTTTTACAAATCGGACCATTATCTCATCCAAAATAATCAAATAGTATTTTAATTTGCAAATATTCAGACATATTTTTATGATATGTCCAATTTTAGTATTTTTAATAGCATTGTTATGGTTAAATAATATTAAAATATATTAAAAGGCCTAAACGCCTTTTTACGCCTAAGGCCCGCCTAGGCTTCTAAGGCTTAAGGCTTGGCCTCCACGCCTCGATCATGCCTCACATTTTTTAGAACCTTCAGTGTTCCTATTTTGATGAATAGAAGGTTGTATGAACTAGGTGAATAGTACCTTCATTAAGGTAATGCATACTTAGGAAGATTCGTAAGGCTAAGGATGAGGCTAAGGAAAGAGCTGAGGCTGAGCCTCGACTTATAACTCACCCAACCCCTTTAGCTATAGTTCATGATCCTCCACTTCTTATGTATCCTTACCTAGCTAAGTATAGGGTCTTTGTGACCATTAGTAGTGACACCATGTTTGGTACCTCGTCTACTGGTTCTCAATTTGTAGCCTCGTTTGAGGACTACAGTCCACCACTGTCCAATAATTCTAAGGGGGATGATTCTTTTGAAGAGGCCATGTGTGTTCTAGAGTCTCTTCAAGACCGTTGTGGTTCTATTGGGTCGAGCAATTGGGGGAGCCCCCAATCACCCAAAGTTCATGAAATCTCGGATGACGATGAGTCGAGAGTTGAGGTAGCCTTTAAACAACCTCCAATGCCTATTCCCATATCAACCTTAATAGATGTTGAGTTCACCACTAGATATTTTGGTTATGAAATTGTAGTTGACGACGAGGATGAAAATGATGAAGACAACAAAGAACTTGACACTTCCTATGCCTCAACCTTTCCCACTACTATTTAAGAGACGAACTTGATCATGTGGAGCCACCTTTATAGGATAAAGCCTTCTATCGGAATGAGAGTTCCATATAAGGATGAGAGATCCATCAAAAATAGAGAGTGTAAGGTAGTTGTCTCCAAGCAAATGTTTCATATCGACTTCATATTTTCAATCTACCTAAATATGAGAGCTATCCTCACCAGCATGGGACTTTCCCCTTCTTAACTTTCTCTAAATGCGCAGAGAAATATCCTCGACTTTATCCAAATGTGGAAATTGGCATTTTAAGTCGATCTTCTAATAAACATTTTCAGATCTTGATATATTATGTCAAAAACGAAGTTTCAGCCTTGCTACTTTCATCTCGTAGAACAAAAATCCAATAATGACGTTCTACTTGTGAATCAAACTTCGAATCATGCCTAGAAGCCTTGATATTTCTTTATCTTGGATGCCTGGGAGTTCGATACCAATGTTACCTTTAGTGTCACCGAGCTGATTATCCTTCAGAAATAGGGTAAGGTGGCAATATCAGTTGGGCTTGATCCCGGCCTAAGAAAAGACGGTCAGGAAAAGATTGATCATTTGAGGACCTATGGCAAGAAAGGTGGGCTTGTCATCCTTAAATAGCTGACTGACCCATCACTCTAGGCCAAGACTAGTTTAGGTGTTAACCCCTTCACTGAGTCCTGTAAGTTAATATTTTTTATGAACTGTAATGTTGTCTTTTATTTATACTTTCGATACTGATAACTAGGTCGTCCTACAGAAACTCTTGAAGAAATATGGAAAATGCCTGCACCTAAGCTTGCCAACCTTCTCTCCTAAATGTTGATGAAGAAGATTGCCCCTCGGTCCCAACAAAAAAGACTACTAATGGGGGATAAATAAGGTAAAGGGTTCTAAGTAAAGGAAGGACTATCTTGAGGGTACCAATACTTTCCCTCCTCTAGCCAATAATAGAATAAAGGGGACTGGTTAGTCCCGAATCATAGCACTTATTACCCTTTATACTTATGCATTTTAGCCCCCTCGGGAAGTTTAATGCTTATAATTATACTCGTTAACCAGATACCTCCATTTTATATTCTAACATGTTATTTGAGGTATTATTGAGCTTTTGTAGGAGTTACGATGCTTAGTATGAAGTTTGATCGAATTCCAGTATAGTTACAACGCAAATCGTACGTTCAGGGGCAATTTAGTAAAATCACCCTTTAGGATTTTTGCCCAAAGTTTTCTCGAAAGTTGAATCTCTCGGGCCAAGTTCGTATGTCCATGAATGGCGGCACGAATCCGAGTTATAACGAATATGCCACGGGCCTTTGATCGGGGAAGAAATATGAGAAATTCATTTAACTAACAATTAAATTAATGACTTCCATGTCCCTTTTCTCTTTTGGCCAAATTGTAGCAAATCAATTTTGGCGATTTGGGTTTGGCTCGAGTTTTGGCCACACCCAAATTGGGATATTTTTAGCCAAATTGAACAATTGTTTGTGGAGGTGGGTCTTTAACCACACACGAGATTAGAGCTCGAGATCTTTTTACAGGCCACGCACGATTATGTCGGGTTTTCCATTTATAGCGTCCGGTCTTGGGTTTTTATTGTTAATTGTTGGGGATAGCAGTGGGTAATTTTTGTAGTAGACGATTGATCGGCCCAGTCCTAAGAGTCGATCGATGTTTCAATTTTTGGATCTGGGACCAAGTCAGTAGCCTTTTTCTCCTCCTCACGATCGACCGGCCACCACCCCCAGTCGACCGGTCCCCTATTTCATTCTATGCCGAGATGCTTCTACTCTTTTCTTTTCTATTTCTTTTTCCCTGTTCTTTTATTCATTAATTCTAACTTAACCCCTTTTTCTTTTATTATTTTTTTTCTTTTGTTCATTTATTGTAACTGAGTCTATAAGGGGAGACTTGTTTTATTTGTAAAGATATATATCATTTTAAGTTAGTTTTTAGGTTAGTTTTGAGAGATTCTCTCTCCTAGGTTTGTCTTCCACATTTTGGGTTTGTAAAGTTACTATTCCTCCATTTCCATTAATGTATTTTCCATTTTAGTTCTTATTTAAGCTTTATGCCCTATATTTTCATGCTTTCCATTTATTTCAATGTCTAGTTAATTGTTGGTGTTAATTTAATTAGTTGTTACTTTAATTAATTAGGTGCTTTAATTTATGTTTTTAATCATGTGTAGTGGCTAATTTAAATTAGTTTGTGTCGGATTGAACTCACTTAGGGTTGATTTGGTTGCTTTTCTTTGGTGATGGAGTTTACGAGTTTATTTAGATTGGGTTGTCCTAGTTATTACGCCTAGGAGATTTAATGCGGTATATCACGCATGCTCCATATTTATGACCTTGTGTGCATAATTTTCAGAGTATTTGTTGACGCCAAAATCATAGTAGGCTTTTATGATAATTTAGGGGGTGAAAACTTTAGATTTAATTAATTGTTGAAATGACGCACAATCTTAATAACTCATGAACCCATATAACCATTTATATTAGTTAACTTGGGGTGAGGGATATTCGTCACAATCTATAGTTTTTATTTCTTTTGTTTATTTTAGTTTAAATATAAATGCCTAGTTTATCTTTTCTTTTGTTAACAATTACCTTTTACCCTTTATTCTAGAAATATTAAACCTAGTAAATTCTAGCAACTCGTCTCTGTGGCTTTTTGATACTCGGACTGGTCGCTATACTCACTTAAAAGTGTGTAGTCCTAGTTTAGGTTTTTTCATAGCGGTGGGAGCCAAAAACAAATGACCGGCATAGGGTGACCCTTGCGACGTGGTTTCCCCTGTTATCAAAATGGCGTCGTTGCCGGGGATGAGATGTTTTAGAATTTATTTCATTTAGTATTTAGTAGTATTTTTTTCTATTTCTATTTTTCGCTAACATTTTTTGCGGGACTTCTACATTTGAGCGCCGAGAAACGCTTGAATTTTTCGACCGCACATCACTTTGTGGAATTTTCCATCTCGAGCCTATTTTAGGTTAAGCATGTCTTTTTCCAATTATTTCGGTAATTGTAATGATAATTCTCAAAATGCCCCTACGCTTATGACTTTTGGTCAATACTTACGAACCCAAAAAAAGGAAACATCTAAAATGTCTTTGGGTGACTATAACAAAAATCAAGCTATGGATTATGGGACTTTGGGGAATGATCATTTCGGTTTTGGGTTAAAATATCCTTATAATAATAATTTTGAAACTAAATGCATTAGCTTTCAAAATTCTTATATCACTGATTTTGATAGTTGTTTCGATGATGACTTTCAAGTTTCGCATTTTCAAGAATTCGCGCCTCGGCCTATGACTTTCGACGAGGTCTTGCGCATGCTTGAAAATGAGAAACTTGAAAATCGTTATCGGAAAGAAAATCATTGTTGGGATCATGAGTTGGATTTATTATTTGAGTCCGACGATAATTTTCCTTCCGAGACTTTCGAAGTCGAGGAATGTTTTGAACTAAATGAGGATTTTATGCCTACTTTGGAACAAACTATTCTTGACTTGGAACATGGCTTAATTAAGAGTAAAAATGAGTATGAAATGGACGTAATATCCACTTTCAATGAAATTATTTATTCTTTGGTCCCCAAAGAAGAATATTTCATTGAAAATGATCTTATTTCCTTCAAAACTCAATCGTAAAGTGATGATGACTCATCTTTTTAGTTTGAATTTCTTTCCTCCCCCTTTGCTCTCTCTATTGTTGATCCGATACTAGTACCCGATGAATCGGTTCAAAACTTTATAGTTCAAAACCCTTTCACTGATGAGGAGTACTCGCTCGAGTTGCCTTCCATAAAGGCATCTTTGCCTCCATGTTCTCCCCCTCATATTCTAATTTAAAAATATTTGAGAGAAAATTATGTTTTTTTACTCCCTTGTGTATTTTTCACCCGTTTTATCCAAATGCCCTATCCTCCCTCCAAAATTTTTAATTGGGTATGGTTCATTTCTTCCGCCTTACACATGCCTTCTGTCTGTTGTTTAAGAGGAATTCTTATTTTTCGAAAGGTATGCATGAAAGTGAGGGTACACCGGTTATCCTCCAAAGTCAAATTGTATTTTGGGTGGACCCTAAAAAATTTCAACTTTTAGTCTATAGTTCGTTAGAAGTTAAAATTATAGGTTGTAAATAGTTAGTTTTATTTTTCTCTTTTTACTAATTGTCTAGTGTAGTTAGTTATGTTTTTGTTATTTGTTCTTGCTATACTTGGTACTAACATGTTTTGTAGAATCATTGGACTTGTACTCTCACGAGATCGCACCATTTTGCATAATATCAGTTTTTTCCTCTCTTTAACTTGGTTCTTAATGTACATTGAGGACAATGTCAGGTTTTGAGTTAGGGGGTGTGAGATATTCTGTCAATTCATTAGTAGTCTCATGGATTTGATTATATGTTTTTTCCAAGCATGCTTTTCTTGTAAAAAAGTAAAAGTTTCAAAAAGATTTTCTTTCTTTTTTCTCCCTTTGTCGGGCATTTTGCCTTTATTTTTGTTCATAAATTTTAATAATTGCCCAATCCAATAGACAACTCAATGATGTATGTCCTTGATTTTAGAAGTTACTAGACTTTGGTCCTCAATTATTGATAGTATGAATAAATTCATGAATTAAACTTTAATCCCATGAGCACATGCATTTTTCTTGCTTTATTGATTTGGTTTAAGATTTTTATAACTCAGTAATCTTTTGTTGCATTGTATATACTTACACCTAGTGAGCTTTGGGCTCTTCTTTGTTTGTGAGTGTTATACACTTCTCTTTCCTCTTTGAAAACGTTAAATTCGTCGATAATCTCACTGTTCTTTCATTTGATCGTTCATTAATTGATTTCATATATGAAATGTGTTACTTGAGCATGATTTTCAAAGTTGTTTTGACTTGAGAATTGTAAAACTTTAGGAAATGATCATAGGCGATATTTGTTATATAACCCATATTAACCTTGACCTCACCTTATATGTTTTCCCTCGTCAACCCCTTTGAGCCTTAATATAGACTTTTGTTTCATTACCCAAAATTCCATAACCAACTCGACATTGGAGTTATAAGCCATATATGTCACCTTTCAGACCTTTGTTTGGAATGTTACTTGGGGTTGAATGATGTTATTATCTTGTGGTTACAATTAATCATGTGAGAGTGGGAAAAGTAATGAAAAGAAAGAAGTGAAAAAGAGAACAAAAAGAGAAAGTAGAAAAGAAAACAAAAGAAAACAAAAGAAAACAAAAGAAAAGAAAAAGTGAGAAAAAGAAGAAAAGAAAGAGAAAGAGAAAGAGAAATTTATATATGTTGTGTAATGTTCAATAATCTTGGCTTGCTCTCCCCATTGTTATATTCAATGCTTTTTATGGAAGTTATTTTCCAAATTTTCAAATTGGCCGCAATTTCCCATTATCCCAAGTTTTCATCTCCGAACACTTTAAATTCGTACATATTTACCCTTTATTGCATAACTTGAACCCAAACCTACACTACAACCCTATAAAGTCCTATGTGATCTTAGGGTGAATTCAGTTTAAAAGTTTAAATAGTTGTGATAATATGTGAAAATATATTTCGTCTCCTTTAATGAGCGATACCTTTTATTGAGATTACAAGTTTTTATTTTTTATATAGCGTTCTTCATTTGTGACATGTGCACGACCTAGTTTCCATTTCCATTTACTCATTATGCCCGCATGTCCTGTGTATCACCTCCCATTCATAGTGATTTCATTTGTTGAGCATAATACCTGGTGAGGATTGATATAAGCATGCTTTAAAGTCAATTATCGAGTTTATATAAGTTTTTGCCAAATCATACTTTGCATGTGCTCGCTCGCCTCCCACATTTTAAGATTTAAATTCAACAAAATTCGTTCTATAATGTTAATAATATAGACTTTTGTGTGAATTCATTCACATTGCTAATAACGTGTTTAAATTTTTTCTGTTATTGTTGGGCTTGTCGCATGTGATTAGGCATATTTTGAGGAAACCATGTGATGTCTATGGGTTTCATCACTGAAAATCCTCAAGAGACGACACTCGTCCACTAGGGTAACCTAAGGGTTCAACGGCTTATTTCATACACTAAATTCAATCGTTCGCCGACGAAAGTGGGTTTTATCTCTTTTGTATTTATCTCCTATCTTGTTGTTTTCTTATAGTTCTTCTTGATTTGAATTTTGTTACTAGGGACTAGAAATGTGTAAGTGTAAGGTCAAATTTCCAATCGAGTCATTTGTAAAATTGGCTACATTCTGTTGGACAACATTTTTGGGTCATTCCTCATCAAGCATCATTCAACCGTGAAGATTCAAGCATTGCATCCAAAGTTCACGCGACATCAATATGCACATCATGTTCACTCTTATAAAAGGTATATGACCAAAATCATTTTAAGTGTTGGAGTATTTTTTATAATCGAGAAATTTTCACATAGAGTAAAGTTCACAAAAATTCAATTTCCATAAAGAAGTACTTTTGAAAGTTATTTTAACCTTCTCTATGAAAAATCTGACATCTCGTTCGAAATTTCTCCAGGTCGTTCGAACGACCTGGATCTAACGACTTTACTTAGTCCACACTGGAAACTCGTTAGAAGCTCGTTAGAAATGTCGTTCGAACGAGATTTCTGACGACCTTTCTAACCCTACACTGGAACATCGTTAGATAACTCGTTCGAATGACATGTCATTTGAACGACCTCATTCGAACGAGTTTTGCCAGATTTGAAAATTTTAACTTATTTTCCTACAGTTATTTTACAAAAACTGTTTTTGGTCCACTATTTTTACAGTTTCAATATATGGATGAAAATTAGTTATTTTACAAAAACTGTTTTTGGTCCACTACTTTTACAGTTTCAATATATGGATGAAAATTAGTTATTTTTCATAAGGAAGTTTAATATTCTGTAGAGAGAAATTTACACAACTTCCCTCTTAGTGGTAAAATCAATCTCCAACACCATTTCCAACTTTTGAAATAAAACCCCCTACAATCAACTTGACATTCAACAAGCAAGTTTGCGATGGATCTCTGCATTCAAGCTTAGTGGAGACGGTGGTTTTGGGCTTCGGTGGATACCACGACACGAGGAGTGTCGAGCAACGCGTTAGAGATTCTCATACTACAAATTCGAAGGTCGTGGATGGCATAAGCAAGTCTTGAGTGACTCAATGTCTGTAAGTCTTTTGAGTCTCTTATAAAACCTATTTTGTAGTGGATTTTGTTTAGGCTCAGTCGTCCGAGGTTTTTCCCATTTGGGTTTTCCTCGTACATTAGCGCGTTGTGGTTGGGATTTTCGCAATTTACTTTACTAAATCACATAGATGCATGCTTAGGATAAAATGGATAAAGTTGGATAATTTTATTTCAATTAATCAAGTTATCTATCTTATCCTATTAATTGGAAATTTTTCTTGCTATCTTGTAAATTCACAAAAGAAAATTAAAGTCGGAATATATCTTTACTTGGAAAATTATCAAATGGGTTGTGTGTGTATATGCCACAAAATAAACTTAGTACATATAACCTTGCAACTTCAAATTTTTGTGTGTATATTCCACGACATAAACTTAGTACATATAACCTTGCAACTTCAAATTGGTATGAGAGCTAGTCTCTATAAGTTATTTAGATGAATCCTGGAGGTTATATGGATAGTTTTTCGTCAAATAGACTACATTTGTTTGATGGAACTAATTACACCTATTGGAAAGCACGTATGAAATCTGCCCTTAAATCAATTCATGAACGTGTTTGGGTTATTGTTGAAAGAGGATGGTCCCCTCCTACTATGGTTGTTAATGATGAAATTATTTTGACTCATGTTGAACAGTGGTGTGAGGAAGAACTAAAATGGTGTAAATTTAACTCTAAAGGTTTAAATGCCTTATTTGGTGTCGCGTCCCTCGATGAATTCCATCGTATAGAAACGTCAAAGGAAGCTTGGAATATTCTCCAAGTTACTCATGAGGGAACTAGTGTTGTTAAAGCTTCAGAACTTCAAAATTTAACAACTCAGTTTGAAAGGATCACCATGAAAGAAACTGAAACATTTCATGAGTTTTATGCTCGTATATCAGATATGTTAACTCTTGCTTTAACTTAGGTGAAAAAATACCCGAAGATCGTGTCGTTAAGAAAATACTTAGATGTCTTCATAAGCGGTTCATTCCTAAAGTCATTGTTCTTAATTCATTAGGAAATCTAAATACTTTGAAACTTGAGGAGCTTGTTGGTGATCTTCAAACTTATGAATTAGATATGTTTCCTAAAGATAACAAAAGCAAAGATAAAGGTGTTGCCTTGAAAGTCAAGAAAATAGAAGTGTCTAATTCTGATAAGTCTGATATAGATCCTGATGATATAGCCTTATTTGCTAAAAAAATTTAAAAAATTCTCAAGTTCAAAAAGCAAAACTCTAAGTTTGAAAAACCAAAATTTGAGAACAACAAAAACAAAGGAAATAGAAAATTCAATTCTCAGGATCCTAAGAAGTTCAACAAAGACAACTTTAAAAAGGATGATTCGAAGAGATGCTTTGAGTGTGAGGGACGTGGTCATAGAGTTTTTCAGTGCCCTACTAAACTTAAAAGACAAGGCAAAGAAAAGGAAGTTTTCAATGCCACTCTATGTGATAGTGATAATGAGTCTGAAGACTCTGATGACTCTAACCCGTCTACAAATAGCTTCACTACTTTTATGGTAAGCCATGCTAGTAATTCAAGTTGGTCATACCTTAATGTTGACAATTTCGAGAAAAATCTTGAGGTTGTTTCCACTCATTATACTAGTAGTGATGAAAAAAAGAGTGATAGTGAAATAAATGAGAGTGAACTACAATCTGCTTATTCTGAACTTTACACTGAATCTCTTCATATTCAAAAAGTTAACAAAATATTAACCTTTAAAGTCTTAACTTTAGAAAAAGAGTTGAAAGGCCTGAAGGAGAAGGAGGCTTTAGTTAGTTAACTCGAGGCAATTAAGATATCTCTTTCTGAGAAGCTTATATTGATAGGTAAAGAAAAATGTGACTTAATTATCTCCTTGGAAAGTGTCAACAAAGATCTTAATGAGTCTTTAGAGATTATAAAATCTCTCGAAGCAAACATTGCCCAACTTGAAAAAGATCTTGAGTCCTCTCGTGAAGTTAAAGTCACACTCAAGGATAATTGAGGAAGAGTGGGAAAATTATTTCTAGGTCCTGTTTGAGGATATAAGGAGAAAGGTTGTCAAGAGAGAAAGGGCATAGGATATGAAGAAGGAGATTCATCAAAAGTCAAACCCGAACTCGTAGCTAAGTTTGTTACCAAATATAATGTTTCTAAAATAAGTCCTACTAAGAAACCTTCAAAATCTAGTCCATAAAAACCCTATGTGTGCGCTTATTGTCACAAACGGGGTCATCTTATAGATTTTTGCTACAAGCTTGGAAATAACTCTCATTTCACTTATTTTAAACAACACTATAGCTCCTTAGCTAGTCTTAAGAGCCAAGTTGAGTATCTAGTCAATACTTCTAAAGGTCTATTGGAAGAGTTTCTTAGGTTTTCTAAAGTCGAAGGAAATAATTCCAATTATAACACTAGAGCCAACAAAGGAAAGAAAACAACTCAAACTTGGGTTAAGAAAAATCACACCAATAAATATTGTGTTGCTCACATTGTGTTGCTCATGTTGCACTTAAGGCTTAAAATACCTCACAATGGTACTTTGATAGTGGTTGTTCGAGACATATTATTGGTGACAAATCTCTATTTACCACTTTTGAAAACTATAAAGATGGTAAAGTCGCTTTTGGGTATGGAAGCAAGTCTCGAATCATGGGTAAAGGATCTATTGAAATCTCCGGGTTTCCTAAACTTGAAAATGTCCTTTATGTTGATGGTCTCAAGGCTAATTTGATAAGTATTAGCCAATTATGTGCTAAAAATCTTGATGTTAAGTTTAGTCAATCGGAGTGCACCGTATATGATCGACAGGGTGAATCTATTTTACAAGGTGTTAGAACTAGTGACAATTGCTATGGAGTAGTTCCTAATTCATCTTTAGTTTGTAATAGTGCAAAAGCCTCGTCTACCGATCTTTGGCATCAAAGGTTAGGCCATGTTAATTTTAGGGATCTTAATTGATTAGTGAAAAAAGAGCTAGTTCGAGGTTTACCATCTTTAGGAAAGCCAACCTCCACTATTTACGGTCCGTGTCAATTAGGAAAGCAAATTAACAATCCTCATAAAAAGTTAAACTCAATAACTACCTCTCGTGTCTTAAAATTGATACACATGGACCTTATGAGTCTCACTCGTACCGAGAGCATAGGAGGAAAAAGATATATCTTAGTAATGGTGGATTATTTTTCTAGGTACTCTATTGTAGAATTTCTAAGAGAAAAATCTGAGACAGTTGATTTTCTCACTGTTAAGTGTAGGATTCTTCAAAATCAACAAGGTGTTTGCATAAACCGCTTTAGGAGTGATAATGGAACCGAATTCAAGGAATCTGGTGTAAATGCATTTTGTGATGAAATAGGAATTAAACATGAATTCTCGGTCGTTCAAACTCCACAACAAAATGGTATAGTTGAAAGAAAAAATCGAACGATTCAAGAAATGACAAGATCTATGCTCCTAGGAAGAAATGTTCCCCGTAGGTTTTAGGCCGAAGCAGTTAACACCGCATGTCACACCGTAAATAGGGTTTATTTGCATCCTAATACTAACAAAACTCCATATGAATTGTGGAGGGGCAAGAAGCCCAATTTGGCTTATTTTAGAGTTTTTAGTAGTCCTTGTTATATACTTCGAGATAGAGAACTTATAAGTAAATTTGACTCAAGGACTGATGAAGGTATATTCCTAGGATACTCTCAAAATAATAGGGCCTTTTGAGTATTCAACTTAAGTAGTTCTAAATTCATGGAATCAATTAATGTTGTCATAAAAGATGATGCTTCAGCCACATCAATTGAAAATGAGGAAGATTTGTCATGTGAGTGTGATGTTATTTCCAACGTTGAAAATATTGAGTCTCAAAATGACATAGTTGTTCCCACTACTGAAAAAAATTATCCTTCTCCTTGGGTTCATAAAAGTCATAACACTTCAAAAATTATAGGAGATCCCGAGGTAGGTGTCAAGACTAGGGCGCAATTAGAAAATAAAGTTACCTATTTGTACTATACTTCTAAAATTGAACCTAAAAACTTTAAAGAAGTATTAAAAGATGAACATTAGATTAATGCTATGCAAGAAGAATTGTTTCAATTTAAGAAAAATGATGTTTGGGAATTAGTCCCTAGGCCTTCTAATACGAATGTCATTGGCACCAAATGTATTTTTAATAATAAAATGGATAAAAATGGTGTCATTGTTCGTAATAAAGCTAGATTGGTTGCGCAAGGATACACCCAAATAGAAGGTGTTGAATTTGAAGAAACTTTTGTTCCTGTTACTAGGTTAGAATCGGTTCGCCTTTTACTCGCCATAGCATGTCATTTGAAATTTAAATTATATCAAATGGATGTAAAAATGCCTTTTTGAATGGTATTCTTCAAGAAGAAGTCTATGTTGAACAACCGAAAGGGTTTGAGGACCCAAAGCATCCTAATCATGTCTTCTTCCTAAAGAAAGCGCTATATGGTTTGAAACAAGCACCCCGTGCTTGGTATGAAAGACTCACTTCCTATCTCCATTCTCGTGACTTTTTTAGAGGGGGAGTAGATATAACTCTATTTGTTCCTCGTGATGAGAAAGCTATTCTAGTTGCACAAGTGTATGTCGATGACATAGTGTTTGGTTCTACTTATGATAAACATACTCAAATTTTTTCAAAAGAAATGCACGTTGAATTTGAGATGAGTATGGTAGGTGAACTTACTTTCTTCCTAGGTCTTCAAGTTCTTTAACTCAAAAGTGGGATATTTTTGTCCCAAACCAAGTATGCTAAAGACCTTGTTAAGAAATTTAAACTCGAATCCGCCAAACATTCACGCACTCCTATGAGTTCTTCGATTAAACTTAGTAAGGACACCGAAGGAAAGGATGTAGAGCACACTCTCTTTAGAAGTATGATAGGTAGTTTACTTTACCTAACTGCTAGTCGTTCGGACATTTCCTTTAGTGTAGGAGTTTGTGCACACTATCACCCAAAAGAGTCACATTTACTTGCCATTAAATGTATTATCAAATATGTTAATGGGACCCTATCTTTTGGAATTTGGTATTCCTTCAACACAAATGATTATCTATCGGCATATTCGGACGCCGATTAGGCAGGAGATGTTGATGGATACAAAAGTACTTCTGGCGGTTGTTTCTATTTTGGAAGTGCACTTGTCTCATGCATGAGCAAGAAATAAAATTCTATTTCTTTGTCCATGACGGAGACTGAATACATAGCCTCCGGGAGTCGTTGCACTCAACTCATTTGGATGAAACAAATATAGGAAGATTATGGTATCTCTCAAGACACTATGACTATCTATTGCGACAATACTAGTGATATTCACATTCATCGTAATCTCGTTCAACACTCTAAAACCAAGCGTATTAGGATCCGTGAACATTTTATTCGTGACTTGGTTGAAGAGAAATTTTTTTGTCTAAGCTTCGTTTCTACCGATAGACAATAAACCTCTAGATGCCCTTAGGTTTGAAAACCTTAGGAAATCAAATGGGTTTTTCTCAATTGATTGAGATCGAAGCCGTCTATCTAGTTTAGGTTGGTTCTCATGTATATTTTTACCTATGAACTAGATTAGTTTTGTATATATTTTATTCAAAATCTCAAAAATATTTTGTCTTTATTATTTTCAAAGAATACGAGGATGGTCAGAAAAGCTTTCACTAATTTTTGTCCATATGGCTTTGTGTTCGATATGTTCGGATCACTATCCTATTTCATGTCCACGTGGCTTTCGATGAGTAGTCAAGTCGGACCTCGTTTATCTTGTGCGCAAAAATGCTATTTTATGATATGTATTTATGTGATTACCTCACGTATTTTCCTTTTTGCACACACCTTTCACGAAATATTGTGGATATCTTGTTCACATTGTACTTGTAAAGTGAGATTTTGTTTTGTCTTCTCGATCTTGTCACGTTTCTTATAAGAAATAGAAATTGTACATGATCATCCATTGCTTGGATTGAAACAAAAAGTTATTATATTTGTCTGGTTGGTTACCATTTCATGCAATGGACTCGGGCTGCAAAAAACATAAAGTTTTTACGTGAATAGCCTCCACTTGCATTTTAGCATATGTGCCTAAAATAGAAGCATTGAAAATGATATATAATGCCAAGGCCAAAAGTATTTAGCTTTATTGATTCTTCAAAACGAATCGTCTCAATCTATTATTGCTAATGGAAGATATAAGTTAAAGATCAATGGGCATGCACATTTAATCGATTCATTGATTTCTCATTGTGACACTATTGGCGAGAGAATCATCTATCTTGTATGCATGGTGCATTTGTGTTTGAGTGTCCAATAGTATTTCTTTATTGACACAAGGCTATTGTGAGTGAATATTGCATTTATATATTGTTTGGCATTCTGCACTTGTACGTTGTCTTGGCTAAAAACTCTCACTCGCATTGTTCACACACCTACATTCCCGCTTCCAAGGTTTGGATATGTCTTCACAAGCTAGGACTATTAAAATCCTCATTTTGGCATCTTTGTGGGCTTCCCATTTCCTTCCCTTATGCTATTTTTATAACTATTTTATTTTTCTTCTTTTTTAAAAGGATTGAATTTCGTCAGAAAATCTCGTTCAAATGAGTTTTCTAACGACTTATATGTCCTCCTCTCTGGAACTTCATTCGTAATGTCGTTTGAATGAACATTTCGTTCGAACGAACTTCTAACGAATTTTCTAACGAAATACCCAATATGGTTCTGGAACTTCGTTCAAAATACATCGTTCGAACAACATTACTCGTTCGAACGACCTGGGTTAAATTCCTGCGATTTCTCTTCCCAGTGTCCTGCCGCCTCTTTTCCTTTCCCCACCTCCCCACGATTCCCATTTTCCTCATTTCCCAAATTTATCTCTCCTTTCCATTTTTCCCACTTTCTCTTCCACTAACACTTTACCCCATTACCCATTATCCCTATCGCTCCATTCCTCTATTTTGTACGATTAAACCTCATTTCCTCCTCCATTACTTCTCATTCCTTCACCTCGTTTCATCACCACACTCATTTGTACACCTCCGAGGTGGATATTTCTTCGCCATTGCTCACAAGGTATTTCCATTCTCCATTCTTCCTATCTATTTTTTTTATATATCCATCTATATATCCATATATATATATATATATATACACACACATATCTATAT
Source organism: Sambucus nigra (assembly GCA_949130495.1). Taxonomy (NCBI): domain Eukaryota; kingdom Viridiplantae; phylum Streptophyta; class Magnoliopsida; order Dipsacales; family Adoxaceae; genus Sambucus; species Sambucus nigra. Next base: position 330,518,735 of record OX422209.1, read on the forward strand.
GCTTTTGGGTTAACTGTTTACTCCAAACCGATTTATTCCCTTGTTACCCAAATTTCATATACCATTATGTGTAAATCTCTACTTTGTTTTGAGGCCATTTTATTTACAAATTTTGTTGTTTGTGTTGCCCCTGGTTAAGCTAAATTCCATGATAATATCAGTTTTCTCAAATTAAAATTCCTTTTAATTTCATGTAATTTATCTTAAATAAATTTATCTTTTTATTTTTATTTTCGTTTTATCTCTAACGGAGGGTGGGCTTATTACTGATTGGTTTGTTGGATTGTTGGTATGTTTGGTGGTTTGGTTGGAATTTTGTTCGGGTAGGTTCTAGTCTCATCCTAGTTTAGAATGGCCTGTAACCGTCGCCCACGTCGCATTCGTGACTCCCCCGAGGAACGCTCCTCTTCCTTCGATGAGGAGTCCAATGCAAATGCATCTATCCCCGACCTTCGGATTTATTGGGGATCCCTCACCGCACACACCCAATATCATACACAAGGTTTCTCCAATCGCTCAATTGTACGTGAGAAAATTGTCAATCTCCAATCCCTCAACGGAACCATTGTCCATTCTTGGATTTCTGATTTAGGGTGGGATCCCTTATCCTCTCTCACGGACACTATTTTTCCTAATCTCATTCTGGAATTTTATTTTGGGATGCATGAAAGGGAGAATCACATTACCTCTCGAGTGCGCAGTAGGGAGATTATTGTCTCTCCCGAATCCATTGGTCATCTCCTGTCCTTAACCCGAAACAATAATCCCTCCTACCCATGGGCTCCCGATGCTCATTCTGGCCCCTCACTCGTAATGCACACCGTGTGCCAGCTTAACCCTCCCGAAACGGTCACTATCTTTCACAAACACTTACATCCCGATTTTATGGTCCTTAATTGGATCGTGTGTGCGTGACTTATTCCCCATGCAAACTCAACACAAATCACCAAAATGCACGTAGATCTCATGTTTCCCATTAGCATTAGGGATACCATAGATCTCCCCTCCTTCCTTTTTCTTGTCATTCGAACGGTTAGGATCCTCCCTTCCAGTCCCGCTCGCCAAGCATTACCTTTTGCCGCTATTATTACCCGATTTTGTCTTGCTGCCGGCTGCCCCCGCCTTTCCACCGATGTCCCTGTCACCCGCTACCAAACCATTAACATGTCATTGGTCAGTCAGTCTCGTGGTCATTTACCACTCGATACCCCTCCTCTCACTCCCTCTCACTCCGCCTCCTCTCAATCTGCCACCTCCTCCACCCCTGCACCTAGTCATCCCGCCCCCTCTCGTACTTCACATAGACCATATTCTATGTTTTCTCCCACACTCTTAGCATCGGAGGATATGTTGTTTGTCTGTTCATAGGTTAAGCAGATTCAGGAAGATCAACGTCAAGACAGGGCACTGTTGTAGGAGCTCTCGGTGTCAATGCAGTAGGACCGGGAGGCTCAAGCTCGTCGGGAGGAGGCTCAAGCGCGCAGAGATGAAGCAAAGTCCCATCGGGATTCTCTTCTATTGGAGAACCTTGATTCCATTCATCGCATGGAGATGCACCGAGATGCAGGCTCATCCGATTCCGGCTCCGGCTCCTTTCTCGATGACTCTCGTCATGATGCTCCTACTCCTTGATTTACTTTGTTTTTAGTCTACTTTCAAGTTGTAATTGTGAGGCTGAGCGGAATATTTTCTTTCTTGTACCCTTTTATTTGGTTTGGATTTTTTATGCCGTGTATGCACATTGGATATTTGTCATTTCCCTTATCAGTTAATGCATTATCATGTTATTCCACTTGTCAGTTCTAATTATTGGATTTATTGCCTATTGTTCTCTCAATTTTCTTTTACCATGTAGGCTCTTTATCCCTTTGTGTTTTCCAAACAAAAAGGGGGAGAAACATTGACATGAGGAATTCATAATTTAGGGGGAGTTTATTAATTAATAGTCAACATATGCATAATTTAGGGCGAGTTAATTAATTTATTCTCATCATACGCTTTAATCTCTCATAACACTATTTTATATTCTATTCTTCCCCATGCGTTTATGAATTTTTTGTTTCATGTGTGTAGGATACATCACCTACTCTTCTACAGCACCGTCAGTCGCGTCACTTAGTCTGTCTTTTTATTTAGGTTTTTGGGACGGGCTTTAGAATCGGCTTGACGGCTGGCTTAGCAAATTCAGTCTTTTTATTTCTTTTTTATTATTCTATTTTGTCCCTAAATAGCCAAAGGGTGATATTTGTAAGGTCAAATTTCCAATCGAGTCATTTGTAACATTGGCTACATTCCGTTGGACAAAACATTTTTGGGTCATTCCTCATCAACTATCATTCAACCGTGAAGATTCGAGCATTGCATCCAAAGTTCATGCGACATCAATATGCACATCATGTTCACTCTTCTAAAAGGTACATGACCAAAATCATTTTAAGTGTTGGAGCATTTTTTTATAATTGAGAAATTTTCACATAGAGTAAAGTTCACAAAAAATTAGTTTCCACTTTTGAAATTTATTTTAACCTTCTCTATGAAAAATCTGACATCTCGTTCGAAATTTCTCCAGGTCGTTCAAACAACTTGGATCTAAGGACTTTCCCTAGGCCACACTGGAAACTCGTTAGACGCTTGTTAGAAATGTCGTTCGAACGACCTCATTTGAACGAGATTTTGGACGACCTTTCTAACCCTACACTGGAACATCGTTAGATAACTCGTTCGAACGAGATCTGCCAGATTTGAAAATTTTAACTTATTTTCTTACAGTTATTTTACAAAACTATTTTTGGTCCACTACTTTTACAGTTTCAATATATGGACGAAAATTAGTTATTTTTCATAAGGATGTTTCATATTTTCTAGAGGGCAATTTACACAACTTCCCTCTTTGTGGTAAAATCAATCTCCAACACCATTTTCAACTTTTGAAACAAAACCCCTTACAATGAACTTGACATTCAACAAGAAAGTTTGCAGTGGATCTCTGCATTCAAGCTTAGTGGAGACGGTGGTTTTGGGCTTCGGTGGATACCGCGACACGAGGAGTGTCGAGCAACGCGTTGGAGCTTCGCGTACTACAAATTCGGAGGTCGAGGATGGCATAAGCATTTCTTGAGTGAGTAAATGTCTGTAAGTCTTTTGAGTCTCTTGTAAAACCTATTTTGTAGTGGATTTTGTCTAGGCCCAGCCGTCCGAGGTTTTTCTCATTTGGGTTTTCCTCGTACATTGGCGCGTTGTGGTTGGGATTTTTGCAATTTACTTTATTAAATCACATAGATGCCTACTTAGGATAAAATGGATAAAGTTGGATAATTTTATTTTAATTAATCAAGTTATCTATCTCATCACACTAATTGGAAATTGTTCTTGCTATCTTATAAATTCGTAAAAGAAAATTAAAGTCGGAATATATCTCTACTTGGCAAATTATTAATTGGGTTGTGTGTGTATATTCCACGAAATAAACTTAGTGCATATAACCTTGCAACTTCAAATTTTTATGTATATATTCCACGAAATAAACGTAGTACATATAACCTTGCAACTTCAGTAAGTTAGGGGGTGAGAAGCCTCTAACAAAGCCTCCACAGACTAGGCTACACCAATTTCCTCTGGTGCTGTTAATGCTTCTCGGCTAGCACAATTAACTGTCTCAACTGACTTTCTTCTAGGCTAGAAAAACAAGTCCAAGGATGTAATAGGCTCTATTATGTCTATGTCCGATAGAAGATTCTTCCATGCCATGAATCCCTCTGAGCTTAGTGACTTCTCTCTCTAGAGAGAAACTCATGTGTCGTTTCTAATTTTTCTTTATTTTCACAAGTGTTGAGAATGTTGTTGATCGTCGCGTGAAATGTGTGCTCGTGTAAGGGCACAGTCATTGTTTTCATTTCACCGCGATAATGCAAAAACCTAAATTACGACTACACTTGTGAGGCAAGCACATGAGTAAGTCGGGTATCGAAAGTCCACTGAGACAAGATGCTAGAATTTATATGATTTAATACTCCTACATAAAAGCGAAAAATGTGATTACAAACTAAAAAGGAAAAGATACATAAAAGGGAAATGATTAATCTAGGCGAGGGAAAATAAAGCTAGATTAACAAAGCGGTAAAACTATAGGTTGCGTCTAATATCCCTCACCCAAGTTAATTAGTATAAAATGGATACATGAGTTAATGAGTTATTACGAATGCGTCTTGTTTCGACAGTTAATTGAATCAAGGGTTGTCACGCACCTAAATTCGCATAAAAGCCTAATAAGATTTTGGCGTCAACAAATACCCCGAAAATTACGCACACAAGGTCATAAGCACGGGACATACATGATATGTCCCGTCAAATCTCCTAGGCGCAATAACTAGGAAAACGCACCAAAAATAGACCAAAAACCATCACCAAAGCAAAGCAACGCATCAACTCGAGTGACTTCCACTCAAACACAACCTAGACTAATTTATCTAGAAAGCATGTTAAAAACACGGTAAATAAACGCAATAAACCTAACTAGAAAGAAACTAAATCAAAGAATGTAAACTAATTATGAAAGCATGTAAACCTAATTAATCAAAGCAAGAAATAAAGGAATACAACTATATCAATGGAGAGGGAAGATAAAAGTACAATCTTACAACCCAAATGCTGTCACACCATATGAGGAAAAAGAAAAGAGCTCTCAACTCCCAAACCCTAAGCTAAACTATCCTAAAACTCTATTCTAAAACTTGATATCTGATATTTACAACAAAAAACCTTTATATAGTAAGTGGGAAAAAAGAAAAGAAGAAAGAAAAGAAAAGTAAAATATCTCATAAAAACAGGGGATCGATCGATTGACCCAAACCGTCGATCGATCGATGGTGAAAATTTCAGCCCATTGTCTCCCCATGATTTTCAAAAAAATAGAAGGATCGATCGATCGATCCCTTTGATCGATCGATCGATCAAGCAAGTATGAGCCCCATGCATTGCTGTTTTGGCTTGAATGCAATTCCCTTTCTCAAAAATCACCGTAACTTCTTCATTATGAATCGAAATCGCACACCGTTCATGTCCACGCGAAGTTTGCGAGGAGGGCTACAACTTTCGTGAGATGTTGGGCCAGGTGCCTAAGCTATGAAAAGACTAAAATTCCCTTGAACGTGCGATCGCGTATATAAATCAAGCGGAATGCGTCCGAACGTCAAACTTAGCATCCAAATACCTATAAAGCTCAATTAACCCCTACAAAACATGTTAACGTTGAAATACTAGGTTGTGTGGTTAACGAGCATAAATATAGGGAATAAGATACCCGATGGGGCTAAAATGCATCGGTTCAAGGGATGAAATACGCAATATTTTCATATTATCACACCCCCTAACTTACACATTGCTAGTCCTTAGCAATGAAATTGGATACGACAAGAACTACAATAAAACCGAAAGCAGGATAAGTACAAAAATATGGTATAAAAGCATAAGGACACTTTCACGGGCGTTTCGATTGCATTTAGCATATGAAATAAGTCATTAAACCCCTAGGTAACCCTAGTGGACGAGTGTCATCTCGTCAGAGTTTTCAGGGATGATACCCATAAACATCACATGGTTTCCTCAAAATATGCCCAGCTCAACATGCGACAAGCCCAACAATAATGAACAAGATTTCATACACATTATTAGCACATTAAACGGATTCAAACAAAAGTCCAAATCATTAACATTATAGAATGCACCTCATAGAATTGAAACCTTAAAATGTGGGAGGGGAGCGAGCACATGCAAAGTGTGATTTGGCAAAAACTTATATAAATCGAATACTTAATAAATCAAGCATATATTCAATCCTCACGAGCATTTTACTCATCAAGTGAAATCACTCAAAACAGGGAGTTAACACACGGAACATGCGGGCATAAAGAGTAAATGTAAATGGAAACTAGGCCACACATATGTCACAAATGAAGAGCACTATATATGAAATTAAAAATTGTAATCTCAATGAAAAGATACACACATTAAAGGAGGCAAAATGCATTTTCACAGATTATCAAAACTATTTCAACTTTTAAATTACATCAACCTAAGATCACATAGGACTTGTATAGGGTTGTAATGTAGGCTGGGCTAAGGTATGAAATGAAGGATATATATGTATGGATTTAAAGTGTACGAAAATGAAAACTTGGAATAATGGGCAAATGCAGGAAATATCAAAGTTGGAAAAAAGGTTCCAAACAAGAATTAGATATATCATCGGTGAGAGTAATCAAAGCTTATTGAACTATATACACAACAATATTTACAAATTTCTCTTTCTTTTTCTTTTCTTCTTTTTCTCATGTTTTCTTTTGCTTTTTTCTTTCTCTTTTTTTTTCACTTTTTTCACTACTTTCTTTTCTATACTTTTCAAACTCTCATATGCCTAAATTGCAACCAACATCACAAAAACATCATTAAATCCCAAGTAACATTTCAAACAAAGGTACGAAAAGTGTATGTATGGTCTAAAACTCCAATTTAGAGTTCGTTATGGGATTGGGGTTATGAAACGAAAGGCTAATATTTAGGCTCAAAGGGGTTGACGAGGGGAAACATATAAGGTGAGGTCAAGGCTAATATGGGTAATATAACAAGGATGGCCTATGATCATTTCACAAAGTTTACGCAATTCTCAAGTCAAAACCATATATGAAAATCATTATCAAGTAACACATTTCAAGTATGAACTCAATTAATGAACGATCAAATGAAAGAATAGTGAGATTACCAATGAATTCAACGTTTTCAATGAGAAAAGAATAGTGTACACACTCACAAATGATGAAAGGTACAAAGCTTACTCGGTGTAAGTATATACAATGCAACAAAAGATTAGCGAGTTATAAAAATCTTAAACCAAATCAATAAAACAAGGAAAATGCATGTGCTCATGGGATTAAAGTTTAATTCGTGAAGTTATTCATAATATCAATAATCGAGGACTAAAGTCTAATAACTTCTAAAATCGAGAACATGCATCATTGGGTTGTCTATTGGATCGGGAAATTATTAAAATTTGTCATCGAAAACAAGGGCAAAAAGCCCAAAAGAGGAGAAAAAATAAAGAAAATATTTTTGAAATTTTTGATTTTTTCTAAGAAAAGAATACTAAGTAACTAACATGTGAGCAAAAACATGGACTAAATAAAGAAATGTATAGAATATCCCACACCCCCTAACTTAAAACTTGACATTGTCCTCAATGTTAATTAAGAACTAAGTTAAAGAGAGGAAAAGAGCGATATTACCCCAAACTGGAGCGATCCCCATAAGAACAAGTCCAAAGAATCTACAAAACAAGTTAGTACCGAGCATAGCAAAAACAAATAACAAAAATTTAACTAATTACACTAGGCTAAATTAAAAAAGGAAAGAAAAAATAAAGAAAGAAAGAATAAAAAGCTAACTATATACAACCTACTATTTTGGATTCACAATAACTATAGACTATAAGTCTAAATAGCTGAGGGTCCACCGTGAAAACGATTTGACTTTGGAGGATAACCGGTGTACCTTCACATACAAGCATGCCCTCCGAAAAATATGGATTTCGCTTAAACAACGGAAGGCATGTGTAAGGCGTAAGAAATGAACCATCGCCAATTAAAAGTTTTGGAGGGACGATGGGGGGTTTGGATTGAACGGGTGACAAAAACATGTGGGGACCGAGAAAAACTGAAAATCCTCCCAAAAATTTTGAAATTGGAATAGGAGGTGGCGCACACAAAGGCATGGATGCGATTGTGGAAGGCGACTCGAGCAAGTACTCCTCATCGGCGAAAAGGTTTAAAACATTAAAGTTTGAAACCGAATCATCGGGTACTTGTGACAGTGTGATAATAGAGAATGAAAATGGAGATGAAAGAAATTCAAACTCATGAGATGAATAATCATTGCATGAAGATTGAGTTTCGAAGGAAATAATATCATTTTCAATGAAATGTTCTTCTTTGGGGGCCAAAGAAGAAATCATTTCATTGCAAATAGATATTACGTCATTTTCATCCCCACTTTTAATATCTATTATGCAATGGGCAAAGTCAAGAATGGTTTGTTCCAAATTAGGCACAAAGTCCTCATTTGGTTCAAAACATTCTTCGACTTCGAAAGTCTCAGAAGCAAAATCGTTGTCGGACTCAAATAATAAATCCAATTCATGTTCCCAACAACGAATTTCTTCCCGACAACGATTTTCAATTTTCTCATTCTCATACATACGCAAGCCCTCACCGAATGTCATAGGTCGAGGTGCAGAAACATGAAAATGGGAACTTTGAAAATTACCATCGGACATAAATGAAAACTCATTAGTATTGGAATTTTGAAAACTATTGCAATTTGTTTCAAAATTCTTATTATAAAGAGGTAAAGGCCCAAAATCATTATCATCATCATCAAAATTCCAATAACCCAAGTTTTGACTTTCGTTATACTCACCCAAAGTCATTTTAGATGTTGCAATACTTTGGGATTCTAAGTATTGACCGAAAGTCATAGATTACGATCATTTTGAGAATTATAACAATGATTACCGAAAGAATGTGAATAAGACATGCTTACCCCAAAAATGGCTCGAAATGGAGAATTCCACAAAGTAGTTGCGCGCGAGAAATTCAAGCGTTTCTAAGTGCTCAAATGTAGTAGTCCTACAAAAATATTAGCAAATAATACAAATAGAAAGAAAATACAACGAAATACTAAATCAAATAAATTCTAAAACAATCTCATCCCCGGCAACGGCGCCATTTTTATCATCACGTGAAAGGTGTGCTCATGTAAGGGCACAGTCGTTGTTTTCGTTTCACCGCGATAATGCAAAAACCTAAATTACGACTACACTTGCGAGGTAAGCACAACGGTCAGTCAGGTATCGAAAGTCCTCTGAGACGATATGCTAGAATTTATATGATTTAATACTCCTAAATAAAAGGGGAAAATGTCATTACAAACTAAAATGGAAAAGATGCATAAAAGGGAAATGATTAATCTAGGCGAGGGAAAATAAAGCTAGATTAACTAAGTGGTAAAACCATAGGTTGCGTCGAATATCCCTCACCCGAGTTAATTACTATAAAATGGATACATGGGTCAACGAGTTATTACGAATGCATATCGTTTTGACAGTTAATTGAATTAAGGGTTGTCACGCCCCTAAATCCGCATAAAAGCCTAATAAGATTTTGGCGTCAATAAATACCCCAAAAATTACGCACGCAAGGTAGTAAGCACGGGACATACATGATATGCCCCGTCAAATATCCGAGGCATAATAACTAGGACAACGCACCAGAAATAAACCCGTAAACACCATCACCAAAGCAAATCAACGCTTCAACTCGAGTGAGTTCCATTCAAACACAACCTAGACTAAATTAGCTAGAAAGTATGTTAAAAATGCGGTAAATAAACACGGTAAATAAATGCAATAAACCTAACTAGAAAGCAACTAAATCAAAGCATGAAAACTAATTATGAAAGCATGTAAACGTAATTAATCAAAGAAATAAATAAAGGAATGCAACTATATTAATGGATAGGGAAGATAAAAGTACAATCTTACAACCCAAATGTTGTCACACCATATGAGGAAGAAGAAAAGAGCTCTCAACTCCCAAACCCTAAGCTAAACTATCCTTAAAATCTATTCTAAAACTTGATATCTGATATTTATAACAAAAAACCTTTATATAGTAAGTGGGAAAAAAGAAAAGAAGAAAGAAAAGAAAAGAAAAATATATCATAAAAACAGGGGATCGATCGATCGACCCAAACCGTAGATCGATCGATGGTGAACATTCCATCCCACTGTCTCCCCATGATTTGCAAAAAATAGAAGGATCGATTGATCGATCCCTTTGATCGATCGATCAATCAAGCAGGTATGATCCCCATGCATTGTTGTTTTGGCTTAAATGCAATTCCCTTCCGCTAAAATCGCCGTGACTTCTTCGTTCTGAATCGGAATATTGCGCACCGTTTGTGACCACGTAAAGCCTGTGAGGAGGGATACAATTTACGTGTAGATGTTAGGCCAGGTTCCCAAACTGTGAAAAGACTAAAATGCCATTGAACGTGCGATCGCGTACAGAAATTGAGTGGAATGCGTCCGAACTTCACACTTAGCATCCAAATACCTATAAAAGCTCAATTAACCCCTGCAAAATATGTTAACATAGAAATAATAAGTTGTCTAGTTAACGAGCATAAATATAGGGAATAAGATACCCGAGGGGGCTAAAATGCGTCGGTTCGAGGGATAAAATACGCAATATTTGAGTATTATCAGTTGTGCAATATCGATTATTAATTTAATTCCTAAATTTCCAAACGTTAAACTTATTTAACTATATGTCAGTTTCTTGTCCAAATTAATTAAACCCTAAAACATGCATCTCGGTGAATAAAATAATCATGCCATAAAAAACAATCACAAATTATTGGACACACTAATTTCTGGAAAAATCCCATGAAAAGGAAAAATCTTTAATTCTCTAAATGTTTGCAAATCACAACGTACAACACACTTACAAAAATCTTCAATGAATCTATAGCAGTAAACTCACATAGGCCACAACCTCAAAACCAACAATAGACTGCCGCAAGAGCGCACAAGAACTGCGATTTTGTTTTCAGCAAGGAAAACCCTCGAGTCTCTCCAAGTGATCGCAATCGTCAACAAGCAACACCCTCAAGAGCTACCAATCCTGCATTAGAGATGGCACCCAATAAGAATAAACTTCAATATAAGTGATTTGGGTTCCATAAATGATTCACAAAATAATTGGGATGATTTGGTGTGAATCAAACACATGAAAAGCCCTAAACGTGAAGACTAAAAGTTTTGGATAATTGCAGTTTTCGTGTATCAACAGTCTTAATGAAATAGGTCTCCAAAGAAGGTATTTATAGTTGAACAAAAAAATGAGGCAGCGTAGGTTGTTCGAACGACTTCAAATGACATCTTCATGTTGTTTGAGCGATATCTTATATCGTTAGTAACGACCTTATAAACGACCTGTTAAAAACTACAACAATACACGTTTGTTTGATGCAAGCTTCAAACAACCCTTCAAATGACATTGCATGTCATTAGAAGTTGGCGTTTGGATAACATGTCAATGTCATTTGAACGACATTTCCTCGTCTTTTAAATAATAGGAACGAGAAAATTTTATTTTTAAAAGCTCGCCTATAGGTCTTGAAAAAATATTTTAACTTAGAAAAAATACCTCATTTTGTTTAAAATCAGTTTCAAAAAATATCCCAATAAAAATGTAAACCATTTACGAAACTTAAACACATTCTAATGAAATTGTACCTCATGTCGCGTAAATGTTGAAGATACTTAAAATTCGGATCCGTCTTCATGAATGTATAAACTTGAGCTTCCCTTGATGGTTGTAATGGCATACGTTATATTATATGTAAACTACGGACAATGGAAGTTATGTCTTTACAAAAGTGTTGTCTCATCTTTTATTAACTCTGCCTTCTCCGCTTTGCAGTTTGTACTTTCTTTACGTTATATGAACTAATGGGTTCAAGAGAACGCTCCCATAGTCCAACAGGCTAATGAGGCTATCAAGGCCAATGAGACACTGAAGAAGGATAGAGAGATGAGTCATAAGAACACCATTGATAAGCTGAAGCAACAATAAAAGGCGAATTTACATACCCAAAGGATGGGTCACCAGGCAGAGATTACTAATCTCCAAATAAAACACCAAGATAACGTAAAAAATGTTATGGAAAAGGTAATTGAGGCCTTCAAGTAGTCTGAAGAGTTAGCCGATTATGACCTTTAATACTTGGAAAGGGGGAAAAGACGGACTATCGATGGGTCTTGAACAAGTACCTCGACCTCAATAAAGCTGAGACATAACTCATTGATGACTTGAAGTATTTTGATATGTCTGAACTGAGGGATGTTGTTTCCCTCGGTGAGGTTAAAGCTGACACTACTACTTAGGCATCTACAATCAAGACCACAATAGTCAATCAGGATGACATTGCTGGGGCTGGTAATGGTAATAACGAAGAGGAAGCTCAAACAAAGTATCCTTCCAATCCCCCAGTCATTGACATCCCGACTGAGGCCGAAGAGGGTAAAAACTGAATTTCTTATTTAACGGGTGGCCCTTTGTGGCCTTAAGCCCTTTGATGTGACTTCTAAACACATTGCTAGTATTTTTTTTACGTATTATATAACATTTGAATCATTTTGATGAATGTTATAGATATTTTAATCACTTGTTGAATGGAAATATAAATGGTTGGGTTTTTCAGCTATAGTCTTTGCATTTCAATTTTTTGTCCCCATTTAATGATGTTATGAGTATAATGATTGTTACTACAATTTGACACTTTCAATACCATTCTTGACGTTATTGGGAGGGTACAAAGGAGACGAGACTCATCATGCACTCTCATATCATCAAGATACCATAAAATGATATTGAACAACTATATAAAATGATTTAATAATTAGTTTTCACCACAAAAGTTATCTTATAATATTGATACCCCCTCATGGCCTTATTGGGAGGGTATAAAGGAGACGAGACTCATCATACACTCTTGTATCATCGAGATAGAGTTATAATTTCACCATAGCATAATGTTAAACAACCATATACATGATTTTTTAAATTTTTTTCACCACAAAAGTGATGTTATATCACTAATTCCCCCTCTTGGCACTATTAGGAGGATATGAAGGAGACGAGACTCCTCATACACTCTCGTATTTCTGAGATAGAGTTATAAACTAGTTCACCATAAATGATGTACGTTGGATACTTGACGTGGGTATCATAATATGTGTTATCTAACTTAGAAAATAAGGACTCTATTTGAATAATTTTGAGAGACTTAAATTAGAAAGCAGTTGTAATTATTTAATGGAATTTGAAAATGTATATATACATTACTATAGTATAGTTGTATTAATTTTATATCAAATCATTTGAGTCATGCATTATTAACCCAAAATCCTTGATTTCATATAGATGTTGGGAAGAGAGAGTTTTGTTCATTAGACATCGGTGAATATTAGATATTGAAGATCACACATGACTTTTCTATATCTAAAACTTATGTTTCTTTACTCAATGAATATGTATCCTTTTCACGAATTATAATTACAAGGCTATGAAAATACACACATTTTTCATTTAACATTGATAAAAAATTTGTTTTGAAGCAAAAAAGTGATTATTTATTGAGTCATGTTGTGTTTAACATAAAGGAAAAGGCCAAAATTTCAAAATATGTTTCTACCTTAAAATATTTGTACGACTATGAATTAGCCCCATGATCACACCCTATAAGGTTTTAGGCCACTACCCACTATCGTACGCATGAATGGTATTTGTACCCATGTGCATGGTTGTACGTTTTTATCATGACAAGCTCACTACCATGAGCACGACCTATTTTTTATCTACTGCACCACATAGTCATATGTGAAAAAACAGATCATCTTCCCATCATTTCAAAAAATATAAATTCCTTCTTAATCCTCCTATAGTGAAAGAGTATTTTGAGGCTGAGTTAACATCAATTTCTTTTATTTAAACAAAGTCACTTCTTTCTTTCACATTTAAGATAAAATCTAAATCTATATTTGATATTCTTTTTATGAGGAAATGGGAGAGCTTTTTTATCGTATCCACTTATATTACATTCAATCTATTTGATTCACATCAAAATTGAAGATTAAAACTCATATGTAAAAGATATGCTTAATCTACAAGGGAGTTCAAACATGCTGCGATTCTAAAGAGCAGAATGAGACTTTATCATTTGTCCAATGGAGCTTTAGATAAATTTCCCATTGTCAATGGGGGGAGTTCAATGTCCATCATATAACTTCTTATTTGGGAATACGATAGAGGAATGTTCTTGCATTGTATAAAATCTTTTCAAGTTGAATGAGATATTCGGATGCATCGAGGTTTTTGAACCCTAGGAGTCCGTTTTTCCTCATAGATCTTTCTTGTGGATTGATTGTGTATTATTTAATTTTCTTATCAGATCCCTAAACAACAAAACACCTAGATCTATATTGGATATACATAGACCCGTTGAAACTAAACACATTAATTTTTGTAAAAAATAACTTATATTTCCTAACTAATTATTTTAAATTGTAGATATACATGCCTCTCTCACCTAGTTATATATTTGAATAGGAATGGTAAAATTGAAGAGATTTTTAAAATGGGTTAAAATTGGGTTAATAAATTAAGAAACCTATTCACCCCATCTAGGTTTATTTGAGTTAACACGCGTGGTTTTTTGTTCCTTCGTGTGTTATTATTTCTATGTTTATCTTGTTTTGTGTTTACATATTAACTTTGGAGATGGATAAGTTTAGAGATGGAGATTCTACAAATAAATCACATATTTTTAGGAACATAATTATGCTCGTTGGAAAGTTAAAATGAGATATCACTTGAAATATAGACATGAAAGAGTACAGATGAGTATTGAAGATGGTTGGGCATATACAAAAACTAATTTTTTGGCTTACAAGTACAACTTAATTGCTTTAAATTCCTTATTTCACTTTGTGGCCACACAATAATATAATCGGATAATTGTAACAGCAAGATTTTTTAATTTCTCATAGCTTAAGCTTATTTTATAGTTTTGGCATATCCCGTTACAGATCGGTATCTCAAACCGAACACTATATCTCCAAGTTCATTCGAAGACACGTTAGTGACCGAGTTCCATTTTTGGATTCATCACCTAAACTTTGTGGACGTATAAACTTGTGGTTTTCATGAATTATTATAAAACATATTCTGGGATTTTTACTTTTAAAAATTGAGGGTTTTTGATAAAAGTATTATAAAAAGATTTTTTTTAAGTTTCATTTAAACGAGATTGTATCTCTTTCGAACGAGATGAGTGGTTTCATTCGAACTAGTTTCTAATAACCTTCAAATGAAACATCCTTCCTTAACAGAGAAATTTTCTTAGAAACTCCTTAAAAGGTTATTTAAATGAAAAGGGGCTTTCATTAGAATGAACCTGGATGCGGTTCGAACAAAACTATTATTTTTCATTCGAATGAGGTCTAATTTCATTCAAATGACCATAGCGCCTCAAAATTAAGGTTTTTATTATATAAACATGCTATGTTCAGAATTTCTCAAGAACGTTGACAAAAAAGAGTTTCAAATACATGTTCAAAATTTTCCCATATTTGGTTTTCCAACACCACTTTTTGTTTTCCAAATCATATGTCCCCATATGTGATTTGTGACATGTATGAAGCCCTAGTTCCCATACACCTTGTATACACCCTTATAGAGTCAATATCTACTACTGACTTGTGTAATTGAGGTTCTACTGATAAAGAAAAAGAAGGTTGGTCAGTGGATACCGAGGGAAGGTCGATCCCCATGGACGACACTGGATTGGGTCGTATTATATAGAATAATTAAAAACTCTACACGTTATACTTAGTCCTTCTAAGTACTTTGTAATTCAAATGCATCTATCAATTACTCTATAGTGCTGAATAAAAAAATTTCCCTTTTAGGGAATTTTTCTTACTACTTGCAAGCAAAATTTTCTTGTGTGGTCGATCAGAAATAAATTGGACATTATCTTCACATGTAAACATAATTTCTAATCAAGATCAAATTTGATTAAAATTTGAGCTTGTGTGTGAGGAACCTAGTATACGACTTAATCCATGGAGTCTCGCATTCTCAAGTTGGTATCAGAGTTGGTTGCACCAAAATATTGTGTGATCCTTTTTTTAAAAGTGGTGATCTTTAAAAAAAATTGGATTTTATGGATAATTTGTACAATAGGATTCCTGTTTTTTATGGATCATATTATGCATATCAGAAAGATAGGATGAGGCCTACTTTAAAAGAAAATGTTGAAAGGATATGGCTTGTATGTGAAAGATGGCGGACACCAACCACCGTGAGAAATGACAAATCAAAAGTCTTAAACTCGCCACTGCTTGTATGGATGATGAATTTAAATGGTTTACTTAAAACTCACGCGACTTACGTGCTATTTCTAGAGCCATCACCCCTGATGAGTTCTACAACATTATGACGTGCACCATGTCAAAAGAATCTTGGGATACCCTCCATCTCAACCACGAGGGTACTAATGTTGCAAAAACCTTTAAGCTTTAAAATCTCACCACACAGTTTGAGACAATTTATATGCTAGAGTTCAAGTCTTTCAATTAGTTTTATGCATATTTATCTGACATATTTAATTATAGTTTTAATTTAGGTGAGAAAATTTCGGGGACGCATCTGGTTAAAAATATTTAGAGATCATTTTCAGCCCATTTTATTCCTAAGGTTATTGTTCTTAATTCTATGGGTATATTAGACACGCTTAGGTTAGAAGAACTCGTAGGAGATCTTCAGACTTATAAGATTGACATGTTTCCCCAAATCATTAAACATAAGGAAAAAGGAATTATTTTAAAGGCTCAATCTAAAAAGAAAGAAGAGGTCTCTTATGACTCCAACTATGATTTTGATTTGGATGACTTGATACTGTTTAGAAAAAAAAATAAAAAAGTTTCTCAAACTTAGAAAAGAAAATACTTCCAAACGAAAGGAGAGTTTTAAGAAAAATATAAAAAATATAAATCGGGCAAGAAAAATTCAGAAAAAGAAAAACCTAAGAAAGATGTAGAAATATGTTGTGAGTGCGAAGGTAAGGGTAAAAAATCTCACGAGTGTGTTATGCATTTAAAGAGACAAGGCAAAGGCAAAGATGCCTTCAATGCCATGCTTAGTTAAAGAAATGTCAAGCCAGTGGATTTCGGGGACGAATCAGCGAATCGACATAACTTCGCCACATTCATGGCTAGTCATGTTAGTACATATAGTTCACCTCTTGCCGATGAGGAAGATATTAAACATGATGACCCCGACAGTGAGTCTAATCATGATATGTATAGTAATGGGGGGTATGGGACAAAAAATAAATCCATTTCGTTTCAGACTTGGGACAACCCATGGTCATCATTCCCTTTGGTTTTCTTGACCAAAAAATTATTCTAAAGGTCTACAATAAGATAAAAAAAAATAAGAGTTATTCCGGAGAGAATGAGGGAGATGATGTTTTGAGTGATAACGAGAGTAACGTTCAACTTGCTTATGTAGAACTTTACGCTGAGTCCTTTAAAATAAAGAAAAAAAACAAAGAATTATCAGTTGAAGTTTTATTTATAGAGAAGGAGTTAAAGTAAGGGAGAGAGAGAGTCCTCTGTGAGAATTTATTTGGGAGAGAGAGTCATTTTAATATAGAGGGAAAACGGTGACTTCACCAACAAAGTGGCTAGTCTTACGAGAGCTCTTCAAGCATCCATAAAGACTCATGAGAAACTTGAAACCCTTATATCCCAACTCGAAAAAGAACTTGAACGTGCTCAGAAGGTCCAGGTTACTATAAAGTATAGATCGAAGAAGGTTGGAAAGATGCTTCTCTATCCCGCTTTAGGATTTAGGGAGAGGCAAGGAATAGGTTATTACAGTGCATCCACCTCCCATGCCACACCGAAATCCGTTCCTAAATTTATGGCATATCTTTATGGGCCTCGACCTAAACCACAAAAGAGAGTTAAACCTAAGAAAGTGAACTAAGTTAGACCCAAACAAGTATATGTTTGTACCTTTTGCAAAATGAAAGGTCACCTTATAGAGTTTTTGTACACGTTAGGCAGAACTAGATGTACACAAACTCCTGCACATTGCTATAGAGACTTTGATAGCCTTAAGAAAAATTTGCGTTCCTAGTCGCAGCTTCACAAACCTTAATGGAAGAATTTCAACGAATGGCCATTTGAGGACGATTATAATGCTCCAACTAGAGCTAATAAAAATAAGGGCAAACAAAAGGTTACCTCCACTTGTGTACCTAAAGAAGATGACAAAGCCCTTGTTGTGAACGTTTCTCTCAAAGTTCGAAATACTTCCCAATGGTATTCATATAGTTGGTGATCTAGGCACATGACTAGTGATATATCATTTTTTACCAACCTTTAGGATCGCAAAGAAGGCAAAGTCACCTTGGGAGATAGGAGTATGTCTAGGACTTTAGGACTTGGATGTGTTGAGATAACTAATTTTCTTAAACAAGACAATGTGTTGTACATAAAAGGGTTAATAGCAAACTTATTTAGCATAAGGCAATTGTACGACGCAAACCTTGAGGAAAAGTTTAATCGATCCGAATGTAAGGTATATGATCAGTCCAGTGAACTTTTATTTTAAGGGGAGAGGAAAAAAGATAATTACTATGGGATTATTCCCATGTCCTCCTTCGTGTGCAACAGTGACATGGTCTCCTCTATGGGCCTTTGGCATAAATGACTAGGTCATGTTAATTTTAGAGATCTTGAGATATTAGTGAAAAAAGACCTAGTTCGTGGCTTACCATCTGTTGGGAAACAAAGTTCCTTGATTTGTGAACCTTTCCAATAAGGAAAATAAATTTGAAGTCCTCATCAGAAGTTGAATACCATTACCACCACATGTTATTTGGAGTTGATTCACATGGATCTTTTGGTACCTACTCGCTCAAAGAGTTTAGGTGGTAAGAAATACATTCTCGTGGCGGTCGATGATTTCTATCAATACTCTATTATGGGATTTCTTATAGAAAAGTTCGATGTGGTTGAGTTCCCAACAACTAAGTGCCGTGTCTTAAAAAACCAACACAGTGTCAATATTAATCGAATGCATAGTGACTGTCATTACATTTAAAAAATTCAGAGTGGATAGCTATTGTGATGGACTGGGCATCAAACACGAGTTTTCGACCATTTATTCTTTAATAAAATGATATAAATAAGAGGAAGCACCGAATGATACAAGAAATGGATAGATCAAGGCTTCTTAGGAGAAACATGCCTAAACATTTTTAAGTAGAGACAATGAGTACCACATGCCATATGATGAATAGGATATAGCTTCATCCACACACACTATGCATGCCTTATAAGTTGTGGAAAGATACGAATCCCAACCTATTGTATTTTTGTGTCTTTGAAAGTACTTATTACATCTTGAGAGAGAGAGAGAGAGAGAGAGAGAGAGAGAGAGAGTATTTTGGAAGGTTCGACTAACAAAGAGACATGGGGATATTTTTAGGTTACTTATCGAGGATTAGGGCTTATAACCTTGGAAGCTCTAAGGTTATGGAGTCAATAAACGTCAGGATTAGAGGCGATGAGCCTCCAGCGTCTACTTCTCCTAACCCCCAGTGTGAGGATGATGCACCCTCTGGTGATGATCCTATACTTCCTTATACTACCCCGATGGATCGCACTCTTGATTTAGAGGATCCACAATCTTAGGTTTGAAGGAGTCATAACCCTACCACTATACTTGGTAATCGTTCGCTAGGTGTCAAGACTCGTGATCAACTTGAGAATGTAGTTAACTACCTATGCTAAACCTTCTTAGTCAGGCCCAAGATTGTGAAAAAAGTGTTCAAGAAGGAGCATTAAATATATGCTATGCAAGATGAGTTGCTTCAGTTTTGCAAGAATGATGTTTGGGAGTTATTCCTCCGACCTAGCGAGATAAATGTGATAGGTAACAAGTGCATTCACAAGAATAAGATGAATGTGAAGATTGCCATTCTGAAGGACATTCTATAGGAAGAAGTTTACATGGAACAACCAAAGGGGTTTGAAAACCCAAAGCTCTAGGGACACATCTTTTATCTTAAGAAAGCCTTGTATCATTTCAATAAAGCACCCCGTGCTAAGTATGAGAGTATCACTTCCTATCTCTTAGATCATGGATTCAACAGAGGGGGAGTGGATAAGATGTTATTTATGAGGAGAGAGTATGGTGCTATCCTAGTTTCCCAAGTCTATATGGACGATATAGTATTTGGATACACGTGATCCCGACATGATCACACTTTTGATGAGGCGATGAAGAGCAAGTTTGAGATCAGTGAGGTTGGTGAGCTTATGTTCTTCTTAGGTCTACAGGTGCATCACTTAGAGGATGGGATATTCATATCTCAATCCAAATATCTCAGGTACCTAGTAAAACATATTGGTTTAGACTTCATTAAACACTGCTGCACCCCTATGAGTACATCGACTAAGCTTAATAAAGACACTTTAGGCAAATACGTCGAGAAAACTCTCTATAGGAGCATGATTGGTAGTCTTCTCCACTTAACTACTAGTCATCCCAACATTTCCTTTAGCATTGGAGTCTATGTGTGATATTAGGCATCCTTTAAAGAGTTTCACTTGCTCGCACTTAAGGAATCATTAAATATGTGAGTGGCACTCTTTCCAACACCACTTGGTATTCCTTTGATATTGATGACCGTTTATCCACCTATTCGGATGTCGATTGGGATGGGGATATTGATAGTTGTAGGAGCATCTCAGGTGGGTGTTTTTACTTTGGGAGTGCACTTGATCTTGGTTGAGAAACAAGTAGAACTCCATATCTTTGTCCATGGAAGAGACTGAGTATATTACCCCCTGGAATTATTGCGTACAACTCTTATGGATAAAGAAAATGCTGGAAGATTATGGGATTTCACAAGGCACCTTGACTATTTCTTGTGATAATACGAGTGCGGTCAATATATCCCGTAATCCGATCCAATATTCTTACACAAGGTACATTAGGATATGTGAGCATTTTATATGGGACCTCGTTGAGGAAAAGGTCATTTCCTTGAGCTTTGTGAGCACTGAAAGTTAATTAGCGAATATTCTCATGAAACCTTTAGATGCACTTAGATTTGAGGGTCTTAGAAAATCTTTGGGTATTTGCACTGTTGATTGAGTTCGAGTACCTTATCTAGTATAGGATGCTTATCATGTTCATATCTTATATTACTATTGCTAGTTAGTATTATCATTGTATTAATATGTTTTTCTTTTTGATATATTTTGAAAAATTCCAAAAAATGAAATTTATTTTTCTGGAAAAAGTTTGAAAAAAAATCAAAAAGATTTTAGGCTTTTAAGAAAAAAGCTGAAATAGATTTTACTTTTATAAAATGTTTGAAAAAGACAAAAATATTTTTGTTTATTCAATTTTTCATCGGATATGGATAAACATTTAAGATATTTGGATCACCCCTACATTCCATCCATTCACGTGACATTTTCATAGTGCTTAGATATGTGCCTTTGTTTCATTTGTGTGCTTAATAATGTGTGGATATCATTATATTGCACATTGATGATTACTTTCTACATCTTATACTCATTGTCACCTTTATCGAACACTTTCACGAGCTTTACGAACATTGTACTTACTTGTCATGTGTCGCATACGATGATCTCTTCTCAATTATGCTTAATAACAAACTAAATGTAAAAAGAGATACGTTGTGCATTTAAGAATCAATTCTCAGGTTTGGTTTCCCAAAAATATTGTTAAATGTTAAGCAATGGAAAGGGGATACAAAAGATCAAAATATTCTTTGCATAAAGCCACTATTAGCACAGAAGAGCCTAAAAAGATTAATGACACACAAGAACAGAAGTTCCAAGGCCATTTAGTTTATATTAATTAAAGCTTAGCTACACATGAGCATTATGATTTCTTCAAAATATTTAAGTATAAATTCGTAAATACGAAAGATTTGGAGGAAGTTATAAAGTAGAAGATCAATGAGTTATCACAATGGACTTTCTTAAAAAATATTAAATAGTTTTGCATTATTGATGTTAAAATCATTTAAATTCATGGCATATTTTTTAAGTTGAGCAATTTCATTTGAGTTCACTATTTTCACCTGAGGTAAACTTTGATTTCATTCTTTATAATTGTCTCATGACTTCGTGCATTTATGTTATGAATGTTTATATTGATTTACCTATGGAAAATGTTCACACCATTACATTTCGTTTTCACGACTCGAATATTTTTGTGTTAATCCATGGTGCTATGCATTTTTGCACCTTTCTGTACTTTTGATTTTTTTTTTAAATAAAGGCATATTGACTCCGGGTTTCCTTATTTTTATACCTTTTGAGATTATCAATACACATTATTTATCGATTATCTTTTTCATGATATATTTCTTCTTCATGCATGCATGTTATTCATGCTTAGTTTTTACTCCCTTGTCTATTATGAACAAAAAGGAAAGAACAAATTAAGGGGGAGTTTTATTTTTCATTAAACTCGTACGCATCACGGTATTTCTATTTTTATATGTGTAGATCTCTTCCTCTTTGATGATAATCTCCTGGACTACATAAGATGAAGACAAGGCTAGCCAAAGAAAGAACAAGTTCAGTTAAAGATAAAGTTCAAATGCCATTCTGTTTCTAGGGTTGGGAGAACATTAGGATTTATTGTCTTAGAGGGATTTTTTATAGTTTGGTTTCGGATTATGTTTTATGCCGGAATATGTAATACCCCGCACTTTTATGGAAAATTAAATTTAATAATTAAGTGCAAGTTGGGAATTTAAGAAATTATCGTGAATAATAATTTTTGAGTTTTTCATGGATTTAATGATTTTTGATGTATGTTATATTTACTTTTAGGATTAAGTAAATGAGTCGAAGTATTTTATTATATGTTGCCGTTGGGTAAAGCGACAAAGGATGGTGTTTTAATGGGAAAACCCGCATTAAGTAGTGTTGGTTTAAAATAGTGAATTGCGCTCAAGTACCTCGGATGGAAATTCCGATTGCGCGGTTTGTCTCGAAATGTTCGAGATGGTTAGAATAGAGTATCCGAGGGTATTGTTTAGGCTCCGAGAATTTTTGGGATTAAATGGAACTCGTAGTTGAGTAAACGAGTAATTTTTGGGTTTAAAGGGATAAACCCTTATTTCTCCCTATATAAGGGACGGGAGAAGGAAAGAAAAGGAAGAAAAGAAAGAGGAGAGGAAAGGAGGAGAGAAAAGAGGAAGAAAAGGGAGGTTCCAGCCAAAATCCGCGGGGTTCGACTTGGGAGCGTCGAATTTTATCCACGGGGTAAATGTTTACTTGCTTATTTCATTTAAATCATAAATCTCATATTGTAGTTGGTAGTGATAAACCACAAAGATTTTCGGGATGGGTTTTTGTCAACCACAACGGGTTTTCGGAAAAGTTTAACGGATTAACCCCGAAAAATATCCTAATTGGAAAACATAGGATTTAGTTAATAATTGTTTTTGATAATGGGTTCTAGGATGTTTAGGACCCTCTTAGAATGTGTATATATAGTTAATTGAGGTTGGAGGTACATTAGGTGAGGAGACAAAAGCTTGGGAGAAGCTTTAATGGCTGAAACAGCTTCTCGGAGAAGAAGTTGTCCGAAGGGATCGATCGATCGAGGGTAAAGGATCAATCGACCGACCATCGATCGACCCTTCAGGATTTTTGGCAATTTTTGCCTAGGGTTAATTATATGGGATAAATTTTGATTTAGTTGTTCCTAGTTTATTTATTGGAGGAAATAAGTATTCATCTAGGAAATTATCACTAGCCATTTGGGGGAAATTTATGGGGGCTAGGAGGGTGTTATAATTGTGTGGCACTAAGGTATACTTTCGAAGAAAATAAATAAATGGAGGGATTAGACAATTGAGATTTCCAAAAATATAACAGGGGACTTTAAAATAATCATTATTGGAGTGAAATGTATACCTTATATTAATTGGGTAAAATCCAAGACTTATTTAGTTATGAATGTTCGAAGTGAGTGACACCCAAGGGAGTATTTTAGCGAGCGTCTATAGATAAATAATCGTGCGAGTAGGAAAAAGTAAGTGTGTATGGAATTAGTGAGTAACTCCTACGAGGCGACTAGGATGGAAATTGGGTTATTGGTTAAAGATAAATTGAGGGTATACTTATCATACGGTTATGAATCGGGATATTTGGAGAGTATATAAATTCCCAACAGCGATTAAGGTGTGAGGAATATTTAAGTAGGAAAATATTATTATGAGATTGGCACTTTTCGCCATGTATATATTTGAGGAATGATGTAATATAAATGTATATGAATATACGATGTGATTAAAGTATATACATAATATGATACGCATGTGTATATATATATATATATAGTATATATATATATATATATATATATATATATATATATATATATATATATATATGTGTGTGTGTGTGTGTGTGTGTGTGTGTGTGTGTGAAGCATACCCCCTCTAATGCTATGATGGGAATTTGCGCGATATGGGTGAGGTCCCTAGCTTGAGGAGCAGGGAGCGTATAGTCCCCAGGTCATAGGCGCCCATTGTTATATTCTGTGATTTTTATTAGTGGTGAGACGTGGTGGGTACGTTTCATCTTATTTCCGGTGAGGAACTTTGACCGCTTCCCATACGTTGTGACCTATGACTATGAAGTAGGTTATATTTAGTCCTATCGGAGGTCCCCAGAATGGTATGTGAGTGATTCCCTGGAAGATGATAGCATTGAGAGACCGCATCCTCGAGTTATAGCTCGTTGGGATGGTTATTATACTTATGTGTTAAATAGGTATAATTATATACTGGATGAGTATAGTATATTTTTTGTTTATGAAGACAAGCCATCATATAGTAAACTCACGTATATAAGTGAAAAGCCTAATAAGGTGTATTTTTCCCTTTCCGGTACATTTTGATCCGGATGCATATGACGATGAATATGGAGTTTTAGTATGAATATATACATTATTATTGTATGTTTATATGAGTCTTATATACAAGTTATGTGCTGAGGGTCTAATGGATCTCGATGATCGATGCTGTCGAGCAGTAGTGTATAGGGGGGTTCTTTGTTTGAATTTCGCTTCGCGAGACATCCCACGCAAGAACGTAGTGCAGTGTTGAGAATGGAGAGACGTTTAGCCCTTAGTACCCGGGTTTTCGAGGTTTCTAGCAGACGGGTGAATTAGATTAGTTAGGCGGGGTATCTTAACTAGGATGTTTTAAACGGATGCGTTAGGTGTGCACTATTAGAACAGGGGTGAAGGGTATCTCATGGGAGTGCGATACCAAATTAAATATGAGATAAAACCTATTTTCAAAAATATAAAGTATTTATGCACTTGCAAAATATTTTTACAACTCGGGCTCTGACCCATTTTCCTATTTTTCCCTTTCTTGCTATATATTATATATATATTGGTGTCCAGACACAGGGACTCCTGGATGATGATTCCTTCGAGTTAGACGTCTCCTACAACAACTTTGGATGCATGAAGGTTCACTCTAGACGCTTCTATCCTTGTAATCTAAATAGGAGGTACTGTATAAATGCTCGGGAAAAAGCCCAATTGCATTTATTTATTCTTTTACCGCCTTTGAGTGAGGCATTTATTATGGTTGTATTATGTTAAACCGAGAGTTCAGTTATTTCATTTCATTTAAGTTTCATTTATTCAAATCGTGTGAATATTTTAATAGAAAATTGTTTAAAAAGATTTCTTAAGTAAAACTTTGATGCCAAACTAATACGTTATTTGTAATTAATTTGATTTTTGACAGTGATGCTGAGAATGATCCATATGTGACTCCTCTTTTAATTTCGTATAGGAGTGATCGCATGGTATTTTATTAGGCGGGGTTTCACAGATGGTATCAGAGCATCAGGTTTTAGTGTCCTTAGTAATCTGTGCATACGTACTACGCTTTCATCATTTCTCTCGATTTGTTATAGAGCCTTATGATTAGGATTGTTGATTCCTTTTGTGAGATTTCGTTCTCCTGCCACTATATAAGATTATAGTAAATCTTCCACGTGCTCGTTCGAAGTTCATATGCTGATCGATTAATTGCGACTAGGGAAGGCCGTTATGAGGGAGGCAGGAGGCGTGGCTTAGTTGGAGTTATTAGATGAGTCGGAGACCAAGATAGTAGTAGAGGTCACTCTCCTTGTGCCATTTTTTCAAGGGTTGTTGTGATGACTACTAAAGAATAGTAGTTAAGAGTACCCAAATATCGCTATAGTAGAGAGTGATGCTAAAGTTGTATTACCATGTGAAGCTAAGTTGGGGTATTGTTCGAAGGGTATTAGATAAGGACCATACGTGGACGTTTAAGTTATATGAAGTCGGTGTAGATTCACTTAGTGGGAGTAGAAGGCTCAGAAGCTTTAGCTTAGAGTGGGGTATGGAAATTCCCATATATGAAAATTTGAGGAAATTTTTTCACTCGTAGGAGAAATATTGAAATGGTGGGAACAGTGGTCTCCATATTCATGGGAGCAGGATGTTTTCCTCATAGAGAAAGTTCACGAACGGTTTTAACCAAAAATTCCTCTGGTGGATTACGAAGGAAGAGAATGAATTTTTTGGATTATTCACATAAGGATCGGTCAGATACCGGTAGTGAATAGATAGTTATGGAGAAGTGAACTTTGTGCCGAATATAGAAGGTACAATGAAGGGAGAGCCCTTCAGAGGAATGAAAAGCTCACTAGTTAGTGTTACTAACACTTATGGAGAAAGTATGTTCATGAAACCCCATCAGTGGGCATCCACCCGGGGGATTCATTAAAACAGTGTTGTTGAGGCCGGTGGTGGAGTTTCCTTTTTTATGAAGAAGTTATGGGGAACTAGTAAGGTGATTATCAGGATTGAGGCTATAGAGTCTGATGACACTGATATCTTTAATATGGTCAGGGTGGCCAGATGGAGGAATATTGCAATGTGGAAGTGTATAACCACATGCTTTGATCTTTCCCGGTAGGAGCTAAAGGACAACGGTAGGGTGCCTTGATGAGGAATAGAGTTAAGTAATTTTGTTTCAGTTATGATAAGTGTAAAATGTCCGAGAACCATTTAGGGGCGCTAGGTAGATTGGCGAAGTTGTCGTTATAAGTTTCACCTCAGATGGAGGAGGTATATTTGGCGTGACTAAATAGAGTCACGGTATTTTGCTAACCCTAGATTCGTGTGTGTAATTCAAGCTTTGTGGCAGTCTCGATAACATTAATATAGTGCATGTCTATGTGTTTTCCACAGTAGCAGAGTTATATTTTTCCTTCATTTGCTGTAAAAGCGGGTGTTGATATTTTGAATATATATATATCTGGCTTGTATTACTTGTTCTATGTGTGATATATGAGTATAATATATTTTTCGTTGTTTGGAGCGATAGAAGGCTAATGATTGCAAGACTATCGTGTCCGCGATTCTAGAGTGGAACAGGTTATTGTTGCGATATCCCACCTGGATACAGGTTGAGTTCTCCTTTGTTATTATGGATAGATTGAACCCTGGTAAGTAGAGGTTTCATTATTATGATTTGAGTGCGTGGCAACCTTTTAGAGACGATTTAAGGCCTGCAATATTATTGTTGAGCAGTGAGTTTAAGTTCATTATTGTTTCACAAAGACTGAGTGTTAGTGCGAGCGCTTAGTGGTATGGATCCTAGGCAGAGATGGGAGTTTAGACCACATTTTGTTGAAATAGGGGATAGGGTTATCTCGGTTGTATATTTGGAGTTAACGGACCTCCACGACCGACAAAGTTAAGTAGTAGTGTATTGGAGGGATTCCTTATTTGGATTTAGCTTGCGAGGCGCTCCACGCATGAACCTTAATGACGTCGGGAGTGGAGAGATGTTATAGGATGCAAGGATGTTGGTTTTGTGGATAAGTCATATAGTGTGCAAAAAACACTATAGACCGAGAGTCGTGTGATGATGGTATGATTATGGAAATATAAGTGCTATGGAGAAGCACTAAGGTGGTCCTCTCACCGTAAGTAGGTGGGTGAAGTTGTAGTTATAGAAATTGATTTAAGGATTACTGCTAGGCCTTGATGAGAAGGTAAATTTGAAGGTAGTATGTTTTGGGTGCGATGTTCACAATAGGTTTGAAGGGAGTAGGAGCCTTGATTTGTTAGATTTCTTTTTCCTTTTCGCCAAAGTTGAAGGATAGATTGGTAGAAGTAAATTAGTAGGTTAGCAATATAGGATTTAGGACATCCCGTTGGTGTGCCTCAGGCTGTTATATCTCGATGACCGACAATGTGAGGAAGTAGTGTAACGGCAGGATTCCTTATCTGGATTTTTCTTTGCGAGACGTCCCATGCATGAAACTGAGCAAATTTCAAAAGTTGAGAGAGGCCTCGAGCACTAGGGATATACTTAGGATTATGCTCGTTTCGCGTGGGTAGGGTAACGCATAGATCGTAGGATTATTAAGGAGTAAGTTCAATAGAGTTTGTGGCATCGGTATAGGAAGATTTTGGGAAGTAAACCATAAGAAGATAGGTTGATTAACCTTGAGAAGAATTAATTTTGTGGGTTGCGAAGACCCATGTGTGAGTATTACACCGAGGAAATAAGGCCCATATTTAGAGAAAGTGTTACATGTGTAACGTTTACAATGGTTGTGCTGATAGGCACAAGTTAAAAGGTGTAAGTGCACATTGGTAAATTGGTTTTATATACCATTTGATATAGAAGGGGTATAGTATATAAGTTGATGATTATATCGTGAGGCAGTATAAGTGGAATTGGTATGGGTCGAGAGGAACGTCGTGAGATGTAGGCAAGCGGACGTTTAGAATCGTGTTTGGACGTCAGAGCGGTGGATGTAGGATCATTTTTCTACATGTGGAACTAGAAACAATGGGTGCGATGTGACGTTATTAGAGTCACCTTACGATCGTGGTAGCAGTATAGTATCATATAAACCTGGTTAGAGGTAAGTGCTGAATAAGTGTATGGTTGAGAACCATTGGGTTAGTACCGTTCCCCTTAAGGCATTAGGATTTGGAGAGATCCTAGGTTAGTGTTGGTATCATCGGTTGTATCTGAATTTCGAGGATGAAATTCCGTTGTAAGGGGGGAATATGTAATACCCCGCACTTTTATGGGTAATTAAATTTAATAATTAAGTGCAATTTGGGAATTTAAGAAATTATCGTGAAAAATAATTTTTGAGGTTTTCAAGGATTTAATGATTTTCGATGTATGTTATATTTACTTTTAGGACTAAGTAAATGAGTCGAAGTATTTTATTATATGTCGCCATTGGGTAAAGCGACAAAGGATGATGTTTTAATTGGAAAACCCGCATTAAGTAGTGTTGGGTTAAAATAGTGAATTGCTGACAAGTACCTCGAATGAAAATTCCGATTGCGCGGTTGGTCTCGAAATGGTCAAGAGAGTTAGAATAGAGTACCCGGGGGTATTATTTAGGCTCCGAGAATTTTTGGGATTAAAAGGAACTCGTAGTTGAGTAAACGAGTCATTTTTGGGTTTAAAGGGATAAACCCTTATTTCTCCCTATATAAGGGACGGGGGATGGAAAGAAAAGGAAGAAAAGAAAGAGGAGAGGAAAGGAGGAGGGAAAAAAAGGAAGAAAAGGGAGGTTCTGGCCAAACTCCGTGGGATTTGACTTGGGATTGTCGGATTTTATCCACGGTACAAGTGTTTACATGCTTATTTCGTTTAAAGCATAAATCTCATATTGTAGTTGGTAGTGATAAACAACAAAGATTTTCGGGATGGTTTTTTTTAACCACAACGGGTTTTCGGAAAAGTTTAATTGATTAACCCCGAAAAACATCCCAATGGGAAAACTTAGGATTTAGTTAATAATTGTTGTTGATAATGGGTTCTAGGATGTTTAGGACCCTCATAGAGTGTGTATATATAGTTAATTGAGGTTGGGGAGACATTAGGTGAGGAGACAAAATCTTGGGAGAAGCTTTAATGGCCGAAGCAACTTCTCGAAAAAGAAGCTGTCCGAAGTGATCGATCGATCGAGGGTAAAGGATCGATCGACCAACCATCGATCGATCGAGGGCCAAGGGTCGATCGATCGAGGGCCAAGGGTCGATCGATCGACCCTTCAGGATTTTTGGCAATTTTTGCCTAGGGTTAATTATATGGGATAAATTTTTATTTAGTTGTTCCTAGTTTATTTATTGGAGGAAATAAGTATTCATCTAGGAAATTATCACTAGCCATTTGGGGGGAACTTATGGGGGCTCGGAGGGTGTTATAATTGTGTGGCACTAAGGTATATTTTCGAAGAAAATAAATAAATAGAGGTATTAGACAATTGGGATTTCCAGAAATATAAGACGGGACTTTTAAATAATCATTATTGGAGTGAAATGTATACCTTGGATTAATTGGATGAAATCCAAGACTTATTTAATTATGGATGTTCGAAGTGATTGACACCTGAGGGATTATTTTAGCCAGCGTCTATAGCTAAATAATCGTGCGAGTAGGAAAAAGTAAGTTTATATGGAATTAGTGAGTAGCTCCTATGAGGTGACTAGGATGGAAATTGGGTTATATGTTAAAGATAAGTTGAGTGTATACTTATCATACGGTTATGAATAAGGATATTTGGAGAGTATATAAATTCCCAATAGCGATTAAGGTGTGAGGAATATTTAAGTAGGAAAATACTTAAATATTATTATGAGATTGGCAATTTTCGCCATGTATATATTTGAGGAATGACGTAATATATATGCATATGTATATACGATGTGATTAAAGTATATACATAATATGATACGGATATGTATGTGTGAATGGTGTGTGTATATATATATATATATATATATATATATGTGTGTGTGTGTGTGTGTGTGTGTGTGTGTGAAGCATACCCCCTCTAATGCTATCATGGGAAGTTACGCGATGTGGGTAAGGCCCCTGGCTTGAGGAGCAGGGAGCGTATAGTCCCCAGGTCATAGGCGTCCATTGTTATATTGTCTGATTTTTATTAGGGGTGAGACGTGGTGGGTATGTTTCGTCTCATTTTCGGGGAGGAACTATGACCGCTTCCCATACGTTGTGACCTATGACCACGAAGTAGGTGATATTTAGTCCTACCGGTAGTCCTCAAGATGGTATGTGAGTGATGCCCTGGAAGATGATAGCATTGAGAGATCGCATCCTCGAGTTATAGCTCGTTGGGATGCTTATTATACTTATGTGTGCAATAGGTATAATTATATAATGGATGAGTATAGTATATTGTTTGTATATGAAGACAAGCCATCATATAGTAAACTCACGTATATAAGTGAAAAGCCTAATAAGGTGTATTTTTCCCTTTCCGGTAAATTTGGATCCGGATGTATATGACGATGGATATGGAGTTTTAGTATGAATATATACATTATTATTGTATGTTTATATGAGTCTTATATACACATTATGTGCTGAGGGTATAATGGATCTCGACGATCGACGCTGCCTAGCACTAGTGCATCGGGGAGGTTCCTTGTTTGGATTTCGCTTTGCGAGACATCCCACGCATGAACGTAGTGAAGTGTTGAGAATGGATAGAAGTTTAGCCCTTAGTACCTGGGTTGTCGAGGTTTCTAGCAGACGGGTGAATTAGATTAGTTAGGCGGGATAGCTTAACTAGGATGTTTTAAACGAATGCGTTAGGTGTGCAGCATTAGAAGAGGGGTGAAGGGTATCTCATGGGAGTACGATACCAACTTAAATATGAGATAAAACCAATTTTCAAAAATATAAAGTATTTATGCACTTGCAAAATATTTTTACAACTCGGGCTCTGACCCATTTTCCTATTTTTCCCTTTCTTACTATATATTATATATATATATATATATATATTGGTGTCCAGACACAGGGACGCCTGGATGATGATTCCTTCAAGTCAGACATCTGCTGCAGCAGCTATGGATGCATGAAGGTTCACTGTAGACGCTTCTATCCTTGTAATGTAGATAAGAGGTACTGTATAAACGCTCGAGCAAAAGCTCAATTGTATTTATTTATTTTTTTACCGCCTTTGATTGAGGCATTTATTATGGTTGTATTATGTTAAACCGAGTGTTCGGTTATTTCATTTCATTTCAGTTTCATTTATTCAAACTGTGTGATTGTTTTAATTGAAAATTGTTTAAAAAGATTTGTTAAGTAAAATTTTGACGCCAGCCTAATAGGTTATTAGTAATTAATTTGGTTTTTGATAGTGATGCTGAGAATGATCCATATGCGACTCCTGTTTTAATTTGGTACAGGAGTGACCACTCGGTATTTTATTAGGCGGGGTGTCACAAAATAGCCAAAGGGGGAGATTTGTAAGGGCCAGTTTTTATAATTGCTTATAGTTTAGGCTAATTCTATAATTTTGGCGTGTCCCGTTATAAACCAGCTTCTCAAACCGAACATTATATATCCAACTTCATTTCAAGACACGTTAGTGATCGAGCTCCGTTTCTGAATTCATCATCGACACTTTATGGAGGTATAAACTTGTGGTTTTCATGAAATATTATTAATCATATTCTAGGATGTTTTACTTTTAAAAATTGAGGCTTTTTGATAAAATTATTTTTAAAAGAAAAACTTTTAGGTCTCGTTAAAATGAGATTTGATCTTATTCGAACGAGTTGATTGTTTTGTTTGAATGAGATTCAAATGACCCTCAAAAGAGGCGTCCCTGCCTTGATAGAGAAATATCATTAGAACCTCCTTAGAAGGCTGGTCGAAGGAAAAAGGGATTTCGTTATAACAAACATTGATGTAATTCAAATGAAAACATTATTTTCTATCAAATGAGGTCTAATTTAGTTCAACCAACCCCATGGCCTCAAAACTCGTGCTTTTGTTATAAAAACCTATTTTGTTCTAATTTCTAAAAAACTTTGACGAAAACGATTTTCCAATACATAATCCAAGGTTTTCCATATTTGGTTTTCTAAAACCACTTTTTATTTTCCAAGTCACACAGCCCCATTTATGATTTGTGAGATTTATGAAACCGTAGTATCCGTACACCTTGCAAAAACCCTTATAGAGTCAATCTATAATGCTGACTTGTGAAACTAGATTTTATTACTGAAGACTAAAAAAGTTGTTCGGTGGATACCGAGGGAAGATTGTGTCTTGTTGACAGCATCGGACTGGGTCGTATTCTGTAGAACAATTAAATACTTTGCGTGTTATACTTAGTCATTCTAAATAGTATGTATGTCGATTGGGTCTGTCAATTACTCTATAGTGTTGAATACAGGTTTTTCCTTTTTTTAGGGATTTTTCCTTAATTCTTTGCATGCGTAATTTGCTTGTGTGGTTGATTAGAATTAAATTGGACATTATCCTCGCATGTACACATAATTGTTAATCAAGATAAAATTTGATTAAAATTTGAACTTGTGTGTAAGAACCTAGTCTATGAATCAATCCATAGAATCATACATTCTCAATAATCAATTGTTAAATGAATTTGGAAGGTTGGGATATTATTAATATCACCAATAAAGGAACTTATAATGTGAAGACAGTGAAGTTAAAGTGAATTGCAACTATTTATGAAGTGATGAGGATGAGTGAAAAAATAAACATTTGATGAGTATTATCTCGTTTGACGGAAGTGTTTAACACCCCATTCAACCTTAGACAAAGAATATTAAAGAATAAGGTTGTGAAGAAGTTGTTGAGAACCTTACCTAGTCATTTCAAGATGAATGTTGCTATCTTGAAAAATATTAAGGATACTGACACATGTATCCTAGAATAACTTGTAGGCTCCCTCCAAATTTGTGAACAAAGAAATGCTCTCGGTGTGAAACCCAAGAAAAATAGCATTCATTATCGAATCTCATTGAGAAATAAAGTGAAAGTAAGCTTTGCAAAAGTATTGGAGATGATATTGCTTTATTTATGAAATTATTTAGATATTCTACAAAAGTAATGAGAAAATGTTTAAATATGAAAAGAACTTTGATCTCAATAAAAAAAAATCCTCTATATATGATTTGAAATGTAGTTATGAGAAAGGTATTTCCATGAGAGGAAATGTGAAAGAAGAAGATAAGTGTTTTGGCTATTGTGGAGTTGGTAACTATATCAATATATGGCTTGAACAATTAATGAATCTTGAGAAGTCAAAAGATATTGACAAAAAAGAAAAGAAAATGTACAATGCTAGCTTGAGTGATTCCAGTACCGAATCGGTTGAGAACTACTCTAGTGAAGAGAGTAAATGTGAGATAGCCTTTATGGTTAGGTTGGAAACTAAATGTTATAAATTTAGTAAAGGGAATGATTTCCAAGATGTTTTTGTGAAGAAGAGTACAAAGAAAGATTATAGTCACAAGTCTCTTAATGGTTCCTCATCCTGTAAAATCAAAGATCACAAAAATATTTTCCTAACTCGTCCTATGATATTGATGATATAGAGGAAAACATTCATGATGCATTTGATGAACTTTATACTCAATTCTGGTACTTTAGGATACTCATTTTATTTGAAATCAGACTAGATTTCCCATTTTTGCTTCAAGAGGAACAAGTTTGTGAGAAAAGAATAATTAAAAGCTCATGCATTTAAGCCTAAGCTTGTTTATAGAAGAAATGTTTCCTATTTCTCTCATTGAAATTTTTATGGACATTGAATGCGACATATAGATCATTCGTATCTAGAAATATTAGATTTTTTTAAAATAAAGGCATTGTGGAGAGAAGGTATCCTTTTAGAGATCTTTTAAATAAGATTAGTAAACTAATTAGAAGAGTGGAGTTATGGTTAATTAACACAATACGTGAAGGGTTCCTTTCCCTAGACATAGAAACACGTTTCCTAGTAATAAAGTTCCTTGAAGGAGAGAATTTTTATTCCTTATAAGAGGTAGACCTAGTAATTATACTAGAGAGAAAATTAAGGTTGGGATACCTTAAAAGAATGTTGAGAGAAAGAATGATGTATTCTTAGTGCCTCCCAATAATTCGGTAGAGGGAACACCCCCTCTACTCAGATATGTAAATGAATAGGATATCTAGGGTGTTTGTAGGATGTAGGTCCCATTTTAGACAATCCTTGATCCACGTTGGATCATTTATAGGTGTGAGTGCTTTTATTGTCATATTTGGATCTTTTACGCTTTTGGTGCTGATTTTCATGCATTTTTTAATAACGTATATTTATCTTATATGCTTATTCCTTACATAATATGTATGTACATATCATCCTTTAAAAAACAACAAATATTTTTAGTTTGTTCTTTTGTGATTATTGATTAACTTCTATGTATACATGTGATTCATTATATGAAGGTATTTCAAAAAGGATTGAAACATGGATTAAAAATAATTATAAGAAAATGATAATTAATTTAATGATATGTTTAGACTTCAAATTAAGAATCATGGTACGCACTTTACATGTCCTTGGATCATATGAGACTTTTATGTGTATTGCATGATTAGTTTATTTTTAAATAATGATTATATCTCGAGATCTAAGATTAGTCAATTGATTTCAAACATTTCCATGGACTATTTAAGAGTTTTGTGTGAAAATACGTTTACTTCATGGAGTTGATTGATTATACATTTGCAAAACCGAAAGGGCTACCATTGATGAGATTACATATATTTGAATTTAAGTATCATCGATAGGTGTCTACCAAAGTGTGTATGAAAGTAATCGTAGATAAAGCCATTTAGTGATGAATATATCCAAAGGCAAGTGCTAGAAAATTCAAGGCAAGAAAAATAGTATATCTTTTCAATTTTTGTAGTGCGACTTTTAGTATCTACTTTAGGGATTATACATCATTTGAAGGAGATTACATATTTGGAATTTCCATTTTGCAGATCTCAAAAGGTTGTTTATGTAATGATATCATTAAGCTTAAACTGTAATTCATCTGAAACAATTTTACACAATTAGTTGATTATGTGATATATTATTTCTTCTCATCATGCTATTATTGATATGCATAATTTCTTCATTGATTTGGTTAGAATTTGAACTAATATGGGATTGATTAATATGTGTTCATATTTGTGTTTTATCCATGTCATCAATATTAGTTCAAAGAAAATTTATGAAAAGAATCCATTTTACTATTGATAACCTAATCATGATCACTTTATAGGTTTTTTTTGTTTACATGTACATACGTGTTTGTTTGATTCTTTGAATTTACCAAAAAATTTGCAACAAAATAGTTTTGGGTATGCATTTCCATCAAGTATTGCATAATTTTAAAATTTTTGAATTTTTGGGTCATGCCATATCTTTTTTGGAGTTATTTCTCTGACATGTGTATTCTATGCAATAGAGTGCGCACGGTGGACTTTTGGTCCATTCGCACAAGAGTGCTAAAAGGGGATTCTAGAGCTTTTTTCTAAAATTCGTTCGCATGGATACCTTTTTTGATAATTTCTCATTCAAATGTTGTTCATTACTAGTTTTTAAACCATTATCGTAGTTGATATATTCCCCCGTGCGCATGTATTTGGATAATGATTGTTCATGTCCCCTATTCGACTTAAGAGCGTTTCTAAATTAATGTAATTCATTTTAAACCTTATAATATCTCTAGATCTTACCCAAAGTGTTATTTTACTCATTATTGGTTATTTTGTTTTTATTGTGAGGATTCAAACACGTTTTGAGTGCCTATTTGAAGTTTTAGGGTTTTTTGGCTCTAAGTTAAAAAAATGGGATTTTACGATTTGATCACTTGTAATAGTTATAACTCATCCCTTAGAATTTATATTAGTTTAATTTAGGTTTATATAGTTGTTTAATTATTATCTTATCATTCTTAACACCTTTTAATCCATTTTTAGAGATTTTCATACTCATGTTCTGTCTACTCATACTCTTATCTTGATCCTTTCGGGTTTTCACTTGTTTAAGTATACTTAATGATATATATACCACATTATATCATTGATTGTATGATATTCACATGCTACACATCTTATTTCACATGATTCACATATTTTTCTTGATCATATATCGCCATTATACCATGATAATGTCATTCATAATGATATTCCCATGATTTAGTTTGTGTTTCTCATTAACATTCATTTATCACATGCTTTCTAGCTTATACCTTACTAGTTTGTATTAGATTGTGTGATTTTACTTCTTACTATGTTATATACCGATTGTTCATCTCCTTTCTACTTCTCAGTGACTTTTTTGTGTTAAAAAGGGGAAAAACTTTTCAAATAGGGGAGTTATTACTTGGATAGTTTTGATAGTATCTAAAGGAAGAAAAATGTTAAAAGTGCAAAGAAACTTTTGATTAAGGGAGATTTATGCCATTTTACACACTTCTGGTGCTTATATTAATATTGATACTGATATGATTTAGGGGTATATTTTACATTGATGTACATTTCTTCATGCATATTTCCCGCATTATGCTCCATATTGATATATTTTTAGAGGATTCCCAACCAGAGGTAGTTTCCCTTTGTTTTTAATTTTCTAGGTAATCTTATCTCATGCCATCTCAGACTCAGATTTTGTTTTGTTATCAGCCTATTTGATTTCATGTAAATTAGAATAACATTCTTTCATTAAATGGCTAATGTTGAGTGAGTCTAGTTTATCGTAATCAAGTCTTGAGTACGTGGGGTTCGTATGGATAGTCTGTATATTAGGTTATACACACACACAAATTCAAATTTTAATGAAATTTTATCTTGATTAAAAATTAGGTGTGCATGAAAAAAAATGTCCAAGTTAATTATTCCAAACCATGCAATTTATCAAACCAAATATGCGAAGAAGATAAGGAAAAATTCCTTTTGGGTAAAACCTAGTACTTAACATTGCAAAGAGTTTGACAAACACTAATCAACTTACAGACTACTTATCTCCACTAAGTATAATGTGTACGATTTTCAAATCATCTACAGATTGTGATGCAATCCAGCACCAACCACATGAAGTGATCTTCCCTTAGTATCCACCGATCAGCCTTAGGATTGTTAATTCTATCTTCTTTAGCCATAGAGTTGTAACTCCATAAAAATTAGTCGTAGAGGGGATCTCTACTAGGGTTCGATGTAAGTATGTAAACTAGGGTTTTCATAAACTCAACAAATCGTATATGGGATGAATGATTTAGAAAATAAACGTGTTTTTCTAAAACATAAAGATAAAAACTTTTGGTTCATCTATTGGGAATGTGTTTTATCCAAAAGCCCTAAGAAAATCTAAACAAAATAGGGTTTCATGGAGAAAACACGAATTTTGAGGCGACAGTCTCGTTCGAACAAAAATGGATTCTTGTTGGAATGAAAACACCAGTTCCATTCTAACGGGATTAGGTATTGTTCGAACGATAAGTCATTTTCATTCAAATAAATTTCCAGTGAATATGTTCCTGTTAAACAGAGGATTCACGTTCGATGGTCGTTCAACAAGAACTAGCTTTTGTTTTAACGGGAACTTAATCTCTTTTGAATGAGATAAAAAAATTATTTCTAAAATTCATTTTTTTTAAATCCTCAATTTAAAAATAGATATCCCAGAATATAATCAAACCCACAAGTCGTATTACTCCTTAAAGTGTCAGTGACAAATTCAAAAACAATGCTCGGACACTAACATATCTTCGATTTATCGCGGAGGCAATGCAGATGAGGTATTCAGTTTGAAACTTGAGCTTGTAACGGGATACACCAAAAATAGTACAAATACTAAGCTATGAGAAATTATAAAGTATTGCTCTTACAAGCCTTTTGAGTATTTGAATTTTTTTCTATAGAATAGCCAAACGGGGATATTAAAATGTATAAATCCATTATTATAGTATAGTTGGCTTAACTTAATGTCAAAGCATTTAAGTCATAAAGAATCAATCCAAATGATTTATTTTATATAAATGTTTGGTGGATAAAGTTTGTTCATTAGACATAAGTGAACATTGAACATTAAAGATCATATATGAGTTCTCTGCATCAAATACTTCCATTTCTATAGTCATTGAAGATGCATCCATTTCACGTATTACAATTTAACGTTAAAGACTTTTCACACACACACACACATGCACCCATTTGTATTTAACATTGATAAAATGTTATTTTTTAACTGAACAAGTTATTATCTATTGAGATATTTTGTGTTTAACCTAAGGTAAAGGCCCGATTTTTAAAATGTAGTTTGTTTAGTAAGAAGCTATATATCTTCCCTACATCATTCACATGGCTATAATTTAGCCCCATGTGCATAGTTAACAAGGTTTTATTTGATTACCTCAAAACGTGCCCACAAATTGGCTTTGTACCTATGCACACAAATGCCCCTTTTTTGTGTGACTAGCTCATTACCAAAAATTGTGTGCATGGAGCTATTTTTAGCCGTGCCCGTGAATAGTTAGATTTATAAAAGTTTTCTCTAAATAGATCATTTTTCTTAAATTTCAAAAAGTAAAAATTCCTCTTTAATTATCTCATACACATAAAGTACTTTTGAGGTTGACGGCACATCAACTGCTTCTTTTTAAATAAAATCACTTGTTATATTCACATTCCATAGAAAACCTAGATTTATACTTGATCTAATGCTTGTGAGGAATTGATTTTTTTTAACTTTAGATGAACTTAGTCTAGATTCAATCTAATTGATCCACGTAAGAATTGAAGATCAAAAATAAAATTTAAAAGAGTTGTTTGAGCTACCGGGGAGTTCAAGCATGGTGCAATTTAAAGGAGAAGAATGTGACTTTCCCATTCATTCGATGGATCTTCGTATACATCGCTCATTGTCAATGGTAGATAGGTTAATGTTTATGAGAGAACTTCTTGTTAGGGTAAAAGATAGGGGTATCTTCCTGCATTGTATAAAAGATTTTCAATTTGAATGAGATATTGTGATGCATGAAGGTTTCTTACCCCTATGTGGGGGGGGGGGGGGGGGGGGTCTCATATATTTTTCTTTTGTCTTGATTTTGTGGAGTTATTTACTTTCATTGTCACATCTCTAATGCACACATTACTTAGATTTATATTGGATGTACGTAGATCCATTGAAATTGAACATAGGAATTACATATAGTTAATTTTTTCATAATTAACCTACATTTCCTAATACATTATTGAAAATTGTAGATCTACATGCCTCCCATAATCTCACCTTATTTTATGTTTAACTAACATTGCTAAAAGTGGAGAGAATTTTAAAATGAGATAAAATTAGACTAAGAAATTAAGAAATATATTCATCCCCCACCCTTTTAGTTTTTTTTAGTTATCACACCTACACTAAAACCTTGAGAATTAATTTCAATTAAACAAAAAGGGAATAGAATGCATGATGTAATTTGGGATTTATATATATTTCTAATCAAATCATTTTTTTCCTTGGGTCCCCATTATAGTCCATATACCATGTAGCATGCAAATAAAAATTTGGTATCCCTAATTCATCCCAGATAACTTCATGTACCTGTATATATGGGTTTAAGGAAAGGCTATAAGCTATATTAACACACCCAAAGTTTTAGAGGGGGGGATAACAAAATATTCATGTTTTTATGAGAGTCGAGATACATTGATTTTTCTCTTATCTCACCAAGTTTTCATCTCCGGAAGTACCCACACGGATATTTTACTTTATGGGGATCATATAGTAGAAAACATAAGGATTTTGCACATTTAGTAAAGTATTAAAGGTGTTAATCATCAACTACATCTTCTTCGTCATCTATTTCTCCTATATCAAATCACCTACAAGGTCTCCAAATGTATAGTGATCTAAATCCTTGATCTAGTTTAGGTTGCTTCGTATTCAGAAATATGATTAATCAAAGTTCTTAGAGAAGAATTTCTTATAGTCAATCCCCATCACTACAATCTTTATCCTTACATTTAATACTCACAACCATTTAAGTTAGGTCACTGACAACCAAACCATTCATAATATGAATATCACATTAAGTAAATACTTCCTATAAGTAATAAGTTTTCCGTTAATGTTCATTAAATATTACATAACTAATGAACTTATTTATTCATGTGGATATTTTCATACACTTAATTGAATTTAATGAAATAAAATCTGGTATCTTTGTTTAATGTTATACATTCTTCTTCCTAAAATTACATGGCATCCTTAGTGTTTGTTGAATCATTATCATTGGACCCATGGGATAGCAAATTATACTGATTCAATAAGCGACAATGTGTATGCATAATCATAAAATATGATAGTATCGTAGATGGGAATGTGGGAAACCAAAACATGCATGATATAAATCCATAGGTATAACTTTTGTGACTTTGGAATAAAGAACTCTAATAAATGATAAACCTCACCTCATACAAACAAACATATGTGCATAAACACTTATAATACATAAATAATTTGCATTTTCAACTATTTTTCAATTTAAAATTCACAAACATTTTGGTTTGTCGTAATGTGAAAATTAAATAGAATGGAGACTTCCATAATACATTTGGTCAATAATAAATTAGTAAGTTATAAATCATTTACTTTCACATCATCATGAATAATTTAATACTTGTGCATGCTAGCCAAATCTGACAAAAAGGGCCCTAAAATCATATGAGATAAAATTAATGCACAACAAAATAATTTATAAGAGAACATTAAATTTTTTATATTCCAAGATCCTTAATTTGGTGGTATGTAAATTATTTTAAGAAATCATGGAATCTGTATTTGATTTTTAGCAATTTCTTATTGAAATATATGTTACCCCTTAGTACTCATTTAATCATAGCTACTAGATGTGTGACATTTGTGTTTGATGTCCTACAAGTCTTCTTTATGTCTGACTGAATGAATAGCATTATTATAGTATATTAAAAATTTATCCTTCTTTATTTTTTGAACATGTGGGAAATCAGAGTATTCATTATATGCATGCACACACATTATTCTGACATTCATAATTTCAAATTAATGAATTGTGTTGGGTAACTAAGCTAACTTAAAATAAACATCAAAGTTAAATTTGAATCATCAGTTTAGTATCAACAAAATTAACTTCACCATTATGTTGGGATCTAATCCAACTTGTAAGTGTATATTATAATCAACAAAAACACATAAGATAGTCTCTTTGGTTGGAAAATACATTAATTTGGGGGAAAAGCTAGTTATTGCCAAAATGGAAATTTCTTAGTTAGTAGAAAAAGTTGTTAAAAGTCCAAGGCATAGAAATTCAATTTTTATGCATAGTTCGTCATCAGCAAACATTAATAAGAGGAAATCATGAGATCTTAAACTTTACTTTTGTACAACCTCTGAAACCCTTCTTAAGATAATCATTAATTAATCATAAAATCATCAATTAATTAAATTGCAAGCATCTATGCATTCTTAGTGATAAGATCTTTAATCTTCACATTTTCATCCATTACGTGTAAATTAATATAATAAAAAGACATACATTGGTTTACAACATAAATCTATTATAATGGAGAAATCTCTTTTGATCCTATTATAGATAATTCTCGAGAACATCATCTTGGCTTAACAAAAATTTATTAGAATTTCAAAAAAAAATTGTCTTGCATAGTATGTTTAATATGTTGTTTTAGTGTTGAAATTAGTCAAATTCATTTATTATACATAGGAGATAAATGACTCGAATTTCATATTTAAACATGAATTTTATTATTCATCACAATAGTAGACTTTGATTAGGAAATTAACCTACCAACATTATCATTACTTTTTTATATCTTTTTCGAAGGAATCCATACTAAAAAGGAATGTTTACTTGGACCACATAAAGTAAGATACTAATATTTAATTAAATAATTCGTTTTGAATTACTTATTTTTGAAATAAAATCAATAAATCAATATTGGTGGATACTAAGGGAACCCCTAATTTTTTTCATAATACTACACTAAAATAAGACGCTATTTAAAAAGGCACCCACATAGTATAAATTAAAGAACTTCAATTTTTTATTGGGTGCCACTTTATTTTTTCACCTTCATTTCTCTCAACCATCTTGTCTACCACAACCCTTTTCCACCACTACACCATAATATATCACACACACACACACACACACACACACACACACATGAACACACATGAAAGGAATCCTTGTTATGGTAAAGTATATATTTGTAATGAAGAAAAGACCCAAATAAATATTTTTTCTTCAGAGTCAACCCATAAACAAGTTAAAATAAAGTAAATACTAATTAACATATGATTAAAATCATACTTAAAATTCGAAAAAATAACTGCTATGAAAACCTGCAGCTTCACTTCCTCGACCCTAAAAACGATAACAACATTTGAGCTCCAAGCCCCGAGTTTGGATAAAAATAAAAAATGATATAATTTAATAATATTCAGGGTTCAAACCATGAGTTTTTGGTAACATTTTGAGATCTAATTATTGATTAGAAAAATATTTACATTTGTGCAAATCGTACCCATTAAGGGTCCACGCCCCTAATATAAGGCCAAATGTTGTGATCCAAATTTGGAATTTGGGGAAAATTTTAGGATTGGAAAAGAGAAGTAAGTATTTTATAAAATGTATGTTTCGGAAACGTTAACCTCATATTATTTTAGCTATGTCTTGAATCATTTGTGAGAATGAATTTTTTTTAACTCATTTATCCGTTGAGTCTGAGTCAAAAAATATTTCTTCAAGTCGGTGTATTACCCCGTATTTTTACGGCCTTTAAATTATGGGGATAATTAAATTAAATTGGGATAAATTAATTCAATATTAATCCAATTTTTTTTTTAAAATAAATATTTACTAGCGTGACGAGAGCTAGTAATTAATTGGTAAGAATTATGTTGAATTTTAATTAATGAGTAAAGTAATATATGAGATTGAAGTTATTAAAATTATCGCGAGTGAATAATATGACACTTATAGAAATTAAGTCAGGACGCGCATGTCAGTCGCGTCGAGACTAAATTAAAGGGATAAAAAGTAAATTAATTCTAAGTCACCCGTATAGTAATTTTGAGTGCGCCAACGTGTCCGAAAGGGTCGAGATAGTCAGAAAAGTATACCTGAGAGTTTAGTTGGGATCTCGTGACGTTTTTAGGCCTAAGTAGTAACCCGGGAGGGCATTTTGGTAATTTTCAATTTTAGGCCTTAATTATGGATAAAAATTATAAGGTTGTATATGATGTTAGAGGTTGTCTTCTAGGGTTAGAACAAAAACAAATCACAGAAGCCATTACAGGAAAAAAGTCAGGAGCTTTCCCAAGAATAGAAGCATCCTAGTTGCACCGTTCGCACCACAAACACCATCGGAGTGTAGAGCGGAGGAAGAGGAACTCAGCTACACTATAAAATCCCAAAAAATCATACCTTTGATTCCTAAGCCAGTATCTAACTTGTTTTCCTCTAGACGATAACACATCCATGCTAGTGTGGGAGATAATGATTTTATGTCTCATGAAAATATAATGTTATTTGGGAGATTATTATTGGAATCTGGAGTAGAAACCATGTTAGGATGAATATCTTGTTATATGTAGAGTATTAACCACAAAATTTGATGCCCAGTAGAGATAGAAATGTGGAAACTAATGGAATTCTTGAGAAAATTAGATAAACTAGGGTAAAATGATAATTTCTTGAATTAATCCATTTGATGATGATTCTTGAGGAATTAATGAATGTTGTACATTAGAAATCTTCCAAATTGGTTTATATAACGTTCATGATGTTTGGTTGGGAGTTTGGGACATGTTAATTGATATTTCATGATTTAAATTTGATGAAACCTATATATTAAGAATTGCAGAAACTAGGTCATTACCTTCTTGATTGATCGATCGACTTAAGAATGTCGATCAATCGACTGGATCGATCGATTGACCCTTTTTATCGATCGATCGACTCCTCCTGGGAATT
The DNA here is from genome assembly GCA_949130495.1 of Sambucus nigra. Lineage (NCBI taxonomy): Eukaryota > Viridiplantae > Streptophyta > Magnoliopsida > Dipsacales > Adoxaceae > Sambucus > Sambucus nigra. The sequence goes on from OX422209.1 coordinate 330,563,362, forward strand.
GAAACTTCTTACCTTTTAAATGTTAATCCGATCCCAATGTGTAAGGACCTTTGGACATAATTTTAATATCATAATGGGACTTGGGAAGGATCAGTAGGGTATCGGCAAGGTCTAGGTAACACTACTTTATATGAGATTTGATTGTGGAATTTTGGGGGTATACAATGGAGTGGAAAACATGCACAGGTTAAATTAGGTCTTATAGGAATTAAGAGTGACTTAGAACAATAGGGTAGAGAGTGTAAACCTATTGATTTTATACTTATCAAGATGAAACACTTCGAGAGACGAGAAGTACTTAAGAATGTGCGGTAATTGAGAAAATAAAAGAATAAATTAATTACGTAAAATTCGGGAGCTACGTGCCACGTATGGTTAGAATATGTTATGGGTCGTGGGTTTACCTATATAATATTGTAAATATATATGAGTGTATGAATATATATATTATGTGACATTTGTGTTTACTCATACCCAACCTACTTACTATCACAGAGGTTTTCGCGTCGAGATAGTGTTATCTCGATGTGACCTTTATGGGGGATATTGACTTATACCCTAGAACATAGGATCCCTGGATACAGGCTATCTGAGAATGATGGTCAGACGGTCCTAAGAGACATGAGGGTATGTCATGACCTCATAGCGACTGGTAACTATGCTTCAGCTCCAATATGTATGTTTTGTGTTAACACAGTTCGAAAGTGATTCTGAACTAGTGTTTTCCTTTGTACGAGAGATACGAGGACTTGATAGCAGAGTATGCATGCACCATATATGTATGTGGGGTGACCTATTAGTATATATATATATATATATATATATATATTATGAGTGATAAATATATATACATGTGATTAATCTATTGTGATTGTAAGTGGATAAAACGGAATAATTGATATTAAATGAATTAGTGGTTGACAACTTAAGTGTGTATTGAGACGAACATAACTGGCTTAATTTATTCATAAAAAAATGTTATCGGATATAAACTGTAGTTATGTGATTACTTGAACAGAATTTGGTGAAGGGAAATTAGGTTAGACTACTGAATTTGGTTAACTTTATCTAGATTAGTTCAGTAGTACGTTAGGCGTGCACACTAGTTGAGGGGTGAGAATTCCCAAGTGAGTGTCGAAGTACTAACATGTATGTAATATCAACTGGTAAGCATTTTAAATACTTTCTAAACTATTTTTAAAGTTTTTTTACACTCGGGCTCTTACGTGCTTCCTGTCATCTTGTCTTTATCTTGTATATATATATGTATTACAGGTGCACAGTCACAGGGGCCTCATGCTTAGATCCTTGGACTGTTGACGTTCTGCAGCTAGTGTGGGAGTTGCAAGTCTTTACAGTAGACGACTTCATCCTTGTCATATCAGTCTTCTACTTAGTCATTTTAGATAGGGCGTGTGTCGCCCATTTCAAGTTTTTATTTAGCTCAGAGAGATTTTGCACTCTTTAATTATTTCAGTATTCCATTTTAATACATTGTCCTTAGATTTTGATATTTGATTTGGAATGATTTGATCTAGCATGTTTATTCCACATGGATGGGTTGATATTCAATATCATTATCCGTGTTCATAAAATTGATTGTCTATATAGATTCATAACAATGGAACTTAATTTATAAAACTTAAATGTTTTGACACATAGCTTAATTAAATATTAGGTGATAAATTTCGATAGTGATGCTAAGAATGAACCAACCGGACACTTTGGTTTAATTTAATAAAGGACTGATCACCCGGTATTTAATTAGGCGGTGTGTCACATGTGGTATCAGAGTATCAGGTTCTAGTGTCCTTTAGGATCTGTATGGCTTATTATGCTCTCTTCTTAGCGTCATTTGATTTAGAGCCCTAAAATTAGGAATGTTGTATTAATCCTTACGCATTGGAAATTAGTACTTTTGCAATTTATTTGTATGAATGTTGAACTCATTCAGATTATCTCAACTTTTAAATGCCACATGTAGACGAATAAGCTAACGCTGCTGGAGGAGTGAGCAAGGTCAGTTGATACCTCAGGTACCCCTGGAGAGAGTATCAATCACCGAATTAGCAGGTATTGTGGCACAGGCAGTTTCCACTGCAGTCTTACAGTACTAAGATCGCAGTATGCATCTTATAGGAGGAAAAAGAACATGAGAAGATAGTTAATCTAACATGACTAGAGTTAATAATTTTGGGAAGACACCAATACCGCAACAACAAGTCCCTCAAGGTCGTAAAGACCACGAAGGTAACAAGATTTTCATGAAGAGATAACAACGTCAGGGCTAACATAACCAGGGATAGAATGAGGCCATAAAAAGGTGTCTGAAAGGAACGACCATAAATGCCTAACTTGTTCGGATTAGGCTAGAGAGAAACTCCGACCTGACCAATAAGGACAGCAAAGCCAAAGAAGGCAAAGATTTTCAGGACTATGCTATACGTGTGTACAACAGGGTCACAAGTGGAGGGACTATCCTCAACCTGATATCATCTTTCATCAAGATGCTCAGCAGAGCCAATAGGGCCAAGGAAAAGGTGAAACCGAGCAACAATGTCTAAATCAACAGAGTCGTAATGTGAGACAGTTTACTAGTAGATGCTGCAATTATGGCAGGATGGGTCATAGGAGGCAGGATTGTCCAGATAAGGGAAGATACCCCAGTAGCAGGGGAAGTTACTGTATGGGTGTGTGTACAATGTCCAGCGGGCAGTAGTTCAGCAGCCACCATCTTCCGTTGAGGGTATGTTTCATATCCATGGTACCACGGGACACATTTTATTTGACACTGGGGCATAACGCTCCTTTATATCCACTAGTTTTTCATGAGCCACAGGGTTGTTAGGCGTGGCAGAGAGTATAATGACATGTGTAGACTCACGAGTGGGTAATGAGTCGTTAATTTTCTTTATATGTCGGGGGATAGGTATAGAGATTGGGAGCTTGATTTTGCCTGCAGATGTGCTAGTTATTGATATGCACGAGCATGACGCCATTATTGGCATAGATTGGCTTACTGCTTATAGAGTCACGATAGACTGTTTCAGTAGGAGTATTATTTTTCTATTTCGGGTGAGGATATGTTTCTTGTGGCGATGTCTCGTCCTGAGGAAGGATCGTCCACCCATTTATATTACATCGAGGAGGAGACCTCTAAGGAGGTAGTAATTTCCATTGATTCGATTCCGTAATTCGTGAGCTTCCTATGTGATCCAGGATATACTGGGGTTACCACCTAGTTGAGAGATAGATTTTGTTATAGATTTGATGTCGGGAACTCTTCCGATAGCTTGAGCATCATATCGTATGTATCCAGCCGAGATGAGAGAGTTGCGGGATCAGATTAAGCCGTTGTTGGGACAGGACTTCATTCGTATGAGTACCTCACCTTGGGGCGCTCCCGTGTTATTTGTGAAGAAAAGAGATGAGTCAATGAGGTTGTGTGTGGACTACCGAGAGTTGAACAAAGTCGTGATACGGAATAAGTATCTGTTGACCCAAATTGATGACTTGTTCGACTAGTTGAGAGAAGCTTCCTTCTTCTCAAAGATATACTTGAGATCGGGATATGATCCGTCATGGATTAGGGAGCAGGATGTGTCGAAGACTTCTTTCTTGACGCGATATGAACCTATGCAGGATCTTTTGTTGTGGCAAAACCTAACCTGCGATAGGGTCAGGCTCGCATTTATATTATATATTATAGGGACTTCAAAAGGTATAGTGATCTCGAGATATTCAATTCCGGTGGGTGTAGGGACTTTATTGATATGATTCGGAGTGTATTGGGTGTACTATTGAGTGGAAAGATTTAGCTTGTTATTATGTTTAATTCTCATGACTTAGTAATAGGAAGGGCATAGTGTTATGTAACTCCTTTAGAGACGAGGGAGTTAAGACTAAAAGTTATATGTTTGGGGAGAGGATTTCGAGAGTCCCGATTATATGTGTACGAGGTTTATGGAATATGATTACCACCAATGTTGAGTGATAGTGGCTTTGGGAGGGGGGGGGGAGTTCCTCATTTAAATGTAATTGTGGAAGGAGATGTAGCTTTTATGTCAAGAGACGGGAATATAGGGGTACATGTTATGGACTGAGGGCCTAATTGATTTCGATAACCAATGATGCTAGGTGGTAGTGTATAGAGGGGTTCCTTGTTTGGATTTCGCTTTGCGAGACATCCCACACATGAAACTTAGCGTAAGGTTAGAGTAGGGAGATGTTTGTCCATTCGTCCATGAGTTTGGTACCTTGGTCGTTATTGAAATATGTAGTTATAACTATAAGTTGAAGGGTGGAACGATGTTAAGGAGGATTTAAAATTTAAATTTCTAGGGTAATTGAGAGTACCCAAGTGTTGTATCCATGTTGTGAGTATAGGGTCAATAAAGAATTGAGTGTTATGTGTGAAGCGTATATGATGCTTAGGCCAGTATGCATGGTTAATAGGGTGTGTGGTCACCCTAGTTAGCTGATGTCTAAATCGTCGGGGTTAAAGGGATGTGGGAATAGATGTGTGAAATATATGTCTATGGCACTAATATAACGAAGTGGAAGTGGTAGAGTGGATTAAGCGTCATGTGAGAGGGACAATAATTCATATATACGTGTGTGATCAGAGTAGCACACCCGAACTTGGTGGAAAGGCTGTGGGAAGACATTTAAAAAGGGGTATCCCTTAAGAAGACTAAAATGTAACTATTATGGAAATTTTAGATCGGCGTTGTACCCATTCAAATGTTGAGAGTGACTTGAACAAAAATAGAAAGATGATGTCCATAAGGTATAAGAAGTCTAGAAGTGCACACAGTGGAAAAAAGTGCATGGGTCAAAACTTTTGGTATACGCTGAGGGAAGGAGAGGATTATTAAGTACCACTTAATGTGAGGCATTATAAGTGGAAGTTGATGTTGAGAGGGACATAGTGAGTAGCCTCCACGTGCACCACTCATAGATAGAAATCGGTTGGAGTAAGATGATCATCCATAAAATTTTGTATCAAGCCGACGATTCCAGTAATGGAAGAGGGCAGTTAAGTCGGTCAAATTTCTTTGATGGGCTGCCAAACTCAAGGTAAAGTCAAGAGTTCTTTCAAATGTATGGAAAAAGTTGACCAAGAAGGGAGCGATTGATATCCCTTTGGGGTGTTTTACAATATTAGATAGTGTTCCCCACTCTTCCTTTGAAAAGAAGGATCTCGCTGGTACGTGTTCGTAACCGGTATTGTTTTGAACTAGGATGAGATTCTTAAACCCCACCTTCAATATGGGATTTTAGGAAGCAGAGGGGATAATGTTTCGTTTTGAGCAGGTGGTATCACCTATAGCCCAGGAAACATGCGAAAGGTGATTAACGACTCGTGAAGTTGTATGAAAGTAATTTTGGATTCATTATGATCATTTCATTTCCACAATGGATATAGCTAGTAAGTGATGTATAGTACGGTAATTGGGAGAGGATATTACCTAATGGTAGGGTTGTGTGAAAGAACTCCTACCTTTTTATTGTGAACAAGGTTCTTATTGAGGTTTTCGTGTGGAAAAACCTCAACTATTCTCCCTCTGGATGTTTAGAGGTGAGCGGATAATCAGAATTTTGGATTGGTCGAGAGTTAGAATCCGATGACTAAAGTGGAATGACCACATACTCTCTTAATTGACCTCTTAACTATCATAAGAGTTACATCGCTAGGAATCGAGATTTGAATAACTGACAAGAGTAGTCATATGTTCATATGGTTTCTCCCAGGATGGGAGTTTTGTGTTCATAAAAATACGGTAGTTGATACGAAGTGCGGTGCAGTATCCCAATAATATTGAGACAATGGGGCCAATGATGTATATGCTAGTCTTATTCGAATGTTGTTTGGTAGGAGCATAAGGTGAGGTTCCCTTATTGAGGTGCGACCCTATAATTGATAAAGTTCGAGAGTGTTAAATAAGCTTGTTGTGAAGCGGGGGCTACAGTGATCGAGCCTTACTTTGAAGTTGGTTTTGAGTCTTGGAGAAAACCTGTTTTTACTAGGTATACCTTACTTTTTCAAATTTTGGGATGAAATTTCGTAATTAGGGGGGAAGTATGTAATACCCCGTATTTTTATGGCCTTTAAATTATGGGACGAATTAAATTAAATTGGGATAAATTAATTCAATATTAATTCAGATTTTTTTTTTAAATAAATATTTACTAGCATGACGAGAGTTAGTAATTAATTGGTAAGAATTATGTTGAATATTACTTAATGAGTAAAGTAATATATGAGATTGAAGTTATTAAAATTGTCACGAGTGAATAATACGACAGTTGTAGAAATTAAGTCGGGACGCGCAGGTGAGTCGCGTCGGGACTAAATTAAAGGGATAAAAATTAAATTAATTCTAAGTCGCCCGTATAGTCCCTTCGAGTGCGCCAACGTGTCGGGAAGGGTCGAGATAGTCAGAAAAGTATACCCAGGAGTTTAGTTTGGGTCTCGAGACATTTCTAGGCCTAACCGGTAACCCGGGATGGCATTTTGGTAATTTTCAATTTTAGGCCTTAATTATGGACGAAAATTATAAGGTTGTATCTGTTGTTAAAGGTTTTCTTCTAGGGTTAGAACAAAAACAAATCATAGAATCCATTAGCGGAGAGAAGTCGGGAGCTTTTCGAAGAATAGAAGCAACATAGTTGCACCGTTCGCACCACAAACACTGCCGGAGTGTAGATCGGAGGAAGAAGAAGTCAGCCACATCATCAAATCCTAGAAACTCAGACCTTTGATTCCCAGGAAAGTATCTAACTTGTTCTCCTCTAGTTGATAACACATCTATTCTAGTGTAGGAGATAATGATTTTATGTCTCATGAATTTATAATGTTGTTTGGGAGATTATTGTTGCAATCTGAAGTAGAAACCATGTTAGGATGAATATCTTGTTATATATAGAGTATTAACCACGAAATTTGATGCCCAGTAGATATAGAAATCTGAAAACTAAGGGAATTTTTGAGAAAATTAGATAAACTAGGGTTAAATGATAATTTCTTGAATTAATCCACTTAATGACGATTCTTGAGGAATTAATGAATGTTGTACGTCAGAAGTCTTCCATATTAGTTTATATAACGTTCATGATGTTTGGTTGGTAGTTTTGGACACGTTAATGTAGATTTTATGACTTAAATTGGATTAAAATTGTAGTTTCAGAATTGCAGAAACTGGGTCATTACATGCTCGATCGATCGATCGACTCAAGAATGTCGATCGATCGACTGGATCAATCGATCTGCCCTTTTTCATCGATTGATCGACTCCTCCTGGAAATTGAAACTTCTTCCCTTTTAAATTTTAATCCGATCCCAATGTGTAAGGACCTTTGGGCATAATTTAAAGATCATAATGGGACTTGGGCAGGACCAGTAGGGTATAGGCAAGATCCGGGTAACACTACTTTATATGATGTTTGACCGTGGGATTTTGGGGGTATAAAATGGAGTGGAAAACATGTGTACGTTAAATTAGGTCTTATGGGAATTGAGAGTGACTTAGACCAATAAGGTAGAGAGTGTACACCTACTGATTTTATACTTATCAAGATGAAACACTTCGACAGATGAGAAGTACTTAAGAACTTGCGGTAATGGAGAAAATAAAAGAATGAATTAATTAAGTAAAATCCGGGCGCTACGTGCCACGTATGGTTAGAATATGTTATGGATCATGGGTTTACCTATCTAAATAATGTGTATATATATATATATATATATATATATATATATATATATATATTATGTGAACATTTGGGTTTAATCATTCTCACGCTACTCGCTATCACGGAGGTTTCCGCGTCGGGACAGTCTTAGCTCGATGTGACCTTTATGGGGGGTATTTACTTTTACCCTAGCATATAGGATCCCTGGATACAGGCTATCTGAAAATGATAGTCAGATGGTCCTAAGATATGTGAGGGTATGTGTTGACCGCTTAGCGACTGGGAACTATGCTTCGCCTCCAATATGTATGTTTTATGTTAATACAGTTCGATAGTGATTCCTAACTAGTATTTCCCTTTATACGAAAGATACGGGGACTTGATAGCAGAGTATGACAGCACCATAGATGTATGTTGGGTGGCATATTAGTATATATATTATGAGTGATAAATATATATATCTGTGATTAATCTACTGTGCTTGTAAGTGGATAAAATGGAATAATTAATATTAAATGAATTAAGTGGTTGAAAACTAAAGTCTGTATTGAGATGAACATAACTGGATTAATTTATTCATAAAAAAATTTATCGGATATAAACTATAGTTATGCGATTACTTGAACATAATTTGGTGAAGGGAAATTGGGTTGGACTAGTGAACTGGGTTAACTCTATCTAGATTAGTTTTGTAGTACGTTATTGGTGTACACTAGTTGAGGGGTGAGAATTCCCAAGTGAGTGACGAGGTACTAACATGTATGTAATATCAACTGATAAGCATTTTAAATACTGGCTAAACTATTTTTAAAGTTGTTTTACATTCGGGCTCTGACCCGTTTTCTGTCATCTCTTCTTTATCTTATATATATACTAGTGTATGCCCGTGCCTGAAGGCACAACAAAAATTTCCAAAGTATGTAATCGCAAAACGACAAAAAAAAATTTAAGTCCGCAATTGTAAAACGAAAAAAATTTCGTTCCCCCCAAAAAACAAAATGTTAAGTCGTATAGATTTTATATATAATACATATAGCATTACACAATTTTAAATTTTTAGGAAGTTTCCTTAGTGTACCCGTGCCGATGGCACGACGATAAATTTGTTCCAGTGAAATTTCGTACCCATACCAATGGCATGGAGATAAAAAAAAATGTTTTGTTGTTATACAATACTCATACCTATAAAATGTGCAATTTTCTTCTATTAAATGGAAAATTCAATTGTAACACTACACATCAACATGTTAATGTCACTTTAAAGGAAAATTCAATTGAAATTTCACCATATTTAATAATGATTTTACACACATGCTTTATAACACTATATAATCTACCTATAAGTGTTTCACCCATGTATGTCACTTTTATCACTAAATCACGTTTCAATTTAGACTATTTGTATCACTAAAGTCACATTTCACTTTTATTATTAAAGTCACTTTGGTTGTAAAATGCATGATATCTCAACAATGTGTCTACGAAATTTTACATAACCTATAGAGTAAATCATTTTTGTATGTTCTTTAAATAATTAGTTAATTTTGTTATAATAAATTATTTTGTTTATTCAATTTTTTTGCAATTTCACATTCTATGGTCATTTGAATAAACTAATTTGGTGAATCGATTTATTCATCTACTTTATTGGACCTTTTAAATTGACCATAAGGCTCACGTACCAACCTTATAGTGTACTTTGGTGATTTTAAACAAATAAAAAATATTTAGGACAATTTTAATTAATTATGTTTATAACTGATTAACTTGTGATATTTAATCAATTTTGCCTTACCAAACCTTAAGGTCACTTATTGGATGAAGTGGTATTTTCATTTGAAAATTACTTTTTACCAAAATAATTTGCATTAGATGCATGAAGAGATGTGCACTTTTGATTTTGTACGGATGTGTCTAAATACTTTGTGAAAGCTGACTTTTTACTTTTCACCAAAAAATTCAACTTATATCGAGCCATATGATATGTTGTGTAGCAACAGGTAGGCTAAATATTTTTAAATGCTAAGGTAAATTACTCATACTCCCAAACAAAAAAAAGACTATTGGTTTGGTAAAGAGTCCACACAAATTCAATTCATTGTGTGCGATGCACTGACGTGTCGCATCTTTATTGGTCCATTTTTTAGACTCCGGCAAAACTCACATCGTAAGAACCATAAAATGAACCAATACAAATGCGACACGTCACTGAGTCGCCAAAAATGAATCGAATTTGTGAGTCGGCCTAGCATTATAATTTGATAAGTAAACTAATTTTGTTCTTGTGTGAAATTTAAAAATATACATTGCAAAAAATTGTTTAAAAGTATTCGACAAATAATTCAATTGAATAAAAGGATTCAAAATATATTTAAATAGAGAACAAACATTGTTGTAATACATTTGTATTCCAATAATACCTCACCCACATCACATGCTCAATAGATTTTGACCATTTGCTGGCACCTATGGCACTTTTCTAGGAAAGCCCCTAGACAGCAAAACAGTAACCCTTGATTTAACAATATAAAAAAACTTTCTTGAGCCCAACTTCTTTTAATCCTTGCATCATACATTCGCCTTTAAATGTTTCCTCTCAGTTGATAAACTGAGATAATAATAACCTCAAACTAACATTTTACCAAACATTTAATATGCCTATATTGAAATATTTGGTCTCACTCACTTAAAACACATTCATAACATTTAGAAAATTATATTTCAAAGAAAATTCAAAAATTTTAAAACATTAATAAAATTATATTTCAAACCAAATTCAGAAAAATTAAAACATTTATAAAATTATATTTCAAACTACAAAATCAAATTCAACAACAAATACTTTTTTCAAACAAAGGTGATCCCCAGTCTGGCGAAAAAAGGGAAGATTAATGTTATACCTTCAAATAAAATAACCATCTCAAATAAAACGGAAGTGGAAAAAAACTAACCATCTCAAATTATCCCTACAAAAGTTTTTGACACTTCCTGCTTCGTGGTTTTAAACAAAAAGAAAAATTTTAAATTCCAAAACTCACATGAAGCCTTTATTGTTTGGGCGTGAATCTAAGAATGAGATGAAGATGAAGACGAAGATGTCTCTGTATGGGTCACTCCAAAAGGTTAAAAAAAGATAAGAATGAGAGAGAATGAAATACCAACAAAAAAGTTATGAATGAAATACCCACAACTAATAGAATGAAATACCCACAAATAAGGTTTCACAGATACATAACTTGAAACGGACAAAAAAAAAGCATATCTCTTACAACACAAAATTAAAAACTTTGCACAAAATTAAAAACCTCACTTGACAGTGATCTTTATGGCAATGGGATGAGAGGTGTTAAATGGGGCGGTCCGGGCGGACCCGCTTAGGAAAACGGGTCAGATTCTCCGCCGGGGACATAAGAATTTTCTTAAAATCTAGTGCTCATTATTACATATCATCTTTTTCTGCAAAAAAAAAACACCAAAAGAGATAAGATCTTGAAAAAATAACTCAACATCAATGGTGACAAATGGTGAAAACCTAAAAAATACCCACAAATAAGGTTTCACAGATACATAACTTGAAACGGACAAAAAAAATGCTTATTCACGAAATTATAAACCTTCACTTGAACAGATCTGGACACATAACTTTATATTATCTGAACAGATCTGAACCAAAAAAAATCGTCTCTTTATAGATCCGAACCAAAAAAAATTGTCTTTTTGTAGATCTGAACAAAAAAAGAATGAATAATGAGATAACATGGATTTTGAAACCCCCAAGATCTGAACCAAAAAAGGATGAACAATAGATGGAATCATTTGAACAAAAAAAAGGGATGAGAAGCCAAACGGTCTGATAGAATTCATAATAGTACCGCCTTTAATTTGTGATGGTGGACCCAACTTTCAATGTAGCCTTTCAGGTACGTGTCTTATACCCAAAAGTTCCAGCGATTGGACCACTGCCGGAGCCGACCAGGGTTTGAGTTTTCCGTCGGAGAAACGCTCGTTGGCCGGGCGCATTGTTACCGAATCTTCAAAAGCCGTGGAAAGCTGGTTCAAAATCTGAAAATGAAAAAAGGTAAATGTCAGTATTTTTATAAATCCTAAATCTAAAAGGTTCCCAATCCCACAAAAGTCGTGGAGAGCAAGAGATGGCTGGCCTACAGTGGCATCCCATGGACACTCAACTCCTCCTCATGGGGCGGGTGGAGAGCAAGAGATGGGTTAATTTCTTTAACCCCGAGTCAAAATCAGTCGACTGGGCCACACCTTGGTCTAGAACAGCAGAAAACTTTCCTGTGATCAGGGGCGTGGCTTTTATTATGAAACTGAAAACAGAAAAATTAACAGAAATCAACACTTCTTGAAAATCGACATAAACATAAATCAAGGGGCGTGGCTCTTATTGAAAAGAAAAATAGAAAAAACAATTACAGCCAGGGAGAAAATTTATCGGAGTGAAATGGAGGAGATGTGGAGAGAGAGATTCAAGATGGGGTGGTTCATGAGTTTTTAGGGCTCATAATGGATTTGGGTTTTCTTAAGATGTGGGTTTCGTAACTGGTCTGAAATTTGTGCATCGATAAGTGGATTCATTCATATTAAAGTGAGGGTAAGAGTTAGAATAGATTAAAATACCATTCTACCCTTGTGTTTGAATTTTGAAAAAAAGGCGGGACACAAATTAAAGTGTGATAAAAGAGGGGGAATTTAATTTATAAGGGGTAAAATAAAGTTTTCTACTTTATTATATTCCCTTCATTTGCCATGTCACAATGCTAAGTGGTGACATGGCACTCTCTCACACCTTTAGATCGACTCAAAAAATTCGATCACAACCGTTAATTTGTTGACACTATTTAAACACCCCTCTCCCATATTATATATATATATATATATATATATATATATATATATATATATATATATATATATATATATATATATATATATATATATATTACAGGTGCCCAGCCATAGAGCGTCAGGCTTAGATCCTTAGACTGTTAACGTGCTATAGCTAGTGTGGGAGTTGCAGGTCTTTATAGTAGACGACTTCATCCTTATCATCTCAATCTTCTACTTAGTCATTTTGGATAGGGCATGTGTCGCCCATTTCCAGTTTCTATTTAGCTCAGAGAGATTTTCACTCTTCAATTATTTCAGTATTCTGCTTTAGTTGGGATTGTTTTAATTAATACATTGTCCTTAGATTTGGATACTTTATTTGAAACGATTTAATCTAGCATGTTTATTCCACGTGGATGGGTTGATATTCAATATAATTATTTGTGTTCATAAAATGGATTGTGTATATAGATTCATAAAAATGGAACTTAATTTATAAAAATTAAATGTTTTGACACATAGCTTAATTAATTATTAGGTGATAAATGAAGAAAGTTCTTTTTCGACAGTGATGCTAAGAATGAACAACTGAACACCTTGATTTAATTTAATAAATGACTGATCACCCGGTATTTAATTTTGCAGGGTGTCACAGTCAGTTTCTATTTCTAAATACAACATTTTTTTGTCATTTACACTCTCCTAAACTTTCTCCCAATTTTCACTTCATCGTCCAAATTACTGGATTTTCGTCCTAACATAACATATAATTCAAAATTAAAGAAATATTTGAAAAATAAGGAAAATTATTAAATATACTATTAAAAATATTTAAACAGAATTGAAAACTTAAAAAAATCTAAAGAGGAGAAATAAAGTATTTTAAACATTTTAAAATTTTAAAAAATGTATTAAAAATTCTCAACACTAAAGAATAATATTTTAGAAACTAGAAATTATTAGTAACATTATAAAAATAGATATTTATAGAAAAAATTTTAAAAACTCTGAAAATGAAAAAAATATTATATATTTTATAATTTTGAAAATTACAAAAACATTTATAACAATAGAAAATACAAAAATAACATTTTTTTAAAATTATCAAAACTCTGAAAATAATTTTACAAAATATGAAAAAATGAAAAAATATTTACAAAAAATTGGAAATGACCAAAAAGATATTTAAAATAATAAAAAAAAAATTAAAACTGTATTTCGAAATTATGAAAGTTATTGGAAAAAAAAAAGATAAAAGTTTTTGAAAAATGGAATAATTATTAGAAAACTAGAAAAAACTGAAAAAAGTTTGAAAAATATGGATTTATTGAATTTAGGGTTATTCAATGAAACGTCCCTTGACATTCTCCAAGATTATTTATTTTATCCAAAAAAATCCCTCACCATATAAAATACTCACTAATAATGTTTCTTTTCTTACACTAAACTTTAAGTAAAAAAATTCAAAAATATAGATAAGGAACTTTTTGAAAAAAAAATAGTTGGACTAAATGAAAAATGTATATAGCTCGTAGGGACTAAACATTAATTTTTCGTAGGATTTATGAAATTTATGTATTAGAACTCTACAGAATAGAAATAAACCATTTTTGATAATTTTAGGAATGAAATGAAAAAATTGTTAAAAGTTTACAATTCACAAATTCCATATAGATAACAAACCAATTGAATATTGGCCTCTCAAGCTCAAAAGGTCCCATGCTTGTGGATGTTTATTTTTGTGTCACTGTTAAAACACTTTTCCTGAGGTGGCTAAATTATTTGTCCTTTTCCTTTAGGCTTCATTTATTTGACGAAAAAAGTTAAGCGAGAAAATGATTTCAGAAAAAAATTAAGTGAGGCGAAGTAATGGAAAAGAAAAATTATTTTTCAATGTGTGTTTGGTTGACAATAGTTTCTTCCAAAAAAATTAAATAATTATCCATTTGGTTGTCAATAAAGTCATAGGAAAGTTGTATATTTTAATTAAATACATAATGCCCAACATTCCACAAATAATTAGTAAAGTAATAAATTACTAAAATACATTAAATGTATTAGAATTGAGTATCAAATTGACTCGATAACTAGTTCAAAAAGAGGAAATAAACATCCTACCATAAATGAATTGAAAAGCTCGACAAATTAATTAATCATCAAAAAACTCAAAATCGTTGCTAGAATATAAGCACCAAAATTCGGAAGTAAAAACACAATAATGTCTCCATAGAAAACTAATTCACACGTTTAGAAGATATGCCATGAATGCCTTCGCCTTTATTTCATCCACTAGAAGACCTTCAGAAGCGACATAAATATTTGCTTGGCTGAATACTTCAAGTTCTTGAAGTGTCTGTAACAATGTAGAGGGGTCTATTGCAGTTGTCCGTTCAACTAATTTTATTTTTTTGGCTTCAAGTTCATTTTTCGTTCTATTACTTCCGCCATTTGTTGAATGCTCGAAACCACTAAATTCATAGTCTTAAAATATGAATCAACATTCTTAGAGCGATGACCATATTTTCTAGTAGTCGATCGTCCTGATGAGTTTCCTCGACTACTCCCACCAATTGGATCTCCAAATTCAATAGCTTGAGTATTAGTTCCAGCACCAACTGATTTAGTTATAAATGATGCAACAGGAAATCACAGAATCAGTTTGGATTGTCCATAGAAACATTGGTTCCACTCGCAAGATGGAAAAAAACTTCTTTATTTCCCCAAATGTGTGCTCAATTACATTTCGCGGTGAGGAGTGTCTATGATTAAAAAGCTCATTACCTGTGGTTAGAGTGTATCTTATGAATTCGTTCAAATGATACCTCATGCTATGAAATGGTGTAATGAATTGTTTCAGTAGTGAGAACCCCTCATTCGCAAGATAATATTTTCCTACAATCAATTTAATAACACTAAGTAACGATGAAATATATTATTTATATGGGTAATTACATGACGATGCAATTACCTGACGGAGAAGTAGTTTTATGGTTCCTCATGAGCACACAATCTATTATCCTAGAATCAAAAGTTGATCCTTCCCAACCCAATATAACATATATCACTTTTAGATCAAATGAGCAATCAACTAAAACAATTTGTGTAGTACAACATTTTTAGTCATGAAATCGTGTTATGGCATCATTTAATACCTTAGCAAGAATAAGTGTTCCATCAGTCGCCCCACACAATATTAGCATATAGTTTCAAATTATAAGTATCTTAATTTATTAATAACATTTTGAGTAGATTATGAATGAAAATATCATCTCAAAATTACCTTAAAATTCAGCATAAACCTTGGGTTATCTTGTATTTGTTGTGGTATTTCTTCTCGAGATGGTTTGATAAAATCATCATGTAATGAGATAATAGCATACAAAATCTCATTTGAATAATGACTAACTGTTTCCGCTGAAAGACTAAAGTATCACTTTAAATCTCGGTTCTTCTCATTGTGTGCAATGGTGTGGAGGAAAATATTTACTTCTTTAGAAACCTTTAGATGTAATGTATTGTGTAACCTACCCGTTCCCTTAAGAATATATACCAATACATTAAATGTCTCCACGTTCATCATTAAAAAATTATAAAAATGTTCATTGGACTTAATTACATCTTCGTTAGATTTTCTATCTATTAAATACTTATTACGGGGTTGATTATTATAAAAATACTCCAAATAATTTTCCCTGCTAGTTAATAAAACAGCCGCACTAGCAACTGCGACACATACAACTTGTAAGAGCAAGATTTTATAGTTTCTCATAGCTTAGTTATTTTAGATAATCCCGTTACAAACCATTACTAAAAAACAAACACTACATCATCATTTTCCTCTATGATTGTTTGAAGACATGTTAGTGATCAAGCATCATTTTTGAGTTTCAAGCCATTTGAATGGTCACGAACACATTATAGTGGTATACGAACTTGTGGTATTGATTTTACACTATCAAATATATTCTAGGATGTTTTATTCTTTAAACTAGAGGCATTTTTTTAAAGGATTTTGAAAATAATGTTTTTTATTTTTCAATTCGTTGCAACAAGATTTACATCTGGTTTGAACGAGATCATGTTATTATTCGAATGAGGTTTAAGGTAATTTAAACGAATGGATGATTTTATTAAAACATATTTCAAATGAACTTCAAATGAAAAGGGCTCTATTTAGCAGACACACTCTCGTTGAAAGCACATTCGAACGACATAAGCCTTTCATTTGAATAACATTAGATCTCATTGGAATGAAAACTTGTGTTTTCGTTCAAACAAGGTTGCATTTTCATTTGAATGAAATCGCCACCTTAAGATTTGTGTTTTTCAATAAAAAAGAATTCCTTTGTCTTATTTTACTAAATTCTTTTGTCGAAAATCAACTGATATACTTGCACCAAAAGTCTTCATATTTTTGTTTGAGAGAAACACTTTTATTTTCCAAATCATACATTCCTTTGTATGATTTTTTGAGCTTTTTGTCAAACCGAGTTTACGTATGTAACATCAACCCCTTGTATAGTTTACTCTGTTGTTGATTTGTTGAGTAGAGGCTCTATGGTAGAAGAAGAAAGAATTTCATAATTGTGAGGTTGATCAATGGATACCAAGGGAATAGTTGCTTCTTGGGGATGGTGTGTGACACCCCGCCTAATAAAATACCGGGTGATCAGTCCTATACCAAATTAAAACAAGAATATCAGTTGGTTTATCCTTAGCATCACTCTCGAAAACTTTTTAAAACTTACTAACCACCTAGTATTCCAAAAGCTAGTGCCAAATTTGAACTTTTTAATTAAAAAAATAGTACATGCGAAAATAAATATAAACCATTCACGCAACTGAATAAAACTCAACTAAAATAATTAATTAAAAAATTTGCCGAATAAACCATCGGCCACCAAAGTGAAATCCAAAACAAACATCCAACACCTGAATAAATACATCTGTAATATGTACTGAGAAGTCTGGGAGACAAGCCCTAAATAAAACTGAAACTGATAAATGATTCCTACTCTAGGAATGAATGAGCGATGCGTCTAATCCCAATTCCTGCTAGCATCCATATATGCCGCAGCTCCGTGTCCCTGGAATAGAATATCAATCCTGACGTCCATGTGGCTGGATACCTAAAAGGTTTTGAAAATATTTTTATAGAAAGGTTTAGAACCCAAAACATTTGGAAAATATTTAGCAAGTGAATTAACTGCAGTAATTTAAAATGCATGAATGAGCTTCATATTTAAGTTAGTGTCACACTCTCTTGAGGACATTCTCAACCCTCCACTACTGTGCACACCTAACGGTTACCTTAACCCCACCTAGTTGTACTACCGCGTCCAACTAGTCTTGGTATAACCTTCCCTTGCCATACTACTCTAACCGGAGTATAATTATTCATGAATTATAAGTTGTCTCACCAATTAACTTAATTAATTCCTTCTTAAATAATAGCATATAATTGTGTCACAAGTTATATAAAGTAAATACATCACACACTGTATTATTACCCGCATAAAATATTTAATACCATTATATACGTGCCATTACTAAAACATCCACACATATATCATACGTATATCCATCCCTCCGAGTATACCCTCGCCGGATGATTCCCTCTAAAGTGCCATCTCACTAGGTGTGCTCACATAACCTAGTTACCCAACTCGGATTCTCTCACCAACCTGGCCCAAAACATAAACGAAGTGGAGGCGGTCAAATTCCTTTCCTAAAAGTGAGATAATCCCCTCACCCATATACCGGACGCTATGACCTGGGGATATACTCACCGTACTCCTTAAGCTAGGGGATTCACCCACATCGCGCAACCTCCCTTGATAGCACTAGAGTATATAATTAAATAAATATCTAATCATTGATATTTAATAGCACACACAATATATACACCTATATATATACTATCACTACACCGTATATATATATATATATATATATATATATATATATATATATATATAATATACCCCGGATTTACCGTTTACTTCAATATCCATAACACTAGCCTAAAACTTTCTGAGTCTTTGTCCCGACTCACTTAATTAATTTACTCACTTAATAATTTATCATCTTTCCGAGTCTATGGTCCGACTCTAATATATTTAATTCACACCTCAATTAAATTAATATTTTCCCCGAGTCTATGGTCCGACTCTAATATAAATACTTTACACAGTAATGGTCCGACTCTAAGATATTTAATTCACATCTCAATTAACTTATTACTTTCCCGAGTCTATAGTCCGACTCTAATTAAATTAATTAACACGCCTATTTAATCTAATACCTCCCCGAGTCTATCGTCCGACTCTAATTAAATTAAATAACACACCTATTAATTTAATACCTCCTCGAGTCTATCGTCCGACTCTAATTAAATTAATTTACACGCCTATTTAATGTAATACCTCCCCGAGTCTATCGTCCGACTCTAAATAAATGAATTAACACATCAATTAATTTAATACCGATCCGAATCTGTGGTCCAACTCCCAGTTAATTAATTTACACATTAATTAATTTATACCAATCTGAGTCTGTAATCTGACTCTAATTTAATTAATTACAACATCCATTAATCTAATACTTTTCCGAGTCTGCCTTCCGACTCTACTTTCATTAATTAACACATTCATTAATTTAATAACTTGGTGCCACACAACCATTATTTCCGGACTCGCTCACTTGGCCCATATCTTAATATTTTCTGAGTCTATGTTCCGACTCCAAATTAATTTATTCTCTCAATAATTTAATTTAATACTTTGGCGTCACTTAACCAACACACCCGAACTCGCTCACTCGATCCATTTTTACATCTCAGAATTTTATTTCCACATATTCGCCCATAATGTGCCACACATTCATCTCCATCAAATTTCCCAATTATATTTACCTATAATTACCAACATACCCGGACTTGCTCACTTAGTCCATTTTCAACATGTAAAATCAGCCCAAAAATCTTTTTCTCAATAATTTTTTCCATGTAATTAAAACTGGCGGCACTGCCAGAATTTCTACATCATCGATCGATCGAACCCCCTTGGTCGATCGATCGATCGTTCCAGTATTCGTCCTCTCCAGCCAACTATCAGCCATGGACGAACCCTAAAGATTTTATTCTCAATCTAAACCTTTACCCAAATACAATTAACATATCCTCCATATAAGAAAAGGGTCTAAACATCCTACAGACCTTAAGTCATCATCAATTTCCATTAATTCCAACGTTTTCTCGATTTGAGTATTATCCGGGTTTCAAATCTCCAATACGAATTTCATTCATATCAACAACAATTAACCATTGATTCTTACTGGTTTTAACATACGATTCATTCCTCTACATTCTAGAATCATAAACACAATAAATCTCACTCTTAATCCCATTAAGGTATATCAATTTTCAAAAACCCAATTTTAATTTTGGTTACACACCCAAAATGAATTTTTTATATACACACACTATGATATGAATTGATTATCATCAATTTAGGAGTCACAACAGTTAACCACTTGCCTGGAATTATTCGTAGAGTCTGATCCGTTGGTGTAGTCCCTTAATTTGGCTCCAAAATCCCCAAATTGGCTCTTGATTTGCTTTCCACCAATTTCCCTCTTAAGCCCTAGGCTTAGAATTTGTGTTTTCTGTCGTTTAACATTTCTCCATTTAGGTTAAAAATCCTTAATCCCGATTTTGGCCATATGGGCCTAATTAAAATGGCCCAACTCACCCCGTGTGGGCCCGGCTATGCCCAAAAATACCCCGAGACCCAATTACTACCCCCGAGCACTCTTTTCTGACTATCTCGACCCTTTCGAACTCAACTGCACGCTCAGAATTGCCATCCGAAATACTTTTTGATATTTCCAAATTTCGACCTCAAAATGCGACACACATTAATTCGGATAATTAAAATTTAAAGTCTCCAATCATAAATAATTCGGCTCACTCAAATAAATTCTCAAACTCATGAATTTAAGTTTCTCCAATTTAAATATTTTTATATCGACCAAGATAATTAAATATTTAATCCTCAAAATTACGGGGTGTTACATGGTGTTGGACTATACCATATATGTTGAAGATTTGAAGAACTGTGTGTTATACTTAGTGAAGCTCTAATTATTATATAAGTTGTCTAGTGTCTATTGAACTATTTATAGTGATGGATCTAGGTTTTTGCCTTAAAGGGATTTTTCCATAATTTCTTCCTTTGTGTGTTTGGTTTGATTATGTGATTTGGTACATTTAATTTGTACTCTATTTTGCATGCACACCTATTTATTAATTAAGATAATTTTTTGTTAAAAATTGCATCTTTGTGTGTGTATCCTAAGATACAAATAATTTCATAGAGCCCTAGATGCGTTTGCATTTTCAAATTGGTATCAGAGAGGATTACAATAAGTTTTTGTGTGATCTTTAAATTGAGATTGTATGGATAATTTGTATAATGGGCTACCTGTTTTCACTGGGTCTAATTACTCTTATTGAAAAGATCGAATGAGGTCAGATACGAAAGAGATAGATGAGAATGTATGGCCTACTTATGAAAGAGGGTGGACACCACCCACTATTACTATGTAATACCCCGTACTTTTATGGATAATTTAAATTTCATAAATGGGCAAAATTTGGAAATTTGGAAATTTGAGAAATTTCTGTGAAAATTAATTTTTGGAGTTTATGTGGGCTAGATGATTTCTGATGTATGCAAAATTCACTTTTGGGATTAAGTAAATGAGTTGGACCATTTTAATTATATGTCGCAGTTGGGTAAAGCAACAAAGGATAATATTGTAATTGGAAAACCCATATTGAGATGTGTTGGGTTTAATTAGTGGATTGCGGTCAAGTACCTCAGATGGAGATTTTGAGTGTGCGATTGGTTTCAAAATGGCCGAGATAGTCATAATAGAGTATTCGGGAGTTGTATTTGGATTCCGAGAATGTTTGGACTAAAAGGGACTCGCTATTGAGTAAACGAGTCATTGTGGGTTTAATAAGGGATAAACCCTTTTATCTAATATAAAATACATGAGATAGTGGGAGAAAGGAAAGAAAAAAGGAGAGAAAGGAAGAAGAGAAGAAAGGAGAGGAGAAAGTCGAAGAAAAAGGGAGATTCCAGCCAAACTCCACGGGATTCGACTCGGGGTCGTCGGATTTTATCCACGAGGCAAGTGTTTACTTGCTTTATTTATTTTGAGCATAAATCTCATATTATAGTTGGTAGTGAATAACTATAAAGACTTTTGAGATGGGTTTTTGTGAATTAAATTGGGTTTTTCGAAAGTTTAATGGATAAACCTCGGATAATATACAATTTGGGAAACTTAGGAATTTATTGAAATCGATTGTTCGTTATGGGTTTTAGGATGTTTAAAACCCTTTTTATGTGTGTTTATGTTGTTAATTGAGGTTGGATAATGGTAGGATAGGAGATAGAATCTTGGAGGAAGCTTTAATGGCCGAAATAACTTCTCAAGAAGAAGCTTTCCAAATCGATCGATCGGTCGATGGCCAAGGGTCGATCGATCGACCCTTCAGGATTTTTGACAATTTCGGCCAGTATTATTTAAATGGGATAAATTTCATACAATATTATTTTAGCTTGTTTAATTGAGGAAATAAAGAGTCATTTAAGGAAATAATATCAAGCCATTGGAGAGAATTTATGGGAGTTAGGAGGGTGCTATAATCGTGTGGCACTAAGAATAAAATTTCTGAGGAAAATAAATAATTAAAGAATTAGACGATCGGGGTTCCCAAAAAGACAGTGGGGGATTCTAAATTATTTTTGGAGTGACATGTATATCTTGGGTTAAGTGAGTAAAATCCAGGACCTATTTATTTAGGGGTGTTCCGGAGGAGAAACACCTGAGGGAGTATTTTAGTGGGCGAATATTTATAGGCAATTGTGCGCGTAGAAGACGAAAATATGTGTTGACTAATTGAGAAAATCCTCTGAGACTCAAATAAGTTGGGAATATACTTATTTACTTAGTATGAATTGGTATACTCGGAGAAATTATATAAATACTTAAACGCGAATAAGGTTCAGGTTATTTATCAAGTGAGGGAATACTTTTGGGTTTAATATTGTGAGTGTGCGAATACTTAAATGTTATTATTCACGAGATTCTTTGGGATTTATGGCCATCGTTATGTGTGATTGGCAATTATGGCCATTTATATTGGAGGAATGATGTAGTGTATATATATATATATATATATATATATATATATATATATATATGTGAAGCATACCCCCTATATGCTATCATGGGAAGTTGCGCGATGTGGGTGAGGCCCTGGCTTGAGGAGCAGGGAGCGTATAGTCCCCAGGTCATAGCGTCCATTTTTATATTGTGATTTTTATTAGGGGTGAGACGTGGTGGGTATGTTTCATCTCACTTTCGGGGAGGAACTATGACCGCTTCCCGTACGTTGTGATTTGGTTTTTACCAAGGCGGTGTGAGATTCCGACCATTGGTACCCAGGATGGTATGTGAGTGATTCCCTGGTAGATGATAGCATAGAGACCGCATCCTCGAGTTATAGATCATTGGGATGGTTATTATACTTGTGTGTATATTATATTACCTTTCTATGAGAACAAGATATTATATATCTCTAACTAGAGTAAAGAGATAAAATGAATAAAGATAAATTCTCGTTCCGGGAGATTTTTATCTGCACTTAAATCGTGATATGTATATGAAAGTGAGTATGATAATGTATATAATTAAATGAGTGTGTGTGTGTGTATATATATATATAGACACACACACACACACACACGTTACGTACTAACGGTCTAATGGATATCGACAATCGACATTGCCAAGTAGTAGTGTATTGGGGGGGTTCCTTGTTTGGATTTCTCTTTGGAAGACACCCCACGCACGAACGTAGAGCAGTGTTGAGACTGGGGAGAAGTTGCGTCGTTAGTACTTGGGTTTATAGGGTTTTTTAGAGATTTGGTGAAATGAGTTTAGTTAGGCAGGGTAGCTTAACTATGTTGTCTATAGGGATACATTAGGTGTGCACTATTAGAAGAAGGGTGAGGGGTATCTCATGGGAGTGCAATACAAATTTAAATATGAGATAAAAAACATATTTTTCATAAATAAAGTATTTATGCACTTGCAAAAATATTTTCACAACTCGGGCTCTGACCCATTTATCTATTTTCCTCTCTTTTTCTATATATATATATATATATATATATGTGTCCAGACACAGGGACGCATGGATGACGATTCTTTCGAGCCTGATGTCTGCTGCAACAAATGTGGATGCATGCAGGTTTACTGTAGACACTTACATCCTTGTAATCTAGATAGGAGGTACTGTATAAATATTCGGACTAGTAACCTAACTGCTTATATTTATTCTTTTACCACCTTTTATTGCGGAATTCGATTGGGTTGTATTATTGTTAAACCGAGTGTTCGATTATTTTATTTCATTTTTAGTCGTATATATAAACTGTGCGAATTGTTTATTAGAATGGTTTGTTTAAAAAGATTAGTTAATTAAAATTTTGACGCCAGCCTAATAGGTTATTAGTAATTAATTTTGTTTTCGACAATGATGCTAAGAATGAAGCATATTGGAATCCTATTTTAATTTGGTACAGGATTGATTGCCCGGTATTTTATTAGGCATGGTGTCACAGATGGTATCAGAGCATCAGGTTCTAGTGTCCTTAGGAATCTGTGCGGACATACTATGCTTTCAACGTCGCTTTCGGTTTGATATAGAGCCTTAGAAATAGGATTGTTGATTCCTCTTGTGAGATTTCATTTTCCTGCCATTTCATAAGATTATAGTAATCTTTTGCGTGCTTGTTCGAGATTCGTGTGCTGATCGATGAAGGGCGACCACATAAGCTCATTGCAAGGGTAGAAAAAGGCGGGACTTATAGAGCGGTTAGTTGAAGTTGGAGACTAGGAACACAGTAGAGATCACTCTCCTTGTGGCATTTGTCAAGGATGGTTGCAATGACTACTAAAGAATAGTAGTTATGAGTATCTAAGTACCGTTGTAGTAGAGATTGGTGCTAAACTTAAACTACCCAGTGAAGTGAAATTGGGAAAAGATTCAAAAGGTCTTTGATAAGGACCATACGTTGAAGTTTAAGTTATACGGAGTAAGTGTAATGTGATTCAGCGGAAGTGAAAGGCTCGAAAGCATTGGCTTAAAGCAGGGTACCCATATGTGAAAATTTGAAGAAAAATTTTCGCTCGTGGGAGCAATATTAAAATGGTGGAAACGGAGATCAGCATATTCAGGGGAGCATGATGTGTTACTCGTAGAGAAATCTCACGAACGATTTTAATAGAAAATTCCTTTGGTCGATTAGGAAGAAAAAGAATACAGTTTTGGATTATTCACATAAGAATCGACCAGAGGCCGATAGTGAATAAAGAGTGATATGGAAAAGTGAGCCTAGTACCGAAGTAAGGTAGGTACAATGAAGACAGAGTCCTTTAGTGGAATGATAGGCTCACTGAATAAGTGTTGCTAACACTTATGGAGAATTTGTATCCATGGAACCCCATTGGTGGACATCCACCCGGGGAATTCATTCAACCAGGGTTGTTAAGGTCGGTGGTGGAGTTTCCTTTTAACGAAAAAGTTAAGGGAACCAAGAAGGTAATCATCAGGATCAAGGCTATAAAGTCCGTGATGCTGATAACCTTAACCTGGTCAGGATGGCCAGAGGTGGGGAAAGTTGCAACGTGGAATGTAGAACCACGTGCTTTGACCTTGCCCAGTAGGAGTTAAAGGAAAAGAATATGATGTCGAGGTGGGGCATCGATTAAGGTAGTTTTGTTTTGGTTCAGGTAAGTATATCATGTTCGGGAACAATTAGGAGTAACTAGGTGTGACAACCCGCTATCCGGAATAAAGGGTGGCCAGCCCTATACCCCGATAAAATAGGAAATCATTGATAAATATCATTCTCAGCATCACAACAATATGCAACGTATAAGGAATAACCACTCTATATTCCAGAAAACGGGTTATCAAAAACTTTGATTTGAAATAAAAAGAAAACATTTTCAACAACCCATAATAGAACTAGAGGGTGGAAACCCCCACAAGTTTTCATAAGAAAACCAAAAGATACAAAAGGACCGAATGAAACGTCGGTCAATAGTAACCATACAACATACAAATAGTACCAAGTGTTACATAATAGATCCATAATACAATTACAACAGTTTGGGCAACAAGCCCGATTAAACTGAACATAACTAGAAACATAAATGGAGGCGTCTACACAAAACTCCCGTGAAACCCGCACAATGTCACGGCTCCTCAAAAACATATGGAAGGAAAGGTCATTACGGGCGACCGTGCGGCGGAACACCTGAACGGATTATATATATATATATATATATATATATATATATAGATACAACAAGAAATGAAAACCGGTCAGGGCAGGATATATGTGATCAATAGATAAATGGCATGTATGACAATGATACACAATTAAGCATGGATGATAGTCTAGCATCGTAACATAATATAATGAACTAAAACTGATAAAGGACTACATAGAGTGAGATTCATGTTAAAACAGAATTAAAGGTACTTGTGATCCTTTGTCATCATTCATCATAATTCAATTTCAATCTTCTTTTCCATTCCTTATCAGGAATATAATTATCGTCATGTGCTCTATATGGCACTAATCTCAATAGCATGCTCTTTGTGGCAAAAAGTTGCTCTTTACGGCATTCATGTTTCACCGAGTCCAACTCGATAATTAGAATAGTCATAAATATAAATATAACGATTCTAAGACCGCCCGTCCGGGTTTCCCCACTGTGCGCGTCCCTAAATAACCATCATCTTCCAGGGCCTAACATAAGACAACCTGGGATCCTATCGAAAACGTCGGGAAGCGGCCATATGCCTGCGGGGTAGTCAAGACCACACCCAGAATCTCCTACCCATCGGAGAAAAATAAAACAAGCGCTCATATGGCCTAGGACTATATCCACCCTACATTCATTAGCCAGGGGGCTTCACCTCTCGCATGGACTTCCCTTAAGATGGTATTTAGAGAGGTGTGTAACATCCATTTTATTTATTTCCATTTTATGATTTAGTAAATTATCATTTACCTTATCAAATTCCCATTATAAATAAATGTATAAACTAAATCGGGACTATACATATTACGTACTGACATAACATCCTCGATAAGAAATTCAGACTTCAAAGTTATTTCCGAAGCCTCCTTTAGGCTTTAATATAAACCCTCAAGTCAAATCTAACTCGAGTTGAATTCTAAAGTCTCCAAATTGACATTAATACATTCTAGACCCTTATAAAACCACACGACGAAAGTAATGCCTAAACATCACTTTAAATTCCCCCTTAAATGAACCCTAGATGAACCCTTTCGAGTCTAGGATGTCGACCCAACTCAACTAATACTCTAAACCCTATGTTTACTTCATTTAAGAAGGTCCCTAATCATTAATCCTAAAGAAAAGGGGTTAAAAATGAAAAAGAAAAATTTGAAAAAAGTGCAGAGCTACCGAATCGATTCGCCCCCTTGGCCGAATCGATTCGGCCAGAAACTTTGGGTTTCTGCATAACTGCCGAATCGATTCGGATGAATTTCGAATCGATGCGGTTCACAAGACCTGGGCACTGGACTTAACCGAATCGATTCGCCCAGGGGGCCGAATCGATTCGGGCCTGCGATTTTGCCAAGAATTGGCTATGGAGTCTTGGACTCCATTTTCTACCCCAACTCATTTTTCTTCAAACCAAACTTATGTACCAACACTAAAATAACATCAATGATACTATTGATCATCTAAAACCTCATGAATCATCTTAATCATCTTTGAATGAATCAAAACCCAAAAATACATGAGAGAAACCCTAAGTTTGCTAAACCAAAATCAATACAACATTATCATAGCAAATCATCTATCTCAAGACACAAATAGCAAGTAAAAACTTGCCTTGATTCAGAAATTTGCAGATTTCTTGGTGTAGTGGCAAATCTTCTCTCAATCTCCAAGTCTTTCTCTCTACTCTTCTCTTTCTCTCTTTGGTTTTAGAAGGAAATTAGGGTAATTAGAACACTTAATAGGTTTAAGTCGTGGCCTAAGACAAATATCCCACTAAATTAACTAATAGTGCGATAAAATAATACGCAACTACATAATTAAGGCACAACCAGTCAAAAATGCCCAAAACTACAAAATGCAATATGGTACATTATTTGACTATTTCGCACATTCTGGAATCAACTGCAACCTCCAAATTATCATTTGGACATTTTAAAATTCAATTTAGGTTCCGGTCTCATAATTAAGTCAAATATCATTTTGAATCCAGATGATATTAATAAGCATGACATAGAAATATCTCCCATGGTTATGATATGTATGCAACCTCATAATAAAAATCGACTTTTCTACATTGAATTAACATTCAAATTATAACCCAACACTCGTCTCTAATTACTATACTAAGTAATTACTATAAAATACGGTCTCATAAGCGAGGGTTATTACACTAGGGAGATTGGCGAAGTTATTATTATGAGTTTCACGTCGAAGGAAGGAGGTATATTATGTGTGACAAGTTTGAGTCACGGTATTTTATTAACCCTAGATTCGTGTGTGATTCGAGTTTACCAGTAGTATCGATAACATTATATAGTATATGTTTATGTGATTTTTCGCGATAGCGGGGATCTATTTTCCTTCATTCGCTGTGAAAAGTGGGTGTTAGTATTTTGAGTTTATATCAAGTTTGTATTGCCTGTTTTGTATGTGTTATAAGAGTATGGTGTTATTTTGAGTATAATATGTTCTTCGTTGATCGGAGCAATAGCAGGCTAATGATTGCAAGACTATCATGTCCGCAGTTCCTGGGTGGAGTAGATTGTTGTTGCGATATCTCACCTGGAAACAGGTTGAGTTCGCCTTTATTATATGTATAGATGGAACTTCAATGAGCATATGTTTAATTATCATGATTTGAGTGCATGGAGGCCTTATAGATATGATTTAAGGTATGCCGAGTTTATTGTTGAGCTGTGAGTTTAAGCTCATTGTGGTTTGCTCTAAGGACTTAGTGCTAGTACGAGCGCTTGGTGGTGTGGTTCCTGGAGAGAAATAGGAGTTCATACCACATTCTGTTGAAAGAGGGGATAGGGTTATACCAGTTGCACATTAAAGGTAAGGAACATCCACGACCGACAAAGTTAAGTAGTAGTGTTTTGGAGGGGTCCCTTATTTGGATTTTTCTTGCGAGGCGCTCCACACATGAACCTTAACGACGTCGGAAGTGGACATATGTTATGGAATGCAAGGATGTTGGTTTTGATGATAAGTCATATAGTGTGGAGAAAACACTATAGACTGAGAGCCGTATGATGATGGTATGCTTATGGAAATATAATTGTTATGGAGAATCACTGAAATGGTTCTCTCACCGCAAGTATGTGGGTGAGGCAAGGTAAAAGAAAATTGATTAAGGCTTATATCTAGGTCTTGAATAGAAGGTTAAATTGGAGGTAGTATGTTTTGGGTGTGATATTCGTAACATGTTTGCAGAGAGTAGGCGCCCCGATTAGTTAGACTTTCCATTTCGCTAAGATGGAAGGACATAGTGGTAGAAGAGCGTTAGTAGGTTAGCGAAGAAGGACTTAGGACATCCCGCTGGTGTGTCGTAGGTCATTATATCTCGTTGATCGATGACGCAAGGGAGTAGTGTAACGGGAGAGTTCCTTATTTGGATTTCGCTTTGCGAGACGCCCCACGCATGAAACCGAGCAAATGTCGAGAGTGGAGAAAGGTCTTGGGAACTAGGGACACAATTTAGGATATTACTCAACTTACATGTGTCGAAAAACACTTTGATCATAGGGTTATTAGGAAGTAAGGCCAGTAGGACTAGTGGCGTCGATATCGGGAAATTATTGGAAGTTAACTATAAGAATATTGGTAGGTTAACCTTGAGAAGGATTGGAATCCCAGGTATAGGAATAATGGAATTGTGCGGGCTAAGAAAACCCATGTGTGAGTATTACATCGAGGAAATAAGTCCCATTGTTTAGAGATAGTGTACGTGTCAGGCGTTTACAATAGTTGTGCAGAAAACCACGGGTTAAAAAGGTGTGTGGGCACCCTGGTAAGTTGGTTTTATATACCGCCTGAAATAGAAGGGACGTAGTATATAAAGTTAAAGATTATGCCGTGAGGCAATCATAAATGGATTTGGAGTGTGTTGGATGGAATGTCGTAAGAGGTACGCGATAATCCAATTGTATAGGGCAATAAGAGGTAGCTTGCCCAACATAAGCGATGGGACTAACGGGAGTAGTCAAGCGTTAGACTGATTTCCTTTTTGAGGGAAATTAGATATCTTGATGTAGATGAGCGAACGCTTAGAATCGTGATTCTCCGGTGAGATTTAGACGTTAAAGCAGAAGCTATAGGCTCATTTTTTCTATAAGTGGTACTAGAAACGATGAGTGCGATGTGACATTATTAGAGTCACCTTACGACGAGATAGTGTTGTAGCACAAAGGGATTTAGTTAAGCTAGTGCGTTATAGTATAAACCTTGAGATAGGTGGGTGCTGAACGAGTGTATGGTTGAGGTGTGATTAGTGATCCTAGGTTGGTAGTATTGGTCGCATCTGAATTTCGCGGGCAAAATTCCATTGTAAGGGGGGAGGGGGGTATGTAATAACCCGTACTTTTATGGATAACTTAAATTTTATAAATGGGCATAATTTGGAAATTTGAGAAATTTAAAAAAACATAATATTTGGAGTTTATGTGGGCTAAATGATTTCCAATGTATGCTATATTCACTTTTGGGATTAAATAAATGAGTTGGACCATTTTAATAACACGTCACAGTTGGGTAAAGCGACAAAGGATAATGTTTTAATTGGAAAACCCATATTGAGATGTGTTGGGTTTAATTAGTGGATTGCGGTCAAGTACCTCAGATGGAGATTTTGAGTTTGCGATTGGTATCTAAATGGCAGAGATCGTCAGAATAGAGTATTCAGGAGTTGCGTTTGAATTCCAAAAAATTTTGGACTAAAAGGGACTCACTATTGAGCAAACGAGTCATTTTTGGGTTTAATAAGGGATAAACCCATTTTCTCTCCTATAAAAGACACGAGAGAGATGGAGAAAGGAAAGAAAAAGGAGAGAAAGGAAGAAGAGAAGAAAGAAAGGGAGAAAGAGGAAGAAAAAGGGAGATTCCGGCCAAATTCCGCGGGATTCGATTCGGGGTCGTCGGATTTTATCCACGAGGAAAATGTTTACTTGCTTTATTTATTTTGAGCATAAATCTCATATTATAGTTGGTAGTGAATAACTATAAATATTTTTGGGATGGGTTTTTGTGAATTAAATTGTGTTTTTCAGAAGTTTAACGGATAAACCTCGGATAATATACAAGTTGGAAAACTTAGGAATTTATTGAAATCGATTGTTGATTATGGGTTTTAGGATGTTTAAAACCCTTTTTATGTGTGTTTATGTTGCTGATTGAGGTTGGATAATGGTAGGAGAGGAGATATAAGCTTAGAGGAAACTTTAATGGCCGAAACAGCTTCTCGAAGAAGAAGTTGTTCGGATCGATTGATCGATCGATAGCCAAGGGTCGATCGATCAAACCTTCAGGATTTTTGACAATTTCGGCTAGAATTATTTAAATGGGATAAACTCCATACAAAATTATTTTAGCTTGTTTAATTGAGGAAATAAAGAGTCATTTAAGGAAATAATATCTAGCCATTGTAGAGAATTTATGAGAGTTAGGACGGTGTTATAATCGTGTGGCACTAAGAATAAAATTTGTGAGGAAAATAAATAATTAAAGAATTAGACATTTGGGGTTCCCAAAAAAAAGAGTGGGGACTTCTAAATTATTTTTGGAGTGAGATGTATATCTTGGGTTAAGTGAGTAAAATCCATGACTTATTTATTTAGGGGTGTTCGGGACGAGTAACACTCGAGGGAGTATTTTAGTGGGCGGATATTTACAGGAAATTATGCCCGTAGAAAATGAAAATATGGGTTGACTAATTGAGAAAATCCTATGAGACTCAAATAAGTTGGGAATATACTTATTTACACAGTATGCATTGGTATAGTTGGAGAAATTATATAAATCCTTAAACGCGAATAAGGTTCAGGTTATTTATGAAGTGAGGGAATACTTTTGGGTTTAGTATTCTGAGTGTGTGAATACTTGAATGTTATTATTTGCGAGAATCTTTGGGATTATTGGCCATCATTATGTGTGATTGGAAATTATGGCCATTTATATTTGAGGAACGATGTAGAATATATATATATATATAAAATTATACGAATATGTATATATATCTATGTGTGAATGGTATATATATATATTTATGTGAAGCATACCCCCTCTACGTTATCATGGGAAGCTGTGCGATGTGGGTGAGGCCCCTGTCTTGAGTAGTAGGCAGCGTATAGTCCCCAGGTCATAGCATCCATTTTTATATTGTGATTTTTATTAGGGGTGAGATGTGGTGGGTATGTTTCGTCTCACTTTCGGGGAGGAACTATGATCGCTTCCCATACGTTGTGATTTGGTTTTTACCAAGGTGGTGTGAGATTCCGACCATTGGTACCCAGGATGGTATGTGAGTGATTCCCTGGTAGATGATAGCATAGAGACTGCATCCTCGAGTTATAGCTCGTTCTGGTAGTTATTATACTTGTGTGTATAGTATATTACCTGTTTATGAGAACAAGATATTATATATCTCTAACTAGAGTAAAGAGATAAAATGAATAAAGATAAATTCTCATTCCGGGAGATTTTTATCCGGACTTAAATCTTATTATGTATATGAAAGTGAGTATGATAATGTATATAATTAAATTAGTATATATATATATATATATATATATACACACGTTATGTACTGAGGGTCTAATGGATCTCGATGATCGACATTGCCAAGTAGTAGTGTATCGAGGGGGTCCTTGTTTGGATTTCGCTTTGCGAGACACCCCACGCACGAACGTAGAGCAGTGTTGAGACTGGGGAGAAGTTGAGCCCTTAGTATTTGGGTTTATAGGGATTTTCAGAGATTTGGTGAAATGAGTTTAGTTAGGCAGGGTAGCTTAACTAGGTTGTCTATAGGGATATGTTAGGTGTGCACTATTAAAAGAGCGATGAGGGGTATATCATGGGAGTGCGATACGAATTTAAATATGAGACAAAACATATTTTTCATAAATAAAGTATTTATGCACTTGCAAAAATATTTTCACAACTCGGGGTCTGACCCATTTATCTATTTTCCTCTCTTTTTCTCTATATATATATATATATATATATATATATATATATATATATATATATATATATATGTCGGTGTCCAAACATAGGGACGCCTGGATGACGATTCCTTCGAGTCTGACGTCTGGTGCAACAGATGTGGATGCATGAAGGTTTACTGTAGACGCTTCCATCCTTGTAATCTAGATAGGAGGTACTGTATCAATATTCGGAATAATAACCTAGCTGCTTATACTTATTCTTTTATCGCCTTTTATTACGGAATTCGATTGGTTTGTATTATTGTTAAACCGAGCGTTCGGTTATTTTATTTTATTTTCAGTCTTATATATAAACTGTGTAAATGGTTTGTTTAAAAAGATTAGTTAAATAAAATTTTGACACCAGCCTAATAGGTTATTAATAATTAATTTGGTTTTCGACAGTGATGTTAAGAATGAACCATTTGAGACTCCTGTTTTAATTTGGTACAGGATTAATAGCCCCGTATTTTATTAAGCGAGATGTCACATACTAATGGTGATGTCATAAGTCCTAAACCATCATCACTAGTATGGAGGATGAACTAAAATGGAGTAATTTTCACTCATGTTGTTTAAGTTCCATTTCTAAAGTCGCCACCCTAGCGAGTTCTGCCACATCATGACGTGCACCACGTCTAAAGCATAGGATACCCTCTAACTCACTAATGAGGATACCAATGTTGTGAAAATTTCTAAGATTCAAAATTTCACCACACAGTTTGAGATCATTACTATTCTTGTGACTGAGTCATTTGATGAATTTTATGCATGATTTTCTGATATCGTGAACTCTAGTTTTAATTTTGGTGAGAGAATTCTTGAAACGAGAGTTATGAGAAAAAAATGGGTCCCTTACGTCCCGCTTTATTCCTAAGGTAAATGTCCTTAATTCTTTAGGAATTATAGATACTCTTAGGTCAGAAGAACTTCAAGCTTACGAAATTGATATGTTCCCAAAGACTAAGGAGAAAATAAAATAGGGATTGCTTTAAAGGCCCAGTAAAAGAAAAGGAAAAATATTGTGATTTTGAGTCGAAGTTTGATTTTTAACTTGATGATCTTGCCTTATTTGCAAAAAAAATTTAAAAAAATTTCAAGTTTAATAAAGAAATTTCTTCGAAAGAAAATAAAAGTTTTGAGAAAAAAAATGGAAATGAAGATAAGAATGGTTATGAGAAGGAAGAAGTGAGATATTATGAGTGCGAGGGCAAGGGAAATAAATCCCATGAGTGTGCCACTAACCTAAAAAGATAGGGAAAAGGCAAAGCTTGATACAAAGCCACTCTTAGTGATAGTGACGTCGAGTCGATGAATTTCAGGAATGAATCACCATATGAACCTAATTTTTGCGCGTTCATGAAGAATCGCGTTAGCACTTCTAGTTTGTGCCATGACGATGAGTACATTTCAAAATGTGAGAGCCTCAATAATTTATCGAACTATTTTGGAGAGATTGAGGATGATGATGAGATTTTTCATGAGGGAGAAAGTGGTCTTCAAAAGGCATACACCGAACTTTATAAAGAGTCTTTAAGAAATAAAAAAGCAAAAGAAAAGTTTGACTCTTAAGGTGATTGATTTTGAGAAAGTGGTGATAGCTTTGAGAGAGTGTAAGGCATCTGTGAGTCAAATCGAAAAGGTGAAAGTTTTGTTGTGTGAGCAGTTGATTATTGTTAGTAAGGAGAAGAACAATTTGACCAATATTATGGTTAGTTTTATGAGAAATCTTTAATCTTTATTAGAGAATGATGAGAATCATGAAGCCCTTGTATTCTAATTCAAGAAAGATCTTAAACGTGTCTAGGAGGTCAAGGTCACTTTAGAGGACACATTTAAGAAGGTTGAAAAGATGCTCCTCGCTCTAGCGTTAAGTTTTAATGAGAGGCTAGGAATTGGTTATTATAGTGCATCCACTTCTAATGCCACACGCGAGATGATTCCCGAGTTTGTGATGGATCCTTATGGCCTTCGTCCTAACTCACCAAGGAGACCAAACCCACAAAAAAGAGCGCGTACTAGGAATTTTGGTCAAGGTAGAACCAACAAAATTTAAGTTTTTTTTCCCGTTGCAAACAAAGAGGTTACCTTAGAGATTTTTATTTTAAGCTAGGGAGAGTTTCTTACCCATATGTTCCTTGATATGCTCCCACTCGAGTTCCCACACATGTTACTCCATGAACTCCCATACATGTTCCTACTTTTTTTCCCACACATGATCGTAATGATTTTGAGAGTCTTCGAGAGCAAGTAGAGTTTTTGGTCAAAACTTCACAAAGATTGATGGAGGAATTTCAAAGGATGCCTATTCCTATTGAGACACATCCCAAAACAATGATTGAGTTTGGGAACTTTGTCTAGTATAGGATTATTTTTATGCATATGCCTCTTATCCCTATTGCTAGATTTTATTACTATGTATTTATATGCTTTTAATTTGATGATAAAGTTTGAAAAATCCAAAAAGATTTTATTTTATAATAATTTTTTTGAAAAAGACAAAATGATTTTTGTATCTTCATTTTCATCGTATATGGATGTGCATTTATGATATTCAGATTCCCCCCTACATTCCATCATATCATGTGACTTTTTCATAGTGTTTTAAAACGTGTCTCCATTTCTTTAGTATGCTTAATAATATGTGGGTAGCATTTTGTTGATCATTGATGATTACGTTCTTCATGCTAGACTATTTATCACCTTTATTGCACACGACCACGGACTTTATGAAGATTGTGCTAACTTATTATATGTCAAATATGGTGTTCTGATCTTAGTTGTGCTTAATAGAGAACCAAATGTAAATAGATATGTTGTGCTTGTAAGAACCATTGCTTGGATTTTGTTTCACATAAAAGATTTTATATATTAAGCAATGAAAACGGGCTATGAAAGAGAAATTTTTTCTTTGCATTAAAATCTATCTTTTGCAAAAAGAACCAAAAAGATTAATGACACACAAAAATAGAAGTGCCAAGATAAATTTTATTTTATTGATGTTTCACTACATATGAGCATTATGATATCTTCAAAATTTGAGAGCGAATTCTTATATATATGAGATTTTGAGGGTGTTATAAAGTAGAATATCAATGGGTTTGCATAACATACTTTTACGAAAAGCATTAAATAATTTTGTGTTATTGATTTGAGAATCATTTAAATTCATGGCATGTTGCATAATATTATTTAAGTTCAATATTTTTACACCTAAGGTTGAAATTGAGTTCTTTCTTTTGAAGTATCCAACTGACTTTGTGAGCCTATGTTGATTTTCCCACTACACCAAATACTGTGCATGGTCATGGCCTGGGGGTCATGGCTTTGGGCATTAACTATCCTAATATAGGAGTCACGGCTTCCAAACCCTAAGTTTTTGTATAGAAATCTCTATGTGTATTTATGTGTGTATTTTTATGTATATATGTGCGTATGTGTGTATATGTGTGTGTATGTATATGTCTATACACGTATGTGTGTATTGTGTATGTATATATGTATACTGTATATTATATATGTCTATTATGTATGTATGTATATATATATATATATATATATATATATATATATATATATATATATATATATATATGTGTGTGTGTGTGTGTGTGTGTGTGTGTGTGTGTGCATATTGTACAGTGTTTTTTCTATTAAAAAACATATTTATGCTTATATAAGTTTTTAGGTGTAAAAAAAATTGTTTTCAAACTAGCTTCAATTTTAGTTTTAAGGATATTGTTGGTTTAATTTGGGGCTGAAATATAAAAATGTATTTTTTGTTTATCTCCCTCTCCTTTAATGTTGATATTAAATTCTGGATTAATTTTAGGACTAATGTTTGTAAGGGTTAATTTTATGGTTAATTTTAGGACTGGTGTTAGGATTTATTTTAGGGATTATTGGCTTAAATGACAAATAATTTTTATTCAATCAATTTTTATCTTTTTTTCGCTAGATAAAATAAGTATTTAAGTAATTCTTTGATAAATACTCAAATATATATGTGTGTGTGTGTGTGTGTGTGTGTGTGTATTGTGTATGTATGTGTGTATACTGTGTATGTGTGTGTGTATTATGTACTCTATGTGTGTACTGTGTGTGTGTGTGTGTAAGAGACAATTTTTAAAAAAATGGAAAAGTAGCTATATATAATTATTTGGGTAGAGATTAAAATAAATACATAAGTAGGTATACAAACACATTGTATATATTGCGTGTGTGTGTGTGTGTGGTTTGATATGCTATTTGGTGTATTGGAATTTTATGTGTATGGTTTGATATGCTATTATTTTGGGGGGATAATTATTAAGATAATTTTGTACGTATTGTGTGTGTATATTGAGTGTTGTCATTTTGAAATGTTAGCATAGAAATAAGGGAACCTAACCAGTTAATGATTCATTAGAGCCCTAAATTAAATTGCCCTAAATTAAAATTTCCCTAAATTAAATCTTAGCATGGAAATATTGTAAATTGCCATAAATTAAAATTGCAGTGGGTGAATAGAAAGGTAGTGATTATTCAAAACCTAAATCAAACTAACCTAACTAGTTAATGATTCATTAGAGCCATTATTAATAGGAATCATATCCACGCACTCGTTCATTTTTCTGAGGAAAAATGAGTCACGGTGATAATAAATGGAAACAAGAGTGTGAAAGGTTGCAATTGGACCGCCCCTCATACTTCTTTCATTAATGAGCCTCATTCAGAGGGTACTCTAGTTTATTGGTATGGGAATAAGAAGATCGGACGATTTAACTACCTTATAAGTCTTGGAGTTCATCTCCAGCAAGAGTACTTGTTCAATCGTATTCTGTTATATCCATGTCCTTTAACATTGCTATCTTTGTTGACAACTATAATAACCATGAACATTACAACCGGACCTTGTCTGGTTGTAATGTTCATGGTTATTATAGTTGTCCCATATGTGGTGAGGAAACTGAAGTCAGTTGGATATAACATAGTAGTAAGATGATTTACACGGATCATCGTAGATTTCTGCCAACCAGTTACCCTTTCAGGAATGGAAAGTCTAACTTTTATCCTAGTGGTCACGAGCGTTACATGCCACCTGCTCGACTTTCTGGTCAGCAAATCTAGGATAAGGCGGCTTCTAATACTTTAAGGAATAGGTATGTACCCAAACACCCCAAGTTTGTAAACTTGAAGTGTAAAGAAAGGGTGGATCCTAATGATCCTAGTAAAGGAAAACCATAGTCCAGGCGATCAATATTTTTTTATTTGTCGTATTGGAAATATCATCGTGTAAGGCATGTAATTGATGCGATTCACACTGAGAAGAATGTTGCAGAACATCTGATAGGGACATGTTTGGGTGGATTTCAATCCAAAGATGGAGAGCGGGCCTGTCGAGATCTACAGGATATGAAGATAATTAATAAACTCTGGTTAAAAAATGATCCTACAACGAGAAGAATTTCTACCCCTTCGGTTGCTTTCACGTTGACTACTAGTAAGAAATAAATCCTCTTAGACACGTTGTTAAACTTGAAGACTCCAACGAGTTATTATGGTAATTAACATAGGTAGTAAGATACCAAGAAAATGACTTAAAACAATGCAAGTCTCACGACTGACATGTAATCATCCAATTAATCCCTTTGTCATTTCGGCATTGCTTATCTGAACACAAAGATCTCTGTCGGGAAATTATGCAAATCAGATTGTGTTTTACCTTACTTTGTGCAAAAGTGGTAAACATAAGGCATATTAGAGCTGTAAAATCAACTTTAGTCGAGGAAGTTCATGTATTAGAGTAATACTTTCCTCTGTCGTTCTTCGATATCAGCATCCATTTGCTTGTGCATTTATGTGGTGAAGAATTATTATGTGGTCCCATTAGTTATTATTGGATGTATCCTTTTGAGTTCTTGAGGAATACCATCAAAGATTACATACATAATACACGGTTAATTGGAAGGTCCATTACTGAAGAATACGTAACTGTGAAATCATCACTATACGTTAGGGAATATATGACAGAACAAGAGGCGAGGAGGTTAAATCCTCATGGAGGAGGAGCGATCAAGGAACTTGATGAGTTTGAGGATGAATTATAGTTTGGGAGCCCTAAAGAGGTGAAACTCACAAATATACAATACGAGCAAGTAACTCATTATGTCTTCGAATCGCATGATGAAGTTGAAGCCTGGAGAGAGTGAGTATCTACCGAATTCTTCTTCTTTAATTATATCTATTTTATATTTTATGATCTAAACTCTACAATTTAACCGTAGAAAGTATGAGAATGAAATTGCCTAAAATCAAATGAGAAATTACGCGACAACTGATCATAGGGAATGGGTATCAAAAGACATAAATTTCACATCTTATGTGTGCGATTATTTATTCACGTGTGATAAAAACATTCCCTAATACAAATTCATTAATAAATACGGCTTTTAAAAAGAGGTTATGTATCTTCCAGGCTTACATGCCTAGCAAATGGCCCTAGTTTTCGTGCAAAAGAGTTTAAGAAATTCCGCACCAACGGTTTTGATTTCATGTCATATCCATATAAGGAAAATATTTTACGCAAAATAGTGGAATATCAATTTTTTCCTTGACCACCTGTATCGCTGGCAAAATCGATAAAAATCCAAAGAATACATTGCTAACCTATTATGGGATAATCCAAGAACTTGATTACTTGGATTTCACAAAAACTGTGTTCTATTGTGATTGGGTAAAGGTGGAGGATAGTACGAATGCTTGCAAAGTTGATCCTAGCTCCAAACTTATTATGATAGATTTATCAAAGATGAAGAGTAAAGATCGCATAATCAACGAGCCTTTTATTTGTTGTTCCTTTCAGAACGTAAAGAATGCATTCTACTCGAAGTGCATAGATAATGGAAATTGATTTATTGTTGTGCGTGCACCAAAGGATATGATTACTCAATTGGATGCATTAAAGGCTCCAAAAGAGTTCCAGTCAGCTCTTAATGACAACCCTAATCTGAAGAATCTTTTAGTTGATTTAGAGGAAGATTGAGTATCAAAATATTATTTTTTCCTTGTCATTCTTATTTGTATCCTATTATGATATTGGCACTGTATTAGAGTTTTAGTTTGATGTATGAATGCTTACTTACTTTTACGAATGCTTAATATGATTTATATAAGTTAACTTTTGATAATATGTTATGTTCAGCCTAATGTTTAGTTACTTTCACAAGACGCTCGGTTCGAGAATAGAGTCATTTGAGTGTGTGATTGGGTCAAATTGACCCAGCTCAATTTTCACATGTTCCTGTACATATACATTTGTTGATCAGTTTCATTGATGCAGTCTTCATAAGATGAAGTTAAATGATATAATTGATATGAATTATCTTTTAAATCTTTTAGATTATAGAAGGAGTACGGGATTATTATTATTTTTTTTTTGGCTATTGAATAATTATTAATTGTTGGCTTATTGTTGGACAGTATGTTAAAAGGAGTACATGATAATTATTGGTTGCTAGCTTGTTGTTGGTTTTTGGCTACTGGATAATCACAGGACCCCCGATTTGAGAACATGACATTAATTTCAAAATATCTAGACTTAGGCTTAATATGATGCGTTTTCTCATTTAGAGTTTGGCAGAGTATTCCAAATACGACTCCTCTCATTACGGGGAGTGTGGCCTTTTTCAAGAACCACCAATCCAGGACACTCTAATCATTTTTTCCCTCATTCTTGATGTTTCTCATTTATAACACTGATTTTCCCTTTCTTTCAGAGTTCCTTCACCGTCATTTTCTATCCGTCAAGCTTCCCATAGAAATTATAGCTTACTCCCAAGACACTTTGGTCTTTCTACCACGAATAAATGTTCATCACACGTACAACTTCTTTACTCGCACACGTCTTCTCTTGGAGAAGCTTAAGATCTATAATGTAAGATGTGGGTTCTTGCAATACGATTAGTATCAAGAGATGCGTAACCCCTTATCAAGACCATGATCAATGCCCAAGACTATGTGTAATAATGACAATAAATGAGAGTAAGAGGCAATAATATTCAACACTCAAGCTAGTATTAAATGAGACATTTTTACACCAGAAATGAACTATGAACATAATAAATAAGTGAAACCAGCAGGCAACTTGGTCGAAGAGAGAAAAAGCAAGCACTTTTGTCATAATAAAGGCAAGGCAGGAACTTCAAGCTAAGTTAATACTCATTAATGGTGGTATTAATGGAAGTAAATGGAGTATTCAAACAATCAATGTTCTCACAGAAGCTCTTGTGTATGGGTAAAATCTAGCAGAAATTCTAGATTTGAATTGCCATCCTTGTAAATGGTTTGGTTGATCTATTTATATGAAGGAAAGGTCACTCGAGTACCCTTATTGGCATTAAATGTGATTAACTAGAATTAAATGCAACAGTATTGTGGCATTAATGTACAAGATATTGCATTAAATTCATGAGATGTTGTGTTTTTGGAGGGAAACTGCTCAACCAATTAGAAGTGTGGTGGAATTATTGGGGATATAGCATGGAAGCTAAAAGGTTTACCCTATAACAGATATGAAATCAGACTTCGTTAACTAGGCCTGCTATCTTAAGGATAAAAACATGTCGTCAAAGGGTGAAAACATAAAACAGCTAGAAAACGGCCTCGTAAGAGGCACGAACACCTCGCACGGGATCAATGTAACTCGCAGGAACCGATCGCGTAGTCACGGGACCCCGATTTGAGAGCACGACCAAAATTTGTAAATTATGTAGAATTTTACGAGACAACTGTAACCCGTAGGAACCAAGCGCGTAGTCACCCAAGGGGCTAATGTAACCCAAGGGGCACTCGCAACAACTAATCGATTAGACTCTCGGTTTGAGGAAAAACTATTTTTTATTATTATTATTATTAAAAATAGTAATGGCTTTGGACAGCGACCACCTTTTATTTTAAAAATAAATCGTCACAACTTAGAGTCATGACTATTTTATTTTTAAAATAAAAGGTGGCCATGGATTTCGGCATAAAAGGTGGTCACGGATTTAGGTCGTGATCATGTTTGGTGAAGACAATATAGTGGGTTACGGATATGAGTCGTGAACATGTTCGTGACCATCCTAGTTCGTTACCAATAGTGGTGCTCAGGGATTTGGGTCGTGACCACTATAAATGGTCCCTCCCAAATTGGTCACAGACCAAATCCGCGACCGACCACCAATGCTCAGGGATTTGGGTCGCAACCATGCGCAATATCTGGTGTAGTGGCCTGTTAAAAATATTCACATAATTACATTTTGCGTTCATGATTTGATTATTTTCGTGAAACTCTGTGGTTCTATGTAGTTTGTACCTATATGTACCTTTTATACTTATACTTTTTGTACATGAAAAATTGGAAAATTTACAAAAATATTTGGTATGCTTCTTTAAACTTTCATCGCATGTGCTTAATTGATTATCTTTATGATGTTATTTCATTTGGAATCCGGTGATGCTTAATATTAATGATTTGTTTCTAACCCTTTGTCTATTATGGACATAAAAGGTGATACGCCCTATATGTGCCCAACAGCTCAGAGACATCAACCTTGGCCAAGGAGATGGAGATGTCCGAGGTGAGAAGGTCCTTAAAATGACAACCAGAGGCCTCGTCCCCAGCAAGGTCGGCCATGGCCGACATTACTAGGTGCCTCATAGCCATGCAACAGTTGAGGCCCTCATGATCCATGATGGTAGTTATTCATCAGGGCATCCAAGGTTGACAGCCTCGGCTGGGTTCAAGCCGAGGTTACAAGAGCTTCACCATCATCGTAACCAACCTCGGCAGAGAATCAGCCGATGGTACTAATCTGAACTTGCTTAACCTCGGCCCATGCCGACTTTATGACTTCACTCACCTTACCTCGGCTTCACATGAGTCGAGGCCATCATGAATGGTCTCGAAATTGGACAGTAACCAGACTTCACCAACCTTGTACTCTTCCAGGACGAGGTTGATATCAGGGGAAGCCAGCCGAGCCTTTAATCCCATATGTGTGACAGGAAACACGTGTACACAATCAGTTATAGCAAATCAATCCCCTCACGT
Organism: Sambucus nigra; assembly: GCA_949130495.1. Taxonomy (NCBI): domain Eukaryota; kingdom Viridiplantae; phylum Streptophyta; class Magnoliopsida; order Dipsacales; family Adoxaceae; genus Sambucus; species Sambucus nigra. The sequence goes on from OX422209.1 coordinate 330,606,370, forward strand.
GGGGGAATATTTCATCATCATTCTCTACATGTGACAGTGATAGGTGTCTTCATCAGATTCGCTAGATCAACACACACATGCTCATTGCATGCATAGGGGGTGCATTACACCCCCCCCACCACACTATATATACATGCCATATCCTACTTGGATAAGGATCCGAAATTAACAACCCTAGTTGAAACTCTATCCAAATATACAGTAGAGAGAGAAATCTTGAGGGATTGTATCTATGGCCACTAGAGCCCTCATACAGTGATATTAATTACACACTTGCACAGTGGATGTAGGCCTTATTGGTTGAACCACTTACATGGCTTTTGTTCATCCTCTTCTCCTCACCTCCATCTTATGTATATCCTTACCCATGTACAGCCATCGTTAACACTGAATTGAGCTTACAAACACCTTGAAGGGTGGTGTTGTTCACAGCATCATCATTTTGTCGCCGTCTGTGGGAACGAGAAGCTATCTCTTCCTCACTTTGTGCTTAACCTCACCGGAGACTCAGGTGGTGAGCCAGGCCTCACCCCTTGTGTGGAGCTGTTTCACCATTGAAAGAGGTCCTTTAAGGTAATAAGCTAATTTTCTTCACAAGCTCTTTTGTTTTAACACATGGAACCGGAGTTACTACCACCTCCTCATCCACCTGGTGCTGGAGGGCCTAGTTCCAGCCAGGCACCACCCCAGTCTGAAATGAATGAGGTGGAGGCCGCCTTGAAGTCCTTGGCAGCAATGCAACAAGTAATGAAGGAGAAATTTTCCCAGCTCAGTCAGAACATGATGAGACCACCTGGGGTCTCACCAGAGATGATCACTCCGACGGCTGTTTAGCCGCATCCTAAATCCAGGGGACCACCCCAGGCACGGCGCAAGGACCACCCTACGCCCCAGCGGAGGAGGGACGTTGCTGACCCTAGGCGTTTATGCCTGGGGAGGCAAGGACACCCTTGCCCTGGGGATAGGTATGATGATCTAGAGGCGGAAGATGACCCAAAAGATTATTAGGAGCCATATGAGGTTTCGAATAACACAGTTCGTCATATCCAGTAGAGCCAAGGTTATGGAGGCAGAAGAGGTGGAGAATCCTAACAACGAGGATCAGCTTTTGATCGATTGAGTAGAGGGTCGACCTTTGAAAGGCTCGGTCCAGTAAATGACCTAAGACTGAGGTTGTCAAGGTCGAGAAGTGCAGCCGGCTCACAAAGGGAAGAGAGGCAACGTCGATCTCATCAGAGACGAGGAAGAGACCAAGAAGAGGTCAACAACCGACGTTGTGCTGCGGTTGGGGAACCCTCAGTCCACCCTTTGTAGGTGGCTAGGGACAACCTCGGTCAGGTCGACGTTGCAAGGCCATGGAACGACTCCATCCAACGCCTTGAAGAAAATATAGGAGACCTCATCAAAAGTCGAGACCCATTGCGAAAAGGTTTCTCAGAGGGCTCCCCACTCGTGGCCAGGATAGTGAGTATTCCAACCCTTGCTAAGTTCAAACCACCCACGGTGTCTCCCAAGTATGATGGTAGCACTAACCCTGTACATCACATTGAGATGTACAAATCAGTGGCAGACATTTATTCAATACCAGATGAGATAAAGTGTCGAGCCTTCTTCGGGACTTTAACGGGAGCAACACACATCTGGTTTACTTCTCTTCCAAAGAATTCAATTGAGAACTTTAAGGGCTTGGCTGAACGATTCATTCACAATTTTTGTTTTAGGGTAAGACCTCAAAAGAAGACCACCAATCTGTTGTATGTCAAGCAAGGCAAGAACGAGAGCCTAAGAGACTACATCGCCAGGTTCAATAAAGAAAAACTTGAGGTTGAAGATTACGAAGAGAATATATCCATGACCGCCCTCATGGGGGGTCTTCAGAAAGGGAAGCTGTTGTGGAAACGTGCAGAAGACCCTCCCAAGTCTATGGAAGAGCTATTGGCTACTGCGGGGAAGGTCATGAACGCTGAAGAGGCCATGGCTACCAAGTATGAGGATGAGAATGGCGGTAGCAGTGGGAAGTTCCAAAGAAAGAAGGATGAAAAGAAGAGGTCAGCTGACGACAAGTTCGCACACTATACCCCTCTAACAGTGAGCTGCGAACATATCCTCAATAAGATTAAGAATAACAGGTCTCTAAGATGGTCGGAGAAGTTGAAGGCTCCTCTACATAAGAGGAACCAGAACTTATGGTGTGAATTCCACCAAGACCATAGCCATGTAACAGATAAGTGCTTCGCCTTGAAGGATGAGATCGAAAAAATGTTGAAATCAAGAAAATTGAGAAAGTACGTTGACAGCAAGGCTCCTAAAAGGGGAAGAGATGACCCTAAAAAGAGGAGAAACGACAGATGTCATGACGATACCCCAGCAAAAAGGGGCGATGACTCGAATGAAGATGATGAAGACGATCCGGACCTTCCACCAAAAGATGACAACACCCCAGTGAAGAGGGTTGGTATGATGTCCTTTGGTGTTAGAACCATGTGTGGAGGACTTGCATGGGTGGTTCTGAATTGGATGATCTAAAAGATCATGTGGCAGAGGCCAAGTCAGTGGCCAAACTTGAAGTAGTAAATCTGACATCTTCCAAGACAACGCAGAAGAAAAAGAAGGTGGACATGGACACTCTTGTAGTTGGGTTCTCCTGACTCGACTTCAAAGGCATCCTAGATCCACATGATGACCCTTTGGTAATCACAATAAGAGTTCATGGATGTGAGGTACAGAGAATTCTTGCAGATGGAGGAAGTTCAGCAGATGTGATGTTCTGGCCGTGCTTCAAAAGCTTAGGACTTAGCAGAGCTAGGCTGGTACCCTATCATCATCCGTTAATGGGCTTCAGTGGTGAAAAGGTCCATCCGTTGGGCATGTATGAGATGGACGTGCGAATGGGCGATGAGTGGCCTAAGAGGTTAACCCAGAAGATTAATTTTTTTGTTATGGACGAAAATGTCTACTCGGCCTATAACCTCATCATAGGAAGAGTAGTCCTTAAGGAGTTTAAGGTCGTGCCATCGATGGTCCACCAGATGCTAAAATTCTCGACCCCCTATGGGGTAGGGGAAGTGCAGGGTGACCAGACCATAGCACGAGAATGCTACTTCAACTCGGTTGAAGAGAGAGAGTCCCATAAGAGAGCAACTACCACTTATACCATTGATACACTTGACCCTAGAGATGAAACAAAGTTGAAGAAAGGAGAGGCCACAAAAGAGGTAAAATCCATCGTCCTCAATGCGGATGAACCGAAAAAAACCGTCCAGGTCGGCAAAGCCTTAAAAGCAGAGATCAAGGAAGAGCTGATAAGTTTCTTAAGGAAGAGGCAGAGTGTCTTCGCTTGGAGCCAAGCGGACATGCCTGGCATCAACCCTGAGGTTATGTGCCATAAACTCAACGTGACTAAGGATGCTAAGCCAATCAAACAGAGACGAAGAGTTTACTCCAGGGAGAAGTACAACATCATCCGGGAAGAAGTCAAAAAATTAGAAGTGGCCGAGTTTATAAGGGAAGTCATATATCCAGAGTGGTTGTCAAACGCAGTCATAGTGCCCAAAGCCAATGGGAAATGGAGAATGTGCGTAGACTTCACCAACCTGAATAAGTCTTGCCCAAAAGACAGTTATCCCTTACCTCAGATCGACCAAATGGTAGATGCCACTGCAGGGCATGAGCTGATGAGCTTCATGGATGCGTATTTAGGCTACAACCAGATCTTCATATATGCCAAAGACTCGAAGAAGACGGCCTTCATCACAGATAAAGGGACATATTGCTACAAGGTTATGCCCTTCAGATTGAAAAATGCAGGGGCAACATACCAATACCTTATGAATAAGATGTTTGAGGACCAAATAGGCAAGACTATGGAGGTGTATGTAGATGATATGCTAATGAAGACAATCTGCCTGCACTCACATGGCAGACCTAGAAAAGACCTTCGATACCATGGACTTGTACAAAATGAAACTCAACCATGCGAAGTGTGTCTTTGGGGTAGGTGCTGGTAAGTTACTTGGATTCACTGTCAATCATAGAGGAATAGAAGCGAACCTCGGGAAAATTAAAGCTTTGCTCGACATGAAGACACTAAGAAGCATTAAGGACGTTAAGAGACTAACTCGAAGAGTAGCTGCACTCAATAAATTTGTTTCCAGAGCGACGGACAAGTGTCTTTCGTTCTTTAAGGTTCTTAGAAAGTCCTTCGAGTGGTACAAAAAGTGTGATGAGGATTTTAATCAGCTCAAGTCCTACCTCGGATCTCCCTTACTCTTATCTCGGCCCATAGTAGGAGAGAAGTTATATATTTATCTAGCAGTCTCTGAATCAGCTATAAGTGCAGCCATAGTACGGGAAGACACCGAGATCCAAAAGCATGTGTACTTCAACAGTAAGGCCCTACAAGGGTCTGAATAGAATTATCCTCGGATGGAAAAGTTATCTTATGCCTTGATAAATTCTTCTAGGAAAATGAAGCCCTACTTTCAGGCCCATTCCATGGTCATCCTCATCGATTCCCCATTAAGACAGCTCATCCATAAACTTGAGAAGTCGGGTAGAATGATGGCATGGGCCATTGAGTTGGGAGAGTATGACCTTACTTATCAGCCCAGGGTGGCCATCAAAGGGCAGGCACTTGCGGATTTTGTCGTTGAGTTCACATGGGAAGAGGTTGAGGTTGAGAATGACCTAGAGACTGCAGAGCGATCAAACAACACCGTCTTCTGAGATCTTGAAGAGGTTGTATCCAAGAGAATAAAAAATATAATAGCCGAGAATGAGGAATATCGGTACCTATTTAGTCATAGAGTCATGTTAGAAGGGAGCTTCTATCCAGATAAAGACATCTGGAACCTCTTTGTTGACGAGTCTTCTTACGAAAGCGGAAGTGGTGCAGGTCTAATACTTTTAGCTCCGGATGGTGCTAACATTGAATATGCCCTAAGGTTTAACTTCAAGGAATCAAACAATGAGTCGAAATATGAGACCATGATAGCAGGACTCTCATTGGCTAAGACCCTTAGGGTAAGACGACTCCTACTTCATAGTGACTCAAGGTTGGTTGTTAATCAAGTATTGGGGGTTTATGAGGCCAAGGATGAAAGTATGTCCAAATACCTGAAAAGGGTGAGAATGATACTCGAAGGGTTCGAAGAGGTAAAGATGAAGATAATACCTCATCAAAACAACAGCCACGCCGATGCATTAGCAAGGTTAGCTTTGGCGATAAGGACAGACATCAAAAGGACAGTCCCAGTTGAGATCTTGCCCAAGGCAACCATTGAAGAAGAAGAAGTCAGTAACACTTGCCTTAATTTGAACCTAGGGGACTCATGGATGGATCCCCTTATCAGATATATCAGAGAGGGAGAGCTACCAGAATTAAAGTTAGAGAGGAGGAAACTGAGCTACAGAGCTACAAAGTTCTAAATAGTAGGAGACGTCCTATATAAGAAGGGATTCTTATTACCTCTCCTCAGATGCGTTCATCCCACAGAAGTTCCCCGCGTCCTATAGGAGATACACGAGGGTTCTTTATCCATTCATATAGGAGGAAGACCTTTGGCTAAGAGGATTATTACGCAAAGATACTGGTGGCCAACCTTGACCAAGGATGTTGCAGCTTACGTAAAGAGGTGCGACAAATGCCAGAGATCTCCTCTATCCCCCCATCAACCTCATCAGCCCATGAAGTTAATCAGTTCCCCTTGTCCATTCGCAGTATGGGGAATTAACTTAGGGGGTCCCCTGCCAAGGGCTGCAAATAACTACCAATTTCTGATAGTCGCCATTAACTACTTCTCCAAATGGGTGGAGGCCGAGCCGATGATCACGATTACAGAGAAGAAGACCTTTCAATTTATTTGGAAGAACATCATATGCAGACATGGACTCCCAAACACCCTCATTTTGGATAAAAAAATCCAGTTCAAGAATTCTTGCTTGGAGAAATATTGCGAAAGAGTTGGGATAAAGCAATTTTTCTCTTCTCCTGGCCGACCTTAGGCAAACGGTCAGACCGAAGTCACAAACAAAATGATCCTTGATGGGATCAAGAAGAGGTTAGAAGAAGTTAAGGGTAGATGGACTGAAGAGGTTTATGATGTGTTATGGGCCTACAGAACAACGGCTAGGACACCAACAGGGGAGACCCTATTTTTGTTAGCACATGGCTCGGAGGCTGTCATACCGACAGAAGTAGGGCTTCCTACTCATAGGGTTCAGACCTATGACCCTGAGAAGAATGGGGAGGAGAGGAGACTTGACTTAGATCTAATCGAAGAGAGAATGGAAGACGCGGAAATCAGGCAGGCAGCTTATCAGCAGAAAATAGCAAAATTTTACAATCAAAGGGTAAAATCAAGACCCATAGCTGTGGGAGACCTAGTGCTGAAGAAGACATTACAGAAGGCAAACAAGCTTCACCCGAATTAGCATGTTCCTTATAAAGTGGTTAAGGAGGTTGTGCCCAGGACCTATAGGATAGAAAACCTTGAAGGGAAGCCTTTTTTAATCCTTGGAACGCTGATCATCTAAAAAAGTATTACATATGATGTTGCAAGAGCTTTCATGTAAATGTATCATCTTATGAAGAGATTATTAATGATAAGATCAATTCCTGTGTCAATTTGTGGTTCATTATGCTCGAGTGGTAGAATTCGATGAGGATAACATCTTAGTTGATGACCTCAGACCTTAAACATCATAATTTGGTGACAAGGTCTGAGGTAAGACATCATACTTGGATGACCTCAGACCTTAAACATCATTAATTTGGTGAAAAATTATTTATGGGGATAACATCTTAGTTGATGACCTCAGACCTTACAACATCATAATTTGGTGACAAGGTCTGAGGTGAGACATCATACTTGGATGACCTCAGACCTTAAACATCATTAATTTGGTGAAAAATTATTTATGGGGATAACATCTTAGTTGATGACCTTAGAACTTACAACATCATAATTTGGTGACAAGGTCTGAGGTCAGACATCATACTTGGATGACCTCAAACCATAAACATCATTAATTTGGTGAAAATTTATTTATGGGGATAATATCTTAGTTGATGACCTCAGACCTTACAACATTATAATTTGGTGACAAGGTCTGAGGTGAGACATCATACTTGGATGACCTCAGACCTTAAACATCATTAATATGGTGAAAAATTATTTATGGGAATAACATCTTAGTTGATGACCTCAGACCTTACAACATCATAATTTGGTGACAAGGTCGGAGGTGAGACATCATACTTGGATGACCTCAGACCTTAAACATCATTAATATGATGAAAAATTATTGATGCGGATAACATCTTAGTTGATGACCTCAGACCTTACAACATCATAATTTGGTGACAAGGTCTGAGGTGAGGCATCATACTTGGATGACCTCAGACCTTAGACATCACTAATTTGGTGAAAATTATTTATGGGGATAATATCTTAGTTTATGACCTCAGACCTTATAACATCATAATTTGGTGACAAGGTCTGAGGTGAGACATCATACTTGGATGAACTCAGACCTTAAACATCATTAATTTCGTGAAAAAATATTTATGGGGATAACATCTTAGTTGATGACCTCAGACCTTATAACATCATAATTTGGTGACAAGGTCTGAGGTGAGACATCATACTTGGATGACCTCAGACCTTAAACATCATTAATTTGGTGAAAAATTATTTATGGGGATAACATCTTAGTTGATGACCTCAGACCTTACAACATCATAATTTGGTGACAAGGTCAGACGTGAGACATCATGCTTGGATAACCTCAGACCTTAGACCAATTAGTTTGGTGAAAAATTATATTGAGACTTCATAACTGAACACACATTGCATGGAAAAGAAAATCATTCAAAGAACATTCAGCAAATAAATAAATAAATCCCTCCTCATAGGTGTATATAGATTAAAGTTAAAGAGTTACAAGCTACAAACTAGTTGAGTTTGCAATCAGAGGTTACAGTTTGAAATGCATAATAAAAAAATTACAAAAAACTTCACAAAAATGGCCTAAGAGTTTGCAGCTACAGTGTTGTCATCCTCGGCCTCATTTCCCTGGACGATGTTGGTCACCTCGGCCCCATCATATTGGAGGTTGGCTCCTTCAGTCTCTATAACATCCAAGGGCGCAGTCTCTGCAGGAACAGCATCTTCCTCCTCAACCTCTTGAAGGGCCTGGGCAAATTGAGGGTTGGCAAAGCCCATACCAATGAAGTCAGAGGTTGTCAAGCTCCCTGACTCCTTCTCTTTGGCAGTCGCCCATTTTCCAGTTACCTTAATACCTCTTTCGAGGTATTCAAAGACAAAGCTGATGAATTCATCAGAGACTTTGTAATCAGATAGGATCCCCTCAGAAGCATCCTTAAGGGAAGCTTTCACTGCAGCATCAACCTTCTTCTGAAGAACATCGTCCTTCTCCTTCAGGGCAGAGGTGTGTTCCTTCTTAATCTTGGAGATCTATTTCTCCAACTGCTTGACCTTCTTATCAGACCCTTCAAAGGCAGACTTCAGATGATCCACCTCTGCATTCAGAGAGCTTTGCACCTTCTCAGCCTCTTTGTCTTTCTTGATGAGGGGCAACCTCTTCAGTGTCCAGTTGGCCAAATGATGCATAGCAACGATGCCCTGCAAATCAAGGATCAGATGGATAAGTTCAAATTCAAAGCAGAGGTTAAACTTCGAAATCAAATTGGAATTCAAATCTTACCCGGATAGACCTGTGAAGACCAAACTCAGCCAGTAGGGGAATATCCATGGAGCGACAAAATCGATTGTCAGCATCCGTCATAGCAGAGCCAATGGCATCCAACGCCTGCACACTGTGACCTATCATACTGTCATTGATTTTTAGCTGCTCTAGACGAGCAACCAACGCATCATCTGAGGATATTGGGATGGCTTTCTGGGCTTTACTTTTCCTTTGATCCTCAAGAGAAGTGGTTGTAGTTTTCCTCTTCTTTGTGGCGTCGGCCTTAGATGGGCCGACACCCTACTTCGATGGGGGAGGAGGAGGCACATTCAGGCCTGCATTCTTTACCAGCTTCATGAGACTTGGAGCAGACATCTCCTAGATTTCATCTGAAATGCCTTCGGGTCACTCTGCAAATGGAAAGGTCTAAGTTAGAAAATTAGAGACATAAAGAACTCAGAGAGATATCACCATAAATTAGCACTTACAGAGCTCAGTCAGAGGACTCCCCCTAAGGCCAGTCTCAGAGAGATAGTAGGGGGTCATCAGATGTTCGAACTTGACCAACAGACCATGCTCCCCCTGATCTTGAAGGTCTTTTACTTTTTAAAGATTATTTTGTCTTAGCCCAGGGTCGGCCCTGGCAGCCATTGACACCTTGCCCCATCTAATGGGTATCCCCAGCTCTAAGTTCGAAGAGGGGACAGAGGGGTCAAATTCCCATGCCCCTGAGGCAAAGAAATATTACAGTTTCCAATTATGATTTGAAGTTTGGGTAACCTGCAACATCTTCTTAGTTGATTTCCGAGCTATAAAGTGGTAATAGCTCGGATGATTCCTAGCAGAGGAAGGGATGTAGCATCCGATGAAGACTTGAACAGGAAGGTCTGAATGGTGCATTGCCGTCCATAAAACTATAGCTCCAATTATGACCCTTCAGGCATTGGGGGATAACTGGGAAGGAGCTAAGTTAATGTAGGAAAGTATGTCCCTAATTATGGGATGAATGGGCAGACGAAATCCTAACTTGAACATCTGCTCGTATAAGCAGATCTCAGCATCTCGACCGCTGAAAGCCCTCTCTTCCCTTAGAGATCTCCTGAGTTTTATGGAGGGACTTATTGAATACAGATGTCTGAAGGCAAGAAGGTCGAGATCGATGACAGTGCTTTCTATCTCGATTGCCTCCGAGGTTTCAACATTGCTCTCATCCTCATCATCCTCATCTCAGTCATCGTCGGCTGGAACGAACGAGGGATTACCTTCAGGAAACCTCTGAGCAAACTCAGCTCCTATGGTAGCTGACAGGGGGACTGCATCAATAGGAGGAGGAAAGGATACATTTGGTTTGACAACTTCAACATCTGAAGAAGTTAGGGATGTGCTAGACTCGTTATGAGAAGAGACGCGGCTCAAAACCTCGGCTTGATCAGGGACCTGATCCTGCCGAATGGAAAAGTCCATGGCCTCTTGAAAAGAGTCCACAAACATAGGGTATGAGGTGGACGACTCAGACTCAGACATGGGAGTAGGTTCAACTGGGACCTCTACTTGGGTAACTGATTCGACTGGCTCAGGGTATATAACCTTCATAGGAGGTGGAAAGATAGGTCTGAGGGGGAAGGCCTCAGCCCTACGAGCTTCCTCTTGGGCTCTCTCTATTTACCTAATCTTTTCCAAAGTCTTCTCTCTAAGAGAGGGGAATTCTTCTAAAAGTTGATACAGAGGTCTGAGCATAAAGGGATGACCTTACACTTGTGGATTCAAGATAAAAGAAAACAACTTAACTAGAATTTCCTAAGGATCAAACTGGGGTTTTAAAGAAGAACGATGAAGAACAGTTCACCAGAAAATGCATAAACTCATCGGAAAACTAATGAGCCAACCGGAAAACTCTCAAAACTCGCCAAAAAATGAAAAAAAACAGGAACAAGGCAGGAAAAAATGGAGAAGAAGAGATGGTAGACAATACCTGATGGAAGGCGATGAGAAAAAATGAAAGGTTTGCGAGAAAAATCCACCAAATGCACCTTAACCAAGCTCTTGTAGAGAGAGAGAGAGAAAGCAGAGAAAATTCAGGTGAGAGAATGAATAAGTGAGGAAGAAAGAGAAAGGAAAGGGGTAAAACCCTCAAAACCTATTGCACGCATCCCAAGGCCCATCATTTCCTTGGGAGCCGAAAGGATAACTGATATCATTGAGCTTGCCAGGCACGCCACCCACTTCAGTTATTGACAAGTTTCAAAGGAATATTGGCACAAAGTAAAAAAAAAAAAAACTCAGAACTGTACACCCCATAGTCACCTGTTTCCACGTGTTACTAAGGACTAGGGGTGATTGATACTCCCTATATGTGACCAACAGCTCAGAGACATCAACCTCGGCCAAGGAGATGGAGATGGCCGAGGTGAGAAGGGCCTTAAATGACAACTAGAGGCCTCGTCCCTAGCAAGGTCGGCCATGGCGGACAATACTAGTTGCCTCATAGCCATGTAACAGTTGAGGCCCTCATGATCCATGATGGTAGTTATTCATTAGGCCATCCAAGGTTGACAGGCTCGGCTGGGTTCAAGCCGAGGTTACAAGAGCTTCACCATCATCATAACCAACCTCGGTAGAGAATCAGCTGATGGTCCTAATCTGCACTTGCTTAAACTCGGCCGAGGCCGACCTTATGACTTCACTCGCCTTACCTTGGCTTCACATGAGCTGAGGCCATCGTGAATGGTCTCGAAATTGGACAGTAACCAGACTTCACCAACCTCATACTCTTCTCGGTCGAGATTGATATAAAGGGAAGACAGCTGAGCCTTTACTCCCATATGTGTGACTGGAAACACGTGTACATAATCAGTTATAGAAAATCAATCCCCTCACGTGGGGGAATATTTCATCATCATTCTCTACATGTGACAGTGACAGGTGTCTTCATCAGATTGGCTAGATCAACACACACATGCTCATTGCATGCATAGGGGGTGAATTACACCCCCCACACACTATATATACATGCCTTCTCCTACTTGGATAAGGATCCAAAATTAGCAACCCTAGCTGAAACTCTGTCCAAATATACAGTAGAGAGAGAAATCTTGAGAGATTGTATCTATGGCCACTAGGTCCCTCATACAGTGATATTAATCACACACTTGCACAGCGGACGTAGGCCTGATTAGCTGAACCACTTACATGACTGAGTTCCTCTTCTCCTCACCTCCATCTTCTGTATATCCTTACCTATGTACTGCCATCGTTAACACTGAATTGAGTTTACGAACACCTTGAAGGGTGGTACTGTTCCCATCATCATCAAAGGGGAAGAACAAATTGAGGGGGAGTTTTATTTTTCTTTAAAACACGTACGCGTCATAATATTATTTTGTTTCGTGTGTGTCAAACTCTTTATAGTGCTGAATATAGATTTTGCCCAAAAGGGACTTTTTCTCAGTTTCTTCTTCTGTGCGTTTGGTATGCTTGCGTGATTTGATACATTTTATTTGGACTCTATTTTTAACGCACACCTTTTTATTCTTCAGGAAAAATTTTGGTTAAAAATTGGACCTTTTTGTGTATCCAATGATACAAATGATTCACTACAGCCCAGCTATGTTTGCACTTTCAATACTTCCATTTCATCTCCAGAAGCTTCTAGTGAAGCCATGTAGACACATGTGAAACCAATAAAATTAATAAATGTGACACAATTTCAATTGGGTCTTGACTTTAAACAAATGTCATACTATATATAATATCAGTTAACCCAAAAACATTTATTTGGAACTTGATTATCCCAAATTTAAAATTATAAGATTTCTGTCAATTACAAAAAATTTCCTTAAATCATGTTTTAATGATATTTCTATATCGTTTTATGAATGTAGATGAATTAAACAATCAATCAAGTTCATTAGAAAAATTCCTCAATTATCACTAGGTACCATTTATAAAACACAAAGAAACTACTTACTTTTTTTCCTAACAAAAAAAGAAAAAAAAAGCCACACTTCATTTTCATATCCATAAGCATTAAAGATTATCAACCACATATCATTTTACTTTGATGAGACTAATGCTTCAACTAGTTGTAGCCTTTTTCAAAACCATGTATTGTCCAAAGTTTAAAGCTCCAAAGTCCAAACAATGGAAATTTATTCTTAAGCTCTCGATTTGTTCTTCTTTTGACTTTAACTTGAATTTTTTTTTTTTTTTTTTGGGGGGGGGGGGGGGGGGGGGGGGGGGAGGGGGGTGTTACTTTCCTACTTGCAAAAAAAATATATTGTCATTTTCTCAAAATTATGAACATTATTTGTTAGAAATATAAATATTTTCACATATATATAATCATGATAGTTTCTCTTTTTTGTGTGTAAAATCATGATAATTTTGAATTCTAAATAATCATTTAGAAAACCAACATGAAAAATCAGATAGTTATATACATACATGCGTGTGTCTGTGTGTGTGCATGCAAGCGCGTGTGCGTGTGTGTTGTGTGTGTAGATATATAACTTAAAAATGATTTTTTTTGGAGATCAAGAACTAATCGATTGAAGTATTTGAGTAGATCAATTGAGAAGATTGTGTGTGAAATTGAAGGTGAGCCCCTTATTTATAAGTTTTAAATTCAACCAGTTCAATATTTTTGGCGATACTTTAGGATTTATCAAGATTTACATATTCAACTATTAAGTTGTTCAATTTCCACTCTATTCAGATTTTTTTCAGTTCTTTGTTGAATTTAAAGGGAGCATTTGTGATTTTAAGAGAGATTTATGGAAGGTTGTTAGCTGGTTGTTTTGATAAGTATTTAACAAGTTGGAATTTTCCCGTGATGCAAAATCTGAGCATTTTGGTCGGATGAATTTTGTGGGAAATAAATCAAACAGGAAAGTTATTTTCGGGTGGGTCTAACATTTTTCTTACACACCAAACGAGAAAAAAGATACACGAAATACATATACTTTTCCTTTTCGTCACTTTTCCCATATTCCAAATGTAGCCTTAGCCTTTTCGACGATTAAATGAAAAGAAATATGAATATATTCAATCATTCTTTATGTTCATCTCCTTCTCGTATGCCCACCAACAACCTTCCACCACTAGAGCCATGAAAATCAAAATTCAGTACGATCTTTAGCTTTAAAAACTGAAACCACAGACAAATTTTAACATTATGAATTTTACATTTTCCAAATTAGCCAAATCATTGACTAAACCCAAATATTTGGTGAGATTCTGAAAAATGGAACAAAGATAACGTGTGTTCGAGAGAAAGCTAAACACTAGAGGGAAGGAGGAAGGTTGCCGATGGAGAGAGAGAAAAGGATAGTGTAGTAGGCATGGAGAGAGAGAGAGAGAGAGAGAGAGAGAGAGAGAGTTAGGATTTCTATGGTCGAGGGTACGCGTATTACAAAAATGCTCATTTTTTTATTAGACAAAAATATCCTCATATGTTGATATGCCCAAAGTGTACCCTCGTACTCAGGAACACTAACCTCGGCATGTCTCACAGCCGAGTTGACAGGAAGCTTACAACAGCCATCGGGAAGGTCATCTCCTGGACAACATCCTATGAGGTAAAGTATTTCCAACATTGTACTCTGCCTCAGCCGATGTTGCAGCCTAACATCAGCTAGTCTCCCAGGTCGAGGTCATACTGATGATTGATAGGACAAAGCAACAATATCAGACTTCCCCAACCTCGTACTCGGCCAGGCCGAGGTTATTGCAAATGATGTCACAAATCTGAGCACATGAAAACACATGAAAGACTTGGAACACGTGGACAAGGAAGTTACAACTAAATCATTCCCCACACGTGAGGGAATATTTAGTCATCATTATCTACATAAGATCAGCCATGTGTCAACAGGACACTAGTTAGATTCTTATATACATGCTCAATACATGCTTGGGGGTATACTACACCCCCCAAGAACTATATATACTTGTCTTATCCTACATTGTAAGGGATCGATAATTACAAACCCTAGCCAAACTCTAGTGCATTTACAGTAGAGAGAGAAAGTGGAGTGATCATATTGCGAAGGCCATTAGAGCCCTCTTCTGATAGTGATACTTACACTCACTTGCACAGTGGATGTAGGAAATTTTCGAAGCGCTTATATTGGTGTGTTTATCCTCTTCTCATCACCTCCTTCTACATATTTTTGTTGTTATTTGCTGCCATTGTTATGCATGTTTGAGCTCTACTACCTATTTATCTGGTGGTGATGTTTACAGCATCATCATTTTGGCGTCGTCTGTGGGAATGAGAGGATTCATCTCTTCCTCCTTTGCTGCTTGATCTCATCGAAAACTCTGGTGGTGAACTAGACCTCCTCCTTCTCGTGGAGTTATTTCACCATTGAAAGAGACCCTTAAAGGTATCAAGCTTTTATAGTGTTTTCATTTACAAGATCTCTATTGTTTTTCCACGGCACTAGAGTTACCACCTCCACTATCTGGTGTTGGAGGATCCAATTCCAGCCAAGCACCACCCTAGTCCAAGATGGCTGAGGTGGCAGCAGCCTTGAACTCCTTAGATGCAACTCAACAAGCGATGCAGGAGCAATTCTCCCAATTAAGATAGAACATAATAATGAGACCACCTGGGGTCTCACCGTAGATAATTACTCCGGTAACTTCTTAGCCACCTCATGAGGTCAGGGGACCACCCCAGGCACCATAAAAGGATCAACCTACTCCTCAGCGAAGAAAGGATGTTGGTGACCTTAGGCGTTTACATCTAGGGAGGCAAGGAAACCCTTGCCCCGAGGATAGGTACGATGACATTGAGGTAGAGGATGCTCTGGTAGACTGTTGGGATCCATATGAGGTCTCAAACAACTATGTACGTCCTATATAATAGAGTCGAGGTCGGTGTGAAAGACGAGATGGTGAGGCACGACAGAGAGGGTCACCTTTTGATCGCTTAAGTAGAGGTTCGGCATTTGAAAGGATTGGCCCAGTTAATGATCTGAGGAAGAGTCTATCCAGGTCAAGAAGCATAGTTGGCTCATGAAGGGAAGGTGGTGATCATAGGCCTCATCATGGATGACCCCCAAATGGCTGAGACTGTGGTCAGGGGGAGGTCAACACCTGACGTTGTATGGCAGCTAGGGAACCCTCAGTCCACCCTTTGGAGGTGAAGGGCGACAACCTCAGCCAGGCCGATGTTGCTAAACCATGGAACGATTCCATTCAAAGGCTTAAAGAGAAGATAGGGGACCTTATTAAAAGTTGAGACCCATTACAGATGGGGTACTCAGAGGGCTCACTATTTGTGGCAAGGATTGTTAACTTCCCAACCCCTGCCAAATTTAAACCTCTAGTGGTGTCTCCCAAGTATGATGGAAGTACAAACCCAGTCCATCATATGAAAATGTATTAATTTGCAGTCGATATTTATTTAATCTTTAATGAGATGAGGTACCGAGATTTCTCAAGCACACTAACTGGGGCTGCACATATCTGGCTCACTTCTCTTCCTAAAAATTCAATCAAGAGTTTAAAAGGTTTGGCCGAGAGGTTTATTCACAACTTTTATTTTGGGGTAAGACCTCAGAAGAAGACACCATATTTGCTTTATGTAAAATAAGGGAAGAATGGAAGCCTCAGAGACTATATCACGAGGTTCACCAAGGAAAAATTAGAGGTAAAAGATTATGAAGAGAGTATAGCCATGACAACCCTTATTGGAGGACTACATAAGGGAAAGCTACTCTGGAAGCTTGCTAAAGACCCTCCTAAGTCTATGGACAAGCTGTTAGCAATAGCTGAAAAGGTCATGAATGCAAAAGAAATAATGGCTGCGAAGTATGAGGGTGAGAATGGAAATATTAGTGGGAAATTTCAAAAGAAAAAAAATGGAAAGAAGAGGACGATAAGTTTCCACACTATACTCCTTTAACTGTGAGCTGCGAACACATCCTCAATGAAATAAAGAATGATAGATCATTGAGATGGTCGGAGAAGCTGAAGGTTCCTCCACATAAGAGAAACAAGAGTCTATGGTGCGAGTTACACCAAGATCACGGTCATCTAACTGACAAGTGTCTCGCCTTGAAAGACGAGATTGAAAAGATGTTAAAGTCTGGAAAACTTAGAAAGCATGTGGATAGTATAGCTTCTAAGGGGGGAAGAGATGACCCCCAAAAGAAAAGAAAATAATAAATGTCAGGAGGATGCCCCTGCCAGAAGAGATAATGACTCAGATGATGATGACGATGACCCTGACCTCCCACCAAAAGATGATAATATCCCAGTGAAGAGGGTCGGTATGATCTCTTTCGGTGTGAACACTATCTGTAGACGACTATCAGGGGTGGCTCAGAGGTTGCTGATCACAAGGCTCATGTGGCAGAGGCTAAAGCAATGACTAAAGTCGAGGTTGTGAACTTGGAATCTACAGAGGTTAAGCGCGATAAGAGAAAGAAGGTAGATATGGACACCCTCGTGGTTGGCTTCTCATGATTTGACTTCAAGGGTATTTTAGCTCCCCACAATGACCCTTTAGTCATCACCACAAAGGTACATGGATGCGAGGTTCAGAGGATCCTAGTAGATGGGGGAAACTCTGCAGACGTTATATTTTGGACATGTTTCAAGAGCTTAGGCCTCAGCAGATATAGGTTTGTTCCTTATCATCATCCCTTGATTGGATTCAGTGGCAAAAAGGTCCATCCATTAGGTATGTATGAAATGGATGTGAGAATGGGAGATGATTGGCCTAAGAGGTTGACCAAAAAAATCAATTTCTTTGTTATGCGTAAAAATGTCTTCTCAGCCTACAACCTCATCATGGGACGAGTATCCCTCAAGGAATTTGAGGTCGTGCCTTCAACGGTCCACCAAATGCTAAAATTATCGACTCCCTATAGATTAGGGGAAGTGCAAGGTGACCAAACGTCGACAAGATAATGCTACTTCAACTTTGCAGAAGAGAGAGAGGATCTTAAGAGGGCAACAACCACGTAAAATATCGATAAACTTGATCCTAGAGATGAAACAAAACTCAAAAAGGGGGAGGTTACGGAGGAGGTAGAATCCATCGTCCTCAATGAGGATGAGCCAAAAAAAACCATCCAAGTTTGCAAATCCCTAAGACCCGAGATCAATGAGGAACTAGTAAAGATATTAAGGAAGAGACAAAGTATTTTTTCCTGGCACCATGCAGACATGCCGGCTATGGATCTTGAGATTATGTGCCATAAACTCAATGTTGTAGAAGATGCCAAGCCTATCAAGTAGAGAAGAAGAGTATACTCAAGAGAAGAGTATGATGTCAACAGAGACGAGGTTAGAAATCTTGAAGAGGATAA
This sequence comes from Sambucus nigra, assembly GCA_949130495.1. NCBI lineage: Eukaryota > Viridiplantae > Streptophyta > Magnoliopsida > Dipsacales > Adoxaceae > Sambucus > Sambucus nigra. The sequence continues at coordinate 330,624,402 of OX422209.1, forward strand.
GCTCATCAAAGAGGTCATATACCCTGGGTGGTTATCTAACGCTGTCATTGTGCCTAGAGCTAATGGGAAATGGAGGATGTGTGTAGATTTCACTGATTTAAACAAATCTTTCCCAAAAGACAGTTTTCCCCTGCCTCGTATTGATCAGATGGTGGATGCCACAGTAGGACATGAGCTCATGATCTTCATGGATGCGTATTTCGGGTATAATCAGATCTTTATGAATTCGAAAGACTCAGATAAGATAACATTTATCACAGACAATGGGACATATTGCTACAAGGTCATGCCCTTCGGCCTGAAGAATGCTGGGGCAACCTACCAATGTCTTGTAAATAAGATGTTTGAATATCAGATAGGCAAACTAATGGAAGTTTATGTGGATGATATGCTGATGAAAAGTCTGAAGGCCGACACTCATGTGGTCGACCTTGAAAGAACTTTTGACACCATGGACAAATAAAGAATGAAGCTCAACCTCACCAAATGTGTCTTCGGTGTTGGAGCAGAAAAGTTTATGGGATTCATCATCAGCCAAAGGGGAATAGAGGCTTACCCTGAGAAGATCAAGGCTTTGCTGGAAATGAAGACACCCATAACTATCAAAGAAGTACAGAGGCTAACCGGAAGAGTTGATGCACTTAACATGTTCATCTCAAGAGCCACAGATAAGTGTCGTCCTTCTTTTAAAGTTCTTAGAAAGGCATTCGAATGGAATGAGGAATGTGACATTGCTTTTAAAGAGCTCAAGTCCTACCTCGGTTCTCCCCTACTACTATCCCGGCCAATTCAGGGTGAGAAGCTATATGTATACTTAGTTGTCTCAGAGTCATCCATCAGTGCTGCAATAGTAAGAGAAGAGGATGGAGTACAGAGATAAGTGTACCTCAATAGGAAGGAACTCCAAGGGTCTGAGCAGAAGTACCCTCGAATTGAAAAGTTAGCCTATGTTGTGATACATGCTTCTAGGAAAATGAATCCATACTTTTAAGCCCACTCTATGGTCGTCCTCACTGATTCCCCACTCAGACGGGTCCTCCATAAGCCTCAAAAGTCAGGAAGGTTGACTTGGGAAATCGAGTTGGAGGAATACGATATTATTTATCAAAATAGGGTTGCCATTAAGGGACAAGAACTCGCGGACTTTGTGGATGAGTTTACCTGGAATGAGGCCGAGGTTGAGATTACTCAAGAGACTGCACATGAGACAGAAGAGAGAAACGTCGACCGAACATCAGACGAGTCCGATATAGGTATAGCCAAGCAGAGAACAATTTACAATGAAGAATAAAGAAACCTCTTCGGGAAGGGTAACCTAGTCGAGGGTAACTTATCTTCGTGTGAAAGCATCTGCAACCTCTTCATTTATGGGTCGTCCTGTGAAAGCGAAAGTGGAGTAGGGATGATAGTGTCAGCACCGGATGCTACCGATATTGAATATGCACTGAGGTTCAACTTCAAAGCTTCCAACAATGATTCAAAGTATGAGGCATTAATAGCAAGTCTCTCTTTGGCAAAAGCCCTCAATTTCGGCCAGCTCCTAGTCCAGAGTGACTCAAGGTTAGTCGTGAACCAAATCCTGGGGGTGTATGAGGCCAAAGATGAAAGGATGGACATATACTTGAAGAGGGCGAGAACGATGATAGAGAGCTTCAAGGAAGTTAATATAAAGAGGATAACTTGGCTAGATAACAGCTGAGCTGATGCGCTCACAAGGTTGTCCTCGGCAATAAGGACAGACATAAGAAGAACAATGCTAGTTGAGATTATGCTCAAGCCGACCATAGAAGAGGGAGAGGTTGATATACCTTGCCTAAATCTGAGTATGGGAGCCTCATGGATGGATCCTCTTATCAGATACATCAGAGAGGGAGAGTTTCCAGAGTCAAAGTTAGAAAGGAGAAAACTGAGGTTCAGAGCTGCTAAATTCTCAATTCTAGGAGATGTCCTGTGTAAAAAGGGATTCATGCTCCCTCTCCTTAGATGTGTTCACCCTTCATAGGTTCCACACATCTTGAATGATGTGCAAGATGGCTCTTATTCCAGTCACATAGGAGGAAGATCGTTGGCTAAGAGGATAATCACTAAGGGGTACTATTGGCCGACCTTACTAAAGATGCAACCGCGTATGTGAAGAAGTGTGATAAGTGACAAAGGTTCCCCACAATCCCTCATCAACCTCACCAACCTCTGACTTCAATCATCTGCCCTTGGCCATTTGCAGTATGGGGCATTGATTTGGTAGGACCCCTGCCAAGAGCTATAAACAATTATTACTTCTTAATAGTGGCAATTGATTATTTCTCCAAATGGGTAGAAGCTGAGCCAATGATCACAATCACTGAGGAAAGGACCTTCCAGTTCATCTGGAATCATATGTAGGTTTGGTCTTCCAAACACCCTCATCTCAGACAATGGAATCCAATTCAAGAACATATCCTTAGAAAAATACTGTGAAAGAATGGGAATCAAGTTGTTCTTCTCTTCTCCTGGCGAACCCTAGGCAAACGGCCAGACTGAGGTCACAAATCAAACAATCCTTGATGGGATTAAAAAGAGGTTGGAAGAGGATAAAGGAAGATGGATAGAAGAGGTATATGTTGTGCATTGGGCCTACAGGACGATAGCGAGGACACCAACATAAGAAACTCCATTTATATTAGCCCATGGGTTAGAGGCTGTCATCCCAACAGAGGTAGCATTTCTCACTCAAAGAGTTCGGGCATATAACCCACAGAGGAATGGGGAAGAGAGAAGACTTGATCTTGATTTGATTGAGGAGAGAAGAGAGGATGCAGAAATAAGACAGGCACCCTATCAGCAGAGAACTGCGAGATTCTACAATCATAGGGTAAAGTCAAGGCCAATAGCTGTAGGCGACTCAGTCCTGAAGAAGACGTGGAAAAAAAAAATAAGCTGCATCCTAATTGGCATGGTCCTTATAGGGTAATTGATGAGATTGTACCTAGTACCTACAAGCTAGAAAATCTGGAAGGAGAACCTTTCTCCAACCCTTGAAATGTCGTTCACTTAAAGAAATATTACTTATGATGTTGTAATTATTCTTCTCTTTGTAATACATGTATCAACTTAAATAGATGATGTCAATGAAAAAGTAGCAACATTATGTCAATGCTCTTGCTCTGATGTGTGTTTATTTAATATTATTAAGTTGGTGAAAATATGAGGTGAAACATCATAATTTGGTGACCTCAGACCTTAAACATCATTATTTGGTGAAAATTGGAGGTTAAACATCATATTTTGGTGACCTCAAACCATAAAACATCATTTAGTTGATGAAAATATGAGGTGAAACATCATAATTTGGTGACCTCAGACCTTAAAACATCATTTAGTTGATGAAAATATGAGGTGAAACATCATAATTTGGTGACCTCGGACCTTAAACATCATAATTTGGTGAACAATGGAGGTTAAATATCATTTAGTTGATGAAAATATGAGGTGAAACATCATAATTTGGTGACCTCGGACCTTAAAACATTATTTAGCTAGTGAAAACATGAGGTTGTACATCATAATTTGGTGACCTCAGACCTTAAACATCATTAGTTTGGTAAAAATATGAGGTGAAACATTATAATTTGGTGACCTTAGACCTTTAACATCATTACTTTGGTGAAAATATGAGGGTAAAACACCATAATTTGGTGACCTCAGACATTAAACACCATTAAGTTGGTGAAAATATGAGGTGAAACATCATAATTTGGTGACCCCATACCTTAAACATCATTATTTGGTGAAAATTGGAGGTTAAACATCATAATTTGGTGACCTTAGACCTTAAAACATCATTTAGTTGATGAAAATATGAGGTGAAACATCATAATTTGGTGACCCGAGACCTTAAAACATCATTTAGTTGATGAAAACACGAGGTGATACATCATAATTTGGTGACCTCAGACCTTAAAACATAATTTAGTTGGTGAAAACATGAGGTGATACATCATAATTTGGTGACCTCAGACTTTAAGCGTCATTAGTTTGCTGAAAATATGAGGGTAAAACACCATAATTTGGTGACCTCGGACCTTTAACATTATTTAGTTGATAAAAATATGAGGTGAAACATCATAATTCGGTGACCTCGGACCTTATGGTGACCTCAGACTTTAAAATATCATTTAGTTGGTGAAAACATGAGGTGATACTTCATAATTTGGTGACCTCAAACCTTAAGTATCATTAGTTTGGTGAAAATATGAGGGTAAAACACCATAATTTGGTGACCTCAGACCTTGAACATCATTTAGTTGATAAAAATATGAGGTGAAACATCATAATTTGGTGATCTCAGACCTTAAAAATAATTTAGTTGATGAAAATTTGAGGTGAAACATCATAATGTGGTAACCTCAGACCTTTAACATCATTAATTTGGTGAAAATATGAGGGTAAAACACCATAATTTGGTGAATTATGAGGTGAAAAATCATAACTTGGTGACCTCAAACCTTAAAATATCATTTAGTTGGTGAAAATATGAGGGTAAAATACCATAATTTGGTGACCTCAGACCTTAAACATCATTAGTTTGGTGGAAATATGAGGTGAAACATCATTAACTTGGTGACCTCGGACCTTTTACCATCATTAATTTGGAGAAATATAAGGTGAAACATCATCAACTTAGTGACCTCAGACCTTAAAACATCATTTGGTTGGTGAAAATATGAGGTGAAACAACATAATTTGGTGACCTCAGACCTTAAACATCATTAGTTTGGTGAAAATATGAGGTAAAACACCATAATTTGGTGACCTCAGACCTTACAACATCATTGAGTTGGTGAAAATATGAGGTGTTACACCATTAGTGCGGTAACCTTAGATCTTTTAACATCATTTAGTTGGTGAATATGGGGTGAAACACATTAACTTGGTGAACTCAGACCCTTAACATCACTAATTTGGTGAATTGTATATATGTTGCTACTTGCTTTGACTCCCATTATTAAAATTTGGTGATATGAAGGACGAATGAAACATCATAGACATGAAATAGCAAAGCAACAAGTAAATGAAATTGAATTTCATTCATTCAACCCAAAAAATATTACATCATTCTGAGAGAAGAGATTACAGTTCATCAAATACAAGGGGTTATAAAAAAGCTTACCAAAAATTCAGGCATGCAGAGGAGATACTCAAGCACTCAGGCTTCCGTCGACCTACCAGCGGCAGGGTTATTTTACTCTTGGACTTGGTTGGTAACTTTAGCCTTTTCACCTTGATGTCCACCATCCTCAGTCTTAGTCACCTCAAACTATCCCGTATCTGCTGGGCCACCCTCTTTAACCTCCTGTAGGGCCTTAACAAGCTGGGAATTTACAAAGTCGAGGACAATAAAGTCCTCAGCCGATAAACTACTAGAACTTTCTTTCTTTATGGCATCCCATATGCTGGTTGCCTTAATGCCCCTCTCTAGGTATTCAAGACTTAAGCTAACAAATTCATCAGAGGTTTGATACTCCCTTATGATTGTCTCTGAAGTATCCTCCAAGGCAGCCTTAACGGAAGCATCAACTTTAAATTAGAGGCTATCATCCTTTGCCTTCAGAGCATTGGCATGATTAATTTTTATTTGGGAGATCTCATTACACTTCTCCTTTAGACTATTGTCTAAATCTTCAATCTTTTTGTTCATACTCTCCTCAAGCTTTTCAGCGTCCCTTCCCTTCTGGATCGGAGGGAGCCTCATCAGAGTATAGTTAGCCAGGCGATGAAGAGAGAGAGCACTCTGAAAAAGAAGAATCAGACACATTAGCAACAATGAAATGCTAAGAGCAGATCAAACTCTTGAGAAAATTGCAAATAAGTACCTGAACTGCCCTATGAACAGCAAACTCTGCCAGCAGAGGGACATCCATTGAGTGAAGAATGTTCTAATCATCCTCGATTATTGCATGGTCAAGGGCATCAGAAGCTCGAGCACTATTGCCTATGAGGCTATCACTAATTTTTAGCTGAGAAAGCTGAGCGGATAAGGCGTCGTGTGAGGATATTGGTATACCACGCTCAGTATTTTGAGCTTTGTTAGGCCTTGTATGGGAAGGGTCTGTAGGTGCCCTGATACGACGCAAATATTGCGTATTTCACCCGTTAACCTACGCATTATTATCCCCCTCGGGTATCTTAATCCCTATATTTATGCTCGTTAACCAGACAACCTCGGATTTCTATGTTAACATGTTTTGCAGGGGTTAATTGAGCTTTTGTAGGTATTTTGATGCTTAGCATGAAGTTCGGATGCATTCCGGTGAAGTTAGGTACACAATCGCACACGCAAGAGCATTTTAGTCTTTTCAAAGCTTGGGTACCTGGCCCGACATCTCACGGAAGTTGTAGCCCTCCTCGCTAGCTTCGCGTGGCCATGAACGGTGCGCGATTCCGATTCATAACGAAGAAGTTATGACGATTTCAGCGGAGGAAAAACAAGGAAGCAAAAGAGGAGAAGGAGAAGAAGAAAAGAGGAATGCAGTGCTGCTGCTGCATTCTACCCTGTTTGATCGATCGATCGACACTTCTGGTCAATCGATCGACCATTCTAATTTGCTGAATTTTTTCCTAGGTCGATCGATCGACCAAAGGGGTCGATCGATCGATGCTCTGTTTTCTGCAGATATTTTCCTTTCTTTTCTTTCTTCTTTATTTTTATTCCAACTTACTATATAAACCAATTTTGTTGTAATAAGACCAGAGATCAGTACATACACGTTTTTAGGTTAGAATAGTTAGGCTTTTGATGGTTTTGGATGGTTCTTCTTCATTTCTCTTTGGATTGACAATCTAATTGGTTTGTCTGTTAACTTTTCATTACCCTCTCCTTTAATATAGCTTGTTTTCCATTATTTCCTTGCTTTCTAGATAATTTTCATTCTTTGTTAATTAGTTTACATGCTTTAACTATTGCTTTTATAGTTTAATTTATTTTAATTCATTATGCACCCTTAGATAAATAGGGTCGGGATTGCGTTTCCGTCATTTACGGGTTTGGACCTCGAAAATTAGGTTTTGTGTAAAATTGCATTTAATTGAAACCTCGCGTATTAAAGTCGGATTATTATGCGTTTAACTTTCTTTGTCATGCAACGTTAGTGTTTATAGCGATTATCCGAATTTAATCCGCGTGTGACCATTTTTGATTAAATGTTTAATCTCGCAACGTTGGCTTAAATTCCTTATTGCGTGATGTTTATGCTTAATTGAAAATGATCGATTAAATGTTTTCGAATCAAAATTCTAATTAGTAGTTGTTTAGCCCGTGAATGCATGTATGCGATCCCGGTCCTCTCTTTACTTTTGCGTAGCGTAACTTATTCTCTTTTTGTTTATTCACGATAACCAACCATCACCTTTTCTTATTTCTTTTACACCATTTTTATTCTTGAAGTAATTAAACAATTAAAATCTAAAATTCAATCACTCCCTGTGAATTTCTTACGATACCCGACTTACCGCTGTGCTTGCTTGTCAAGTGTAGTAGTAGCTTAGGTTTCTTTTGTATCGCGGCGACGAAACACACAACGATTGTGTCCTCACACGAACACACTTTTCCGCCCGGTCACAAAATGGTGTCGTTGCCGGGGAGTGTGTTTTAGATAGTAATTGTTTTATTATTTCACAGTATTTTTCCTTTTGTATTTGTATTCTTTGTTTTAACCTTTTTTGCAGGATAGCATACTTGAGCGCTAAGAAACTTTGATTCGCGGTTGCTCACTTTCTTGCTCGGATTCTCCATCTGCAAACAACGAGGTAATCATGTCCTACTATTATAGTTATTACGGTTATTCTAATAATTCATACTTTGGGGATAGTTTTCAAGTTTTCCATTTTCAAGATTTTCTTGAAAATGAAAGACTTGAAAACATTTATCGGAATGAAAATCGTTATTGGGAGCTTGAGTTGGATTCAATATTCGAATCCAATGACGATTCTTATTTCATTACTTTCGAAGACGAGTTTCAACCAAATGAGGAGTCCGAGGCTCTTGAGCCGAGGAAGCCTACTTTGGAAGAAACTTTTCTTCTTTACTCCCAAGGTTTGGAAAGCCTAAATGATGCTGGAATGAGACTTGGTGCACTTTGCGATGAGATGAATTCTTATGCACAAAACAATGAGGAGGTGGAAACTAGTGTTTCACCTAAATTTTTCGAAGAATTTCTCATCGAGTGTGCATCTTTCTCTCCCGAAATTCAATCTCCTTCCGACGATGAGTCGATTGAGATTGAATTTATTTCATCACCATATTCGTTTTCCGTGATCGAACCATTAGAATTACCGGTTGATTCCTATGAGTCGGTAAAAATTAAAACTTCTACACTTTTTGCCGATGAGGACTCTTTACCGGACTTGTCTTCGATGGATGTTATCCCCGTGTGTGCACCATCTCCCATTCCATTTGAAAAACCTTTGGGAGATGAATTGATTTTTCTTGGACCTCTAGTGTACCTTTCCCCCTTGTTATCCAAATCCCCCATCGTCCGCCCAAAATTTCAAATTGGCGATGGTTCACTTTTTTCACCACCCACATGCCTTCCGTTGTTCAAACGGAATTCATATCTTCCAGGAGGCATGTTCTCTTTGGAGGGTCCACCATTGATCTTTCAAAGTCAAATCCCTTTTTGGGTAGTGTATAGTTAGTGTGAAGCCTAAATAGTAGGTTGTAAATAGTTAGCTTTTTAATTTTCTTTCTTTCCTATTTTTCTTTCCTTTTAATTTAGTCTAGTGTAATTAGTTAACTTTTTGTTATTTGTTTTTGCTATGCTCGGTACTAACTTGTTTTTTAGATTCCTTTGGACTCATGCTTATGGAGATCGCTCCAATTTTGGGTAATATCGTTCTTTTCCTCTCTTTGTGTTGTGTTCTTAATGCGCATTGAGGACAATGCAACATTTAAGTTAGGGGGTGTAGGATATTCTACCCATTTCTTTGTTTTGTCCATTGATTTGCTTACTTTTAGTTACTAAGTATGCCTTTTTGTGAAAAATTTAAAAAAATTTCAAAAATATTTTCTTTCTTTTTTCTCCTTTGTTGGGCATTTTGCCTTGTTTCCGATGATAAATTTCAATAATTGCCCGATCCAATAGACAACTCAATGATGCATGTTCTCGATTTTAGAAGTTATTAGACTTTAGTCCTCAAATCATTGATATTGTGAATAACTTCATGAATTAAACTTTATCCCTTGAGCATATGCACTTTCCTTGTTCTATTAATTTGGTTTAAGATTTTTATAACTCGGTAATCTTTTGTTGCATTGTATATACTTACACCGAGTAAGCTTTGTACCTTTCGTCGTTTGTGAGTGTTATACACTATTCTTTTCTCATTGAAAACGTTGAATTCGTTGGTAATATCTCTATTCTTTCATTTGACTGTTCATTAATTGAGTTCATACTTGAAATGTGTTACTTGATCATGATTTTCATATATTGTTGTGACTCGATAATTGCGTAAACTTTTTGAAATGATCATAGGCCCTCTTTGTTATATCACCCATATTGACCTTGACCTCACCCTTATATGCTTTCCCTAGTCAACCCCTTTGTTCCTAAATACTAGCCTTTCGTTTCATTACCCAAAATCCCATAACCAACTCCAAATTGGAGTTTTAAGCCATACATACACCTTACATACCTTTGTTCGGAATGTTTCTTGTGATTGAATGTTGTTGTTGTTTTGCGGTTGCAATTTTAGGCATATGAGAGTTTGAAAAGTAAAGAAAAGAAAGTAGTAAAAAAAGTGAAGAAAAAGATAAAGAAAAAAGCAAAAAGAAAACAAAAGAGAAAATGAGAAAAAGAAGAAAAGAAAAGAAAAGAAAGAGAAAGTTGTAAATTTTGTGTATAGTGTTCAATAAGCTTTGATTACTCTCCCCAATGATATATCTAATGCTTGTTTTGGAACTTGTTTTCCAATTTTTGATATTGCCCGCATTTTTCCATTATCCCAAGTTTTCATCCCGAACACTTTGAATCCGTACATACATTCCTTCATTTCGTACCCTAGCCTATCCTACATTACAGCCCTATTACAAGTCCTATGTGATCTTAGGTTGATGTAATTCAAAAGTTTCAATAGTTTTGATAATCTGTGAAAATGCATTTTGCCTCTTTTAGTGTGCGGTATCCTTTCATTGAGATTACAATTTTTCATTTTTTATATAGCGTTCTTCTTTTGTGACATGTGTGCAGCCTAGTTTCCATTTACATTTGCTCTTTAGCCCGCATGTCCCGTGTGTTACCTCCCTGTTTCGAGTGAATTCATTTGATGAGCGTAATGCCCGTGAGGATTGAATGTATGCTTGCCTTTATGTTTATCCGGTTTATTTAAGTTTTTACCAAATCATATTGTGCATTTGCTCTCCCCCCCCCCCCCCCCTCCCACTTTTAAAGTTTCAATTCTATGAGGTGCATTCAACCTGTTAATAACAATGGACTTTAGCTTGAATTCGTTCAATATGCTAATAACATGTTTGAAATCTTTTTTGTTGTTGTTGAGTTTGTCGCATGTTGGGCTGGGCATATTTTGAGGAAACCATATAATGTTTATGGGTTTCATCCCTGAAAACCCTCACGAGACGACACTCGTCCACTAGGGTAACCTAGGGGTTTAACGGCTTATTGCATACGCTAAATGCAATTGAATCGCCCACGAAAGTGGCCTTATGCTTTTATATCATACTTTTGTACTTCTCCTGCTTTTTGTTTTCTTGTAGTTCTTGTTGTTTCCTATTTCATTGCTAGGGACTAGCAATGTCTAAGTTAGGGGGTGTGATACGACGCAAATATTGCGTATTTCACCCGTTAACCTACGCGTTATTAGCCCCCTCGGGTATCTTAATCCCTATATTTATGCTCGTTAACTAGAAAACCTCGGATTTCTATGTTAAAGTGTTTTGCAGGGGTTAATTGAGCTTTTGTAGGTATTTGGATGCTTAGTATGAAGTTCGGATGCATTTCGGTGAAGTTCCGTACACAATCGCACGCGCAAGGGAATTTTAGTCTTTTCACAGCTTGGGTACCTGGCCCGACATCTCACGAAAGTTGTAGCCCTCCTCGCTAGCTTTGCGTGGCCGTGAACGGTGCGCGATTCTGATTCATAACAAAGAAGTTACGGGGATTTCAGCGGAGGAAAAACAAGGAAGCAAAAGAGGAGAAGGAGAAGAAGAAAAGAGGAATGCAGTGCTGCTGCTGCATTCTGCCCTGTTTGATCGATCGACCATTCTAATTTTGTCGAATTTTTGCATAGGTCGATCGATCGATGCTCTGTTTTCTGCAGATATTTTCCTTTCTTTTCTTTCTTCTTTATTTTTATTCCAACTTACTATATAAGCCAATTTTGTTGTAATAAGACCAGAGATCAGTACATACACGTTTTTAGGTTAGAATAGTTAGGGTTTTGAGGGTTTTGGATGGTTCTTCTTCATTTCTCTTTGGATTGACAATCTAATTGGTTTGTATGTTGACTTTTCATTACCCTCTCCTTTAATATAGCTTGTTTTCCATTATTTCCTTGCTTTCTAGATAATTTTCATGCTTTGTTAATTAGTTTACATGCTTTAATTATTGCTTTTATAGTTTAATTTAGTTTAATTCATTATGCACCCTTTGATAAATAGGGTCGGGATTGCGTTTTCGCCATTTACGGGTTTGGACCTCGAAAATTAGGTTTTGTGTAAAATTGCATTTAATTGAAACCTCGCGTATTAAAGTCAGATTATTATGCGTTTAACTTTCTTTGTCATGCAACGTTAGTGTTTATAGCGATTATTCGAATTTAATCCACGTGTGACCATTTTTGATTAAATGTTTAATCTCGCAACGTTGGCTTAAATTCCTTATTGCGTGATGTTTATGCTTAATTGAAAATGATCGATTAAATGTTATCGAATCAAAATTCTAATTAGTAGTTTTTTAGCCCATGAATGCGTGTATGCGATCCCGATCCTCTCTTTACTTTTGCGTAGCATAACTTATTCTCTTTTTGTTTATTCACGATAACCAACCATCACCTTTTCTTATTTCTTTTACACCATTTTTATTCTTGAAGTAATTAAACAATTAAAATCTAAAATTCAATCACTCCCTGTGAATTTCTTATGATACCCGACTTACCTCTGTGCTTGCTTGTCAAGTGTAGTAGTAGCTTAGGTTTCTTTTGTATCGCGGCGGCGAAACACACAACGATTGTGTCCTCACACAAACACACTTTTTTTCGCCCGATCATGCCCTCCTCTTCTTTGATGCCTCAGCAGGAGATTTTCCCCTTTTTGTGTGGGCAGGGAGTGGCACAGTCTTGCCACCACGCTTCTCTAGTAGTTTCGTGATGCTTAGAGAAGACATATTCCAGATGTCTCTAGAATCTCCTTCTGGCTTCTCTGCAAAAAGAAAACATCGGAGGGAGAAGATTAGACACATGAAATTCATAAGACTAGACTTGTTATAAAATTGATTTTTCTAGAATACTTACGAAGCTCGGCCAAAGGGCCACTTCCAAGACCCGTCTGAGATAAATAGTAAGGGTTCATCAGATGCTCCTACTTGACAAATTTACCATCTTCTCCCTGACTACGAAGATCTTCAATAATCTTACGATTGTCTATGCTCAATCCAGGGTCAGTTTTGGTCGAGAAAGAGACCTTATCCCACCTCAGGGGTGTCTTTGGAGAAGATGTTCCACAAGCCTCATTAGGACCAAACTCCCGATCCCTTGAAGTAAAAAAGAACTAAGGCTTCCAATTGTGGTTAGAAGTCTGAGTCACAAGGAACATCTTCTTCTCAGACTTCCTCTCTATAAAGTGATAGTATCCAGGGTGATTTTTAGTAGATGAGGGTATATAACAAGCTAAGAATACCCTAACTGGAAGGTTGGTATGATGAACCACCCTCCAGAGTATGATCGCCCCAACCAAGACCCTCCAGGAATTGGGGGAAAGATGAGAAGGAGCGAGGTTGATAAAAGAAAGAACAACTCAGATAGTGGGGTGAATTGGGAGACGGAAGCCAAGTTTGAACATCTTCTCGTAGATGCAGAGCTCTCCCTATCGACCATCGAAGGGCCTCTCATCGTTCAGAGGTTTCCTTAAGGTAACAGAGGAAGAAAAGGCATACAGATGCCTGACGACGAGGAGGTCAGTTTCAGTGACAGATGTCTCAGGACCATCTACCTTAGAAGTGTAGAGATAACTCCCTTTATCATCATTATTATCACCGACAGTCTGAGTCTGAGGCTCAGACGGGGCACCATTAGTAAACCTCTTAGCAAACTCAGCACCGGTACCAGTCGACAGAGGAATGGAGTCAATAAGAGGGGGAACTGCCACTTTAAGATTTCAATAGACGAAGACCTACGAGAGGTGCTAGCCTCTTGATGGGAGGAGTAATGGTTAGAAACCTTTTCCCCCCAGATACAACACTTCCTTTGGGTGATAAATCCATAGCCTCTTGGAAAGAGTCTACAGACTTAGCAGCCTCATAGGTGGACATAGGGTTTGAGGAAGATGACTCATACATTCGTACAGGAAGCTTAGGAACCTCTGTTGGCTCACCAGGCTCGGCTGGCTCAGGGTATATAATCTTCAAAGGTGGAGGAAAAATTGGTCTGAGGGGAAAGGCCTCAGCCCTATGAGCTTCCTCTTGAGCTAGCTCAATGTTCCTAATCTTTTCGAAGGTCTTCTCACGTAGAGACGAAAACTCTTCAATGAGTTTGTACAAAGGTCTGAGCACTCAGAGGACGAGACTACACTTTGAGAGTTCAAACTAAAAAAGGACAAATAGGCTAACAACTAGTGCTACTTGAAATAAAGATCAAATAAGGAATCCAAAAGGTTTTCACCAAGAAATTCAAGAACATTCAAGAACTGGGTCACCGGAGAAGACAACCAGGGGGTCGTCAGGAAGCCTAAAAGTTTGTGTTATTGACAGAAACAACCCCAAGATGACCTAATATGGACAAGAAGTCATAGTAGCGCTACAAACCTAATCCTATAGCTACCCAACAATGGGAGAAAGCTTCGTCGAAAAAGAAAAACCTCGCTGAAAAATTAAAACTGTAAAGCAATGACCAGAAATGGAAAAGGAAGGGTCTAAGAGTAGTACCTGACTGAGTGCAATGGAGGAAGAAAGATATTAAGAAGCGAGGAACCTTGAATTGCATCAAACAATGGAGATTTAAAGAAAAATCCTAGAAACCAAAACTTGGGCACGAAAATGAGAGAAGAATGGGAGGGAAGAAAGAGAAAATGCTTTTAAACCTTCTCTGTGATGGGGCATGATTTCCAATACCCCTATCATCACCCTTGAAAACCTAAAAGATGTTGTCAGAATTATCATACCTTGGGGAGTACGTTAATCACTTTAGTGAATGACATGTGTCAAGGAATCACTTCACGCCCCGAGACATAAAAAGAGACTCAGCCTCGGCCTAACCTACATACCCCTCAATTATTACTCATATAGAAGACTAAGGGATCGGGGGTATTGATATACCCAAAGTGTACCCTCATACTCAGGAACACTAACCTCATCCTGGCTCACAGCCGAGTTGACAGGAAGCTTAAAACATCCATCAGGAAGGTCGTCTCCTGGAAGGTCGGCCCCTCATTGACCAACCTCGGTTGGGCAGCAACCGAGGTCGACAACATCTTATGGGGTCAAGTTATTTCCAACATCGTACTCTACCTCAACCGACGTTATAGCCTAACCTCGGACAGTCTCCCAGGCCGAGGTCATACCGATGATTGATAGGACAAAGCAATAATATCAGACTTCCCCAACCTCGTACTCGGCTAGGCCGAGGTTATTGCAAATGATGTCACAAGTCCGAGCACACACAAACACATGAAAGACTTGGAACACGTGGACAAGGCAGTTATAAGTAAATCATTCCCCTCACGTGAGGGAATATTTAGTCATCATTATCTACATAAGATCATCCAGGTGTCAATAAGACACTTGTTCGATTCTCATATACATGCTCATTACATGCTTAGTGGTACACTACACCCCCCAAGCACTATACATACTTGTCTTCTCCTACATTGTAAGGGATCGATAATTACAAACCCTAACTAAACTCTGGTGCATTTACAGTAAAGAGAGAAAGTGGAGTGATTTATTGCTAAGGCCATTAGAGCCATCTTTTGATAGTGATACTTACACTCACTTGCACAGTGGACGTAGGCAATTGCCGAACCACTTATATTGGTGTGTTTCTCCTCTTCTCCTCACCACCTTCTACATATCTGTGTTGTTATTTGTTGCCATTGTTATGCTTGTTTGATCTCTACTACCTATTTATCTGGTGGTGTTGTTTACAACATCATCATATGTCATACCTATTACTCATTTTATTCGTTAAAAACATAACACCAATAGGGTTAAAAGGTAAGTTAATCCGTTCTAATAATTAAAGTGTGGGAATTAATTCTGGAAAATGAAAGTTCTGGTGGTGAAGTGAAAATTTCAATAAAGTTCAGGAGTTAGTACATTTAACTTATAATTTTCCATTATCTGGTTTATGTGAGAGGACATAAACACACACACACACACACACACACATACACAAACAGAGGAGAGAGATAGAGAGATAGAGATAGAGATAGAGAGAGAGAGAGAGAGAGAGAGAGAGAGAGAGAGAGGGAGGGAGAGATTTATTATGTTGGTTGTAAATTTGGTGGTGTGGTGGTAACGATGGTGATGGTATATCGTGGAGATGGTGATGTGAGTATGCTATGCAATATCAACTATCAATTTAATTCTCAAATTTCCAAGCTTTAAACTTATTTAATTGGAGTCAATTTTTTATCCAAAATAATTAAACCCTAATACATGCGTCTAGGTGAATAAATTAATCATGCAATCAAAAAATAATCACAAATTAATTAATCATGCAATCAAAAAACAATCACAAATTACTGGACACACTAATTTTAGGAAAAATCCTCCGAAAGGGGAAAACCTTTATTTCTATATATGTTTGCAAATCGCAACGAAAAACACACTTACTGAAATCTGCAATGAATCTACTTCAGTAAACTCACATATACCGCAACCTTAATTAGCAATGGACTCCCACAAGAACCCACAAGAACTGCAATTGTCAGGAAACAACCCCCTCAAGCACTACTAATTCAAAAGTAGAGATGGAACTCCACAAGAACAAACTTCAACAAGAAGTGATTTGGTTCCACAAAATATTCACATAATAATTGGGATGACTTGGTGAATTAAAACTAGGATTTTCACCTAAACGTCTTAATGAAAAAGGTCTTCATCAAAACTCTTGAGGCGGCGCATGTCACTAGAAGTTGTTCGAATGACATGTCAATGTCGTTTAAACGACATCTCGTGTCATTACTAACGACCTTACAAACGACCTTTAAAAAACCAAAAAAGTATGGGTTCATTTGAAGAAAACTTCGAACCACCCGTCAAACGATATTGCATGTCATTAAAAGTTGTCATTTGAACGACTTCTCAATGTCGTATTAACGAAATTGCTTTGTTGTTTAACAATATAAGAGAAAAAAAATGTCTTTTTAAAATGCTTGCTTACAGGTTTTGAAAACTTATTTTGACTTAGAAAAAATGTCTCATTTTTTTTAAAATAGTTTCGAAAAGTATCCCAATACTAATGTAAAGCAATTACGAAATTTAAATACATTCTATATGAAATTGTACCTCATGTCGCACAAATGTTGAAGATACTTGAAATTCGGATCCGTCTTCATGAATGTATGAACTTTAGCTTCCCACAACAATTGTAGTGGTCTACGACATGTTCTATGTAAATTATAGACAATGGAAATTATGTCCTTACAAATCTCCCACTATTTTTTTGCGAGTACAAAATAAAAATAACTTAATTATCAAAACAAAAATCCTATAAAAATATAATACCCTCCCATGCAACCCAAAAGCGAAAAGAAACTAAAAATGCAAGTCTTCAATTTCTTTGAAAATCTTCAACTTTGAAATTTCTTCAAATCACCTCTCTTTGCTTTCCTTGTGCTTCGTTTGTGTGCTTTCCGAATGATCATCAAAGTCCTACACAGAATAAACAAAGCAATACCTTCGTGAATGTATTGAGTTTAAAATGAGATAGCATAAATTAAATCAAATCAAATATCCCCTATAATTCAAACTCGAACTCCATCATCATTCATAATTCATTCTCCCCCTTTTTATTTGTCCAAAATTGATAAGGAAAAGAATTAAAAAACAATTGTAATACCCCGTAATTTTAAATGACTTTTAAAATGGGTTATATTTTAAATTAATGGATTAATTAGATTTTATTATTAATTAATTCATTCGGGTTTTATCCAGACGATGGATATTAAAATGGTTGATTCTGAATATTAATTAAATATATTTAGGTAATATATGAATGTGATGTCATTGATATGACTGTGTGATATATATTCGGTAATTTATATTTTTAGTCAGACGCGGTATGGGACGTGTCGGGACTAGTTTATTAAATTAAAAAGGAATTTTTTTTTATCGATCTAATAGTCATTTCGACTGCGTCGTTGCGTCCGGAAGGTTCGAAATAGTCAGAAAAGTCTATTTGGATGTTAATTTTGAGTCTCGGGTCATTTGGAAATGAATAGACAACCCGAAAGGGCATTTTGGTCATATTTCTAGGGGGATGAATAGTGATTTCGGGTTTGTCCTATTATAAGTATTGGTAGATTAAGTGTATGTGGGTTATTCATCTCCTCTTCACAAATTAGAGAAGCCATTTTCCTAGAGAGAGAGTGAAAGGGTACTTGGGAAGGGAAAAGCCTACTTGGGAAGGAGAAGAATAATAACCAAGGTTCACCACCACCAACCACCACTGGAGTTTGACCGGATAAGGGACAACCAACTGAGATATACTACACCAAAGGATGAGACCTTCAGTAAAGGCAAGTGTTTGATAATGGAAATTTAAGTTTGTATATTGTCCATGTTAGAATAGTATGAAAAGAGAAGATTATTTATGTTTGGAAGAAATAATGGAGTATTAAATGGATTTCTGGAAACTGAAATGATATAGGAATTAAACTCATGTTTTAGGTTGATAATAATCCATGAAATAGTCATGAATCTGTTGAAGAAACTATGAAAATCATTGATGTGTTCTTGAAGAATAATATGTTGATAAATTTTCTGAAAATAAGGAGATAAACATGATTTTTAATCCAATCCCTTGATGATTCTAGGATGTTTAGAGTATTGGAAATCGTTCATATATGTTGATATATCATGTAGTAAAGATTATAAGTCATTTGGTATGTTTAGATGAAGGTATAAATGATCATAAGTTGCTAAACCCGTAGTTGCTGAAATGCTGAAAAACCAGGCTGTGACCTGAGGGATCGATCGATCGACCCCTGCCTTCGATCGATCGACCACCCCAGAATATGTAAAGTTACTTCTTTTTAAATGTTGATTCTTATCCCAAACCTTTTGTGGATCTTTGGTGATTATTATTTGGATATTATGGGACTTTGAAAATATCAGTAAACCCTTGATAAGATTTGAATTAATTTGATTTGGATTCAAGTGATTTAAATGATGAAAATTATATTGAATGGAATTTCGGTTGCTAGATTCATTTGTTAAATTCCAAATGGGGATGTATGAGGATTTAAGATAGGACCAGTAGGGGTGATTTAATATAACACCTGGGTATCCTTAAGTGTACAAGAGGGTTTAATCCTAAGTGAAAGAAGATGTGTTTATAAGAGATTTGAAACTATTGGTTTTAACCTTAATTAAAAGGAGAACTAAACTCGTAGTATTTCGGGAGAAATAATGTTATGGACCAGTAGGATATTAGTGACTTGTTACTGAATATAATATGAGGGAAATCCTATTTGAATCTTGTGAGATGGGAGTTTAGAACACATTTGGTTGAAAGAGGGTATGAGGTTATCCCGATCGCATAGTTGAAGTTGTCGGACCTCCTCGATCGACAAAGTTAAGTAGTAGTGTAATGGAGGGGTTCCTTGTTTGGATTTCTCTTTGCGAGATGCTCCGTGCATGAACCGTAACGACGTCGGGAGTGGAGACATGTTATAGGATGCGAGGATAACTAAATTATGAAGTAAAGATATGATATTTTAATACGTGGAATTTAAAAGAGATATAATGCTACGTATGAGAAATATCCTAGGGTAGTGATAATTACCTTATTGATATTATATTATAGGTATGATAATACCTATTTGATTTATTGATGATTTATGTGTATGACATACCTAACTTACTTGCTATCGGTGGGAGGTTTGCGCGTGAGGGCAGTCATATCCTGATGAATCCATGGGATCTTTGATTTGTCGCTCGAGAACATAGGTCTATGAAAGACTTATCGGGGAGTTGATAAGTCCGCTGACTGTGGGTACGTAGGTATGTGCGTGACCCATGGATACGAGAACTATGTTCGCCTCCAATTTGTTTGTTGTTGTTTGTGGTTCGTGCAATCTTACCGAACCTTTAGTCCCCTATTCCGCGACCTGCGATGATAGGACATGATAGCTGAGTAATGCATTGCACCGCAGCTGTGACTCGGGGTGCCGTATTATATATGAATATATATATAATGGATTAAATGATTAAATGGATATATTGTGGTTAACTCTATCTACGGTGATAATTGTAGATAACGGTGAATAGAGAAAGATAATGGAATTAAGTTAATAAATGTTTATGCTTATAGAATTGAAAAGCTTAACTCATGTTAATGAGAAACGATTCATATTAATGAGTAATGATTCAAGTTAATGAGAAACTAATCATATAAAGGAGAAATGTAAATGAATAATAATGTGACGTATGGTATGGGACATACAGGGATTATGATATGGGAATGAAATTATAATATGGAGACTAGAAAAGAGGCACCATTAACTAGGAGGTTAATAGGAAACGTTAAGTGTGCACTCTAGTTGAGAGGTGAGAATAGCAAGTGAGAGTTGGATCTAACATGTACATAATAAATGCTTTATTGCACTTGTTAAATACTTGTTGTTTTAAAAATCATCTACACATTCGGGCTCTGACCCGTTTCCTTGCATATTTTCTTTTCTATTGTATCTCTATATCAGGTGTCCAGCAACAGGGACGCCAACCATAGTTGATTGGGATGAGCTATGGAGCTATGGAGTTTTGCTTAGACGCCTATCATCTTTTTGATTCACAGTATTCTTAGTTAGGGCATGTCGCCCAAAGGATTTCAGTTATCATTTTCTGTCGGAGTCAAATACTATTGTATTCGGGACTTTTTAATACATTTAACATTGTTGGGATTATTGTAAAGGATTTATATTATTTGGGAATGTTTATTCCAGTTGCATTTAAATTCTTTTGAGTTATTTTTTGTGTTATCTGTGTTGTAGAATAAAATATGTAGTGTTATTCTTAAAATGGAAATGGATTTTGTTAAATTAAAATTTGGAAAGTTTTTAATACCAGCTTAATTGAGTATTGGGTGAGTTGTAAATGTTTTCGACAGTGATGCTAAGAATGAGCCAACTGTATATTCTATTTTAATTTGGTATGGGACTGGCCACCCGGTATTTAATTAGGCGGGGTGTTACAGGTGGTATCAGAGCATCAGGTTCTAGTGTCCTTTAGGATCTGTACGGCTTATTGTGTCTTCAGCTTAGCGTTCTTTGATGTAGAGCCCTATGAGTAGGATTATTGCTTTTCTATTTATGCTTACGATCTTCAGCTATTTTGAGATATCAAATATTGATAGTGTTCTCTCGTTTCAGATGCCTCCTCGACGTGCACCTCAGCCCACCCCAGCTCAGGGTACAATGACTGCAGCCGAAGTTGCTGTAATTTTCGCTCAGGCAGTCAATGCTTCTGTAGCTGCTGTTCAGCAGGCTCCCTCACTGGCACCGGTTGTGCCACCCACGCAAGGGCAAGTGCTTCCTACTGCATGGGAACGAGCGAGAGATGCCTTTCAGAAAGCGCACCCACCTGAGTTTCAGGGAGGATCAGATGTTGTGACTGCTAGCCAATGGAAGAAAGATATCCAAAGGCACTTGAGAATGATCGAATGCACTAAGTTTCAACGTCAAATACTAGCCACATTCAAGCTAGTAGGGGCAGCTTTGCAATGGTGGGAAGCTACGACCACTATGGAGGAGAGGGACACAATGACTATCCAAGACTTTTGGATACGGTTTGATGGGAAGTATTTTCCTTCCGCCATCCAGACAGAGATGAGGCGGAAGCTACTTGATTTGAAAAAGGGAGAGAAAACTGTGGCGGAATATGAGGAAGAGTTTACGAGATTAACTAATTTGGTACCAGCTGAAGTACCTACTGAGGAGAGGAGAGTCCTAATGTTCACTGATGGGTTGAACTATAAAATTCGCCAACATTTATTGGGGAATCTTTCACTACATACGTATGCAGATGTTCTTAATGCTGCAATGCTCCACTGCCAAGATAACCGCTTCCATAATCAGGGTGTCAAGCGGGGGTTTGGGTCAGGCCTGCAAGGTAAGACTACTGGGGGCAGTTTTAGTGGAACTCAGCCAGGGCAGAGTCATCAGCGTCAGAGTGAGCAGGGTTCCCAGACAGGGGATTATGCTAAGAATTTGCGATCTGGAGATTCTCGATTTGAGGATAGGGGTATTGGGCAAGGACAACAGGGCCATCAGGGCCAGAGACAGGCTCATTAGGGCCAAGGGAAGGGAGGTAATGGCCAACAGGTTCGGGGTCAACAGGGGCAAGGTGGTGGAAAGTTTGCGGGAAAATGTTTCGTGTGTGGAAAGTATGGCCATAAACGTCAAGATTGTCCTGAGAAAGATAAATTCCTCAGCAACAACATGCTCGACAGGAGCCACAGGTACCAGTGTTTCCACCGGCTGCTCTTCCAGCTCCAGCTCCGGTGCTAGCATTGCCTCCCATTCCAGCAGCACCTGCGCAGCAGGGTCAGTACGGGCGTGTATATAACGTCCATCAGGCAGTGAATCAACAACCACCACCCGCGAATGAGGGTATGTTTTCTATCTAAGGATTATGAAGCGTATATTGATTTTGTTATGATTAATGTTGTGTGGTCAAAAGGGTTGCTAAACTTAGCCTATAGCACTGTTATTTACGTAGACTCACTGAGGGGTGTGGGACACCTTTATATTACATGTTATCATATGGGTTTGATTTTTATCATGGGATTACTTACCTTGATCATGTCCGAGTGTGATTTGACTATCGGTGTGCATTCACTTGTGGTATATGAGAGCATATGTCTGCATCTTGTCTCCTATAAGAGAGTAGATGCGTAGACCCTATTTGAAATCAATAAAACCTAATTTTTGTTTTAAATCGATAAACCTGATTTTTTTTTATAAACCAAATTTTTATATATTATTGACTAAGGACCTTAGGAGTTTCGATGACCGACTACTTTAGGAAGTAGTGTATCAGGGTGGTTCCTTGTTTGGATTTTGCTTGCGAGACACCCCACGCATGAAACTAATAACCGTTAGGAGTCGAAATAAGTTAGGTCTTTGGGAAACGAGTTTATAACCTTTGCGAAACTTTTAATATTGAAAGCGGTACGAGAGGGTGTATGGGCGCCCTGGATGATTGGATTGTAGTATTTTTCATAATTGTGAAAAAGGTAAGTAATTGTGACTTCAGGATTTATTCTTTCACTACGAGAAGATCATTTTTCCCAAAGTTTGTCACGAGGACGGTATAGGGAAAATTAGGTAAAGTCTAAATTTGATTCAGTTGAAACTATATGGTGAGGCTTGGCGTATAACATCGATAGGGATTTTGTTAATGTACTGTATGGGCGGTACATCTTGGATTTCTTGCGATGTGAGATTTATACTCGGAGTTGACCTTACCGGTATGACTTATATTCCTGAATTTCGAGATGAAATTCTGTTATAAGGGGGGAAGTATGTAATACCCCGTAATTTTAAATGACTTTAAAAATGGGTTATATTTTAAATTAATGGATTAATTAGATTTTATTATTAATTAATTCATTCGGGTTTTATCCATACGGTGGATATTAAAATGGATGATTCTGAATATTACTTAAAGATATTTAGGTAATATATGAATGTGATGTCATTGATATGACTGTATGATAAAAATTCGGTAATTTATATTTTTAGTCAGACGCGGTATGGGACGTGTCAGGACTAGTTTATTAAATTAAAAAGGAAATTTATTTTCTATCGAACTAATAGTCATTTCGACTACGTCGTTGCGTCCGGAAAGTTCGAAATAGTCAGAAAAGTCTATTTGGATGTTAATTTTGAGTCTCGGGTCATTTGGAAATGAATAGACAACCCGAAAGGGCATTTTGGTCATTTTTCTAGGGGGGTGAATAGTGATTTCGGGTTTCTCCAATTATAAGTATTGGTAGATTAAGTGTATGTGGGTTATTCATCTCCTATTCACAAATTAGAGAAGCCAACTTCCTAGAGAGAGAGTGAAAGGGTACCTGGGAAGGGAAAAGCCTACTTGGGAAGGAGACGAACAAGAACCAAGATTCACCACCACCAACCACCACCGGAGTTTGACCGGAGTTTGATCGGAGAAGGGACAACCAACTGAGATATACTACACCAAAGGATCAGACCTTGAGTAAAGGCAAGTGTTTGATAATGGCAATTTAAGTTTGTATATTGTCCATGTTAGAATAGTATGAAAAGAGAAGATTATTTATGTTTGGAAGATATAATGGAGTATTAAATGGATTTCTGGAAACTGAAATGATATAGGAATTAAACTCATGTTTTAGGTTGATAATAATCCACGAAATAGTCATGAATCTGTTGAAGAAACTATGAAAACCATTGATGTGTTCTTGAAGAATGATGTGTTGATAAATTTTCTGAAAATAAGGAGATAAACATGATTTTTAATCCAATCCCTTGATGATTCTAGGATGTTTAGAGTATTGGAAATCGTTCACATATGTTGATATATCATGTAGTAAAGATTATAAGTCATTTGGGTTGTTTATATGAAGGTATAAATGATCATAAGTTGCTAAACCCATAGTTGCTGAAATGCAGAAAAACCAGGCTGTGACCTGAGGGATCGATCGATCGACCCCTGCCTTCGATCGATCGACCTCCCTAGAATATGTAAAGTTACTTCTTTTTAAATGTTGATTCTTATCCCAAACCTTTTGTGGATCTTTGGTGATTATTATTTGGATATTATGGGTCTTAGAAAATATCAGTAAACCAATGATAAGATTTGAATTAATTTGATTTGGATTCAAGTGATTTAAATGATGAAAATTATATTGAATGGAATTTCGGTTGCTAGATTCATTTGTTAAATTCCAAATGGGGATGTATGAGGATTTAAGATAGGACCAGTAGGGGTGATTTAATATAACACCTGGGTATCCTTAAGTGTACAAGAGGGTTTAATCCTAAGTGAAAGAAGATGTGTTTATAAGAGATTTGAAACTATTGGTTTTAACCTTAATTAAAAGGAGAACTAAACTCGTAGTAGTTCGGGAGAAATAATGTTATGGACCAGTAGGATATTAGTGACTTCTTACTGAATATAAGATGGGGGAAATCCTATTTTAATCTTGTGAGATGGGAGTTTAGAACACATTTGGTTGAAAGAGGGTATGAGGTTATCCCGATCACATAGTTGAAGTTGACGGACCTCCTCGATCGACAAAGTTAAGTAGTAGTGTATTGGAGGGGTTCCTTGTTTGGATTTCGCTTTGCGAGACGCTCCGCGCATGAACCTTAATGACTTCGGGAGTGGAGAGATGTTATAGGATGCGAGGATAATAAAATTATGAAGTAAAGATATGATATTTTAATACGTGGAATTTAAATGAGATATAATGCTACGTATGGGAAATATCTTAGGGTAGTGATAATTACCTTATTGATATTATATTATAGGTATGATAATATCTATTTGATTGATTGATGATTTATGTGTATGACATACCTAGCTTACTTGCTATCGGTGGGAGGTTTGCGCTTGAGGGCGGTCATATCCTGATGAATCCATGGGATCTTTGATTTGTCGCTCGAGAACATAGGTCTATGAAAGACTTATCGGGGATTTGATAAGTCCGCTGACTGTGGGTACGTAGGTATCCGCGTGACCCATGGATACGAGAACTATGTTCACCTCCAATTTGTTTGTTGTTGTTTGTGGTTCGTGCAATCTTACCGAACCTTTAGTCCCCTATTCGGCGACCTGCGATGATGGGGCATGATAGCAGAGTAATGCATTGCACCGCAGCTGTGACTCGAGGTGCCGTATTATATATGAATATATATATATATATATATATATATATATATATATATATAATGGATTAAATGATTTTATGGATATATTGTGGTTAAATCAATCTACGGTGATAATTGTAGATAACGGTGAATAGAGAAAGATAATGGAATTAAGTTAATGAATGTTTATGCTTATAGAATTGAAAAACTTAACTCATGTTAATGAGAAACGATTCATATTAATGAGTAATGATTCATGTTAATGAGAAACTAATCATATAAAGGAGAAATGTAAATGAATAATAATGTGACGTATGGTATGGGACATACGGGGATTATGATATGGGAATGGAATTATAATATGGAGTCTAGAAAAGAGGAACCATTAACTAGGAGGTTAATAGGAAACGTTAAGTGTGCACTCTAGTTGAGAGGTGAGAATAGCAAGTGAGAGTTAGATCTAACATGTACATAATAAATGCTTTGTTGCACTTGTTAAATACTTGTTGTTTTAAAAATCATCTACACATTCGGGCTCTGACCCGTTTCCTTGCATATTTTCTTTTCTATTGTATTTCTATATCAGGTGTCCAGCAATAGGGACGCCAACCATAGTTGATTGGGATGAGCTATGGAGCTATGGAGTTTTGCTTAGACGCCTATCATCTTTTTGATTCACAGTATTCTTAGTTAGGCATGTCGCCCAAAGGATTTCAGTTATCATTTTCTGTCGGAGTCAAATACTATTGTATTCGGGACTTTTTAATACATTTAACATTGTTGGGATTATTGTAAAGGATTTATATTATTTGGGAATGTTTATTCCAGTTGCATTTAAATTCTTTTGAGTTATTTATTGTGTTATCTGTGTTGTAGAATAAAATGTGTAGTGTTATTCTTAAAATGGAAATGGATTTTGTTAAATTAAAATTTGGAAAGTTTTTAATACCAGCTTAATTGAGTATTGGGTGAGTTGTAAATGTTTTCGACAGTGATGCTAAGAATGAGCCAACTGTATATTCTGTTTTAATTTGGTATGGGACTGGCCACCCTGTATTTATTTAGGCGGGGTGTTACAATAATAAGTTCGAAGTGTCATGACAAGCATAGAAAATAGCAAAATAATTACGCTCATGCAAGGATAAACTCAAAAGGATCCATAATATCTTTTTTATTTTTCAATTTTTTTCAAGCAAAGAAAAGTTACAAACACAACACACACCATGAATTTACACTAAGATAACCAAATCGTGGAAATGGAATGAATGGGTGTGAACATATTCAATAGGTAATTCAACTCAAAGATACATAACAAATGTGCATGATGAATATGGATACTCCTAACGAATGAACTTCGCAATATCCTTATGTGTAAAAAATATTGAATTCAAATGATATCAACTCAATCAAATCAACAAATTAAAGTCTAAAATGATTTCCACACCAATAATGTCTAAAACTATGTAACATTTTTTCAAGACTTTGTTAGGATGTGCAAACACATTGTTATATTTCCAACCAAACTCCCTCAAATATAAGATAATGATCATATTTTTATATTCAACTCGTTTCTTTTGAATGATCATATCAAACTAAACTAATTTGGCCTTGGCTATTTTTTCAACGCCATACTTTTTTGGCTCTTTATAAACTCTTAGGACCTTGGATACTTTTTACAATGTCCGATTTAAATGGTGGCTTAATCGCAAAGGACATGAGTGTAACACCCCGTATTTTTGTGCATTTAACATTTAATAAATTCGGGAATTCTAAATTACTTGTGTGTTGTAATTTTAATTGAATTAATTATGGCAATATATACATTTAAATATTAATCGGGGAGTCAATGGTTAATATTTAGGGAAAATTTAATTACTAAGTGAATAGTAATAATTTAATTACATCATTTCGGGTATTAATGACAGGATATGTACTTATCTCAGTCAGGAGTCGGTATAGACTAAATTGGGTGTGAGGTAAGTATTTTTATAAATTAATTTGGATGCCAATCCTGAGTGCGCGGTTGAGTCCGGATGGGTCGAGATAGTCAGAAAAGAGTACCCGGGGGTAGCAATTGGGTCTCGGGGTATTTTTGGGCATAGCCGGGCCCACACGGGGTGAGTTGGGCCACTTTAATTAAGCCCATTAGGTGAAAAACGGGATTTTGAGTTTTAACCTAAGTGAGGGATTAGGAAATCAGGAGCCATCACAAATCTAAGCCTAGGGCTTGGGAGGGAAATTGGGGGAAAGCTTAGCAAAAGCTAATTTGGGGATTTTGGAGCCAAATTAAGGGACTACAACAACGGATCAGACCCTACGAACGATTCTAGGCAAGTGGTTAACTGTTTTGATTCGTAAAGTGTGATATCCAATTCATGTTTTAGTGATGTGTAAACTAAAATCCGTTTTGGGGATAAATGGGTACAAAGGGGGTTTTTGTTAATGGAACCATTGAATGAAATCTAAGGTAAGAATTAGTTGTGCTATATAATTCTGAGTATGATTACCTAGTTTGAATGAGAAAAATCGGAGTATAAAAGCATGTAATTTGAATTTGAAATTGGGGTTGTACCCTGGAAATTTGTGTTCTTGAGTGGGTCAAGATTCATAGTGTAAATGTTGTTAAAAGGTTTAGATGATATTTTTAGTTCATGAGAAATGATATAAGATGATTAACGGGCTGATTTGAGTTTGGTTTTTGAGGAAAAGAAACCTTGAAGTTCGTTAATGGCGGAAATTAGTGGGGAAGAAGAACTACCACGAAGGGATCGATCGATCGATCGATCGACTATGGGAAAATCTGGGCAGTTCGGCCAGTGGTAAGATAAAGGGGGAAATTTATTTGAAGTTTAATTTCCATAGAGTAATTAGTAATAAATAATTATGAAACACATAACCCTAGTAATTATGGGGAAAAGTAATTGGGACTAGGGGCAATTTATGTGGGGAACTTTATGGAGGAATTTGAGGGATGTTATTCCAAAATAGGGAGATACGGATCAAGTGAGTGAGTCCGGGAATATTGGCTAAGCGACGCCCAGGTAGTGAATTAAGTTTGGAGATGAACTAATTAATTTAGAGTCGGAACATAGACTCGGGAAATATTAAGTTATGGACCAAGTGGGCGAGTCCGGGTAAAATGGTTGGGCGACACCAAGAATTAAATTAATTAATGTGTAATTAATTAAATTCGGGTCGGACTATAGACCCGGGAAAAGTATTAAATTTAATTAATGTGTCAATTAATTAAACTAGAGTCGGATTGTAGACTCGGGAAAGCGTTAAATTAATTAAAGTGGAATTAATTATATTAGAGTCGGACTGTAGAGACTCGGGAAAGGGTTAAATTAATTAATGTGTAATTAATTATATTAGAGTAGGACTGTAGAGACTCGGGAAAGGGTTAAATTAATTAATGTGTAATTAATTAGATTAAAGTCGGGCTGTAAGCTCGGGAAGGTAATTAATTAATTAATGCGTGAATTAATTAAATGAGAGTCAGACCATAGACTCGGATTTGTATTAATTAATATGTGTGGATTAATTAAAAGAGAGTCGGATCACAGACTCGGATTGGGATTTAGTAATTAATGTGTGGATTAATTAAATGAGAGTCGTACCACAGACTCGAATCGGTATTAAATTAATAGGTGTGTTAATTAATTTAATTAGAGTCAGACGATAGACTCGGGAAGGTATTAAATTAATAAGTGTGTTAATTAATTTAATTAGAGTCGGACGATAGACTCGGGGAGGTATTAAATTAATATGTGTGTTAATTAATTTAATTAGAGTCGGACCATAGACTCGGGGAAAGTATTATATTAATTGAAGTGTGAACTAAAAATATTAGAGTCGAACCACAGACTCGGGATAATGATAATTATATAAGTGAGAAATTAATTAAGTTAAGTTGGGCTACAAACTCAGGAAATTTACAAGCTAGTGTACAGGATTTTGAGTACACGGTAAAGCCGGGTTTATATTATATATATACGATGTAGTGATAGTATATATATACGTGAATATATTGTGTATGATATTAAATATCAGTGAGTAGATATTTATTTATTTTATATACCCCAGTGCTATCAAAGGAGGTTGTGCGGTGTGGGTGAATCCCCTAGCTTGTAGAGTAGGGCGAGTATATCCCCAGGTCGTAGCGTCCGGTATATATGGGTGAGGAATTTATCTCACTTTCATGTAAGGAATATGACCGCCTCCACTTCGTCTATGTTTTGGGCCAGGTTGGTGAACGAATCCAACTTAGGTAACTAGGTTATGTGAGCACACCTTGTGAGATGGCACTTTAGAGGGAATCATCCGGTGAGGGTATACTCGTAAGGATGGATATACGTATGGTATATGTGTGGATGTTTTAGTAAAGGTACATATAATATGGTAGTGAATATTATATGTAGGTAATAATACAGTGTGTGATGTATTTACTTTATATAACTCGTGTCACAGTTATATGCTGTTAATTAATGAGAAATTAATTAAGTTTATTATTTGTGGGAATAATACAGTGTGTGATGTATTTAATTTATATAACTCGAGTTACGGTTATATGTTATTAATTAAGAAGGAATTAATTAAGTTAATTGGTGAAATAACTTAATTCATGAATAACTATACTCGGGTTAGAGTAGTATGGCAAGGGGACGTTACACCAGGATTAGTTGGACGGGGTAGTACAACTAGGTGGGGTTAAGGTAAGCGTTAGGTGTGCACATTAGTGGAGGGGTGAGAATGTCCACAAGAGAGTGCGACACTAACTTTAATATGAAGCGCATTCATGCATTTTAAATTACCGCAGTTGATTCACTTGCTAAATATTTTAAAAATGTTTTGGGTTCTAACCCTTGATATAAAATTATTTTCAAAACCTTTTAGGTGTCAAGCCACGGGGACGCCAGGATTGATATTCTATTCCAGGGACACGGAGCTACGACATATGTGGATGCTAGCAGGAGTTTGGATTAGACGCATCGTTCATTTATTCCTAGAGTAGGAATCATGTATCATCTTCAGTTATATTTAGGGCATGTCGCCCAGACTTTCAGTTCAGTTTTCAGATTTGTTTTATTCCAGTGTTGAATAGTTGTATTGGATTAATTCACTTCGGTGGCCGATGGTTTATTCGACAAATTGTTTATTTAATAATTCAGTTGAGTTTTGTTCAGTTGTGTGAATGGTTCATATTTAATTCCGCATGTACTGTTTTGTTAATTAAAAAGTTAAAATTTGGCACCAGCTTTTGGAATACTAGGTGGTTAGTAAGTTTTAAAAAGTTTCGACAGTGATGCTAAGGATGATCCAACTGAGATTCCTTTTTTAATTTGGTATAGGACTGATCACTCGGTATTTTATTAGGCGGGTGTCACAATGAGTACCTTTCATAGCCCTTCCCCGTGTTCACTCATCATTTTTTTCAAATTAAACAAATTCCAAAAAGGCAACGGTTCTTACATGCACTACTTTCATTGTCAAGCTTGCATATGGTTCGTTTTAAAGACAAGATCGAGATAGAAATATTTCGACCAACATGTGATAGGCAAGTACAATAATCAAACAAATATGTGCAAGTGTGCATTAAAGAAAATCATAACTTAAACATGTAGAGAGTAACCTCAAATCTTATCTTAATGGCTCCAAACATTATAAAGTACATGGATAAATGATGTATCGTCTCAAAACACTATCAAACAGCCACAAGGATATAGAATGAAGTTATGGCTTGGTCATCCTAAATGTCCATCCATAAAAAGTGTAAAACAAAATACAAAAACTTTTTGTCTTTTTTCTAAAAAAATTATCAAAATAAAATCTTTTTAGCTTTTTTAATTTTTTTTAAAAAAAAAATCTTTTGTATTTTTCGAAAAAAAAATTCAAAAACAAAAATCTTTTTGGTGTTTCAAAAAAATATATCAAAATGGAAAAAATAAGTACAAAAATGGTACACACTAGCAATAGGCATAAATATTATCATAAAAATCAACCTATGTTAGCAAACAAGTCTAAACTTCAACCATTAAGTGCGGAGGAGTTTTCCAAAGGTGGTGTCATCCTATGAAAAACATCTATAAAATCATGTGAAGTTTTGACTAAAAGCTTAACTTGCTCTCGAATATGTGCAAACTCTCTCATGTAATCTCCCGAAGCAGCTAAAGTATCATGTGTGGGAACACGTGGGAAAACT
Source organism: Sambucus nigra (assembly GCA_949130495.1). Lineage (NCBI taxonomy): Eukaryota > Viridiplantae > Streptophyta > Magnoliopsida > Dipsacales > Adoxaceae > Sambucus > Sambucus nigra. The sequence goes on from OX422209.1 coordinate 330,655,883, forward strand.
CTATATGACACACTACCCAACTTAAAACAGAATTACCTAAGGTGTCCTCTATTTTTACAATGGGAGCAAACATACACAGACCTAGTAACACCTCTCTCAAAACATCCAAGGTGCACTCTCCTATTTGGGTTAGGTTGAGAGCCATATGGATCTATCCCAAACTCGGGAACCAACTCTGGTGCAATATGGGAAGTGGACACACTGCCACGGCCTATTCCTAGTCTCTCAATATTACATAAAGCAGTACCGAGGAGTATCTTTTCAACCTTCCTAGATGTATCCTCTAGTGACCTTTACCTCCTGGTCTCATTCAAGATCTCTCCCAAGTTGGACCACACGGGATTCAAGTTCACTCTTTTCCCGACCTATGACGATCAACTTCTCACACAAAGAAACTTTCACCTTCTCGAGTTGACTCGCCGATGCCTCAAATCCCCACAAAAGTTCTATCTTTCTCTCCAAATCTAACACCTTAAGACCTAACTCCTTATTCAACTTCTTCGTCTTTAAGGTCTCGTCATACAAATATCTAAACGCTCTTTGACGTTCGCTTTCACCCTCACTTTCAACCTCACTCTCACACTCACTTAAAACACTCAAATCATCATCGGGGCTCTCACGTACACAATTGTCCTCATCGTCGTGGGACAAAATAGGTGTGCTCGCGTGACTTTCCATAAAAGCCACACACATACCAAGTGATGACTCATCCACGGAATCATTTACCTCTTCATCACTACTGCTAAGAGTGGCTGACATGGCAATTTTCTTGCCATTTATTTTAAGCGTAGTGTAATATTTAAACGTTTTGTGCCCTTTTTCCTCACACTCAAAACATCTCTTATTTTCCTCTTTCTCTTCTTATTACTTTCTTTAGCCTCTCCTTTCTTTTGTATTTTTCTCAAAAATATTTTTATTGGATGAAGTTTCTTTGGAAAATTTAAGAAACTTTTTAAAAAATTTAGCAAGCATGGCCACATCATCAAAATCAAATTCTCCCTCAGACTCGAACTCATAAACTTTCTCTCTCTTTTTCTTCTCTCTCTCTTGGACACTTCCTCACCATTTCTAGACTGGGCCTTAAGTGATATCTCGCTATCCTTTGGCTTGACAGTGTCAGTCAATTTCATTATTTAGAGGTCTCCTACCAGTTCCTTAAATGTAATCTTGCTCAAATTTCCTAAGGAATTTAACACAGTGACTTTAGGGATGAAACGTTTAGGCAAATATATCAAAATCTTTTTAACTACTTGTTCATCAGGAATATGTTCACCGAGATTGAAACTAGTATTGAAAATATCATACAAACGAGTATCAAAACTCATCAAAACATTCAGATTCAAGCATGGTTATTTTTTGAGATTGTGTAGTTAAATTTTGCAATTTAGATTTTTTCACTGCATTTGTGCCTTCATGGGTAAGTTTAAGAACATCACATGCTTTCTTTGACGTGGTACTCGTCATGATGCGTCGGAACTCATCGGGTATGACGGCTTCAGAAATTGTACTTAGCCCACGAGAATTATATGTGCTATATTTAATCTCATCATCAGTCCAGTCTGACACCGATTTAAGATTTGTCACATTATTAATGGTGAGAGTGGGACGAGTCCACACTCTTTCACAAACAACCTAAACATGTTCATCGATAGCCTTTAATGAAGATTTCATGCGGTTTTTCCAATAGGCGTAATTAGTGCCATCAAAGACGGGCATTTGATTATATAATTTATCCATCGAAAAAATTGCGAAATTTTTTCGACATCACATTTAAAAAAAAAGTCAATATCACATGAATTTTGCGAAAAAATAATCACTCGATAAATTAGAGTAACCTGTTCTGATATCAATTTGAGAATGTTGTGAGATATCGACTATCAATTTAATTTGCAAATTTTCAAGCTTTAAACTTATTTAATTAGAGTTAATCTTTGATCTAAAATAATTAAACCCTAAAACATGCATCTAGGTGAATAAATTAATCATTCCATCAAAAAATAATCATAAATTGTTGGACACACTAATTTCAGGAAAAATCCTCTGAAACAGCAAAACCTTTATTTCTATAAATGCTTGCAAATCGCAACGTACAACACACTTACAAAAATCTGCAATGAATCTATTACATCAAACTCACATAGACCACAACCTAAATCAGCAATGGTCTCCCGCAAGAACCCACAAGAACCACATCTCCATCTCCAGCAAAGAACACCCTCGAGTCTTCCCAAGTGATCGCAATCTTTAGCAAGAAACTCTCTCAAGAGCTATCAATTCAATAGTAGAGATGGAACTCCACAAGAACAAACTTCAACAATAAGTTATTTGGGTTCCACAAAATATTCACAAAAAAATGGGATGATTTAGTGAATCAAAACTAGGTTTTTCACCTAAAAATTGAAGACTTAAAGTTATGTCAAAAAGTCATTTTCGTGTATTAAAAGTCTTAATGAAAAGTCTTCAGAACATGTATTTATAGTTGACAAAAAATCTTGAGTCGGCGCATGTCGTTAAAAGTCGGTCGAATGAGATGTTAATGTCATTTGAACGACATCTCATGTCGTTACTAACGACCTTACAAACTACCTTTAAAAAACCAAAACAGTACGGGTTCCTTTGGAGCAAACAAGAAACGATACTTCAAACAACATTGCTTGTTGTTAGAAGTTGTCATTTGAATGACTTCTCAATGTCGTTTGAACAACATTGCTATGTCTTTTGACCGACAAAAGCAACAAAAATTATTTTTAAAATGTTCGCATACAGGTCTTAAAAAATTATTTTGACTTAGAAAAAATGCCTCATTTTTTTTAAAAGTATCCCAATACTAATGTAAAGGAATTACGAAACTTAAACATATTCTATATGAAATTGTACCTCATGTCTCTCAAATGTTGAAGATACTTGAAATTCAGATCCGTCTTCATGAATGTATGAACTTTCGCTTCCCTCGATGGTTGTAGCGGTATACGACATATTCTATGTAAACTACGGACAACGAAAATTATGTCCTTACATGATGGTACATAGTTTGATATTCAAAATGGTTTGAAGGTTTTGGAGAGATAAAAAAATAAAGAGAGAGAAAAAAATGTTGTAAAATGAAAAGCTTCAAATATGTGAGTTTCATAGGTGGTAACACGTGCTAAGGCCACCCACAGAGGACAATGCAAACATTTGCATTCTTTAATCCTACAATGGGTAAGAAACTGACATAAACTACACGTCAAAGGCCCAAAACAAAACAAATAACAAATTTTAGAGAGAAAATCTAAAAATGTCTTGTATTTCAAAATGAAGGTCCCCTCTAAATGAAGCCTATATTGGTATTTATAAGAGAAGTGAAAAGATTCTGGAAGGGGTCTCCTATGCTCATATTGGTTGAAAGAGTCTTGACCCATCTAATGTCATATGGGTCATTAACTACCTTCAATTACATCAAATGCTAACATATAACCTTTTTGAAGCTTCCTCTCGACCCTTACTACAATTAAAAACGTATTAAAAATACCAAACAACTAACAAAAAGGTAAAAAATACAATGATATAAAAAATACAAGATATTACTGAAATAATCCTAATTCACATCATTCTCCCCCACTTTAAAAATCTCGTCTCGATCCTGAAGGGTAAACGGCAACGCGGCTAGGCCTCCTTCAATGAATTCTTCTACTTGAAATAGGAGGCGACCTCGTACGCGACTCGCGTACCTACTTGTAATAAACCCTCCAAAAAAATAGGCAAGAAATGTAAGGCCGTTAGGTTGAATTGGGAGTGGGTTCATTTAAGACTTAGGGTTTTGATTTGGGATTAAGAAAGTCCGTCGAGGGCCTCAGAATTAACGGCGTCGTGGGGATCTCTGAGGAGCTCGGAATTTTCGAGGAAATTCTATTTTTCGTTGGGTCCGGGGTATCTTGGCTTTTTGAAATTTTCAAGTTTTCTGGTAAGATCTAGATTTTCGGGGGGGGGGGGGGGGGGGGGGGGGCGTCGGGGGGTTCAAGATACCCGCCGAAACTGAGGAGTCTGGAATTTTGATCGAGGGTTGAGGGGTTTATGCCGCCGAGGGGATCTGAATTTTGACCGAGGCTTAAGACTGCCGAGTGACGCTACCGGCATTTTCGAGGAGGTCGTAATTTATGCCTCCATCGAGGATCTTGGGATTTCGACCGGTTTCGAGTCGTTCAAGTGTAGCGGAAGTTTTGGCGAAGAGGCAGAAGAAATCATCAAATTTTTTACCTAATTCTTTAATTTGTTAGGCAAGTTCTAGATTACTTTGCCTTATTTTTTTATTAATCTTCTCTTGATGTCAATTTGATTACTTCGGGGCCATCGAAAGTGTAACGCGCAATTTTTTTTATAATTAATACACTAATCAAGGAATGACACTTCGTTCTGATACCAATTTAACGTAAATTACACGTCAAAAGCTCAAAGCAAAACAAATAACAAATTTAAGAAAGAGAATCTAAAAATGTATTTTATTCCAAACCGAAGGTCCCCTCTAAATGAGGCCTATATGGGTATTTATAAGAGAGGAGGGAATATTCTAGAATGGTCTCCTAAGCTCCTATTGGTTAAAAGGGTCTTGACCCATGTGATGTCACATGGGACATTAACTACCTTCAATTACATCAAATGCTAAAATATATCCTTCTAGAAGTTTCCTCTCAATCCTTACTACAATTAAAAATGTTACAAAAATACCAAACAACTAATAAAAAGAAAAAATACAATGAATGAAAAAAATACAAGAAAATACTAATAACCCTAATTCACATCAGAAACAACACACATTTTTTTTCAAATGTATAGAGCCTGTGTAAATTTGCATTTCGGTTAGACATTGTGTAAATGGGGCCTATACTGGTGGGCAGTAAACTGTCATCCGCCCAAAGTCATTGAGTGGTAAAATGTTCCCCCAGATTTATATTAAAAATAAAATATAAAAGATGATCTCAACCTTCTAGGCCGTAAACTATTACCCGTCCAAGGTGGACCCCACTACCCAAAACACTTCTTGGAGCTAAAGTGTTACCCGCCTAGTTCATATTTACATTGTCCCACTGTCTTCCAAATGGAGGTGTAAATGGTGTAAATGTAGCGTTAGTGAGTTATTTTAGGTTATGTGGTACTATGCATCATATTGCTTATCAGCCAAGAAAAAAATGGAAAAATATCGTGATATTTCTTGTTAATTTTAGACATACTTTATGTTTATATCATGACAAAAGTTCTACAGAATTTGTTTTTCTGATATTATTCACCCTCATATGTCCGGGGCTTAGCTGCACAAATTATGCTTATTACAAGTCATACAAGTGTTACATAAGGCGAAATACATTTTTTTCACATTGAATCATTAGTGAATAAATAAAGAAAATTACATATTCTTCCACAATTAACTATTTACATAGACATATACGCAAATTTAGTTGTTAAAACACCAGTGACTTAACGATCACACGCACACCACGATTCTACGGATTCTCGCTATTCTTACACGGAAGGAGCAACACTGCAATATAAAGCCATATCATTATAACATGTTCGTTTCACATAATCATCTATAAATGTATGTAATAAGGAGCCTATTATTGATAAGTTTTTTAAATTTACGCTTGCTTTCCAGATGAAGCTCTCTCCTTGGCCATCTTTTCGAACAGACTTCCATCATAAACGGCTCTAATAGTATCCTTGGGCAGTAAACCATTCTTGTCCTTGCAAAGTACGTATAAGATTTTCCACTCAACGTAGCTAGCAAGCCTGTGCCAATATTTTCATCGTGTTAGATTTAAAGTAAAATCAACCATACTTCAAATAGGAACTTGTATAACATATATATTTAAGTGAGAAATAACAAACCAGCCACCATAGTCTTTTGGAACTCTGTTTGCTTTAAGCATTCCCATCAATTCATCTGATGTTAAGGAACATGAGTTGGCGCGTGCGTGTTTACTGAAGATCTCCTCAAATTTGGAAGGAACAAACCTTTTTAAAGTATAAAAGGAAAAATGAGATTACATTGAATATTCACCGAAGAAAAGCTCAGAAGTTAAAAGATAAAATAAGATTCCGTGGCATAGCTAAGGAGACTAGACATTAATGTGCATTAACACTAGATGATGAAGAGACACAAATGAGACTAACACATTCGACAACATAGTAGCAAAAAAGCACATTCTATAAGATAGTAGCAAAAATAGACACATTCTACAAGATGAAAATTAGCGAGTCCACCGTGTGTGTGTGTGTGTGTGTGTGTGTGTGTGTGTGTGTGTGTGTGTGTGTGTGTGTGTGTGAGAGAGAGAGAGAGAGAGAAAGAGAAATAAAACATACCTTCCTTCCGAGTCATAAACACCGGAGTCGCTTCCATGCTTGGCTTTTTGGATGTTTTTAACAACAATCGGGAAGCGTATAGAAAATTTACCCTGCACCACGAACAAGCCACATAATATGCATTAGATGCTTCCCTACTTCGTGTGGAACACATATGCCGTATGAATAAAGATTTTGGTTCATCTCGAGCAATAATATTAAAAACATATATATGCACACGCTAGGTTGAATGCAAATTCGATCGTTTATATATTAAACATATAATTGTGACAATCAAATTAAATTGTATATACTATAGTTCGCACTTGTTACACAAATGCCCTCTTATTTTAAAGAAATTATGGCAAAACCCCTGCATTGTTTTCCATCAGGTGGCCTTAATGAAATTGTAATTTTCTCCATATTTAAATTTTGCAACGATTTTGAATTTTTTTATATTTTCACCAGTAAAGATAAATATCAGCCTTTTCTACTTTTCTTGTGAGGACGATATGTCACTGCAATTTCCTAAAGCATAGATGTATTGTGTTGAATATGCAGAAAACACTACTGCAACTGTCACTATGAGCATCACCGATGATCTTGCTTTAGTTGTGGCATGCCAACTTTTTACTCAAGTCAAGAAATTCCTATATTTAGGTTCAGTGGGCTTGACTGGCAAAAAATTGCAGCCAGGTTCATGGTTTAAAGCCGTATGGGACTCAATTTAAATTTTCACATAAATATATCGTATATAATCCAATTATTAATATTTGTATTCTTACAATATAAGAGGAATCCAAATTTGTTAGTCATCATTTACTAATAATTAACATGATCTTCCTATAATATTAGTTAAAGAATTAATGGTTAACATGGCTTTTCTTTATTATTATTTTTTTTGATAAATAAATGTTATATTATAACCAAACTGCTAAAGGAGCGGAACCCGTATACAGGGAGTATACAGAACAAACGAAAGTAAGAGAAGAGACCAAAATTGGTATCAACCCGAGAGACAACAAACAACGAAAAAATAATTAAACAACAACAAACTAAAGAAAAATCCGCCTTAAATGCCATCTAACTTGTTGATTCTACCACCCCCACTCCTTAATGAAACCAAGCTCACCACCTCAAGAAGCACCCTACGATTTCCTCCCACTCCTCCATCCGCAAACACAAAAAAGATCTCTAAGAGAACCATCGTACTTGTAGAAATCACCACCCCCACTCCTCAACAAAACAAAGTTGACCACCTTAAAAACACCCTGCGAGTAACTCCCACACCTAGACGCAACATCCACTGGAAAAAAGAAACCTGACAAAATCTCCATGTTGATTGTTTCAAACATACCACGAATACAGACGAACATCCTAAAACACTTCACCCCTCTCAATCCATTCCTCCCCTTCCTCCTAATCATCTTGAAGGCTCCTCCCGTACCCTCCTATTTTCTCCAAAAGTAAATGAGTCTTATTTTGATTGCCCTCTTACTAAAATCTCCCATGAAATCCTCTACCCATCCTACAGGGTCTTCTTCACACCCCTCCTCCTCCCCCACCTCCTCTCCAAAAATCTCTTCCTTTATTATTAGTTAACGAATTATAATAATAGTTTAACCAATAAAATTTGAGAATTATACTAACCCCATCAAGTGAGGGTTAATATGTTGAGTAATTTTAGACCAAACCTGACGACTAAGACCGTTGCACAAAACCTGTTGGAATTATGTGTAAAACATATAACAAAATGACACAAAGACAAATAGCAGTGTGTGGTGATCAAGATTTGCATATCATGTGCGTGTCAACTTGAACCTTAAAGCAGAAAGTTGTCCGTCACCACATCACAGCTAAGAGTTCTCCTTTAGGAATCTTAATGTATTATTATATGATGTTCATTATATTGTCAATATATTTATATTAACCTTTGACAATTGTACTTTGAAAATAAAACTAATTTTCTATTTTTCCCACCAGTGTTTGTTGGGGTCATTTTATTGTTGGGGTCCAATGTTGATGCCTTAATAGCATAGATATGACAACCCACTAGACCTGAAGAATATGGATGACATATTAGCAACAAAGTGAAATACAATTTATTCAGACTAAGGTGAAGGTACGATAACGAATGGACAACATATTATTTTCAATATTCCCTTCAAACCTAGATTTGACAAAATATATTCATTCCCTTTCAGTACTGTTCCAAAAGAAATGCTTAAGTACATATTAAAAATGGAAACAAATATTAGATAAAAACGGATGGAGTACTGTAGAATGCAGGATTAATTGAGTAAATGGTGATCAGATCAATGGTTTTCATATATCTATATATCGAGGAGAGAAAGAGAGATACCGGACAAGTTTTTGCACTGAGACCAGCGTTAATAAATATTGCAGCGAAGGATGACAAGAAAATACCACATCCAATTGCACGAAAGCCTGATACATGACAAAACCATTGTTCAAATAAACAATCAACTAAAGCACCCCCATGAGAGAGAGAGAGAGAGACCTTGGAACGTTTCCGAAGGATAAATGATTCCATCTTTGTTGCGATCGAAGAAAGCAACGTGCTTTTGGAGGACGTTTTGAGAAGTATCAATTCCTGAATACAAATTTTCTAACATTAACTAATTTTATTGTAGAACATGATCATATATGTATGCATTCACGTACTTGCGGAGCAGAAACAAACATTGAGAACAAATTATTTCCTACCCTCATACTGGTTATTGTTGGCCATGTGATCATCAACAGCTAAGGAATCCATCGATGGATGCTGTATTAATTTTTATCCCAAATGTGTGTATATATATAGAGAGAGATATAGAAAGAGTGTGTGACAGAAGGGAGAACGGAAAGAGTGTGTGACAGAAGGGAGAACGGAATATAAGATGGTCGAGAGAGAAAGACAGGTAGTGTGTGCAGTAAGGGGTTTTGTGAGGGGAATTCTTATACGGAGGGAATTGGGATTTTATAGAAAGAAGTATATATGCTCGTCACACTGCTGTGCGTATGATATTGGAGCATCTGGATTCCAACGCCCAAGATTGAGGCGTCATAGGTGTAACCGTGTAAGCAAAGCCAGCGATTAACAAAGTTTTGGATTTTTGTTAAAGTTTTAGATATTAGATGTTTGTCGGTATCCTTGAGCCAATAACAAATTAACAAATTTTTAGATATTTTTATGGTTTTAATATGCAAGTGAGATATTTGTCATCTTTCATCATTAGTCACGTGTTTATTTATTACTTATTCAAAGAGGGATTATCATTTAGATCTTATTAGATTTTTTTTTTAGATATTCTATTTTCATCATGTTTTTATCTTATATATAAGTTCTATTCCTAATTTTGTGAAATTATTTTTTATAATTTTTTCCCTTTTAAAATCAACAATTCGTAATTTTCTTGAGCAAGTTACATAAGTGGTTGAACTTTTTTTTAATCTTCAAATTATCATAACTTTCAATAAACATATCCGTTTTTTGCAAAATTACTATTTTTAAAATCTGTCCAACGAGATCTATCAAACAAGATCTATGAAGCTTATATAATTTCAAAGAAAAAAAATTACACAGACAGTAAACTTTACTGTATGCATTAGAAAGAGAAATAAGTTTATACTGTAACATTTTCACAAATAGTAACATTTACTGTGTTAATATTACACCGTATATATTGTGGGTACCCAAAACTAAGATCATGGCCCTGAACGAGTAGCCCAATTCTGGCGGCCCAAAGCCTAGGCCTCCATCTCTTAGTTGATTGAGAACCGGTCTCTTCCCACGTTCCCATTAAGGGAGGTTACAGGGAGAGATGTAAGACGTGGGGGGAACCCAACACCCCCACTTACCTAAATGTACATTTATATATTGAGCCCTAGGTCCGGGACAAAGGGACAAGTTGTATTCTCTGTAATCACTCTCCGGAGTATATAGAAATAACACCGACTGCATCATTGTGGACGTAGGCACATCTTTGCTGAACCACGTACATCTTTTGTTGTATGATTGTCATTTTATCTTCCTTATTCTTATTTGATGCTTGCCTTTCTCCTATTTGTTTGTGTTGCATAATAATTGTCACCACAATTGGCGCCGTCTGTGGGAAGTGTTTATCTTCCCTGAGAAAAGCCCACACCAAAAAAGGAGTTTAAAATGTCTGGTCACAGCAGCAATGCCACCCAGGCTGGGGATATTCAAGAACCACCCGCTCCTCGCAGGATTAGGTCTGAAGTTCGACGTTCAGACTAAGGGGCTCGCTTAGAAAGGCCAGCCTCAGAAGAAAGCCAAGGACCAGCGAGGTCCACGCAGATATCCAGACTAATTGATGCATACCAGGCAAAGCTCCACAAGCAAAGGGAGTTTTCTCGCAGGCACGAGGCAGAGAACGCTCGCTTGAAAAGAAGACTGGAAAGACTGGAGAGAGAGCTTTATCATGATAACAGGAGACGTCCATACCGCACTCCTAGCCCTCAGGCAAGCAAGTCTCGCAGCGGAGGAAGGAGCCCTAGGCGAGGATCTCAAAAGGTTGAGGAAGGCGAATCGGACGACGACCTCCACGAGCAGCTGTGAAGAGCTCGCCGTTACCAGAGCCCTACTCGCAGCAACGAGAACATGCGAAATATGGTCCGCAGGGAGATAGACCAACATCCTTCCCACCACGGTACCAGATCGACCCGAGAACTCGCTAGACGAGCTCTCAAAACCCAGATGAAGTCACCTTTCACGAGATAAATTGAAGAATAATAAGCCCCCAAGAAATTTGCCATTCTAAGGTTCAAGATTTATGACGTTAAGACTGATCCCATTGATCACGTCAGACAGTACCGACAGGCCATGACCCTCTGGAACCACCGGGATGCGCTAATGTGCTGAATTCTTCCCTCGAGCCTGCATGACGTAGCACATAAGTGGTTCAAGAGGCTCCCCCACCGGTCCATCAGGAGTTTCAAATCCTTGGCCGAACTTTTTACGACCCGATTCATTACTAGTAGCTCCCATCCCAAAAGGATGGATGCTTTGCTCACAATGAAGAAAACACCTCAAGAGACCCTTCGAGACTACGCGACGAGGTACTGGGAGTTATTCAATGAGATCGAGGATTGCTTGGAGGAAGTGGCAGTGGCCTCTTTCAAAATTGGGCTACCCAGTTCTTCCCTTCTATACCAGTTCCTGACGAAGAAGGAGGCTATGACTATTGACGACCTAATGGCTCGCATCGAGAAGTACGCCAAGGTGGAGGATGTCACTCGCCTCAGTACAAGAGAAAACGGTCGAGCTAAACTCACTACCAAGGGCAGTGACAAAGCTGAGAACCAGAAGAAAGGAGGTAAGAACGGGGGAAAAAATGGCTCCAAGAACGGAGGGAATAATGATGCGTCGAAAGCATTTCAGGCGGTCAACACCGTCTTCAAAGAACCAATTTACAAAATTCTCGCGAAGATCAAAGACGAGCCATTCATCAAGTGGCCCAGGAAGATGGGAGGAGATCCCTCGAAGAGGAACAATGCGCTAAGATGCGCTTTTCACAAAGAGGGAGGACATAAGACTGAGCATTGCAAAGCTCTTAAGTCTCACCTCGAGAAGCTGGCCCAGTCCGGGCATTTGAACAAGTTTGTGGAGAAAAGGGCAGAGAAAGTGGCTGCTAATAGAGAGGCGAGACCTAACAACGTGCTCGAAGATGACGCTGGACATGAGTTCGCGGTAGTTCACGGGGCATCTGATGCCAAGCAGATACAAGGAAATTCAGCTCGAATGGAGATGAAGAAACTTACAGCGGTAATGCAGGCTTTTCAGATCGATCCAGCAAAGTCACAGTCAGGAAAGCGTCGACGAGAAGATGACGTCAACTATAACAAGCATATTGTCTTCACAGATGAAGATCTGGTGGGAGTGAGAACCCCACATCATGATGCTCTGATCATTACCCTCAGGATAGCCAACTTTGATGTCGACAAGTTGCTCGTCGACCAAGGAAGCTCGTCCGAAGTAATGTATCTCGACCTATTCAGAAAGTTGAAGTTGAGCGTCACCGACCTAAAGGAAGTTATTGTCCCTTTAGTTGGTTTCGTTGGAAAAATAACTATGCCCCTGGGAAAGATTGTACTATCGGTGCGCGCTGGAAACGTCTCCAAGATGATCGAGTTTTTGGTAGTTGACATCGACTCGCCATATCAGGCCATCCTCGGCAGGGGATAGATTCATGCAATGAAGGAAGTCTCCTCGACCTACCATCAGAAACTCAAGTATGTAATCGATCGAGGAGTAATGGAGATCCACGACGACCAAGTCATGGCAATAAGGTGCTTCATAGCAGCCATCCGACAAAAGCCAGAGAAGAAGGTCGATCAGCCCAGCGAGAAAGTTGAAGAAGGTCTGACACCTTCTAAATAGCAATTAAAGTAGGGAAGACCTGGAGTAGAGGAAACTAGGCTCCTCCCCTCCGAGCGTGTCGTCGAGGACCTGGTAGAAGTTACGGCTAGAGATGGCGACAGTAATAGAGTCTTCTTGATTGGAGCATCTCTCACCGACCAGGAACATAAGGAATTGACAACTCTGCTGAGACGCAACGTAGATGTTTTCACGTGGGAACCATACGAGATGCCTGGAATTGATCCTAGTATGGTCTGTCATCATCTACACGTCGATCCCACCTTCAAACCGATCACGCAGAAGGAACGGTAAACTGCATCGAGAAGGCTAAAGTGGTCGAAAAAGAAGTTGAAAAACTACTGGATGTAGGATCCATACGTGGAGTACAATTCCCCAAGTGGTTATCCAACCCAGTAGTAGTTCCAAAGAGCAATGGGAAGTGTAGAGTTTGCATCGACTTCACTGACCTCAATAAAGCGTGCCCTAAAGATAGTTTCCCCCTCCCCAAAATAGACCAACTAGTAGATGCCACTGCAGCTCACGAGCGGATGAGTTTCCTGGACGCATACTCAGCGTATCACTAGATCCCCTTATATGCCCCAGACCAGGATAAAATGGCGTTCATCACGACAGTTGGGTTATACTACTACAAGGTCATGCCGTTTGGGCTCAAGAATGCAGGGGCAACCTATCAGGGCCTGGTCACCAAAATGTTCAAGGACCAGATGGGAAACACCATGGAGGTCTACATCGATAACATGCTCGTTAAAAGTAAGAAGAAGGAAAATCACCTCTCAGACCTGTCAAACACCTTCGAAATCCTCAGGAAGTATCGAATGAAACTTAACGCGAGCAAGTGTTCTGTCGGTGTCCAGTCAGGAAAAATTTCTTGGGTACTTGGTCAGTAAGAGAGGCATAGAGGCTAACCCAGACCAGATCGATGCAATTAACAGGGTGCAACCCCCTCGCACAATCCGAGATGTACAGAAGCTCACTGTTATGCTCACTACCTTAAATCGCTTCATCTCTAAATCCCCCGAGAAGTGCAAGCTTTTTTCCCAGCTTTTAAAGGGGAACAAAACGGTAGAGTGGAGCCCAGATTGCTCGCGAGCATTGGTCGAGCTCAAATCTTACTTAAGCTCTCCACCACTACTCATCATGCCACAGCAAACAGATTCTTTGTACCTGTACCTCTCTGTTTCTAACCACACTGTCAGCTCTGCGTTAATATGCGAGGTTGTAGGAGTCCAGCACCCCGTTTATTACGCGAGCAAGACCCTACTGGACGCCAAGCAGAGGTACCTACCACTGGATAATCTCTCATTTGCACTAGTAGTAGCCTCGAGGAAGCTGAAGCATTATTTCGAAGCCCACACTATCATCGTCCTTACATCACATCCCTTTAAGGCAATCCTGAGGAAAGTGGATTTGTTGGGCAGACTGTCTAAATGGTCAGTCGAGCTCGGGCGATTTGACATCCAATTTTAACCAAGGATCGCAATCAAGGGGAAGATCCTTGCTGATTTCATAGCTGAATTCACGGGCGAGGAACCCTCCGACCAACCTCGATTAATAAGGCAAAAGGAGAACCAAGCAACAGAGGAAACCTGGAAACTATTTGTTGATGGAGCCTCCAACTCAAAGGGGGCAGGGGTAGGCATTGTCCTCATTACTCTAGAGAATATAATCCTTGAGCAAGGAATCAGGCTTGGATTTGCAGCATCCAACAACGAAGCAGAGTACGAAGCCTTAATAGCCGGCCTCCAAAAGGCACACACTTTGGGAGCAAAAAATTTACAGGTGTTCGGCAATTCCCAACTAGTCTCCAATCAGATAAGTGGAGATTACAATGCAAAAGATGACAGAATGGCAGCTTACCTCGCCTTAGTGAAAAAACTAATGTCGAGCTTTGAAGAGATCAATGTCCAACAGTTTCCCAGGGGGCAAAATAGTCATGTTGACGCCCTAACAGCCCTGAGTTCGGCAGTTGACTCTTACCTAAAAAGAACCATCCCCATCGATTTCCTCACTCGTCCGAGCATCAACCGTGACAACAAGCCACCAAACGTGGAACAGGTACTCCGGGTGGGATCAGCCCCCAGCTGGATGGACCCCTTAAGGGACTACTTAAAGGATGGCACGCTCCCGGATGACAAGAAGACTACCCACTAGATAAGAGTCAAGGCTGCTCGCTTTCACTTATCCCCAGAAGGCAACTTGTACAAGAGATCCTTCTCCGGTCCCTATCTCCAATGTGTTCACCCAGGGGATGTCGAGCAAGTGCTACACGAGCTTCACAAAGGAATCTGTGGAAGCCATATCGGAGGAAGGTCTCTAGCATTTATTGCAATGAAGGAAGGCTATTAGTGGCCATATATGCAAAAAGGCTCTGCGATGTATGTGCGCAAATGCCTAAAATGCCAACTTCACACTCCGATGGTCCACCAACCCGCTAGCGACCTAAAATCACTGTCCAGCCCATGGTCATTCACCCAATGGGGAATTAACATCGTGGGACCACTGACCACCGCCATCGAAAATCGTAAATACCTGTTGATTGCAACTGAATACTTCACCAAATGGATTAAGGCAAAACCCCTGGCAAACATCCGAGATGCAGATATAATAAGATTGATATGGAGAAATATAATCACTCGTTTTGTCATTCCCAGAACCATCATTATCGACAATGGAATGCAGTTCAAAAGAAGCTCTTTTCAGAGTTTCTATAACGAGCACGGAATCAAACACCACTTCAGTTCGGTAGCCTACCCTCAGAGCAATGGCCAAGCTAAGGCTTCCAACAAAATTGTGATCGATGGATTAAAGAAGCGATTGGAGCGAGATAAGGAGCATGGGTAAATGAATTACCACATATTCTATAGGCATACCGAACCACTCCTCGACGAGCAACAGGAGAAACCCCATTTTCATTGGCATATGGCATGGAAGCAGTCATCCCACTAGAAGCTATTTTTTCGACAATGAGGTCCAACCTTGTCGACCAGGGCCATAATGATGCAGCATTGCTCGCTGAGCTCGACCTAGTCGACGAGAGCCAAGAGCTAGCCCTAGTGAAACTAGCGAGCTATCAGCAACAGCTCGCGAGGCATTACAACAAAAGGGTTAACCCGAGGACATTCCGAGTTGGGGACTACATTCTAAGGAAAGTCCTGGGCAGCGCAGTAAAACCATCAGACGGCAAGCTAGGCCCAAACTGAGAAGGACCCTTTAAGATAACAAGAGACGATCTGCAGGGCGCCTATCACTTGGAAACGATGGAAGGAAGAGAAATACCACGAGCATGGAACGCAACCAATCTCAAGAGATTCTATTTTTAGATCTTTCTTTTATTCTTTTGTTATGGAACTAGAAGTTCATTTCCCTTGTCATTAATAAAATTTATTTAAATGGTTACATTCTGATAAGTAACAGCTATATGAGATTTATCGCACATCTTTTCCAAATGACAGACACATTGATCACTACACCATAGCAGGGGAGTATCCCTCCTCCGGTCATCGTTATGAAACACGAGGGACCTCTTAGCACTGCCCTTGGCAATATATGAAGCCCTACAGGGGATCCTTAGGCTATATGACCAAATTTTATACTGGTCATCAAACCTTCTTTGGTTGAATAAAATCCTGATCGGATAAAGTATCCAACACCAGGTGTGTCCTCGTCAATTGCCACACTTAGGCCTAAGGGAGTGTGACGACACAACCTAAAAGGTAAAGTGGTGCACAATGGTATCTTGATATTATACTGGACTACGAGGACACTTGCATGATAATAGAAACTTAGAAGATCATAAAGCAGCAAGAATATGAAGAATATGATACACTTGTTTAGTCGACAAATTTTCCCAAAACACAAACTTTATATTAATTCATCATATTTACAACAATGGTGATACATGTTTAGTCGGCGAGCTCGCCCAAAGCATTTACACTATCAAAAATACAACAAGCAACAACTGGCAAAATCTCAATGGGGGTGAGGCCTCTGAGCGAGATAATCAGCCACTCGAGCTCTTCTTCCGTCATCGGGAGTAGGAGATAACTCTTCCTCAACCTCATTTGCATCTGACTCCAATAATTGACGAGGGATGGCATCGATGGGGATCCATCGATCATCCCTTCAGAAGGGGTTAGGCATCAGGGTAGAGGGAGTAATCTCATGGCGATACCAGAGCATCGAGTTCCTCGGGACTTGCAACTCCTTCAAGGCACTCAGCCACCCCCTGACAAAAGAAAGCTCTTCGAACTCTGACAACCTTGTTGGAGCATCTGACCAACCCTGATCGTAGCCATCAGCCCACACTCGCCGAGGACCTTTTTTGAACAAGTTTCGCAGCCGAGTGACATCCCTCTGGAGCCCAGCAGCAATTACATATGCCCATTGAACATCATCACGGAGTTCCTCCATTTCTCTTGATGAACCCCTGGTGTTCCTGCGAGCTCACGAAACGATCGGAAGAGAAGGAACCTGCAATGCAGGAGGCACATCACTCTGACCAGCTCTAGCTCGCGATGACGAGGAACCCTGTAATACTGCTAGAGCAGTGCTCAACGCATGCTCCCTAAGTCTGAGACCTCTCTCCTCAGAGCCTCATTCTCCTGCTGGAGAACTTCCCTAACTTGGTTGATCTCAGAGGCCTCTAATAGCTTCTTCCTCAGCGCGTTGACCTCCTCTTGGACTGAGGCACCAATGTCCTCCATCTCTTGAAGCATGTCCTTCAGCTTGGCAATGAGCTCAGTTTTCTCTATAAAGCGCTTGTTCCGCAATCGCAGAGACTTGCAGATCCTCAAAAAAGTGTGACGAACTTCAGAGCTCACATTAGGCACCAACATCCTTCCCAATTGGGAAGTAGTAGGAATTTAATCATCTACGTCAATCAACTACAATCAATAAAAAGATAAGGGAGAGAAAGAGACAAATCAGTGCACTGAGAAAAAGAAGCCTTTTCATTAATGAGGATTGAAAGTACATCGATTAGTAAAAATAAAGTTTACCGACAGAAAAAGAAAAAATACAAGGTAATCCTAGAAGTAAAAACTAACTAGCAACCTCAGGTCACCCAGAGGTCAATGGCTGCTTCCCCTTGTCAGCACAGTAAGGGCATCACCCTCAGCAGGGGTAACCTCTGTCGGCACAGTAAGAGGAGCATCAGCAGAGGTAGTCTAGGAGACAGGGTCAGCAGCTTCAATGGCTGGGGCAGGGACTTCATCCATGGTCAGCTTCGAACCCGAGTCATGCTCATCGAAGAGAGGAGAGTCGATGTCAACACCGATAACCAGTAGGGCCTTGTTCCAACCCTTCTTAAAGTTCAGACGACTAATATAGCCTATCTGAACCTCAGCATCCTCGTATGCTGTAGCCCAACCAGAATTATATGAGTCTTCCTTGGCTGTGACAGCCTCAAACTCCTTCTTCTTCAGCTCCTCAGAGAGCACCCTGTTCTCTTCCACAACGGTCATCTTGCTCGAGCAAACTAAGTCGTAGTCTTGTCGCAGCTCCTTTAGATCTTTAACTGCTGCGTCCTTCTCCCGATTGGTTGTAGCAAAAGCCAGGTTGGATGATATCCGAGCTCTATACCCTTCAGCTTCAAGGCAGCATTCTCTTTCTCCAGCTCACTATTTTTCTTCACCAGCTCATCGCGTGAACGATATAGCACAGCGAAGTCAGTCACAAACTGCAGAAAAAAGAAGACATTAGAAGAAGGAAATGATGGAATTCATAAAAACATGGGAGAAAAGAAAAAATCTTACCAAAGCTAGCCTCTGGCTAGCCTGAAGGGCCAATTGCTCAGACCCCAGCGCCCTTTGGCGATCAGCAGGAAGAACTGCCCTCTCGAGCAGTGCGGGGGCCAGCTGAGGGTAAATTACGATTAAAGCTCCCTTCGGTAGGGCAGATACCGGGACCAAGGCTTGCCCAGCCTTGGTCCTAGCTTCCATCTTCCTCCTCTCTTCCTCTTTCTCCCTCTCCATCTTTCTCCTCTCCTCTATCTTTTTCTTCTCCTCCACCTTCTTTCTCTCCTCCTCCTTTTTTCTCTCTCTCTCTCCCTTACTTGCTCTTCTTCCTTCCTCTTCTTCTTCTGCTCCTGAGAAGAAGATCGGGAACCAGTAGCCACGACCCCAGAACTAGACTTTTGCTTTTTTGATCGCTGTGCGAGAAGCATGTGGTCTTCATCATCATCATCCCGAATTAAGTTCTTCCTTGGAGGAGCCATTTCCTCACTCGAACTGCTAGATGTGCTCGATGAATCTCGAGCTTCAGAGACCTCCCCACGATCAGAGGAACTGCTACTACTAGAGCTCCTTTCACCCAAATTACTTACGGCTCCTATGATGTCGCTTTCAGAGCTTCTCTCCTCCTTGTCCAACTGGATAGGATCCGCAGCAGTCTCTTCGAAGGAATCAAACTCTGGGATACTGTCTACAGACCTTGCTATGAAACTGGAGCCAATATTCTTGTACTCAAGCAGAAAAGCAGCAGACCGGGGATGCTCGCCGTCACCAAAAGGCTCCCTGATATTCCAAACCTTGACCAATTCCAAAAGGCGAACCTCGCTGAGAGCGGGTTCCAAGTTCTTTGACCTCGCTGTGGAAGAAAAATAAAGAAGAATCAGAAAGATCACAAATCAATAAAAATTGAAACAACAGAGCAAAGTCTAACTATGTATTCTTCCCCATAAAAGGGAATAGAGAACCTCTCAGACCTCAACCCTTCAAATTGGGGAGAAAACTGCCAGTTTCTAACAAGGAAACCTTCTTGCCAATAGTCCTTATGGGAATCAGTTAGATTTACTACCAATACCCTGTCAGGGCTCCTAGCTTTGAGATAGAGGACACCAGAGCTAGTTCGAGAAAAGGAATAGCAAAAATAGACCTCGGGGATCCCTAACCTAGTACCATACACTGATTTATTCTATGTATGCCATTAACTATTTTTCACACATTGGGCGAGCATTGTGCAGGAACAATATTAAAATAGCCAAAGAAATGCAAGAACAAATCATTGGGAGGAAAAGTGAGTCCCCCCTGGGAAAGCAACAAAACATGGATCTAGTGGGCGTCATCTATCTCTCTAACGTTTCTAGGAGGGGAAGCGCAGCATTCAATATCTACCCACTCAGGGATGTTATAAAACTTCCTAAATTAAGAGACCGACCTATTCCCAATCTTCGTCATTCGAAAACCCTAGAAAGCTGCAAATTCAAAGAGAAAGTACAAAGAAAAGGCACAGGAAACTTACAAAATAGAAGATCGATTCGAAAGATGAAGAAGCACGGGCCCAAACAACAAGGAAGTAATGAGAATGGAGATTGAGAGAAGAAGGAATGAAGTGCTAGAGCTCACAAGGAATGAAAGAGTGCTGAAAAAATTGAAACGACGGTAGAAAAGTGGCTATTCCAGAAAACCTTTAAATTTTGCTAATCATAGTGCACAAAATATGAAGCGGGTGCCGCCAACATCAGCTTCACAACTTTCGAAGAATTGCACAATGTATAAAAAAGCCATTATGGCTAATCATTTAAATTTATTGAGCCCAAAACATGACCCAACAAACTTAGGGGCAATTGTGGGTACCCAAAACTAAGATCATGGGCCTGGACGAGTAGCCCAATTCTGGCGGCCCAAAGCCTAGGCCCCCATCTCTTAGTTGATTGAGAACCGGTCTCTTCCCACGTTCCCATTAAGGGAGGTTATAGGGAGAGATGGAAGACGTGGGGGGAACCCAACACCCCCACTTACCTAAATGTACATTTATATATTAAACCCTACGTCCGGGGCAAAGGGACAAGTTGTATTCTCTGTAACCACTCTCCAGAGTATATAGAAATAACACCGACTGCACCACCGTGGACGTAGGCACATATTTGTTGAACCACATACATCTTTTGTTGTGTGATTGTCATTTTATCTAACTTATTCTTATTTGGTGCTTGCCTTTCTCCTATTTGTTTGGGTTGCATAATAATTGTCATATATATATATATATATATATATATATATATATATATACACACACACACACACACACAGTGGATCCAAACCATTTTTTTCTAAATTATCTTATTTTTAAAGGTCTACGCTATCCAACAACCTTCATGAGAGCTTTGATTTGGGGTGGGTAGGGTTAGCATTGGGTTAGGTTTTTATCTGTAACATTTTCACAAACAGTAACATTTACTGTGTTAACATAGTGTGTAAATACATATGGTGGATCCAAACCTCTTTTTTTCGATATTATCTTATTCTCAACGGCCCGCTCTAGTGGCATCCAATCCCTACCACCATCCACCCCCATTGTCGGAGCTACATCAATGTTCATCAGAGATCTAATTTGGTGTGACATGGGGTGCCGCTGGCGCGACCCTTAAAAAATAATAAAAATTGGATAAATGGGATTTGGATCCACCGGAACTCCAGTTTGGGGTGAGTAGGGTTGGCATTGGGTTATGATTATATCTGTAAAATTTTCACAAACAGTAACATTTACTGTGTTATACCACAGTATATATATATATATATATATATATATATATATATATATATATATATATATATATATATATATATATATATATATATATATATGTGTGTGTGTGTGTGTGTGTGTGTGTGTGTGTGTGTGTGTGTATATATATATATACGGTTGATCCAAACCTCTTTTTTTTTATATTGTCTTATTTTTAACGGTCCGCACTAGCGGCATCCAATCCCCGCCACCATCCACCTCCATTGTCGGACCTACAACAACCTTAATTAAACCTCTGATTTGGGGTGACATGGGTTGCCGCTGGCGCGGACCTTAGAAAATAAGAGAATATTGGATAAATGAGGTTTGGATCCACTGGAGCTCCGATTTGGGGTGAGTACGGTTGACATTGGGTTAGGTTTATATCTGTAACATTTTCACAAACAGTAACATTTACCGCGTTATGACACAATATATATATATATATATATATATATATATATATATATACGGTGGATCCAAACCTCTTTTTTTTACTTGATATTCTCTTATTTTTAACGGTCCACGCTAGCGGGATCTAATCCCCACCACCACCCACCACCATTGTTGGAGCTCCAACAACCTTCATCAGAACTTTGATTTGGGGTGACATGGGGTGCCGTTGGCGCGAAGCTTAGGAAATAAGCGAATATTGGATAAATGGGGTTTGGATCCACCAGAACTTTGATTTGGGGTTGGCATTGGGTTAGGTTTATATCTGTAACATTTTCAAAAAAAGTAACTTTAGTGTGTATATATATACAGTGGATCCAAACCACTTTTTATTTATATTATCTTATTCTCAATGGTTCACACTAGCGGCATCTAATCCCCAACATCATCCACCCCCATTGTCGGAGCCACAACAACGTTCATCAGAGCTCTCATTTGGGATGACATGGGGTGCCGCTGGCACGGACCTTAGGAAATAAGAAAATATTGGATAAATGGGGTTTGGATCAACCAGAGCTCCGGTTTGGAGTGTGTAGGGTTGGCATTGGGTTAGGTTTATATCTGTGACATTTTCACAAACAGTAACATTTACTGTGTTATAACATAGTATATATATATATATAACCTCTTTTTTCTGATATTGTCTTATTTTTAACGCTCCCTCCTAGTGGCATCCAATCCCCACAACCACCCACCCCCATTGTCGGAGATACAATAACCTTCATTAGAGTTTTGATTTGGGGTGCCGCTGGCGCGGACCTTAGGAAATTAGAGAATATTGGATAAATGAGGTTTGGATTCACCGGAGCTCTGATTTGGGGTGAGTAGGGTTGACATTGGGTTAGGTTTTTTTTTATAAGTAAATGTTCCAATAAAACAAACCCGCCTAAGGGGGCGGAATCCTATATACAGGAAGTATATACAATAAAGAAAGTAAAGGCCTGAGCTAAAACAAAGACTACCCTACCACTCGAAACTCCTCCAAAAAGTCGAGGAAGATAGACATCGACGTATCCAGCCTTTTCCTATACCAAGTGAGAAGAAGGCTCAGGAAACAATAGCGTAGACGCGAAGGATCCAACTCAACCCCCTCAAAGCATCTCTGATTTCTCTCCTGCCACACCAACCAGAAAATACAATGTGGGACCATCTTCTAAGCACCTCGCGGACCCTGGCAACGCCTAGGACTCCCCCAAGATGCCAACACCCCACTCACCTCCCGAGGCATAACCCACAAGATCTTACCCAATGACAAAATCAAATCCCATATACCCCGAGACACAAGACAGTGTAGCAAAGGTGATTGGTCGTCTCCTCCTCCTTCTTGCACAACCAACAACGACTAGCCAACCTCCTCCCATGATTCTGCAACCCCTTAATAGTCAAAATGTCTTGTCTGGTCGCAGTCCACACAAAAAAACTAACCTTCGAGGGTGCTTGGCTCTTCCAAATAGCCTTCCACAAAAGAGAGACACCTCCCCTACCCCTAAGCACATGGTAATACTTTTTGACCGAAAAAACTCCATCCTGAGAACTCGTCCACCTTAAGCTATCAGCCTTGCCAGGCGGAATAGGCGCTACAAACAAACACTCAAAGAACGCCTCTGCCTCCTCCAGCTCCCAATCCTGGAGCTCCCTCCTAAACTTCGGCTCCCATACCATATGATCCCCTACCCTCTTCATGTGGTCCTCTACCGTCCCCTCCCTATCCCCCACAATCCGATACATCCCCAAATAAAGATCCTCCAAAGAACCACCCTCACCCCATCTATCCCTCCAAAACCATATATGATTCCCCCTCCCGAGCTAGAAGTAAGTGGACTTAGAGAAATCAGCCCACCCACGTGCAATGCACTTCCATAACCCTACCCCATGAGAAGCACGCCCCTCCCTAGGACCCCACCCAAACTGGTCAGCCCCATGCCTAGCCAACGTCACTTTCCTCCACATTCTTCCCTCCTCCCTATAGAACCGCCATAACCACTTTCCCAGTAAAGCCTTATTGAAATGAGCTAAGCTCCTAACCTCCGCCCCACCCTCCTTTAGCGGCAAACACACCTCATCCCAACTCACCAGACTGTATTTGAATTGATCTACATGACCTCGCCACAGAAAATTCCTCATCAACTTGTTGAGGACTTTGTCAACAGAAGCAGGTAAAGGGAGGACATACATGAAGTAAGTCGGGAGACTCGACAACGCACTTCAGATCAACGTCAACCTTTCCCCTTTGGAAAGGTACCCATGCTTCCAACCAGTTAACCTCCTTTGGACCCTCTCAAGAACCGGATATCACATCGCCGTGTACTTAAACTTATCCCCTAAGGAGAGGCCAAGATAAGTAGATGGGAGCGAGCCAACCGTACACCCAAGTACCCCAGCCAAATTGGCCACGTTATCGACATCCCCAATGGCAATCATCTCGCTCTTCCTGGCGTTAATAAGGATCCCAGACACCGCCTAAAAACACATCAACAACGTGCTCAACGTCCTGACCTCATCCACAGTCGCCCCAGAAAAAATAATAATATCATTGGTAAATAGTAGATGAGAGATAACAACACTCTGGGGGAGAGAGCTCCCGATCCGAAAAACTGAGACCAGACCACCCTCCACCATATGCCCCATCATCTGAGAGAATGCCTCCATAACCAAAATAAAAAGAAACGGAGATAATGAGTCGCCCTGCCTAAGACCCCGAGTGCTCGAGAAGAAACCAGCAGGCACCCCATTCACCAGAACAGAGAACTTGACAGACGAGACACACCTCTTCATCCACCTACACCACCACTCCCCGAACCCTATCCTCCTTAGAAGATAAAAGAGGAAGTCCCAGCACACATGATCATAAGCCTTCTCAACATCAAGTTTGCAAAGAATGCCCGAAGTCCCACTTCTTACCCTAGACTCGATGCACTCGTTCGCCCCCAAAATTGCATCAAGAATCTGACGGGCACCCACAAACGTACTCTGAGCGTCGAACACAAGGGGATCAATCACCTTTCTAAGTATAACCGACAACACCTTAGACATGAGCTTATACACACTACCAACAAGACTGATGGGTATGAAATCCCTCACATTCGTCACTCTTCCGAACTTGGGCACCAAAGTAATGAAAGTAGCATTCAGACTCCACAGAAAGTATCCCCTATCATAGAACGCGTGAAAAACTGCCATCACATCCTCCCTAAAAACTGCCCAACAATGTTGGAAAAATGCCATAGTGAACCCATCAGGGCTAGGAGCCTTGTCCCCACACATCGACCTCAAAACCTGGACCACTTCTTCCTCCGTGATCGCTCTTTCCAACTGATTCACGTCATCCCCCGAAATGCTAGCCACCAGAAGCTCATCCATCTTGGGACGCCAAGACTCCTCCTCCATAAACAATCTCACATAGAATTGACTAATTTCCCTACGAATGTCACTCTCCTAAATGTACTCTACCTCCTCAACTACTACCTTACCAATATGGTTAAAGCGATGACGTGAATTAGTCGCTTTATGGAAAAACGATGTATTATTGTCCCCTTCTCTAAGCCGAAGAGACCTAGACTTTTGTCTCCAATAAATTTCCTCCTGAATCAATCTCCTCCCCACCTCCCTTTTTTTCCCTTTTCTAGTCACCCTTTCATCTCCCGAAAGTCCACTCAAACCATCTTTCTCATCAAGGCCCCGAATATCATCCATAAGATGACCAATCACCTCCCCCACATGCCCAGACACATCGTGGTTCCATCTAATAAGATCACCTTTAAGACGGAATAATTTGGAAGCCAACCTGAAGCTAGCATTACCCTCCACCTCATACCCCCTCCACCACTCTTTAACCCTATCAACAAAGTTCTCCTCCTTAAACCACACATTCTCAAATCAAAACGGGGACCTCCCACCCCTACTCCGACCACATTCCAAAAGGATGGGGAAGTGATCATAAGTAACTCACGGAAGGCAAGCTTGAGTAGCCCCCGAAAATTGTTCCTCCCACTCAGTAGAGAGAAGAAAATGATCTAACCGAGAAAACGAAGGTTCGTCCCTAAGGCTAGACCAGGTATAAATCCCTCCCTCCAAAGGAAGGTCCACCAAACCCAACTCATCGATGAACTCTGATAAATCCCTCATAAAAGAACTCAATCTCCCCCCACCAATCCTCTCTGAGGGAAATCTCACAACATTGTAATCTCCCCCCGTACACCATGGAACACCCCAAACACTTTTTGCCCCCGCCAATTCCTCCCACAACTCCTGACGGTCCGAGTCCTCACCAGGGCCATAAACCCTCGAAAAACTCCTAGTGAAACCATCCTCCACATTCCTGAATAAACATGAAATGGACCAATATCCCACAAACACATCAAGTTTCTCCACCACTCTATTATCCCACATAATAACAATCCCTCCTGAAGCCCCTTCTGAATCCAGACATCTCCACTCTACACTACGTCGCCCCCAAATAGACCTCATCCACTCCCTATCCAAATCTCCCATCTTCGTTTCTTGGAAACACACAATATCCGGCCTCCAATGCAAAATGGCTCCACTAATTACACCTATTTTCCCAGGGTCATTCAAGCCCCGCACATTCTAGTACATAATGTGTAGCTTCATCAAAAACCGCTATTAACCCCTCCCTGCCCCCCTCTACCAACTTTACCCTACCCCTCTGCCTCTCCTCTATATCATGAAATAAATAAAGGGCCTCCTTCTCATTCCCCAAATATGTTAACCCTAGAATTTTCCAAAACCCCCTAACATACTAGACACCCATTCCTCCACCTCACCCTCTTGGGTCTTCTCTAAACTCCTACCCCCAAACACCTCCCCTCCCCCTCCGATCCCCTAAGCTCAAGCCATAATTTAGGGGACGATGCTACCATCTTACCCCCCCAACCCCTTCTCACTTAAAGAATCTCCCGAGGAACTAGAAAAGTCCTGCGCAAATGTCTTCGCCTCCACCAAACCTAGACCCTCCTCCATGCCGGCACAAAGCGGGTCCACACTGAGAATATCCGCACTGGGCGAGCATACGAGAACACTACCCTGAGACACACCAACAACTAAACCCGAACACTCGTTGACCGTCTCAACTCCAGTCAAAGCATTTTTACTCTTTAGGGACGCTGCATTCCAATTGTTGTTCCTCTTAAAAGATTTCCCCCTTTGTTTACATTTTTTCTTATAAGCCCCATTCTTAATCACTGTGCCCGAATTGAGAAAAAGACCAATCCTATGGGTGTTGGAAGAGTGTTTAATATTCTTACCTACAAAGGGAATAGAGGTTTGATAACATTTTCACAAACAGTAACATTTACCGTGTTATAACATAGTATATATATAAATATATACAGTGGATCCAAACCTTTTTTTTCCTGATATTGTCTTATTTTTAACGATCCGCGTTAGCGGCATCTAATCTCCACCACCACCCACCCCCATTGTCGAAGCTCCAACAACCTTCATTAGAGCTCTGATTCGGGGTGACATGGGGTGCCGCTGGCGAGAACCTTAGGAAATAAGAGAATATTGGATAAATGGGGTTTGGATCCACCAGAGCTCCGGTTTGGGGTGAGTAGGGGTAACATTGGGTTAAGTTTATATCTATAATATTTTCACAAATAATAAATGTTACTGTTTGTGAAAATGTTACATCGATATCCCATGCCACCTCAAATCAGAGCGCTGATGACGATTGTTGGAGCTCCAACAATGGGGGTGGATGGTGGTGGGAATTAGATGCCGCTAGCGCGGACCATTAACAATAAGATAATATAAAAAAAAAGGTTTGGATCCATCGTGCGTATATATATATATACCGTGTCATATGAACACAGTAAATGTTAATGTTTGTGAAAATATTACAGATATAAACCTAACTCAATGTCACCCCTACTCACCCCAAACCGGAACTCCGGTGGATCCAAACCCCATTTATCTAATATTCTCTTAATTTCAGAGGTTCGCGGCAGCAGCATTCTATGCCACTACTACCCACCCTAAATCGTAGCTCTGATGAAGGTCATTGAAGCTCCGACAATGGGGGTGGGTAGTGGTGGGGATTGAATGTCGCTAGCGCAAACCTTTAAAGATATGGTAATTTCGAAAAAAAGAGGTTTGGATCTACCGTGTGTGTGTGTGTGTATATATATATTGTGTAATATTAACTCAGTAAATGTTAGTGTTTGTGAAAATGTTATATTTATAAAACTATTTCATAAATATATTAACACGGTAAGTGTTATTGTTTGTGAAAATGTCACATATATAACACTATTTCATTTTCTGGTGTATACAGTAAAGTTTATTATCTGTGACATATTCACATACAATAACATTTAGTGTGTTATCACATTACACATTATATATATATATATATATATATATATATATATATATATATATATATATATATATCCAATATGCTCCTATTTTTAAAGGTCTATGCCACCGGCACCTAAAGACACCCCTACTAACCCCAAACCGGCGCTCAAGAGGATCGAACTTCTATTTATCCAATAGTCTCTTATTTTCAAAGGTCCGCGTCAATGGCACCACATGACATTCTGGTGCATCCAAAACCCATTTATTCAAAAGTCTCTTATTTTTAAAGGTTCACGTCAATGGCACCACATGCCACCCCTACCCACCCCAAATCGGTGCTCTGATGAAGGTCGTTGAATCTCCAACAATGGGATAAGGATTGGATGCTGCTAGCACATACCTTTAAATATAAAGTAATTTTGGAAAAAGAGGGTTTGGATCCACCGGATATATATATATATATATATATATATATATATATATATATATATATATATATATACTGCGTAATATTACCAGAGTAAATGTTACTGTCTATTTGTGAAAATGTCACATATATAAAACTATTTCATATTCTAGTGCATACAGTAAAGTTTACGGTTTGTGTAATTTTTTTTCTTTAAAATTTTATTGGCTTCATGGATCTTGTTTGATAGATCTCGTCGAGCAAATTTAAAAAATATTAATTTTGTGAAAAACGGATTTGTGAATCAAAAGTTATGATCATTTTAAGATTAAAAAAAAAAGTCCAGGTATTTATGTAACTTCTTAAAGGAAGTTATGGATGGTTGGTTTTAAAAAGGGTAAAATTGTGAAAAAATTCCCTAAAAATTTGGAATATGACCTATATGGTTGTTGAAAAGTCAATAGGACTTATATGTATGTTGACCTAACAAATGGGACTTAAATATAATTTTCTCTTATTCAAATTGGTCTTTGCAAAATTATTTCTTTAAATCATTAATTTATAATATTTTTTTTAACAACACATTAAATTCACCCATTTAAATAATTCGAAAGAATTTACTTCTTAAATTTTTTTATGACTATTTTTTATAGCAAAGAATTTATGTTGAGCACCCAATTCCTCATGTACACACCTAAAATGGTTTACATTAAAAGAAATTTTGGTTTAGTGACAAAAATTTGTCACTGAATACTTTTTTGATATTACTAAACATATTTAGCGATAACATATAAGTTGTCAAAAAGTTATCACTATAGACCTCTCACTATATGTCAATAACGACAACTTTTTAAAATTTCCACTAAAGTTATTGGCAACCAACTTGTAACTAAATATATATGAAATGCTGATAACTAATTTCACCATAAATAAATACTTATTTCGTGACTAGAAATAATTATTTTTCCACAAAATAAGGTCAATCTGAAGTTGAATGGTGCTTCTAAAAATAAGTTATTATTGACAAAGAATAATATCATCATTAATTGTTGTCGTTTAGTGACAAGTTTTATAGTTGTTAATGCAATTTTATCTCCAAGAGAAACTATTTTTTATAACTATTTTTCCTTGTTTCCACTGATGTTATTGTTTATCATTGACAATTTGCAAAACAATTTCAATTTTTGGTAGTGACAACCAAGATGTCGTTAATTTCACTAATTGTAATCTACCTCCTTATTATAGAAGTAAAGTGACAAGAAATATAAGAAAATATATAAATTAAAAACCCAACAAATTCTATTATCATAATATCCCATGCACTTTCGAAAGACTTTTCAACCTAAAACATTAGAATTTGAAAAAAGGGGACATTAGCTAATAAATCCCTTAAAAGTCTATTTATGTATGACCAGTTCAAGGGATAATCTTGTTGGTATCTTAAACCAAAAAACTTTTTAATTAATTAAAGATAAGTCCAAACAATACAATTACATTTATTAATATTGTGGTGACAAGAAATCTTAACACAAATTGTAAGCAAATGCAATCACCAGAAAAATAAAGAACAAGAATAAGAATAATCACAATCACATGCAACACAAGATGTACATGGTTTGGCAAATTGCCTACATCTACAGTAGTGCTCCAAGTTTCTATTTCTCTTTTCTCCAGAGGAGTATTTTCAGTTACATGCCCTTTGCCCCGGGCCAGGGGTACAATATATACATGAAAATTAGGAGAGTGGGGGTATTGGGTATCCACACGTTAACCCACTATACCTAGAATATCTCCTCGGAGATTTTAGGAGTAGACTGGGTCGTTCCTTGTTAACCCTGTCTCGTTATCCACAGTTTGAGGCTTTCATGTTTGGGTCGGGCGCTCCCTATTTTTAATACGGCTTAGTCCCGTTACTCTTTTGGACCTGCAAAGAGGGAAGTGGTACCCACAAATATAGATACAATTACACTTATTAATGTAGATACAATTATAATTGTAACTCTATCTAGATTAATAAGTGTAACTGTATTTACATTAATAAGTGTAATTATATCTATGTTTATGTATCCATATTAATAATTATAATGCAAGTATACTTGTTGAAAAAATTATTTTTAGTTTGTCCTTATAGTTAATTTCTAAAGAGTCTAAGGATTTATCACTATGATTCCCAAAAAAAGGAACAACTCAAACTTGGCGAACTCATCTTTGTAAATTGCTACGTGACATCTAATATACCACCAATATCGCATAATTATCATCCCTTTAACATACAACTCGTATAATTTGCAAATAAAAAGTGTGTGTAAGTTAGACAATATTACTAACCATTTAAAAGAAAAAAAATACATAAAACAAGACATGAACAAAATACCAATTTTACAAGCTATGTATGGAGTCTCTATAAAATTTGTCTAAATAAAACTTAGGGATGGTAAAAAAAACCATTGTTAAATAGTGGAAGAAAAACTTATTGATATCCTTAACATTAAGCATGCTAAAGTTGGGGTCCTTAGGGAATCGGGATGATTGGTGGCATGGTTGAGACTAGACTAGCCATGGGATTTGTTGGTCATCTTGTAGCTGACCTTGGGTGTTTCAAGTAAGCACGTGACACTTGTCTTAATATTTCAAGTTAAAAATGCATGTCTAGACCTGGTTTCATTTGTGCTGGCATTTTTTTTAAATTTTATCTCAAGCACTGGACACTAGTTGTATTATATCCAGTGTATAATGTCCCAAGCATGAATAAAATTTTTGTGTTTTAACTCTCAACCCTCCAATTCTTAATGATTAATCTAATTGCTTGGAATATAAGAGGGCCTGCAAAGACGTCCACTTCCAAGAGACTGAAATTATTATGCAAAATTCACAAAATTCCTTTTATAGCTCTTCTAGAGCCAAAGGTTGATGCTTAAAACATCTCAAAGTTTAAGAATAAATGGGGATTTAAAAGGTGTAGTAGTAATATCAATGGAAAAAATATGGATTTTTTGGAGATTTAATGTAGAAGTTCATTTAATGGCAGATCATAATCAACACCTGGCTATAAAATTCAGTCATCCAACTCTGAACTCTAGTATGTATATATCAATTGTGTATGATAAATGCTCTAAGGAAGAGAGAAAAGACCTGTGGGATCATATAGTGTCATTAACTTGTAATTTATAGGGCTTCCACACCTTGGAATAGGTCATTTTAATATTATCTATTCTCAATTAGAAAAATTAAGAAGGGATGACATTGATCACTATGCTATTGAAGACTTTAATCAAGCTATTAAAGATAGTCATCTTAGTGATCTTAGATATACTGGAACTAGATATACTTGGTGCAATAACAGAAATAAGGAGGGGGTTATTATGATAAGGCTAGACAGGTGTTTGTTTAATCAACACTGGGCTATTGAGTATCCTAATTCTAGGATCAAACATTTGAATAGATCATCCTCTCATCATGCCCCTCTAATGCTTTATGTAAAAACTACTTTGGATGGCTGTCCAAAATCCTTCAAATTCCAGTATATGTGGTGTAAACATCCTCAATTTCAAGATCTAGTTGAGAAGTCTTGGAATTAGAATTCCAACCGTCATAATATGAGAAATTTTACTTTGAAGTTGCAAAGGTTGAAAGGCGAGTTTAAGATACGACATAAGGAGACTTTTAAAGATATGTTCCAATCAATTAAAGACTTGGAGCATAATATTTTATAGATGGAACTTAATTATGAGTAGGACCGTAGTGATTCAAACAGAGCTGATGTGAATCAAGGTAAAATGTTCTGGAGGAAAAAATCTTTAATGAAATGGATGAATCTTGGAGATGCCAATACCAAATTCTATCATGCTAGTGTCAAGGTAAAGAAATCAAAATTGATGGCAGCTTGATGGAGGATACTCAAGATATAAATAAGAATATAGTGATCTATTTTGAGGAATAACTGTCGCCTGTTCAACCACTCGCTATGGAAGACGTTTCAAAGATTATCCCCTATATTGTTTCCCTTGAACCAATGAAACTTTAGAGGCATTCCCTACTGAAGATGAGGTATACTTAGTTGTTATTAAGTTAAGTGAATAGGCATCAACGACGCTTGATGGATTTGAGGGAACATTCTATAGAAAATACTGGAATATAATAAAAGATGATCCTATTAATGATATTGATTTCTTTTTTACAGGGAGTGATCTACCTCAAAGTTAGACTAGAACTGTTATTTCCCTTGTCCCTAAAATCATAGTTCCAAAGAAGTGTGGAGATCTAAGACCAATCGGCTTATGTAATTTCTGCTTCAAGTTCATTTCAACGATATTATCAACTAGGCTATCCGAAGGGCAACCTATGATCATATCTCCTAATTAGAGTGGTTTTATCAAAGGCAGGGCCATTATTGTAAGGACATAAGTTTATAAATGTCTATTATAAATTAGTATGTCGTATACCGCTACATCCATCGAAGAATGTGCAAGTTCACATATGCAATAAGACGGATCCGAATATCAAGTTTCTTCAACAATCAAGCCTCTGCAAGATGAATTTGGTAAAGGTTGTGTTTTTATTCCTTAACATTTCACTTAGAATATTGGGATATTTTTCATCAAAAATTTTCTAAGTGTTGGAGCGGAGTTTTAAATTTTTTTGTCAAAAATTAGTTTTTGGAGTTTTCAACGCGGTGCATTTACTGAAAAAAGAAAAAGAAAAATATTTAATAAATAGGCTCGTTCGAACGACATCCTATGTCGTTCGAAAGAGATGGCATGTCACGCGAAGTGCCAACTGTCATTCGAACGACACTGGATCTCGTTCAAACGACATGATATCTCGTTTGAGCGACCTTCCACCTTAAGGTTTATATAAATAGGATTCTCCAACTCCATTTTTTTCTGTGATTTTCTGTTCATATGAAACTGCTACTGCAGAAACATTTGTCTTCTCACTTTTAGGGCTTTAATCCCCTTTGTTTAAATTAACAAAAATCCCAATGTTTAGGTGAATTATTTTGGAACCCAAGAACACATCTTTGTGTCAAGTTTTCTCTTGTAGGGAGGATAACCTACTGCTGATCTAGGTGCCATTGGAGGTACTGGGTTGAAGACAACTGCGTGTCATAGGGAATGTTGCGGTATTCGTGGGCCGATTCGAATTGTGGTTCATGTAGGTTCGATACGTGTGGATCTATTGCTGACGACGCCGATCGACGCCTTTGGGTATTCGTGTGTCAACTTTATTTCATTGTAATCCGTGTAAGTTGTGATTTATAAATTATAGTGAAATAAAAGGTTTTTCCCTTCGAGGATTTGTCCTGAAATTTGTGTCGCAGATTTTATTTATTTTGCACCCACACGTGGTTATTTATTTTAAGGGATGAATTAATTTAGTTTAAAAATTGACTCTAATTAAATAAGTCTGTGATTGGAATTTGCACATTTAATCGAATCGATATCGCACATAGATTTAAGACAGTTCAAATTGGTATCAGAGCAGGTTACACTAATTTATTTTATATTCCTATTTTCTGCAAAAATTGTGTGAAATTTATTTTTTTTAAATCATATTTTTTTTAAATTATCGCAATGTTTCCAAATGAAAACTTATATAATCGGTTGCCAATTTTTGACAGGTTTAAGTATGCATAATGGAAATCCCGCACGAGATCTCATTTAAAAGCAATAGATGAGAGAGTTTGGTCAATATGTGAAAAAGGCTGGACTCCTCCCACTGTCACCGCGAATAATATCACAAATCTAAAACTTGTGTCAGACTGGACTGAGGATGAGTTTAGGTGGAGCATTTTTAATTCACGTGGGTTTAGTACAATTTTTGAACACATCACCCCTGATGAGTTTCGACGTATTATGACGTGCACCACGTCTAAAGAAGCGTGGGATGTTTTGCAACTCACCCACGAGGGCACTAATGCGGTGAAAGAGTCTAAAATTTAAATTTTAACCACTAAATTTAAGACTATCATCATGCTAGAAACTGAGAGTTTTGACGAATTTCATGAACGTTTGTCCGATATGGTCAACACTAGTTTTAATCTTGGTGAGACGATACCTAGTGCACGAGTGGTTAAAAAGATTTTAAGATCGTTGCCTAAATATTTTATCCCAAAAGTAACTATTTTGAACACCTTAGGTAATTTGAGTAGTCTAAAATTAGAAGAATATGTAGGAGACCTATATATGTACAAAATTGACATGTTCCCCGATAGTGTCAAACCTAAGGATAGAGGGATATCACTTAAAGCTCAGTCTAGGAAGGGAAAGGGAGTGTCCATGAGAGATAAGATAAAGAAAGTTAAATTTTGTAAGTTCAAGTCCGAGGATGAGTCTGATTTTGATATGGCCCTACTTGCAAAGAAATTTAAAAAGTTTCTCAATTTTTTAAAACAAAATACTTCCAATAAAAAGTTTTTTGAGAAAAAGAAAGATAAGTCCAAATAAAGCGGTCAAAAGAGAGAGAGAGAGAGAGAGAGAGAGAGAGAGAGAGAGAGAGAGAGGAAGAAAGTTAGGAAGATTTAGATCATATGACTTGTTTTGAGTGTAAAGGCAAAGGACATATAGCATTTGAGTGTCCTACTAGGCTAAGGAGGAAGAGGATGAAAGTAGCCATGCCTTCCACTCTTAGTGATAGTGAGGGAGATGAGTCCAGTAATGGTTTAGCACATGGGATGTGTGTAGATTTTTCTTGTCCTGTGAGCGCACCCGCTTTATCCCATGATGATTGTGTACACAAGAGCGACGACGATGAGTCGAGTGTTTCTAGTGGGGGTGAGGCGAGTTTGAGAGTGGAGATAAAAGTGAATTCCAAAAATCTTTTATAAATTTTTACACCGAGACCTTAAAAATAAATAAGTACAATAAAGATTTCGGTCGTCGGGTTTTAGATTTAGAGAGAGAGGAATAAGATTTAAGGAGGGAAAAATATGATTTGATCGACACGGTGTCTAGTCTTATGACATGTGTATCCCAACTCGAGAGTGATCTTGAACTTTCCTGGGAGGTCAAAATATCTTTAGAGAATGCATTAAGAAGGAAGGAACGATGGTTGTCAATCCCATTTTGGGTAGGGGTGATAGTTTAGGAATAGGGCATGACGGTGCATCCAGTTCACATGTTGCACCGACCTGGTTCCCACTTTATTGTTAGATTCACATGGCTCTCAACTTAACCCACCTAGGCCTCTCATACCTTTTAGGAGAGCGCATAGTAGACATTTTGAGAGAAGTGTACCTAGTTTTGTTTATATTTGCACACACTGCAAGAAGAGAGGACACCTTAGAGAATTTTGTTCTAAGTTGAATCACGTGTCACATTTTTCTACTACACGTGTTCACACACACGCACCCACACTTAACGCTCCGGATGATTACACGAGAGAGTTTGCACATATTAGGGTGCAGGTAATGTTTCTAGTTAATACTTCACATGATTTGATGGAGGTTTTTCATACCACCCCCTTTGGAAAACTCCACCGCACCTAACGGTTGAGGTTTAGAGTTATTTTCTAAGATAGGTTGATTTGCATGATGATATTTTTGCCTATTGATAGTATGTAATCTTTTCTATTAGATTTTTTTTTTGAAAAATTCAAAAAGATTTTGTTTTGATAAAAAATTTTAAAAAGTTAAAAAGTGTTTTGTATTTTCTTTTACACCTTACATGAATGGACATTTAGGATGACCGAGTCATAATTTCATTCCATAACTACGTGACAATCTGATAGTGTTTTGATATGCATCATCATTTCATTTTTGCGCATTTAATCGAATCGATATCACACACGGATTTAAGGCAATTACAATAATAGATAATGTTCTTCTAGCAAAAGAAATTGTTCAAAGTTGGGAATGAAATCTGATGGTGGAAATGGTCTAATTAAGATAGACATGAAAAAGGCCTATGATAGAGTCCATTGCGGATTTATAATTAAAGTTATTAAAGGCTTTGGATTTTGGGAGAGAGGGATAGATTTTGTGATGAAAAGTGTATGAAACAATTGGTTCTCTATAGTTGTAAATAGCCAGAGATGTGGTTTCCTTAAATCTTCAAGAGGATTAAGACATGTGTACCCTCTCCCTCTGTCTCAGAGTCTTTTTATCCCAGATGCTAAATTCTTGATATAGGTTTGAACAAGTTAATGGATAAAGATTCAATTAAGACTTTCTACTTGCCTAGTGGAAGCCCAATAATTTCTCATTTAGCACTAATTAATGATGCAATTATTGTTTGTAGAGGAGGTAAGGGAATTCCTTAAAAAATACTCCAATATTTCAGGGCAGAACATAAACTCACACAATAATAATGACACTGTGGATTGTGACACCCTGCCTACTAAAATAATATGTAGCCAGCCCGTGATCAAACTAAAACGTTAGTCTCATATGGCTCATTCTTAGCATCACTGTCGAAAAACTTTTTACAGTTACGAACCACCTAGTAATTTAATTAGACCGGTGCCAAAATTTATCTTTTATTAACTAATACATGCAAAAATGAATAATAATTAAACCATTAACACACTGATAACTGAATCCAACACAGATGAATAATATAAATAAGATGACCGAATCAACTATCGGTTCAACAATAAAATACACAGTAAACTGAAACCATAACCTCGATACACGATGTCAAATAAATTACTGAATATTAAATCTGAGGGCGATATGACCAAATGAATACTGAAGTAAAGTCCCTACAGTAGGAACAAATGAACAAAGCATCTATAGGAAATTCCTACAACTTCTACAGAAGCTGCAGCTAGGCAACCCTGGATAGAATCCTCAAGTTGGGCATCCCTGTGAATGGACACCTAAAAGGTTTTGGAAAAGATTTTGACATGGGTCAGATCCCAAGTGAAATATTTTAAAAATATTTAGCGAGCAGTTAAATTGAAATAATTAAATATGCATGGACACACTTCATATTTAAGTTAGTGTCGCACTCTATTGAGGTATAACTTACCCATCATCTAATGTGCACACCTAACGCATCCATTTTGAGGATTTGTTTTAAGTTGAGTCATGTGTCACGTTTTGCTACTACACGTGTTCACACACACGCGCCCACACCTAACGCTCGGGACGATTACAGGAGGGAGTTTGCACATATTAGGGAGCAGGTAAAGTTTCTAGTCAAGACTTCACATGATTTGATGGAGGTTTTTCATATGATGTGGCCACCTTTGGAAAACTTCACCATCCCTAACGGTTGAGGTTTAGACTTGTTTTCTAGCATAGGTTGTTTTGCGTGATGTATTTTTTACTATTGCTAGTATGTATTTTTTTGTATTAGCTTTTTATTTTTGAAAAATTCAAAAAGATTTTATTTTGATAAAAAAATTTAAAAAGTCGAAAAGAGTTTTGTATTTTGTTTTACACCTTACATGAATGGACATTTAGGATGATCGAGTCACAATTTCATTCCATATCCATGTGACGATTTGATAGTGTTTTGATATGCATCATCATTTCATTTTTGTGCTTTACAATGTTTGGAGTCATTGAGATGTGATTAGATGTTACTACCTACATGTTTGACTCATAAGTTCATTTGATGCACACTTACATGGATTTATTTGATTATTGTACTTATTTATCACATATTGGTCGGACTGTTGTCATCTCAATTTTATATTTAAAACGAACGATATACAATAAAACTTGACAATGGAAGTAGTTCATGTACAAACCGTTTCCCATGATGAATTTAATTGCAACAAAATATGATGAGTGATTCACGAAAAAGGGCTGCGAGAGTTCAAAATTAACTGATCGTGAAAGTCACCGTTTAAAAGATCCCGAAAAAATTTAAAGGCAATAAAATGATAAATATGCCAAAAGGGGGCCACCTCAAAAGAAAATATAAATGATTATTATTTATGAGGGAGTTTAGATGGAAAGAAATGAAAAACTGGTTTGCACGTCCTGAGAGCGTCTTGAAAAAGCATTCATAGTTTTAGACGTCATTGGTTTGGGAATCACTTTTGACTTTGATGTGTTGTTGGATTGAGTCGATGTCAATTAAATCCACACTTTTGACACTTAAGGACAATTTTGAAATTCATTCAATAGGAGTACACATATACATTGTGCACATATGTTATGTTTGATTGCGTTGATTTCCCTATTGAATAAATTCACACCCAATCATTCCATATCCATGATTTGGTTGTCTTAGTGTAAATTCAAGGTGTGTGTTTTTTGTAACGTTATTTATGCATTTTTGTATGAAATATTGAAAAATAAAAAATATTTTGTGAAATATGTTTAATTGTCGTTTATCGTGACAACTCCATCTTTATTTTGTTTATTTGCTTCCATTTCTATTTCGGTCAAATAAAAAGGGAGAGAATGAATTATGGGAATTTTTGCATTATGGGGGAGATTTGATTATGATGATCGATGTATTTTGTATATCATTTCAAATTCGATGCGTCACGAGGTATTTGCTTTGTCTCATGTGTGTAGGTACAACAATGGAAGATCATATGATACACACCTTGATGAGAAAAGCTTTAAGATTTGATGTTGAAGATTTTTGAAGAAACGTTTTGCATCCCACATGTTTAGTACCTTTTCTTTTTGGGTTCACGAGGGTATTAGATTTGTATAAGAATTTCTGCTTTGATAATTCGAATATTTTTAATCTATACCGGCATAGACATAGGGGGAGATTTGTAAGGACATAAGTTTATAAATGTTTGTTATCAAGTAGTATGTCGGATACCACTACAATAATCGAAGAATGTTCAAGTTCACATATGCAATAATACAGATCCGAATATCAAGTTTCTTCAACGATCAAGCCTCCACGAGATGAATTTGGTAAAGGTTGTGTTTTTATTCCTTAGCTTTTCACTTATAATATTGGGATATCTTTCATAAAAAAAAATTAAGTGGTAGAGAGGAGTTTTAAAGTTTTTTGTCAAAAAATAATTTTTTGGAGTTTTCAAGGGAGTGCTTTTATAGGAAAAAGAAAAAGAAAAATATTTAATTAATATTCTCATTCGAACGATAGCCTATGTCGTTCATACGACATGGCATGTCGCGCGAAGTGCCAGTTATCGTTCAAATGACCCTAGATCTCATTCAAACGACATGATATCTAGTTTGAGCGACCTCCCGCCTTAAGGTTTTTATAAATAGGATTCTCCAACTCCATTTTGTTTAGAAGACCTGCAACTTTATGTTTATATGGAACTGCTACTGCAGAAACATTTGTTTTCTTACTTTTACGGCTTTAATGCCCTTTGTTTTCAATTCACAAAAATCCCAATATTTAGGTGAATTGTTTTCGAACCCAAAAACACATATTTGTGTCAAGTTTGCTCTTATAGGGAGGGTAACCTACTGCTGATCAAGGTGCCACTGGAGGTACTAGGCTTAAGACAACTATGTCGTATGCAGTGATGTGGTGATCCTGGGCTGATTTTAAATGTGGTTCATATAGGTAAATACATGTGAATCTATTGCTGACGACGCCGATCGACGCTTGCAGGAATTCGTATGTCAACTGTATTTCATTGTAATCCGTGTAAGATGCGATTTACAAATTATTGTGAAATAAAAGGTTTTTCCCTTCGGGGATTTTTCCTGAAATTTTGTCGCATATTTTATTTATGTTGGTTTGACACACACAAATGTAGTTGTTTATTTTAGGGGCTGAATTAATTTAGTCTAAAAATTAACTCTAATTAGATAAGTTTGTGATTGGAATTTTTGCATTTAATCAAATTGATATCGCACACGAATTGAAGGCAATTACAATTATATAGTTGTAAATGGCCAGAGATGTGGTTTCCTTAAATCTTCAAGAGAATTAAGACATTTGTGCCCTTTCCCTCTGTCTCAAAGTATTTTTATCCTAGATTCTACATTATTGAGTATAGGTTTGAACAAGTTAATGGATAAAGGTTCAATTAATACTTTCTACTTGCCTAGTGGAAGCCCAATAATTTCTCTTCTAGCACTTATTGATGATGTAATTATTTTTTGTAGAGGAGGTAAGAGAAGCCTTAAGAACCTAATGTAATTCCTTAAAAAATACTCCAACATTTCAAGGCATAACATAAACTTACACAAGAGCAACAACACTGTGGATTGCGACACCCCGCCTACTAAAATACCGGGTAGGCAGCCCCTGATCGAAATAAAACGTTCGTCTCATATGGCTCATTCTTAGCATTACTATCGAATTTTTTTTATAGTTACTAACCACCTAGTAATTTAATTTGACCGGTGCCGAATTTTATCTTTTATTAACTAACAACATGCGAAAATGAATAATAATTAAACCACTAACACACTGATAAATGAATCCAACGCATATGAATAATATAAATAAGATGGCCGAATCAACTATCGGTTCAGCAATAAAATACACAGTAAACTGAAACCATAACCTCGATATACGATGTCAAATAAATAACTGAATATTAAATATGAGGGAGATATGACCAAATGAATACTGAAGTGAAGTTCCTGCACTAGGAATGAATGAATGAAGCGTCTATAGCAAAGTCCTGAATCTTCTACATAAGTTGCAGCCACACATCCCTGGATAGAATCCTCAGGTTGGGCATCCCTGTGGCTGGACACCTAAAAGGTTTAGGAAAAGATTTTGACATGGGTCAGAGCCCAAGTGAAATATTTTGAAAATATTTAGCAAGCAGTTAAATTGAAATAATTAAATATGCATGGACATTCTTCATATTTAAGTTAGTGTCACACTCTTTTGAGATATAACTCACCCATCATCTAACGTGCACACCTAACGCTTTCTTTCTAACCTTCCTAGCTAAGCTACCCCACCTAACTGGCCGTACCACACCTCTTGCCACCATATTACTCTAACCCGAGTATTCGTACTTTGATTATTAAGTTATCTACTCATTAACTTATTAATCAGTGCAACTATTTTAAATCATATAAAATTCACCCTAGTATTTTAAATCATATAAAATTCACACACATGTCGTATATAATAACCATCAATTCCCGAGTAATAACCCATCGGATGCATTATCTAAAATGTTATCATCCCAGATATGCTCACTCTAACCAGGTTACCATAAGTTGGACTAACTCACACCGAACTTTGGTAAAATATCGCAAACGTAGTGGAGGTAATCATATTTCCCCGAGAGTGAGATCGAATCATACTCAGAATGTCTCACCTCGAAAATAAATCACACAATAAATATCATGTACAATATGACCGGGGGACTATACTCTCCCTACCCCTCAAGCCAAGGGATTCACCCACATCGTGAAACCTCCTAATATAGCACTAAAGGGGTATGTATTCCTATAAATATCATTCACACCGAAATCTATAGAGAAGACAAATATACATATATTATCACATATAACCATATACATATATTTAATAAAGTCACGCTAACCCATGCCTAACACCCGTAGCACTAGCCTAAAAATACCCAAATCTATATCCCGACTTGTAATTTAATTAATCACACATTAATTATTTTTCAGTACAGTTGTGTCACCTAACTACAATACCCAAACATGCTCATTCAGTCTGAAATTTTATCTTTTCGAATGTATTGCACCAAGTCCCATTATTCGATAAAATACCCTTTATTAAATTTAATATTCGATAATTTACTATATATCTCTATAATAAATTAAACCGGCTACTCCATGCCTAACTCCCGTCACACTAGCCTGAAAATATTCGAGTCGCAAGGCCGACTCTTAATTTAATTAATTTTACATTAATTAATTTATTAAAGTAGTGTCACTCCCTACAATACCTGGATATATTCACTCAGCCTGTAAATAAAGTTGTACAAATTTTATTTCACTTAATCCGTTACTAATTTAACTCACTAATTTATTCCCAAGAAACGTCATACAACTTTTCCAGCAAGTTTTTATGATTCTTACATTTATAATTCTGTTGAAAAATC
Organism: Sambucus nigra; assembly: GCA_949130495.1. NCBI lineage: Eukaryota > Viridiplantae > Streptophyta > Magnoliopsida > Dipsacales > Adoxaceae > Sambucus > Sambucus nigra. The sequence goes on from OX422209.1 coordinate 330,698,227, forward strand.
CTCCGTTTTAACCCCCCACCCAAATTAAATGGGAAGCTCGGACTGCCAGACCCCCCAAGCTAGTTCGGCCTGACCCTCGAACAGGTTCGTTTTACCTGAGTTACGAACCTCCTTCTTCCCAGATTCATTTTTCCACCATTAATAAACCTCTAACCTTCTTGGTTCTACCCCAAACCTAAATATAATTATTCTCGACATAAATACACCTTTAATTCAGGTTCTACAAATCATCCAAACCTTTAAACACAATTGATTTTCAATCAAAATGCATCAATTTTTGCATTGGATTTTTATCTGGGGTCCATTCAATCAGTTATTAATTTCATTCTATAATCCAAAATTAAACATTAATCTCTACTGGGTTTATCATAGGATTCAGATTTCTACAACCTACAATCATATAACATCATCAATTTCCATTTAATCTACACAACATGATTAAATCATCCATATACGCTTTTTCATATGAGAACCCACCCGAAATGAATTTTGATATAATAACCCATCCCAAAAATGAATATAATTTACACCCACCATGATATGAACCGCAATACCTCAACTTAATTGAAAGAAGTTTTACTACTTGCCTGAATGAATTTGTTGGGTCTGATTTCCTTTGTTGTAGACAAATGTTTGATGAAGAACACACCCCGCTTCTTGGTTGGGCTCCCAAAATTTCTCATAATTTCTCCCTCTTTTCTCCTCTGAAAAATTAGGGTTTTCTATTTGAGTTGAATGTGCCACAAACTCTTTAATGTAGGTTTTATATTGCTAATGCCAAAATTGAGCTTATGGGCTGAGCCCAAATGACCCGAACACCCCCATGTGAGCCCAGTTATGCCTAAAAAGGCTCTGAGACCCAATTACTACCCTCGAGTACCCTTTTTCGACTATCTCGACCTATTCGGAGTCAACCTGCGCTCAAAATCGTCATCTGAGTTACTTTACTAAAATTCTTCAATCTCGACCTCAGATTTTGACACATTTAAATATTAAAATAACCTGAATTGAATAAATTCTTAATTCACTAATTTAATAAAATTCTCCAAACTAATTAAATCTTAAATCACCCAATTAATTAAATTCCATATCCTCAGAAATACGGGGTGTTACATGAATGGTAAAGGCCCTATCAAAACAAGGGTCAAGGTTGCTGATGTCACTGGTTTAAAATTTAAAGATCTTCTAATTAAGTACTTGCGATGTCCATTGTTCAAAGGGAGAAATAAGGTAAAGTACTATGATACTTTAATTAGTTCTTTGAGATCTAAAAATGTAAGGTGACAGTCCAAGATGCTATTAAGTGGAGGTAAATTAATTCTCATTAAGCATGTTCTCTCATCTATACCATCCTTACTTTTAGCCCCAATATATCCTCCTAAGACAATAGTAAAGAGAATTCATAGAATGTTCAATAATTTTTTCTGGGGTGGCGGTGATGATCAAGGTTGGAAACACCAGTGGGAAATTTGGGAGTTCCTGTGCAGAGATTTAAATAATGAAGGTCTTGTATTTGTTGCTTTTAATATAATCTCCAAAGCATATGTTATTAAATTGTTCTCGAAATTCAAATCTAAGAAATCATTATGGCTTCATTTAGGTCTAATAGGTATTAAAATTAGAGAAATGAGTCCTAGGGTAGTTCTCAAACAAGGAGGACCTTGATGGCAGTGAAAGGCATGTGTAAATCTGACATGGAATGTATTGAAGACCATTAGATTTGGATACTAGATACTTCTAGACATTTTTCATTCTCAATTAATTTCCCAACCTCTAGAGCCCTATCTATCATATGGGATCAACACATCCCAAAAAAATGCTCAATTAATATGTGTTAAATCCTTAATAACAATTTTCCATTTAATTAAAGTATAAAAAGTCTGGGAATTAGAATTTTCTCAAGATGCAAGGCTTGTAAAAATCATGTTGAATCCATAGATCATGTGTTTTTAAAATGTCCAATGGCTCTTCCTACTTGGAAGTTCTTTTCTGATCTCATGGTAATTAAAATTTATAGGCCCAACATGTCAACCATTCTTCAGAGTTGGTGGATCAAATCAGGTCCACAAGACTATGCTAAATTCCTTAGTAAGTGCATTTTAATTATAGTATGTTAGGAGATTTGTAAAGGCTGAAACTAAGCCATCTTTGAAGACACCATTTTTGAGATCAAGTCCATTATTTCCCAATCTATTAATTTGATCTCAAGTATTTGCAAGGGGATTAGATTCAATAATAGTCACCTATTTTGATATGGTCATTCAAGAGGATTCCGAACTTCCTTCTAATAGGAAAATCAAGCTATTCAAATCAGTCCAATGGAAATTTCCACCTTCACATGGATTCAAGCTTAATATAGATGGTTCCTCCAAAGGCTATCCATGCATCAGTGGATATGGAGGTATAGTGAGAAATGATAGAGGGGATTTGGTATTTTATTATGCTAATTTAGAATTTATTTTATCTATTTCTATAGTAGAGCTTAGAGGTTTAAGAATGACAATCAAATTTTGCTTAAAATTTGATATTAGGGAGATTCAATTGAATCAGATTCTGTGTTTATGGTGAACTTGATTAATAGGAATTGGAAACCTCCTTGGAACTTAAAGTCCCGTGTTAAAGATATTAAGTCTGATTTAATGATTCTAATATTATCATTGTCTTATTGCTATGGGGAACCAAATATGGTTGCAAATCCTCTAGAAAACTCTGGCAATAATTTCTCCTATCTTAAAGTTTTCCATAGTTCTATGGATCTTCCTATGATGGTTAAAAGTGCTTACAGGCTCGATAAAATGGGTTTCCATTACATTAGATCTTATTTTAAATTATCCTACTTGTGTGTTGATGTGTTTTGTACTGGGACTAAGATAAAGTCCCATATTTATTTCCTGTTTAAGTTATCAAATTTTTAAGTTGTCTCTGAGCTTGTAATGCCACTTTGGAGAGGCTATTTCTCCATTAATTAATAATATGTGTGGGTATTCTATCCTTCTTCCATAAAAAATAAAATAAAATATAAATATCCCTAAATATCACATCCTTCTAATCCCAAGCCCAAGTGAACCCCATGATTAAGTTTTATTAATCTTAACTAAATATCACTAAAGGTTCCACAATTGTACAAGCCTATACTTCTTAAGTATATGATCATATAAGGGACGAGAGTCTCTATGTATACATCAATATAAGTATGATCGATGTCACATACATCCTAAATGGGATGCTCTCAAGCCCTCACATAATTAAGGTCTATCTTTACTGCCTTTTGGGATCGCTAGCATAGGCGTAGTTATAAGTTTTCCCAAACCTATAAACTTAAAGCATCTACAAGGAATAATCACTATGCCTTCACACTAGTTATATGCACCCATACCACAAGTGATATGAAAGGAGCACCTAGTGAATCACATCTAGATACAATGGGTATTATCATCACATAGTGTTTGGAGTAATCATGATCAAGGTAACTCATGTATTTATCTACTGGGGTACCAACTTGGTCTTTATCATACGTGACCCATAATTATATCCCCCTAATATGTATCCTATGAGTAATCACACCTAATATGTTTCACAGAATACACAAGAATAGTAATCCTAATCATATAAAAATCACAAGTCTAAAATTTATATTTATTAAGTTAATTAATCTCTTTTAATTAAAAGTAAAGTCTATAAGTTATCGCTAAGTTCTGAAATCCATCTGACAATTTCTAAAGACATTCTTGGCCAAACCTAGGAGGTTTGATCGATTGACTTCCTGGGCTGATCGATTGGCCTTCCCTATACGCAAGGCCTTCTTCCCCATCACGGGATTTAACTCCAAAAATGTCCATTAACAAACTTCCAAGATTCTAAATCCTCTCAAAGCCCAACTATATCTATATGTAAGTGTTCCAACATCAATCATATTGTGGACATTTGGGATCGACTATGCCCCAAATGACAAGACTTCACATGAAAATGGTGACAAGTAAGAGAACTCTATTTCCACCACTCATGCGATATTCGTAGGCTCCCATGGATATAAAGCAATCGTCATAAAAAAATGGCTAAAATATAGAAAATGGAGTCGCCATCCTATTTTACTCAAAACATGCAAAATAGATAGCCGTCCCGGATAAATGGCATTAAAAGACTAACTGATGCATATGAAACCAAATAGACCACAAGTTCGGGGACTATGTTACAGAATGAAAAGGTATTAGGCACCCATTTTTCCCTTTCGATATTTCATGGACTATAAAAATATTCATTGTGTCTGTGTCATGGGAAGGTTGGAAAGGAATTATTAGAAGGAGTATAAGTATAAGTATAAGTAATATATATATATATATATATATATATATATATATATATATATATATATATATATATATATATATGTGTGTGTGTGTGTGTGTGTGTGTGTGTGTGTGTGTGATTAGGATATTAATGGTACACCATATTATGACTCATTGTGGATAAATAAGTAAGCGTATCTGACGGGACTATTAAAAGTAGGCAAAAAGATATATGAAGAAAGTAATGAGTAAAAATATCAAAATGAGGAAAAAGAGGACCCAAATACAAATGAAAACTCGGGACACCTACATAGTCGGAATCATCATCCACGTCCATATAGTTTGAAATAACATAAGGATGGATTTAACCAATAAATTTGAAACTCTAGTTTTCAATTTTAGTTTGTGAAAAAGCGTGCACAGGTGGTGAAAATGTAAAGAAATGGAAGAAAACTCTAATTTGGGGTTTATGAATTAAACCATCTTTTTTGGTTTTGAATTTATAAAAATATTTTTTATGAATATATGGATAATAAAAAGGGTGACTAGAGGTTATTAAGTAAAAATTAATAGAAAGATATGCTAAAACTAGTAAAGTGTAAGACATGACATTAAATTGATAAGCTTGAATGAATATAATCTAGACCTTTTAGAAAACTTTAAATATGACTTTGGAAAAATGGAGGTTGATTTTTATTGGTGATGTTATGGCGGAAAAATGGTGGATAAGTGTGAGGTGAGAGTGAGGTAATGGAATGTTGGAGAAAATGTTTGGAAAGGGATGTTTTGAAAAGCCGTGCATTGATTTCGAGACAAAAAGTCCTCAAAATTAGGCCAAGGTTTACTTAAATAGGAAAATCTATACAAAATACTAAGATGCTCCTGGATGGTTTATCAGTCAGAATATCCCTTGGCCAACCGATAAGAAGGTCTGCCATCTTGGCAGCTAATTAAGGTACTCCCTTCTTTATAGGCAGGGGTGGAGGGGTTCCTATAGGCAATCCAACGATGAATTTTCCAAAAAAATGGCCATAAAATACAATCCATAAATCTAATTTGTGCACAAACGGAACCATTAAAATAAAATATGATTCATTCATGGACGAAACCAATAAAAAGAGAATTCAGAGATATACAAAATAAAGTTGAGGTAATATTAGGTGAAAGAGTTACCGAAGTCAAACAGAGCTCAAAACCGTTCAGTGACCTCTGATTTAGGGTTTCAGAGTAAAAAGGTAATTAAATGAAAAGTGTAAGTTCGATATGCGCACAGTATGGACCGTTAAAAGTAAATTCAAAGACATATGGAATTATGTTGACAAAATCTCAGGTCCAATAATTAACTAAAGTGAAACAGGGCTCGATTAGCGTCCAATGACTTTCCACATAAAAGGGGTATCAGATGTGAACTATAAGTCCGATTCGTGTAGGGTATGGACCGTTGGAAATGGAATTCAGAGACTTATGAAGGTGCGTTGAGAAAATCTTGGGTATAAGATTTGACCAAAGTTAAACGGAGCTTAGGAAATATTCAATGACTTTTCGGGTAAAAGGAGTGTTAAATGCGAATTGTAATTCCAATCACATATGGTGTGGACCGTTGATAAGAGAATTCAGACCCCTATAAAGGTGTGTTAAAAAACTCTTCGGTTAGTGAGTTAACCAAATTCAAATAGAGCTCGAAAAGTATTCGATGACCTATGGTTTAGGGTTCGAACGAGGAACAAGGGTTCAAGGGTTAAAGAGAGCATGCTTGAACCTATAGAGGTGTATGGGGTTACCAGAATGGGGTCTCTATAGAGCCTCTCAATGGGAGAGCTTAGAATAAGCGAAGGTCAGCCAAACATAGACAACCTGATGGAAGTTGTGAGCCATGGAGATGAATGCATGATTCTGAGGACTTAAGGAGTGTATGTGAACAATTGAGTGGGTCGTGGAAAATTATGAGGGCCAGGGTTAATTATATAGTCCTAAATAGTGGATACAATTGATCCAGAGTATCACAATAAATTCTATAGGCCAAGGTTAATTCTGCGAACCTAAAGAATGTATGCGATCAATTCAGAGGATCGTGGCCAATTTTCTGGGCCAAGGTCAATTTCGCAGAACTAAAGAGTGTATGAGACCAATTCATAGTATCACAACAAATTTTGTTTCCCAAGTTCAATTTTGACGACCTACAAAGTGCATAGGATCGATTCATAGGATTGCAACCAATTATGAGGGCCAAGGTCAATTCTAGAGGTCTAAGGATTGTATGCGAATGATTCAAAGGATCATAAAACTTTTAGAGGGTCAAGGTAAATTATGTAGATCTAAAGAGTGTATGCAAATGATTCAGACGATCCCAGCTAATTATAAGAGCCAAGATCAATTTTACGGACCTAAAGAATGTAAAGGATCTTGGTTAATTCTAAGGGCCAAGGTCAAATCTATGGACCTAAAGAGTAAAAAGGTCAATTTTGTAGACTTAAGGGATGAATAGGTCAATTATACAAACCTAAAGGGTTTTTTGGATATATGTGCGGTGTATTGAGAAGATTTAGGGAAGCTTCATATTTTTCTAAGAGACGATCTCAATTTTTGATGATATTTTAGATACTTGTGTTTTGGATTTTGAGGATTTTTATTGGAAATTGTGTAATTTAGGAAAGTTTTTTACTTTTGAGATTTTATGGAATTTTTTAGAATTGTTTAGGATTTATATGAATATTTTTGAGGATTTTGTAGGATGATTTTTCATGGAGAAGATGTTATTTTGATAAATTTTGAGTTTTTCACTTTTTTGAGAATTTTTTTTGGAATTTTTCTTCAATTTTTTGTGATTTTTGTAAACAAAATTGAAAGGAGGGTGCCGATTGGCACAATCTAGGAGGTGCCTATAAGTAGGGAATGAAATTCGAAGGGGATTTGCGAATTCCCAAGAGGATTTTCCGATTTACATGCCTAGGGGTTTCGACCGGCATAACCCTCTTCTCCATATATAAAAGGGGTTCAAGGCACTGTTGTTCAAAAGGTCCAATAATGTATTTATATTGTACCTTTTGAGGTAACTATAGATCCTAGGAGGCAATTCAGATTGGTCGATAAAAATCAATTTCAATGCTAGTTTTTTTACTAGTTTAGCCAATTTCGCATGAAAGGTAAAAGGGGGATGGAACCATGGTTTGATTGTTCTCTAAATGTAAGTTTTCTTCTTCCGGATGTATCAAAGAAATAAATCAATCAATCAAATTGCCAGAGGCTTGATGAATTTCTTTTTTAGAAATTAAAGTTCCATTTGTCCATATTCTCACAAGTTTCAAACGAATTATTTTTCTTCTCTCTTTCTAGAAATCAATCTCACGTAAAATTTTCAAAGAATCTCTATGGAAGGAATGGATAACAACTTTTTCATTGAGACCGACGATTGGGTTGGCATCGAGTGGTGAACCGCTAGAGCGATGGCAGTGGGGGTAAAAAATGCATACCATAGCACTAGGCAAGTGGATGACCAGAGGATTCTGCTGTGGGAGCCCGAGCTTCATCAATCTGCGAGGGTGAAGAACCCCGACGACAATGTTAGTATTCATTTTATTTTATTTTTTCTTTTGTTCTTTTATTGAACTTTTATTTCCAAATTCATTTTTCCATTGGGGATCGATGTTTTTTATTTTGAATATTGCACACTAACATTGTCCAGACGAATATGCATTCTCCAGGCACAACAAGGACAAAGAAGTTGTGGAAGAAGCTTCTCAAGGAGGTGTGGATCATAGTGGGCATTATCGAGTTTCGTCACCTGATGAGATCTTTGTATGGAATGTCAAAATCGATGCCAGTTTTGCGTGGTCTAGGCGAGAGGTGGTGGGACACCACTACCACCTTCCACTTAGGCATGGGTAAGATGATGGTCACTCTAATCGACGTGCATCGATCGATGGGGGCTGGATTATAAGGGGAATCAGGTAGAGTGGACAGGTCACTTCGTTTGAGTGAAGGAGGTGATTCAGGCAACTTTCAGGTTTTTCGGGTTCATCAGCTCTGAAGAGTCTGTGAAGGTGTCGGTGCTGAAGAGTACCTTACTGTCGCGGTGCACAAATGTTATGGATGGACGGCTGGTGCGACTGGCAACCCGCATTTTCATCTTTCTTCTTTTGGGAGGTTCTATGGAGGCGACGAGTGGATATGTCATCCATATGTGGTTCATGACATTCCTCCGAATCATTTTTTATGTCCATATATATGACTGGGGGAGTTTGACATTAGCGTCTCTCTACTCTTCTCTTGATATTTTTGACCCACACTGTCGGTAGACTTTTACTAGGCTCACATATCTTCTTAAGGTATCCATTAAATATTGCTTGTGGCCATCCCCGGACATACCCCCTCGTGGCGCGACGGGAGAGGATCCCTCTAGGTCTTGCGCATCCCTCTCGGGAGCGCTTCAGCCGACGTCGGTGAATGAGCTGAAAAATATAGAGAGATAGAGTCGCCAGTCTATTTTACCCAAAATAGACAAAAGAAAGGGATTCATCATGAAGGACAGCATCCAAAGCCATACTGATACATACGAAATCAAAATGATTCGAAAAGGGTCCGGAGGCTAAGTTACGAAATGGGAAGGTATTAGGCACCCATTCCTCCCTTACGATCTCTCATGGGTTTTTGCTATTTTCCTTTATTTTCCCCATGATATGTGCGCATGTGTATATGTAGCGTAGATAGGAATCATCGACTTGTATCATGGAAGAGATAAAGCGAGTCATCCATAGGAATGTTCCTAAAAAATAATTTTCGAAAATAGGATTTATGCGATTATCCTAGGGTCGATCATTAGGGAATGATAATGAATGTGTAATATATGTAAATATATGTATATGTATATGTATATGTAACAAATATATGTATATGTAAATATATAGAATCTAAGAGAATTGTGTTTAGAACAAATATATGTATATGTAAATATATAGAATCTAAGAGAATTGTGTTTAGAGAAGATAGAAAATGAGAGAAAAAGTAAGAATAGGAATCGAGTCCCGAGTTTTACCCCGATACACCTACGTAGCCTATAGAGGTATCAAAGTCCACATAGTTCGTATGCAAAATGAGGGGTGGGGTTTATCCCATAAATCCAACCGGGGCTTCTCTTATGTGTGTGTGTAAAAAAAAGTGTTTTAGTTGTGAGAAAAGTGTAAGAAAAGTGTGAGAATTCCCATTTGGAATTTATAAGCAAACCCTCTTTTTCTTATTTTTTTGAGTTTTTATTTATATGAAAATAAGAGATGTGCAATAATACTAAATAAAAAGTATATTAGGATATGTGAGATGAGAGAATAAAAGTGCTTAGTAATAAAACAAATTAATGCGAGTTTATGAGAATTTAAGGAGAGAATTGAGAAAATTGGACCTTCTTGAAGAACTTGATCTTGAATGTTGGAGAGCATCCCTTGAACTTGGATGTATTTGGAAGGTAGTTAATTCACCAAGTTTGATCAAAAGGATGATGAAAAGTGAAGGTTGGAAAGTGATTTGGATGTGGAAATCACACTAACTTCGAGTGAGGTTTTTTGGATTCACTGAGAGTGATGTATTTCAGATCTGGGATCCCTTTGCAATGAGGTCAAGCCTACATTTTTATAGGCCCTGGGCATTATCGATCGACAGGTGTATTTAGGCACACTGCCGATAGGCAGGGTCTGGAACTTGGCGTTTGGCAATCTCTTTCAGGCTCCTTCAAAAAATCGTCCGTTGAACACAAATCATTGATCTGAATTGCGTACGGGGTGAACCGTTAGAAAGTTAATTCAGATACCTTCGAAAGTCCTTTGGACTTCTCTAGGGTTTGAGAGTTAACTTTGGGTCAAATGTGGCTCGAAAGCACTCATCGGTCCTTTGGACGGGGAAACTTCAGATGCAAACGAATCGTTCGTCCGCATGGTAAGTCAAAATCGCACACGGGGTGGATCGTTGGAAATTTTAGGAGATTTACTTTGACATTCCAAAGAGTTTAACCCGATCTGTGGAGTTGACTTTGGTTAACCAGACCCTGGAAGCATTCGATGACCTCTCGGAGTAAAAAAGGATCGTTCGTCCGTACTGTAATTCAGAATTGCACACGGGGTGGACTGTTGGAAAGGGGTTTCAGTGCCCTTCGAAGATTCATTTAGTCTTGGCCAAGCTGAAGAGTTGACTTTGGTCAAACGAAGCCTGGGAGCGCTCGGTGGCCTCCAGATCAGGTTTAGGGGGAAAATGAGTTATTCATTCGCATGGTAAGTCAGAATTGCACATAGTATGGACCATTGGAAAGGGGTTTCAGTGCCCTTCGAAAGAGTTTGACTATTGGTCAAATTGAATTTGGGAGCGTCAATGGCCTCTAGGTCAATACCCAGGGTATGACTTGGGTTGGTAGTGATGACCGGAGGTGCTAGGGACCTAAGGAGTGTTTAGGGGGTAACAGAATGGGGTGTCTATAGAGCCCCTCGATGGGTGAGTTTGGAACAAAAGATAGTCGTCGAATAAACACCGCATGATGCCTTTAGAAGGGTATGACCAGAGGGTCGAGGTCGATTCTGAGGACTTAAGAATGAGGATGATCGATTCTGCTGGTCAAAGCCAATTATAAGCGTTTGGAGATGAGGGTGACCGATTCTATGGGTCAAAGCCAATTCTGGGGACTTAGAGATAAGGGTGATCTATTCTGTGGGTCGAAGCCAATTCTAGGGGCTTAAAGAGACATGTTGGGGGTGGTCTTAAAAGAAAGATTTAGGTCAATTTTGAGTACTTAAAGCAATGATGGGGGTGACCAATTCTGCGGGTCGAAGCCAATTCTGAGGGCTTAAGTTGTGATGACCAATTCTACGGGTCAAAGCCAACTCTACAGGCTTAAGCTGAGATGACCAATTCTGCAGGTCGAAGCCAATTCTCTGGGCTTAAGGTGTGATGACCAATTTTACGTGTCGAAGCCAATTCTGTGGGCCTAAGGTGTGATGACCAATTCTGCAGGTCGAAACCAATTCTGCGGGCTTAAAGTGAGATGACCAATTCTGCGGGCTTAAGTTTGAAATGACCAATTCTGTGGGTCAAAACCAATTATGTGGGATTAAGTTAGGATGACCAATCTGCGGGTCAAAGCCAATTCTGTGGGCTTAAGTTGAGGTGACCAATTATATCGGTCGAAGCCAATTCTGCGGGCTTAAGTTTGATATGACCAATTTTGCGGGTTTAAGTTTGGAATGACCAATTCTGCAAGTCGAAGCCAATTCTGCGGGCTTAAGTTGAGATGACCAATTCTATGGGTCGAAGCCAATTATGCGGGCTTAAGTAGAGGTGACCAATTCTGCGGATCGAAGCCAATTCTGCGGGCTTAAGTTGAGATGACCAATTCTGCGGGTCGAAGCAAATTCTGCGGACTAAAGTAGAGGTGACCAATTATGTGGGTCGAAGCCAATTCTGCGGGCGTAAGTTTGAAATGACCAATTCTGCGAGTCGAAGCCAATTCTGCGGGATTAAGGTGGGATGACCAATTCTGCGGGTCGAAACCAATTCAACGGGCTTAAGTAGATGTGACCAATTCTGCGAGTTGAAGGCAATTCTACAAGCTTAAGTTGAGATGACCAATTCTTCGGGTCGAAGATAATTTCGCGGGCTTAAGTAGAGGTGACCAATTCTGCGGGTCGAAGCCAATTCTACGGGCTTAAGGTGAAATGACCAATTCTGTAGGTCGAATCCAATTTTGCGGGATTAAGTTTGAAATGACCAATTCTGCTGGTCGAAACCAATTCTACGGGCTTAAGTGGAGATAACCTCGCGAAACTTTATGGGGGAAATTACCTTGTGATGCTGGGGAGCCGATTATTGGGGAAATCCTTGTGATTTTGGAGATCTTTCGAAGGAAAGGAAAATTTGATGCTATAAACTCCACTGGGGAAGTGATTAGGTGGTCCAGGTATTGGACGTATTGTTCGGGGAGGTTTGAGGCCTTTGGGGTATAGGAGGCGATCCTTAGAGATCCTCCGGGGACGTCGTAGGGAGGATTTTTACTTGGTTTTTGAGAGTTTAGCTGGGGAAATAGGGATTCTGCATGAAGGAGTGTAAAATTTTCTTGGTGAAAGTGTTATAAATCCCTCCTGGGATTTTTAGGAATTTTTTGAGGATTTTTCAGGGTTTTTTTGATATTTTTGGGGAATTTTTGTATGAAATTTTAAGGGGGGTGCCGGTCGGCATGGTGTAGAGGGTGCCATTCGGTAGTGGCATGGTCTTTTAGACTGCCTCGGGAAGGTAAAGGGGCTATGTCGATCGGTAGATGGGGGGTCAGTGCCGATCGGCATGACCCTTGGCATCCTATATAAAAGGGGCGAATTCCCTTCATTTTTCACAGCTTCTTGCCTTCTTTCTTTCTTCAATTTTCCTCTGAGAATCGTTCTAGCATTCCGTGATCTAGAAAATGGCCGCTTTTTTGAGCACTTCAGTTCATCGAGAATGGTTGGCTGTTGATGACTGGGCAAACGTGGAATGGAGGTCCAGGGCACCTCTTGCTTTGGGGAACGAGAACTCCTTTGATGCGTTCTAGCCGGTTGCGAATGAGCGGACCCTGCTGTGGTAGCTGTCGCATCATCGCTTTCGAGGGTGGTGAACCCTGGCGATTATGTAAGTAAAATGACCTTTGGCTTTCCTTTTTTTGTGTTTTCCTCTTTTCTTGGATTTTGACAAGGATTTTTATTTTTTTACAGTCCAATGTCTCTTTGAAGAACATGCATGCCCGCGGGATGATGTGGCTTAAGAATGTCTGGGAGCATCTTCCACCTGTGGTGCATTGGGTGGTATCATCAGCGGGTTTTGGGAGGTTAGCATCTACGCTGGATGAGATGTCTCGTTCGACAACGGTCTTATGCACTCTGGGGGAGAGATGGTGGGACACTACCCACACCTTCCATTTTTGCTTCAGGGAGATGACTGTGACTCCCATAGATGTGCAGTAGCTACTGGGGCTAGATTGTGATAGGGATCAGATAGAGGTGGATCGCTCCCTGCGGGTGAGATCGGAGGCAGTGCGGGCGGCACTCGGTGACGTGGGGAGGATAGTATCTGGTGATTCCATTCAACTATCCCTGTTCAAGGATGTTTTGTTAGGTAGGTTGGTTGACATGGAGGACGGGCTACAGGTGAGGCAGATGTCCCGATTGTTTATCTTGTTTGTGTTGGGGGCTTTATGGTGGCGTCGAGCGGCGACGTCTTCCACTTGTGGTTCATGCCGTACTTGAGGGTTTTTTGAAACATCCCTTTCTATGATTGGGGGAGCCTGAATTTGGCGACCCTCTATTTTTCTCTGGATGCATTCAGACGGTGCTATCGGCAGACTTTTACTGGATCCCTGTATCTTCTTGAGGTATTCTTTAATTTGCGCATTTTCCTTTCATGCATTCGCATTTTCCTTATGCACCTCTTTTGATTTCGGATTTCTTGTCTTTGGCAGACGTGGTTCTATGAGTTGATTGGGTGTAATACCCAATTGATCGCTCTAAAGGATGATATTGTTAGGGACTTTTGCCGATTGTATCGATGGCGCAAGGCCAATCGACAGTCGAGGGGAACTCTTTCTCTAGAGGCGGTGCGTCAAGTCTTAAATGGACTGACCAGTGATAGGGTAAGACTTTTACCTCTTTAGTTCTATTATTTGTATGCTCTGATTATGTATTGACTTATACTTTCTTGGGATTTTCAGGTGACCTTTTACCCTTGGAGGATTGCTATTCAGGACACGGGGTTGACTTGGGTGAACGCATAACTGTGGTGCTTACTGGCGCATGAGTTTGGCCACTCTTGGTATCTTGGGAATAGGGTGGTTCGACAGATCGCTGGGGAGGAGGTGGTGGTGCCACCTGTGCGGCCTTCTATGTCTATGAGGCGGGAGCGGCTACTACCGGAGGCTGCAAGGATTGGCAAGTTTTACCTGTTATACACGGATACGGCTGTGCCGTATGATTACATGGACTTTGGGACAAGCTGGCTGATGGCGCCCATTATATATTATGCCTTGAATTTCCCTCATGTGGGTTCGAGTCGGCTAGTGGGGTCCTCCCATAGCGGTGGTGGTCCATCGACGTCTGTGACAGTGGCGACTTCGGAGGTTCCCTTCGTACGGTTCCATACTCCTTTGTACAACATCTGGCGGGCTAATGGAGGGATGATGCCTATGTTTCACCGTCCTCATGTGATGGATCCGGAGGAGCAAGGCTTGACAAAGGAGGTCCTTCATCCTGCGGTATACCTTTTTGTTTCTCTCTTTTCTTTCTTTTTGATTTCTTTTCTTCTTTGATACTGATTTCGTCCTTTTTTGCTGAAAATTCGGGTGTCGACCACTTGGCTGAGGGACATCAGGGACTGGATATCTTCAGCGACTACCCATAGTCGGGAAGTGGTTCCTGTTCCTTCTTGCTTGGTACCGTCTGATTCATTCGGGGAGGAGTCTGGCTCGGGTAGCGGTGGTGCGTCGTCTCGTCATAGGGGAAAGAGAGCGCGTCGCAGGGGTGAAGTTTAGGTTAGAGGGGGAGAGAGAGAGAGAGAGATAGATAGATAGAGAGAGAGAGAGAGAGAGAGAGAGAGAGAGAGAGAGAGAATGTGGGTTCGGGATGTGTCCCGCTGCTTTTCTTTATTTTCTGTAAAATTTGATGTAACACATAAAAACATATATATGCAATGCAATGGGGTTTTTATTATCTTCTATTAATGATGAATGAATGCATGCACATGTGCTTTTTACTTTGCTACTGAGACCGTAAAGAGATATTTTTGGGATTTTGAAGGAAAGTTTTAAAGGTGAGAAATTATACGAGGGATTTTTAAAATTCCGTTGAGAATTTCAATTTATTTTTAATGAGTTTCTCATTTTGACAGAAGAGGAAAAAAGGAAAATTTCCAAAAATAGGGGGTTGTCGATCGGCAAGACCCTTTTCCTGCCTATCGGTAGTCAAGTCCAGTCCCATCAATTCAAATCTTTGATTAGTACCCTCTTCAGCTTTTTGTACTTTGTGGGTCAGGATTCCCTTCGATTTTTGCAGGGGTTATGTCTTTTGTGAGGGTTTGCAAGTATAAAGAAGGGGTAAGGGTGGAGTATTTCCATCACACCTTCACAGTTTTACATTACCCCATTCTCGCATGCTTACTATTTTTTAATCTTGCAAGATGGCTCTCCCTGGTAGCATTGAGTTTGCTAACTACCTCGAAGCCCTGGAAGTAATGTGCTCTCATAATGTCGACTATGACGCTTTTAACATGTGTCGAGGCTCTTTGTGGCATAATCGGCCCATTGAGTGGAACATGCTGATGGCGGCGGTATAATTTTGGCACCCTGAAGACCATGTATTCCTCTTTGGGTTGGATGAGGTTTGTCCTACCTATGAAGAGTTTTCTGCTATGCTGGGGATAAATCTCAGCGTTGCTACGGCTTTACCTAAATTTTCTCATTTTCTCAGGGATTTATTGGTCGGGCTTCTTCGTATTTCGCCTTCGATGGCTAGGCCACTAGTCGCTATAGGAATGATCTCCCTTTCTGTAGTGTTATAATCTGTGCATTTGCAGGAGGTTGGTGATGCTGGATACGCCAGAGCCGTTGTTCTGGGCTTGGTTTAAAAATTGCTACTAGTGACTGGGGAACTGCTGGTGGACCCACAACTGGTAGCCGTTACTTCATGGATGTCATACCGTCGCAATCCTGAGGTGGTTATACTAGCGGAGACTTTAAACATCCTGGATGCCTGGAGAGAAGTTCGTTCTGACTTTTTTAGGGGTAGCCCTGTGATGCTGTTCATGTGGTTGTCTAAAAGGTTTCATCTAGAGATTCCTCCAGAATATCCTTTGTCGGCTATACTCAACTTCTTCTCGTATCATTTCATCAGCATTGGCCTGGATATTGAGAGCTGGGAGAACTGGTTCGTGGAGCATGGGGCTTTAAATCTGTACTAGTCAGTGCCTTGGTGGAGATAGTTTCTCCCTATTCTGGAGTTGGGAGAATATCCGTACATTCGGCTGGTTGGTCTTAAATAGACCTCTTTCTATTTCCCTTGGTGACTTCTGCGCCAATTCGATTGGGGGCAGGTAATACCACCTCGGACACTAGAATTATTTTTGGTAGAAGATTTGAGAGAGTGTCTGGGCATGCGGCTTGGATCTTTGTGGGAGAGTCAGCGTCCGTCGACCCATCCCTCTAAGTCTTTAGGGAGAGTTTGGCACATCCTAGGGGATTATATGAAGTGGTTATGGAGGAGAGTAGTTAGAAAGATATTGGAAGTGGAGACTAGACAAAGGTGGCTTGCCTTATTTAATACCATAGAAGGAGGTGTTATGGTTTTCCAGAAGCAGGTTTGAGCTTATCGGTCCATGGAGCATCTGCGAAACTCTATTCAGGCAGGGGAAGCTTGGGGACCCCAGGATGTAGATGATGATGATGATGATGGAGCAGGCTCCTCTAGTAGCTGTGGATAGGACTCTTGGAGAGTTTATTTTGTAATGGAAAATAAGTGTGGGGATTTTATTTGGCTTTGAAGGTAGGGGAAGGGAATTATTCGTTCCTTTTCTTATGTGATTGTACCGTAATTTCTTATTAGTGAAATAAACAAGTGTTTGATCATCCAGTTGTGCCTTTTTGATGAGTTTTGTATTTTTGAATTATCTATACCGATCACTAAGGCATACATAATCCTTTTGTTCAAGTATATGTTAGAATGAACTGTCGTTCTCGAAGATAAGAAAAGAATAGTTTTTTGTGAAAAAGAAAGATCCGTGCTCATATAAAATGTGTGAGATGCCTACGTACCTCTGGGGTTTTGAATTTTTTTTAATTTTCTTGAAAATGGTTTTTGCAGAGGCTCAGGCCCACGTAGTTTTGGGTAAAGGGAAATGAAGTTTTTTTTTAGAATAGAAGGGAGATGAGAAGAGTCGTAGCGCACTGAGATTTTAGACTAGGGGTAGAATTTCTTGAGACAGTCCAGGTTGACTAGACGAGCCATCTCTTCTCCATCTAGGTCGATGAGCATGGCAGTATCGCTAGACAAGATCTTCTTGACGATGTATGGGCCGCTCCAATTTGGCTTGAATTTCCCTTTGGGGTCCAAGATAGGTTCTACTATTTCGTTGAGGGCTAAATCCCCCTCTTGGACACCGCGGTCTTTAACTCTCTTGTTAAATGAATGCGCTATTCGACGATGGTACCCTTGTATGTGATACAACACTTTTAGTCTCCTTTCCTCCGAGAGTATCAGTTCGTCGAGACGTCTTTGATGCCAGTCCTCCTCATTGACTTAGCTTTCGAGCATGACACGAAGTGAAGGGATTTCTAGCTCCACACGTAGGACTGCTTCCATACCGTAGACTAGAGAGTAAGGGGTGGCCCCAATAGAGGTTCGAATTGAGGTTCGGTAGTCCTAGAGGGCATAAGGGATTCGGTCGGCCCATTATCGACAATTTTTAATCATCTTACTGATGATGGCCTTGAGGTTCTTGTTGGCGGATTTGACTGCACCATTGTTCTGAGGTCGGTAGGGAGAAGATTCGTGTCTCTGGATCCCATACTCATTGACCACTTCTATCACTTCTGCCTCGAAGTGCAACCCGTTGTCTGATACTAGCTCGTGCGGGATCCCATATCGGCAGATGATGTTTTTCTTGATGAATTTGGCCACTTTCTTGGCGTTCAACACTGCGTATAACTCAGCTTTGACCCATTTGGTAAAGTAATCAATGTCAACTAGGATGAACTCATGCCCGTTGGAAGACTTCGGTGTACCCTTCCCTGTGATGTCAATACCCCAGGTGGAGAATAGTGAGGGAGAAGTCATGTTATATAATTCATGCGGAGGCAAATGCTGAAGGTTGGAGAACTGTTGGCATTTGAGGCATCTCCAAACATAGGCGGTGCAGTCCTGGGTCATGGTGGTCCAGTAGTAGCCTCTTCAGATGATCTTTTTGGCAAGCATGTGATCGTTCATGTGGGGCTCGCATTCCCCGCTGTTTATTCTTCGTATTACCTCTTCAATGTCAGCCCCTACGATGCAGTGTAGATGGGTTCCATCGAAGTTTCTCTTGAATAGTGCTTTATAACAGATGATGTACTGGGCAGCCAGTCTTTAAAGGGTCACTCGATATTTCTTCTTGGAACCCTCGGGATATCTACCATGTTTGAGGAGGTACCAGATATCATAGTACCAGTAATTGGCTAACTTGGGATCTTCTGCGGTGATGAGCTTAATGTGGTAGCAGTGGGTAGGTTTATCTTGCTTTTGAACTAGGAAGGGGGTCATTGTTATTCCTTCGGGCATGTCGACCATGGAGGCCAAGGTAGCAAGGGCATCGGCTAGGTTATTCTTTACTCAAGGTAGGTAATGGAAGGTCATATCTTAGAATTGGGAGGCTAGTTCTTCTAAGTGTTCATGGAAGGGTTGAAGTTTCTCGTCCTTAACTCTCCACTTTTTGAGCACTTGACCGATGATGAGGGCAAAATCCCTGTAAACATCTAGGTATTGAATACCTTTCTTGAGAGAAACTTTGAGGCCTACTGTGCATGCCACGTATTCAGTCATATTGTTGGTGTAAGGGAAATCCAATTTGATGGCGATGTGAGTGTGGGAGTCATCTGGGGCAATCAGAAGTATCCCAATGCCATATCCTTTTTTGTTGGTACCACCATCAAAGAACATTTTCCACCGAAGATTATCCTGGGCAGTGCAGATGATGTTTTCATTTGGGAATTCGAAGATCCAGACATCAGCTTCATCCATGGGGTAATCAATGAGGTAGTTAGAGATGGCTCTTCCTTTCATGGCCTTTTGCATGATGTACATGATATCAAACTCGGCCAGGAGCATCAACCACTGGGTCATTCGGTTGGATAAGGCGAGCTTCTCAACCAGGTATTTAATGGGGTCCATTACGGATACAAGTTTGATGGGGGAAGGCGAGCATGCAGTGCCTTAACTTTTGGGTAACCCAGACAAGCGCGACACATGCCTTTTCCAAAGCAGTGTAGTTGACTTCGTATCAGACCAATTTGTGACTGGCGTAATAGATGGCTCTTTATTTGTGTGAATCTTCAAGGTATTGGGCTAGCAAAGCCCCAGCTGCAGCCGGTTATGGTTAGGTATAGAGTCAAAGGGAGACCAGACTATGGTGGCATGAGTAACGGGGGTTGGGTCAGATATTGCTTGATTCGGTCAAAAGCTTCTTGACAGGCCTCGTTCCAAGCCTTGGTTGAATCCTTTCGGAGTAGTTTAAAAATGGGTTCGTAGATGGAGGTTAACTGGCTGATGAACCGACTGATGTATTGTAATTTCCCAAGGAAACCTCGAACTTCTTTCTCCATTTGGGGAGGTGTCATCTCAAGTATGGCTTTCAACTTGGCAGGATCTACTTCTATCCCTTTCTCACTAACCATGAATCCCAAGAGTTTTCCCTTTGTAACCCCAAAGACGCATTTCCGTGGCTTAAGTCTCATATGATACTATCGCAATCGTTTAAAAAACTTTCAGAGAGAGGGCTCATGTCCTTATCTAGTCTTGGATTTGATAATCATATCATCCACATAGACCTCAACTTCTTTGTGGATCAGATCGTGTAGGATGGTTGTGGCAGCCCTCTGGTAAGTAGCCCCAGAATCTTTGAGACCAAATGGCATTACAGGGTAGCAAAAAGTTCCCCATGGGGTGATGAACGCGGTCTTTTCTTGGTGGTCTGGGTGCATTTTAATTTGGTTGTATCCGGCAAATTCGTCGACGAATGACTTAAGAGCATGACTGGCTATGTTGTCCACGATCATGTCGATATTGGGTAGTGGATAATCATCTTTTGGAGAGGCTTTGTTCAAGTCCCGGTAGTCTACACACATCGAACCTTCCCTCCTGATTTCGGCATAGGCACTATGTTGGCTAGCCATGTGGGATATTCGATCACACGAATGAAGCCCACATTCAGCTATTTGACCACCTCCTCGTTCACTTTGAGTGACCATTCGGTGCAGAGCTTTCTCAACTTTTGTTTAACCGACTTGTAGTGTGGAAGAGTGGGGATATTATATTGAGCTATTTTGGGGTCAATGCCCGGCATATTGTCATAGGACAATGCGAAGACATCCATAAATTCCTTTAGCAATTCTTCGAGTTGTGCAGGCTCATGCTCGTCGAGGGTAGCCCCTATCCTAATCTCACTATGTTGGATACTATAACCGAGGTTAATAACAACAGTCTCTTCTTTATTAACTTGAACGCAGTTATGTTGTTTATTATTAACCTTATTTAGATCAGTTAAGAATTGTTCATTTGCAAAATCATCATCATCAAAAGTTTAATTAGAATCCAAACAGTTAATGTAAGGCACAACAAGATACTCAAAATATTTATTTATTTCATTGATAGGAAAAACAGCATTGAGAACCTCATCAAATGAGGTATTGATTACATTTAAGCAAGGATAGACAATAGAAGAAGAAATAGGGTAAACATTAGGGTTAGGTGGGATTTCAACAGGTAGAAATGGTGCAGAATGCCAGTTGAGGAGATGTGTATCAGCAACTTTAATGAGGTGGGATGGATCCAGTGATGTAGTGTCTGAATGAACCATGCAGAGTGTCAGCCCCAGTGTTTGTAAGTTGAATGAATCCTCGGAGTCACTTTCTTCGGTATCTTTGATGAGCGGTTGTACACGGTGTTGGGAACTTTTGACCCACGGGTAGTTGTCTTAGAAAAAGATCTCCATTTTGAGTTTTATCTTCTTGTCTATATGGTCATACCATGGTTCCAAAAAGACTCAAAAGGGGAAGTCCTCACCCTCTTTAATGAATCGTCCATTCAAGGAATCACCTGGGATAGTCTGGATGCAATCCAATCTTCTCTTTGGTCGAGACTGGCGGATCATTCTAAGATCTTGTTGTGATGGTTGATACCCCAAACCACAAGGAGGGAAAGCTTTCTTCAGTTTAATGGGATCAAGTATCCCTTGCTATCTTTGTCCTAGACCTAGTCCGGGAATGAAGTGCATGTTTCTGAACATCTGAATCACATTGACGTTGCCATGAGGGTCATATTCCGGATAAACCCTTTCTTTGAAGTCATCTCCTACCGGGTGTGACACCCCGACTAATTAAATACCGGGTAGCTACTCCTTTATTAAATTAATTCAAAATGCCAAGTTGGCTCAGTTAATAGCATCACTGTCGAAAACGTTTTAATGATTACTAACCACCTAGTATTTAAAAAGCAAGTTGCCAAATTTTAATTTAAGTCCGATTAACATGCAACAAAAGTAATGAAGAAGTAAATAACACCATTCACCATACTGAAGTAAAACAAATAACCATCACAATAGAGTAAATAAAGTCTGGAGGAAAAACTTCTCACTACAATCCCAAACTGAAATAAATAACCGAATGCTGAAACAATAAATGCTAAAGTCTGAAAACTGAAATGTAAAAGATGTCTCTAAAGAAATGGGCAACATGCCCTACAACTGATAGATAGTGACTCTGGAATCCAAAAGATAGAAGCGTCTACATGCAAATCCCTGTAGCTTCCACAAGCAGCTACAGCTCGTCACCTGAATGGATAATCTATGCTTGGTGTCCTTGTGGCTGGGCACCTAAAATGGTTTTGCAAGAAAAAGATTTGAAAAGAAAACGGGTTAGAGCCCGAATGTGGAGTTATATTTTAAAAACCTGCAAGTGCTTTAAAAACATTTAAAACATTAAATGCAAAGTACATGTTAGGACGTGCACTCACATTATATTCTCACCTCTCATCTAACTGTGCACTCCTAACGCAAGTACCCATCTATAACTACCCATACTACTAGCTAAGTGACAACATATCTAGCTAGACTGCCAAAGGTCCTGCCCATAATACTTGGTTCCATTTACATAATAACGCTCGTAATTAAATAGGGGTTTAACGTCAACTCAAATACTCAATATGCAATATATATAACTATCAGTTAACTCGTTATATTTCTCGAAACAATACCGTAATATAATTACTACATTAACATGAGGATTCTCATTAATTAAATGTATATTAATCTCATCATATATATACAATACAGGAACCCCGAGAACTAAGCTACGGTGCACACATACTCTGCTATCCATCCCGGTACATCACGTACATAAGGATCACATATTCCGAATCTCTCAGGAATAGTCCAGACAACACAAATCACAAATAGTGGAGGCGAACACAGTCACCATCACGTGGGTCACGCACATACCTACGCTCCCACGGTCAGCGAACTTATTAATATCACAATAAGTCTTTCTATGACCTATGTTCATCGAGGTACCAGTCTATATCCCCCACCATAGGCACACAAGGAATAGAGGGTCCTAAGCGAACGCAACCTCCCGTGATAGCAAGTATGGTAGGTATGTCATACACACAATCCATATACCAATACTAAGTAAGCACACGTCTTAGTAATACCGTATTTTAATCGTAGTATATATTCTCATACTAACTATAATTAACACAATTCATACTATTCCGGTTTGTAATTATACGCGCCATAATTATCTCACGTCGTAGTAGACACTCACGTCTCAACCCAAACCGTCCATGTAATACACTCTCGTATGTAAATTCCTTCTCATAAATACCCAAATGTCCCAATTCTATCACTACGAAGGTTAACTATATCCTCGAACAAGTTTACGGAACTCCAAAAGTCAAAACAGTCCAAAAAGGACCAAACTGTCAGCTCGTTAAAAGTCTCGTTCGAACGAGGCTTCGAACGAGTTTGGACTGTCAAGTCGTTAGAAGTCTCGTTCGAACGAGGCTGTTCGAACGAGATCCCAGTTCATTCGAACGAACTGTCCCTTCTAACAATATCTCGTTCAAACGAGATATCGAACGAAATCCCTACTCGTTAATAATGACTGGTCAACTCGTTAGAAGCTCGTTCGAACGACCTGGGGGCTGCTTCTAACGAGCTACCAGTTTCGGCCCAGATTTTTCCCCATCTCGTTTTTCACCATTTTTATCAATTCTAATCTCTTCCAAAGTTCATCCCAATAACGTTTTAGGGTCTCTAATTCATCCTAAACATATTTACATCATCTCCTAACATGTTTTCAAGGATTGAATCAACATAACATCAACCAAAATTACAAATCTCTACACTTTTCCCAATTTCTCTAGAACATGAACCCTAGGTTTATATCATCATCAAATCCCAGAATTTATTTCGTTTTAATTCCTTCAAATCACAATTATTATAAGGGAAATCATCTACATATCATACTACATCCAATTCTCTTCACAATTTCTCAAGTTCTATAATCTAAACTACATGGGTTTTCATATTTTCATCAAGAACAAACCATAAATCCGAATTGTCTAACATGGAGGAAACATTCTATGAAATTAAATGGAATAAAGTCACTTGCCTTGGTTGTCTCTGAATTTGGTGTAGATTAGATGAAGTTTTCTGCAGAAATTCCTCTCTCTCCAAGCTCTTCTCCAATGGTGGCTTAAGGTGGCTAGGGTTTTGATTTGGGGAAACTTAGAAAGCCTAAATGATAACCTACGTAGCTTTCTAGGTTAATATGGGTTGGTTAATGGGCTTAATGGGTCAAATCCACATCAGATTTACATCTCTAATTTTCGTCACTTTTAATTCCTCAAAATGTAAAATTACCAAAATACCCTTTAAGTTACCGGTATGACCTAAAAATACCCCGGGACCCAAACTATACCCCCGGCTAGTGTTTTCTGACTATCTCGACCCTTCCGGACGCGTTGGCGCACTCAAAATGACCATACGGATTATAGATTTTAAATTCACTTTTTATTATCAAAATATTATACCGTGACGCGGCGGTCCCACGCGTCTCAACAAAATTTCTAAAATGCCGTATATAAATCTTCACGACAATTTTCATAATACCAAATACATATATAATCATATATGCACATAATCAAATACCAACTCGCATCTCATTAGTATTTATAACCCGGATTAATTTCCAATTAATACGCATTTAATTAATTAATCCTAAAAATAAATATAGCCAAAAGTACGGGGTATTACATACTTCCCCCCTAATAATTGAATTTCGTCCCGAAATTCGAAACTAGAAAGTACCTGCTAAAAACAGCTTTGGATAACGCTCGCGCATCTCTTCCCCGCGCTCCCATGTGGACTCCTCGACATTGTGATGTCGCCACTGAACACGCACTAACGGAACTATCTTTGACCGCAGTTTCTTCTCGCTTCGGTCCAAAATAGCAATTGGCCCCTCCTCGTAGGAGTTATCCGGCTGGAGATCGATGTCCTCCACAGCAATGTGAGAATGAGCCAAATTATCTCTAAGGTATTTCCTCAGCGAGGAAATATGGAACATGTCGTGAATCCGATGCAAGTGCTCCGGTAGTCCAAGTCTGT
This sequence comes from Sambucus nigra, assembly GCA_949130495.1. NCBI lineage: Eukaryota > Viridiplantae > Streptophyta > Magnoliopsida > Dipsacales > Adoxaceae > Sambucus > Sambucus nigra. Next base: position 330,722,913 of record OX422209.1, read on the forward strand.
ACGCAACGGGTCCGATCCGCTCAATAATAGGAAACGGCCCCACATACCTCGGTGCCAACTTCCCCTTCTTCCCGAATCGCATAATCTCCTTCATCGGAGAAACCCTGAGCAAAACCTGGTCCCCCACTTGGAACTCCCTGAAAAACCTCTTCGCATCAGCATAACTCTTCTGCCTGTCTTGAGCTACCCGAATGCGACTCCGAATCAACTCAATCCTTGCCGAAGTATCCTAAATCACTTCCGGCCCAAGTAGTTTGTTGTCTCCCACCTCTAACCAACATGCTGGGGAACGACAAGGCCTACCGTACAATGCCTCAAACTGAGCCATGCCAATAGTGAACTGATAGGAGTTGTTGTAAGCAAACTCCACCAGTGGAAGGTACTGCTCCCATCCACCCCCGAAGTCAATAATGCACATGCGTAGCATGTCCTCCAACATCTGATTGGTGCGCTCTGTCTGCCCATCGATCTGCGGATGATAAGCCGTACTCAACCGCAATTCCGTGCCCATTGCCTCCTGGAAACTTTCCCAAAACCTCGAAACAAATATCTTGTCTCTGTCAGACACGATATTTAGGGGCACACCGTGAAGTCTCACAATCTCTGAAATGAAGAGCTGGGCATACTGTCCCGAAGTGTAATCAGTCTTTACGGGTAAGAAGTGAGCGACCTTGGACAACCTGTCCACAATTACCCAAACGGAGTCATGACCCCTCTGCGACGTAGGCAACCCCGTAATAAAGTCCATGGATATGCTCTCCCACATCCATACCGGGACCTCCAATGGCTGTAACAATCCTGCTGGTCTCTGATGATCCACTTTTACAAGCTGACAAGTGGCACATTTCGAGACAAACTCAGCGATATCTCTCTTCATACCGCTCCACCAATACTGCCGTCTCATGTCTTGGTACATTTTGTCCCCTCCGGGATGTACCGCGAACCGTGAGCCGTACGACTCTGCCATCACCTCGTGTCGTAATTCCTCTCCTTCCGGAACTACCAATCTCCCATTGAAGCGTAATCCCCCGTCTGAGCTAACGGTATAGGATTCGGCTCCCTCTGCTAGCAATCGAACTATCTGCTCCTGACAGAACGAGTCATTAGCCTGTGCCCGTACTACCTTCGTGACAATCTGTGGGGTAACGGTCATCACAGACATGAAAGATCGGGCCACTGCATCCTGGTGTCCCAATTCCTTCCACTTAGCTTTCCACACCTCTGCCACCTCATCTTCCGGTCTGCGGCTCAACGCGTCTGCTACCACGTTAGCCTTACCCGGGTGGTACTGGATGTCGAACTGGTAGTCCTTCACAAATTCAAGCCACCTACGCTGCCGCATATTCAGTTCCTTCTGCGTGAACAGATACTGTAGTGACTTATGGTCCGTGAACAGCTGAAACTTCTCCCCCAAAAGATAGTGCCTCCAAATCCGTAAGGCAAATACCACTGCTGCCAACTCTAAATCATGTGTGGGGTAATTTTTCTCATGAGGCTTAAGCTTACGGGAAGCATAAGCTATGGTCTGTCTCTCCTGTTGTAATACACCTCCCAATCCTTGCAAAGACGCATCGGTGTAAACCAAATACTCAACTCCCGGTCTCGGCAATGCTAACACAGGTGCTGAGGTCAATTTGTCCTTCAATTCATCGAATGCCAACTGACAGGCATCACTCCAGATGTATGGCACACCCTTACGAGTAAGATGTGTCAAAGGACCTGCTATCTCCGAGAAACCCCGAATAAACCTCTTGTAGTATCCTGCTAGACCCAAGAAACTACGAATCTCCGTTGGTGTCGTGGGCTGTCCCCACTCCCTCACCGCTGATACTTTCCCCGGATCCACAGATATCCCTTGGTCGAAAATAATGTGACCCAAGAACTGGAATTCCTTCAGCCAAAACCCGCACTTCTCATATTTTGCATACAACTCGTTCTGACGGAGTGTCTGCAAAACCTGCCTCAAATGCTCGGCGTGCTCCTCCTCTGTCTGAGAGTAAACCAGAATGTCATCAATGAAGACAATGACAAACTGATCTAGGAAATCCCTGAACACTCTGTTCATCAAGTCCATAAACACTGCTGGAGCGTTGGTCAAGCCGAAAGGCATAACCCGAAATTCGTAAGAACCGTATCTCGATAAGAACGCGGTCTTCGAGACATCCTCCTCCCTGATACGCAACTGATGGTATCCCGATCTCAAGTCAATCTTCGAGAAGAAAGAAGCTCCTCTCAACTGGTCGAATAAGTCATCGATTCGAGGCAACGGATACTTATTCCGTATCGTGACCTTATTCAACTCTCGGTAGTCCACACACAATCTCAGTGAACCGTCCCTCTTCTTCACAAACAAAACTGGAGCGCCCCAAGGTGAGGTACTCCGGCGAATACAGCCCTGCCCTAACAGCTGCTCTATCTGATCCCATACATCTCGCATCTCAGCTGGAGCCATACGGTATGGTGCACGTGCTATAGGTCTCGTACCCGGTAGCAAATCTATAACGAAGTCTATCTCTCAACTGGGTGGTAGGCCTGGTATCTCCTGAAACACATCTGAATACTCCCTGACAACCGGGATCGAATCTAAAGGAATAACAACCTCCTTAGAGGTATCCTCCTCTATGTAATACAGATGAGCGGTCGATCCTCCCTCTGGGCGAGGCATCGCCACTATAAACATCTCTTGCCCCGGAATGGCAAAAACAATGCTCCCGCTGAAGCAATCAATCATGGCCCTATATGCTACGAGCCAATACATACCGATGATCACATCGTGAACATGCATGTCTAACACTAACATGTCTGCAGGCAATACCAAACCACCAACCTCTACTCCCACTCCCCGGCATATAAAGAAAATAAGTGACCCACTCCCCAATAGTGAGTCGACACACGTCACTGTTCTCTCTGCCGTAGCTAACAATCCTAAAGCTTTCGCGAAGTGTGTAGCTATAAAACAATGTGTAGCACCCGTATCAAATAACACCCGACCCATAGTGCCATGGATAGGAAACGTACCCTCGATCGCGGGCGGTGCCTGTGGAACTGCAGCCTGGTGGATGTTGTAGACACGTCCATACTGTAGCTGCCCCTGCTGAGCTGGGACTGCTGGAATGGGTGGCAGTGCTGCCATCTGTGGCGGTGCGGGAAGAGCTGCGGGAAACATAGGCCTCTGTGGCTCCTGGCGAGCACCCTGCTGCTGCTGCTGTGGGGCCCTGCCCCTATCAGGACAATCCTGCTTCTTATGGCCAGTCTTGACACAAGTAAAGCACTTCCCTGGGAAGTTCCCTCCCCTCTGCCCCTGCTGTCCCCGGCCCTGGTGGCCGTTACCATTCCTCCCTTGGCCCTGCTGGCCCTGGTGAAACTGCTGCCCATTCTGTCCCTGTTGGCCCTGATGGCCATTTGGACCCTGATGGCCCTGACGGAAACCTCCCTGTCCCTGCCTGTAGTTCCCTGACCGGAACCTCTTATTATCCCCCTGCTGGGAGCCCTGCTCACTCTGCCTCTGCCCCTGACCAGATTGTGCCCCGCTGGCACCATGTCCTCCAGTCCTGCCCTGATGGCTAGACTCCCCCGACCGCTTGGCCTCGGCCATATGAAAATGGTGGTCCTGGCAGTGTAATAATGCAGCGTTAACCACATCAGAATACGTGGCCAACGATAGGTTCCCTAGCAGATGCTGACGGATCCTCCAATTCAACCCGTCGGTGAACTTCTCAATCTTCTTCTTCTCTGTTGGAATCTCGTCTGGAACGATATTCAACAGGTTAGTGAACTCGGCCTCATACTCGGCCACTGTCTTGCCCTCCTGCTTCAAACTCATCAGCTTCCTCCTCATCTCTGTATGAACTGCGGACGGAAAGTACTTGCGATCGAACCGCACCCAGAACTCCTGAATCGTGAGGGTATCCCTCTCCTCCGCGGTGGTAATAGACTCCCACCACTGTAGCGCAGATCCCACTAGCTTGAAAGTAGCTAGCACCTATTTCTGAATATCAGTGCACTCATGCATCCTCAAATTCCTCTGCATGTCCTTTCTCCATTGGCTCGAGACTACCACATCTGAGCTTCCTGCAAACTCTGGCGGATGCGCTTTCTGAAAAGTGTCTCGTACACGCTCCCAAGCAGACGGGAATGCATTAACCTGTGCTGGCGCGGCAACCGGCGCCTGAGGTGGTGCCTGCTGAATCACGGTAATCGCGGCATTTACCGCTTGAGCTACTATAGCTGCAACCTCAGCGGCGTTCAACATGCCCTGAACTGGAGCGGGCTGGGGTTCGGGCGTTGCATTCCTGGGAACTCGTCATGCACGTCGTGGAGGCATCTGGAATAAGAATGAAGTTTATAAGTTCACGGTTTATAAACTTAAAATAGCTGAAGAACGAAGCATACACAAAAAGATTACAACAATCCTAAAATATAGGGCTCTATATCAAAGAAACGTAGCGGAAACATAATAGCCGTACAGATCCTAAAGGACACTAGAACCTGATGCTCTGATACCACTTGTGACACCCCGACTAATTAAATACCGGGTAGCTACTCCTTTATTAAATTAATTCAAAATGCCAAGTTGGCTCAGTTAATAGCATCACTGTCGAAAACGTTTTAATGATTACTAACCACTTAGTATTTAAAAAGCAAGTTGCCAAATTTTAATTTAAGTCTGATTAACATGCAACAAAAGTAATGAAGAAGTAAATAACACCATTCACCATACTGAAGTAAAACAAATAACCATCACAATAGAGTAAATAAAGTCTGGAGGAAAAACTCCTCACTACAATCCCAAACTGAAATAAATAACCGAATGCTGAAACAATAAATGCTAAAGTCTGAAAACTGAAATGTAAAAGATGTCTCTAAAGAAATGGGCAACATGCCCTACAACTGATAGATAGTGACTCTGGAATCCAAAAGATAGAAGCGTCTACATGCAAATCCCTGTAGCTTCCACAAGCAGCTACAGCTCGTCACCTGAATGGATAATCTATGCTTGGTGTCCTTGTGGCTGGGCACCTAAAAAGGTTTTACAAGAAAAATATTTGAAAAGCAAACGGGTCAGAGCCCGAATGTGGAGTTATATTTTAAAAACCTGCAAGTGCTTTAAAAACATTTAAAACATTAAATGCAAAGTACATGTTAGGACGTGCACTCACATTATATTCTCACCTCTCGTCTAACTGTGCACTCCTAACGCAAGTACCCATCTATAACTACCCATACTACTAGCTAAGTGACAACATATCTAGCTAGACTGCCAAAGGTCCTACCCATAATACGTGGTTCCATTTACATAATAACACTCGTAATTAAATAGGGGTTTAACTTCAACTCAAATACTCAATATGCAATATATATAACTATCAGTTAACTCGTTATATTTCTCGAAACAATACCGTAATATAATTACTACATTAATATGAGGATTCTCATTAATTAAATGTATATTAATCTCATCATATATATACAATACAAGCACCCCGAGAACTAAGCTACGGTGCACACATACTCTGCTATCCATCCCGGTACATCACGTACATAAGGATCACATATTCTGAATCTCTCAGGAATAGTCCAGACAACACAAATCACAAATAGTGGAGGCGAACACAGTCACCATCATGTGGGTCACGCACATACCTATGCTCCCACGGTCAGCGGACTTATTAATATCACAATAAGTCTTTTTATGACCTATGTTCATCGAGGTACCAGTCTATATCCCCCCCGTAGGCACACAAGGAATAGAGGGTCCTAAGCGAACGCAACCTCCCGTGATAGCAAGTATGGTAGGTATGTCATACACACAATCCATATACCAATACTAAGTAAGCACACGTCTTAGTAATACCGTATTTTAATCGTAGTATATATTCTCATACTAACTATAATTAACACAATTCATACTATTCCGGTTTGTAATTATACGCGCCATATTTATCTCACGTCGTAGTAGACACTCACGTCTCAACCCAAACCGTCCATGTAATACACTCTCGTATGTAAATTCCTTCTCATAAATACCCAAATGTCCCAATTCTATCACTACGAAGGTTAACTATATCCTCGAACAAGTTTACGGAACTCCAAAAGTCAAAACAGTCCAAAAAGGACCAAACTGTCAGCTCGTTAAAAGTCTCGTTCGAACGAGGCTTCGAACGAGTTTGGACTGTCAGGTCGTTAGAAGTCTCGTTCGAACGAGGCTATTCGAACGAGATCCCAGTTCGTTCGAACGAACTGTCCCTTCTAACGATATCTCGTTCGAACGAGATATCGAACGAAATCCCTACTCGTTAATAATGACTGGTCAACTCGTTAGAAGCTCGTTCGAACGAGTTCGTTCGAACGACCTGGGGGCTGCTTCTAACGAGCTACCAGTTTCGGCCCAGATTTTTCCCCATCTCGTTTTTCACCATTTTTATCAATTCTAATCTCTTCCAAAGTTCATCCCAATAACGTTTTAGGGTCTCTAATTCATCCTAAACATATTTACATCATCTCCTAACATGTTTTCAAGGATTGAATCAACATAACATCAACCAAAATTACAAATCTCTACACTTTTCCCAATTTCTCTAGAACATGAACCCTAGGTTTATATCATCATCAAATCCCAGAATTTATTTCGTTTTAATTCCTTCAAATCACAATTATTATAAGGGAAATCATCTACCTATCATACTACATGCAATTCTCTTCACAATTTCTCAAGTTCTATAATCTAAACTACATGGGTTTTCATATTTTCATCAAGAACAAACCATAAATCCGAATTGTCTAACATGGAGGAAACATTCTCTGAAATTAAATGGAATAAAGTCACTTGCCTTGGTTGTCTCTGAATTTGGTGTAGATTAGATGAAGTTTTCTGCAGAAATTCCTCTCTCTCCAAGCTCTTCTCCAATGGTGGCTTAAGGTGGCTAGGGTTTTGATTTGGGGAAACTTAGAAAACCTAAATGATAACCTACGTAGCTTTCTAGGTTAATATGGGTTGGTTAATGGGCTTAATGGGTCTAATCCACATCAGATTTACATCTCTAATTTTCGTCACTTTTAATTCCTCAAAATGTAAAATTACCAAAATACCCTTTAAGTTACCGGTATGACCTAAAAATACCCCGGGACCCAAACTATACCCCCGGCTAGTGTTTTCTGACTATCTCGACCCTTCCGGACGCGTTGGCGCACTCAAAATGACCATACGGATTATAGATTTTAAATTCACTTTTTATTATCAAAATATTATACCGTGACGCGGCGGTCCCACGCGTCTCAACAAAATTTCTAAAATGCCGTATATAAATCTTCACGACAATTTTCATAATACCAAATACATATATAATCATATATGCACATAATCAAATACCAACTCGCATCTCATTAGTATTTATAACCCGGATTAATTTCCAATTAATACGCATTTAATTAATTAATCCTAAAAATAAATATAGCCAAAAGTACGGGGTATTACATACTTCCCCCCTAATAATTGAATTTCGTCCCGAAATTCGAAACTAGAAAGTACCTGCTAAAAACAGCTTTGGATAACGCTCGCGCATCTCTTCCCCGCGCTCCCATGTGGACTCCTCGACATTGTGATGTCGCCACTGAACACGCACTAACGGAACTATCTTTGACCGCAGTTTCTTCTCGCTTCGGTCCAAAATAGCAATTGGCCCCTCCTCGTAGGAGTTATCCGGCTGGAGATCGATGTCCTCCATAGCAATGTGAGAATGAGCCAAATTATCTCTAAGGTATTTCCTCAGCGAGGAAATATGGAACATGTCGTGAATCCGATGCAAGTGCTCCGGTAGTCCAAGTCTGTACGCAACGGGTCCGATCCGCTCAATAATAGGAAACGGCCCCACATACCTCGGTGCCAACTTCCCCTTCTTCCCGAATCGCATAATCTCCTTCATCGGAGAAACCCTGAGCAAAACCTGGTCCCCCACTTGGAACTCCCTGAAAAACCTCTTCGCATCAGCATAACTCTTCTGCCTGTCTTGAGCTACCCGAATGCGACTCCGAATCAACTCAATCCTTGCCGAAGTATCCTAAATCACTTCCGGCCCAAGTAGTTTGTTGTCTCCCACCTCTAACCAACATGCTGGGGAACGACAAGGCCTACCGTACAATGCCTCAAACTGAGCCATGCCAATAGTGAACTGATAGGAGTTGTTGTAAGCAAACTCCACCAGTGGAAGGTACTGCTCCCATCCACCCCCGAAGTCAATAATGCACATGCGTAGCATGTCCTCCAACATCTGATTGGTGCGCTCTGTCTGCCCATCGGTCTGCGGATGATAAGCCGTACTCAACCGCAATTCCGTGCCCATTGCCTCCTGGAAACTTTCCCAAAACCTCGAAACAAATATCTTGTCTCTGTCAGACACGATATTTAGGGGCACACCGTGAAGTCTCACAATCTCTGAAATGAAGAGCTGGGCATACTGTCCCGAAGTGTAATCAGTCTTTACGGGTAAGAAGTGAGCGACCTTGGACAACCTGTCCACAATTACCCAAACGGAGTCATGACCCCTCTGCGACGTAGGCAACCCCGTAATAAAGTCCATGGATATGCTCTCCCACATCCATACCGGGACCTCCAATGGCTGTAACAATCCTGCTGGTCTCTGATGATCCACTTTTACAAGCTGACAAGTGGCACATTTCGAGACAAACTCAGCGATATCTCTCTTCATACCGCTCCACCAATACTGCCGTCTCATGTCTTGGTACATTTTGTCCCCTCCGGGATGTACCGCGAACCGTGAGCCGTACGACTCTGCCATCACCTCGTGTCGTAATTCCTCTCCTTCCGGAACTACCAATCTCCCATTGAAGTGTAATCCCCCGTCTGAGCTAACGGTATAGGATTCGGCTCCCTCTGCTAGCAATCGAACTATCTGCTCCTGACAGAACGAGTCATTAGCCTGTGCCCGTACTACCTTCGTGACAATCTGTGGGGTAACGGTCATCACAGACATGAAAGATCGGGCCACTGCATCCTGGTGTCCCAATTCCTTCCACTTAGCTTTCCACACCTCTGCCACCTCATCTTCCGGTCTGCGGCTCAACGCGTCTGCTACCACGTTAGCCTTACCCGGGTGGTACTGGATGTCGAACTGGTAGTCCTTCACAAATTCAAGCCACCTACGCTGCCGCATATTCAGTTCCTTCTGCGTGAACAGATACTGTAGTGACTTATGGTCCGTGAACAGCTGAAACTTCTCCCCCAAAAGATAGTGCCTCCAAATCCGTAAGGCAAATACCACTGCTGCCAACTCTAAATCATGTGTGGGGTAATTTTTCTCATGAGGCTTAAGCTTACGGGAAGCATAAGCTATGGTCTGTCTCTCCTGTTGTAATACACCTCCCAATCCTTGCAAAGACGCATCGGTGTAAACCAAATACTCAACTCCCGGTCTCGGCAATGCTAACACAGGTGCTGAGGTCAATTTGTCCTTCAATTCATCGAATGCCAACTGACAGGCATCACTCCAGATGTATGGCACACCCTTACGAGTAAGATGTGTCAAAGGACCTGCTATCTCCGAGAAACCCCGAATAAACCTCTTGTAGTATCCTGCTAGACCCAAGAAACTACGAATCTCCGTTGGTGTCGTGGGCTGTCCCCACTCCCTCACCGCTGATACTTTCCCCGGATCCACAGATATCCCTTGATCGAAAATAATGTGACCCAAGAACTGGAATTCCTTCAGCCAAAACCCGCACTTCTCATATTTTGCATACAACTCGTTCTGACGGAGTGTCTGCAAAACCTGCCTCAAATGCTCGGCGTGCTCCTCCTCTGTCTGAGAGTAAACCAGAATGTCATCAATGAAGACAATGACAAACTGATCTAGGAAATCCCTGAACACTCTGTTCATCAAGTCCATAAACACTGCTGGAGCGTTGGTCAAGCCGAAAGGCATAACCCGAAATTCGTAAGAACCGTATCTCGATAAGAACGCGGTCTTCGAGACATCCTCCTCCCTGATACGCAACTGATGGTATCCCGATCTCAAGTCAATCTTCGAGAAGAAAGAAGCTCCTCTCAACTGGTCGAATAAGTCATCGATTCGAGGCAACGGATACTTATTCCGTATCGTGACCTTATTCAACTCTCGGTAGTCCACACACAATCTCAGTGAACCGTCCCTCTTCTTCACAAACAAAACTGGAGCGCCCCAAGGTGAGGTACTCCGGCGAATACAGCCCTGCCCTAACAGCTGCTCTATCTGATCCCATACATCTCGCATCTCAGCTGGAGCCATACGGTATGGTGCACGTGCTATAGGTCTCGTACCCGGTAGCAAATCTATAACGAAGTCTATCTCTCAACTGGGTGGTAGGCCTGGTATCTCCTGAAACACATCTGAATACTCCCTGACAACCGGGATCGAATCTAAAGGAATAACAACCTCCTTAGAGGTATCCTCCTCTATGTAATACAGATGAGCGGTCGATCCTCCCTCTGGGCGAGGCATCGCCACTATAAACATCTCTTGCCCCGGAATGGCAAAAACAATGCTCCCGCTGAAGCAATCAATCATGGCCCTATATGCTACGAGCCAATACATACCGATGATCACATCGTGAACATGCATGTCTAACACTAACATGTCTGCAGGCAATACCAAACCACCAACCTCTACTCCCACTCCCCGGCATATAAAGAAAATAAGTGACCCACTCCCCAATAGTGAGTCGACACACGTCACTGTTCTCTCTGCCGTAGCTAACAATCCTAAAGCTTTCGCGAAGTGTGTAGCTATAAAACAATGTGTAGCACCCGTATCAAATAACACCCGACCCATAGTGCCATGGATAGGAAACGTACCCTCGATCGCGGGCGGTGCCTGTGGAACTGCAGCCTGGTGGATGTTGTAGACACGTCCATACTGTAGCTGCCCCTGCTGAGCTGGGACTGCTGGAATGGGTGGCAGTGCTGCCATCTGTGGCGGTGCGGGAAGAGCTGCGGGAAACATAGGCCTCTGTGGCTCCTGGCGAGCACCCTGCTGCTGCTGCTGTGGGGCCCTGCCCCTATCAGGACAATCCTGCTTCTTATGGCCAGTCTTGACACAAGTAAAGCACTTCCCTGGGAAGTTCCCTCCCCTCTGCCCCTGCTGTCCCCGGCCCTGGTGGCCGTTACCATTCCTCCCTTGGCCCTGCTGGCCCTGGTGAAACTGCTGCCCATTCTGTCCCTGTTGGCCCTGATGGCCATTTGGACCCTGATGGCCCTGACGGAAACCTCCCTGTCCCTGCCTGTAGTTCCCTGACCGGAACCTCTTATTATCCCCCTGCTGGGAGCCCTGCTCACTCTGCCTCTGCCCCTGACCAGATTGTGCCCCGCTGGCACCATGTCCTCCAGTCCTGCCCTGATGGCTAGACTCCCCCGACCGCTTGGCCTCGGCCATATGAAAATGGTGGTCCTGGCAGTGTAATAATGCAGCGTTAACCACATCAGAATACGTGGCCAACGATAGGTTCCCTAGCAGATGCTGACGGATCCTCCAATTCAACCCGTCGGTGAACTTCTCAATCTTCTTCTTCTCTGTTGGAATCTCGTCTGGAACGATATTCAACAGGTTAGTGAACTCGGCCTCATACTCGGCCACTGTCTTGCCCTCCTGCTTCAAACTCATCAGCTTCCTCCTCATCTCTGTATGAACTGCGGACGGAAAGTACTTGCGATCGAACCGCACCCAGAACTCCTGAATCGTGAGGGTATCCCTCTCCTCCGCGGTGGTAATAGACTCCCACCACTGTAGCGCAGATCCCACTAGCTTGAAAGTAGCTAGCACCTATTTCTGAATATCAGTGCACTCATGCATCCTCAAATTCCTCTGCATGTCCTTTCTCCATTGGCTCGAGACTACCACATCTGAGCTTCCTGCAAACTCTGGCGGATGCGCTTTCTGAAAAGTGTCTCGTACACGCTCCCAAGCAGACGGGAATGCATTAACCTGTGCTGGCGCGGCAACCGGCGCCTGAGGTGGTGCCTGCTGAATCACGGTAATCGCGGCATTTACCGCTTGAGCTACTATAGCTGCAACCTCAGCGGCGTTCAACATGCCCTGAACTGGAGCGGGCTGGGGTTCGGGCGTTGCATTCCTGGGAACTCGTCATGCACGTCGTGGAGGCATCTGGAATAAGAATGAAGTTTATAAGTTCACGGTTTATAAACTTAAAATAGCTGAAGAACGAAGCATACACAAAAAGATTACAACAATCCTAAAATATAGGGCTCTATATCAAAGAAACGTAGCGGAAACATAATAGCCGTACAGATCCTAAAGGACACTAGAACCTGATGCTCTGATACCACTTGTGACACCCCGACTAATTAAATACCGGGTAGCTACTCCTTTATTAAATTAATTCAAAATGCCAAGTTGGCTCAGTTAATAGCATCACTGTCGAAAACGTTTTAATGATTACTAACCACTTAGTATTTAAAAAGCAAGTTGCCAAATTTTAATTTAAGTCTGATTAACATGCAACAAAAGTAATGAAGAAGTAAATAACACCATTCACCATACTGAAGTAAAACAAATAACCATCACAATAGAGTAAATAAAGTCTGGAGGAAAAACTCCTCACTACAATCCCAAACTGAAATAAATAACCGAATGCTGAAACAATAAATGCTAAAGTCTGAAAACTGAAATGTAAAAGATGTCTCTAAAGAAATGGGCAACATGCCCTACAACTGATAGATAGTGACTCTGGAATCCAAAAGATAGAAGCGTCTACATGCAAATCCCTGTAGCTTCCACAAGCAGCTACAGCTCGTCACCTGAATGGATAATCTATGCTTGGTGTCCTTGTGGCTGGGCACCTAAAAAGGTTTTACAAGAAAAATATTTGAAAAGCAAACGGGTCAGAGCCCGAATGTGGAGTTATATTTTAAAAACCTGCAAGTGCTTTAAAAACATTTAAAACATTAAATGCAAAGTACATGTTAGGACGTGCACTCACATTATATTCTCACCTCTCGTCTAACTGTGCACTCCTAACGCAAGTACCCATCTATAACTACCCATACTACTAGCTAAGTGACAACATATCTAGCTAGACTGCCAAAGGTCCTACCCATAATACGTGGTTCCATTTACATAATAACACTCGTAATTAAATAGGGGTTTAACTTCAACTCAAATACTCAATATGCAATATATATAACTATCAGTTAACTCGTTATATTTCTCGAAACAATACCGTAATATAATTACTACATTAATATGAGGATTCTCATTAATTAAATGTATATTAATCTCATCATATATATACAATACAAGCACCCCGAGAACTAAGCTACGGTGCACACATACTCTGCTATCCATCCCGGTACATCACGTACATAAGGATCACATATTCTGAATCTCTCAGGAATAGTCCAGACAACACAAATCACAAATAGTGGAGGCGAACACAGTCACCATCATGTGGGTCACGCACATACCTATGCTCCCACGGTCAGCGGACTTATTAATATCACAATAAGTCTTTTTATGACCTATGTTCATCGAGGTACCAGTCTATATCCCCCCCGTAGGCACACAAGGAATAGAGGGTCCTAAGCGAACGCAACCTCCCGTGATAGCAAGTATGGTAGGTATGTCATACACACAATCCATATACCAATACTAAGTAAGCACACGTCTTAGTAATACCCTATTTTAATCGTAGTATATATTCTCATACTAACTATAATTAACACAATTCATACTATTCCGGTTTGTAATTATACGCGCCATATTTATCTCACGTCGTAGTAGACACTCACGTCTCAACCCAAACCGTCCATGTAATACACTCTCGTATGTAAATTCCTTCTCATAAATACCCAAATGTCCCAATTCTATCACTACGAAGGTTAACTATATCCTCGAACAAGTTTACGGATCTCCAAAAGTCAAAACAGTCCAAAAAGGACCAAACTGTCAGCTCGTTAAAAGTCTCGTTCGAACGAGGCTTCGAACGAGTTTGGACTGTCAGGTCGTTAGAAGTCTCGTTCGAACGAGGCTATTCGAACGAGATCCCAGTTCGTTCGAACGAACTGTCCCTTCTAACGATATCTCGTTCGAACGAGATATCGAACGAAATCCCTACTCGTTAATAATGACTGGTCAACTCGTTAGAAGCTCGTTCGAACGAGTTCGTTCGAACGACCTGGGGGCTGCTTCTAACGAGCTACCAGTTTCGGCCCAGATTTTTCCCCATCTCGTTTTTCACCATTTTTATCAATTCTAATCTCTTCCAAAGTTCATCCCAATAACGTTTTAGGGTCTCTAATTCATCCTAAACATATTTACATCATCTCCTAACATGTTTTCAAGGATTGAATCAACATAACATCAACCAAAATTACAAATCTCTACACTTTTCCCAATTTCTCTAGAACATGAACCCTAGGTTTATATCATCATCAAATCCCAGAATTTATTTCGTTTTAATTCCTTCAAATCACAATTATTATAAGGGAAATCATCTACCTATCATACTACATGCAATTCTCTTCACAATTTCTCAAGTTCTATAATCTAAACTACATGGGTTTTCATATTTTCATCAAGAACAAACCATAAATCCGAATTGTCTAACATGGAGGAAACATTCTCTGAAATTAAATGGAATAAAGTCACTTGCCTTGGTTGTCTCTGAATTTGGTGTAGATTAGATGAAGTTTTCTGCAGAAATTCCTCTCTCTCCAAGCTCTTCTCCAATGGTGGCTTAAGGTGGCTAGGGTTTTGATTTGGGGAAACTTAGAAAACCTAAATGATAACCTACGTAGCTTTCTAGGTTAATATGGGTTAATTAATGGGCTTAATGGGTCTAATCCACATCAGATTTACATCTCTAATTTTCGTCACTTTTAATTCCTCAAAATGTAAAATTACCAAAATACCCTTTAAGTTACCGGTATGACCTAAAAATACCCCGGGACCCAAACTATACCCCCGGCTATTGTTTTTTGACTATCTCGACCCTTCCGGACGCGTTGGCGCACTCAAAATGACCATACGGATTATACATTTTAAATTCACTTTTTATTATCAAAATATTATACCGTGACGCGGCGGTCCCACGCGTCTCAACAAAATTTCTAAAATGCCGTATATAAATCTTCACGACAATTTTCATAATACTAAATACATATATAATCATATATGCACATAATCAAGTACCAGCTCGCATCTCATTAGTATTTATAACCCGGATTAATTTCCAATTAATACGCATTTAATTAATTAATCCCAAAAATAAATATAGCCAATAGTACGGGGTATTACACCGGGATTAGAGGTGGCTCAACTCGAAATCCTGATAGGAGAATGTCATTCGACGCGTGCTGTATCTCAAAGATTAGATTGTTGGTACTTGCACCCTCGGCATTCTCGTCGTCGCCTAAGATAGTGATGACTCTTCCATCAACGAAGAACTATAATTTCTGATGGAGTGAGGAAGACACACCCTTGATACTGTGGAACCAAGGTCGTCCAGGCAACAGGTTGAAATAAGTTAGGATGTCAATAACTTGGAATTCAACGACATGGTTTATAGGGCCAGTCCCTATTATAAGTTTTATGGATCCCATCACCTCCCGACGGGTATTATCATAGGCACGTACAATAGTGGAGGTTCGAGCGAGGTCACTTTCTATCATTCCTAAGCATCGAAAGGTCCTTAGTGGGCAAACATTCTAGGCGGATACATTATCGACAAGAGAGAGTGGTACGACCTTCCCATAACTTCGACGGAGATGTTGAGTGCACGATTATGGTTTGGCCCAATTCTGGGGATTTCTTCTTCGGAAAAGGATAGCATTCGGGTAGAGGTTAAGAATCCGACCAAATTTACTGCTTCTTCTGGTGTAGTAGAGGGAGGAACTATGGGTCCAGTGAGCAACTTGATCAAAGAATTTCTGTGCAGCTGAGAAGACATGAAAATCCCCCATAGAGTGATGTTAGCTTGAGTTTTCTTTAGTTAATCGAGGATCTTTCTCTCCTCGAGGGTCATCCCTGGAATATGAAGGTTTTTAATGCCCTTCCCTTTGTCATTTACCGGTAACGAGCTTGGGGTCTGGTAATGCCTCCCTGATCCGGTCATGTGATTTACCAAAGAAGGGAAGAACATGAACCTTGTCTCTTCGTCAATCTCGAGTTGTTCTGCCAGTTTGTTGATTTCTTCGAGGAGCTACTCAAATGATATCATCCTACACATGTTGACTACCAGGACAGTTTTCTTAAAAACTTATTCTTCATTTGAATCTCTGAATTCTTCCCCCCATCTGGTGGCAACAATTATGTCGTTCCAGGTAAAGTCGATGTGTTCCACAACTTCAATGGCTTCTTCATACAGGTCTTCCCATTCTGTGGGTATATGTAAGGGTGAGGGGACCAGGTGCCCTTGCAATTTCAGAGTATCAAGTAACTCGATCATACTGCAGATGTCGTTGGTTTGCCTGAATAATTCTGTCATGATCTAGATAGCATCATCTAGGCTGACTTCATCGGTTGGGACCACCCAATTTTTTGACTCTCGGGCCCATTTTTGTGCTTCCAAGAATAGCGTACTGAACCTCTGGTAATCAATGATCATCTGTGAGGGAAATTTCATCCCGAACTCCAAGAGTTAGTTTAATACTTCTGATAATTCCATACTTCCATTTTTGGAAAGGGTACAACGACGATGCATGCTCTAATAAGGAGTGACAATGCTTGATCAGCAAGGCTAACATGGTGTAGGAGGAAATATGGGCAAGTTTGGAGAGGTTTAGGAGAGTATATGGGTGTGATTTAAGTTGAGGGATTAAATTCTGGGTTTTCCTCTAAGAAGATGGCATTGGCATGATTTAGGAGTGGGTTGTAAGTAGTGTTTAGCTTAGGATTGGCTAGTGGGGCAATGGTACCCCAGTCAATTAGACCTTGGATTATGTTTTGGAGATGAAATCATTGGTCTATGGTATGGCCAGCGATTTGGTGAAAGGCGCAATGGGCATTGGCCTTGATGTTTCTTGGGAGTAGATTTGGAAATGGATGGAGATCCAAGGGTTTGATAAGTTTTCGTCTTAGCAGGGCTTGATAAACTTTGGAGAGGGGACCATGGAGCTCGGTGTATTCCTTTCGGACTGGGACAGGGTGGCTTTCTCGTGCCCATGAGGTGGTTGGTTGAGAGATGTTGTTGATGGTTGAGACTGCAGTACTGGTAGGTTTGTCACATTTTCTAGGGGTGAATTGTCCGGACACCATCTTTGGTTCAACTTTTGTTTTATCAAGAACTTCCTCGATTTTTACTCCTGCTTCTCTAAGAGCTCGGAAGTGGGGATAGTATTGTCCTCCCATCATTTCTCAGACATGGGGCAAGAAGTTCTTCTTCACTATGCTGACTTGTTCTTCCTCAAAAGGTCGATTGGTCATGGTAGTTGTTTTTTCCCTCCATCAGGCTATGAAGTTACTGACTGATTCCCCAGAGTTCTGTTTGAGTAGCTCTAAATCACGGCGGGTAACCTTAAGCTCTTCGTTGTACTTGTACTGCGACATGAATATTCGGGCCACATCCTCCCAATTACGGATTCTGGACTCCTCGAGACACAAAAACCATCGGAGGGCGCTATCCTTTAAAGTTTGCTAAAATAATTGGGCCATCACCTCTTCAGAAGCCCCTAGGAGAGTCATGGCATGGTGATAACTGCGAAGATGGATGACCGAGGTTCCACTTCCTTCGTATTTCTCAATATTTGGCACCTTGAACTTTTCGGGTAACCTTGCTTTAGGATAAGGAGACATGTGGGTGTATTCCATGTAATTCCCAGAGACTCTGACTTGGTCCAACTTCTTAGTTAGCATATTGAGATCTTCTTTGAATTTTTTCAACTTTTCCTCTTTCGGATCAATGATCATAGGCAAGTTAGCCCCAGGATGGGCAAGGTTCGGCATCAGAAGCTGGGAGGGCAGTGACCCATTAGCAGGAGGTGCACGTGGAGCGTACTGATACTCTTCCGGAACCCAAATAGGCTCGGGTGGGCCCATAGCGTGAGGGAATATGGCCTTGGGCTCTTGAGGAACGGGAACCTGGCATCGTCGCATCTCTCGGACCTCAGTCTGAAGGTTGTCAATCTTGGAAACTAGCTGAGCTAGGACTGCCGTTAGATCCAGCTGCACAATGGGTACTTGGTTCGTGTTTTCCATGGAAAGCGAATGGTTACCAGAATCGAAAGAAGCAACAGGGTAACGGACAGAACTCCGAGTGATTTGATTGAAAATCGAAGCCAATAAGGAGCCAGGCCAAGGGCGTGCGATCAACCTAAGAAGGCGTAAAACGGGATTTATTTTTGAAAAGAAAGAAGGAAAATATTTTCAACATTTTTTTTTAGATTAAAAGAAAAAATATTTTTGGGATTTTTGATAAAGAAATGAGAAATGTTTTTGGATTTTTGATAAAGAAGGAATAAATGTTTTTTTGGATTCCTTTTTTTTAGGGGGGGGGGGGGGAGACGGTCTTAGCATGATTATTATGATTATTATGTTCTCACTTGTATTAAATTATCCTAAATGCAGAATGAAATGTCGGACGGGACCCGTGCCTGGAAAAGTTAGGTTTGTGATATATGTAAAGCTATGGTTGGACTTGTAACCAGGCTCACGGTCGGGGTCCCATTTTCAAAATGCGCGAAAATTTGGGCGACAGTCCGACTCGGAACTTCGGCAAAGTTTCGGGTTAAAACCGACAATCTTATATGTGTGTCCTAGGCTTGACACCTATATGCGGGTATGCAATTGGTTGGGTGAATCGAAAAGGGTTCCCCCCTTTGGCGTGACTTCCATGATATACGTCTTGCTCTTGCATGCAATCGGTACATGTGGACAAGCCATTTGATATACCTGAGTGTACGTGAATGGCCTCACCACATACCTCATGGGGACGGTACATGTGAGAGCGAATTCGATATACTCGGCGTACATGAACGAGTTCCCTGCGATATACCTCCCGTCATGACTGCGGTCAAGAGGTACGATGCGGGGGAACCGTTCGATATACGTCGAAGGTACTTGTCCAATGGAAGGTGAGAGTAATATCACTTAGGTTAACTGCGCCCTGTCGGACCAGCACCCATCACAAAATGACCATTCAATTACTGGACATAATTTGGTCAATCACATTGCTCTTTGGTGATGTCGTATGAATCATGCATGATTATCTTATTAGTATCTTATGAGAGTATATTTCTTAATTATGAGAAACAGGGAGCAAAGTACAAGTACCAATGGTACACCAAGTAGGGATGGGTGATGCGTGCAACATATGGATATATGTGATCCTAGGTGCACGTGGTGTGAAGTGTATATGGAGAATTTTTCTACAAATGTGTGAATAGAAGCATAAGTATGGGGTACACATGGAAAAGGGGAACATGCAAAATGGTGGAAAATATAAACAAGCATAACATCCATGTAAATAGTGTCTAGCCCTCAAAATAAAAAAAATCCCCAGCAGAGTCGCCACTATGGCCATCCCCGGATATACCCCCTCGCGGAGCGGCGGGAGAGGATCCCTCTAGGTCTCGCGCGTCCCTCTCGGGACTGCTTCGACCAACGTCGATGAATGAGGTGAAAAATGTAGAGAGATAGAGTCTCCAGTCTATTTTACTCAAAACAGATAAAAGAAAGGGATCCATCTCGAAGGACAGCATCCAAAGACATACTGATACATACGAAATCAAAATGATTCGAAAAGGGTCCGGAGGCTAAGTTACGAAATGGGAAGGTGTTAGGCACCCATTCCGCCCTTACGGTCTCTCATGGTTTTTTGCTATTTTCCTTTATTTTCCCCGTGATATGTGTGCATGTGTATATGTAGCAGAGATAGTAATCATCAACTTGTATCATGGAAGAGATAAAGCGAGTCATCCATAGGAATTTTCCTGAAAAATAATATTAGAAAATAGGATTTATGCAATTATCCCAACGTTGATCATTATAAGGGAATGGTAACGCTTGTGGAATAATACGCCACTAAGAACAAATATAATTATATGTAAATATATAGAATCTAAGAGAATTGAGTTTAGAGAAGATAGAAAATGAGAGAAAAAGTAAGAATAGGAATCGAGTCCCGAGTTTTACCCCGAGACACCTACGTAGCCTATAGAGGCATCAAAGTCCACGTAGTTCTTATGCAAAATGAGGGGTGGGGGTTATCCCATAAATCCAACTGGGGCTTCTCTTATGTGTGTGTGTAAAAAAAAGTGTTTTAGTTGTGAGAAAAGTGTAAGAAAAGTGTGATAATTCCCATTTGGAATTTATGAGCAAACCCTATTTTTCTTATTTTTTTGAGTATTATTTATACGAAAATAATATATGTGCAATAATACTAAATAAAATGTATATTAGGATATGTGAGATGAGAGAATAAAAGTGCTAAGTAATAAAAATAAGTTAATGCGAGTTTATGATAATTTAAGGAGAGAATTGAGAAAATTGGATCTTCTTGAAGATCTTGAGCTTGATCTTGAATGTTGGAGAGCATCCCTTGCACTTGGATGATGATGGAAGGTAGTTAATTCACCAAGTTTGATGAAAAGGATGATGAAAAGTGAAGGTTGGAAAGGGATTTGGATGTGGAAATCACGGTGAATTCGAGAGAGGTTTTCTGGATTCGCTGAGCGTGATGTATTTCAGATTTGGGCTCCCTTTACAATGAGGTCAAGCCTACCTTTTTACAGGCCCAAGGCATTGCTGATCATCATAGCCCTGGTCCTACCAATCAGCAGGTGCGTTTAGGCACACTGCCGATAGGCAGGGTCTAGGTCCTGCAGTTTGGTAGTCTCTTTCAGGCTCCTTCGAAAAATCGACTGCTGAGCGCAAACCGTTGATCGGAATCGCGCATGGGTCAAACCATTGGAAAATTAATTTAGAGACCTTCTAAAGTCCTTTGTACTGCTCCCAGGTTTGCGAGTTGACTTTGGGTCACATGTAGCTCAGAAGCGCTCATTGATCCTTTGGACGGGGAAACTTCGAACGCAAACAGATCGTTCGTTCGTATGGTAAGTCAGAATTATACATGGGGTAGACCGTTGGAAAGGTTAGGAGATGTAATTTGACATTCCAAAGAGTTTTGACCCGGTTTGGGGAGTTGACTTTGTTCAACCGGGCCCTGGAAGCACTCGATGACCTCTCGGAGTAAAACAGATTGTTCGTCCATACCGTAAGTCAGAATCGCGTAAAGGGTAGACTGTTGGAAAGGGGTTTTAGTTCCCTTCGAAGATTCATTCATTCTCAGTCAAGATGAAGAGTTGACTTTGGTTAAACGGAGCCTGGGAGCGCCCGGTGGCCTCTAGATCAGGTTTTGGGGGGAAAAAGGGTCGTTCGTCCGCATGGTAAGTCAGAATCGTGCACGGGATGGTCCATTGGAAAGGAATTTCAGTGCCCTTTAAAGATTCATTTAGTATCGATTGAGCTAAAGAGTTTGACTTTTGGTTAAACAGAGTCTGGGAGCGTCTGATGGCCTCTAGATCAGTACTCGGGGTATGATTTGGGTTGGTAGTGATGACGAGAGGTGCTACGGACCTAAGAAGAGTTTAGGGGGTAACAGAATGGGGTGTCCACATTGCTTTTTTTTATATTTTAAAGATTTTTATTCAAAACTTTGTTATCTTTTCGGCGCGATTTTACGAGGTGATTGGGCACAACACGGGGTCGATGCCTGTGAAGGAGGAAGAGGAGAAGGAGTGGCCAAGGATGATTCGGTGGAGAAATATGAACAGTGTGTCAAAGGAGTTCTTACTCCTTAAAGAAGTGATGGATAAGATGAATTCCTTTACGAGCGACTAGGTTAGGTTTTATTCTCCTTTTTCGATTTTGTTTTTTTTATTATTTTTTTATATTTTTATTTTGTTTTCGATATTGATGATTGATTTTTATTTGCGAACATGTGATGTACTATGCTTAGGGTCATCCCTAAAGTATATTGGGGTCTATGGGCGTTCATGCCCATATGTGGAGGTTGCTGACTTTTGAGTTTGTGTATGTCCGATACCTAAGCGAGCGAGTAGTCAAGGATGTGATGGAGATAGAGGTGGAGGTACTATCATTGGTCCCTCATACGAATATAATAAGTGTGTGGAAGATGTCTTATGAGTCTAGGATGGCGGTGATCGAGGGGGAGTACTATTCACTCCATACAAATGTAGTGTTAGGGTATGACTACTTGGACTTCGTTTCTAGTTGGCTGATACCACCATCGGTGTGCCTCTACCATCGATAGGGACTAGGGGTGGTAGAAGTGAACCGGGCAATTCGACACATGCATCGAGGAGTGCTGCGGTGACAGAAGCTCTTATTCTCAGACATTACACCACTCCTTCTTACTACATCCAGCTAGGTGGGCCCCCCCCATTATGTCAATACCTCGTCGTCCTCAAGCGACGATCGATAGCTTCCCTCCTGTTCCCAAGGATAATCTTCGGAGAGAGGTATATTTCTTTAATTTCACTTTTGCATTTTAACTATGAGTTCTTTTAATTTCTTTCTTTGTGACTGACTTAAACCTCACACTTGATTTTTTATTTTTACATACTGTACTTTCTTTGTCGTAGTGGCTGAGAGATCTCCATGATTGGATGGCCACCATGGCCGAGCATGTGCGGATGATGGCTCGATCATGCATCGCACCTTCAGCAACTACAGATGATCCTATACCAGAGGTGATCTCGGGAAGTTGGGATTCTACTGCACGCCGTCAAGAGAAGCGTGTTCGCTAGTACCTTTGAGATGGTCCTTTAGAGTTTAGGCTTGGGGATGGAAAGTTTGGGTTGCACCCTCATAAATTTCATATTTTTTTTATTTCTTTTTATCTTTTTTATTCCTCAAAATGTTAAAGCAATGACACATACACACATGAATGTGTGTGCATGTATATATATATATATATATATATATATATATATATATATATATATATATATATATATATATATATGTAGTGGGGCTCTCTAACATACCTCCTAACAACATTCCTATGAACATATCCATTTTTTAAAATAGTAAAAAAATAATTTTGAGATGATATTTTTTATATGGGTTCATGATATTTCAGTGTGACCCCATAAAAAAATCAACTAAAAATAATGTTTTTTTGTTATTTTTAAAAAATAGGTCAAAAAACTGATAGTTTTTACCCTTTAAACTGTCAGTTTTTTTACCTATTTTTTAAAAATTACAAAACATATTATTTTGAGCTGAATATTTTGCAGGGGCACATTTAAATATCATGAACCCATATAAAAAAGATCAACTCAAAATTATTGTTTTTACTGTTTTAAAAAAAACAGGTATGTTCATAGGTATGTTTAATGAGGTATGCTAGGGAGCCTCTCTCTCTCTCTCTCTCTCTCTCTCTATATATATATATATATATATATATAATGATTTGTTTTTCTTCTACTTTTTGGCTTCTCTTGAACTAATGACTTAGTCTATGTGCACTTTTCAATTTTCCACTCGCGTATTATTTGAATGAAAAAACAAAAATAATTAAAATTTTAAATATTGTGCTCTTTGAGATTTCTTTTAAAAATATTTTACATGTTTTAAGTAAAGAAAAATGCCCCAAATACTTTCTATAAAATATCAGCCTTGGAAAGAATTTATTTAAAAATGAGGGGGCAAAAGAGGAAATGAAGGACTTCCTAAAAAGTGGGTGTACTGACCTGCACACTCTTTCACTTACCTATCGTAATACTAGTGCGATGCAATTTCTTTTCAGCAATGATTATCCTTTTCCCGCATCTTTGGTACTTAGGACTTGTTGTTATAGCAAAATATTTGTTATTTAATCCTCTTATGGAGAGTTCCAAGTATAAAAGGGGCCTTTGGGTGGAGTTTTAAACCACACTTCAATGATTCTTTTCTTTTCCTTCACCAAGATTTTTTATTCTTTTGAAATAGTTGTCTCTCCTGACTGAGGCTTTTTCCACTTATCTTGAAAGGTTGGAGGACATGTGCTTGTACAATGTCAACTATGAGTCATTTAACTTGTGCCCGGACACTTTGTGATGTAATCACTCGATTTACTGGAATCTCTTGGAAGTGACTTTGCAGTTCTGGTACCCTAAAGACCATATGTTTCGATTAGACTTGGATGAGGTGCATCCCACCTATGAAGAATTTTATGCTATACTAGGTGTTGACCCTTAAGTTTTTGCAACCATTACTGGCCTTTCCTATTCTCCTCGGGTGTCTTTACCTAGTTTTGCTAGTGCAATGGCCTAAGGTTTAACTACCAAGATGCTTTAGTGATAAGCGGTCTGAATGAGGACACTTAGGCAGCTACCATAGTTCTATGGATGAATTACCGTTGTAATACTTTTACGATCATACTAGAGAAGACACTGAATGATCTCTATGATTGTAACGAAGGTCAATCCTCTTTTTTGGGAGGTAGTCCTATGATGTTATTCATATGGTTGTCAGAGAGGGTTCATTTGATGGCTCTTCCTGAATATCCTCTTAATTGCATCCCGAATTTCTTTGCACGACGTTTACAGAGTTTTGGTCTTTTTATGGAGAACTGAGTTAATTGTCTTATGGAATATGAAACTAGACACCTTCATTGGGTTGTGCCATGGTGAGGTGAGTTGAAGCATATCTTGCAGTTAAAGGAATACCATTACGTTCGGTTGGTAGGTCTCCATCATACTTCGTTCTACTTACCTTGGGATAAAATCGTTGCACCACGCATAGTTAATTTCTTTCCCATGGAGGACCTAACTGAATCCAGGAGCATAGCCTTGGTGCCTCTATGGCAAAACTATAGGTCGTTCACCCGTATCTCCCAATCTATAAAGGAAGGTGATATAGTACCTAGGGATTATTTAAAGTGGTTGTGGAAGGATGCGGTACCAAAGATCAGTTATGAGGAAACTAGGAAGAGGTGGATTGTGATGATTGAGGATATAGAGGGATATATGGTGTTGTCGTCTAACCTTTCCAAGACATACCACCGCATGGAATTTATAAGGAAGTGCCTGAGGATGAGGATTTTTGAGACCCTCGGGAAATAGTGGTGATGGCGGTGATGATAATGAGAAAGGTCCTTCTAATAGTTAAGATGTGTTTGTGAAGCTTTTATTAGTGTTAATTAGGCAATAGGCGTGTTTATGTTTTGGATTATGTTTGGTACATGGATTAGGTTACGCTACGTTTTGGTAGGTAGGTGGGCGG
Source organism: Sambucus nigra (assembly GCA_949130495.1). Classification (NCBI taxonomy): domain Eukaryota; kingdom Viridiplantae; phylum Streptophyta; class Magnoliopsida; order Dipsacales; family Adoxaceae; genus Sambucus; species Sambucus nigra. The sequence continues at coordinate 330,748,145 of OX422209.1, forward strand.
TTTATGTAAGTTTTTAGGGACTTTTTTGGTCACTGATACTTCATGTAACCATCATATTTAAGAGAATAAAGAGTGAAATAACTAATTATTTTATATGTATTGTTGTGCCTTTAGAAGAATGTATTTTTTTTTAACATTCTCTACCAACTGCTAAAGCATACATAATACTTTTGTTCGTTAAGAATGATGTGGGAGACTAATGTTTTTTAAAGGGAGAAAAGAATAACTCTTAGTAAAAAAGAAAGGATCCTGCTGAAAGTGACTTTATGGGTTGCCTACGTACCTCTGTGGGGATAATAGATTGCTTGTCAAAATTTTAAACAGTGATTTGAGAGGATCAAGTTGTATGTGTTTCTTGTAGAGGAAAGAGGGACGGAGTTTTTTTTAATAGAATGGAGATGAAAAATGCGTAGCGCGACTATATTCAAATTATGAATAAAATTTATAGGGATGGTCCAAATTGACTGGGCATGTAATCTCCTTTCCGTCAAGGTTCGTGAGCATAGCGGGGCCTCCTAAAACGATTTTCTTCAATAATTATGGCCCTATTCAATTAGGATTAAATTTCCCTCTTAGGTCCCAGATGGGTTTTATAATTTCTTTGAGAATGAGGTCACCTTCTCTCACACTACGGTCTTTGACATTCTTATTAAGTAATTGTGCAATGCAATGGTGGTACCCTTGTATGTGGTATAAAGATTTCATCCTCTTTTCATCCACAAGAGTGCGAGTTTTTCGTAATGACTTTATTTCCAATAAACCTCTCCGATATGACTTTCAAGCATAACCTGTAGAGAGGGTATCTTAAGCTCAATAGTAATGACTGCTTCCATGTCCTACACCAAAGAGTAAGAGCTAGCCCCAATTGGAGTTATGATAGATATGCGATAAGCCCAAAGGTCATAAGGGATCCAATGAGCACAATACCTACAACGCTCGATCATCTTGATGATTATGGATTTGAGGATTTTGTAAGCAACTTCAACATCCCCATTAGTTTTTGGTCAGTAAGGATAAGAATTGTGCCTCTAAATTCTGTATTCTTCGACCACTTTTGTGACTTCTGATTCAAAATGGAGTCCATTATCTGATACTAGCTCATGAGGGACCCCGTAGTGGAAGATGATATAATTTCTGATGAACTTGGCCAATTTATTAGCATTCAATGCTGCATAAGATACTGTTTCAACCCGTTTGGTGAAATACTCGATGGGGACAATAATGAATTTGTGCCCATTTAATGCTTTAGGGGGTGACTTTCCCAATGATGTCCATGACCCATGTTGAGAAGAGTTAGGGAGAAGTCACTTTTTATAACTCGCGGGGAGGTAAGTGTTGAAGATTGGAAAGTTGTTGGCATTTGAAGCACCTTCTAACATAAGCAACACAATTTTGAACCATGGTGTTCTAATAGTACCTTTGTCAGACAATATTCTTGGCAAGAATATGACCATTTATGTGGGGTTCACATTACCCGTTGTGGATGTTATGCATCATTCCTTCAATGTCAACCCCTTTTATGCATTGTAAAAGGCTACTATTTAGTTTTTCTTTAAAGAGCCTCATTGTTGATGATATATTGAGCTGAAAGTTTACGAAGGATCGTGCAATCTTTTCTTACCATCCCCTTGAGGGCACCGACCATATTTGAGGAGGCACGAGATGTCGTATTACTACAATACCAATTTGTTCGGATCTTCTTTCGTAGCGAGATCAATGTGGTATCATTGGGTTGCCAACACTACACCAAAAAGGATAAATTTTCACCTTTGAGCCCGCCAACCTTGTCACGGTCATTTGACCGTGACAAACAAGAACGTGTTTTTTGTCATGGTAAATGACTGTGACAAGTTCGTGACAATGCCTTGTCAGAATCAATGACCATGACAAGTTTGTGACAGGTACAGTTGTCATGGTCAAAGACCTTGACAGTTCCATGACAACTATGTTAACTAAAAACCCTACTGCCTCTGTTTTTTCCACCATTTCCCTATCTCTCTCTCTCTCTCTCTCTCTCTCTCTCTCTCTCTCTCTCTCTCTCTCTCTCTCTCTCTCTCTCTCCCTTTCTCTCTTTCATTTGTATATGTGTGACTATGTGTGTGTGTAAGTTTATGGGGGGGCGTATTTGTGTGTGTGGGCCTACGTGTGTGTGTATGTGTGTGGGGGTGGACGGGGTAGTGATGGGGGGTAAGGGACAGGGGCGGCAGTGGGGGTAGGGGTGTGTGTTTGTGTGTAGGTGGGGGGCAGGGGGTAGGGGTGGGTGGGTGGGTGGGTGGGTGGGTGGCGGAGTGTGTGTATGTTTGGGTGTGGGCGTGTGAATTAGTGTGTGGGGGGTTTCAATACTGAGTTTTTTTAAAATATTTTCATCATTAAGTAGACGAGTATATATGATTGTAATTTGTATACATTGTAATTCTATTAGACCCGTTTCTCTAGTGAAAAATATTTTATTTGTTACTGGATGTGTGTAAGTACTAAAATGGAATTTATTATACATTGTCGATAAAGATATCAATGACTAAACATACAACTTTTGTTTTGGAGGCCCTGAGTACTAATAATTTTTGTGACACCCTAACTTTTGGAGGCCCTAAGTACCAATAATTTGAATTGGTATAAATTGAAATTGAATTTTAATTGGTATTGATATTGGTATAAATTGATATAAATTAGTATAAATTGGTATAAGTTTTAGTTCTTATGCGTACTTTAAATTAGGTGAAACATACTTTAAATTACATAATTAAATGAAATTTCTCAAATTGTGATACGACATGATTAAATGAAACATACTTTAAATTATATATAGTGCACATAGATACTAGACTTTTAGTTCTTATGCATATGCATTCAATATTCCTTAGTCCCGTTCGAGAGTCATTACCCCTGTAATGAGATATCTCGAATTGTCCCATTTGGACAGTTTGGGATTGCATAGTTTATGTATAATAATATTCTTAGTGGCCTAAACTTGTTATTTTTGGGCTAAGTTCTGCAGTCGTATCTTAATATCCTTTGGGTACATATTATATGATTTGATGTTAAGTGTTATTTCTATTGATAAATTGAAATAACACTCACACTTGTGAATCTATGTCGTGTACTTGGAGATCTATGGAGATATGTTACCGAAGTTTCCTCAAATTAGAACAATGTGCATGAGTTGTTAAGTATTTTACAGAAATATAGGGTCTTGAATGGGATATGACCACTCACCCTTTACAGGAGATGGAGGAAATAGGAATTAATATTATAAATTTAATCTTAATTTCAATTTTAATTTCAATTTCAATTTCAAATTAAAATTGAATTTGAATGCATGAATAAATTTACATTAAGTCAACTTCTTATATAACACTTGCTTCGGGGGTGCATGCTTGCATGTATTCTCATTTGAATGCACGATATAACGGTTATGTAACATTTATAACTAATTTAAATTACACATAGTGTGCATAGAAACTAGCCTTCTAGTTCTTATGCGTACGCATTCAATAGGTGATTGTTTATACTAATGGGAACTAAATGTTCACACTTTTGTTTATTCTAATCCATGAAGGCACGCTTCTTACGCATAATAGGTGACTGTTTGTAGTAGCTATGATGGGATGAGTGGATGGGTGAGACAAATATATTAGTGGATGTGCTTTGCAGAGGTGATGATGAATTTATGAAATACGCAAAGAGATCTCATAATGATGAAGAGTTTTCGTGTCCGTGTGCTTGGTGTAAGAATGGTAATGTGTTTGAGTAGAAAACAGTTGAAATACATTTGTTAAGATGGGATATGCAAGATAGTTAATGAATTATATTTTTCACGGGGAACCAAAAGTTTATGTTTATCCCTGAGCAACCTTCACAACAACCTTCAACAAGTAGGACAGATATACAAGGGGAGGATGGAAATATATATCATAATATGATAGGGGATTTAGTTGAAGACTCCTATGGAGTTCATGAAGTTGAAGATAATTAGGTCAGTGACGATGTACAAGGTTCACGTGCTCATGAAGATATTGGGATAAACCTTAATGATGATTACGAATGTTTAAAATTTAAGGCGAGCTAGTCATTATACTCTGGCTATGAGAAAAATTAAACAACTTTACACGCCATGGTTGCTTTGCATAGTTTGAAGACCCAATATGGTTTGTCTGGCAATAGCATGACAGGAATTTTAAATTGGGTGAAAAGCTTTCTACCCAAGCAAAATACGCTTCCAAAAAGTTATCCTAGTATAAAAAATAGCTTGAAAGGTTTGGGAATGAAGTATAAATCAATTCATGCTTCTTTTAATGATTGAATACTATACCGAAATAAGTACGAAAATCTCCATCGGTGTCCACTACGCGATGAGCTAGATATGTCCAATCTGCTGCCAAGGAAGGCACAAGATCAAAAGTTCCTCAAAAAGTGCTGAAATACTTTTCCATTGGGCTTAGATTAAACCAATTTTTCACAGTACCATGGATAGAAGAGGAAATGACTTGGCATACTAGGGCAGAAGAAGGGGGTAATTTCATGCGTCATCCTATTGATTCTATAGCTTAGAAGAGGTTGAGTTTTGAGAATCCTGATTTTGCTTGAGAACAGTGTAACATTTATTTGGCAATATCAACATATGGCTTTAATACATTTGGAAATCTAAGCGCCAATCAGAGTGTATGGTCAGTGATCCTAACCCCACTCAACCTCCCTCCTTCACAATATATGAGACCTGAATTTTCGATGTTGTCTTTACTGATATCTGGGCCAAAGTCACCAAGTGAGGACATCGATGTCTGCCTGACTCCTTTGGTAGTAGAATTAAATGTGTTGTGGGAAGAGGGCGTACAAGATTTTAACTCTTTTAAAAAAGAAGAGTTTACGCTAGAAGCTACGTTGATGTGGACAATTCATGATTTTCCTGCTTATACAACATTATACGATTGTGTAGTAGATTGTTATTTGGGGTGTCCTATTTGTGGAGAGGAGACTGATTATCTTTGTCTCCCCGATAGCTCAAAAAATGTATACCATTTCCACAGGAGGTTTTTATCCCCCGCTCATAGTTTTAGATTCGAGAAAGGTTTCAATTTTATACCGGGTGGGGTTGAATATAGGGTACCGTCGAGAAAACTTTCAGGCTCAGAAATTGAAAGTAAATTGTTTGATTGTGGCTATAATATGCCAAGTAAGAATCCTAAATTTTAGAATGTCAAGCATAAGAAGACCCAAATTGGGAATGAAACTGAGACAAGAAAGGCAAGGTCTAGGAGGTCGATTTTATTTGACTTGCCTTATTGGAAAAATAACTCGGTGCACTGTGTATTGGATGTGATGCACATAGAGAAGAACGTCGCTAAATATATTATGGGCTCGTGCCTTGGGAGATTCATTCGAAGGATAGAGAAAATGCACGAAAAGACCTTAAAGTGTTGAAACTTAAGCCACAATTATGGTTTAAGGAAGATAGTAGGGGAACGACCATAATTCCCCCTCGCGTGTTTACTTTGACGAATGAGGAAATGGAGACACTTTTAGACACAATATATAATTTTAAAGTTCCATCTAATTTTTTTTCCAACTTGCAAAGGATTGCAAATTATGCCACCCATGATTTACATAAGTGTAAGTCCCACGATTAGCATGTGATCATGAAATTGGTTCATTTATTGTTTAAGCACTATTTCTCCAAGCACAAGGATTTGTGGAGGGATATTATGGAAATTAGTATATGCTTATCACTTTTATGTGAGAAGGTAGTCAATCGAAATCACATGGTGGTGAAAAAATTGGAGGTGAATGAAGTAATTTGTGTGTTGGAGAAGTACTTTCCCCCATCTTTCATTGACATAAGTGTTCATTTGTTGGTATACCTATGCAATGTGGCACTTCTTTGCAGCTTAGTTAGATATTGGTGGATGTATCCATTTGAAAGATTGATGAAATTTTTCAAAGTTTACGTCAAGAATACATGATACATTAAAGGATGAATTGCAAAGGAATACATCACCGTGGATTCATCAATCTACACTCAGGAATATATGCCTGACTCGATCAGCGTGGATAATATTGATGAGTTCGTCGATAAGGGTGGTCATATGATGGAAAAGTGAGTGAAATTAATGAGTCTGTAACATGAACAAGTAGATCGTTATCTATTTAATACACATGAGGATGTTGAAGAATGGAAAAAGTAAGTTTAAATTATTTTAACTTTTACATTATTTTAATTTTTACATGATTAATTTTGTAATATGTTCATCATTATCTTTGCAGAAAAAATGAAGCCTGCGAGAACAATAAACGAAGAAAAACAATGGCACAATTGGACAACGAATTTAGGTTGTGGTTGTCACACGAGGTAATTATAATGAAAATGGTTACTATTAAATGTCACGTTATAAGAAAGATTTACAACCAACCTAATTAATTTATCTATATCCTCAGCTCTTAAAGACGGGTGATGCGACATCAAGGCTTGATCGTCTATCCACTGGACCCTTGTTAGTACAAAAAGTATCGATTGAACGGTTATGCATTCAACGCAAGGGTGTACGAGAAAATTATAAATGTACATATTTCAGCATTTCATACAAGGCTCTTACTTTCTTTTGAGCGAGCGCGAAAGATAAAAACCACGTTGACACTGAAATGACTTACTATGGTGTAATTCAAAATATATTTGAATTGGACTATGAAAGCTTCAAACAGGTTGTATTTTACTGTGATTGGGTAAGAGTTAAGGATTAAAATTCTTATAAAGTTGATCATGGCACCAATTTGATCATGGTTGACTTATCCAGGTTGAAGAGCAATGAACACGTAAGAGATGATCCTTTTGTTTGTGATTTTCAAAAGGTCAAGCAAGTGTTTTACTCGGAGTATATCAAAAACAAGCCATGGTCAATCGTCCTACATGTGCCAAAGCATCTAACAATTGGGTGGATGACTTGGCTGCTCCTATCGATTTTTTATGATAAACCCGAATTTGAAACAATTTTAAGATTTGTAATATGTATTCAAATTTTTTGTAATGACCAGTGGTTGTATTATTCTAGTGCTTTATTATTATCGGACGAAAATTTAATGCTTTTTATTCATTTGTACTTGGTATTAATTAGTACAAATTGGTATTGGTATAAATTAAAATTAATATAAATTGGTATTGGTATAAATTGAAATTTATATCGTATGTATTGTTATTATCGGATTTGAGAATTAATTCAAAGTCAATATACATGTTTGTACTAATAATAACATTTTTTGCAAAAAATGACTTCGTCCCAGAGCGGTAGTAGAGGTAACGAGGGATCTTCAACCAGTAGGCCCACAAAATGGGACAAATTGGGGTTCGCCGTCGAGAATTAGACATCATTATTTCCTAGATCGCTAGAGTTGCTGAAGGCGATCATTGGCCTAGGGTACACTGATTGGAGGGTCTTGACTAATGACCTCAAGATGAACATCTGGGGGGAACTACAAGTAGTGTATTTATATTTATATTTATAAGCAACTAACACTTACTTTCTTTTTGGTTTATATTTGTTTGATAGGAACGATTCGGCCTTCCCCCACATCTCTGCCACTCCACGTTGGAATAGTTGAGGGATGAATATAAGACGTGGAAGAAGAATATGCGAGCACGGTACTTTGGCAAGACCCAAGAGTCTATTCTGAGAGTACGTAACATCGTCCCCCCGAAGGAGCCAATATCATTAGCACAATGTCAAAAGTATGTCGACAATGAGATCGATGAGCAGAAATTGGCATCTTGCCAATCAGGGAGGGACACCCGAGTGAAAAATTTAGATGCGCACTACTCCGGGAAGACGTCCTACGCCGAGGTGGAGCAAGGGATGGTAAGTTTTTATTTAATTTTAATTTTATGTTATTCTGATTTAGCATTACTTTGCGTTACTTACTATTTATGTATTATTTTATTTCAGGAAATGAGGAGTAGCATTGGGGGTAGGTCACATAGGATCGATGCCTATGTGGAAATTCGAACGAAAAAGGGCAAGGATAAGGAGGTGGATCCGAGCGTCGCACGCACCATTGTAAGTTATAAATGTTTAATTTTTTCAATTACGTATAATTTTTTATTTACTTAATTAACTAATTTTTTACTTTTTGTCTTTTCAAACAAAGCTTAACGAAGTGAATGCATCATAGTCTGATGCTGACAAATCATCTTTGGCTACAGACGCACTCAACCAAGTGCTCAGGACGGATCACAAGGGGAGGACTGAGGGGTGAGATCGTGGGTGGGGAAGTCGAGGATCATTGGAATGGATACGAGCAACACCGAGTTGGAAAATAAGGTGGACACCCAGGATGATATACTATCAAGGTTAGAGGCGATGCTCTTAGATATGTACGCCTTCAAGAAGCATCAGTTGGGTAAGGGCAAGGGAAAGGGGAAGGGAAAGGATAAGGATAAGTAGGTAGAGGTATACGAGGAGGAGGACGAGAAAGAGGATGGGGACGTCACTTCTTCATCGCCGATACGCACAGAGTCGCCACCATTTGATCCATTTCCCATCGTGGCCCCCGTCGAGAGTCCTATGTCAACAATCAGTTGGTCGAGCATGTTTTTACTCGACATATATTATGGGGAGCCGATAGAGATGGGGTTGAGGGACCCAGGCTTCCTCCCGGGTATGGTGGTTCATGGACGTCCCCTCTAAGAAATTGAGGTAAGGGTGATCATCACGTATGTGGTGTTTGGAAATGAGAACTCACCTTTGTGGTTGCACGTAAAAAGCGGCGTGATGCATATTGACGGGTGTGTCAATGCATATGTCGTGTGGAATTCCTTCCTCCTCTGACAACCTCAAGACCCTATGCCATGACATTATTTTTATCTATTTTATTTGGATATTGAATTATATGTGTAATTTTTTTAATTTTTTATAAGTTGGTTTGGATATGGATATTTCTATTTCTATTTTATTTGTATATGGAATATATATGCCTTGATTTGGTGCATTGTTTCTATTTTATTTGGATATATGTTGTTTGGACAAGTACAATTTTGCTATAACAGGTACAAATATACTATTGGGCAATGGCAGTGACCATATTGCCCAGTAGGTTTTTTAAAATTTTGCCCAGAATTATTACAATCGAAGACCGTGATGAAGAAACTTATCACGAACTTGTCACGGTTTTTTACTGTGACAATTTTTGTTTTTTTTTTGTCATGTACATGTAACGGTCTTTGACCGTGACAAAAATTGTCAAGGTCAAAGATCGTGATAGGACCGTGACAAGTCTAATGAACTTATCACGGTCTTTTACCGTGATAAGTCCGTGACAAAGGCAGTTGTCACCCCCATACTTGTCACAATCAAAGACCTTGATAAGTCGACTGTTTAATTGTAGTGCAAAGACTACTTTTAAACTTAAAAAGGGGCCATTATTATTTTTTCGAGGATGTCGACCATGGAAGATGAGGTTTCTAATTTATTGGCGAAACTATTTCTTGAGCAAAAAAGGTAGTGTAAGGTGCTGTCTCTAAATTAGGATGTCAGTTCTTCAAGGTGAGCGTGAAAGGGCGGGAGATTCTCATCTTTGACTTTCCATTTCTAGAAGACTTTTTTATAATGAGTCGAGTTTCCATAGATAACGAAGCATCAGATTCCTTTCTCACGGGATATTTTAAGCCCTACAGTGCATTCTTTATAATTGGTTATATTATTAGTGTAAAGGAAATCTAACTTGATAGCGATAAGATTGTGGGAGTCATCAGGCGTGATCATAAGTATCCAAGTGCCATACCCCTTCTTATTTATGGCTCCGTCAAAGAACATCTGCCTTCAGATCTCTTAATGAGAAGTACAGAGAATATCTTCATCCAGGTTTTAAACAATCCAAACATCAGTTTCTCCCATGCGGTTGTCATTTAGGCAATCAAAGATGACTATACTTTTTCATGTATTTTTGCATGACATAAGTGATATAAAACTAAACTAGAAATAACAACCAATGGACCATGTATCTTGACAAAGATGAATTTTCTAGCAAGTAGTTTATGGTATTCATTTGAGACACTATCCTGATGGGGAATGCAAGCATGTAGTGTCGAAGATTCCGAGTGACCCAAATTAAGGCGACACATGCCTTTTTCAATGAAGTGTTATTTACTTCATATTCTATAAGTCTACGATAAATATAGTAAATAGATATTTTCGTGTGCAATTCTTCAATGTATTAGTCTAGCATAGCCACAACAGTAATGTCTATAACAATAAGAAATAAGAGAAGGAGGAGACCAGGATGCAGTGGCCTCAAAGTCTTCGTGACATACCTCATTTCAGACTATAGTTTAATCCTTTTAGAGGATCTTGAAGTATGGTTCGTGGATAGAAGTGAGTTGGGTGTTGAATTTGTTAATGTATTTAAGCTTGCCCAAGAAATCATGAACTTCTTTCTCTGTCCGAGGAGGTGGAATTTTGAGGATTACTTTGAGTTTGTCAGTGTTCTCTTCGATCCCTCTTTCACTGAACATAAATCCAAGTATTTTACCTTTTGTGACACCAAAAATTAATTTTTGTGGGTTAAAATGCATCTGATATTACTGCAGTTGTTTAAAGAATTTCCTAAAGGAAGGAATGTGACCTTCTCGAGTTTTTTATTTGATGATCATATCATCAATAGAGACCTCAAACTCCTTATGGATAAGATCATGTAGGATGATTATAGTTTCTTTTTAGTATGTAAACCTGAAATTTTTTAGACCAAAAGGCATGATAGGGTAGCAGAAAGTACCCTATGGGGTAGTGAAATCAGTCCTTTTTTTTTGTTAGGATGCATCTTAATCTGGTTATACCTCGCAAAGCTGTTGAAAAATTACTTGAGGGAGTGATTAGTAGTATTATCGATGATCATATCAATATTGGGCAAAGGGTAATCATCCTTCAAAAACTTTATTCAGATCTCTATAGTCGATGCACATGCGAACTTTCCCCCTCGATTTAGGCACGGGGACAATGTTGGCGAGCCAAGTCAAATATTTGATCACACGGATGAAACCCATGTTTAACTATTTAACCACGTCATCCTTAATTTTGAGGGAGCATTCGAGATGGGGCTTTCTTAGTTTCTACTTGAAAAGATTATATTCTGGATAAGTCGGGATCTCATATTGCACAATATCTGGGTCGACGCAATCCAAGTTATTATAAGACCATGCAAAGACGTCCACAAATTATTTCAGGAGATCTTAAAATTGTGATTGTTCATGCTCATTAAGGGTGGACCCTATCCCAACCTCACGTGGAGTGATACTAGAACCAAGATTGATAATAATGGTCTCGTCATCATTAGGTTGAATGCGATTATGTTCTTTGATTGTTTCCTTATTAAGGTTGGTTAAGAATCATTCATTCATTAGATCATCTTTATGAATTATTTTATTAAATTCAAGGCAATTAATATAAGTCACAACAAGATAAGGCAATTCATATAAGGCACATCAAGATACTCAAAATCTTCATTTATTTCATTAGCAACATTTTATGGGAATACATCATTATGAACCTCATCAAAAGACGCCTCGTTTATAGTCATATTAGTAATTTGGAAAAACAAAGGGTTCTTTCTGTAGATTATGAATGACAGGGTTTTGAATGGGTAAAGTTACACTACCTAGAATGCTTTGCCATTTAAGGATAGGTTTCTCAATAGGTATTATGTTTACATATGGGTCATATGGATCAACCGATGCGTGGATAATGCAGATATCCATTTCGAATGTATGGAAGATAAATAATTCATCAATGTCAATGATTTTTGGGCTTTTAGTGTTCTTAGTGCTTGAAGAGATCGATCTAGTAGACTTGATGGTCAAGGGCTTCACTTAACTCTTTGGTACCTTGTTATGAGTAATTTTATCTTTGAAGAAGATCTCAAATCTGAGTTTTAGCTTTTTCTCACAACATCCTACCAAGGCTAAAAAAATGCCCATAAACCACAAAAGGGGAAATCTTCACCCTTTTTGACAAAATGCCCATTTAGGGAATCCCTAGATATCACCTATTTTCTCATCAATAATATCTTTCGAGATAATTAATGGATACCAATGAGAGTATCTTGAGATGGTTGATATCCTAGTCCACACGGAGGGAAGGAGGCTTTTAAGACTATCCATTAAAGGATTACCCATTGACGATGGCCCAGCCTCATTCCAGACATAAAATGCATGTCCTTGAACACCTATATCACATTAATATTACCATGTGAGCAATTTCCATGGCACATTATGTCTTTGAAATTTTCCCTTGTTGGGAGAGGAAGTGCATCAATCTTAAAGCCTAAGAGAAACATATCATTGGCTTTGTGTTGTATCTTAAAAATGATGATGCTTTTCTGATGCTATCGGAGTCTTCATAATCTCCTATGATGGTGATAACTTGATTATCGATCAAGAACTTAATTTTTATTGAAGGGAAGAGGTTACTCCACTGATGTTGTGGAGACATGGTCACCCAAGGAGAAATTTGAATCAAGCATGGATATTAATGACTAGAAATTCTGTTTGAGGGCATATTGGGTAAGCCCCTAGTGTGATGGATACTTAACCCACAACTTCCTGTCGGGTATTCTCATAGGCACACATGTCAAAGAATGTATGAGTGAGGTCATTGACGTATAATCCTAAACATTGGAGGGTTTTTAATAGTTAGTCATTCAAAGTAGAACTGTTATCCATGATAACTAACACGACTATCTTCTCCATGACTTTTATTAAGATACTGAGAGCGTATTTATGATTTGGACCGAATTTGGGAATATTCTTGTCGACGAAGGAGAAAAGGCTAGTAGCAGTTAGAGTTTCGACTATATGAACTTCCTCTTCTAAGGAGGTAGAATGAGGAACCATAGATCCAGTGACAATCTTGATCAGGGCATTTATGAAAAGTTACGAAGGCATAAAGAGTCCCCACAGAATAATATTGCCTTTTGTTTTCTTGATTTTCTCAAGGATTTTTCTCTCTCCAACCGATTGGATCTTATTGTATCGCTTTAATCGGGTCACATGCTTCACAAATGCTGGGAAGAATACAAAACCAGTTTATTCATCTATTTAAAGTTCAAGAGATATCTCATTTATTCCTGGTTAAAGTTCTTCGAAGGAGATCATTCCAAAAAAAAGGCAATTGTATTGGTGTTCTCATCATCAGGTCCATCATCTGAGTTATCCACACGTTTAGAGTCGTCTCCCCAATCGATATATATAATATTATCTTTCTAAGAAAAGTTGATGCATTATATAACTTTGACTACTCTATTATATAAGTCTTCCCGTGAAAAGGAGAAGAGTTAAAAGGAAAGGACCAAATACCCTTTGAGTTTCAGCATTATGACTAGATCGAAGACTTCACATATCTTCTTCCTCTTGATAGATTTTTCTGATAAAACATGGACCATGCTACATAAGATGATTTTTCAAGAGAGACAAACCAATCGTCTGACTGATGGGCCCACTTTTGGGCCTCCATACACATATCACTAATTTTCTCATAACTAATTTCTTAAAAAGTAATTTCAAACAGGAATTTCATCACAAGGCTTTTGAGTTATTCTAAAATAATCTGTAATTCCATATTCTTTATTTCTAAGACAGTTCGAACAATGATGATGGCTCTTTCCATGAGGGAAAGAGTTTGATTGGGGGTGTTTTGAGGGTGTAATAGGAAATATGAGAAAATTTTATGAGGTTTACATGATTTGATTCTCCTTTTAAAAGGGTACATTTATTGATGGGTATGATTATGATATAGGGGTTAAAAATTGGGTCTTCATTGGTGACTATGGGATTCACACCTATTTGGTGTGTTGGTAAAGGGGTTATGGTGGTGTTTGGCTTAGGATTTGTAGGAGGAGTGATAACATTCTTTTCTATAAGGCCTTGAATTATATTCTTTATGTTAAAGCATCTATCAGTGGTGTGCTTGTCGATTTTCTGGAAATCACATCGTGTGTCATGTTTAAAGTTCTTAGGAAGTAAATTAGGCAGTGGACGAGGGTCCAAAGGCTTAATGAGATTTTGGAACAAGAGATTTTGATAAACTTTTGAGAGGGGAGCATGGATCTTGCTGTATTCCTTTAGGTTTGCAAAAAGGCGGGATTTCAGTGCTCGTGAAATGGTATCCTGAGAGATGTTATTGATAGTTGAGATAGTGGTAGTAGCAGAGTTGTCATACTTGTGAGGAGTATGCTTCTCTGTTGGCTTATTTGATTCAAACTTGGTCTTCTGATTATGGAAATTCTCTTTGATTTCCTAACTTCCCTAAGGGCTTAAAAATGGGGGTAATATTTTCTACACATATAAGTCCAAATGTGTGACAGAAAATTCTTCTTCACGATATATACTTGTTCCTCCTCAGATGAACTATTGATCATGGTTTCGACTTTTTCTCTCAACCTACTGATGAAATTAATGACAAATTCTTCGAGGATTTGTTTGACCAGTTCAAGATCTCTCAGGGTTAGCTCCAACTCTTCATTATTCTAGTATTGGTCCATAAATTCCCTCATTACATCCTCCCGCTACTTATTCGAGATTCTTCTAGTGATAGGGACTAGCGAAGGAAGTTTTCCTTGAGAGTCTGTTGAAACATCTGAGCATTGATTTCTCGGTGGCTCCAAGTAGGCTCATGGAATGGTAGTAGTTGCGAAGATGTGTAATGGGAGTTTTTCAACCTTTAAAATTCTCGTTATCGGGCATTTTAAATTTCTCTGGCAATCTGGCCTTCAAATAAAGGGACATGTGGGTGTAATCCACGTAGTTCCCTGAGATCTTAACCTGATCGAACTTCTTTGAAAGTAGTTTGAGTGCTTCCTTGACTTAGTTTTATTCTTCCTCCTTGGGATCGAAAGACACTGGTATGCTAACCCGAGGTTGAGCAAGGTTTAGTATTGGTGGATGAGCAGGTGGTGGTTCGTTGACAGACGGGATATGCGAAAAGTGAGGAACTTATTAATATTATTTTAGAATATACATTGGCTTAGGCATTTGAGGTCCCACGGCACAGGGGGAGGAAATATCTTGTTCAGGAACTTCAGGAATCCGTCCTCCATTTCTCTACATTTCTTAGACATTGACTTTTTTATTTTCGCACTGAGTTGATCATGTATTGTCATTAGATATGGCTAAACATTAGCATTTCGTTTCGTGTCCAGCATAAGCAGTCTTCGATAAGATTGCTCGATTTTCACTAAAGTGGATAAGGAGTGTGTAGAATTCAAAGGGGGCTTGATGGAAGATCTTAGTCAATAGGGAGTTGGGTTAAGGAGTGTGGTCACTCCTGAGATGGAAATACTTTTTTTAATTTTATTGAAAAAGAATATATTTGGTTTATTTGGAAAAAAAATGAGGGAAAATGTTTTCAGCATTTTTGAAGAAAATAAGGAAGGAATAACCCCCAATACAGTTGTTATTATTAGGTTTCACTTGTATTATGTCCCACCTAGGGTGTAAGTAAAACTCCGAACATGACTCGAGTCTGGGAAATTATGAGATACACGATGCAAGATACAATTTGAATTGTTTCCAAAATCACGGATAGGGTCCTATTTTAAAAACAAGATGAATAGTATAAAATTTTGGGTGGTAAGATGACCCAAACTTTTGAAAGAATTTTTCATTGAAATCGACAAACTAAGTGTCAGTGCCCTATATGACATATATGCATAGGAGGTTAGTGTAAGGGTTCCCCCTTTTAGCATGACTTCCATAATATACCTCTTGTTTATAAGTTAAATCCTTCATTGATGCATGTAGAAAAGGCATTCGATATACATGAGTATACGTGAATTGACTCACGATATATGTCATTGTGACAATTCGCATGAGACCAAATTCAATATAATTGACATACATGAGCAAGTTCCCTTCAATATACCTTCCGTCATGAGCTCGATCAAGAAGAACTATATGGGGGAAACCGTCTGATATACGTCGTAGGTATTTGGATAATGTAAGGTTGGAGTCATATATCTTAGGTTGACCGCGCCCCCAGAGCTGGCAAGCTATCAAGAAGTGACTCCCCAATACGAGATAAAGTTTAGGTCAAAATGTAGTGCTCACGTGATGTAGTGTGACTCCCCAATTTTGGGGGTCAGTTGCGAAAAACCTTTTTTATACTTCTATTTCTTAAAGAAAACCCTTCTTTTAAATTAAAATCTTGATTCTCCATTTTTATCGTAAAATCCATTTCCTTTAATTAGAGAAATGATGTCCAGCTTATCAAGGTTTTAAGAACATGAGAAAACGTGCAGAGGCTGTATTGATTTACTTGTATCATCATTTTATCATAATTTAAATTAAAGTGAACATGAAAGATAAATTGTGAAGCCAAATTCAAAACCAAAGAGAATGGGAAGAAGATAGAGGAAAAATCTCTTTCGAACAAAACCTTTAATTTAACACTGTATCAGAATCGACAGACACAAGACGACTTACAAACTATTTAGATACCCAGTAAGTATAATGCGAAGATGTCTTCAAATCTTCAAAAGAAAATAATGAAGTCCAGCACCACCCACAAGAACCAGATCTTCCCTCGGTATCCACCAAACAGCCTCGAAAACTATAATCCCTTTCTTCTTCAGCCATAGAGCCTCAATTACACAAATCAACAGTAGAGAATTTCTCTACGGGGGTTTAGAACATTAGATTGAGTTAATTTTCATTTATAAAAATGATCCAAAAAGATCTAAAGGGTTTGGAGGAAACAATTATAGAGTTTGATCAGAAAAAGAACTCTAAAAAGGCTTGTGGAAAAGGCTCATCTCGTATCTCTATTTATAGGGAAAGTGGTTGCAATGAGATAGGATTATAGATTTGGAAAAAATCCAATGAAAAATTAAAAACACGCGTACTTGTTTGAAAGAAATGCCACCTTGTTTAAACCAAATACATAATTATATAAGTCTTCAACTGAAATTCTTCATCTTGTGTGGTTCATGAAATCATCATCAAGGAGGAATGGCCTACACATATGAGACAAACAAAATATTATGATGTGTACGATTTTAAAGAAAAATAAACTCCCCCTCAATTCGTTCTCCCCCTTGTTGTCCATAATAGACAAAGGGTAAGAAACTAAGCATCAATAATAAGGATCACACGATTCCACATGAAATAATATCACAAAGATAATAAATTAAGCACGTGTGATGAGATTTCGAATAAGCATACCAACTTTTTTTAAAAATTTCAATTTCTCTCAAGTATAAAAACAAGTACATGCATAAAGAGTACATATAGGTACAAATACATCACATCAGGGAATAACACTAAAAATATCAAAAACACGAAAGAGAAATATAATTGTATGAACATTTTTCATAGGCAAAATCAACATATGCATTCATAACATAGGCTCACAAAGTTAATGAGATACTTTTAAAGAAAGAACTTAATTTCAACCATAGGTGTAAGGATGCTGAACAAGATGTAATTAACTCGACTTATGCAACATGCCATACATTTAAATGCTTCTCAAATCAATAATGCCGAACTATTTACTGTTTTTCAAGAGAGTCCATTGTGAAAATCCATTGATTTTCTACTTTATAACACCCTCAAAAGCTCACATATATAAGAATTCACTCTCAAATGTTTGAACATATCATAATGCTCAGATCTAACGAAGCATCAATGAAATAAAAATGGCCTTGGTTCTTCTATTTTTGTGTGTCGTTAATCTTTTAGGCTCTTTTTGCAGATGGTGAATTTTAATGGAAAGACAATTTTGCTCTTTCATAGCCCTTTTCCATTGCTTAACATATAACCAATTTTCCGGGAAAATAAAATCTTGACAATGGTTCTTATAAGCACAACATATCTCTAGTGCATTTGGTTCGTTATGAAGCACTTTTGAGATGAGAACATTGTCTTCAACACATGATAAGCAAGTACAATGTTCATAAAGTCTATACATTTATGCAATAAAGGTGATAAAAAGTCTAGCATGAAGAAAGTAATCATCAATGAATAACGAAATGTTATCCACGCATTATTAAGCACACTAAAGAAGCAAATACATGTCTCAAAGCTCTATGAAAAAGTTACATGAATGGATGGAATGAAGGAGTGATTTAAACATCTTAACTACACATCCATATATGGTGGGAAAAAAATACAAAAATATTGTTTCTTTTTTAAAGATTTTCTTAAAAAGTGTGATTAAAGGTGAGAAACAAAAATTAACTAAAAAATGTGATAATTGTAATGAAATGTGTGAAATGACACTAGATTGACAAATAGTGAGGTGAGGGAGTTATGTAAGATATTTTAATAGAATGCCTTTGGGAGTGATGTAATAAGGTTATCACACGAATTACGAGATTAAAAGTCATGAATGGTGAGGTCACGGTTTCCTTAAATAGGGAACCCTAAAAGGTTAAAATGACCAAGATATCCCTAAAGGGTGTCTATCGGCATGGATCTTGGCCTGCCAATCGATTGAGCTTCCAGACTTAGCTGCCAAGTAAAGTCTCCCCAGCCAGTAGGAAGGGGGGAGGTGTGCCTATATGCAAGTTGAAGATGAATTTTTTTAGAAAAATGGGATTAAAATACAAACCGTAAGTCCTATTTATGCACGATCAGGGTCGTTAAAAAGAGTATTCAGAGCTTTATGAAAGTTCTCTGAGGTAATATCTAGTCCAAGAGTTCAAAAAAGTCAAATGGATCTCATGGAGTTTCCAGTTAAGGTTATTGGGTAAGATAGTTACTAAATATGAATCGTAAGTCCGATTCACAAACGATAAGGACCATTGGAAAGGGAATTCATAGCCCTATGAAAGTGTGTTGGGATATTCATGGGTAAAAGAGTTTAATAAAGTCAAATGCAGCTTAAAAATCATCCGGTGACCTTTTGGGAAAAAAAGGTCCAGTTCGCACATGTTTAAGACCATTAGAAAGGCAAGTCAGACTCTATGAAAGTGTGTTAAGATAATCTCGGGGCCGAGAGTTGACTAAAGTCAAACGGAGCTCAGGAAGCATCACATCAATTTAAGGTTTAAAAGAGGCCTAGGGGTCTGGGGTTTGAGGGGACTTTGTTTGGATCTCGGTGGGTGTATTAAAATGGGGTGTATACACTACCAAAATTGCAAGGCCGCCGCCAAAAGACCCCACTTAATCTGATGGTTGTGACATAAAGTTATCGGATGCAAGTTGAAAGCTATATAATTAACTTCATACAAGATCATATCCTATAAGTGGTTGATATAGGAAGAATAATCCTTGGTCAAAAGAATAGTCATTCGGAAAAAAAGGCTTTTAAAAGGGAAAGAAGAAGAAGTGAAAGGAGAATGATGACCCTAAAGACCACAACATGACAAAGAAGCTAAGGTGGAAAATCACTCATGAAATCATTATTCCTTCATAGCAGCAAGAGAGTACAAAAGGTGGTAAACAAAGTACTTGGCACTCATATTCCGACAGGTAAGCGAGAGGTTTAGATTCACTTT
The DNA here is from genome assembly GCA_949130495.1 of Sambucus nigra. Classification (NCBI taxonomy): domain Eukaryota; kingdom Viridiplantae; phylum Streptophyta; class Magnoliopsida; order Dipsacales; family Adoxaceae; genus Sambucus; species Sambucus nigra. The sequence goes on from OX422209.1 coordinate 330,767,612, forward strand.
TTATCAAATTTTATCATAATTTAAATTAAAGTAACATGAAATATAAATTGTGAAGAGAAATTCAAAACCAAATAGAATGGGAAGAAAATAGAGGAAAAATATCTTTCGAACAAAACCTTTAATTCACCACTATATCAGAATTGATAGACATAATACGACTTAGAGACTACTAAGATATCCACAAAGTATAATGCGAAGATGTCTTCAAATCTTCAACAGAAAAAATGCAGTCCAGCACCACCCACAAGAAGCAGATCTTTCCTCGGTATTCACCGATCAACCTCAAGAACTGCAATTTCTTTCTTCTTCAATCATAGAGCCTCAACTCCATAAATCATCAGTAGAGAATTTCTTTACGGGGGTTTATAACTATAAAATGAGTTCTTTTTCATTTATAAAAATGATCCTAAAAGATTTTGGAGGAAAAACATTGTAGAGTTTGATCATAAAAAGAACTCTAAAAAGTCTTGTGGAAAAGGCTAATTCCGTATCTATATTTATAGGGAAAGTTGTTGCAAAGAGATAGGATTATAGATTTGGAAAAGATTTAATGAAAAATTACATGCGTACTCGTTTGAATGAACTGCCACCTCGCTCAAACCAAATACATAATTATATAAGTCTTCAACTAAAATTATTCATCTTGGGTGGTCCATGAAATAATCATCAAAGCGGAATGACCTACACATATGACACAAACGAAATACCATGATGCGTACGAGTTTAAAGAAAAATAAACTCCCCCTCAATTTGTTCTTCCCCTTTTTGCCCATAATAGACAAACGTTAATAAACTAAGCATGAATAATAAGGGTCACATGATTCCACATGAAATGACATCACAAAGATAATAAATAAAGCACATGTGATTAGATTTTGAAGAAGCATACCAACTATTTTGGAAAATTTTCAATTTTTCTCAAGTTTAAAAACAAGTATATGTATAAAGAGTACATATAGGTACAAATACATTACACTATGGAATAACACTAAAAATATCCGAATCATGAAAGCGAAATGTAATTATATGAACATTTTTCATAGGCAAATCAACATATGCATTCATAACATATGCTCACAAAGTTAATGAGATACTTCTAAAGAAATAACTTAATTTCAACCATAGGTGTAAGAATTTTGAGCAATATGTAATTAACTCGACTTATGCCACATGCCATACATTTAAATGCTTCTCAAATCAATAATGCCGAACTATTTAATTCTTTTCAAGAGAGTCCGTTGTGCAAATTCGTTGATTTTCTACTTTATAACACCCTCAATAGCTCACATATATAAGAATTCACTCTCAAATGTTTTAACATGTCATAATGTTCATATCTAGTAAAGTATCAATGAAATAAAATTGGCCTTGGTTCTTCGGTTTTTGTGTGTCGTTAATATTTTAGGCCATTTTTGCAAATGGTGGATTTTAACGCAAAGAGAATTTTGCTCTTTCATAGCTCTTTTCCATTGCTTAACATATAACCAATTTCCCTAGGAAATAAAATCTTGGCGATGGTTCTTATAAGCATAACATATCTCTAGTGCATTTGGTTCGTTATTAAGCACTATTTACATGAGAACACTATATTCGACACATGATAATCATGTACAATGCTCACAAAGTTCTTACATTTATGCAATAAAGGTGATAAAAACCCTATCTTGAAGAAAGTAATCATCAATGAATAACAAAATGTTATCCACATATTATTAAGCACCCTAAAGAAGAAAACACATGTCTCAAAGCACTATGAAAAATTTACATGAATGGATGGAATGAAGGAGTGATTCAAACATCTTAAATTCACATTCATATATGGTGAAAAACAAAAATAATAAAAATACTTTTTTTTAATTTTGTTTTTTTTAAAGTGTGATTTGATGCGAGAAACAAAAATTTACTAAAAAATGTGATAACTGTAATGAAACGTGCGAAATGACACTAAATTGACAAATAGTGAGGTCAGGAAGTTATATAAGGGACTCTAAGAGACTGCCTTTGGGAGTGATGTAATAAGGTTATCACACGAGTTACGAGATTAAAATTCCTTAATGGTGAGGTTGGGGGTTCCTTAAATAGGGAACCCTAAAAGGTTAAAATGACCAGGACATCTCTAAAGGATGTCGATCAGTATGGCTCTTAACCTGGCAATCGGTTGAGCTTCCAGACTCAGCAGCCAAGTAAAGTCTCCCCTGCCAATAGGAAGGGGGGAGGTGTGCCTATAGGCAAGTTAAAGATGAATTTTTCACAAAACGAGATTAAAATGAAAATCGTAAGTCTTATTTATGCACGGCTGGGCTTGTTAAAAAGAGGATTCAGAGATTTATGAATGTGCTCTGAGGTAATCTCGGGTCCAAGAGTTCAAAAAAGTCAAACGGATCTAATGAAGTTTTTGATTAAGGTTATTGGGTAAGATAGTTGCTGAATGCGAACCGTAAGTCCGATTCGTAAACTGTAGGGACCATTGGAAAAGGAATTCATAGCCCTATGAAAGTGTGTTGGGATACTCATGGGTAAAATAGTTTAATAATGTCAAATGGAGCTCAAAAATCATCCGGTGACCTTCTGGGAAAAAAGGTCCAGTTCGCACATGTTCAAGACAATTACAAAGGCAATTCAGAGCTCTATGAAAGTGTGTTGAGATACTCTCGAGGCTGAGAGTTTACTAAAGTCAAACAGAGCTCATGAAGCATCCCATCAAGTTAAGTTTTTAAAGAGGACTAGGTTCTGGGTTTTGAAGGGACTTTTTTTGGACCCTGGTGGGTGTATTAAAATGGGGTGTCTACACTACCAAAATTGCAAGGCTGCCTCCAAAAGGCCCCACTTAATCTGATGATTGCACCATAAAGTTATTGGATGCAAGTTGAAAGATCCATAATAAACTTCAGATAAACTCATATCCTCTAAGTGGTTGAGATAGGGACAATACTCCTTGGTCTAAAGAATAGTCATTTGAAAGAAAAAGGCTTTTAAGATAAAGAAGAAGTGAGAGGAGAGTGATGACCCTAAAGACCACAACATGACAAAGAAGCTAAGCTGGCAAAACCACTCACGAAATCATTATACCATCACAGCAGTAAGAAAGTACAAAAGGTTGGAAACAAAGTACTTTGCACTGACATTCCGACAGGTAGGCGAGGGGGCATGTTAATCAGCAACCCCAATTTGAAGGAATTTTACTTTTTCCATTTTACCTATTTTTTTATTCAAGTAACCCCCCAATAAATTATTTCCTCGATAAAAGTCTCCTTGTTTTTCTTCTATCTATCCTTGCCAAAAATCTTTAGAAGTTTCAAATATACCACATAATTTTTCAAATCCTATAAAACCCTCATTTCAAATGTGAACTTGCGTTTCCACCATAGAATGAGAATAAGTCACAAAATTGAAATAATCAAATAAAAATGAACCCTGTGTATATATATTTATTTACACTCTCAAGTACATTTCAAAAAATGAGAAACAATATAAAGAAAAAAAAATCAAAACGCACTTCAGACATTCCTTTTAAGCCAACAACCATCATTCAACATTACTCATGGAAAACGCGCTTCTTGTGATGGCGAGAGGTGGATCCTATACTCCCATAGATGAAAGGGGAAGGCATGTAGTCATCGTAATGGAAGGTATTGTGCAAGCACGAGTCAACATCCAGATATGCTCAACTACTATATCCATTTAATCACGAACATCATGCACTCAAGATGTCTGCATTCATACAGTCTGGAAAAAAAAAGAACAAAAAGAGGAACCAAAGTCATCAAATATAACATGGAACTAAGAATGAAAAAATCAACATTAAGGTGAACATAATTACCCCTATATGAGCATCCTTTACTAACAAATGGGGAAAGCCTTCCAACTTAACATGCGAGCAGTGAGGTATCTCCACTCTCTCCCTCTAAATAATATGCAAATATCGGGAAGGTAGCCCATACTCATAAAGCAGAGGAGGGTCCATTGCTCTAGCATCACTAACCAAAGGCTATCCCAATGATCCAGGTATCCTGCTACCTCATGTCCTAACCTTTAGGTACGGAACCTTATCCATGTCATATATCGAAGGTGGCATCAACCAACTTCTTACAAAATCTAGGTAGTCATATTTCTCTACCATGTATATATAGGACATTAATCCTCCCCAATCATAGAGGACATCCTCACCTTATCTGATATCCTCTTCGAATCCTTCATGTGGAACAGAGGGCCTACTAGTGGAACCATAATCTCTCCTACCATTATTTTTTTAATCACCCTCTCCCCTAGATACTAGTTATATGTATTAAAACTCATGAGAAAGAAGTCGATGCATCTTTGTATGACCATCGATGACCCCATGTACTCAATCCTCGGACGCCAAGGGAAGAATGTCACATATTCGAAGAATTCCATTTGCAAAAAATGCAATCCAAAAATAACAATCAAGGAAATACAAAAATAATAACTAACATGAGCGCTCGTAAGGGTGTTCTGAACATTCCTCACATCCTTGATAGTGGGAAGGGTCTTTAAGACCCTATTCTCGCTCCTCTATCTCGTCATCCTTAGCCACATACCAGCCTCCATGTCATTTAAGTGCATTAAATGGGTGTTGTACCCGATCACCTCATAAAACCATATTTAAAATGCAAGAAAAATCCAAAAACAACAAAAAACTCCAGAAATAATGCAAGAAAACCAAAAGGAACAAAAATAAAAATACCTACAAAAGATATGGTGCCCTTGTGAAGGTGGGGCGACAACAACGGTTGAAAGAGTCCAAAGAAAAATAGAGCGATGTCAATGTCAAGCTTTATGTATTAAAACTCATGAGATAGCAGTCGGCGCATCTTTGTATGCCCATCGATGACCCCATGTACTCAATTCTCGGACGCCAAAGGAAGAATGTCACATATTCGAAGAATTCCATTTGTAAAAAATGCAATCCAAAAATAACAATCAAAGAAATACAAAAATAATAACTAACATGAGCTCTCGTGAGGGTGTTCTGAACATTCCTCACATCCTTGACAGTGGGAAGGGTCTTTAAGATCCTATTCTTGCTCCTCTATCTCCTCATCCTTAGCCACAAACCAGCCTCCATGTCGTTTAAGTGCATTAAATGGGTGTTGTACCCGATCAACTCATAAAACCATATTTAAAATGCAAGAAAAATCCAAAAAAAAAAAAAAACTCCAGAAATAATGCAAGAAAACCAAAAGGAACAAAAATAAAAATACCTCCAAAAGATATAGTGCCCAAGTGAAGGTGGGCCGATAACAATGGTTGAAAGAGTCCAAAGAAAAATAGAGCGATGTCAATGTCAAGCTCCCCCTCAAACTGACCAATCTGGGTGAAGTCGTACAAATAAGGTAGGAACCAAAAGTTGATATCATCTCCACTCTTCGCCGGTAGAGTGGACCCTAATAAGAACATAATAAAAAGGCGCATCATCTATCGTACCTTCCACGCATCTATCATATTCACCAGTCGACCCAACAAGTCCTCCACACTAACCAACTCGCTAGAGCTGACCCTCTCCAAGATCCCCAGAACTGCCTCTATTGCCTCGTTTATGAAACGCAAAGTACGTTCCACTACCACCTACACCCCCTCACACGGTAGAACCAAAATCTAATACACATCATCCCATGTCATAGTTATCTCCCCCATTCCAAAATGGAAGGCATGGGGTGTATCCCATCACCTCTTCCCCATAATGCACAAGACAACAGAAGATCGTGGCATCTTGTTCAGAGAGTCTTTCAAATCACCAAATGTCGTGCCTTGCACCAGGTTACTCATATGACCAGGAAGGTTCTCCCATACACTATTTACCCTAATCGACCCTCTAGCATAGATGGACGAAGAATAAGTACACGCATACAGAAGCACACCCCAAAGAAGTTCAAAATATTCTCAAAATAAAAAAAAAATATCACAAAAAGAATCACTTACGTAACAGCTACGGTTCAGCACGAAAGTCGAACGATGGGGAAGATGCTCCTTTATAAGAACCCAAGAATAATTCACTGGCATAGCCCCATGGTACACATTCTCGACCCATGGAAGTCTCACCCTACGGGTAATTATCTCAATGTTAGTCCAGTCATCATCTTGTGTCGAGTTCATAAAAGCCATTTCTTCTTAAAACATACACATGTTTGCAAATGTTTGAGGTGAGGAGAATTCTCCTGCCCTCGCACCCATATATAGGAGTCCAAGGGGCCTTCCAATATAAACTCTCAATGGGATTGCCTGTCGAAAGGTAACCCTTGGAAATTTGTGTAATGCCTGATTTCCGGTTACCATGACGAGAGGCAGGGACCAAACCCTACTGGTAGCCCCCCCCCCCCCCCTCTTTGTTACAAAAAATTCTAAAAAAATCACAAAAAGTTATGAAGGTCATAAAAGCAAAAAATACACATACATTATAAAAATTATCAAAATTCAAGATTACAAAGACATTAAAAAATCATCAAAAATATTAAAACCACTCAAAAAAAATTCTAACCCTTTTAAAATACTCTCATGTCACCATGTATCCTTTACAAAGCATCTTAAAACTCCTTAGACCCTTGGAGTAGATATTTGCTCTCAGAATTAAGTCGCAATCCCCGTATTGGTCGTATACACTTACGTCCTTAGAATAGACCTTGTATCTTATAATTAGTTCAGGATCCCTGTATTGGTCGAATACATTTAGGTCCTCAGAATAGACATTGGCCCTCAAAAGTAGGCCTCGACCCCCATATTGGTCGCATGCACTTAGATACCTAAAATAGACTTTGGCCCTCAGAATTAGGTCGCGTTCCCCACATTGGTCGCATTGATTTAGGTCCTTATATTAGACCTTGGCCCTCAAAATTTGGTCACGATGTAATACCCCATATTTTCTATGAACTTATATAATTGTGGAAATTAATTATGTGTGACGCCTATAATATGTGATGTCATTATTTATATGTATATGTGTTGTATTATCTTCATTTGAAATCAGACTTAATATATGGTAATGCATTAAATAAATTACTGGAAGTGACTTATCATTATTGGAGACTGTGGAATAGCCAAGGACTAAGTGTCGAGGATTTCCTTATTTGGATTATCCCCTCGGTATCGAGTTTCAAGGACTGTGAAGTAGTTTCTTATAATATCAAGTCATGTAGAATTAATGAATAATTAGATTTTAATTAATTTGACTTATATCGGTTTATAACTTAAGTCAATGAGATAAATAAATTTTTAAACAATTATTATATCTCGTAGTGACTTTTCGGACGTTTAGAAAAAAAATTACTCAATATATTAGGGTTTAAGCCCATTGGGTTGGTATATAACTTGGGTGGAGTTTTAGACCATTTGAACTCATTAGGTTGGGGTTTAAGTTGGGTTAAGCCCTAATTTTGTGGGAAGTAGGTTTAGAAGGTTAGAAGACTAAACCTAAAACACATTTAGAGCAAAGGAGAAACCCTAGAAGGCTAAGGAAAGAGTAGGCCTAAGGGGAAGAAGAGATTTTGGGTTAAATTATGCTTGAATTCCCACATTTGTCCTAAGGCAAGTTTATTTAGAGATTGATTTTAATTGTGTCTATGTTAAGATATTCCTATTCATTGTAATCTAAACCTAATATAAATTATACTCTGATCTGAGAAGATTAATTAGTTAAATTAGTAATTAACTTAAATAGAGATAATAGTCATGCGAATCGTATAATGTCAAATTGGGTAACTCCTTCATGAATTTGAGTTAGGCCTAGTATGTAATTGTTGAAACCTGATTATGTATTATTAATCTTATAAAGGCCCCATGTTAATTGAATAATTTAATGTGAATCTTAAGCTAATTGGAAGAATTTCATAAAACTAAGGTTTTTAGTTGAATCCTTAATTTACCCCCTGTAATCGTGTTAGAATTGTATATAATTGTTAGAAATAGGTTTGGATTGATGTGGGGACAATTATATATGAAGGGGTTTTAGTTTGGATATGATTTGAGAGATTGGAGTTTCATTAATGGAGGTTTTTGGAGTTGATTCCCATGAGGAAGAAGAAGGAAAATTTTTTGATAGTCAATCAACCATGGCACTATGGAGGGAAATATGGTAAAATAGCCCCAGACATCCCATCAGTCGAGAAGTCAAACCCCAAGGCTCACATATGATAAAATCGCGTGGGCAACATAACAGCCTTTGATTGGTCCAAAACCAATCACGCGGATCAAACCAAAACAGCCTTTCAATTATTAAAACGTTTTCGTTTAAATATAAGTTGAATTTAATTAAGAAACAAAAATCTATTTTAATTTTGTTTCTTTTAAATGTTTCATTTCAGCATTTAAAAAATTCCAGAAAATCATATAAAATATGAAAATTAATTTTAAAAATTTGAAAAATTATAAAACCAATAAATCTATAATATAAATAATTATTTGAGTATAAAATACATATAGGATGTATAAATACATAAATAAGGAATATATTACAAAAAATAGAATTAGGGTTTTATAAATAGAAAGTTTGACTTTAAAATTCTTTAAAAATATTTTTAGGATTATATTTAGTGTGTGCAATGGTCCGAGTGTATTTGGGACTATTGTTACAAAATTGAGCCAATTCAAACCCCATAGAATTTAGAAAGGGAACTTTCAATCTTTCCCTTTGGCCAATTTTAGGACCACCCAAATTGAGACTAAAAAAAATAAGTCTCACACACAAATACAGAACTCACCTATACACAAGTTTCCTAAAAATAATAGTACATAACTCATCTAATAAGATATTTCCTAAAAGAAATAATACATAACTCAACTAACAACATATGTACTAAGATACTCAATAAATACACCATATAACTAGGACTCTCGCAAACTCCCCAAAGTAAAATAAAGAGTCTCGCATTCTTTCCCTTCTTGTCATAAAGGGACAAAGGTTGGGGAAGAACCTACAAAGATGTTATCACCAAAAGATATTATGATAAAATAGGTATTAACATGCAATCCTAACATATTAAATAGGGCAGGTACAAACACCAATAGACATTCTAAGAGTTTCAACATGTTGATTGTCTAAAGTCTTTGTGAAAAGATCTGACAATTGATCTTGAATGTTAAGATATTCAACGTCAATTTCCCTTTTCTCAATCAATTCTCGAATAAAGTGTTCTCTCATTTCAATATGTTTTGCTCAAGAATGAAAAATAGGATTCTTTGAAATGCTAAAGCACTTTGACTGTCCCATGATAAACACTCAAAACTGTACAATTTATACCCCAAATAGATGTATTTTAGTTGCTAATTCTCGGTAATATGGGTCTTATGTGCTTAATTATTTATCATACAGACTTAACTGCAGTTGATGTATCAAAAGCTATATTTAGAGGCCAATTGCAGTTAGAATGGAGCTACATCCCTCTCCCATACCCTAACCCGAGCCTAAACCTAGCCCAAACTTACCCCAAGCCCGTGTGTGTTTTATTTGTGTCATTTTATTATTTTTTAGATTTTTAGTTTGAGTCATTTCTATTTTCAGGATTTATTTTAGATTTATTTAGTATTTTCTAGGTTTTATTTTCTATTTTTCTATTTTATTTTTATTAGTATAATTTTATTTTATTTTTTATTTTTATTAGGATTAATTTTTAGGAGCTTATTTTTATTTTATTAGATCTTATATTTTTTTTAGGACTTTAATTTTCATTTAGAATTTTATGTTTTTATTTCTTTTATTTTAGTTTAGTTTTTTATAGCTCAGGATTTTATTTTTAGTTTTAACATTTTTATTTTTTTTAGTTTGTTTTATTTTATTTTTAGTTTTATTAATTTTATTTTGAGTCTTAGTTTTTATTTAGGGTCACAAACTACACACCCCCCCTAAAACCTACACACTACCATACACCCTACACCTCACACACACCATAACCTACACCACATCATCTTCTCCAACTCACCCACCTTCTCTCTCCTCTAAACCCATTTCCCCCATTAACAAAACCACCTCACCATTCTCTCTCTCTCCTCTATATCTCCATTATCAACACACCAAACAACAAAAACCCACCCCATCATCACCCCCTATCCGGGCAGCCCCTCCAACCAACACTCCGACCACCTGACAAACCCGCCGGACTGGTGGCTAAACCCAAAACCAGGCGCCGGCGACCCTCCTGGTCCGACCCGGCATCGTCCCAAACCTAAACCGCTTGCCTGGCAGTTACCCAACACCATACCCGCCGTCGCCGACCTAGATCCACCTGACCCACCACTTACCGGTCGCGAACCTACACCTGCCCGAGCTACCGCCGATGCCCTGCCTGCCCACCTCGCCGAAATACAACCCCCCCTTGCCGACGCCGCCATCGGCGGTTCCGTCACCTGAACGCCGACCTCCATCTTCTTCCCCTCTCTCTCTCTCCTCGATCCAACTCCATCTCTCATACCCGAAACCATTTCCATATACCCATCATCCAAACCGGGTATCCAACCAAAACCAAACCCATTTCCTCCATAACCCAATTCAAAAACCCATTCCCCATTTCCAACTTTGAACCTCCACAAAACAAGCCACGGTCTGCAATACCAAAACCAAATAACAAACAATTCCCACATGTGCCAAAATAAAACCCATTTAAACCCTTTTACCCCAAATGCCCCCAACAAACCTTTTACCCCTTTTCCAAAAAATACCCATAAACCATATCAGATTTTTATATCCTCTCACCTCACTACCCACATGACCTCACCCAAACCACATGCACACTTATACCCATTACCCTATATACCCCTAGCCCCATGCCTTATATAAAAGGAAGATGAAGACCCCATTGAGGGGGAGCTTTTGGAGAGAAGAAGAATAGAGAGAGAAAATTGTAGAGAGAGTTAGAGTTTTTGAGTTAATTTCTTTGGAGAGAAATTTTTTTTAGAGTGTGTAACTATTAAAAAAATTGTTGAAGAATTGAAGTCTAGTGCTATTTCAAGAGGAATTTTGGTTTGATCATCTCTTCCTTGATTTTCATTACATGCTTTAAATTGTTTCTAATTTTTATTGGATGATGATCATGGAGGGGTAATCACCCCATTCAAGGGGGTGATTGAAACCCTCATGAATCCAAATCAAATTAGTTGTTAATTTTAATTTTTGTAATTTCCTTTGAGTTGTATATTTGATCCCCACTTTATTTTCACATTGAGAAATGGAAAATCAACCTTGAGAAAGGTATGAAAATTTAATTAATATTTGATCAAGTGATTTAAGGTAGAGATAGACCTATCATTTGATTTTAATATTAATCTAATTTTCATCTACTCTTGATTTCATTAATTTCTTTCAATTTAAAATTAGTTGGACAAACTATTCCTAGGGGATAATTTGTTTGATTAATTTTAATTTAATTAGAGTAGTGCTTGTGGGAATTAAATTTTCTTTTCTAAAAGAGTATTTAATTAATTCACTAGTTTAATGAGAATTAGCTTTTGAATTATTTAAATATTTTGGAAATTGATGAAATTAAAATAATACAAGTTTAGTTGATTTGGGGAATTGAGGGTGGATTTCTTTTCCCTTGAATATTTTTCTCTCATTTAATTACACTCTCACTCATTTCCATCACTCACTAGTATTTTTGTCACACTTTATTTTAGTTTGATTACTCTTATTTTTGTTGTTAGTCTTAGTCATATTCACTCATCCTCAAAACTGGTTTTAATATTTGAAAAACATAAAAAAAAATTAGAAAAAGTAAAAAAGCACAAAAAGAAAATAAAAGTGAATTTACAATTGCTCCCCTCACGTTACTCCCTTAATTTGGATTGATTACCTTATTTACCGCTATGCTTGAGTTGTTATATTTGTAGGTAATTTGAGGATTTTTATTAGAGGAGCATTTCAAGCAACGACGAAAAAAATACACGCAAAAGTCTCTTTCTATCAAATGGCGCCGTTGCTGATCTTTGGAGCTTGATGTGCTTGAGAGGATTTCCAAATTTTGAGATTCACTTGTATTGCATTTTTCAATTTTAGTACCATTTTTTTTTATTTTAGAAGGTTTGTATTAGGATTTTATTACCTTGCTTGTATTGCGGTGCATAGAGACACCATTTCATTTTCATTTAAAATTTGTAATAATTGAAGAAAGCGTGATAGGGAAACCGGACAAAGTAGAGAGAGGGCGTCCATTGGGGAGGATTTAGAAGCCTCTCTACCTTGGGTCGGTCGGACTCCCGGGGTCGATTGAGATTGGCGTATTCTCCCCCCAGTCGACTCAACATATTCGGCACCCGCGGCCTAAAAACCGTGGGAGGTACATTTCTAAACCCTTGCGCCCTCTTGTTAGCGAGTTCATATCTTGTGTGCTCCTCCGTGCTCTTGTGTGATTTCATTCTTACATTAAATTTTGAATGGAATGATGAATTAAATTGACTAAGACCTACGCCCGGTCACTCACGAGAAGGGATTTCGTCACCCAACTCAATCACTTATCCTTTGTGTGCTACCCTAGCCATCACTAATTTAAAATCAATCAACTAGATAGCCCCATAGGATACGGTGTTCGTAGGCCCCTTTTTGATCATTTTGACTTGTAGAATAACCCTTAGAGTCCTCTTCACCGAGCAAACCATCGAACGGTTCGCTTTGCGGCACGAAAGTGTCCAGGGAAACTGGGTTTTAAGTGCGGCTGCCCAGTAAAACGGATTTGTGCTGTCCCCAGCGTTGTACTGGACGATCGTTTCGTCGTAGTAGCCTTGTGGAGAATCTCTGTGGCAAGACTTTTGGCATCTTGTGATTAAAGTTGGAACACACATTTTGCAAAAGGCGATCACTCATATAAATTTCGTGCTTTTTATCGCCCGCGAATTTCATTAAAATTTGACTATCCCTCTCATTAATTTTCAAGACAAAAAATTGGTTATGTGCTAGTAGGGATTTTTCCTTTACTTGTGTGTGTCCAATTCCTTTTTTCGGTAGTCCGTTTTAGTGAATTCGTCCCAATTCTTAGAGTCCAAATTTTCCCCCACCTTTTCTCTTCCAAAAAAATAAAAAAAAAATATTTTCTTTTCTTATTTTTATAAAAAACTCCAAAAAAATATTTTCTTTCTTTCCAAAACAAAAGCAAAACTCCAAAAATATTTTCTTTTTCAAAAAAACCAAAAAGAATCCCTATTTGCATGCCCACGTGGAAACGAGTTAATCATTGATTAATTTGTTCACATAGTCTTTCTCCCGTCTCTTCCACCTTAGGATAACAAAGTGTTCCCCTTCCTTATTCCATTCCACCGATCACTTTAAGTTGTCCCCGAGTCGACATATCTAATCCCATCATTCATCCACCCACCATGGCTGAAGAGTGTGCCTTAAGGGACTATTTTTCCCCGATAATGGCTACCCCACCATCTTGCATAGTTCTTCCACCCACCCCGGCGGATCAATTCAAAATTCGCCCGGCGACCATTTCCATGTTGCCCAATTTCCATGGTCTTGAGCGTGAGTCTCCATACACCCACTTGCGAAAATTTCTCACGATTTGCGCTACTTTCAAAAATCAAAACTTAGATGAAGAAAATGTTCGACTTCACTAGTTTCCATTTTCTCTCCATGATAAAGCATCCATGTGGCTACATTCCTTGTCACCGGATTCTATCCATACATGGGAACAACTTGTGAAGAAGTTCATGTCTAAGTTTTATCCCACAAGTAAAACCAATGAGATGCGCCATGCCATTCAAGATTTTCACCAAAAGCCCACCGAGAAATTTTGTGAAACATGGGGCCATTTTCAAGATTATATCAATAGTTGCCCACATCATGGTCTCGAGAAGAGTCACCTCGTCCACAGTTTTTACAATGGTCTCATTACTTCCACTTGCACCATGATTGAGTCCATTCACAAAGGCAAGTTCATGCACTTAACTCCCACTTCCGACTACAATTTTCTCCTTGAATTAGGCGATGACTCCCAAGATTGGGAGGGCACCAATGAATTTTCGAGATCAGAACCACCACGAGTAGGTAGCACTTATGAGGTTAAAAATTATCCCGATTTTAAAACCTTGCTCCATGGCTTAAACACTTTGACTAAGACTATTGATGCTCTCAGTTGTTCTCTTTCTAAACAAGTGATGAACGTCAATGAGTCTAGTCCTTCTTGTCATGTCTGTTTAAGTCAAGATCATTTGTCTCATTTGTGCCCTCTTATTCAAGATGATCCTGAACCCACTTTGTACCAAGCATGTTCCTCTGATACCACTAGGAAACCAGCACCACCGTTTTTTACTTATAATCCGAATAATAGGAACCATCCCTATTTGTCTTATAAGTACGACAATCACCTTGCTCCATCACAACCATAACAACATGTTGGTGGTCCACTAGGGTTTCATCAAAAATCGAAAAGGCAACATCTCCCTCCTATCCAACACCACCATGCTCCTTACCATCAACAAAACCATCCATCATCCTTTGTCCCCCAAGGAGGACCGTCCCACCCCAATTATCAAATTGTCCATGTCCCACCTCCTTCCTACGAGTATTCATAGCCGCTTAGTTCTAACCGAGAGTTGGTCCCCCAACCCCCTTATGCCCCTCCACCTCAATCATCCACATCCTCTATCGAGAATCTTCTCACTCAGTTCATCACGACTCAACAACAAACCACGCAAGTACAAACTCAAGCCATCCAACGGCTTGAGCAACGTCTTAATCAGTTTGAGTCCGAGCGAGAGAAAGGTCTTTTTCCAAGTCAACCCATTCCTAATCCTAAGGGACATGGAAAGGAGTCGGCTTATGAGGTTGGATCCCCTTCCACTCCACCCACATACCAAGCCGACATGAAAGCGGTGAGTACTCTACGATCCGGTAAACAGGTTGACAATGGTATTGATGCTCCCTGTGATGTTCCAATCCCACCCACCCAGAATACCCTTTAGAACCACTCCCTAATGTCCCACTTCCCCATAAATCCACCGACAAGAATGCTTCTAAACCTACTGAGGCCACCACTGCTTTTGTCCCTAAATCCCCCTTCCCTCATAGGTTGGCCCCAACAAATAAATCTCAATAATTTGATGAGATCAAGCAAGTTTTTCAGAATGTTCACATAAATATTCCATTCCTCACCGCGATTAAACAAGTTACTTCTTATGCAAAATTCTTGAAGGACTTGTGCACTGTCAAGCGACGGACGAATGTTCCTCGTGATGCCTTTGTCACTGAACAAGCCACGCTCCTCATCCATGAGAATGGTATTGTGAAATATAAAGACCCTGGTCGTCCCACTGTCTCTTGCATGTTAGGAGATCAGTTCTCTACTCGAGCTTTGCTTGATCTTGGAGCTAGTGTTAATTTGCTACCTTACTCTCTCTACCTTGAGTTAGGTTTACAAAACATGAAACCTACATGGGTTACTCTTCAACTTGCAGACCGTTTCTGTGAAAGTGCCTAAAGGAATTATTGAATATGTTTTGGTGAAAGTGTCTGACTTTTACTACCCTGTGGATTTCATCATCTTAGACACTCCTGCTCCTGACCCAACCAATATTCCTATCATTTTGTGTCGCCCCTTTTTGGCAACTGCCAATGCCATCATCAATTGTCGAGATGGGTCAATGAATCTTTCTTTCGGCAATATGACCGTCGAAGTCAATATTTTCCACCTCATGCACCAACCGGCCGATGTTGATTCCATTGATGAGGTTTGCATGATTGACTCCTTAGTCCAAGAGATATTGGATACCACCTACCCAGAAGATCCTATCCACCAATGTTTGGCTCACTTTGGGTCCAACTTTGATATTGATTCTTCCATCTCCGAGGTCAATGCCTTGTTAGATTCTACACCTTTGCAGGACACTTCCACTTGGGTTCCTCCATTTTAGCCTCTACTTGTTAATACTCTTCTTTCTGTGGATGACCCCGTCAACCCCTGTCCCGATATTCTCCCGAACTCTGTTTCTGCGTCTGAGTCTGATGCCTCTCCTGAACCATCAAAACCCGTTGTCCTTTTCACCCCACTACCTGGTTTGGATCGTGATCTTACACATTTCAAGTTTCCATATCCATTTTTAGATCCTCACCTGAAACCACCCACCATCCATGAGAGTATATGTGCTGCTACTCTCCACTTTCGTGACAGCGAGCTTGTTCCTCCATTCACACCACTTCCTTGTGGTGTTGATTTTTCCCATCAACAGCTCCCTAGCGTGTCACAGCGCGACCATTATCATCGCCCATTCATCAAACAGTCGTGTCATTTCTATGAGTCCCACCCCATCACTATTTCTACAACATTTTCCCTCACCAAATTGAGAACCATGCTTATAGGGCCCTTGTTGCCCTCACCTTCCGGCTCAATAAGGCCCGTGATCGATGCTTCATCACCCATGCCTTTCTCACCTTTACCCTAATACCCACCCTCCCATGGTCCACCGATGATTTGCATCGCGTGATGTACTTTGCCATACAAGTGCATTGACCCTCTTTAGCCTTTTTCCAGCAAGACTAACGCTTCAGTCTTTTTTGGGGGTGCTCTTCATCACCCAATTTTTCTGCCACCCCGCACTTTACTAGATCTTATCTTTAGGGTGAGAATGGTTCGGTCTGGCTGAAGACATTAAACTTAGCGCTACCGGGAGGCAACCCGTGTTTCTTATACTAGTTTTATCCTGTTTGGGGGTGGTGTTTCACATCACCCTATGCTTTACCATGTTATGGACTTGTACCATTTTGTTTTCTTCTCATTTCAGGTTTATTCCTAGTTACATCTTTCCACTTCATGAGCGGTTCATTCTGGTAATCTTTTTCCTACCTTATGCTCTCAATTTTAAAAATCATTTTATCTAACATCGAGGACGATGTTCCTTTTTGTTTGGGGGTGGGGAATTTTATCAAAATCGTTCCTCTTTTGAAAAATTTTGATATTTAAACCTTATTTTTAAAATTTTCATGCAGTTTCTTTCATCTCACTCATTGATGTGAATTTTCAATCATCCATCTTTTTAAGTCTAGGAATCAAGCTAGAGAATATTTTTTATAAATAGCTTATATAATACATAACAAGGCATTTTGCACCATGAATTTCTAGACTCAACAAAATTTGCGTACTTATCACGTCATTACGTTTAGAGTTGAGGAGTGCTACAATTCTAAAGAGAACCTTAAGGACCACTAGTAGAGACTTCAGCTTGTGAGATTTGTGCCTTTCACCCTTTTAGAGTGTTTTACGCAATCTCCGAGTCACAAGTTGATTCAACTTCTTTTGGGTCCGCATTTAATTGTTGTATGATCTCATTATTCTTCATTTTTGGCTTGATCACTGAGAATGACATCTATTTCGAGTTGTAAGAAACGCGTGTCTTGATATTTGTCCCGATCACCAAATTTTCATCCATACACTTACCACGTTTTCATATCACATTTCCATTCACTCACCTATTACATTCCCATGTTCTTCACCCATATTCTTCCATATATTTCCCACACCATCCATATATATATATCGCACCTCATCTCAATATCATCTTCCATCATTTCAAATAAAAGAGTGTTGTTCAAAATGTTACATGTCTTCAGTGTTGGTTTGAAAAGTGAGAGAAAAAGAAAAAGAAAGAAAAAAATAGAAAAACAGAAAATAGCAAAAAAAAAAAGAAAATAATTATCGAAAAAAAAAAGTAAGGAAAAGAAAAGAAAGAGAGTATAGTTAGTTATTTTGAAATAAAGACATTTGTGCCTAAAGTATAGTACACACTTCTCGCTCATCCATTTTACATCCATCATACACCATCCATCCATTATATCACCATCCTACCTCATATCATCATGTCCTTCCCATCTCATTTTTCCCTCACCCATTATCATCCATATTTTCCTAGGTGTTCAGGCAAATGAAAGTCAACGTGGTGAATAACTCGACGTTCTCACTATAGTGATTAGAATTCTTTCATGAGATCAACTTTCTTTCTAATTGTTCGTTCTTTCTTATGTGTGCGTTTGAACTTGCTTACATTTACTCACCTCCTCACACACAAGAGCGATACACTATCCCAAATCTCGTGAGTTCGTTTGAGAGAGATATATCCGTAAGATTTGAAGTTGAAGTGTTGATTTCGAAAAGGCAATCTAGGAATTACTCTTGTGATACTCGACCCGTTTTGACTGATTCACATTACACATGTTGAGTTCGAGGGAGGATGTGTCTTGAGTATTTACTTCGCTAAACTTTTTACACATTCTAGCTTGTATTTCTGAAAATTATTTTCTCATTTGATGGATTGTGCGATTATTCTACGTCTAATAAAAGATTGACTGCCATTTTGCAAGTAAATAATTTTGTGGGTATATTCCCTGCAAACCCTCACGAGACACAACTCGTCCTGTAGGGCAACCTATAGGTTTAAAGGCTTGTTTCACATTCTAAGTGCAATCGCAAGTGCCCGCGAATGTGGTACACTTTTGGTTTCTTATCTATCTCTTTCTCTCTATCTTATTGCTAGAAGACTAGCAACGCTCTGTTTTGGGGTGGTGTGATAAGCACCCAAAACTGTACAATTTATACCCCAAATAGATGTATTTTAGTTGCTAATTCTCGGTAATATGGGTCTTATGTGCTTAATTGTTTATCATGCAGGCTTAACTGCAGTTGCGGTATCAAAAGCTATATTTAGAGGCCAATTGCAGTAAGAATGGAGCTAATTCCCTCTCCCGTACCCTAACCCGAGCCTAAACCTAGCCCGAACTTACCCCAAGCCCGTGTGTGTTTTATTTGTGTCATTTTATTATTTTTTAGATTTTTAGTTTGAGTCATTTCTATTTTTAGGATTTATTTTAGATTTATTTAGTACTTTCTAGGTTTTATTTTCTATTTTTCTATTTTATTTTTATTAGTATAATTTTATTTTATTTTTTTTAGGATTAATTTTTAGGAGCTTATTTTTATTTTATTAGATTTTATATTTTTTTTAGGACTTTAATTTTCATTTAGAATTTTATGTTTTTATTTTTTTTATTTTATTTTAGTTTCTTATAGCTCAAGATTTTATTTTTAGTTTTTTTAGTTTGTTTTATTTTTATTTATTTTTAGTTAGATTTTATTTTTTAGTTTTAGTTTTATTAATTTTATTTTGAGTCTTAGTTTTTATTTAGGGTCACAAACTACACACACACCCTAAAACCTACACACCACCATACACCCTACACCTCACAGACACCATAACCTACACCACATCATCTTCTCCAACTCACCCACCTTCTCTCTCCTCTAAACCCATTTCCCCCATTAATAAAACCACCTCACCATTCTCTCTCTCTCCTCTATATCTCCATTATTAACACACCAAACAACAAAAACCCACCCCATCATCACCCCCTATCCGGGCAGCCCCTCCAACCAACACTCCGACCACCTGACAAACCCGTCGGACTGGTGGCTAAACCCAAAATTAGGCGCCGGCGACCCTCCTGGTCCGCCCCGGCATCGTCCCAAACCTAAACCGCTTGCCTGGCAGTTACCCAACACCATACCCATCGTCGCCGACCTAGATCCACCTGACCCACCCCTTATCGGTCGCGAACCTACACCTGCCTGCCCACCTCACCGGAATACAACCCCCCCCTTACCGACGCCGCCGTCGGCGGTTCCGTCACCTGAACGCCGACCTCCATCTCCGGCCTCTCTCTCTCTCCTCGATCCAACTCCATCTCTCATACCCGAAACCATTTCCATATACCCATCATCCAAACCGGGTATCCAACCAAACCCAAACCCAAACCCATTTCCTCCATACCCCAATTCAAAAACCCATTCCCCATTTCCAACTTTGAACCTCCACAAAACAAGCCATGATCTGCAAGACCAAAACCAAATAACAAACAATTCCCACATGTGCCAAAATAAAACCCATTTAAACCCTTTTTCCCCAAATGCCCCCAACAAACCTTTTACCTCTTTTTCAAAAATACCCATAAACCATATCAGATTTTGATATCCTCTCACCTCACTACCCACATGACCTCACCCAAACCACATGCAAACTTATACCCATTATCCTATATACCCCTAGCGCCATGCCTTGTATAAAAGGAAGATGAAGACCTTATTGAGGGGAAGCTTTTGGAGAGAAGAAGAATAGAGAGAGAAAATTATAGAGAGAGTTAGAGTTTTTGAGTTAATTTTTTTGGAGAGAATTTTTTTTAGAGTGTGTAACTATTAAAAAAAATTGATGAAGAATTGAAGTCTAGTGCTATTTCAAGAGGAATTTTGGTTTGATCATCTCTTCCTTGATTTTCATTACATGTTTTTAATTGTTTCTAATTTTTATTGGATGATGATCAAGGAGGGGTAATCACCCCATTCAAGGGGGTGATTGAAACCCTCATGAATCCAAATCAAATTAGTTGTTAATTTTAATTTTTGTAATTTCCTTTGAGTTGTATATTTGATCCCCACTTTATATTCACATTGAGAAATGGAAAATCAACCTTGAGAAAGGTATGAAAATTTAATTAATATTTGATCAAGTGATTTAAGCTAGAGATAGACCTATCATTTGATTTTAATATTAATCTAATTTTCATCTACTCTTGATTTCATTAATTTCTTTCAATTTAAAATTAGTTGGACAAATTATTCCTATGGGATAATTTGTTTGATTAATTTTAATTCAATTAGAATAGTGCTTGTGGGAATTAAATTTTCTTTTCTAAAAGAGTATTTAATTAATTCACTAGTTTAATGAGAATTAGCTTTCGAATTAATTAAATAATTTGGAAATTGATGAAATTAAAATAATACAAGTTTAGTTGATTTGGGGAATTGAGGGTGGATTTCTCTTCTCTTGAATATTTTTCTCTCATTTAATTACACTCTCACTCATTTCCATCACTCACTAGTATTTTTGTCACACTTTATTTTAGTTTGATTACTCTTATTTTTGTTGTTAGTCTTAGTCATATTCACTCATCCTCAAAATTGGTTTTAATATTTGAAAAACATAAAAAAAATTAGAAAAAGTAAAAAAGCAATAAAAGAAAATAAAAGTGAATTTACAATTGATCCCCTCACGTTACTCCCTTGATTTGGATTGATTCCCTTATTTACCGCTATGCGTGAGTTGTTATATTTGTAGGTAATTTGAGGATTTTGATTAGAGGAGCTTTTCAAGCAACGACGAAAAAAATACACGCAAAAGTATCTTTCTATCATCCCATTGGATTAAGGTAAATATATTATATAAGGCATAGTCATTTAATATGTGTTTCATCCGGGAAAGATGAGTACAATAGCTTCCAACATCAATGTATTCGGCTTCTGCTGATGAAATCGAGATGTAGTTTGCTTTTTAGAGGATCAGGAGATTATATTGTGTCCTAAGTAAAAACATCCATCAGAGGTGCTTTTACTATCATCTGCACAACCAGCCCAGTTAGCATATGTATACCCGAGTATTTTGGAGTTTGTGTCAAAGGTGTACATGATGCCATAGTTTATAGTTCCACTTATATATTTAATAATATGTTTTATAGTATGTAGGTGAGATTCTATTGGTTCACATTGATATCTAGTGCACGCACACACACGCACACATAGGGTATGAATTATATCAAGTATTTTTGCAATTAAGTAAAGTAAGTTGTCTATCATACTACGGTATAAACTGACGTCAATCTTTTTGCCAGATAAGTCTTTTAAAAGTTTGATGGAGGAACTCATAAATGTTATAGAACTCTCAGTAATAGTTAAAATAAAGAATTTGATCAAATCAGTAGCATATTTAGATTGATAAATAAAGATATGACCGGGATCTAAAAAACCTTTAAGTTGTTGAACATAAACTTCTTCATTTAAAATTCCATTTAGGAACATCAATTCTACTTCCATTTGATAAACTTTGGCATGAAACAACATGTAAAAGTATAAAAGATTCTAGTCTAGCCGCAGGAGCATAGGTTTCATCGACATTTATTCCATCAGTTTGAGAGTAACCTTGTGTTTCTAACCTAGCATTATTTCTAAAAACATTTCTAGGCTCATCACACTTATTTTTCAAATATCTATTTTGTTCCAATTATGTTAGGTAGAGTCGGATGTGGGACTAAGTACTAAACACCGTGCAGTCTAAACTGTCATAATTTTTATTGCATTTCTAACGACCAAGATTCATCTATTAGTGTTTTTATTACATGTTTAGGTTCAATCAAAGACACATAAGAAAAAAATAAAGCATTAAGAGATTGATGTCTAGTTCTTATAAGGTCTTTAACATTTCCTACAATATTTTTCTTAGGGTGATTTGCCTTAACCCCGTTAGGAACATCGGGTTCATCAGGTGGTGGAGAGTCAAAATCAATATATGTTAGTGTTTTGTTAAATTTTTATTTTCAGATTAGTCAACAAGTAAAAGATTATCACTTTCTTCCAAATGATAGGCAACATTATCATTTACAACAACATTAATGGATTCCAATATAGTTTTTGTTTTAAGATTAAGCACACAATAAGCACAGTAGTGTTGTGAATAACCTAAGGAGATAGCTTTATCACCTCAAGTGTCAAACAAGTCTTCTTTATTCTTATAAACATAGAATTTGCTTCCAAAACCCCTAAAGTATTTCAAATTGGGTTATTTTCCATACCAAATTTCATATGTTGTTTCTTTAGAGTTTTTCCTTAAGTACACTTGGGATCGACTATGCCCCAAATGACAAGACTTCACATGAAAATGGTGACAAGTAAGAGAACTCTATTTCCACCACTCATGCGATATTCGAAGGCTCCCATGGATATAAAGCAATCGTCATAAAAATGGGTAAAATATAGAAAATGGAGTCGCCATCCTATTTTACTCAAAACATGCCAAATAGATAGCCGTCCCAGATAAATGGCATTAAAAGACTAACTGATGCATATGAAACCAAATAGACCACAAGTTCGGGGACTATGTTACAGAATGAAAAGGTATTAGGCACCCATTTTTCCCTTTCGATATTTCATGGACTATAAAAATATTCATTGTGTCTGTGTCATGGGAAGGTTGGAAAGGAATTATTAGAAGGAGTATAAGTATAAGTAATATATATATATATATATATATATATATATATATATATATATATATATATATATGTGTGTGTGTGTGTGTGTGTGTGTGTGTGTGTGTGTGTGTGTGTGTGATTAGGATATTAATGGTACACCATATTATGACTCATTATGGATAAATAAGTAAGCGTATCTGACGGGACTATTAAAAGTAGGCAAAAATATATATGAAGAAAGTAATGAGTAAAAATATCAAAATGAGGAAAAAGAGGACCCAAATACAAATGAAAACTAGGGACACCTACATAGTCGGAATCATCATCCACGTCCATATAGTTTGAAATAACATAAGGATGGATTTAACCAATAAATTTGAAACTCTAGTTTTCAATTTTAGTTTGTGAAAAAGCGTGCACAGGTGGTGAAAATGTAAAGAAATGGAAGAAAACTCTAATTTAGGGTTTATGAATTAAACCATCTTTTTTGGTTTTGAATTTATAAAAATATTTTTTATGAATATATGGATAATAAAAAGGGTGACTAGAGGTTATTAAGTAAAAATTAATGGAAAGATATGCTAAAACTAGTAAAGTGTAAGACATGACATTAAATTGATAAGCTTGAATGAATATAATCTAGACCTTTTAGAAAACTTTAAATATGACTTTGGAAAAATGGAGGTTGATTTTTATTGGTGATGTTATGGCGGAAAAATGGTGGATAAGTGTGAGGTGAGAGTGAGGTAATGGAATGTTGGAGAAAATGTTTGGAAAGGGATGTTTTGAAAAGCCGTGCATTGATTTCGAGACAAAAAGTCCTCAAAATTAGGCCAAGGTTTACTTAAATAGGAAAATCTATACAAAATACTAAGATGCTCCTGGATGGTTTATCAGTCAGAATATCCCTTGGCCAACCGATAAGAAGGTCTGCCATCTTGGCAGCTAATTAAGGTACTCCCTTCTTTATAGGCAGGGGTGGAGGGGTTCCTATAGGCAATCCAACGATGAATTTTCCAAAAAAATGGCCATAAAATACAATCCATAAATCTAATTTGTGCACAAACGGAACCATTAAAATAAAATATGATTCATTCATGGACGAAACCAATAAAAAGAGAATTCAGAGATATACAAAATAAAGTTGAGGTAATATTAGGTGAAAGAGTTACCGAAGTCAAACAGAGCTCAAAATCTTTCAGTGACCTCTGATTTAGGGTTTCAGAGTAAAAAGGTAATTAAATGAAAAGTGTAAGTTCGATATGCGCACAGTATGGACCGTTAAAAGTAAATTCAAATACATATGGAATTATGTTGACAAAATCTCAGGTCCAATAATTAACTAAAGTGAAACAGGTCTCGATTAGCGTCCAATGACTTTCCACATAAAATGGGTATCAGATGTGAACTATAAGTCCGATTCGTGTAGGGTATGGACCGTTGGAAATGGAATTCAGAGACTTATGAAGGTGCGTTGAGAAAATCTTGGGTATAAGATTTGACCAAAGTTAAACGGAGCTTAGGAAATATTCAATGACTTTTCGGGTAAAAGGAGTGTTAAATGCGAATTGTAATTCCAATCACATATGGTGTGGACCGTTGATAAGAGAATTCAGACCCCTATAAAGGTGTGTTAAAAAACTCTTCGGTTAGTGAGTTAACCAAATTCAAATAGAGCTCGAAAAGTATTCGATGACCTATGGTTTAGGGTTCGAACGAGGAACAAGGGTTCAAGGGTTAAAGAGAGCATGCTTGAACCTATAGAGGTGTATGGGGTTACCAGAATGGGGTCTCTATAGAGCCTCTCAATGGGAGAGCTTAGAATAAGCGAAGGTCAGCAAAACATAGACAACCTGATGGAAGTTGTGAGCCATGGAGATGAATGTATGATTCTGAGGACTTAAGGAGTGTATGTGAACAATTGAGTGGGTCGTGGAAAATTATGAGGGCCAGGGTTAATTATATAGTCCTAAATAGTGGATACAATTGATCCAGAGTATCACAATAAATTCTATAGGCCAAGGTTAATTCTGCGAACCTAAAGAATGTATGCGATCAATTCAGAGGATCGTGGCCAATTTTCTGGGCCAAGGTCAATTTCGCAGAACTAAAGAGTGTATGAGACCAATTCATAGTATCACAACAAATTTTGTTTCCCAAGTTCAATTTTGACGACCTACAAAGTGCATAGGATCGATTCATAGGATTGCAACCAATTATGAGGGCCAAGGTCAATTCTAGAGGTCTAAGGATTGTATGCGAATGATTCAAAGGATCATAAAACTTTTAGGGGGTCAAGGTAAATTATGTAGATCTAAAGAGTGTATGCAAATGATTCAGACGATCCCAGCTAATTATAAGAGCCAAGATCAATTTTACGGACCTAAAGAATGTAAAGGATCTTGGTTAATTCTAAGGGCCAAGGTCAAATCTATGGACCTAAAGAGTAAAAAGGTCAATTTTGTAGACTTAAGGGATGAATAGGTCAATTATACAAACCTAAAGGGTTTTTTGGATATATGTGCGGTGTATTGAGAAGATTTAGGGAAGCTTCATATTTTTCTAAGAGACGATCTCAATTTTTGATGATATTTTAGATACTTGTGTTTTGGATTTTAAGGATTTTTATTGGAAATTGTGTAATTTAGGAAAGTTTTTTACTTTTGAGATTTTATGGAATTTTTTAGAATTGTTTAGGATTTATATGAATATTTTTGAGGATTTTGTAGGATGATTTTTCATGGAGAAGATGTTATTTTGATAAATTTTGAGTTTTTCACTTTTTTGAGAATTTTTTTTGGAATTTTTCTTCAATTTTTTGTGATTTTTGTAAACAAAATTGAAAGGAGGGTGCCGATTGGCACAATCTAGGAGGTGCCTATAAGTAGGGAATGAAATTCGAAGGGGATTTGCGAATTCCCAAGAGGATTTTCCGATTTACATGCCTAGGGGTTTCGACCGGCATAACCCTCTTCTCCATATATAAAAGGGGTTCAAGGCACTGTTGTTCAAAAGGTCCAATAATGTATTTATATTGTACCTTTTGAGGTAACTATAGATCCTAGGAGGCAATTCAGATTGGTCGATAAAAATCAATTTCAATGCTAGTTTTTTTACTAGTTTAGCCAATTTTGCATGAAAGGTAAAAGGGGGATGGAACCATGGTTTGATTGTTCTCTAAATGTAAGTTTTCTTCTTCCGGATGTATCAAAGGAATAAATCAATCAATCAAATTGCCAGAGGCTTGATGAATTTCTTTTTTAGAAATTAAAGTTCCATTTGTCCATATTCTCACAAGTTTCAAACGAATTATTTTTCTTCTCTCTTTCTAGAAATCAATCTCACGTAAAATTTTCAAAGAATCTCTATGGAAGGAATGGATAACAACTTTTTCATTGAGACCGACGATTGGGTTGGCATCGAGTGGTGAACCGCTAGAGCGATGGCAGTGGGGGTAAAAAATGCATACCATAGCACTAGGCAAGTGGATGACCAGAGGATTCTGCTGTGGGAGCCCGAGCTTCATCAATCTGCGAGGGTGAAGAACCCCGACGACAATGTTAGTATTCATTTTATTTTATTTTTTCTTTTGTTCTTTTATTGAACTTTTATTTCCAAATTTATTTTTCCATTGGGGATCGATGTTTTTTATTTTGAATATTGCACACTAACATTGTCCAGACGAATATGCATTCTCCAGGCACAACAAGGACAAAGAAGTTGTGGAAGAAGCTTCTCAAGGAGGTGTGGATCATAGTGGGCATTATCGAGTTTCGTCACCTGATGAGATCTTTGTATGGAATGTCAAAATCGATGCCAGTTTTGCGTGGTCTAGGCGAGAGGTGGTGGGACACCACTACCACCTTCCACTTAGGCATGGGTAAGATGATGGTCACTCTAATCGACGTGCATCGATCGATGGGGGCTGGATTATAAGGGGAAT
The DNA here is from genome assembly GCA_949130495.1 of Sambucus nigra. Classification (NCBI taxonomy): domain Eukaryota; kingdom Viridiplantae; phylum Streptophyta; class Magnoliopsida; order Dipsacales; family Adoxaceae; genus Sambucus; species Sambucus nigra. The sequence goes on from OX422209.1 coordinate 330,794,554, forward strand.
CAGGTAGAGTGGACAGGTCACTTCTTTTGAGTGAAGGAGGTGATTCAGGCAACTTTCAGGTATTTCGGGTTCATCAGCTCTGAAGAGTCTGTGAAGGTGTCGGTGCTGAAGAGTACCTTACTGTCGCGGTGCACAAATGTTATGGATGGACGGCTGGTGCGACTGGCAACCCGCATTTTCATCTTTCTTCTTTTGGGAGGTTCTATGGAGGCGACGAGTGGATATGTCATCCATATGTGGTTCATGACATTCCTCCGAATCATTTTTGATGTCCATATATATGACTGGGGGAGTTTGACATTAGCGTCTCTCTAGTCTTCTCTTGATATTTTTGACCCACACTGTCGGTAGACTTTTACTAGGCTCACATATCTTCTTGAGGTAGCCATTAAATATTGCTTGTGGCCATCCCCGGACATACCCCCTCGTGGCGCGACGGGAGAGGATCCCTCTAGGTCTTGCGCATCCCTCTCGGGAGCGCTTCAGCCGACGTCGGTGAATGAGCTGAAAAATATAGAGAGATAGAGTCGCCAGTCTATTTTACCCAAAATAGACAAAAGAAAGGGATTCATCATGAAGGACAGCATCCAAAGCCATACTGATACATACGAAATCAAAATGATTCGAAAAGGGTCCGGAGGCTAAGTTACGAAATGGGAAGGTATTAGGCACCCATTCCTCCCTTACGATCTCTCATGGGTTTTTGCTATTTTCCTTTATTTTCCCCATGATATGTGTGCATGTGTATATGTAGCGTAGATAGGAATCATCGACTTGTATCATGGAAGAGATAAAGCGAGTCATCCATAGGAATGTTCCTAAAAAATAATTTTCGAAAATTGGATTTATGCGATTATCCTAGGGTTGATCATTAGGGAATGATAATGAATGTGTATATATGTAAATATATGTATATGTATATGTATATGTAACAAATATATGTATATGTAAATATATAGAATCTAAGAGAATTGTGTTTAGAACAAATATATGTATATGTAAATATATAGAACTAAGAGAATTGTGTTTAGAGAAGATAGAAAATGAGAGAAAAAGTAAGAATAGGAATCGAGTCCCGAGTTTTACCCCGATACACCTACGTAGCCTATAGAGGCATCAAAGTCCACATAGTTCGTATGCAAAATGAGGGGTGGGGTTTATCCCATAAATCCAACCGGGGCTTCTCTTATGTGTGTGTGTAAAAAAAAGTGTTTTAGTTGTGAGAAAAGTGTAAGAAAAGTGTGAGAATTCCCATTTGGAATTTATAAGCAAACCCTCTTTTTCTTATTTTTTTGAGTTTTTATTTATATGAAAATAAGAGATGTGCAATAATACTAAATAAAAAGTATATTAGGATATGTGAGATGAGAGAATAAAAGTGCTAAGTAATAAAACAAATTAATGCGAGTTTATGAGAATTTAAGGAGAGAATTGAGAAAATTGGACCTTCTTGAAGAGCTTGATCTTGAATGTTGGAGAGCATCCCTTGAACTTGGATGTATATGGAAGGTAGTTAATTCACCAAGTTTGATCAAAAGGATGATGAAAAGTGAAGGTTGGAAAGTGATTTGGATGTGGAAATCACACTAACTTCGAGTGAGGTTTTTTGGATTCACTGAGAGTGATGTATTTCAGATCTGGGATCCCTTTGCAATGAGGTCAAGCCTACATTTTTATAGGCCCTGGGCATTATCGATCGACAGGTGTGTTTAGGCACACTGCCGATAGGCAGGGTCTGGAACTTGGCATTTGGCAATCTCTTTCAGGCTCCTTCAAAAAATCGTCCGTTGAACACAAATCATTGATCTGAATTGCGTACGGGGTGAACCATTAGAAAGTTAATTCAGATACCTTCGAAAGTCCTTTGGACTTCTCT